>OX122909.1:0-1332500 GCA_944738965.1 Nebria brevicollis | reverse complement strand
AGGTTCCATGGTGTAATGGTTAGCACTCTGGACTCTGAATCCAGCGATCCGAGTTCAAATCTCGGTGGGACCTGTCTTTTTCCCCCAGTTTTAATATCAATTTAATAAACTGCTATATATCTACTGGTAGTCCTTGCGAAAAGCACAAAGTAGCATTCTTGAAATGGTCAATATAAAAAGCATATATATTGTTGTTATGAGAACAATCAAGGAACTTGAATTATATTTTATTTTTGAATATAAAAATTTGCATCTGCCGGAATTGGAATGCTCAAATTTTCTGTCTAACTAACAAACAAGTTTCCTTGTTAAATATTTCCTGCATAATTCAGCAGGTCAAGCTAAATGTCAAGGTAGCTTAAACAGAATTCATTCTATTTATATCTATTTGCCGCATGCTGATTTTTTATTGTTTTATCGACAAGTTGCCAAGGACAAGTGCGACTACGATAAAATAAAATTTTCTAGATCAAATAATCAACTTCAAGCGATTTTACTACCCAATTCTTTATAATCCGGTATGGTCTAGTGGCTAGGATAGCTGGCTTTCACCCAGCAGGCTCGGGTTCGATTCCCGGTACCGGAATTTTTGTACACACTGTACAAATATCGTATATGTCTAGGGAGATATTTCTGAATCACACAGAATCATTACGTAAGAAGTGAGCCGAAATAGCTCAGTTGGGAGAGCGTTAGACTGAAGATCTAAAGGTCCCTGGTTCGATCCCTGGTTTCGGCATTTCTTTTTTAATTCATTGTTAAGTGACAAAATGTTATTTTATTTATTAAACAATTAACAGACCCACTACACAAGAGGTTTACCCCGCTTTAGATTTCGACCAGTTTCTCCCTGGTGAAGGTTCTGATGGTGTAAGATCTCATGCAAGTTATTGAAATATTTGCCTCTAATATTCATAAGATCTCATAAAAAGACATTCAAGGTTCCACCGAGATTTGAACTCGGATCGCTGGATTCAAAGTCCAGAGTGCTAACCATTACACCATGGAACCTACATATTTATATAAACTATATTATTTTGTCGGAATTTGTATCAATGGCAATTGATTCAAGAATTCGACCTAGATTTAATTGAAATACTAAATAATTTATATCAGATAAAAATTGCATGTCCATTGTAAAGTGTAATTTAACTTCAATTTACCATCAAAAATATAATTTGCAGGAACATTTGAGATATATTTAGAAAATCTTTTAATCGAAAATTTGACTAAATAAGATAAACCGAGATAAATTTGATTTGGCAAATGAAGCAATTATTATACAAATTTTAGTAAACCGAGATATAGCATGCCGATAATCATCAAATACCAAAACTAACAGTGTTCCAATTCCATCATATATATAACGTCAATTTATTATATAAAAACATCAACTACTAAAAGAAAATAATGACAAAATAAATATTTCCGAAGATTTATTACAAACAAATAAATTTTCTCGATATATATCTATAATTAAGAAATAATAATATATATTTAAGAAATGCGTGACGTTACATTTATATATATTTTATTGTAAAGTGTTATTTAAGATTAATTGAATATAAATAAAAAGCACTTAGCATCAGGAATTTTCGAAAATAAACATTGTTTTATTTGTATGAACTTATACATGCACAAAACTAACTATTTAAAGCACCACTCCACCAAAAAAACTTGTTACCAGCGCCATATCCTCGAAAATGTACTTATTACTATTTTCAATAAATATATATTTAACAAATGCTATAATAATTCCATTAAAACAAAACCATGATTTGTTCAATTGCGTCATTCAAATCAATCAGAATATCGCAAATACGATCATAGTTTATTCGAATGATACTTCAATATACGTGGAACAAACCGCAAAAATATTTTCAAACAGTTGCGCGGTTTACAATCTCGACGGAAACGAAAATAATATATTAACCACACCTACAAAATATAACCAATTTGTCATACTCATCAATAGTATCCAGACTTACAAAACTATTTTAACGAATATGTTTAGAACAGCGATTTGGAATGCAAGAGCGAAATATTTAGTTTTATATTTCGGAGTTGAGAATATTAAGAAGATATTCGAGGTGTCATGGCGGCGGTATGTTGTGAATATAGTAGTGTTATTTAAAACGGAAGTGTTTACTTATTTTCCGTATGAAAACGGTAAATGTGGTAATTCTATTCAAGCGTATTTGTTAGGAGACTGTTTTGGTAAATTAGGCGAGTTATATCCCCTAAAAATTCCGTTGAATTTGAATGGGTGTCCAATATCAGCTAGAATAAATATTTATGCGCCATTTGTAGTAGATCCATTTATAAATACGGATGATGCGAATAAGGCTGGCAGTGAAGTGGCTTTATTCAATAATATATATCTACACTTAAACGCGACGAAGAGCTTAAAAGGAACTAAATCAGGTTTTAGTGAGAAATTAGCGAATGGGTCTTATAGTGGGATTTTAAAAGATCTTTACAATGAAGACGCAGATATTGCGTTCGGTATAACGTTCCCGAATATTTCATACTTCATTGACTTAGATATTACAATATTTTATAATTCTGTTCAATTTACATGGGTAGTCCCTATCGCACTTCCAGATAAACAATGGAAGAATTTGGTATATATTTTTAAGAAAACAGTATGGATTTCGATTTTATCAACGCTGGTTCTAAACGTTTTTATTTGGTGGGCAGTTGCGAAAGCATCGAATGAAACGCAACTTTTCACTCGATTTGATTGGTGTATTTTCAATAGTTGGTACACCTTACTACAAGGCGGGATACAAATACCTGAAAAGCGACCGATGCGCGTTTTGGTAATATTCTGGGTTTGTTTCACAATGCTAATAGCAACACTGTATCAATCACAGTTGGTCAGCATGATAACGACACCAGTCTACGAACACCAAATATCAAACACGCAAGAATTGGCCGAATCTGAACTTGACATAATTTTCGTGCGTGACTTTTGGATCAGATTAAATAGCTCACATAAACACGCTGATAACGTGTTGAGTAGAATTGGTCGAGAAGTGAGTCATGCTGAGACAACAGCCGTTAAAATCCATTACCAACGCACCATAGCCTTCTTAACAAATACTGTCTATTTTAATTATGTTCTGCCGAGGAACTACACGTACCCGTCTGGTGAACCGGCTATGTATTTATTTAAAGAAACGCAATTTGGGAATCCTATTGCGATGTTCACGCGAAAGGGGTATCCGCTTTTAGGCCGGATCAATCAAATTATTTCGCGGTGCATCGAAAGCGGTTTATTATCGAAATGGTTTGAAGATGCAGAATTCTTTAGTCCACATGTTAACGACGAGATAGAGCCTAAGGGATTTAAAATAAATCATCTACTTGGAGTATTTTTCGCTTTAACATTTGGGTATTTAATATCTATAATCATTTTTCTCATTGAATTATTTAGAGGTAAATTCTAATTGGTTTTATATAAAAGACATCAATTTGGGGCTAACATGGAATTGGGAAATAATACCAAAAAAATAAACTAATCTCGAGATCGCATTCATTACAATATATATTTCGTTTTGAGACTAATAATGGTAACTTCTAATAATGAAAGGTTATTGGTGTTAAAATTGTTACCTATATATATGTAAATAAAAATATTTTAAAGAACAATTCAAAATTTGTTCATGTATGGGTGCAATAAAAGTTATAAATATTTAGTGTATTACCATATAACCAATAAAAATCCATACCACTTATAGTAGACCGTGTGGCCTAATGGATAAGGCGTCGGACTTCGAATCCGAAGATTGCAGGTTCGAGTCCTGTCACGGTCGACGTACATTTTTATATTTTTTTTGTACACTTATAAATAGAAATTCGATACATTGATTTTTTTACGCTAGCACCCTAACATGTAAAACAATCGAAATTACCAACTCACTTTCTAATATTTAAATGAACGTTCTAGTAATATTAGCTATTAACAATCAATCAGTTAATTATTTGTTTAATAAATTTCGAAATAAAACATCGATTTTATGCCACAAAATAAAATTTCACTTACGAATTGTTATCGTAAATTAAATAAACCACACTTAACCAGCACTTAACACGAGTATAAAACACAAAATAAGAACAAATTCAAATTAACATATTATTAACAATACATAATTAACATATATAATCAGAGCTCACAAATAATACGTCCACTGGTTCTAAGGTGTACATTTGTACTGACCTTCTTATATGCAGTATAAATATGTTTTAATTATATACGGGGTTGCAAAGGTTAGTAATATATTATAAATTAGTAAAATAGGGTAAATATGATATGATCTAACCCAAAAGCGTATAAGAGAGTTCGGTGCATGACACTTCAGATGTTTTTATAAGTCTTGATAATAAATATATATTTTAAATAAATAAATTACAATATTACATTTGGCTTTTTCATGTTGGACATATTAAATTCTAAATAGTATAATATTAATAATAGTGTAGATATTAATAAATTTGATAATTAATTAATTAAATAAATTGATTTTGTTGCACTTGTGTTGTTTGTACAAACGTAATAAATTGGTTGTTGAACTTGAGCCAGTGCATTTTTAATCTATAGATAAACCTTTTTCGAGTAGTAATTCAATAATCTCAAAATGATTATTTTGTACAGCAATTTGTAACAGTGTAGTGCCATCGCTCGTTTTTCGGTAATCTGCTCCATTGTCGAGTAATAATTGTACGGCTTCAGTGCATCCCAATTTTACTGCCATTAATAAAGGAAATATCCCATTCGTACTAATTGCATTCACATCAGCATTGTTTACAATTAAATATTTCATAACATCAACATGTTTACCAGCTGTTGCACTATGTAATGGCGTAAAACACTTAAAACTGTCAATATTTACATGCGCGCCATTTTCCAAAAGTAACCTAACCACTAACAAATGCCCATTGGAACATGCCATATGTAATGGCGTTAATCCATTATATTCATTATAAGTTTTCGTATTAACATCCATATTCAAGTTTAAGATAACTTTTACTAATTCGCAACAACCAACTTCAGCAGCCATGTGAAGCACTGATTTTCCAGCTTTGTTAACACGTTCTATAACACCACCATGATCAACCAATAATTGGAAAACATCTAAATGACTCCCTAAACAAGCTTCCATCAATGCAGTCATTCCATGCTCGCTAATTGCATTCACATTCGCGCCATATTGTAAAAGTAGTCGAACAGTTTTTAAATGGCCTGGCCGGGCAGCTCCTTGAAGCGGTGATATCTCATCTTTACAATTCAAATTCACATCTGCACCACGAGATAGCAGCAATTGCACAATACTTGTATGCCCTTTCGTTGCTGCAGCATACAATGCAGTCAATCCTAATTGTGTTACATGATTGATAGTAGCGCCTTTTAGTAGTTTAGTTATTTGTAAAAATCCCTTAGAGCAAGCTGCAAGAAGCACTGACATCCCTGCTAAATTCTCCAAATTAACACAAGCGTTATTATCAATTAATAAACTGACAATGCGTAAATAACCGCGGGAAACAGCTTTTAACAATGGCGACGTACCATCAATACTTTTTAGATCAACATTGCTGTTTTTTGCAATTAACATTTTCATACAATCTAAATGGTTGCTAGTTGCTGTTGCATATAGAGGTGTTTCCCCAAATATGTTTCTGTAATCGATATCTATTTCCTGTTCCAGTAATAATTTGAGCAATTCTGCATTTCCTTTTTGGCAAGCTATATACATAATAGTCTTACCATCAGGATACTCTTTAATAAAATTCGCGTTATGATCTATTAACAGTTTTACGGTTTGAGTGTGATTCGAAGCTGCAGCGAAATAGATTGGTGAGTAACCATCGTAAGTAAGGTCATCTATGTTTGAGTATCGTAATAAGATTTCACACATTTCATTCAAACCCGCTTGGGCAGCTACATGTAATGGTAGAGCTCCTCGGTTGTTTCTTGTTTCTTCATCAATTAATAGCTCTAGTAAGTCAGGATGTCCACCAGCAACTGCTCCGAATATAGGAGTATATCCATCAGTAGATCTGATATTTTTATTTGCTCCTAATCTTAATAAGTCACTGACAATATCTGTATGTCCGCCAAAAGCTGCTTCATGAAGAGGTGTTATGTTATCGATTGTAGTCGCATTTATATCTATAACTTTCACTAACACTTTAACGATGTTGCTATATCCTTCAGCTGCAGCTAGATGCAAAGCAGTGAAATCATTTTTAGTTTTACACCTAGGATCTGCTCCTTGCTCAATTAAATACTCTAATATATCTATATGCCCTCCTTTAGCAGCTTGATGCAATGGTGTCAGTTTATTCTTACTAGCAATATTTATATTTGTCTCGTTATTGATTAAGAAGCTTAATAAATGTATATGTCCACGCAAACAAGCATTGTGGATCGGTAAAAATCCATCTATATCAGGATTCGTTGTACTTGCGCCTGTATTTATCAATAATTTTGTTATATCTTCATGACCTTGACTACAAGAATAGTGTAACGGGGATTTTAATAACGAATCAACACAATGTACGATGTTTTTTGAAGTTTCCAATATGATTCTAATTGTTTCTAACACTCCATTATAAACGAGTGTGAGGAATAATTTATATTTTAGTGAGTCTGTTACGTTTTCGAAATAGTTTAAGAGGAAGTGTTCTAAAAGTTCTGCATGTTTTAAAACTGTGGCACTGTGTGGACTATCAACGCTGTTAAAGTCACTGAGCGCTAGATCAAAAGATCTTTTTAAAAAATATGGTTTATCACTATTTTTTTGTTGAAATCGCAACACTTTTTGTACAAGCCTATGCATATTTATATACTCATCATGTATATCGATTAAAGAATATTGGACTAATATTAAAAGAATAGATTTGAGCGTGGTTTCATTTTTATCTTCAATTGTTTCTAATATTAAGCTCTTATGGATGTAATCAGGAGATAGGTAAGCAAGTATATTTAATACTTCCATAGATGATTTACCACGTGCGCCACCTTGATCAACTTTCGTTAACGCTAGTTTTAAAGTTAGACATATTGTTTTGCTATAATCATTATCGCTAAAATCTGGGAATGGATAACCGCTGTTATCTGGGAATTGAGAATCTAATATCTCTTCTTCCTCATTAAATTTGTTCAAATAATCTTTAGTTGTGAATATAATGTCGCTGTTATAGTTTTGGTGTTGGATATAAGATACAGCTTGTTGAAGCGCTAAAGGAAGGTACTGAATAGCGATAGCTAAATTCATGATATCATTAATATCTTCTTGTAAGTGGTACTCTGTTAGTGAGTTTTTAATGAAGTTAATTGATTCCTCCATGGTTAAAACACTTAAGTTGAGTGTAGGAATAGTGCCCCATTGTTTGTTTTGCGATGTGATTATAACGTTTATGTTATTTGTAGGTAAAACATTGTTGATGTCTCGCCTACTTAACACATTATCGAAAACGATTAGAGATTTCTCTATGGATAAGTACTCGTAAATGTTATCGATAATGCAGGAGAGTTCGCGTTCGGTGCCTTCTGTCGCTATAGGAATCTGTAATTCTAGCGCTAATTTGTGGAAACAACGTCGAATCTCATCAGATGTTTCCGCATTTATCCAAATTAAATACGCAAACGTTTTCTTGTTCAAATCTATATATCGTTTAACTAGTTCACTTTTACCAATACCACCTAAACCATTTATACAAATGATGTGTGTGCTTCCGGAAAACATTGCTTGTAGTTGATTAAGCTCTTTGCTTCGTCCGGTAAATGATTCAATTGATTTTCTTATTTGAAATGAGATAGTCGTTTTTTTAATAACTGGCACATTTTTTTGTATCATCACTTGAATATCTTTAATCATATCAGCTGTTTCTCGAATTTCTGCTCTCAACGACCCAGTATCTGAAGTTATAATCCCTTTGAGTTCCTGGATTATTTTATGAGAACTCAATGATATTGTTTCAGTTATTCTGGTTTCTGATAATTTTATATCTTTGTCGTTTAAATACGATAAAATAGTCTCATAAATATCTTCTGTGTTGGTTGAGTTAATTATGTATTTATAGTCGTAATCCATGAATTGATTCGATTCTTCTTCACAAATTGGCATTTGTTCGTAATCGAATAATCGCCGATAGCCATATTTGATAGTTTTGGATAATGTTGTTTTATAGTACTCAGGTACTTCATTATTATATATGAGCAAACCAACTTTCGTAAATAATTTTTTTGTATTTAACTGTAAACTACTATCCTGGTGAGTTAAATTAACGCTTCTACCCGATTTTTTAATACTAGAATATATTCTCTTAACAAAACCATCATTTGCATCATCAGCAAACGTAATCGCTTGAATAATAAATGATTTACTTAAATCTTCAGTGATCTCTTCTTGTGCATAGTGAACAATGATTTTCTCGACAGCGTATTTAGCAATTTTAAGTAACGCACGTGTTTCCGCCCCAAATTTCGTGGTGACATGCATAAACTGCATTTCATAACTTTGAAATATATCGATGCATGATTCCACGAAGATTTTCCGTATTTGGGGTTTGCATTCATTTCGCTTAAAGTCGTAAACTAGTTTCGAAAAACCATCCGCTGATTTTTTAAGCTTTCTTTGTTCGAGGTATTTTATAACTTTATTGCCAACGAATTCTACTGCTGTTTTCGCAGGTGCGCCAACAAGTGCTCCTAAAACGTTTTTACCAACTTGGAGACCGATACCTGCTGGAGTACCTGATGTATCTGGATCTTCTGCTCTTTCCTCTAATATATCACCTAATCGAGTTAGATTTGTTTCGAATTCTTCTACGAAATAATCCGTAAATGTGATTAATCTTCTTAACAAATCAAACTCGATTTCAGAAGCCATTATTATACCTAAAATAGATATTTATTTCAAATTGACCATCATCTATAAATGTGTACTATTAACTGCTGCTAATTAAATTGCAAGGACTAAAAATTGAAAAACTGATATTTGTTTCATATATAAATAAATACTTACAATTACTTTAAAGAAACACTTATTTACGTTATTTCATCAAAATATTTTATAACACTAACGAAATTTAAAATGGTACACGTAAGATAAGATAAATTATTAGTCATATGTTATCGCGTCGATTTTTGGAACGGTGTAGATTATTTTGCAATAATTTCAAGAAATCGTATTTATAGTTTATAGGTACTCTACCAGACAAAGGCACGACAAATAAAAATAAATTAACAGTCATACAGGAAGAAATATTAAGAAATATTTTGTTTATGAATTTATTAATTCATATACAACATAATTGACCGGGTGAACAGCCTACAATAGAAATAATAAATAAATGCAGTGTATGGTATTGGAATTTTTTATACGTGGTAGATATATTTTATTAGCTGAACGTAATAACTAGAAATATAGAAGTTAAATGAAATTAAATAAAAAAAACAATAATCTGTGAAGCGTTTATTTATCTTCTTATCGCGCCGCGGTAGGAGTTTGTTGGTTGCATCCCGCACTAATCGATTTATTATATAAATTTACTATTGAAATAAAATATAAGATTAACTAAAACATTAGTGCGGGAAGCTTAAGCCCCGCCACCTCGTCAAGGTAAACTCCATGAACTACGTTTGAATATCAACTCCATTAGTTTGGATTGAAAAATACACGAAAAGCTCGCTAGAAGAACGATTTCACATTGAGATATATTCACTATATTATACTAATTATTTAGAGCCTTAGAAAAAGGTAACTATTAGAGTTAATTTTGAAACGTACCCCGGCGGGGACCTACCTAACTGACTCTATATTCCCACCCCCTACCTATCTGAAAATTTCCCACCCCCTACCTACTATTTGAGATACTTATTCTAATTTTGTGCTAGTAAGCACGGGGCACACACAATTATGTGCGTGCGTGCGTGTATTGTAACATTGGGTACGACACAATGTTACACGTTTAGATTGATGTATCTGTAAGAAATTTGGATTAGAAGGCGAACTGCCAAAGGGTTCAGTGTGCAAGTCTGCTCACACACTGCGAAAACTTTAAAAGGGTGGACACCCAGTTAACCAGGACTGGGACGTCCGAAAACATTAAACCTGCAAGTGTGAAAGTACAGTTAGTTATTGGGGCCCACCTCACTCCTTCGGCGGGCCCAGCGTACGCGATCGAGTTGAAGTAACCAACCAACCAACAAATCAATCCGGTTCCCAGTGCACACTAATCAACTCCCGCACTGTCCTACTGCACCCTGGTCGTACAGCAGTAGGCACGAGAGCGGTCAGATACACTGGGCACCCACTGTACTACTAGTAGCACGGATGGGCTTTCTTAGACTTGGATTCATTAGTCGGTTATTTGCAACGCGCCAATATTAGCAAACACCACGCATCCCATGCTAATAAAATTCTATTTAAAAATTAGAACTAAGTCTCAGCAAGCCTTGATAGTAGCACAACATTAGTGCTACAAGGTTGCATCGATCATAGTTTTAGCAAAGAAATTACTCAAATTAAACGGAGAGTTAGCAAGCAATGGTTACACAACATTGGTGCTCCAAGGTTGCATCGATCTCATCTTTAGGATAATATCCACATTTAACCGAGAGATACAGTGGCGCCTAATATCAGCGTTATATCAATTTACTATTTATTCAATAAATTCAATCAATGCAAGTTCTTACAAAATTCATTCGCGACGCGCCCACCCCCGAAACACCCGAGACCCGATTTTAAACCCCAACCAAAAAATGCAAACCCGAGAAGTTAAACAACGCGAGAATATCATTTAAATACAACAACGATCTGCCACCGTAGCAGAACTGCCGTACTGGATGGACAGTACGCGTTACCGATACAAAAAAGGGACAAATTGTTGTTTTCCTCCAGGAATCCAACGGTGGTTGCTCCCACGATGAAAAGGGGGGATATTTACGAATAGAACGAGCGACAAGGAACTAGAGGAAATACTTGCTCCAACCGTAAGGGCAGTGGCTACCACATATATTTGAAACAAAAGCGCGTGTTACAAACATATGCAGACATTTATTTATTTATTATTAAATAAACCATCAACAAGTTCTATAATTAACAGGGATGGATTGGAACAAAATACTCTCTCAAGTTATACATATATACAATTTTCGTGCATGTGCTATTATTTTAATGACTTTAAATCAATACCATTTAATTAAAAATGGTTTTATAAGTTATGAATATTATTTGTAACAAATTTTATATTTCCCAGTGCAGTTTAACAATTTCTGAATACGCGCGTATTCAGAAACTGTTAAAGAAAAGAAGAAAGAAAGAATAAATAAATACACCCGAAAACAGCGGATTCTCTTTCTATTTTACGACGTATAAGAGAACCACTGACCAAAACGCATGTTCGAAATATTAGGAGTCCAAAAGGTACTCACCAAGTCCAAATCCAAACTTGTTCCTCTCCTACCACAGCTGAAGTTCTTGTTGTTCATGATTGGTAGCGAAGCGCAGCGAAGAACTTTATTATTTAATTTCCCGAAATTATTTATTTAAAATTTGCACACGACCATTTTTTATCACTCACTTTCACTGATTTTTATACGGAAAATTACATTTAATTTTAAGACTTTCACTAGTACTGTACAGGGGGGAATGGCATATATTTTACGTAGTTATTTCACAAATAAAAATAAACACTCGCGAACTCACTTAATTCACTTTGTTACAAACGGCACAGTACATACATATAAATAAATGCAGAAAGTAAGATAAAAAAGAAACTGGGAAATATAAAAATAGCACACGCTAGGTAATCAAAAAATCACTTACTTGTTCTAAATAAAATGCAGAGTTGAGTAGACTGGACACCCCTAAAACATTAGCAAATGAATTAGAAATCATCGTAAATAATTATAAACATTATTAAAAACACCCCACATAAACATTTATTAAACAATAATAATCAATTGGGACCGCATAGATAACGAAAATAAATAAAAACCATTAATTTATATACGAATTTAACATGCACGTGTATGATCAACGATAGCCATGGCTAGCATCGGCGTACCTTTCTATAACCAGGAAGTAGATGGTTCATATTTTCGCGAAAATCTAATGTAATCGGTCACCCCGCACAAAAAAAGTTATAGAATATCAATTAGCAGTCTATTAGTGAACTTTTAACACTAAAATCTATAAAAGAATCGCGTTTTTTACCACGTATTTTACGAATTTTGTCTCAACGAAAATCTCGCGCGCGCAGCGTGTAGCTGACGTTCCACGGCACACTACAAAGATTATTATTATTTAATTAAATGGTGTTCTTAACATGTATATACTTCCATATAATGCATTTTTTTTATCTTATACATAAAAAACAGAAGGAAATAAAAAAACAAATAACATATATACACATATCAATAATAATATTGAATTTAATTGTAAATAGTCGTTCCCGAACTGGACTAAACGCAACCGGAAAATACTTTTTATTTTATTTCGGGGGCATACAATGTTAATAAATAGTATGCAGGTGTTCTATATATTATATATGCAGTACGATTTTAAAAGTATATATGTAGTTCTATTTTGAAATTATATTTAATTAAATTAAAATTGCAAACGTAATAATTTTTGCTCGATTCTATTAATTGGAAAATATCGCGTTATTTTTTAATGAAACACATTATTTAGTAATATTTATACAGTCCTTTTTAAAATCTGTAATAAGATATAAAATCGTCCTTCACAGGAAATCATAGCCACTTATGTGTTAATAGGAAAATAAAATTTCAAATATATCAGTCAAGAAAATATACGAAAATAAAAAAAGCAAATAGCATATATACATATATCAATAGGGAAAGATACGATTTTTCGAATTTAATTCCTTACCGGACCAAACGAAACCTGCAAAATTCTCGAGCGTCACTAGATTTTATTTTATTTCGCGTACATGCTATGCTATTATATAGTGTGCAAGTGTTCTATATATTTAATACATATGTAGTAGTATATAGTAAGAATTTTGAATAAAATGAGGATTGCAAAAAAAATGAATTTTTTATTTTAATTATTAATTAGCAAAAATCGCGCTTATTGAAACAAGGGGAAGTAAATTTCTCGGATGAATTTAAACCGTTTTAATAGTTATCCGTATTGAAATTTAATTTCCTGAAAAGGGCAATTTTTTTATTAAGATATACTCACTTCCTCATTTAGAGTTGCAAGCGAGTTGATCTGCAAGAGCCGATTTCCGCTTCCTCTTCTTGCACACGCGCACAAAATGTCTATGTTGTACCCGGCGCACTACAACAAACCGCGAATGTTCTAGTATATATTTAAATGAAATTAATATTGAATTTAATATGGTTAAAAGTTCATAAGAGTCTTATAGCGAAACGCGAATAATTGCTCTATATATTCAAATGTTCATATACTAGTCTACATAATCCCGCACTATGTAGCAACAATTATTCATAGCATTTTATATGCACACTAACGTTAAAACCGAACTGCAGTGGCCGGCGGTGGTCACAGAACTGATATTCTCAATCTGATTCGGACAAGTTTTCCAGCAAAAACCAGAAATTTCTGAATAAAATCCTATCCCTATATAAGTGGGAAAAGGATAGACATACTCAGGTGGCGTCTTTTAATAAATACTGGTCTCTGATTTGAATGTATTAACATGCATCGACTATTACCAAATATAAATTTGTTGAAATGATGTTTTTTAAGGCCCAAATTTTCCTTAATCTGTAAGATTTCTTAAAATCGTTACTCTTACAAATATATGGAGCATAAAATTTGCTTTAATTTGATATGCAACAACAATATTATTACTTGCGATAAGTTATCATTTTTAGGCCATTCTAGTATATTTATGTTCTTAATTCGCGATAGAGCACAGAGGTGATAAGTGCGGTACAGCACTGTATTATAAGTAATTTTCAATTTTAAGATTCGCGTCTTCTGCTCAGACTAATTATTTATTGTTTATATGTCCATCGAACAAATAAAACTAAGATAAATTTGAACAATGATGTTTTCTGTGACCAAAATTTTGCTAAATTTGCAAGCTTTTTAGTTATTTTAATAGTTGCAAAAGAATAGAGCATAAAATTAGCTTCAATTTGATATGCAACAACGGTATTGTCTAAAAGATGTATCCCGTGATACCGATGAGTTTTTGCTTATAAAGTTTTTTTTTTGTTACACATAAAATTAATTTTTATATTTAAATCATTATTTGTAGTTGATAGGTAATAAAAGTGGTGTACATATTGCATATGATAAAAATATATTTATACATTTCATATTTTATTCAACGAAACAAAACATTTGGAATTTACTGCTAAGACAAAAATTAAACAATTTATAAATTTTTAACAAAAAAAAACATAACTGAAACTAAATATCTAACATTTACTGAAAGATATCATAAATATGTTATGATACAACTTCTAAGCATTTATTTTAGGTGTAATCCAATCAGCGTACTTAGATACTCGAGTATAAACGTCTGGATATCCGTTTGCACATGGTCTGCCCCATGACACCACACCCGTTACTTTACCATCATATATCAGCGAGCTTCCAGAATCACCATGGCAAGCACCTTCACCTCGTTTGGTAAGAGTACAAATCATCCCATCGGTAACAAGGAATGGGCTTTGCAATTGCTTGCATTCTTCGATATCGATGGATGTTAATTTTATAAACTGAAGATCATCCGGCAGAGATCCACCTAACTGTGTGGAGCCCCAACCACACAAAACCATATCTTTACCACCATCAACATTTTCAGTGTTGAGAGGCATCGGTTGAACCTTATCATTAAAAGCAATTGATCTTTCCGTTCTAACTAGGGCAACATCATTCAAGATATCAAAATAATCATAATCCTCATGCACTATTGTTTTGTCCACAGCGTATCTTTCACCACCTTCACTTAACTTGTTCGTTCCAACTGTAACTGAGAATTCTGAAGCCTGGTATCTTTAGTTTAGAGAAAATAACTTTTAATTATTAGATACATTCTATTGGCATAAGTTTAACTTTTGACTTACCCATCGACGCAATGAGCTGCTGTTAATATCCAACGATCGTTTAAAATAGTACCACCGCACATATGAGACCCTGAATACTTTAAAGATATTTGCTGAGGAAATTGACCTGGTGCAGCATCACCACCACCAATTATTCTCCAATCCAGAGGAACAGCAGCTACGATATGCAAATATTTGCTTATAGAATAAACTTCAAGCCGAATAAAAAAGCTCTTACCTGTTGCTGCTGCAAGTAGAATAAGCGAAAACATGTTGCAAATCATTTTGATCTGTATGCTCTTGTTTAGTTTTCTCACTGTATTTATATGCATTGAGTGTATTTGTGAAAAAAAGATAAGAGGATAGACAAAGCTATCATAGATTAATATCTCAATCATTGAGACAAGTAGGAGGAAATAACAATATTTATTAGAGCTAATTTTCAATGTCATTAATAAAAATATATAAATAAAAATAAGACAAAATCCTCATGGCAATAATTACACTAAACATTATTTGTTATAACGACGATGATCATTGAACTATTGCACTATATATGATTATAAGGACAAATACCTGGAAATTAAATGAAAAACAGGTTCCACCGAGATTTGAACTCGGATCGCTGGATTCAAAGTCCAGAGTGCTAACCATTACACCATGGAACCTTCACAAGAGAAAGCTTTTATATATATTACTAAAGCGAAAGCTGCAGAACTATAAGTTAAATTAGATAGCACCGAGATTTGGTCCCGGATCACTGAAACAAAGTCCAAGGTGAACCATTTCACTTGGTATCTTATAAAGAGGAAACTCATATATCTATTGTTACAGCTAAAGTTGCCGAGCTAGGAGTTAAATTAGGTTCCACCGAGATTTGATCTCAGATCAGTGGATACGAAGTCTAGTGTGCTGCCACTTCACCATGAAACCTTATTAAGAGGAAGCTTTTATATCTATTATTCAAGCTAAAGTTGCAGAGCTATGAGTTAAATTAGGTTCCACCGAGATTTGAACTCGGATCGCTGGATTCAAAGTCCAGAATGCTAACCATTACACCATGGAACCTTGTTAGGAGAAGGCTTTTATATCTATTACTCAAGCTAGAGTTACAGAGCTTTATGAGTTAAACTAGGTTCCACCGAGATTTGAACTCGGATCGCTGGATTCAAAGTCCAGAGTGCTAACCATTACACCATGGAACCTTGTTAGGAGTAGGCTTTTATATCTATTATTCAAGCTAAAGTTACAGAGCTTTATGAGTTAAACTAGGTTCCACCGAGATTTGAACTCGGATCGCTGGATTCAGAGTCCAGAGTGCTAACCATTACACCATGGAACCATTACATAAGGGATGATATCAATACTTTAGTGGTGCATATAGAATAGTATCATTCCAGAGTGTTAACCATTATTATTATTAGATACTTGGATTTTTAAAATAATGGTAAATTATATCTATTATTCAAGCTAAAGTTGCAGAGCTATGAGTTAAATTAGGTTCCACCGAGATTTAAACTCGGATCGCTGGATTCAAAGTCCAGAGTGCTAACCATTACACCATGGAACCTTGTTAGGAGAAGGCTTTTATATCTATTACTCAAGCTAGAGTTACAGAGCTTTATGAGTTAAACTAGGTTCCACCGAGATTTGAACTCGGATCGCTGGATTCAAAGTCCAGAGTGCTAACCATTACACCATGGAACCTTGTTAGGAGAAGGCTTTTATATCTATTACTCAAGCTAGAGTTACAGAGCTTTATGAGTTAAACTAGGTTCCACCGAGATTTGAACTCGGATCGCTGGATTCAAAGTCCAGAGTGCTAACCATTACACCATGGAACCTTGTTAGGAGAAAGCTTTTGTATCTATTACTCAAGCTAAAGTTACAGAGCTTTATGAGTTAAACTAGGTTCCACCGAGATTTGAACTCGGATCGCTGGATTCAAAGTCCAGAGTGCTAACCATTACACCATGGAACCTTGTTAGGAGAAGGCTTTTATATCTACTACTCAAGCTAAAGTTACAGAGCTTTATGAGTTAAACTAGGTTCCACCGAGATTTGAACTCGGATCGCTGGATTCAAAGTCCAGAGTGCTAACCATTACACCATGGAACCTTGTTAGGAGAAAGCTTTTGTATCTATTACTCAAGCTAAAATTACAGAGCTTTATGAGTTAAACTAGGTTCCACCGAGATTTGAACTCGGATCGCTGGATTCAAAGTCCAGAGTGCTAACCATTACACCATGGAACCTTGTTAGGAGAAAGCTTTTGTATCTATTACTCAAGCTAAAGTTACAGAGCTTTATGAGTTAAACTAGGTTCCACCGAGATCTGAACTCGGATCGCTGGATTCAAAGTCCAGAGTGCTAACCATTACACCATGGAACCTTGTTAGTAGAAGGCTTTTATATCTATTACTCAAGCTAAAGTTACAGAGCTTTATGAGTTAAACTAGGTTCCACCGAGATTTGAACTCGGATCGCTGGATTCAGAGTCCAGAGTGCTAACCATTACACCATGGAACCATTACATAAGGGATGATATCAATACTTTAGTAGTGCAAATAGAATAGTATCATTCCAGAGTGTTAACCATTATTATTATTAGATATTTGGATTTTTAAAATAATGGTAAATTAAAAACCATAACGATTTTAATTTATATTAAGGATCACCCAGAATTCATCTTGGATTAATGTGTTCAGATGTTCGAGTGATAACCAATGAAACTGACATGTGTTATTGCGATGAATTTTGCAAACTAGCGTACCATGAGATTACTTATTAATCCATGCAGGTAGATATATTAAATAGATATTAGAAAAAAAGATAAGAGGACTAACAAAGCTATCATAGATTTTCATCTCAATCATTGAGATAGGTTAGTAAATAGGATCGAGTCCGTTCATTCACTTTTGCTAAATGCAATAACAATAGTCATTTGCGCTAATTGTCAATGTCAATAATAAAAATGTATAAACAATATTTATAATAATTATAATTATATATATCTTAATATTTTTTATATATATTTTAATAATTTTTTATGTTCTTTTAGAATTTATTGATACGAATTTGTATTTTAATGCGCAAATTTTGGGTTTTAATGATATTATAATGTTTCGGCAGTCATACTATAATTGTGGTATTTTGTTATTAATGGTTATATAATTTGAATTTGGATCAATGAATTTAAAGTAAATTATAGTAATATTAATGTACACTATTTGTAACAGTTAATAGGGAATAAAATTGGTGTACATATGAATATCATTGTTGTAAGTGCATCCTAAGAATATTCTTTATCCATTTTTGAGATATTAATAAATATATAAAAATTAATACACCATGCAAAAATGATCTAGTGAGTACATAGTCTAACAACTCGGTATTTTGTTTCACACAAAAATATTTTACTGTAGTAAGACTGAAAGATTCCGATAAAGTATACAAATAATAACAAGTTAAACAAGGAACGCATTCATAAATACGCTTGATCTACGGATACATAGTCAAACTATCCAGTATTTTCATGCCACAAAAACAAGTTACTGTAGTATGAGTGAAAGATTCCGATACATCACCATATGAAACATTAAGCTAGAAAATGATGGAGATTACCCAATCTAGTAAAAATGTTTGATATAGTTTTGTAATAAATCCAAAACGAGACTTCTGGCGCCATCTATAGTGATTAATTGTAAACTTATTAAAACCATAAGATTACTTATTAATAAATACAAATAGATACATTAAATATTCTTTATTGTTTGTTTTTTTTTACATTTTTAAATTGCTCGTCTTAATTTAACTAAAGTCTATATACAAGTTACCTCGTCTCTAAGCGCTGCAGCTTTGGGAAACTTTGATCTTGATTGCCTGGGTGACTGGTTTCAATCCAAAGTCAGGATGGCTCTACAAATAGTCTGACCATTGTTCTCTTCAACGTATTGGGCCTATTGCTTGCTGCAAGAGCTGCAAATAAAATTGTAATTTCATGTTCTTAAACTAATTCTAATATTCTTTTATATATTTACAATATATTGTTTAGCTTACCCAAAAGGCACAGAATATATGTCGACACATATTGAAGTTGCTGTCGAAACTGTACCAGCACCATTACATTTCACATCTTTTATACTACCATATTAATAGTATATCGACAAGTCAGCATAGATTAATTTATGCATATGGTTCACGTTTCTAAATTCATCGATAAGACACTATGTAGAATCATCAATACGTTTGCAAAATTAAGAAAAATCTAAATGATACATATTTTACTTCAATATTATTTAAAAATACTTTTAAATTTTAAATACATCCAATAAATTATTTAAACTTACTCGTAGTAGCTAGTAAAACTTAAATATGAATTGCTATTAGAACTATTTCAATTTAGAATTATTTTCAATAATTGTTTTTTACAATAAACACTACTCAGGTTAATTAGTTGGCATGTTTTAATTGCTATCAAAATTAATTGCGAATATAAATCTATGCACCTAAATCAAATAAGTTATTAGATAATGAAAATAATATGATTTATGATGTCATTTGCATTGATCTAGAATAGGTCAAATTGATAATTCATTCATAAATTTATAGTTTAATAAAACTTAGAGAAAAAACAATAAATAAAATTAGATATTTATATATTATTAGCAATTATGCGTTTTATAAGAATATTAAAATCAACCTTCTATCCCGAATTTTTAAGTGTAATATTTTACACGTAATTAAACAGTTTACAAAATTTGGAACAATTTGTTTTAAGAATTTAGAAGTAAATAATAGCAAAAGCTCTAGTTATTTAATAAATAATATAAATAAGGTAGAATATTGTATAAGAAAGTAACGAACATGTACTTATTTTTCCTATACATGAAAATTTTGTCATAATTTTGCAAACGTATTGATGATTCTACATAGCGTATGTCTTATCGATGAATTTAGAAACATGAACCATATGCATAAACTAATCTATGCTGACTTGTCGATATACTATTAATATGGTAGTATAAAAGATGGGAAATGTCATGGTGCTGGTACAGTTGAAGTTTCGACAGCAAGTTCAATATGTTGTCAACATACATTCTGTGCCTTTTGGGTAAGCTAAACATTATATTATACATATATAAAAGAATATGAGAATTAGTTTAAGAACATGAAATTACAATTTTATTTGTATATTTGCAGTGGGCTTCGCTGCTGCTTCCGATTATGGTGAGTTTATATAATTTATATTTAGTTTGGTAATATCTCATTAATACTTGTATTGATTTGTGCAGCCTGGAAGAGCGATACCGAATACCAATACCAAGTACGTGGCCGTACATTGGCCGCCTTACACCAGGTAGACAACCAGTATGCTGGTATTTTGATCAAGGCCAAGTTCACCGTCCGCCCAAAACGTGACGGTGTCCTGTACGCCAAACTTCACGATACCCAGTACGCTCAAGTGCACGCTAAGCTGCCCGGTGGCTGGGATTCCGAGATCCCAGACTCCCAGCTCAGCTACCGCCCAATGCAGCTCTCCAACAAACCATTCGAAATCCAAATGAAGAATGGTACCGTGCAAGAGCTTATTGTTGACAAAGCCATCCCCAACTGGGAGGCCAACATCATTAAGAGTATCGTCAGTCAATTCCAGGTCGACGTACAAGGAGAGAATATGATCAAGAGCCGTTACAACCAGGTCGATGAACACCAATGGAACAATGCCGAATACAAGACCATGGAGGACTCTGTTACCGGTAAATGCGAGACTTTGTACGATATCAATGAGTTGCCTGAATACCTTTTGCAAAGCCAACCCGAGTTGGCTCCACTTCCACACTTGAAGGGCGATGGCGATTACATTGACGTCGTCAAGACAAGAAATTATTCTAACTGTGAAGAGCGTATCACCTACCACTATGGTTTGACTGATATGGACGACTGGGAACCAGCATCCGCCAGCATGGGCGATTTCTTCTTGAGATCTTCCGTCAGCCGTGTCATCTTGTCTGGTACCTTCAAGCGCCATACAATCCAATCTTCTGTCACAACTAACGAAATCGTGATGAAGCCTACTCCTAGTGCTACCCACAAAGGTCTCGTTGTCAGTCGATTGAACGTTACTTTGTCCAGCGTCAATGCCGTATCCGGCCAATCTGAAGAATTATCTCAACCAAAAACCATTGGCAATCTTGTCTACAAATACAACAGCCCATACGCCTCCAGCAACGAAGTTCGTGAAGGATCTCGCAACAGCGCAGAACACAAATATGACAGTGATAGTAGCTCCAGCAGCTCTAGCTCTAGCGATGAGTCCAGCAGACATAGACGCCGTCGTTCTGCTGACCAGCAAACTGAAAAAGAACACCAATATGGTAGATACGATGATTCAAGCTCTTCCAGCTCATCCAGCTCTGACTCTGATGAATCTGGTGAACAATGGCAACAAGACAAGCCATCTTTGACTTCACCACCAGAGAGCCCTCTTCTTCCATACACCGTTGGCTACAAAGGCCAATCTATCAAGCACGCCCCAAATTTCAACATTGTCCAATCAGTTCAAAAACTTGCCAGACAAATTGGCGAAGAACTCCAGAGCCCCAGTGAAATTCCCAAGGAAGATACTCTTGCCAAATTCGTTATGCTTAGTAGCTTGATTCGCACTATGAACTACAAGGAAATTCAAGAAGCTAGCCATGATTTACAGAGCCTCAAGGACAAAGAGCAACGCGAGCAAAGCGATGCTTGGAGAACATATCGTGACGCCGTTGCCCAAGCTGGCACTGGTCCCGCCTTACTTATCATCAAAGACTGGATCCAAAACAAGCAAATCCGTGGTGAAGAAGCCGCTTCCGTCATTGCTTGTCTTGCCCGCAACACTCGCACACCCACTGATGAGTACATGAGAACATTCTATCAATTGGCTACTGACGACAAGGTGCAAGAACAATCTCATCTTAACTCCACTGCTCTTCTGTCTTTTGCTGAGCTCGTTCGCAAAGTTTACGTTGACGAAGAAGAATCTCACAATCAGTACCCAGTTCATGCTTTCGGTAAATTTTACAACCAGAACAATGAAGCCGTGCATAAGGAATACATTCCTTATTTTGCCAAGGAACTGAAGGAAGCCATCAAAGAAGGTGACAGCCATAAGATCCAAGTGCACATCCGTGCTTTAGGAAATATTGGTCACCGTCAAATTTTGCCCGTATTTGAACCTTATCTTGAGGGAAAGAAACCAATTACTCAATTCCAACGACTCTGGATGGTTGTCTCCTTGGACCAATTTACCCTCCAATACCCCAAGACAGCTCGCTCTATTTTGTACAAGATCTACCAGAATGAAGGAGAAGCTTCCGAAATTCGTGTCGCCGCTGTTCATCAACTTATGCGCACTAGCCCACCAGCTAGCATGCTCCAGCGTATGGCTCAAGCTACTCATTTCGATAGCAGCAACCAAGTCAGCTCTGCTGTTAAATCTGCCATCGAAACCGCCGCACAATTGCAACACCCACAATACTACGAATTGGCTACCAATGCCCAAGCTGCTGCTCCCCTTTTGAACCCCAAATCATACGGTCTTCAATACAGCAAACAATATCTTAAGGATTACGTTGTTAGAGAAATGAACATTGCTTACAAACATCACGCCGGATATTTGGGAAGCGAAGACAGCATTATTCCACAAGGCTTAATGTATTCCCTACGCGCAAATATGGGTGGTGTTAAGCGTCAATACTTCAACGTAAGAATTCAATCTAGTTTATTATTTCTAATATATATATAATATTTTTTCACTTGTATTACTAGTTGGCTGCTATGGTTTCAAACGTAGAAGATCTCGTCCAAGTTCTCGACGATCAGACTGAAGACGATGAAGCTGCCAAATACTCAAGCGCCAAACAACAGTCCCAATGGGCCGGAGAATATATTGCTCGTTTGTTGAAAATCAAATATGATGAACGTGAAGAGCTTGAAGGCAATGTTCAACTTGGAATGGGAGAAGTAAGACGTTTCTTTACTTTCGACAACCAATCCATTGAACAACTTCCTGAATGTAAGTACAGTGTGCAGGCACCATTTGTTACAAAGCTAACATGAATATCTTGTGTTGACATAGATTTGAAGGAAATGACTGATTCTTGGAAACAAGGAAAACAATTCAATCACACTAAATTCTACAACCCATACGAGATGATCATGAGTTTCCCAACTGCCATGGGTCTGCCATTTGTCTACAGATACGATACCCCAACTCTTGTAAGCATCCACGGGGAAATCCGCGTTATCACCGAACCTGAAATTGTTTCAAGAAACGGCGATTTGCAAACACCCGACAGTGTCAACATCACTGCTGACATCCGTACCGTTGTTTCCAGTAAAACTCAAGCCAAGCTCGGTTTTATCACCCCCTTCGACCATCAACAGTACATTGCTGGATACGACAAGCACGTTCAAGCTTATTTCCCATTGCGTACCGACATTGACATCGATGTCGAGAACCAAGAAATCAGTGCTTCTTTCGAGCCTTTAGATGATGAAGACGATGAAGTTTTCCACTACAGCAACTTCCCTTATACTGCCAAACGTGACATTCTTACTTTGAAACCAGTTTCCCAATTGTCCACTTCTGAAATCGTTCATGTTAGAGAACCACAAACTTACGAACATGTCTTCGGCAAGAAGGCCGGTATGACTTTCCGCTTCAACGCCACTACTGAACGTAAATTCGCCGACTTCAAATTGCTGTATGACCAATACCAACGCCACGAAGGTTTATCGTACCTTATGTCACCTTTCACCGAAGATGCTCTCATTTACACTAACATCAGTGTTCAATACGACGATGAATTATCTCATGCTGATCGTGTCACCTTCTTGATGGGCTGGAACTCAACTTACTTCTCTGGCAAGAACCAAGGAGGCGAGCCTGAATTCTCTCAAGTTTACGCCAAGGCCTCTGACTTGTCTGATAATGATGAACGTCAAGAATACTTCTTGAAGAAAGCTGCCGCTGGTATCAACAATGCCGACGCTTACGTCTATGATATCTCTGTTCAATTTGAAGGTAAACAAAGCCATGAATATAATGCCACCATCGCTGTTGGAAAGAGCTCAGTCGATAAGAAATCTCGTGTTCTCTTCTACTACAACAAGGAAGCTTCCAACGACAAAGACTACGAGGTGTGCTTCTACGCTCAAAACACCATTCCTAACACCAACGCATTGGACTTTGTCTATGCTTTGAAATTCGATCCTACCACCACTACTCAAGTGAAACTCGCCTGGGGAGAGAAATGCCAATCCGGAACAAAGATCAACTTGAAGGTAATATTACCATTACTTATATCTTAGATCGTGCTTTAATTTTTGTTGGTTCTCTTTAAAAGGGTAAGTTGGAAAAGAGCAACGACCGTCAAAGATATTTGCAAGAACGCCCTATGGCAAAACTCTGCCGCGAACAAATGAAGGAAGGAAACAATCAATTGTACGCCTGCAGAAATATGACTGCTCGTGCAAACTTCATGGATCAGTACAGCTTCGAAATCAAATATGAAAATATGTCACCATATGCCCGCAACATCACTCACAAACTCTACAGTGCCGTCCGTCACGCCGGTTATCCATATCTTGACGAGGATCTCCTGGAAGGACATGGTCATGCTAACCAGATCAATGTTGATGTTGATTTCGAACCCGACTTCCAATCCGTAAACGTTACCATCGAAACCGAACAGATGCAAGCTGAATACAACGACATTCGTGTAAACAAGTGGGTGAAGGCTGTTGTTGCTGTCCATCCAGTGTTTGACGCTTATGAACGTCTCAGTGGTGCTGCCCAGAATCTTGTATTCAACCGTAAGTTGTTTTATTTATTTACATATCATAAATATCTTATCATTGTTTCTTTTTCTTTATATAGCAACTTGCGTTGTTGATCAAAGCCGTGTAAACACATTTGATAACAAATCCTACCCAATCGATCTTGGTAAGACATGGCACGTACAGATGCACCACCGCGTCCAATACGCTGGTAGACAAGAAGAGCAAGGACAGACTCGTTTCACCGATGAAGATGATTACGATTACGTCGTTCTCGTACGTGATGCCGACAACAACCAGAAGCATGTCAAGATTGTCTTGAATGACGAAAAGAACTATTACGAAATTGATATGACTCCAGCCACCGGTAACGCTCACTCCGGCTCCCTTGTATCTGGAAAGGTTCAAGTGAACCAGAAGCCAATTCAAATCGATGACCAACACAGCTACGATGTTGAAGATGACCTTATTCAAATCTACGCCCTCCCCAACGGTAACGTCAAGGTGGAAGTCAACGGTGACTTCTACGTGATCTACGATGGTGAACGCGTCAAACTTACCACTGTCAACAGTGACCAATTCCGTGGTGAAGTACGCGGTCTCTGCGGTACCTTCGATGGCGAGCACGAAACTGATTTCTTAACACCAAGAAACTGTATCCTCCGCAACCCACTTGAATTCGCTGCCACTTATGCTGTCATCGATTCTTCTTCTCAAGGACCAGCTAAAGAACGTCAAGCACGTGCCCAACAAGCACCTTGCTACGAAACAGAAGTGATGTACGCTAACGTTATCAGTCCACGCGACTACCGTCGCCATGACCAACAACAACACCACGAGCAAAGCCGCCATGAAGGCAGCAACTCTTGCAGCAAGCAACAGACTCAATACGTTGAAGAGAACAATGGTCAAACTATTTGTTTCACCATCCGTCCTCTGCCAGCATGCCGTTCAGGATGCAAGGCCGCCAAGAAGATTGTTAAGAACGTCGATGTGCACTGTGTGCAAAAATCCAACGTTTCTCAACTGTGGAAGAATCAAATCGAAAAGGGAGCTAGTCCTGACTTTGGATTGAAACCAGTCACCAAGACCATCAAAATCAAAGTTTCCCAAAGCTGCAGCGCTTAGAGACGAGATAACTTGTATTTAGATTTTAGTTAAATTAAGACGAGCAATTTAAAAATGTAAAAAAAAAACAAACAATAAAGAATATTTAATGTATCTATTTGCATTTATTAATAAGTAATCTTATGGTTTTAATAAGTTTACAATTAATCACTATAGATGGCGCCAGAAGTCTCGTTTTGGATTTATTATAAAACTATATCAAACATTTTTACTAGATTGGGTAATCTCCATCCTTTTCTAGCTTAATGTTTCATATGGTGATGTATCGGAATCTTTCACTCATACTACAGTAA
This sequence comes from Nebria brevicollis, assembly GCA_944738965.1. Classification (NCBI taxonomy): domain Eukaryota; kingdom Metazoa; phylum Arthropoda; class Insecta; order Coleoptera; family Carabidae; genus Nebria; species Nebria brevicollis. Next base: position 1,306,193 of record OX122909.1, on the reverse strand, counting down.
CTTGTTTTTGTGGCAAGAAAATACTGGATAGTTTGACTATGTATCCGTAGATCAAGCGTATTTATTAATGCGTTCCTTGTCTAACTTGTTTTTATTTGTATACTTTATCGGAATCTTTCAGTCTTACTACAGTAAACTATTTTTGTGTGAAACAAAATACCGAGTTGTTAGACTATGTACTCACTAGATCATTTTTGCATGGTGTATTTATTTTTATATATTTATTAATAATAATATTAATATCTTAGGATGCACTTACAATAATGATATTCATATGTATACCAATTTTATTCCCTATTAACTGTTACAAACAGTATACGTTAAAATTACTATAATTTACTTTAAATTCATTGATCCAAATTCAAATATTATATAACCATTAATAACAAAATACCACAATTATGGTATGATTGCCGAAACGTTATAATATCATTAAAACCCAAAATTTGCGCATTAAAATACAAATTCGTATCAATAAATTCTAAAGGAGTATAAAAAATTTGGTGGTAAATGTTAATAAAATTACTTCCTTTACAGGAATTAATGGATGCTAACTATAGGAAATAACTAAACATAAATCAGTATAAATACTACTGCATTTTTATGATACCGGCATCTACTTCTGTTACTTCCACAGAGAAACATTAATTCAAAATGAAATTCAGTGCCGTTTTCATGATCTTCGCATTCTTATTCATCGCCATGACAGTAAGTACATATTTCTTTTAATAAAACAAATAAACGAATAAAAATATTTAATTAAGCCAACAATAAGACAACCATTTTTAATATTCCTTTTGTAGGCTGGTCAACCGGTCAATATTGCGAAGGAGCTTTTTGGAGGAGAAATTGATCATAGCAAACATGGATCTGATTGTTTGTTTTTACGTAAGTAAATAAGGGACTAACACATAAATACAACTATTTATCTATAGTACATATGTTGCTATTTTGAGTAATTTGTTTGCTATTATTATTATATTGTAAGGACTGGGCAATAAAACAAATTTGATTTTCCAGATAAAACTACGACGACGACGACTACAACTGCTGCTACTACTGTTGCTGGATAATTTTATTTATATGTGGACTATCAATTATATTGTATATGAATTAATAAATGCATGAACAAAATATTTTGTTTCTTTTTAATTATTTATGAGACCTCTCTTAACTTTCTATGATGGCCAAGTGTCTTTTTTTGCTTCATATTATTGCGTTAATTAGTGATACAAAAATTAATATTTTATGCTTTATTTAGAATCATTATTTGAAGATTAGTTATAATTATAATATAAATTTCACAGCAGAATCACAGTCTTAATATCAAATATCATAGCATGTTTAGACACCAGAAGTTTTCTTGATCCAATCTCTCTGTGCAGCGACATTGGTGTACACTCCAGGATAGTTTGGATAAGCGCATCCTCGACCCCAAGATACAATACCAGATAATGCGCCATTGAACACCAATGGACCACCAGAATCACCCTGGCATGAGTCTTTACCGCCTTCATCTAAGCCGGCGCAAATCATTCTAAACATATCAAAAAAATACATGTTTAATTTTTATCAAGTACAGAATAAAATTTCGGTTTAATTATAAATACATTACCTATCAGTGATATCATTGCCATCATACTTTTCTTGGCATACTTGGCGACTCACAATTGGCACTTGGACTTCTTGTAATTGTGATGGCGACGAACCACCGGACTGCAAATTAAAATTAGTATCTTAAATATGACATTCAATTCGCATATTATTCCAAATTAAAATGTACACTTTTACACTTACTGAAAGTGCTCCCCAACCAGTGACCGTAACTATTGAACCAGCAGCAGGTTCATTATCAGCTAACGCAATTGCTTGGACACCAGCAGCACCAAGAGGGAAAGGATCTGACACCTAGAATAAAACACTGAATTAAGACAATTCTTAATAAATTCTCAAAAAAAATAATAGACACCTTAACAAGTGCGTAATCATAATCCGTATTCCATGAGCTGTAGTTTGGATGCACAAAAATAGCTTCCGCTGCATGGATTGATCCTCCAGATCCTTTAATGCTACTACCAGCACGGAAAGTAATCCCGTTCGGATTTCCACTATTAAGATCACAATTAGATACATCTCTTATTATTACACAATTTTTCATACCTAGATACACAATGAGCAGCAGTTAAAACCCAATTTGCAGAAATGATTGACGCACCACAGTTATGACGGCCCCCACTTAACAAGGATAACTAAAAAGTAATTAAAACCATTCATAAGATTGTATAATAATATAAAAAATAAGATTTAAGTCTCCATATTAATCATTTTTAAATGTGCCTTACTTGATAAGGGAAATTTTCAATATCCGCATCACGACCTCCAACAATTCTTCCATCTAATCTAGGAGTTGGAAAATGCATGCGAGCCGCTAAATAAATACCAAAGTTACAAATAAATCAACATTTAAACACTCTAAATCTCACCATAAGCGACGGCAGATAACGCTACAAGAACAATAACACTTTTAAACATCATGACACCTTTAACTCCACCAGGGAAAAGTATCCTTTATATAGACATGGAAAAGTGTTATCACCACATCGTGAATATACTTATCAATTGGATTTTCCATAGAGCAGTATTGTTTATAAATGTTATAATTAAATATAAACAATGAAGTACTTTTTGATATTAATCTTCAATTAGACGCGATAACAATTAAGTCAACAAACCATGAATACAGATTGGTTTCCTTTATATCAATAGATTAGCAAACTTATCATTTTAAGTAAAAAGAAATATGTAAATCTTAATTAGATTATATTACTTGCACTTATTTCAAGTGTTATATTAAAATAAAAATTTAGATTAGATATGATTTTGTAAGTCTACTTAAATTAATTTTTTATGCAAAATTGTATGCAATAATAGCTAATTATTGCACTATGTAATAAGTTGAGCTGTTATCAGGGTAGTTGTTTCGTTAAAGGAGTTAGAATACCGCGAAAAGTACATTTTTATTGATGCATTAGATTATCAAAATACAGTTACTTTGTGTACGTGTAAGATGTAACAGGGAAAACCAATAAGCAATTGAGATAAGATATTACAGATAAATCGCTGTAAAATCATATATAAGGCAGTGAAATCGCCACAACTATAACACAGTGTCAAAATGTACAAAAGTGTAATTGTCCTAGTTGCTTTAGTAGCAGTCGCTTATGGTAAGGTTTTATATTTATTTTTAAATAAAGGCTTAAATTGTAATTTTATGTTTATGTTTAGCGGCGCATGTTAATGCACCAGCTCCAAGATTAGATGGACGAATTGTCGGTGGTAAAGATGCTGACATAACTGATTTGCCTTACCAAGTAATTAATAATATATTATTTATTTAAATTAATAATTATTAAAACAGTGTTACTGGGCTTAAAGAATTATGAAAATATAGTACTGATTTTGATTTTCTTATTTAGCTATCTCTTCAAAGCTATGGTAGCCATATCTGTGGAGCTTCAATCATTGGTCCAAACTGGGTATTGACTGCTGCTCACTGTGTTGATGGGTAAGTTATTAATAATTAAAAAAATCTGTAAAAATATGTAAATATATTATTAAATATTTTATAGATCCAGCGCTAGTTCTGTTTCTTTCCGTGCTGGTTCCAGCACTAGAGGAAGTGGTGGTAGTGTACACCAAGCCAAGCGAATTATTGTTCACCCAAATTACGATTCATGGACAATTGATTTCGATTACGCTCTCGTTGAGGTGTGACTTATCTCATTAGAGAATATTAGAAATGTGGAATAAAATAATTTATTTTAATCAGGTTTCCACTCCATTCCCAATTGGTGAACCTGGAGTAGCAGCCGTAGGATTGAACGAAGTTGACCCTGAAGCTGGAGCAACAGCTACCGTTAGCGGATGGGGCACAACATCTGTAAGTCAATTTTAAACTACTAAATAAAAACTCGTTAATTATCATTTATTATGATTTCAGTCCGGTGGTGGATCACCAAAACAATTGCAAGTAGTACAAGTACCAGTTGTTGGACGTGCTGATTGCCAGAAGAAATACAGTGACTACACCATCACCGAAAGGTAATATTAAGGATTAATTTCAAGTGACTGTGAATATAAATGTTGATATGTTCCAGAATGATCTGCGCCGGTTTAACTGAAGGCGGTAAGGACTCATGCCAAGGAGATTCTGGTGGCCCAATGATCATCAATGGCAAACAAGCTGGTATCGTTTCCTGGGGTATTGGATGCGCTTCTAAAAACTACCCTGGTGTATACACCAATGTTGCAAACAAAGTAGACTGGATCAAGTCTACTACTGGACTTTAAATTTAATATCTATATTATATTTATACAAAGTACTTAATTATTGTGAATTTTGAGCATATAATCATGTATATTTGTTAAATAAAATTTGTTATACCGTAAACCTTTTATTGTCTACTTTTGATATGACCTTCATATTTTTCATCATTGATGGAAACTGGGAAATATGTAAATTACAGATCATGAACAAATAAACGTTTGAAAATCAACAAACACTTTTATTGCAATAGAAATAAATTTGATAGTAGCGGCTTTCGGAGCTCTAATTTAAATAGTTGATACAAAATAACAGCTTAGTTAGATTAGTAAGAAAGCTGTGTATTTTCTCTAAGGAAACTAATTTTCAGCGAAAACACCTTAGAAAAGTTTATCTAAAGTGGTCAATAATTAGGAAAATAATATTTTTTTTTGAAAACGCAGTCTAATATCGAGTTAGCATGATGGATAAAAGGATTTTAAGTAAATAGACATGAATCTGATTTTTAACTATTTATTGTGTGTGTGTGTGTAATATTTAAAAAATAATTCTGAAAAATTCAATAACTCAAATACCTGACCGATTTAACCACTTATTGTTAGTAGAAATGTGGATACCCAAAATAAAATTTACGTATGTTTTAAAAACAATATGAGTATTAATAAATCAGTAATAATAAAATAAAATACCGAAATACCAATCATAATTTTTTACTTTACATACATACACACTCCTATGCTTACTTAAATCAAATGGGGTACCAGAAACCCCATTACATACATTATCATCTTGATAATCCTTCGCCGTTCTATCTAATCGTGTAAACTTCTATTGTTTTATTCCGAATCATCGAGTTCTTCTGTTGATATTGAATAATTGAAATCAGTTTAAAACGCGTTTATAGTATAATTTTTCAAGGTTTATTATTTATTATTAAGCAACTAGAGATATATAAAGATCCACATAATATTTATGATACTGTATTGTCAAAATTATTTCCATTTTAATCTTATCTAATTAAGTATTTTGCCGCTAATAAATACAAATCGAATAATCTTTATTGTTTTAATATCCTAACTAATAAAATATGTCTACGTTTTAAAAACCTAAAATTGGAGTGGTCTATATCGGCCTTTAAAGGCTATATCATGATTAGAACCAATCCATGAAATAAGATGATGTAAAAGAAAAACCTGATTAGATAAGATTTGTGAGATATTTGTAATAATGGCCCGGTAAATCATATATAAAGCAGCAATAAGTCCAAAATCTTTACATTGTGCTAAAATGTACAAAAGTGTAATTGTTCTCGTTGCTTTTATTGCAGTCGCTTTTGGTAAGAATTTATATATTTAAGTTGTAAGTATTTATTGTAATTTTTATATTTTACATTTAGCGGCGCATATAAATTTACGAACTAGATTAGATGGACGTATTGTCGGCGGTAAAGATGCTGATATAACAGAATTCCCTTATCAAGTGAGTTTTAATTTGAATATTGATTTCTAGATTTATGATTCAACTTATTTTTAGTTGTCGCTTCAAAGTTATGGTAGTCATATTTGTGGCGCATCTATTATTTCTGAACACTGGGCATTAACAGCTGCCCACTGCGTAGATGGGTAGGAAATTATCAACATATTTTCTATAAAAGTCGTCAGTGTGTTTTTTAATGTTAAATAGAGATCGACCCAGCACTGTATCATTCCGTGCTGGTAGCAGCATCAGGGGATCGCAGGGATCCGTTCACCAAGCCTCCAAAATTGTTGTCCATCCAGATTATAGTTCCTGGACTTCTGATTACGATTACGCTCTCGTTAGGGTATGACTTTTTATACTATTTTCCTATAAAACGATAAAAATAACGAAAATCTAATAAAAAATATTAATTTTTTTTTTAAAATAAATCATCAGGTTCAACCAGGGTTCCCAATTGGTACCGAAGGTGTAGATGTTGTTGCATTGAATGATGTCGACCCAAAAGCCGATGAAACAGCTACCATTACTGGATGGGGAGCACTCTCAGTAAATATAAAATTATTTATAAAATCTAGTGAACCTACACGCTCTTTTTTACATCTCCATTATTATTATAGTCCGGTGGTGGATCACCAAAACAATTACAGGCGGTCCAAGTTCCAATTATTGCTCGCACTGAATGCCAAGATAAATACAGTAACTACCAAATAACTAACAGGTAATAATACCAACAGCTAACTAGTAAAACACACACATGAGCACAAATTACTAAAAATTCTTATTGTGTTTTAGAATGATCTGCGCCGGTTTAGATGAAGGTGGTAAGGACTCTTGCCAAGGGGATTCCGGTGGTCCATTGGTAATCAACGGTAAACAAGCAGGTGTTGTTTCCTGGGGTGTTGGATGCGCATATCCACAAAAACCTGGAGTATACTCTAATGTGGCAGATCAAAGAGACTGGATCGAACAAAATATTAAAGCTTAAATAAAACATTATATTTTAATGGAAATTATACCATTACTGTAACTTTTAATTTAATATAACAACTAATTTAATAATATAATTTATTGTGTGTTATTTCTCACCCTTTCTAGACAGAATATTTAAATATAAGTAGGTAATATGGATGTGTTTTATTTATTAAATTACAAACGGTAAATAAGGCGAAATATATATTAACTAGTAACTTTATATTACATTCATATAAATTAAATACCATTTGTGCTTTGATACTTTTTGAATAATGTGATTAAAAGTATTTACTCAACTAGTAAAGAAAGTAGATACATTTTTAGAGAACTCGCAAAAATACCTATATTGTCAATAAACCATAGATAATTAATTTGATTACATAAATTGTTTCCGTATAAGTTCATCTCTATCATTTATTAAGAAAACATTATTTTCCACATGCTTCTCATTATTTATGTAAATTGATATTGATATTAGGAATTTTTTACACGGAATTGTAGGATAATATTTATTATCAGGAGAATAGTCATAAAAATAATAATGTCCCTAAAAGAAAATGTGTGTGTTTTAGTTTTTATTATATTTCTATTATTAAGATATATATATATATATATATATATATATATATATATATATTGTGTCGCTTTTAAATATATTTACCGGTACTACGGGGCAAACGCATGGGACCGGATGTTGATCGGGAATCTTCATGATATCGCGATAGATACAAGTTTTATATTCCAACCTTAGAAAATCGCAAAACTGTCTCTTCAAATCAATCATAAATGGTTTATACTCATTATCCAGAAATTCATATAATTTCACGCGCATCTAAAATCATGAATAAACCATACGTATAACGGATGTAATATATCCAGGGGCAATTTTAATAATTTGATAGTAAATTTTGTTTACGCTTTACTGCAGATAAATCATATTTACGTATTTTTTACACTTACGTAACTATTAGTAGGTAGCGGCTGTAATATATCTAAAGTTCCGTTCATCGCATTATTTGTTCGATTGAACTTATATGTCACCCATGGCCAATATAAATAATCCCTTTTATACATATGGGTTTCCACTTTTTCTATTTTCGTTAGATAACGATCCTAAAATGGAACAAACCGAAAATACATACAAATTTAAATACATCATAGTATATTTACCGTTTTATCACAATATACCCAGCAGCATTGCACTAAAATTATGCATTGCGTTATAAAAATATAATTCAATTGCATTTTGACTAATTTCATATGTATCACTGCATTACATTGCTCTCAAATATATATTTATATATATATTCACACGGTGATCTAATCGATGAAATAGATTTATAAAATCTATTTCCTGATCCGCAAATTGCAGACTAACAATCACAACTCAGATAATTGTCTATTATAATATAAGCACCATTATTTTTAATATAATAAAAATATATATATATATATGAATTTTTAATTATACTTGCGCACAAAAGGCCACGTGTTTATAGAGGTATTATTTAAACAATAATTATATTTTTATTTGCCATACAACATAATAGATCTAAAAATATTATTCAATATTTTATATACAGGGTGTAACAGCGAAACGAGCTACCTCGAATAACTTCTATATTATTAAAGATACAATAAAATAGTATGAGACAATCTTATGCAGGACCAAAGGGGACATCCAACTATGAAGGAAAATATTTTTTTAAACCAGTGGTTCTCAAGCAACAACACAAAGTTATGTTTTTTCAAATGAGATGCTATATATTTTTTAAGTTCATTGGATAGGGAATTTTTTTCTAAATCCTACCATGTATTTGTTTTATACCCTTACATAAGTAAAATATTGAGAAAAATACGATTGAAAGTTAAAGAAATTCTATTTTTATAGCTATTTTTCAAGTGGCTATGAAAAAAAATTGAGCTTAAATACAACGAAACATAAATTAAATACATTAAGGCCCGGTATTATAAAGAGCAAAAGAAATGTTAATTAGTTACTATGGAACTAAATTTACTTACACAGTTAATATAATTTTGTGTGTTATAAAAGAATCTTACAAGTAAATTAACTAATAGGAGATTTACCGACTATTTTAGTTCATCTATTCATCAATAGATGACTAATATATAAATATTGCAAATTTCGCATCGGTTATTATTATAATATTTTAAATAAAAACAAAACACGAAGCTGTCAAGTAATTGACGGAATAAATTTTACTAGCTAGAAATTCATGGGAGTAGTTTAACTGTGAGATTTACTAGCGAAGTAAATTTATTTTTCGTTTATAATACGGAAAATCTATAGAGTAAAGTATATTACTTGGTTACCAAATCAAATCTACCGAGTATTTTAGTTATTTGACGTTTATAATACCGGGCATAAATTCTTTGTTATTTACTTTATAAATAGTGTTATGAAGTAAATAACAAAGAATTTCATGTATTTAATTTATGTTTCGTTGTATTTAAGCTCATAGCCTACTGTAAAATCACTATAAAACTAAAATTTATTTAACTTTCAATCGCATTTTTCTCAATATTTTACTTATGTAAGGGTATAAAACAAATACATGGTAGGATTTAGAAAAAAATACCCTATCCAATGAACTTAAAAAATATATAGCATCTCATTTGAAAAAACATAACTTTGTGTTGTTGCTTGAGAACCACTGGTTTAAAAAAATATTTTCCTTCATAGTTGGATGTCCCCCTTGGTCCTGCATAAGATTGTCTTATACTATTTTATTGTATCTTTAATAACATAGAAATTATTCGAGGTAGCTCGTTTCGCTGTTACACCCTGTATTGAAATACATTTTTTGACAATCGATATGAAATCTAGTGTATTTTTTTCACCATACGTTGACAACACTGGGTCAGTAAGTAATTCGTTCACTTTTCTAAATCACTTCACGTTTAGGGTGAGAAATAAGCGTACTTTGTATTTTATAAAATTGTAGTTTTTTTTTATTTAATATTGCTTAATTAGCTATAATAATATCTCAAAAATAAAATTACATACTCATTATAGTGATAATCCCAATCTTGCATTTACTCTAAGCAAACAAATCTTAAAACTATGATACAAACAAAAAATTCTCAATTTAATAATAAAATAAACAGGTGTTTTAAATTCGCGAAACATCGCATCATTTTTTTGCAATACAAGTCTGCCATGCCAAACCTCCACACACAATCGAGATGAACAAGTATAGAGTAATTATCACAATCACAGCAATGCCAACATACAGTTTGATGCCCTTCCAAAACATCGAGCGCGCCAAATTTCTACTTGTTGTTCGGAACGTCACTGACTAAAAAACCACACCATTTTTAGTACGTAATTTCAAATTACAATACTAAACCAATAAAAACTTACATTATTTGTTAAATTATCTGTTTTATTGACGAGAAGCTCAAGTCGTTCGCCACGCATAGCAACATTATCTAAAATTTAGTTAATATTTAAAATCGTAACTTCTATAAAAAAATCCATATTGATATAATAAATAATAACCTATATTTTTAACCATAATATTCTTCAATTCGTCTAATTCACCATGAACTTTGGAAATCGTATCAACATCATGTGACTCAGTGTAGTGTTTCATTTCGTTAGCTAACACCCGTGAAAACTCAGCATTCATCGCATACGCTAAAGCACTATCAGCACTAGACGCATACGATGCTTGAAATCTTCGTTTAATCTCATTGAGAAACAAAAATGCTCTAGATCGTTGGAATTCCTTTGAATAAATAATTATTAATTGTATATAAATAAAATGTTATCACTATATTTACATCGTCAGTGATGCACAAGTAAATAATACGATTCTCGCATATATAATGGAATAAATAACTGCCGTGTGAGTACGTTAACTTGTCGTTGTGGGGTGGTATTCTAGATATGATTTGTTCTGTTACTTCCGCAAAGTTGCCGGCGCATGTTGCATATTTCGCTAGTACAATATGTCCCCGTGATATCACACTGTACAAAAGAGGCATCTAAAACAAAAACGTCCATAAACATAAACAATTTTTATCACAAGATTGTCACGAATCCAAAATTATGACTTGAATGGTTTTTTTTTTGTAGTTTTATCAATCTTATTCTAATCATACATTGTTCTTATAAATAATAGAAAATTGCAATGTGTTTACTCAACTTAATTGTAATCTAGTACATATAAATAATACAATTATTAATTGGAATTTATTTTCTAAATAAAATTGCACCGAAATATAAATTTATACGGAATAAGAATTTTAATTAGTTTTATTAAAAATGACCCACCTATTTTCGTATTATAATAAAACAAAATGATAAGAATCAAATGAATATTTAGCATGGCATTTTTTTTTTAATAACTAATTATAGTATTGTTTAAGAATACGAATAATAGAAGCATGTTGTTGGAAAATATCGAAAAATAAAAACATCTATTTTTAAATTATATGTATTCAATGTAAGTTGACTTAACTATAGTCAGAAATCTATCCTTATCATAAATATAAGCGATGTTAAAGTCACTAAATATTTGTGATATAAATATTATTTTGAAGATTTTCTAAAACGCGTATTTATTTTTTAGTAGCAGCATTCTCATTGGTTTGACGGGGATAAATAATTAATTAATAACAAATTAGAAATATGTATATTAAATTTTAATCAACCCAATTAACACAAATAGTAAAAAAATATTTTTATAAATTACAAAATCAAATTTGCTACGTGGCAACAATATTTAAAAAACAATTCTCGCTAATAAAATTGTTTATAAATATCAACTAACAATTTTTTACATAACAACAGGTTTCTACTTATCACAATGAGAATATTACGCATTAGTAATGTGAACAATAAAAACAATGTCGAATAGACTTTATATTATCCGATTCGGTTATTGGCTTAGTACAATTAACGTATTTTAATACTATTCCAAATGTGTGATACTTAAGTCTAATGAATCCATATTAATGTAACAACCTTTAGTTATATGTTCTAAAAATTGAAGATACTTGTTATGGAAATCGATATATAGCACTTCACAAATATGTAAATATGTCAAAACACTTTCAACAAAAACATAATGACACACCAACGTACAGCGTGTGACCCACCAAAAAATTCACGTCAAAACAAAAGTATACAAATGACCTTTCAGATTGAGTTTGAGACCCAGGCTGATTCGCAAATATGAAAAATGTATCAGAAATCACAAGACACAAGCAGCCTGAATGTAGTCGCATTCAATGTTGCCAATAGTATTAAAATTGTTTTGTTATACTATTATTGTTTTTTTTAATACTACTAACTATTGAGTGCTCTACTTTAATTTATAATAGTTATTATATGTTTTATATTTCACCAGAACTATTAGATACTTCTACTTTTTCTAGTTTAAGATATTAATGATATATCATAATGGTCATGGTTTAGCATATTTTATATTTAAAAAAGAGCGTTTTAAACAGTAATTATTGTTAATAAATATTTTTGCTTCAAATAAATAACAACATATAAAATAAAAATTGTGATTATGATATCCGAATGAGCATGGTTAATATTTATTGATTTACTAAAGTACGAGGTTAAGCTGGCATTTAAATGCAAACATGTTGATTTCAAGTGAGCTTGATTTTAATGCTATGTGTAGAACATGTTTGTCGATTGGGGAAATGAAGTCAATTTATGAACTAAGTTCAGAATTAAGCTTCGCTGATATGTTAATGGTGTGCACATCTGTAAAGGTAAACGATGCTTGTTTTCCTATATATATATATATGGTTAGGCTAAAGGGTCGTTCACATAAAGTGCTTGCTTTTATGTATAGACGATTATTTGTTATTTCGTATTTGATTTTTATTCTAAACCTCCCACCTCCTAGGAATTCTAGTTCTATTATCTATTTAGCTATTTTATAATTAGATCTCAATTAAAATATTTATCGCATTTGTTCTATTTTATTATCGTTTAATAATTAATTGGGATTTAGTATCAAAGATAATTATAATTTCGCTATATTTATAAATGAATATATATTAAATAATTAAAATTTTTTTTTATAATAATTCTAAAAATGATAATTGTTTTTTTTTTTAGTATTTCCCAGAAGCTGAAAATCTACCATCGCAAATTTGTGACGATTGTATTACTGAAATAAAACGATCCTACAAATTTGCGGTAAAGTGCCGCAAGTCAGAAGACAAATTACAGAATTATTTACAAAATATTTTAAACGCAAAAGCGAACTTCTTTAAAACTGAAACAGAACACACTCAACAATTAGACGAAAATTCGCCAGAAATTGATCATAAATTATCCGAATCACATAGCGAAACTACGCGAACTATTCGGATACGAAATGACCTAAACGACCCCACACCAAATGAGCAAGATAGAATTAGCACCGAAACAATAACGTCCCAAAATCGGACCATCATCTGGCTAAAAAATGAAATCGATGATTCATTACCAATCAATCAATTAAAATGTAATATTAAACTCGAAAATGATTCCGAAATAGAGAATTCCTCACAAGATATTTTTGCTACAATATTTAGCGAACTTGAAAATAATCAAAGAAATAACTCATTTAATGAACAATCTAGGATCAGTAAAACAAATAGCTTAAAAAATGACATAAATTCGAAAGAAACTCGAAACGATCCAACAAATTGTCGTTCGACTAAGAATCTTCAAACTATTACGCCTCAAAACGAGGATTGTAAAACTTCATCGTTCAAAAATGGAGACAAACATATTTATAAATTAAGAAAAACAAACACTCCCTTACAATCGTATACAGAATATGATGATAGCCATAGTGAGTCATCGAGTGAAAATAGTGAATCATTAAGTAGTGATGAACACAGTGAACAATCAAATTGTGCAAATAATAAATTATATGCATGTACACGGTGTAATCGTTCATATAAACTAGAAAAAAATTTGATCACTCACACAAAACAACACACTGAAGAACTAGTCGCTTGTAACATTTGCGGGGATATGTTTGCGTTTGGAAGTACGTTACAGTTTCATATGGCGACGCATGCAGAAGGAAAAAAACGCCATAAATGCCAAGTGTGCAATTATCCATTCCACACACTGAATGATTTGAATGAACACGTGCAAATACACACTAGTGAGAACGTGTTAACTTGCTCATTTTGTGGGGACACATTCCAGGACTTAAAAACATTAAAAATCCACATGCAATCACATGATGACGAAAGACCCTACTCTTGTTCAAAATGTGATCGTAAATTTGCTCATAAATCCTATTTAACCTCACACCAAAACGTACACACTGACATAAAACGACATAAATGTAACGTTTGCGGTCATCAATTCCGCAAATCAACGAACTTAAAAGCACACATGGCGATTCACACGAATGCAAAATCACGTTCTTGTTCAATATGCGGCAAATCGTTTTCGATCAATTATAAATTAGACGTACATATGCGGACTCATACGAAAGAGAAACCGTTTTCTTGTATCATTTGCAACCAATCATTCAGTAGTAAACCACAATTAACGCAACATATATCTACACACTCTGGTCAAACTTTCATTTGTTCGATTTGCGGTAAAAACTTTATGGTTTATGAGCATTTACGGAATCATTTACTTATACATACTGATGAAAAGAAACATACTTGTACAATATGTGATACATCATACAAAACAAAGAGAAGTTTGTATAAACATTCGCAGAATAAACATCCTAAGGGTGATCCGGTTAGTTGTGCGATTTGTAGTAGATCGTTTATCAATAAGGAGCGTTTGCAACGTCATACACAAATCCATAACGATGAAAAACCGTTTTCGTGTTCAGTTTGCAGTAAATCATTTCGTGGTAAGGCTAGTTTGAAGCAACATATGCCAACGCATTCGAACGAACGGACGCATTGTTGTACGATTTGCGACAAGGCATTCAAATTCACGTCCAATTTGAATCTTCATATGAAGACGCACAAAGATGATCGACCATTTGCGTGTACGCTATGTGATTACACGTTTAAGCTACAACATCATTTGAAAGCTCATCTTAAAAACAAACATCCATCTAAAGATTAATTCATATTAATTTGCGCACATATGAGGTTAAAATATTTGATCTTCATAAACATCTATAGAAACACAATGATTTATTTACATAAATATTATATTAGCACTGTATCCAAAATATATTTAAAATAAACTCATTTCCATTATTTCTACATAATTTTACTCTTTTTATAGCAATTCTTTACAGAAAATTATCAAATAAAATTTTAGTGAGTAGGTACGTAAAGAAATTTAGGTACTGTTTGTGCCTATTCGTGATCAAAATTAACAACTCGCTCTCTGGCGGTGAAACTAATGTACTACAAAAATTGGTCATTACGCCTGGCATTAATGTACCAAACAGCTGTTTGTTCCACTAATGGCCAGCTGTCATTTTTTTATAAATATCCAAGTAACAAAATATCTATCATATTTGACGAAGTAAATTTTTCGGATAATTCACAAATACTTTGTAAATAACAGTTACAATTAAAATACACTTTTAAAGAAGACAAAATAAAAGATTCTGACGTCAAGAGTTATTCGTTTTGGCAAAGAACATTTATAATCAGTTCACTTTAAAAGATATTTCACTTTGCTGGCTTTCGCGTGTCCAATCATAGCCTCTATCTCAACTGTCAAATACGTTGGTCATTACGCCAGGCATTTTTATTAACGCTACTAGCGCCGCCAACGATAATTTCGATCACGAATAAGGCATGGATAAACCATAGGAAGCAACAAATTGGCCCATGAGGGGATCGAACCCGCGACATTCGCGTTATTAGCACGACGCTCTAACCAACTGAGCTAATGGGCCTGTTTTAGTTGAGGGTTCAGGAGATAAACACTTAACTGTACGTGTAACACAGGATTAAGTATGAAAAACTAGAAATTTATTCCCATACGGGAGCTTTATTGAGTTATAGCTTCAATTTTTAAATAAATTAACTATAAAATACCTGTTTCCGCCCGGGATCGAACCGGGGACCTTGTGCGTGTGAAGCACACGTGATAACCACTACACTACGAAAACTTACATAAAACTGGATGACTTAAAATTAATAAAAATAACACAATTTGTAATTAAAACAATTTAAAAATAAAAAGCATAATAAATCACCTATTTATTTGTCTATAAACCTATCCCTTATTGTTTGAAATATGATCTATTTTAATTGGAGATGAATTAGTCTATAAGAAAGCATTGCAAAACAAATGGAAAACAATAAATGTACATGGCGCTACGAAAAGCTGTCAAGTTTACATTGTTTGTTTCGATTTTATGATTGACAAGTTTGAATATTATTAGAAATGTCCGATCAAAATATTCAACAGAAATATACCGCTTTGCAGAGTCGCATTTTACAAAATATTATTTCTCAACCACCTAAAAAAGACAAGTACGCCGGTATTTATTATTCACCAACAATTTTCGAGCTTATTTCGTTTTAGGAGCAAAAATGAAATACCGTTTCATATACCACATAAAAAGTTACTGGAGAAAATTGAGCATAAAAAACTACTAGCAGAACCATTAGTGCGTAAAAAAAAATTAAAAATGTCTTAATAAAAATGATTTGTTATGCTTTAACTAACATTCCAGACCGGATATGATGAGATTCAACAGAAATTTCTACCAGATCCGAAAGAAGAGGAAGAGATTGCAGAAGTGCCTAGTAGCCGTAAGTAAAAAAATTTCTTTATAAATATTTACGAAATACACAAATACTCAACTTATCAATTATTTCAGGGAGCAAAAAAAAACTTTTATTGCCTCGCGCATCGGAATTTTCTGAATCTCAAATAGGGCGTACCGTCAGCCAAACAGAATTGATTAATTTGGTACGAACACAAAAGAGCGAATCATTTTACTATATGATTTATTCTGTGCCGCGAACATCGGAACAATTTACTCCTTATAGTTTAACGTAAGTGTTCTTTTTAGTTTAATAGATCCAAGTTCCAGAATTCTTGAGGTCTACTTCAGCAACATGTCACCAAGAAATTATCCACTGTCTTAATTTATATGTACTTGTACAAATATACTGTAGAACAATAACATTATAAATTTCTCAAAAACACTCTTCAATATTTATTAAAAAAACCTAATTACCAAACCACTACAAGTAGATTTTTTTTAAATTACTATAGATCGTTTTTAGTTAAGAATATTTTAAAACATTTCGCATTTGATAATTTGTTACCAGATTGGTGCCGTATATAAACATAAATAAATGCGATTTCCTGACGATAAGTAAACGTGGTGTACTTCAAACGTATGGTAGAGAAACGATATTTACGCCACTGGCGAAATGGGAGTACGAGTATATAATGTATAACAAATTACGGCAATATACAACATTTTCACATTGCCGCATATGGAAAGCGTTTTACATATGGAAAAAAACGCTAGTCTGGCGGAAAAAAGAACGCGCTATAAAGCACCTAGAAGAAAATCTATTCTATCTCAATCCAATATTGTGCGAAGCGATTTTAAATTTACAATTAATGTGCTATAAATTCAGTAATATCTCATTTACGAATTTGACTCGAATCGAAAATCTCGAATTCTTTTATTTCATAGAAGACCAGGTATTCCATTTTACAGCACACAAATAAACAATATATAATTAATAGACTCACAGTTATTTCTGTAGCAATTTTATATCTTCTAATAATATTACAGATGGAAATATTAGAAATGTTACAAGTTAAATTGGTGGAGTTTCGTGCAGTTATGAAAGAATTGGTGAATTGCGCATGCCATGGGGCGCTTTTAAAATTTGGATTCACAGTAGATGATAGGAGTTTTTATGCTCAATTTGAAGGTAATTATGTTTTTATATCTCCCAAGCAGATAATGACGTCATTGTTTAGGTAAGCGACGAGGGAAATTTGAAGGGGAACCGCGAATGTCTTATATGGAACAAGCGAAAAAGAGACGATTCTGTGTTCGTTTAGCCAAGTAAGAATTAAGTGTGAGATGAAAGATAAAATGTACAAATATACGATTGTAATTCTAGTTTCATAACATTGGTTGATTATATTTCGATAACTATGCTCCATTCCCTTGTATGGAGGTCTATAAATCAGCTAGTGGATGTGTTTACTTTACATGCAAATTTTTTACCTGAATTACAATTACTTGAAGGTACTCAAACGGATATAGTATTAGAGGCACCTAGACCGGAAGGAGCACCAAAAGTATAATATAAGAAATAATAATTTGCATTTATATATCTTTGTTCGTTTCCTGGTTTAGAACCCAATGTTTGCTGTAAATGTAATTGTAAGTACAACTGCGTTGAGTTTAGATCCGGGTGCGGATGTCTTCAGTAAAATTTTAAAACAATTACTTGGTATGTGGACAGATATTGTGACGAATTTTCAATTATTATTACGCGACCCATACTACAACCCATTTTTACGGTAGATATTTAAATATTTAAAATTTTATTCAATTACAATGCGCTGTGTGTTTTTTTTTTAAGTCCTCTTATAAATGGTAAAATTGAAGATAGAATATGTGGGTTTGGACCCCGCGTTGAATTTTATTTATTCAACGATCAAATGTTGGTCGATAAAACCAATGCCGTGTACTTTTTAATTCAAAGCAGTTTTGATTCTGCCATGACGTTTATGGAACGATTTCAGTTTGTTCAAGAATTTTATTTGGAAGATTTTATGAGAACAGAAACCGATATTGAAAATGAACGATGTATGTGAATGGGACTTATAGATGTTTTAATTACAATTCGTAATATTTGATTTTAGCTTTAGAGGCATGGAGGGGCATGTGCAAACGGTACTATTTTGAAATAGAAGAAATGGGAAAACTTCCAGATACTCAACCTCTAGGAGTGCTTAATCTGAGAATGGCGTCATTTAGAGAAATTGTTTTACCTGAACCCAAAAGACTACTCCAAATTATTGATACTGCATTACCTGCGTATGTAACATTACATATATTTCAGGATTAAAACATAATTTTGTTTGATTTTGTTTAGTCTTGGTAAAATGAAAGTGGATGATCTTGTAGAAAATACAAACTACTTGCAAGAGTATTTAGAAACGGATCCGGAAACAACGATCGATTGTGTGCGATATATTGAAAATATCGATTCATCACCAGTGAAACTAGACGAAATGGAAGCCCAATTGGATTACTCCAAAGAGCTGTATGATATAATGGAAGAATTCCATATTGCTGTGGCCCCCGAAGATATGGTCCAGTATTTGGGTGTCAGTGTTACTCTAGGTACTTTACGAGGTACTGTCGATAAGCACTTAGAAGAGCGACAAAAGAGTATTCAGAAATTCAACGAAGCGTGCAATAAAGATATCAATATTCTCATTAAAGATATTGAAGTAATTAAAGAAGAATGCATGGTTAGTACACATTTATATGCAATTTAAATCGTAGTTTCATATATGTTATAAATATTTAGGAAAATTGGTTAATTGATATCGAATCAGATATGGCAGAAGCCGAAACTGCATTGAACGAATTGTTTGAGAAAATTATGGAATGCCAGAAGCGCGCAAATGAATATAAAGGTTACCAGAAGCAATTTCGGGTATATATACAATCCACTAGTTTAACTCGGAATTAATCGCGTATATTCATAGATTGAAGTATCTCGCTTTGATTTTTTGGACGAAGTACTCAACGATATTAAATTGCGAATGCTGCTATGGGAGACATTAGACATTTGGCATAAAACAATTAATGAATGGTATGAAGTTGATTTTACGACACTAGATGTGGAAGATATGAATGCGTTCACTGCGAAGAATTTGAAAAACGTTGCACAACTAGAAAAAGGATTACCGAAAAATCTAATTGTGCCTCAACTAAAAGAAGATATTGCTACTATTAAAGACAAAGTACTCCATATTTGTTTCATTCAAATTGCATATATTTTAAAATATTCATACACATTCAGTTACCAGTGGTGGGTTACTTAAGAAATCCATCATTACGCCAAAGACATTGGATGAAGATTGAATCAGTCCTGAATTACAAGTTCAAAACTGATGAAGTGTTAACATTATCGTTTTTGGAGAACTTGCATTGCTTCACGTACCCAAACGAGTTTATGGAGTTATCAGCGCAAGCTAGCTCAGAAAATTCACTAGAAATAATGTTGAAAAAGGTATTTAGATACTTTTATAATGACCTATGATTCATGAGCTTATTTTACAGGTTGAAGAAACTTGGAAGACTTTAGAGTTTGTTGTGCTACCGCACCGAGATGTTAAGGATGTTTATATTCTGGGACCGTTAGAAGATGTACAACAAGTTCTAGATGATAGTTTTATTACAATAAACACAATTATTAGTTCGCGTCATGTTGGACCAATCAAAGCTAGAGTTGATGAGTGGGTGAAGTTACTAGAAAATTTTAGTCATACTTTGGTATTTTTCGTTTATTAATTATTTGTATGTAATATACATATATGATGGTTATAGGAAGAATGGTCGTTGTGTCAAAGTAATTGGATTTATTTGGAGATTATATTTTCTGCTCCTGATATTCAAAGGCAGCTTCCTCAAGAATCGAAATTGTTTACAATTGTTGATAAATCGTGGAAGGAAATAATGCGACATACAGTAAAGGTATGTTTAATAAAAAACTATAAATTATAAAATCGTTTGAAATATATAAACAAAAAATATCTAGATGCCTTTGGCAATGGAAGCGAGTACGTATCCCGGTTTGCTAGACACTCTTATACGAAACAATGCACATTTGGATCAAATATTAAAGTGTCTGGAAGCGTATTTAGAAGTGAAGAGAGTTGCATTCCCCAGATTCTACTTTTTATCAAATGACGAATTACTGGATGTTCTAGCACAAGTAAGTACGAATAATGTATCGCAATTAGTGTTAAATAATTGATGGTGGTTTTAGACGCGTAATCCATTTGCTGTCCAACCACATTTACGTAAATGTTTCGACGCGATTGCAAAACTAGAATTTGGATCTCGTGTCGAAGGTGAGGGCGAAGCCCCAGCAGGAGAAGGAGGTGAAGCCCCACCACCTGATGGCACTCCAATAATGACAACTGATATTATTGCAATGCTATCACCGGAAGGTGAACGGGTTGCGCTGACGAAAGGGTTAAAAGCGCGCGGTAACGTTGAGGATTGGTTGCGGAAAGTTGAAGATTCGATGTTTATTTCGTTGAAGAAATGCATGAAACGAGCCATCGATGATTATATACACCGCAAACGGGATGATTGGGTGAAACGGCACCCGAATCAAATAGTGTTGACTGTGTCGCAGATTATGTGGGCGAGAGAGGTGCATGCAATTCTAGATAGCACTAAGAATAAGGCTGAAGAAATGGGGAAATTTGAGCGTGTTTGCAATTCTGAATTGAACATGCTTGCCGGTATGACTCGACAAGATATTACGCCGATATTTAGGAAAGTCTTAGTTGCTTTAATTACCATATCTGTACACGCTCGAGATACAATTACGAATATGGTGGCCAATTCTGTTTTCAAAAGCACAGATTTTGAATGGTTGAAAATGCTACGGTATTATTGGGTACATGAAATTGATGACTGTCTCGCCAAAATGTCCAGTGCTGAGTATATTTATGGATACGAATATCTGGGTGCGTCTGGAGTACTCGTCATTACTCCACTTACAGATAGATGCTATTTGTGTTTAATGGGTGCTCTCCAATTAGATTTAGGTGATTCATCATTTGCATATAATATATTTTTAAATGATCTAATTAATTGCCTTATCTTTTAAACAACGAATTTTAGGTGGAGCCCCAGCTGGTCCAGCTGGTACAGGAAAAACTGAAACCACAAAAGATTTAGCAAAAGCATTAGCGATACAATGTGTCGTATTCAACTGCTCCGAAGGATTAGATTACAAAATGATGGGTCGATTTTTTTCCGGATTAGCCCAATCTGGCGCCTGGTGTTGTTTTGATGAGTTTAACCGAATCGATATCGAAGTATTATCCGTAATTGCTCAACAACTCATTACAATACGAAATGCGAAAGCAGCGAAATCTAGATGGTTTATGTTTGAAGGCAGAGAAATTAAATTAGTGCAATCTTGCGCTGCATTCATTACAATGAATCCCGGTTATGCGGGTCGAACAGAATTGCCAGATAATCTGAAAGCGTTATTCCGACCAATGTCAATGATGGTGCCTGATTATGCGTTAATCGCAGAAGTGACTTTGTATTCAGAAGGTTTTGAATCGTCGAAGATGCTAGCGCAGAAAATGGTGCAAATGTACAAATTGTGCAGTGAGCAGTTGTCGCAACAGGACCATTATGATTTTGGTATGAGGGCCGTGAAGAGTGTGTTGGTGATGGCTGGGGCGTTAAAGCGAGCCAATCCAGATAAAAATGAGAACGTTGTGCTTATACGCGCATTGCGCGACAGTAATCTACCAAAGTTTTTAGCTGATGATGCAGTACTATTTCAAGGCATTTTAAGCGATTTGTTTCCTGGTGTTGAGTTACCGGAACAAGACTATGGTATATTGCAACAAGCGATTGAAGATTGTGTGCTTTCACTAGATTTACAAATTGTCGATGCACAAGTCCTTAAAGTTATCCAGCTGTACGAGACTATGATTGTGCGGTGGGGTGTTATGCTTGTAGGACCAACAGGCGGAGGCAAATCATCAGTTTTAAATGTAACAACATATTATTTCCATATTTACACAATGTTTCTATCAAAAGTCATTCCATATTTAAGATCTTAAAGTACTCATTGACTAAGCTTTATGAGGATAAAGTACCTGGACAGTATTACCAATCTGTTACTACATACATATTAAATCCCAAATCTGTAACGTTAGGTGAGTTGTACGGGGAAGTAAACGCACTTACTATGGAATGGAAAGATGGTTTGCTTGGTATCATGGTACGAAAATCTGTACAGGTATAATTTTAATTCGTCATCAGTTACCAAATTAGCAGATATATATTGTAATTTATTTCCAGTGTACGACTGAAGAGCATCAATGGGTTATTTGCGATGGACCAGTTGATGCTGTTTGGATTGAAAACATGAACACAGTGTTGGACGATAATAAAATGTTATGTCTAGCAAATTCAGAACGCATCAAACTAACACCTTATGTTCATATGGTGTTTGAAGTGCAGGATTTGTCACAAGCTTCACCAGCTACAGTTAGTCGGTAAATTATGTTTTTTAGATAAAAACACAAACATTTGTACATGTTTTTACGAATTAAGTTGGGTAATATTGTTAATAAAAGATGTGGTATGGTTTATATTGATGCTGATGAGCTGAAATGGCTTCCATTTGTGAATTCATGGGTTGCTAAGTTACCAGCGAAATATCCGAATGCTAACCAAGATGTGCTGGATTTAATTATAATTTTGTTTGAAACTTACATCGAGAAAGGTTTCTCTTTTATGAGAAGACATTGTGATTATAGTATACAACAAGTAAGTCTTTATGTATTTTAAGTGTTAAGATATTATTAACATTTTTAAACTGAATTTAGATGTTTTTATAAGAAATGTTGTTGAATTAGGTAGATATTGCGAAAATAAATATGATGTGTAATCTATTTGAAAGTATCACTGGACAACCGGGTGGAATTGACAAACCCATGGACAGACCAGTGCTGCGATGTTTCTTAACACAATCATTTGTCTTTTCTTATTTATGGTCACTGGGTGGTAATCTTGTCGATGCATCTCGCGAGAAATTAGAAGGATTTATCAGAGATCAATTTGATGAAAATGTGGATGCACGGTAAAATACCAAATATGCACAAAAACCATATATTCAATTTTACGACAAATTTTATAGTTTACCTAATGATGAATTATGGGGTGTTTATATGAATATGCTAAGTAAAAGATTAGAATCCTGGGCAAAAATCCTTCCACCCTTCACTTATGATAAGACAATACCATTTTTTGAGATGATTGTACCTACAGTTGATACAATTCGTTTCGGTTATGTTATGGAACGATTGGTTTCTATTGATAAACCAGTTCTCTACACTGGTGGTACAGGTAAGTATCTATATTCCATATTATTTAATAGAAATAAGCACTTATATGTCGTGTAGGTGTTGGTAAATCGGTGATTGCTAAAGTAGTGCTTAGCAAATTGTTTGAGAGTGGTAAATTTATACCGATAACTCTGAATTTCTCGGCGCAAACAAGCAGCGCACGGACACAAGAAATGATTGAAATTAAGTTGGAAAAGTTGAAGAAAAACGTTTTAGGTGCGCCTGCTGGCAAGAAAATGATTGTTTTCGTGGATGATGTAAACATGCCAAAGTTGGATACTTACGGATCTCAACCACCCATTGAATTAATAAGGTATATACAAATTTTCAAAATTAAATAATTAAAAATAATTTCGTGTTTTGTTTATAGGCAATTTTTGGATTATAGAGGAGTGTATGATAGAGACAAAATGTTCTGGAAGGAAATAAGAGATGTTATAATAACGGCTGCTTGCGCCCCGCCCGGTGGGGGCCGAAATCCATTAACCCCAAGATTCATGAGGCATTTTGCATTGCTTACCATACCATCCCCAAATGAGTATTCGTTGAAACAAATTTTTAGGGTACTTAGTAATCACTTAAAATGATAATATTGATTGAAATACAATTAATGTTTAGTCAATAATGCGTGGATTTTTACACGACTTTGCGAATCCAGTGCGAGATTTAAGCGATTCTATGGTAGCAGCAGCCGTAGACGTTTACGAGCGCATTGCCGAGGATTTACTACCAACACCAACAAAGTCGCATTACGTCTTTAATTTACGCGATTTGTCGAAATGCATCCAAGGCGTTTTGCAAGCAGATGCAGGATCGCTGCGAGAAGCAATGCAAATGCAACGGTAAAACTTTTTTTAAATCTTTATCCATGTAAAGTTTTAATTAACACTGTTTGAAGATTATTTTATCATGAGTGTCTGCGAGTGTTTCATGATCGTTTAATAAACGTTGAAGATAAATCTTATTTTTATAATCTCATGAAAGAGGTATGCGCTCGTAATTTTGGGAATCCTGTTTTGGCGTTACCGGACGAAGACATCATATTGAACCCACCTGTATTATTATTTGGGGATTTTATGGTGTTTGGTTGTCCAAAAGAAGATAAAATATATGAAGAAATTAAGAATATTAATCGAATGAAAATTATTGTCCAAGTACATATTATTATTTGTAAAAACATATGTATGATAAAAAAAACTTTTATGTTGTTTGTGTTAGGATTATTTAGAAGATTTTAATATGTCTACGCCGAAAGAAATGAAATTGATATTCTTTATGGATGCACTTGAGCATCTGACACGCATCGCACGCATTCTACGCGCTGAACGAGGAAACGCGTTACTCGTCGGCGTTGGTGGTATGGGCAAACAAAGTCTCACCAAACTTGCATCACACGCTAACGCCTATAAGTACGATTTGAAATTATCGATACTCAAATAATACACATATTATGATTTAGGTGTGGACAAATTGAGTTGACTAGGAATTACGATCATTTATCGTTTTTTGAAGATATTCGTAAATTGTACTTTAACGCTGGTGCTCTAAATGAAAACACAGTG
The DNA here is from genome assembly GCA_944738965.1 of Nebria brevicollis. Classification (NCBI taxonomy): domain Eukaryota; kingdom Metazoa; phylum Arthropoda; class Insecta; order Coleoptera; family Carabidae; genus Nebria; species Nebria brevicollis. Next base: position 1,280,755 of record OX122909.1, on the reverse strand, counting down.
TTTTTATTCACCGACACTCAAATTGTAGATGAAGAGTTTCTAGAAGATATCAATAACGTTCTTAATTCCGGTTCGTAACAACATCATACAACTGTTCTAGAAGACAACAATTTTTTTTTTATAGGTGATGTTCCCAACTTATTTGAGTCAGATGAGTATGAGAAGGTTATTACGGCTGTACGACCGGAAGTGAAACAGTTTGGTATCAATGAGGGGAATCGTGATGCGATTTACGAGTTTTTTATTGGTCGAGTTCGTACCAATTTACATTTGTCTTTATGCTTAAGTCCTGTTGGGGATGCGTTTCGGTGATAAATCGCCTAAAATTGCGAAATGAAACACTATTTTTTGTGTTTTTTTTTTATTCTAGCCGACGGTGTCGTATGTTCCCATCTTTAGTCAATTGTTGTACGATTGATTGGTTTACGAAATGGCCGGAAGAAGCGTTGTTATCTGTAGCTGAAGATTCCTTGCGCGAATTGGGTACTCCTGAATTTGTTATGAATTTAGGTCATACTTGTGTCATTATCCATAAAGTAAGAATCATGTACTATGAATGCAAGAAGTTTTCTTCTCCCAATTCTCAGTTCTGTATCAACTTAATTGAGAAATAACTATAATTTTGGCTTTAGAGTGTAGAAGATATAACAGTACGTTTTTACAAAGAAATGCGACGGTATTACTACACAACACCCAGCAGCTATTTAGATTTATTAAAGTTATATGGGTCAATGTTAAAAACCAAGAAGACTCAAACTATGACGAAAAAAAGCCGAATTGCCAATGGTCTCCAGGTATCTATACCAAATTTATCGATCCATCATTTTTATCTAGAATTCCTCAATCGGCATTCTCCTTATTTATACAAATTATATTCAATAATTGTTGTACTCTTTTGGTTCAATTTGTTTAGAAATTATACGAAACTAACACAATGATTGATGAAATGAAAGAAACCCTCACCGCGCTTAAACCACTATTAGCACTCAAGTCTATTGATGTTGTAGAGCTCATGAAGTATTTAGAAAAAGAACAAGAAAAGGCTGATATTGTACGGGATTTCGTTAAAAAAGACGAAACCGCTGCATTGGTAAATAAAAACGAAAATGAATAATTCTATATAAAGCATTATTTGAATTCTAATTTGTAATATTTAATAATTAGGAAAAAGCAGCAGAATCTCAAGCTTTAGCAGATGATGCCCAAGCAGATTTAGCAATGGCGTTACCAGCAATGGAATCAGCTACAAAAGCTCTAGAAGCCCTCAACAAAAACGACATAAATGAATTACGCGTGTTTCAAAAACCACCCCAACTAGTACGTTTCGTCATGGAAGCAGTTTGTCTCTTACTAGGCGCCAAGTATGTTACTACTTTAAGTACAATACGCCACTAATATTGACACAATTTAACAGACTTGATTGGCAATCAGCTAAAGTAATACTAGGAGACACGTATTTCTTAAAAAAGCTCCAAGACTACGACAAAGATAATTTACCAGATAATATGCTTAAGAAATTAAAACCGTACGTGGACAATCCAAGTTTTATGCCAGATATTGTTGCATCGCAATCCAAAGTCTGTAAGAGTATGTGTATGTGGGTGAGGGCTGTTGACACGTATGCAAAAGTTTACCGAATTGTTGAACCCAAAAAGAAAAAGTATTTTTGTCATTGTTTTATATAAGACAGTTTGATAATTGTTGTAAATGTTAGACAGGCTGATGCAGAAACTGAATTGATTGGGGTGATGGCTATTTTGGCAGAGAAGCAAAAAAAACTGGCGGATGTGGAAGCGCATATTAAGCACCTTCAAGATACTTTCGAAGCAACTGTTAATGAAAAACAGGCACTAGAAGACGGGATTGCATTGACTGCTGTTCGATTAGTGAGAGCTGGGCGTCTCACTATGGCGTTAGCTGACGAGCAGATTCGATGGGAAATTGGTGTTTTAGTAAGTAATTTAACAGAACTTAAAACACGATATGATTTAATAAGTTTAATTATTTAGGCTTTCGATCAAGAATTATCGAATATGATGGGCGATGTTTTATTAGCAGCCGCCTGCGTTGCTTATTTAGGCGCGTTTACCAGCGATTACAGAGAGGAGCTAACTAATATGTGGCTACAAACTTGTGCATCTTATGATATACCATGTTCGGATCAATTCAGGTGCGTGTTGTTACATTTATATAAATCTTGATCTAAAAATCGATTACTATCTAGTTTAATTGTAACACTTGCCGATCCTTACGAAATCCGTCTTTGGAATACGTGCGGTTTGCCGAGAGATAATGTATCAACAGAAAATGCAATTTTGGTCACGAAAGCGGAACGCTGGCCATTAATGATTGACCCGCAAGATCAAGCAAATATGTGGATTCGTCAAATGGAACTGAAAAATCAGTTACAAGTCATCAAATTAACCGACGCGAATTTCATGCGGATTCTAGAAAGTGCTATACGAATCGGGTTACCAGTTCTTCTGGAAGAGCTTGGGGAGTTATTAGATCCGACATTAGAACCCATTTTATTAAAACAAACATTTCACCAAGTTAACAAATCCATAAATAAATCTGGTTTGTTTACTTATACATTTCTTATTATAGGCTGGTCGACTGATGATCCGTTTAGGTGATACAGACGTAGAATACGATAACAACTTCTTATTTTATATGACAACAAAACTAGCAAATCCACACTATTTACCAGAGATTTGTATAAAAGTCACACTAGTGAATTTCACAGTAACTCCAAGTGGCCTTGAAGACCAACTATTAGCGTAATATGACTCAAATCCATATAGAAAAATATTAAAATATAATTCAAATTAATAGTGATGTTGTCCGCTTGGAAAGACCTGATTTAGAATTACAACGATCTGAATTGATAATTCGTATCAATAACGATAAAGCACAGCTTAATAGTATTGAAGAAAAAATACTCAGGATGCTCTTTTTCAGTGAAGGCAACATTTTAGACGATGAGGAATTAATTGAAACGTTAAACGAAAGCAAAGTAAGTCAATTAATATCGAAATCTATTAGAAATAAATAGCCCAAACATAATTTAGGAAACTTCGGCTATAATTGCATCACGTCTCCTGGAAACGGAAGCCACAGAACAAAGCATTTCAATCGCTAGGGAAAAATATCGGTCTGTTGCAATTCGGGGTTCTGTTTTATATTTCGTTGTTGCTCGCTTAGCCGATATTGATCCAATGTATCAATATTCTTTAAAATATTTCAAGCAGGTATATTAATTATGAATTAATTAATAAAGCTTGTAATTAATTTTGGTATATTTAGATTTTTAATTTGGTGATTGACACAAGTGAAAAACATCCAGATGTAAATGCGCGCTTGGAAATTTTATTCGAACAAATAACTTTAGCGGTTTACGTGAACGTATCCCGTGGTTTATTTGAGCGTCACAAATTAATATTCAGTTTTATGTTGTGTATTGATATTTTGCGGCAATTGAAGGAAATCGCTGATGGCGAGTGGAATTTTTTGTTGCGCGGACCACTCGCGTCTAAGAGTGATTACCCGAAAAAACCAGATATTATGACGCTTTCCGATTCTATGTGGGTGGCTGCGAATTATATCGCTGTTAATTTTCGAGTGTTTAGCAAAATTGTTGAAGATATCTTATGCGAAATCCCTATCACTCTTGGCGATTTTAATCAAGTATGTAGATCAGTAGATTTTTTAAAATTATTTCTTATTTAGTATTTATAGGTCATAAAAATATCAACCACTAGTAAAAAAGCAGCTGGTACAAATTGGGATACGAATTTAAATGAATTTGAGAAGTTAATGCTCATAAAGTGCCTCAAGGAAGAGAAATTAGTATTTGCAATTACTGAATTTGTTAAAACTAAACTAGGAAAAGTGTTTTGTGAAAGTCCTCAAATTTCCCTTCATCTACTGTGTGTTTTTTTCCCCAAATTTATTTATAGTTTTTAATAAATTATAATATTAGATATCAAGATACTGCGAATAATACGCCACTAGTGTTTGTTTTGAGTACTGGTTCTGATCCATTTGGTGCATTTCAGCGATTTGCTGCTGAAATGAAAAACACTTATAAAATACAGTCGATTTCGCTTGGGCAAGGTCAGGGACCTGTCGCAGAGAAATTGATTGGGATTGGGAAAATTAGAGGCGATTGGGTATTTTTACAAGTAAGCAAAATCAAGTTTAAAAAGAAAAAAAAATCAAAATCTTGATTAAATTAAAATATTTAGAATTGTCATTTGGCAACATCATGGATGTTATCAATGGAAAGAATAATACTAAGAATCGCTGAAGAAGCATCGTCATTACACCCAGAATTCCGATTATTCCTGAGCTCAATGCCGTCGAAAACATTCCCTGTATCAGTGTTACAGAATTCTGTTAAAGTTACGAATGAACCACCGAAAGGAATCCGAGCAAATATTAAACGCGCGTTTAACGATATAGCAGAAGACTTCTTTGAAGACCACAGTAAACCCATTTCTTAGAAATGTGTTTATAAGTAAAAATTGATAAATAAACTTTGATAGTTTTGGGGGAACATTGGCGAGCAATGATTTTCGGTATCTGTATATTCCATGCAGTTATACAAGAGCGAAAGAAGTTTGGACCTCTTGGCTGGAATATTATGTATGAATTCAACGACAGTGATAGGGAATGTGCACTAAATACAATCGGGATTTTTTGTGCAGATGGCACAATACCATGGGACGCTTTAGAATACATTTCAGGTCAATAATATTAATAATTATTTAGGTAGTTATTTATTTTTTTGGAAGTTTAGGTGAAATTACCTATGGTGGCCGAGTAACAGATTATTGGGATTTGAGATGTTTGAAAACGATTTTGCAAGGATTTTTCGCCGCCCCTACATTAGTACCGAATTATAAATATTCCGAATCAGGGATTTATTATTGCCCAGTTTACGAAAAGTTGCAAGATTATAGGAAGTTTATTGATCAGTTGCCGATTATAGAAGAGCCGGAAATATTTGGGATGCATGAAAATGCCAATATTGCATATCAGGTTATATTATATATGATACAATTAAGTTAAGTTAAGCTCAAATATTATAATTTGTGTTAGACGCGAGAAACTCAAGCTATAATATGGACAGTTTTGCAAAGCCAGCCTAGTTTGTCTACGGGCGAAGCTGGTAAATCAAGTGATGAAATCGTTTATGAACTATCAGAAGTTATTCTTGCATCTATTGCACCTAAAATACTCATTGATGAAGCATATTCAGGATTATATAAGGTGAATAAATATTTTTATCCAGTTTACAGGAAGGTTAAAAATTTTATTGAATTAGAGATTGTATCCAATATTAATTTTTGTTAATAGCCAGATAGTAAAGGACGCTTACCATCATTAACAACAGTCTTAATGCAAGAAGTGGACCGGTTCAACAAATTGCTAAAACTAATCCAAACGTCATTAGATAATTTGCAAAAAGCCATCAAAGGATTCTTAGTAATGTCAGAAAATTTGGAACAAATGTTTATATCATTTTTAAACAATCAGGTCTTAACGTCCTAACCTCATATAATATGAATTTATAATTTTACAAATTTTAGGTGCCTAATATGTGGGCTGCTAAAGCATATCCGTCTTTAAAACCTTTAAGTGCTTGGACTCCAGATTTAATACTGCGAATAGATTTCATACAAGTGTGTATTTATAAGATGCAATGACCAATAATTGAATAAAATACTAATTTTATTCTAGTATTGGGTGAGGAAAGGGGAACCAATATCGTTTTGGTTACCTGGATTCTTTTTCCCACAAGGATTCCTAACTGGTGCACTGCAAACACACGCGCGGAAATACGATTTGCCGATCGATCGATTGAAATTCAATTTTATTGTTACGAAATTATTTATTGAGCAAGATGCTATCAAACAGTGCCATGATGAAAATAACACTGATGTATGATAATGTATTACAAGCATGGAATTAGCAACTCTGGTTCATTGAATTTTTGTACTCGGATATTAATTTCGATTTAATGTAATAGGATCCGGTTTTGTATGGAAACATGCCAGTGCCCAAGGATGGAGTCAATATTCATGGATTGTTTTTGGATGCTGCTCGATGGAATGAAGTTAAAATGGTACTTGAAGATCAACGCGCAGGTATAATTATTTATTAAAATAATTGGTCACTTTTATGAAAATTGATTTGATTGAAGGTGAAATGAATCCACCGATGCCAGCAATTGTCCTTATACCGATACAACAATCGAAACCAAACGACCCGAGATACGTATGTCCATTGTATAAAACATCTTTTCGAGCTGGTGTACTATCGACCACTGGTCACAGTACCAATTTTGTGGTCACAGTACTGGTACCGACAAGTAAACCACAAAGCTATTGGATATTGAAAGGAACTGCTTTACTTACGCAAACCAATGACTAGTGTAACAACATTCATGACAAATTTACAAAAAAAATTTAATAAACTATATGGTTTTAATTTTGTGCTGTTTTTACTTTCTTATACACTATGTATAAGTACGCATATCGTAGGAGATTCAATGAGAAATTAATATTAGTTTAGATATAAAATTAGAATGATCAATGAATCTATTGGCTTAGAGATCTTCTTGTCGCGCCGCGGTGGGAGTGTGTTGGTTGCATCCCGCACTAATCGAATGTATTATGTAAATTTAACATAGTAATATTGCAATAAAATATAAGATTAACTAAAACATTAGTGCGGGAAGCTTAAGCCCCGCCACCTCGTCAAGGTAAACTCCATGAACTACGTTTGAATATCAACTCCATTAGTTTGGATTGAAAAATACACGAAAAGCTCGCTAGAAGAACGATTTCACATTGAGATATATTCACTATAGTTATACTAATTATTTAGAGCGTTAGAAAAAGGTAACTATTAGAGTTAATTTTGAAACGTACCCCGGCGGGGACCTACCTAACTGACTCTATATTCCCACCCCCTACCTATCTGAAAGTTTCCCACCCCCTACCTATTATTTGATATACTTATTCTAATTTTGTGCTAGTAAGCACGGGGCACACACAATTATGTGCGTGCGTGCGTGTATTGTAACATTGGGTACGACACAATGTTACACGTGGAGATTGATGTATCTGTAAGAAATTTGGATTAGAAAGCGAACTGCCAAAGGGTGCAGTGTGCAAGTCTGCTCACACACTGCGAAAACTTTAAAAGGGTGGACACCCAGTTAACCAGGACTGGGACGTCCGAAAACATTAAACCTGCAAGTGTGAAAGTACAGTTAGTTATTGGGGCCCACCTCACTCCTTCGGCGGGCCCAGCGTACGCGATCGAGTTGAAGTGACCAACCAACCAACAAATCAATCCGGTTCCCAGTGCACACTAATCAACTCCCGCACTGTCCTACTGCACCCTGGTCGTACAGCAGTAGGCACGAGAGTGGTCAGATACACTGGGCACCCACTGTACTACTAGTAGCACGGATGGGCTTTCTTAGACTTGGATTCATTAGTCGGTTATTTGCTGCAACGCGCCAATATTAACAAACACCACGCATCCCATGCTAATAAAATTCTATTTAAAATTTAGAACTAAGTCTCAGCAAGCCTTGAAAGTAGCACAACATTAGTGCTACAAGGTTGCATCGATCATAGTTTTAGCAAAGAAATTACTCAAATTAAACGGAGAGTTAGCAAGCAATGGTTACACAACATTGGTGCTCCAAGGTTGCATCGATCTCATCTTTAGGATAATATCCACATTTAACCGAGAGATACAGTGGCGCCTAATATCAGCGTTATATCAATTATCTACTATTTATTCGAATTCAATCAATGCAAGTTTTTACAAAATTCATTCGCGACGCGCCCACCCCCGAAACACCCGAGACCCGAATTTAAACCCCAACCAAAAAATGCAAACCCGAGAAGCTAAACAACGCGAGAATATCATTTAAATACAACAACGATCTGCCACCGTAGCAGAACTGCCATACTGGATGAACAGTACGCGTTACCGATACAAAAAAGGGGCAAATTGTTGTTTTCCTCCAGGAATCCAACGGTGGGTGCTCCCACGATGAAAGGGGGGAATATTTACGAATTGAACGAATAGAACGAGCGACAAGGAACTAGAGGAAATACTTGCTCCAACCGTAAGGGCAGGGGCTACCACATATATTTGCAACAAAAGCGCGTGTTTCAAACATATGCAGACATTTATTTATTTATTATTAAATGAACCATCAACAAGTTCTGTAAAATAACAGCAGGGTGGTTTGGAACAAAATATTCTCTCAAGTTATACATATATACAATATTCGTGCATGTGCTATTATTTTTATGACTTTAAATCAATACCATGTAATACTAAATAATGGTTTTATTAGTTATAAATATTTTTATAAACAAATTTTATATTTCCCAGTGTAGTTTAACAATTTCTGAATACGCGCGTATTCAGAAACTGTTAAAGAAAAGAAGAAAGAAAGAACAAATAATGTAAATACACCCGAAGACAACGGATTCTCTTTCTATTTTACGACGTATAAGAGAACCACTGACCAAAACGCATGTTCGAAATATTAGGAGTCCAAAAGGTACTCACCAAGTCCAAATCCAAACTTGTTCCTCTCCTACCACAGCTGAAGTTCTTGTTGTTCCTGTTTGGTAGCGAAGCGCAGCGAAGAACTTTATTATTTAAATTCCCGAAATTACTTATTTATAATTTGCACACGACCATTTTTTTCACTCACCAACACTGATTTTTATACGGAAAATTACATTTAATTTTAAGACTTTCACTAGTACTGTACAGGGGGAATGGCATATATTTAACGTAGTCATTTCACAAATTAAAAAAAACACTCGCGAACTCACTTAATTCACTTTGTTACAAACGGCACAGTACATACAAATAAATAAATGCAGAAAGAAAGATAAAAAAGAAACTGGGAAATATAAAAATAGCACACGCTAGGTAATCAAAAAGTCACTTACTTGTTCTAAATAAAATGCAGAGTTGAGTAGACTGGACACCCCTAAAACATTAGCAAATGAATTAGAAATCATCGTAAATAATTATAAACATTATTAAAAACACCCCACATAAACATTTATCAAACAATAATAATCAATTGGGACCGCATAGATAACGAAAATAAATAAAAACCATTAATTTATATACGAATTTAACATGCAAGTATATATGATCTACGAATGCCATGGCTAGCAACGCGTACCTTTCGATAACCAAGAAGTTGATGTTTCATATTTTCGCAAAAATCTAATGTAATCGGTCACCCCGCACAATAAACGTTATAGAATATCAATTAGCAGTCTATTAGCTAACTTTTAACACTAAAATACATAATAGAATCGCGTTTTTTACCCCGTTTTTTATGAATTTAGTTTTAACAAAAATTTGGCCGTGTAGCGTTTAACTGTCGTTCCACGGCACACTACGATGTTTGGCTAGCATCGGCGTACCTTTCTACATATAACCAGGAAGTAGATGTTTCATATTTTCGCGAAAATCTAATGTAATAGGTCACCCCGCACAAAAAACGGTATAGAATATCAATTGGCAGTCTATTAGTTAACTTTTAACACTAAAATCTATAATAGAATCGAAAATTCGCCCTTGCAGCGTATAGCTGACGTTCCACGGCACACTACAATGATTATTATCATTTAATTAAACGGTGTTTTTAACATGTATTTTCATACATATAGGTATATATTCTGTATTGTATTAATATCTTATACGTAAAAAAATAGACGGAAATATAAATAGAAATATTATTTATACACATATGAATAATAAAATGCATTTAATTGAAAATATTAATTACCTAAAAAATACTTTTTATATTATTTCGAGTGCATGCAACTTTAATAAATAATGTGCAGGTTTTCTATATGTAGTACGATTTAAAAATTAAATATGTAGTTCTATTTTAAAATAAGATTTAATTAAATAAAAATTTCAAACGTAAAAATTTTTACTATAAAATGGCAAATATGGAAATTTTGAATGAAAAAAATAAAATGGAAAAGTTTAAAAAGTCATAATAAAATAATAAAGTAATAAGAAATAAAATCGTCATCTTCAGGAAATCAAGGTAAACTATTTGTGAATATGAAAACAAATTTTCAAATAAATCGGTTGATAATCATACGAAAAATTAAATACAAAGAGCATAGAACAATAGCAAAATGATACGATTTTCCGGCTTTTATTTCTAATTGTTTCCTAACGGACCAATCGAAAATATAAATTAATATAATAAAAAATCCGTATTGAAATATAATTTCCTGAAAAGGGCAATTTTTTTATTAAGATATACTCACTTCCTCATTTAGAGTTGCAAGCGAGTTGATCTGCAAGAGCCGATTTCCGCTTCCTCTTCTTGCACACGCGCACAAAATGTCTATGTTGTACCCGGCGCACTACAACAAACCGCGATGTTCTAGTATATATTTAAATAAAATTAATATTGCATTTAATATGGTTCAAAAGTTCATAAGAGTCTAATTGCGAAATACGGATAATTGCTCTATATTTAAAAATGTTCACATACTAGTCTACATAATCTCGCATTATGTAGCAACAATTATTCATAGCATTTTATATGCACACTAACGTTAAAACCGAACTGCAGTGGCCGGCGGTGGTCACAGAACTGATATTCTCAATCTAAATCGGACAAGTTTTCCTGCAAAAACCAGAAATTTCTGAATAAAATCCTATCCCTATATAAGTGGGAAAGGATAGACATACTCTGTGACGTATTTGTACTTTTATTTAGATGTATTAACATGCATAGAATATTTGCACATTTAAATAAAGTAAATATTTGAAAAATGAAGTGTTTTAAGGCCTAAATTTTGCAAAATATATGAAGAGCATAAAATTATCTTTAATTTGATATGCAACAACGATATTTTTGCTCGCGGTGAACGATGAATTTTAGGTCGTCCTTGTATATATAAGAAATAATCCTATTTTTGGAAAGAATATTAAAACTAGATGTCCTTGTTAGGAATAGGCATGATATTATATTTTATAATTGAATATCCCTTTTGTTAAAAAAAAGGATACTTCTCGTTGTGTGGGTAATAATTAATAAGAATTAAAATCAATATGTATGTTTTTATATTAATTTATTATTGTTTATTTTTTTTTAACATTTTTTAACTTGCTCATATCTAATTTACTACGTTTCGGGTATCAAATTCGTAATCCTTAGGCACTGCAGCTTGAGGCAACCTTGATTTTGATGGTCTTGGTGACTGTCTTCAAGCCAAAGTCGGGGCTAGCTCCCTTCTCGATTTGGTTCTTCCAGAGGTCAGAAACATTGGATTTCTGTACACAGTGGACTTCGACGTTCTTGACGATCTTCTTGTCGGTCTTGCATCCGGAACGGCATGTTGGCAGAGGACGGATGGTGAAACAGATGGTTTGACCATTGTTCTCTTCAACGTATTGGGTTTGTTGTTTGCTGCAAGAGCTGCCACCTTGATGACGGCTTTGTTGGTGTTGTTGTTGTTGTTCATGACGACGGTAGTCCCGTGGGCTGATGACGTTAGCGTAAACAACTTCATCGTAGTAGCATGGAGATTTTTGTGCGCGGGCTTGACGTTCCTTGGCTGGTCCTTGGGCAGAAGCATCGATGACAGCATAAGTGGCAGCGAATTCAAGTGGGTTGCGGAGGATACAGTTCTTTGGTGTTAAGAAATCAGTTTCGTGTTCACCATCGAAGGTACCGCAGAGACCGCGTACTTCACCACGGAATTGGTCGCTGCTGACAGTGGTAAGCTTGACGCGTTCACCATCGTAGATGACGTAGAAGTCACCGTTGACTTCGATCTTAACATCACCGTTGGGCAGAGCGTAGATTTGAATAAGGTCATCTTCAACATCATAGCTGTGTTGATCGTCGAATTGGATTGGTTTCTGGTTGATGAGGACTTTTCCAGCTGGGTGGGAGCCGGAGTGAGAGTTGCCAGTAGCTGGAGTCAAATCAATTTCGTAGTAGTTCTTTTCGTCGTTCAAGACAATCTTGGCATCCTTTTGTTTGTTTCCGGAGTCACGGACAAGGACGACGTAATCGTAGTCGCTTTCATCGCTGAAACGGCTTTGTTTGTCATGTTCCTGTTCTTCTTGTCTACCAGCATTCTGGACGCGGTAGTGCATCTGTACGTGCCATGTCTTACCAAGATCGATTGGGTAAGATTTGTTGTCGAAAGTGTTTGCACGGCTTTGATCAACAACGCAAGTTGCTATAAAATTAAATAAAATCGGTTAAATAAATGGTTAAATAAAATTTTTCAATATGATAACTTACGGTAATATGCGAGGTTTTGAGCATAACCAGTAAAGCGTTCGTAAGCATCGAAGACTGGGTGGACAGCAACGATAGCCTTAGCCCATTTGCTGACACGGATGTGATTGTATTCAGCTTGCATCTTCTCGCCTTCAATGGTAACATTGACGGACTGGAAGTCGGGTTCAAATTCAACATCAACATTGTATTGGTTAGCATGACCATGTCCTTCCAAGAAGTTTTCGTCAAGGTATGGGTAGCCAATATGACGGATGGCACTGTAGAGTTTGTGAGTCATGTTGCGAGCGTATGGGGACATATTTTCGTGTTTGATTTCAAAGCTGTACTGATCCATCAAGTTAGCACGAGCGGTCATATTTCTGCAGGCGTACAATTGCTGGTTGCCTTCCTTCATCTGTTCACGGCAAAGTTTGGCCATTGGACGTTCTTGCAAGTATTGTTCACGTTCTTCGCTCTTTTCCAATTTTCCCTATAAAACACGAAAGCAATATTTGAAATATATATATATATATATATATATATATATATATATATATATATATATATATATATATATATATATATATATATTAAATGTTTGTATTTTAATGTGTAAATTACCTTCAATTCGAATTTGGTTCCGGTTTGGCATTTCTCACCATAAGCGAGCTTCATTTGAGTCTTGCTAGTAGGGTCGAATTTCAAAGCATAAGTAAAGTCCAAGCCGTTGGTGTTTGGTGTGGTGCTTTCGGCGTAGAAGCAAACTTCGAAGTCTTTGTCATTGGAAGCATCTTTGTTGTAGTAGAAAAGAACACGAGATTTCTTGTCAACTGAGCTCTTGCCAACAGCGATGGTGGCATTGTATTCATGGCTTTGTTTGCCTTCAAATTGGACAGAGACATCATAAACGTAAGCATCAGCATTGTTGATTCCAGCAGCAGCCTTCTTCAAGAAGAATTCTTGACGTTCATCATTATCAGATAATTTAGCTGCCTTGGAGTAGAATTGGGAGTATTCAGGCTCGCCTCCTTGGTTCTTGCCAGAGAAGTAAGTTGAGTTCCAGCCCATCAAGAAGTTGACGCGGTCGGCGTGAGAAAGTTTATCATCGTATGTTACGCGGATCTCGGTGTAAATGAGAGCATCTTCGGTGAAAGGAGACATAAGGTAAGACAAACCTTGGTGGCGTTGGTATTGATCGTACAAAGTTTTGAAGTCAGCGAATTTACGTTCAGTGGTGGCGTTGACATGGAAAGCTAAACCAGCCTTCTTGCCAAATACTTCTTCGTAGTGTTGTGGTTCTCTAACATGAACGATTTCTGAAGTAGAGAGTTGAGAAACTGGTTTCAAAGTCAAGATATCGTGTTTGGCGGTGTATGGCCAGCTGCTGTAGTGGAAAACTTCATCGCTTTCATCATCTAAAGGCTCGAAGGAAGCACTGATTTCTTGGTTCTCAATATCGATGTCAATGTCGGTTTTCAATGGCAAGTAGATTTGCACCTTCTTGTCGTAACCGGCGACGTAATGTTGGTGGTCGAAGGGGGTGATGAAACCAATCTTGGCTTGAGTCTTGGATGAGACAACGGTGCGGATTTCAGCGGTGATGTTTACAGTTTCTGGTGTTTGTAATTCTCCTTCCTTGTTGACGATTTCAGAATCGGTGATGACACGGATTTCTCCATGCATGCTGACGAGAGTTGGAGTATCGTATCTGTAGACAAATGGAAGACCCATGGCAGTTGGGAAACTGATGGTCATCTCGTATGGGTTGTAGAATTTGGTGTAGTTGAATTCTTTACCGTGTTTCCAGGAATCAGCCATATCCTTAAGATCTATTAAAAACAATAATAATATTATCTTATAGCTTAGTACATAATATAATTTTAATACTTACATTCTGGAAGTTGTTCAATGCTTTGGTTATCGAAAGTGAAGAAACGTTTAACTTCTCCCATTCCAAGTTGTACGTTGCCTTCGAGTTCTTCGCGTTCATCATATTTGATTTTCAACAAACGGGCAATGTATTCACCAGCCCATTGAGATTGTTGTTTAGCATCTGGGTATCTAGTAGCTTCATCATCTTCAGTCTGGTCATCAAGAACTTTGTAAAGATCTTCTACGTTGGAAACCATAGCAGCCAACTAAAGAAAGAATTTTGTTAATAATATAAAACAACTTTAATAAATAATATATTCTCACATTCATGTATTGACGCTTGACACCTCCCATGTTACCACGGAGAGAGTACATGAATCCTTGTGGAATGATGCTGTCTTCGCTGCCCAAATATCCGGCGTGTTTTTCGTAAACGATGTTCATTTCTCTGACAACGTAATCCTTAAGATATTGTTTGCTGTATTGCATACCATAAGATTTAGGGTTCAACAGAGCACGTGCTCCTTGAGCGTTAGTGGCCAATTCGTAGTATTCTGGGTGTTGTAATTCAGAAGCAGATTCGATGGCAGATTTAACAGCAGAGCTGACTTGGTTGCTGCTATCGAAATGGGTGGCTTGAGCCATACGTTGGAGCATGCTAGCTGGTGGGCCAGTACGCATCAGCAAATGTACAGCAGCAACACGGATTTCGGAAGCTTCTCCTTCGTTTTGGTAGATTTTGTACAAAACGGAGCGAGCAGTCTTGGGGTATTGGTCGACGAATTGGTCCAAAGAGATAACCATCAAGAGGCGTTGGAATTCAGAGATGTCTTTCTTGCCTTCAAGGTAAGGTTCGAAGACAGACAAGATTTCGGGGTGACCAATGTTACCCAAAGCACGAATGTATACTTGGATTTTATGGCTGTCGGCTTCTCTGATAGCTTCCTTCATTTCCTTGGCGAGATATGGAATGTATTCCTTATGTACGGCTTCGTTGTTTTGGTTGTAGAATTTACCAAAAGCGTGAACTGGGAATTGGTTGTGAGATTCATCTTCATCAACGTAGACTTTGCGGACGAGTTCAGCGAAAGACAAGATAGCGGTGGAGTTCAAATGAGCTTGTTCTTGTACCTTATCATCAGTAGCTAATTGGTAGAAAGTTCTCATGTACTCATCAGTTGGTGTACGAGTGTTGCGGGCAAGAGTAGCGATGACAGAAGCAGCTTCTTCACCACGGATCTTCATGTTTTGGATCCAGTCCTTGATGGTAAGCAAGGCAGGTCCAGTGCCAGCTTGAGCAACGGCATCACGGTATGTTCTCCAGGAGTCGGTCTTTTCACGTTGTTCCTGGTTCTTGAGGTTGTACAAGTCGCGGCTAGCTTCTTGAAGTTCCTTGAAGTTCATGTTACGGATCAAGTTGCTAAGGATAACAAACTTGGCAAGAGTATCTTCTTGGGGCATGTCGCTGGGGCTCTGGAGTTCTTCACCAATTTGTCTAGCAAGTTTTTGAACAGCTTGAACAATGTTGAAATTTGGGGCATACTTGATAGATTGTCCCTTGTAACCAACAGTGTATGGAAGAAGAGGAGTATCAGCTGGATTGGTCAAAGAAGGTTTGTCTTGTTGCCATTGTTCGCCAGATTCGCTAGATTCGGAGCTGGAGGAGCTGGAAGAGCTTGAGCTGGAGTCATCGTATCTGCCGTATTGGTGTTCTTTTTGTTGGTCAGCAGAGCGACGATTTCTTCTGGTAGATTCGTTATCATCATGATCACGTCTGACTTGTCTGTGTTCTTCGCTGGAGCTGCTGGAGCTGCTGTCGCTGTCGTATTTGTGTTCTTCGCTGTTGCGGGAACCTTCACGAACTTCGTTGGTGGCAGCATAAGGACTGTTATATCTGTAGACGAGATTACCAATGGTTTTTGGTTGAGAAACTTGTTCGGATTGTCCAGAGGCGGCATTGACACTGGTCAAAGTGATGTTCAATCGACTGACAACGAGACCCTTGTGGGTAGCGCTGGGAGTTGGTTTCATAACAATTTTGTTAGTGGTGACGGAAGATTGAATGGTGTGGCGTTTCAAGGTACCGGCCAAGATGACACGACTAACGGAGGATTTCAAGAAGTAATCGCCCATGCTAGCGGATGCTGGTTCCCAGTCGTCCATTTCAGTCAAACCGTAGTGGTAAGCGATACGCTCATCACAGTTGGAGTAGTTTCTGCTCTTGACAACGTCGATGATGTCACCATCTCCCTTCAAGTGTGGGAGTGGAGCCAACTCAGGGGTGGTTTGCAAAAGGTATTCAGGCAATTCGTTGATATCATAAAGAGTCTCGCATTTACCGGTGACGGTATCTTCCATGGTCTTGTATTCAGCATTGTTCCATTGGTGTTCATCGGCCTGGTTGTAACGGCTCTTGATCATGTTCTCTCCTTGTACGTCAACCTGGATCTGGCTGACGACACTCTTGATGATGTTGGCCTCCCAGTTAGGAATAGCTTTGTTGACAATAAGTTCTTGCACGGTACCATTCTTCATTTTGATTTCGAATGGTTTGTCGCTAAGTTGCATTGGGCGGTAGCTGAGCTGGGAGTCTGGGATCTCGGAATCCCAGCCACCGGGCAGCTTAGCGTGCACTTGAGCATACTGGGTATCGTGAAGTTGGGCGTACAGGACACCGTCACGTTTTGGACGAACGGTGAACTTGGCCTTGATCAAAATACCAGCAAACTGGTTGTCTACCTGCTGTAAAGCGGCCAATGTACGGCCACGTACTTGGTATTGGTATTCGGTGTCACCTTTCCAGGCTATAAAATTAAAATACACAAATTATTTTCAAATTATTATAAATGTAGAAATTTTTTTCATAAATTCCATAATATACATTGATAACTTACCATAGTCTGAAGCAGCGGCAAAGCCAACTGTAAAATGAAAGAAAATACACTGTTAATATATATATATATATAATAAATTAAATAATTAATAATTTGAATTGATTTCAAACAATACAGCTAGTTTTATCTACATTATTTTTTATTTTAATTAAAAAATTATAATATTTTCCCAAATATAATTTTTAATACATGATTGAAACAGTATTAATTTTAAAACAACAAGTACTAAGAATATATAACTTACCCAGAAGGCACAGGATGTATGTCGACAACATGTTGAAGTTGCTGTCGTAACTTCGAGTGTACCGTTCTAAACAAATCCCTCATCTTTTATACTAAACTTCATCTGCATTTCGACAACTAAGCAATGATAACAGTGATGCATTTGTGCAAAATGTATGCTTAACTATTCCATTGATAATAATGCATAAATCGTTCCATCAGCAATAAATGTTATCAGTACACGCGCCAACATATTTCCATAGCGACAATTTGAACTATACGTGTCTAAATCTACGATATAAATTCATTTTTTATTTAAATTCGTTATAACAAATTGGAAAAAATATGTAAAAATCACGTAAATGCATAAGGCGCAATGAGAAAAAAATCGTCATCTTAAATAAATCTAATAATAAAATAATTTGTAAATTAATAAATAATACAAAAATCATTTACTACATTATTAATTCATTTAGTATAACTTTTAAGCGTATATTTTGCTAGAGAATATTTATAAATCATAAAATAGGATTAAATAATATTAAACAACCATTATTTATTTATTATTTATTTTTAATAAATCTAATACAAAAACATTTAAATACCCAAAAGTTTATTTTTATTAAAATACAGTGCATAATTCGAAATATAAACAGTTTAATTTTATTCCTTAGTATATGTATCGGAAGATCCTCCAGTACAAATACCACAAAATTGATTCAAAAGTGCAGATTTCATTTTAATCATCACATATTCTTCATTGTAGATAACTTCTAATTTGTCAGTAATTAACCGGCACATTTTATCGCTGAAATAGTCCGCACTGTAAAAAAGTATTATTTAATAATAATTCCATCGATTCAGACTAGATTCACTTACGTAACATCATCATCTTGAAAATTGCTCTTCAATAGTTTATCATTCATTCTTATATGGCATCCATTGTTTTTTGTGTTTAATATAAATATATTATTATCAGACCACAATTTCACACTTAATTGTTTGAAATCTATTTTCGTTACTATTCCCAGTCGCGTTTTATTGCTGCATTCTATTAAATTCATGTTTCTAATAGATAACTCGTAAGTTATAGTTTCTTCAGTAAATGTTTTTATATAATTTGGAGTTATAATACAAATACCTAGAAATTAAAAATGTACTTATTCAAGAAAGCAAAAGTACCTAAAGTGGTACTTACTTTCAAATCCGTATGTGGCAAAAGTAATATCTTCAATTAGTTTAGTTTTCGATTTTAATAAAGCTCGAGGTCGAAACATATTTGGAACTGTATAGTTGGACCATAATTGATTATTTACTTCTAAATTAACATTTGCTGGTAGTGCCGAGTAAGCAAAAGAAATGTTGAAGATATCTTCATCAATTTCGCGATGCTCGTTAATCCAGGGTTTTATGACATGAAAATCTAAAAATTGCTTTAATTTCCCAGATATCTGGAACTTGACATAATTAAGATCCAACCCTGGTACGGTAATTAGTAAATTTACATTTTTAAACTGGAAATCAAATTCATATTTATCATATGTCGATATTGCTAAAGATGTTGTAAAGCATGGTTTAGTTGGAGGTGTATGTTTTAGTAGATCGCTAGTGTTACTAGATGCTTCTTGGCATGTTTTCCAATTTTTACTCCCATATATGTTATTTTTATTTTCGTCAGTTATCTGATAAGGGAATTAAAATCGTGTAATATTTTTCTATTTTAGAAATTGAGAATTGTATACCGAGAATTTACTATTTATTTCAATTTTAGTTGAAACGGTTTGTTCTTCATCATAGTTTATGATAGTTTTGCTGATAATTGGTTCGGCAGGTTGTAAAGAAAACATATCAGCATTTGGAATAACTGGATTAAAATCAATCTTGGAATTCAACACCAACTAAAACATTCCAAACGTTCACATTTATGTCTGATAGGGAGGAAAATAAATCCAGACCTTGACTGATTTCCCAATATTATCGTATAATATATTATACATATCTCCTTTAGGTATTTCTTGTCTTTCTATGTTTACTTTCCATTGATTCATTGTTTTTGAATCTGATAATCGATTTTGTGTCAAAGCCAATGTAATATTGAAATTTACGTTAATGTTTCTGTTTTCATCAACTGGATCTGTATTGAATGTTAATTGCAATATTGACTGGAAAGAAAGTTTTCTAATTAATTTAATCCTATTGGAATAAAAAACGTCTTACCATATTTGGTTCTTTTAAAATTGAGTTTGTTTTTATTGAAATACTGCAAGTATCACTTGGTGGTAAATTGTATAAATAATCTACTATATACATAATAAGAATAAGCGGTTGTGCTAATGGATATCCGCTAAAATTAAATCAAAACTTAAATAGAAAAGAAAAATTTGTTATTTTTAATAAAACGTACATGTAAGTCATGTGAGATTTATTCATAATTTCTGGTAGTGATTTCTTTAAGAATTCTATATTTTTGCAGTTAATATCCTTAACAGATACTTGTTTCACCCATAACCAGACATCTATATCCTAAAATATATGTTAATATATATGTAAATTTATATGAAATTATTTACGTACAAGTTGTGTTTTTTCTGGAATTGTATAAAACGTAATTGACGAACATTTCGGGCAATATTTTTCCAGCTCGTTTGGTTTGTCGACAAAAACAGCGTGTTTATAATCGATTAGAAAATCGAAATAACTCTCATCGTCTTTCCATTTAATATAGAATTCGTTTATATTATAAAATATTTTTAAATTTAGAAACATTTGAGTTGAGTGTATTTTCGAAACACCATGACTTATATCAGTTATGGGATTATACGTTATAAGATTCGCTTTTAAATTCCATATTGATCTACAATAATAATTAACATTAAAAAACATATTAAAATTCTAGGAAATTGATAGATCTTACTTAACTTTCGTTGATACCCAATTATCATCATCTTCATCATTATAAAAAAATATTAAATTCGCATTTTGTATTTTAGTACTTAACGTATATTCCTGTTTTATAATAGCGCGTATAGGAGTGCCGATATCGGATACGAACTCAAGCCGTCCAGTCTCTTTCATAAATAAGATGTTATTGTTACGTAAATATTGAATCAATTCGTTGATAACTGAAAGAATATCATATAGATGATTGATCATTTATGGGAGAATATTCTCACAATATTCAATATCATCGAAGTTATCTTCATTAATAAAAAACCCATAAATCGCTCGTTCGCGTTGATAAAAAATGAGTTCTATATGCAGATCTTCTTCTTTTTGTAAAGTGAACTTGTTGTTGATGAGAATTTTGTATAATTCTTCAATTGGATGCTGATTGGCTGGTATGCCTTCAAATAAGCGAGAGCTTACGCCTTCTGCTCGGATGAATATAGAAAAGGAGTCGGTGATCTGTGAACTTATATACTTTTTAAATGATATTTGGTAAACATTGACGAAATTCGTGATTGGATTCGCAACTAGATGAGTGTCGATCGTGCATTCGAAATTCTTTTCACTGTCTGAGTAGCTTATGTGGTAATTCCCAGTCATCAGACCTTTGTAAGACACTGGAGGATTTAGTTCTGATAAGATCTTCTCATAATATATTTTCCTACAATTATAATGTTATTTAAATAAAATCCGAATCACAATTAAATTTTGTTTACTTACATTGTACAATTATCGCAATTATTCTTCCCAGATTGCATAGACGTATAAAAATAATTGTGTAAATGTTGATGTTTTGGGTCATCAGGTAACTGATTCATAAAACTCAACATTTCGTATAACTCCCTGGATCCAATATCGGATTCAAGTAATAAATGAAGAACAGCAACTCTCAAATCATACACTTCTGTATTATTTTTTACGATTGGCCAAAACATTTTAAATACCTATAAAATAAAACAAACTTCTAAAGTAAATATTTTTGAAGAAGGATGAAACAGCACTAGAATAAACAAATTATTACCTCAGTTGTTGTTTTTCTGATAAGTGGTTTGATCGCATAAGTTGCTATAGATCTTATATGGTAAGATTCTGTAGTATTCAAAACTACAGTCATTAGCGATTTTTTAGCAAAATTACCCATATTCATCAAAC
This sequence comes from Nebria brevicollis, assembly GCA_944738965.1. NCBI lineage: Eukaryota > Metazoa > Arthropoda > Insecta > Coleoptera > Carabidae > Nebria > Nebria brevicollis. The sequence continues at coordinate 1,259,341 of OX122909.1, read as the reverse complement.
CAAGCAAGTAATTCATACGAGTGTCATAACTAGTACTTTCTGTAATCAAAACAATATAATTTCCGTGGAAACATTTAATACAAATTACCTGTAAATAATTTATAATATTTATTCACGTATTTCTTCAAGATGTTCTTGTCCTTTATGTTATTTTCGTTGTATAATTTCGATATTATATTCGAGAAACTCAAAATATATGTTTGCGTTACAGATTTGGTAATATTACTCTCGACTTGTAGTAAAGTTTCTAAACTTTGAATCGTTGGTTCATCTAATGTGTTAATAAAGAAAGGAAATGTAGCTAATAACTTAAGTTGCGACATTTCATCGAGAGATTCTTTGAATATTAATTTGCTTAAGAATTGAACAGAACTTTGGGAGCCGATGTGAGGCAACAGGGACAGTAACAAATCTTTCATGTTTTCATCTTCAAAGAAGCGTATCTTCTCAAAGTCTAGATAGGATGACGCCGAGAATAATTTATCGATTACATTGAATGTGTTGTCGTTAATGAAATCTAAGGAGTGTTGGTTCAACATTTTCCTGAAATCTTCAAAATGTAATAACCATGTGGTTTTGAGTATTTCTTGCGATTTAATATTTGAGTAAATATCAAAATTATAATATTCATATTCCAAGTTTTTTTTTATTGTAAACTGTGATACATCAATCATTTCTTCCATAGAAGTTGATCCAAGTAATTTAAAAAATTGCCTAAAAATATTTATATTATTAAAATGCACGATAAATTAGCGTAATTAGCGTACTTTTGTCGTATTTCATGTATTATACGATCAGCCCGTAGGACTCTATACTTCAATATTGTATTTGATGTAATTTGTTTTATTTTATTCGCATCTATTACATTTTCTTCAAATATATAATTACGCTTAGATGCACCAGTTAGGTAACCGAATGATTCTTTCTTCCACCAGTGTTTCGACATATTTTTCAATTCACAATTATCGTAATCAATTACTTTTGACAACGTATAATCATTTTCCACACATGGTACTTCAGAATAAACTTTACATTTTCCAAATATCGTATGCTTTAAATATAATATAAATTTCATTTAAATAAAATATTAATCAATAATTAACAATATTATTGTTTATAATAGTACCTTAACACAGTAGAAATAATTTGGTAATTAAAAAAATATATAAGAAAGTAAAAAATCATAAAATATTATATACTTATTTATTTATCAATTCATAATACTTACTTCAACATATTTCATATTTGTTTCCCCCAATTGAGATGTCTCATTTAAATCAATTTGAAAAAAATGTGAAAAAGCCTTCTTTAAATTTATCGACCAATCTAGATCAATCGGTAAAAAACTCAATGATTCCAATACGCGTCCATCTTCAAAATGCATAACGAATGGTTCATAAAGAATATTAGATTTTTGAAGTAAGACTCCATTATTAGATTCATCTAATTTATGGAATGGTCCATTAAACGCAGTCGTTTTTAAATCCTTAAACTAAAAAATATCTTGTAAGTTGACGAAATAAGCTCAAATAAAGTCTAAACTTACTTGGATCACTTTAAATGTTTTAAATAAACGTATTTGGAGCTTTCCAGATAGGCCCCACTGTGAAATATCACTTGATGCATTGTTTGAGACAGTTACATTTGTATCAAATGAATATTCTCTTTGATTTGAATATGTATTCGAAAACACACATTGTAAACATAGCAAAAGCACTGTAAAACATATTTTAACATAATATGAAATATTAAATAAATGCAATTTAACAAACCTATACTTTGGAAACACTTCATTTTGTCTACGATCTTAGTGTCACTGTTAGAATACAAAAGTAAACTTTTTTCACATTTTTTTTTGCTTGATTAAAGTTGAAATAAATAATTTTATAACAAAAATAAGAAATTCTTAATGTTCTATCTATTTAAACAGACTATTTGTGTGGTTTGATTCCATTTTATTGAGTTAAAGTATAATATTAAACACTGAACGTGATAATTTTACGTTTTTTTATTTGTTTTTAAATCAGTAGTTATGCTGAGTTCAAAGTTATCACAAAGGGCAGATTGTGATATTAATTGACTAAAGTATCAAACGAAATAATAGTTTCAGAGATGTATTAGCCCAAAATTAATATTAATTATTATTTATAAAGCAGCTGCATCTTTTTACTTTCTTATACGTAGCGTAAGAAAGTATTGTAATCATGAGAAAATTTGGTATGGAAATTTTAAGGGAAATGACCATTTTTGGAATGTGTATCCAAATAATTAAATACCATTTAGATTTTTGTTTAAATTTATATCTGATTTATATATTCCATACATGTTAATATTATTAAATAAGAAACCAATGCATATAACAATACGTCATAGATTGTCTATCTTTGTTTATCTTATATAGGAAACGAATTAAATCCCCGTATTTCTGGTTAATACGTCGACATTGTCCAAATTTATTCGAAAATGACCAGTTCTATGGCGACCATCGGCCACTTTAAACGTATAAAATGCGTGTTAAATGTTATAAATTGTTGTAAAATTGTTGCTATATATTGCAAAATAATATAGGGTAGTGTAGGAATATTGTTAAAATATAAGTTAGAATATCAAATGAACGCTACTGATTTAAAACAATATTAAATTCAGAATTTATTTAATTTAAATATATAGCATTCGGGTTTGGTTGTAGTTTTTTGATTTTCATATACTTTTTTAATGCGTCTTTACTTCGCAATTTCTAAACGAAAAGAGTAATCGATATTTATCCTAGATTCAATTATACTTAGAATAAATTCACCGTATATTTATTTTATTTTATTTTTTTGCGAGCAAAAATATCGTTGTTGCATATCAAATTAAAGCTAATTTTGTGCTCTATACTTTTGCAACAGTTACGATTGTAAAAAACTTTACAGATAAAGGAAAATTTAGGCCTTAAAAAACATAATTTATCAAATTTATATCTGATTTAAATGTGTAGATATTCTATGCAAGTTAATACATCAACCAGTAGTTGTACAAATACGTCACAGAGTATGCCTATCCTTCTTCTACTTCTATAGGTATAGAATTTATTTCCCAAATTTCAAGTTTTTGCAGGCAAACTTGTCCAAATTAGATCGAGAAAATTCAGTGCTATGACTACCGCCGGTCATTGCAGTTCGGTTTTAATGTTAGTCTGCATGTAAAATGCTATAAATTATTATTGCTACATAGTGCGGGATTATGTAGACTAGTATATGAACATTTTTAAATATAGAGCAATTATCCGTATTGCTCAACTAGACTCATAAACTTTATTAAATTTTATTTAAATATATATTAGAACATTCGCGGTTTGTTGTAATGCGCCGGGTACAACATAGACATTTATTGTGCGCGTGTGCAAGAAGAGGAACCGAAAATCGGCTCATGCAGATCAACACGCTTGCAACTCTAAATGAGGAAGTGAGTATATCTTAATAAAAAAATTGCCCTTTTCAGGAAATTATATCTTAATACGGATTTTTACTAAAACGGTTTAAATTTTCCCGAGAAATTTATTTCTCTCTGTTTTAATAAGCGCGATATTTGTTATTTTATTTAATAATTAAAGCAAAAATTTATTCATTTGCAATCCTCATTTTATTCAATATTCATATTTAATACTACTACATATGTACAGAATATATAGAACACTTGCATACTATTTATTAACATTGCATGTATACCCGAAATAAAATAAAAGCTTCTTTCGCTCGAGAATTTTGCAAGTTTCGTTTGGTCCGGTTGGGAAATAAATAGTTATATTTAAATTCGGAATAACTCATCATTTTACTATTGATATATATCTATGCTATTTGTATTTAAAATTTCGTATGTTTTTCAACGGATTCATTTGAAAATTTATTTTCATTTTTACAAATAGTTGGCCTTGATTTCCTGAAAAGGACGATTGTTTTTATATCTTATTACAGATTTTTATTATGACTGTTTTAATTTTACCATGTAATTTATTTCATTCAAAAACTTGATATTAACCATTTTAGAGTTAACATTTTTACGTTAGCAATTTTTATTCAAATCGTACTACATATATAATATATAGAATACCTGCACATTATTTATTAACATTGCATGCACCCAAAATAAAATAAAAAGTATTTGTCGGTCCTGTTTAATTAAATTCGTTTTATTATTGATATATGTATATATTTTATTTTTATTTATATTTCCGTCTATTATTTTACTTATAAGATAGTAAAAATACAATGCAAAATATATATGTAAGTAAATACATATTAAAAACAATGTTTAATTAAATGATAATAATCATTGTAGTGTGCCGTGGAACGTCGGTTATAAGTTACACGGCCAAATTTCTGTTAAAACTAAATTCATAAAAAACGTGGTAAAAAACGCGATTCTAATATGTATTTTAGTGTTAAAAGTTAACTAATAGACTGCTAATTGATATTCTATAACCTTTATTGTGCGGGGTGACCGATTACATTAGATTTTTGCGAAAATATGAAACATCTACTTCCTGGTTATCGAAAGGTACGCGTTGCTAGCCATGGCATTCTTAGATCATGCACTTGCATGTTAAATTCGTATACTACTAAATTCATGTATAAATTTAGTGTTTTTATTTATTTTCTTTGTGTGTTTTTTTACGTATAAGATAAAAAATAATTCAACACAAGATATATACATATTAAAAACACCACCTAGTTAATATATAATAATCATCGTAGTGTGCCGTGGAACGACCGTTAAACGCCACACGGCCAAATTTTTGTTAAAACTAAATTCATAAAAAACGGGGTAAAAAACGCGATTCTAATGTGTATTTTAGTGTTAAAAGTTAACTAATATACTGCTAATTGATATTCTATAACGTTTATTGTGCGGGGTGACCGATTACATTAGATTTTTGCGAAAATATGAAACATCAACTTCCTGGTTATCGAAAGGTACGCGTTGCTAGCCATGGCATTCGTAGATCATACACTTGCATGTTAAATTCGTATATTAATTAATTGTTTTTATTTATTTTCGTTAACTTAGCGGTCTCAATTGATTATTATTGTTTAATAAATGTTTATGTGGGGTGTTTTTAAATATGTTTAAATATTATTTACGATGATTTCTAATTAATTTGCTAATGTTTTAGGGGTGTCCAGTCTACTCAACTCTGCATTTTATTTAGAACAAGTAAGTGATTTTTTGATTACCTAGCGTGTGCTATTTTTATATTTCCCAGTTTCTTTTTTATCTTTCTTTCTGCATTTATTTATATGTATGTACTGTGCCGTTTGTAACAAAGTGAATTAAGTGAGTTCGCGAGTGTTTATTTTTATTTGTGAAATAACTACGTAAAATATATGCCATTCCCCCCTGTACAGTACTAGTGAAAGTCTTAAAATTAAATGTAATTTTCCGTATAAAAATCAGTGTTGGTGAGTGAAATAATGGTCGTGTGCAAATTTTAAATAAGTAATTTCGGGAATTTAAATAAAGTTCTTCGCTGCGCTTCGCTACCAAACAGGAACAACAAGAACTTCAGCTGTGGTAGGAGAGGAACAAGTTTGGATTTGGACTTGGTGAGTACCTTTTGGACTCCTAATATTTCGAACATGCGTTTTGGTCAGTGGTTGTCTTATACGTCGTAAAATAAATGAGAATCCGCTGTCTTCGGGTGTACCATATTATTTATTCTTTCTTTCTTCTTTTCTTTATCAGTTTCTGAATACGCGCGTATTCAGAAATTGTTAAACTGCACTGGGAAATATAAAATTTGTCAATAATAATATTCAATAATTATAAAACCATTGTTAATTAAATGGTATTGATTTTAATTCATTAAAATAATAGCACATGCACGAAAATTGTATATATGTATAACTTGAGAGAGTATTTTGTTCCAATCCATCCCTGTTAATTATAGAACTTGTTGATGGTTTATTTAACAATAAATAAATAAATGTCTGCATATGTTTGGAACACGCGCTTTTGTTTCAATTATATGTGGTAGCCCCTGCCCTTACGGTTGGAGCAAGTATTTCCTCTAGTTCCTTGTCGCTCGTTCTATTCGTTCAATTCGTAAATATCCCCCCCTTTTCATCGTGGGAGCAACCACCGTTGGATTTCTGGAGGAAAACAACAATTTGTCCCTTTTTTGTATCGGTAACGCGTACTGTCCATCCAGTATGGCAGTTCTGCTACGGTGGCAGATCGTTGTTGTATTTTAATGATTTTCTAGCGTTGTTTAGCTTCTCGGGTTTGCATTTTTGGTTGGGGTTTAAATTCGGGTCTCGGGTGTTTCGGGGGTGGGCGCGTCGCGAATTAATTTTGTAAGAACTTGCATTGATTGAATTCAAATAAATAGTAAATTTTTTATATAACGCTGATATTACGCGCCACTGTATCTCTCGGGTAAATGTGGATATTATTGTCCTAAAAATGAGATCGATGCAACCTTGGAGCACCAATGTTGTGTAACCATTGCTTGCTAACTCTCCGTTTAATTTGAGTAATTTCTTTGCTAAAACTATGATCGATGCAACCTTGTAGCACTAATGTTGTGCTACTATCAAGGCTTGCTGAGACTTAGTTCTAAATTTTAAATAGAATTTTATTAGCATGGGATGCATGGTGTTTGTTAATATTGGCGCGTTGCAAATAACCGACTAATGAATCCAAGTCTAAGAAAGCCCATCCGTGCTACTAGTAGTACAGTGGGCGCTCAGTGTATCTGACCGCTCTCGTGCCTACTGCTGTACGACCAGGGTGCAGTAGGACAGTGCGGGAGTTGATTAGTGTGCACTGGGTACCGGATTGATTTGTTGGTTGGTTGGTCACTTCAACTCGATCGCGTACGCTGGGCCCGCCGAAGGAGTGAGGTGGGCCCCAATAACTAACTGTACTTTCACACTTCACACAGGTTTAATGTTTTCGGACGTCCCAGTCCTGGTTAACTGGGTGTCCATCCTTTTAAAGTTTTCGCAGTGTGTGAGCAGACTTGCACACTGCACCCTTTGGCAGTTCGCCTTCTAATCCAAATTTCTTACAGATACATCAATCTGCACGTGTAACATTGTGTCGTACCCAATGTTACAATACACGCACGCACGCACATAATTGTGTGTGCCCCGTGCTCACAAGCACAAATTAAAATAAGTATCTCAAGTTATAGGTAGGGGGTGGGAATATATTCAGATAGGTAGGGCTCCCGCCGAGGTACGTTTGTTAATTAACTCTATTAGTAGTACTTTTCAATAGAGTATAGAAGAGTTAAGTGTTCAGGGAAATTTAATCAAAATATGTACATATACAACAAACATTTATTAATAATTAAATACGCAATTTTAATGCACGTTAATTCATTTTTATTCAATTTAAAAAATATGGCATTCCATGGCAGTGAAATACTTAATAAATATTATCATAAAAAATTAAACATAAACATCTTAAAAATTTAATCATAAATTTCTTTTATATTTATTTCATGAGAAGTGACTATTGCTCACTTGTATTTTCACCTTGATTTAGTCAGAGTATTTAGTCTAAATAGTACATTTCTTAGCCCAGCAGTACACCGACAAATCCAACCAATCATAGGCGTAGTATTACAAAACACGAGCAAAACAATCGCTGCTGTTTCAGACACAGTTGTATTAGCCGAATACCAAATGAGGCTCAATACAAAATTTTGCAACCAATAAAACACATGAAAGCTAACTTCCGTTTTCCAGGACATCAAATCAATCGGCTTAAAAACATAAACAATATTATGAATAACCACTAAAGTCAATGCCTCATTATTTGTGTATTTTTCTGCATATATACGGTACAGAATCACTATAGTCCAATTAGCAATAATTAATGCTGCTACACAGCATGGATGAACAGCAGCAAACATACCCAGGACCAATATTCGGGGTCCTGGAACACATTCAATTATGATTCACCACGAGAACGAAATATTTATTAGTTTAATACGTACCAACTGTTGTCAAATCTCCCACTAAAGTAGTTGCAATGCTAGAAATAGGTTTCGGATCAGTTCCAGTTGGGATATCATCTTTAGAAACATTTTCGTAAATGCGTCGTTTACGATTTAATAAAATCATCGACACTGCAATACTTGCCAATGAAGTACCGATCGTAAACAAACGAAACGCATCTAAGCTTACGAAACAAATTGATTAAACAACAAAAAATAAAACAGTCCCAACTGAAAACAATCATACCATATTCAGGTTCATTAAACGTAATAGAAAGCTGTAAAATCGCTTGCATTGCACTTTCCATATAACACTCAACAGAAATCGCACCCTGCAACAAAAACTCCTTCAACGCCAACTTCTTATATTGATAATTATTCCAATCGCCATTTTCAATCTCAGACTTTTTTATCTTATAAATCCTCCTTAAAGCCTTCACATGCTCAATGATTGGCCCTACATTAAACACCCCTATTAACCCCTTCATAAATTCATTATGTTTTGCGTAACTAAATAAAAAAAAACAGTTAAAAATGTTTATTTCTGGCAAAAATGTTTTAAATACACACCTGACACTATTCCGCAAATACCAAGTCATACATATACTTGGTCCAATAAAAAACGCTATTGTTAAACACCCATACACCCATTGGTGACCAATTAGGTATCGGATTGCTAATAACCAATCCGAGTACACGTCTAGTGTATATAAAGCAATGGATGGTACTTTTAGAATACAACTTAGTAGTGTCACTCGCCGAATGGTGGCTAATATCTCATCGAACTTGTATGAGAAATAAACAACACCAGCAGTAATGATTGCGATTATAGATAAACTTAAAATTACGATTTGTAACGATACTATAAAATAAATATTAAAATCTCTACTATATAAAATGTTTTAAGTAACTTACGCGTGGTTATAAAATGTTGGTATTCAATGATGGTGTAGGTTTGCGCTGCTATATGAGCGATTGCTTGTGATGCAAGTGCAAAACAAAGCAAATGTTGACAATCATTCATTAACACGGCTACCATTTTCATACTATTGAAATTCTCATCATCATCATCAGTATTCGTATCATATTTCTTATGTTTAAGTAGGTAATACAGTGGTTCTATGTTTATTAAGGCGTATAGAATTCCTTCCCCAAAATGTTTACTTGCTTTCGGAATATTGTGGTTGTCTTCATAAACGCAATAACTCCTAAAATATTATTATAAGACTATTATGGTTGAATAGCAATGAGTTTTGTACCAAATTCGACTAATTGTAGTTGAAAATAATGATGGTATTATCCCTGCACATATAGCATAGATGCAAGGCTTTAAAAGTCCGTAAACACCAAAAATAACACCAACAACAACTCCCAATAGTGATAGCAGACTTAAGCCGGTTGTTGGTAGTAATAACATGAACCAAAGCTTCTGATTTAGTTTCTTATTTTTGAATAATTGTTCGCACATATTTATTTGAGCTTTATTGTTAATTTCGGCTAACTTCACCAGATCTAGATCGATGCTTGTTAAAGAAGCTGCAGATTGTGACCAATAAAATAAGGGATCTCCTTCAACTGCACTAGATTCGCTTGTAATGCTTTGTGATACTTCTGTTCCTTGTTCACTATTTTCGTCATTTTGTTGGTCCGAGTTCGGTGTTTCACTCTCATTTGTATTTTGCATTTTAATTCGAAATTCTCATCAATTTTACCTGCGTTTCGGTTTGGAATTGTTAAATACCTAAAGAAAAATTAATTTGTAGGTTTTTGAACCAATCTTACGTATAAGTAAACATTTTGCAGGATACACTACTTTGTGTGACCTTCACTTTTAAAAAACTGTCTGTATATAATTTAGCAGGCAAACATACATGTGATAGTGCTACTTTAATAGTGATTAGTGTTATTAGCAGTTAAATAACTAAAAAATATTAAAAAAATCTTTACCTTTTTGAACATCATCGATTAGTCTTGTAGATCATTCAATTTATATTTTACAACTGTTACTTGAATGAGGAAAGTCGTTGGTTAAACTTATGACATCATCGTCTCGTATTTTTAGCTAGTATTTATTTTATTTTTCCTGGTAAATATTTGCTTTGATAAAACGTTATATCTTTTAAGCGGCTCGCTCATTTTTTTAACAACTTACTCACTGTATCAGTTATGGTCAGACTATATGGAATGTAGCGCGTAAATGTTTAAGTGTGACAAACCGCATTTCGAGTTCGACCCGTGATTTTGACCCAGAAATGGTTGGGTCATTTATTTACAAATAAATAATTGGTAAAATGTTATATATATTTTTTAAGAAAGTAGGTAAACGATACAATTTGAACCATGATGTCAATAATAAGCTTGACTTTTTTGTTTGTTTTTATAGTACAATCATAATTTTGTTTAATGTTTAATTTAAATTAAAAATGAATGCGAACGCATATGTTTAATATTTTATTTTATTTTTAGAATACTTTTTTTTTCATTATCAAATTAATCAACAATTTTGACGTTATATTCTAAGTACAAACATTAATAACATTATATTATGTAATATATAAATAACTTAATTCTCCACATGTACATAAACCAATTAAAGTTACAAAAAGTTAAGTTTCAATTATGCAAAAAAAAAATCATTTAAATGTTTTAAGACACTTAAAATTTGTATTTAATTACGTTACAACTGAAACTTAACTTTATAAACCGTAACAATAAATCAGTAGGCACTCGTTCAACTTAATAAGGCACTAGATTAAAGATTTTATTAATTTGACTTAGTTAGTTTTGCATTAATTTTAAATATATCAGTGAGTAAACATGGCAATTATTTTTTTTTTTTGTTTTTTTAGTAAATCCTTACTATATTATAAATATCTACATGTTCTAGTCGAGTATGTTAAATATGTGATAGGGAATTGTGATTTATTAAATATTTAATTTGACACATAAATAAGTCCATTTAGGCAGTTTTCGTTCCGAACAATCAACAATTACGCCTTTTAGAAATTTTTATTTTTTTTTATAAACACAGTTTAGCTGCATACGAAATTGTGCAATTTGAAAGTGTAATTTTAGAAATTTTATTAAATTGTTTAGAAATTCTAAATTTATATAAATTAATAACAATTAAAAATTATTGTTTCTGTAATATAACACATCTACAACCATAATTAAATTAAATAAATTAGTATCTATATATGACAATAATTAGTGATCGAATTTTCTATTAATTATTAAATATCAAAAATTGATATTAGCTTTTATTAAAAGTTCATTTTAAAGCACTGTTGACTTAAAATATGTACACACAAACAAACAAAAAACAACCAACGTACAGTTTGTCACTTTGAATATATATATAATTGCTAATCTGGTTTTATTCACTTTTCCATTAATTTTCCATAATCAAGATGTTTCTTTATTTCTAAATAAACAATAGTTTCAATATTTTGAATAAAAGTTACGTGTAGAAATAGTACCAGACTAACAATATTTATCATTTTTTTTACACCTCTGACATATTTCAGTTCTTTGTCAGTATTTATCAGTTTCATTATAACCGAATCCGTATGGTTGGTAGTATCAAAGTTGTTCGTCACCTTGGTAGTAACCATTTCTGTTTAATGGTTGCCGTTCAGGAGAATCCGTCGGTCGGTTTCTCTTAAAGAACCCACACTGAAAAGATAATTAAATTAAGTCACAATTGCGAAAACAATTTTTTAAATACTAATTTATCTTCGACCATATAATTAAAATAATTTGTTGTCGTTTTAAATTAGGAGTTGTTAAGCATTAAACAGTGTTTTTACAATTGGATTTGTGTGAATGTTGAGATAAAAAATGTATGATTTTTTTTATACAAGCATACACTGTACAGTTACATTTAACTTACTTGCAAAATCCCAACTGTAAACAATTAAACATAAAATATGTTAATTTATATGTGTTAATCAGGATACAGGACGTTTAGATTCATATACTATAGTATTAAATATTGTTTTTAAACAGTAATTGTAGGCAATTAAAATAACGTATTAGGAAACTTACTTTGTATAGTAAGAATATAAGTAACAGGAGAATAATGGCGCCTGCGCATGCTGATAGGACAACCACCCATAGTGGTACAACATCCGGTTTGATTTCTGTCTCTGTTAGTGTAATAGTATTGAAAACTTCATGAGTATGAACTGGTCGGTCATTCGGAGTACCAATGTATGGTAATTTATTTATCCGCGCTAACATCATGGATGACAGAATCACTTGTTGTGATCCACCAAGCTAGAAATTAAAAGCCATTTTGCGTTTATGTTTTATTTCTGTATTGAATAATTAACTATTACCATTCTGAATGTTTCGGCGTTCGCTCTAAACCTTAAGGCCGTAAAAGCTTCTTCATCTTTCGTTAATGGACCAGCTGTACACCTTAGTACTTTACAATTCGTGGCCTTGCACTGAATAATATCCTCAATGCTAATATCTCTTTTATTGCGATATCGTCGATTTCTATGATCAGTATCTGATGGGTATTCCGTTGGTACATTATCACCGACGAAATTCCGAGTTCCTGATCCACTTGAACTGTGCGATCGGTGGCTGGAACTAGAACTATGCGATTCAAAATGGCCATCCCCACCAGTTTGATGTGATTCGTGTGTTGCTGATTGGCTTCCATATTGTCCACCACGTTGTCGATCTCCTGTGTATACTCGGGATGAATCGTAACTTACGCGTCCTTGTCCCCCAGTTGTTGCTTTTGATCTATCTTCATAAGATCCAAGATCAGGGTCATAGATTGTGTCTTCATAAGATTCTTCAATGTGTCCCGACTGGTTTTCATCTATTGTTGGATTTAGTGAACCTAGGTCTAGGGCCGTTGTGCGAAAACCTGTTCCGTGAGCGGCAGATCCTAGACCTGCAGACGCATCAAAATTTGATTGGCCATATTTTCCATACGTACTACGATCACGACTATTAGATGATCTGCTTCCTTGGGAAATACCTTGACCTTGAGATCCTGATTGAGTGTGAGTTTGTTCTTGACCAAATGAACCTCCCTGGCTTTCTTGACTATTTGTTCTTCCTTGACTGTGAGTTCTTTCTTGACCAATTGTACTACCTTGACGATGTACATTTCCCTGAGTATGAGTTCTTTCTTGACCAAAATCACTTCCTTGTCTATTAGAACTACTTTGAACATGGCCGCTACTCTGCTCTTGCCGCCTACCATGTGATGTAATTCCGCTCTGAGTGACAGATTTAGTGTAATCATCAATATCTTCATTGACGAATTCTTCCGTAGCAATACTAAATGGTTTCTGGATACCATCACTTTTTTGCACGCGGAATTTAACTTGATTTCCATCAACTGCCCATTGAATATAATGGCTCTCATTGCGGAAATCACCACTGCCCTGCGCAAACATCCTTCGTAGATCATCGTCCGAGATAAGTCCTTGAACATTTTGACCTATATGGACAGTCCTATGCTCTGATCCTATATTGCTACCACCTGCTTGACCTGCAAATATCATTTCTCCAGACGAACTAATTGTACCACTAGTACCACTTCTAGATCCTTGCTGCGATGAACCCCCTGATTCTTGATTTCTAAATCCTTGGGAATTGGATCCTTGTTGACTAGATCCACCAAATTCTTGAGTTCTAAAGCCTTGCGAATTGGATCCTTGTTGAGTAGATCCACCAAATTCTTGAGTTCTAAAGCCTTGGGAATTGGATCCTTGTTGTGTTTGAAATCCTTGTGACCCTTGCTGTGTTGATCCTCCTGAAGTTCCAAATCGTTGTGTAATATCTTGTGAATTAGATCCTTGTTGACCAGATTCCGAATTCCTGTTCGTGCGATCCCAATTAAAATAGCCTGCTTGTCCCGACTGTCTAGAACCTTGAGATCCTGATTGACTATGATGTGTAGACTCAAATTGACTAGATGAGCCATGAGTTCCAGCATTGTTGTCTGCAATCCTTCCAGTAATTCGTTGGCCAGAGATAGATTGATCAGAGCCTTCTTGACTACCGTGACCAGTCATCAAAAAACCAGAGCCCGCTGCTTGACCACCACGACTTTGATCCATTGTAGATGTAGAATGGATTTTTAGAGTGTTTCTGTCCACATTTCCTTGTTGACCGCCTGAAGATTCAGTGAATCGTGTAACACCATCACTTCCTGTTACAGAAGTACGATTCCAGGAATGCGTTTGAACCGGTCCACCATTAACAGACGATGAGTTCCAACTTGATGTAAATGTTTCCTTATGTGTGGTCACACCACCTGCTGCCCCTTGGCTGCTTTCTTGTTGTCGTGTTTTATGTACTTGTGAGGCGTCACCACCCACGTCGATTTTATCGTCTTTTGCAAGCTTTTTATGATCGATTTCAACAGTTCCTCCACGTTGTACAGTTATGGACGAATTATGGACTTCAGTTCTTACTCCAGTTCTACTATCTATAGTTCCTAAAGAGTCTTTTCCGTAATTAGATGTTAGATGACGACTATCTGATTCATGATAAGATATTAATCCATTAGCTTCTAAAATAGATCTTTTTGGTAGTAACTATAAAAATAAATTAAAAATAATTCTTATACTAATTTAGATTTTTTTCAATTTTGTCACTTACGTCAACTTTCAATTCGTTTGCGTGGGCTAGTTCACATCTGATATTTCCTGAAGTTTCAGGTTGTTCCATCAGATACAACATATCATCACCTATTAAATATGATTTATTTAAATTCACAACTTATAGAATCTGTAGTGTAAATATAACTTACCCCCAAGTGTTGTATCTGGCCACATAAATAATACTTCCGCTTCATTAATATCTGAAGGGCCATGGTTTTTAATACTATAGAAGTGAATAATTTGGGGTCCGATTTCCGTTTCAGTTGTATAGTTACCATTTTTATATTGGCTTTCTTTATAATGCACATCCGGCTGATGTGCCCATCTTGATCAAAACACATTTTTAAATATATTTCAACACAATTTAAATAAATAACTTACCCAGTCAATGACAAATTTGTTTTGACCCAAATATCAATCGACAATTGTTTAAAGTTATCCGACATTGTATAGTCTTCTTCAGGATTAGTGCTGTTTACTTGCATAATAAAATCATAACTCGGATTCATCCCTTCCATACTATAAGGATCGAGTAGTACTTTAAAGTGAACCAATTTCCCACTCGGTAACGGGTTACCAATATCGCATTTCAAAGTATGGTTTGTCGATTCCGTCGGTGGTGAACACTTAACAGACATATCTCGCGCATTGTCTATTCTTTCAGTGTTAAAGAAATTGATACCAGCTGGTAACTTCATATAGAACATTGACTCAAATGAATCTTCACCTTCGTTTTGTACTTTAACATCAATTTCCAATTTTTTATTCGAACCATACAGATATTTTTCGACATTTCTATAACATGTTTCGTAAGAGTTTTCACGTTTTGGTAAATTAAAATGCAGACTTACGGTTTTATGATTAGTCGCAAATTTGGTATGCAAATCTCATCAGCTCCGCAATTCTTTCGAATAACAGCAGTATCATTGTGCACTAAGGCCCTATTGCTGTTTAGTATTGGGTTTAAAGCACTTCGAGGATCTCGTTTAATATAAGCAGGTTGTCTTGATTGATCTGCTATTTCGTACGTCATTGTTACTTCTAATGGTGTTAACTTATCACGAATGTTTTCCTTGGTAAATAAAAAAAAAATGTTGTTATTGATAAATTAATGATTTCGAAATAATAACTTACTTTAATATAAACTTTATGTTTCGCGCAACGTAATTGGTTTCGAGTTAAAATCCACGTTTCGTTAAATTTGTATTGTCGATCTTGCGGATATAAGAACATCCGATGATCTTTTGAGTTTTTTGAGTCTAATATATATTGCATATTTAAAGCTGTAATAAATAAATCAATAAATATTTATCATAAATTGAAAATGTGATAAATACTTACTTATATCATCTCTTAAACCAATTCCGCTATATTTCGCGCATGCTTCGAATTGCGTGCAACTAACAAGTTTCGAGTTTGATAACTGGCACGTTTTATCTTCTAAACTTATAAGTTTAGTATTAAATTTCACGTAAGCATCCACATTTACTACCGGTCGTGATCTGAACACGAACGCTTTATTGGATAAGTATGCACCAACCACCATATCTGGATATAAATTATTATCTAAATCGATCCCAGCACCAGCTAGCGAAAATCCGAATGTGTACATTCCCGATTGGGACACATCTTCAGCGAAAATCACTTGAGATGCTTTCTCATGGATACCATTTGCAGAACCATAATAGATATACACTGCTCCTCTTTCACGAGGACCTTCAATTATTATTATTATTATTAAAAAATATAAATTCCATAAAGTTTTAAATCTCTAAACCTGCGTATGGGGCGCCAACTGCAATATCTTGATACCCATCTAAGTCCAAATCACCCAAACAAGCTACTGAAAGACCGAATCGTCCTTTGGAGTAAACTCCATCTCGGATGCTGAATTTCCTGAGTGTTGGCCATTGCGCATCTGGTTTCGCGTTTTTATCATCTTTGATCTTGATTGGGTAAATAACATACAAACGACCCACTTCATATTTACCCTCGTTATTCGGTTCAGTGTGTAATGGAGCACCAACGATTAAATCATCCAAACCATCACCGTTTACATCAGCTGCTGTAATTGCGTACCCAAAATACGCACCTAATTGCGAGCCCGTTATATTTTGATGATTGATTAAATCCCAAGTGTACAAAAGCACCTATAAGAAAAACAATAATACAATTTGTTTATTGGTTATTTATTCTAAGATTAGAAACCTTTCCATGTAATTCAGAACCTCGAGGCATACCGGCTGCAACTCCTTGGTATTTCGCACCGGTAAAATTACCAACAGTTACCGAATAGCCCATATATGAATCGTCATCTACAGCTGAACCTTCTTTTGTAAATAATACAGCTGGTCTATCTTTCAGTTTCTGACTGAACACTTGCCCTATAAATAAATAAAAAAACGCATTCTTTTAATTGTTCCTCAGTACCAGTCGTAGATTTAGTGCCGTAGCCGGAAGCATGATAAGTTATGATTTTACTATGCTTGATGATTTTTGTTTATTTTGATATATAACAATCTTTTTAATTTTTAAATTTAAAGTTAAATATATAGTGAGTAAATAATAACAAACTTTAATTATATATTTTTTATTTATTAGTATATTTAAACAAACTATAATAATAATGAAATAATATATCAAAATATACTGAACCGGATTGATTTGAATGTAATGCAATTTGCAGACGTATAGGCGTTTAAATGGTAAAAAAATATAGCTGTACATAAATTATGCTAAACAAAATTTACAACAAATAATATTGCTTACGCGTTCTAGTTGGGTTAAAATAGCAGTTAGTACTTCTAACATTCGTGTAATAATAAAACAAAATTGTAAAACGAATTAATTTTTGTTTAATATACCAAAAAATAAACAAAAATCAGATTAATTTTGTTATTTGTTAAAAAGAAATTAAACTAGATTCAATTTGCCGACACCAAGAACTGTTAAGCAATATTATTTGAAACATAACAAATAAATGTGAATAAATATTAGAACAGTAAAATAATGGTATTGTGAAGTATAATGTGCTTGCTCCAAAAGTCCTGTTAATGGTTTGTGAGACATGGTCAAATAATGCGCATACTGAAAAGAAATTACGATAAAACATCGATTATTGAAGCCTTATATTATGTGTGTTTTGATGTCCAAAGCTAAAGCCTGTAACAATGAGATGTGAACACAATATAATGGTTCTGTTTTTTTTATTTTTTCGGATTAGTAAACTTTTTAATCATCCACATCGATATTATGTTGTAGTTATCAATACTCGGTCTTGTTTATTGGTTTATTTGCTTTCATTTTTACTACAACATACTACAGCTATGTATTCATAAGTAACATTTAGGATATAATCGGTCATCTCTCTCAGAAATAGTTCCTATACTACTCACCAGTCTGCATAAGTGTGGTAAAAAGTAGGTGGAGCAAATAGCGCAACCAATTAGCGAATGTGTGAGTGAAACAACTAGAGTAACTCAACCTTTTGGATTATATTTTTGGTTTAATTAGAATGTATATGTAGAGAGAGAGAGAGTGGTATTTTTTAAATGAAATTGATAAATAACTATTAAAAGCAGCAATCTGATTCAATACATAACGATAGCATGATGAAGCAAACATTTCAACAAACTGAATTCGGTGTGCTTTTAAATGGTTTTCTCTTGCAAAAAGCGCGTTTACCTGCGCCATAATTGGCAAATCTCGGTGGTATATATGGAAATCTTGTATCCGGATCAAGTGAATGCATCTGACCTGGAATTTCACCATAAAGCAAATGAAATACATGCAGATAACAGGAAAAAAATACATATTTTTTTTTACGTCAGTAAACATAATAAAGCACGAAGCCCATTGTACAATGCCACCTGCAAAACAATCCCTAGAAACATAATAACTGATGAGGTTGATGATGACTGGAATTGTAGTAACCAAACAAATATTGTACGCGTAAGCCCAAATATGGTTGTTTTTTTATTTACCAATCAATTACCCCAAATTTGTACCCAAACCAATTTTTCTATCACCGCCAGAACCAATTTTAAAGCGATTAAAAATCGTAAATTTTGTCCCTTAATTTATATCTCCTTTCATGGATTTAAATTTAAAAAAAAACAGTAATTTTTTGTTTGTATTTAATACAATTATGAATAATGTGCACAAAATGAATAACAATAAAATGTGTATATAAACAAATAGAAGCGTATTTGCTTGATGGTGATTTTTCAGCGTAACGATGTTCACAAAATTTACCTTCTCCGTAAAAATTCCTGCCTGGCGGTACATATGGGTACTTAACAGTATTGTTTATAGCATACAATTGACCTGAAATAAACAAAATAACTCAATATAAAACATGTCAACAAACGAATGACGTCAATTTTATCTGTAACAAAAATATATATAACACATAAAATATTATTCATATTCCATAAAATGTCTATAATTAAAAACTAGTACAAAAGTTGCTGCATTGTCCCATTCGGTACTTGAATTAAAAATACTATATAAAATTGTAATTAAAATATATTTGGGTTTGTACTCACCCTGCCAATACCAACTTCCTGGAGCTCCAATAAAAAGTCTATCGCCATCCTAAAACAAATAAATAAATTAGTCGGCTTTTTTTTATTAATAAGTAAATAAATAAATGGAAAATCCCTTTGGGGATGAATAGATTCGAAATAATTTGGGTATAAAATTGGGAACCTAAAAGATTCATTGTATATTCAGTTGAAAATACATAAAATAGTTGGAATACCAATATGCTATTGTATTTCTTTTTCAATGGTAGTTCTATTTATGCATATATGTGTAGTTATATATATGCTCATTGTTTGTTGCGACTGTTTTGTCAACGTGGTGTACAGTACAGTAACATCAATACAAGAATAACAATTAGTCAGTAAACAGTACGAGCACATGTTCTCATCTTGTGTTTACCATCGCTGAATGTATTTTTGCATTGGTTGCACTATAAATCAAAATTTTATTGCGGAAATCCGCACTATTATAATCAAAAAGTAACAAAATTAACAGGATATTTATAAAGTTTTCCAATGCTTCTGAAAACTCTATAAGATTTTATCAATATGTTATTTATTCCGAGATAATATCAACATTTCAGTCGGTGGAGAACACAATGTGTGAACTTGTATTTATGTACTTTCCGCTTCAGTGATTTCCTGTTTTGTTCACTTAGCAACGAAAAATTTAGTGGAGTTTTTGAGAAAATTATTGCGAAAGATAAGAATATCGTGCTGAATATCTGCTCCATATAGTAAGAGAAGACGTTTCTGATGTGGTGTGCGGCTGTAAAAACAATTGTATATGATATGTATGCAGTGGGTAAAACATAACGGATGTTTAGCATTGAATTTAAGCGTCTCCATAAGTCAATGGTGTTGTTGGCACGAAAGCGTGCATGTCGCATGTACCTGTCGTCTGGGCTCCTGGTCTCTCATCCACCAAACATACTCTTCTTCTTCTTCTTACATACGTAGAATACAATACGAACATGCATATACAACACAACGGTGGCGACACGACTGCCGTTTGTCGCCGACGCGAACACTGACTCACCGAAACCACCGTCGACCTTTCCAGACATACATATGTGACCTGTCCCCATATGAGGAGTATTCAGGAGCCTGCATTATATTACATTACTTAAAAATTAAAATATTGTATTTTCTTCTACTCCCTACACATTTAATATTAATTAAGTTTCTTTTTTTAGTTCTTAATCTTCCATGCATCTTATCGATGTAAAATAAATAATAAACAAGTCAGTTTTTAATCATTTTTATTTTATTCATATGGTGATAGCTAATAATCTATAATTCATATACGATAACATATAAGCCATATCATGAATCTTCGCAGTAAATGATCGATATTTTAAATACATTATTTGTAATTGTAGTAATACAATTGGAAAAGGGTGTAACAAAAAAAATTAATTTGTGAACGATGTAAATGACACGTTTTAGTTCCGAATTGCTGCACTTAATTAGTATATCGGAAAAAAACATTTAAATAATATTTTTAATTTCTCTGATTGTTAGTGTTAACATAAACTTATTGTCAGAAACACAGTCTATAAATTCTTCTTCTTCCATTTCTATAAACCAATCAGTAAAATTATCATTGTATATAGGTATTTTTTTAAGTAGAGTATATCCTGATTGTGGATTTTTTAAGACCAATTCTAGATCGTAATTGTATAATTCGCTACTGTCAAGCGAAGAACAAATACTCAGCGAAAACCATGATTCATGGTAAGTGTGTAAGCAAAATAATTTGCCAATATCACTAATTATAATTAATGATTGATGATCATCTCGACTGATTTGTTCTGGGAATGCCACGCCAGCCAAATGTGTGACATCTGAATGAGCAATATCGTAATGTGCCTCTAAAGAATTATTTAATTTTAACCTACATAGAATGCATGTGTTCCGATAGGTACAATAGTACCAGGAATGCATGTATGATTTCTCATGTGTGCTCGTAAATCTGCAACCCTTCTCTTTAAATTGACACTCATACATGCAACGCATACAATTCCACTTGCCATTTTCTTTAGTAGTGATTATTTTTTGGCATTTATTGCAACTTAATTCTTTATTACAATTTGTCTCAGATTTTCTCTTATATTGTAAAGCATCCTGTGGACCAACCACTGGTTCTGTTACAAAACAGTTCACCGTCAGTTTAAAAGTAGTTCCAGTATAACCATTAAACATCTCTATCAAACTACTAATCCCCACTATCACAGAGTCACTTTCTTTGATAGACAAACACCCTTGAGGTTTCACTTCACCTATTTTAGTTAATTTATTTAATCCATGACAAATATCTAATGTATAGCGATAACCTTTGGCGTTTTCAGCATCTCCAAGCAATCTCACACAGTGATAGATCTTTTTGGTTTGTAGACAAACTTTTGTGTGTATCAGAAACAACAAATTGAAAGCCGCCATCAAAAAGTTTTTGACAGATTGTTGAACAATGTCATGTTCAAATACAGCTGGATGTATTACCACTAGATCAGGATGTTTCACTTTGCAGTGCTTCAAAATATCTCTTTTCGCCCCAAACCATTCGCAGCTTCTCGTTTCTAATAAGAAACAGTTGTACTGCCGAAAGTCGCATGCAGCCTCGTGCGATTTTAAATTATTGAATTTTTGCTCAAAAGTGCATCCATATCGCTTATTTTGGCATGGGAATAAAAGGTTTTTAGCCAACAGTTCGTACGGTAGGTTCCTCAACACGGGTTCATCTTTAGGATCTGGCGCAGAGCACCGGCCACACACACTTCTCTCTTTGTCCAGCAACATCACTGGCCCAATCGAGAGATACTCTCCACAATAGTCACACACTAGTTTTTCTAAAACATCGTCCTGGACTTCCATTTTATTTGTACTTGGTTACAAAAGAACTTGGCAGTTCATTATAAATAACAGTCAATTCAATAGAAATCACTTCAGGTCTTAGATTAAATATCTTATCAATCGTTAAACTTAACTGATTATGAATTGTGCATTGGAAATAGATAAAACATATTTAAAATAAATACTTATTACTTATATAAGTTCTGAATTACGTGAAAATAATTAATAATAATAATCAAAAAACACGAAAGTAAAAAATTTGTGTTTATGATCTTAGACACAAAATGAATCAAATATTTTTTACGAGTACACGTAATTTAATTAAATATTAAACGCTTTGTAAAAATTAATGCAGCTTAAGTTTACTGCGAAAAAATGTTAATAGTGCATAAAATACACTGCATTAACTTTCCACGCTTGCAAATATAATAAAATAGAGGAAATATGAATTCATAAAAGTCAACTATTATTTATTAAATTAACCTGAATTTTATAGTAAATATTTACAAATAGTTAAAGTCCTATAGTGCATAATAAACATATTATTAATGATCAAAGTATAGAGTTGATTATCAAAATTATCGTGCTAAAAGTCATATCTCGCCTATAAAATATATTTATTTAGTGAATTTATGCCTAAGTATTAATTAATTTTCTAAGCTTGCTCATTTATAACAGTGTACTAAATATATTTTTATTAAATTACATTCAAATAAATAATATTCATACATAGGAAACCATCAATAAATTATATATTATTAAATAAATATATATTACATATATATAGTTATATGTGACAACTTCTAAAATAAATGCACTCATACCAGTATGCTAGATCCTTTAAATCCCTGGAATATATTAATTAAAATAACTGTTTCGTTTATTATAATATATAATAATATGCGAAATTAAAATCTTGTCCCCATAAATATAAGATTTTTTTAATGACCCCAATTACTTGTAATCAATTTAACTCATAATTTACAAGTGAGACGTATAAGGTAACAAAAAGACTAAGCAGACAAATCGTTGATAGTTATTTAATAGTGTATCAATAATTAACGTAATCCGTGATCAAGTATCATAATTCTTTTCGATTGATACTATTTATAGATTATTAAGTATGTTAAGGTAGCTACATGTGCATCCATCTTCAGACTTTTATTTTTAATCCAGTCATTTTTTTCGATTTGTTATTTCGGATCAACAAAATATTTCGATTGAGAATTCGTTGTTTTTGCTCCAATAAAATACTGTACCCTAAATGTTAAATAATAAATAAAAAGAGTAAGATTTTTTTCTTGAAATACTTAAGATAATAAAAACGAACAAATTGAGTGTAGCACTTTAGTTAAATAAGTATACAGTTGCGATTGAAATCAATTTAAAATGCTGTACAACACGCTTTAATAACGCATGTAACCGCATCATATATAGAGTGAGGCTCTTAATATAATTGCTACATGATTTACTAGAGTTCTGGTAATGAACACTCCTTACTTATACATGATAATAACGGCAATCAAGTTCACCAGCCATCAACCATCAGCCATCAGCCGCCACTCGTCTCGAAATTTATTTAAATACTAATTCTACTCGGATTCGAAAGCATTTAAAAGCATATCTTTATTTACTTTTTACCGATTCTCATTTTTATTTCTTTTTCTTTAACATTAAAATCAATTTTAAAAAAAAAGTTAAATTAACAAATATTTACCAAAATATTTACCCTTAACTTGAATATAATAACAGATGTTTACTCAACGCTCGCAATTTAGAGAATTACTCATATGTTTAATGAACTTATATGTTAAGGTACATATATTTTAATTAATAAAAAATTGAATTTATTACTCACATAAACTTAATATAAGTACCTGCGGAATCGGATACGAGACATAATTAATTATTTTTTAATTAAACATACACAAGCCTACTTATTTTACAATCTGTACTAACAGTACTTTTCAAAATCAATTAAATCATATAACGAAAATCATTTCGCTAACGTAACTTTAATATCGAATCATTAACTCATGTCACAAACACGGACCACCAACGTACCAACATTTCCAAAAGCCGCTTCTCCAAACAAGTGATAGTCCCCATTCGAATAGGGTGGCAGAAAGCTCATTTCATTAATTCCGCCACAACAAAATATTCATGATGCGCAAGCGTTTTAAAGGTTGCCCATATCGAGTGTCTTAACACGTCGCATGCATTAGAAAACAATGCTTTTAGCATAACGCACTCTTAATATCATTCGCTCTTCTTAAAAGCAACGAACGTATTTTTAAACGGAATGCTTAAACTCTGTTGTATAGAATTTTACACGGACAATAACTTGTCTAAATTTATGTACATAAATACATAACATTATTCTCGTGTGTTATCTTCCAATAAATATGGTAACAGTATCTGTTTGTTTTGCAACAATATTTATCCTTTTCGGACAATTCACACAATATTTGCATTACTTGCCGTTAAAATAAATTTTTGTTTTTTAAATACAATTTCACCTGATAGTAATTGCATTTCCTGCTTAAAAATTGGATTATAGTTGTACTTACGTTCGCAACAGCAGCACCTAGACCTGCTTGGCATGTGCCTTGTCTATGATAACCCCAATGTCCTGTAAAGAAAAAATGAAAAATATATTAATTTCTCATCCATACAAATTTTTATATATTTATTGAGCTATTTTGGAATACACGTATATGCTGTATAAAACATTTTCGATGATACAAATCAGTATAAGGTTGCTGAGTATCATCATTAATTATAACGAAGCGAGATCGAGTTGCTATTTTTATAAATTTCGTCCCCGCCCATTTCATCACGTGATTCTGGATCCTCTGAATTCGTTCATGCCCTGGGTCCATCCAGGAGGATCAAGCACGTAAGATTGGTTTTTGGTTCTTAATTATTATTGTATTCGCTTATGATAGCAGGTTTAATGACGTTATTAAGAAACCCAGCACCACCGGTTGTGAAGATATTCATCTGTTTGACGTGAGAAAAATTGTACTCTTGTTGTAAAATGCGTTTTTTATAAGATTGAAAGATATTGTACTCGTAACAATTTAATACTGGTGAATTTTAAGTATCAGGCTATTATACACCAAATTGCGATAACAGATTACATTAAGATTAGAAATGTACTAGAACAACTATTAATTATTTTTGGCTTTGTAATTATATTCATTATACGATTTTGAATTAAATGTATACATAGAAATTGAGGGTTTTTTTTTTTTGAAGTCCCTAAATAGGATGGGGAAAAAACATTTAAAAATAAATCTCGAATGAGCCCTATTAGGTAGTCCCCAAGCGCAGTAATTATTTGTTTTTTCATATCCGTGTAAACAAAACTACTAGTCACTTTTAGCAGCTGTTGTTAGATTAGTGTCGTTATGTTTTCACCTAGTCGACAATAGATGTCGTAACATGTATCTCTCTGATGTTGCAGTTTATTTTTAACTGTGTTTCGCATTTCATTGCCAGGCCACAGAGTTAGTGTGATGCACTTGTTGTAAATAAATCACAAATGGGCCAAACCCTCTCGGCACTTGCATGAGGGTAACGGCGATATATTAGACACGGCGCCCCTTTTACTATCGTAATTGAAACCATCTGGAAAATGTGAAACGACTTGAATGTCATCACCAACAAATACAATGCGCAACTTCTTTTTATACAATACTTGGATCGAAGAAGATCCTGGAATTGATGTTAATATAATAGAGTAATGATAATAAAAATTAATGTAAATTTTCTTTCGGGATTAACATTTCCTGTGTTAATGAAACAATAAAAATTATACTTTTTAATAAATAATACACTAAACGTGCTTTTATTTTCAATTATACAAATAATTAGATATTCTTGTCATATTTATAATATGTTTCCATTGGGTTGAAAGCATCAGCGCTTGGACCACCGATAGGTTTACAAAATCAAAAGCGTATACGTATATACAAAACCGTCATCAAATTGTCATCCAGGTAAAATATTCCTGTCACAAACGAGAAACTATAAACAAGCAACTTGATATCTGTGAAATTCGACACTTATTCTGGTTACGAATGCTGTACAAGTTCCGTTTATTTTTACTGTGCCTTTTTTTGTTGTTCACCAGTTGGTATCACTAGCTCCTGTGTGTACACAGATAAAAAAAAATAATAAAAATAGATGACATTTTTGCTCGATTAACTTTACTCGCTTCATTAAAACCAACCATACTTAAAGCTCCCCCAGAAGACATCCAAAGGGCGAATACTAAATTCGTTTTTTATGTAAGGGAAATAAAAAAAAATCTTAGTCATCTTATACATGAACAGCATTACGCATTACTGTACTGGGTCAACAAATTTAAAAATGCAACCTTAATACGAAAATTGCCAACAATTACTTAAGTTAGGACACACAACACATGATTCCTATCTCACTTATAATGACATGTATCCTGGCTTAGATATGATGCGGTGCCCGATGTTACTATAGTTCCGGAAACCAACAAAAAAACATAACTTTCTATAAAAAACATTAGTTTCAATAAACATCCAAACACTAGAATCATATGGGATGTAATTATTACACTAATGTATAAAGATAATAAATAATCTTGCGGTGATAAAAATTAACAATGCTCCCGTTAATTTTCTATGCTTGTAGTAAATAATCTCGAACAAATCAATACATATTGATTTACGTGAACATGTCGAGGTTTCTACGTGAAACGAGTAATTTACAGTAGGAAGGTGTCAGCGCTCTACATGGGTGATCCGGTACAAAGAAACACTGAGAAAACAGTAGCTAAAAACCTCTTGAGTTAAACGTTTCATGAGTGCAAATTACCACCATTTCCAACCATACCTTTTCTCTTATTTTCTACCTACCTAGTCTGGTAGATAAGAGAACTACGAGACGTAAGTGAAACACTGTATAGAGTAGTCGTGTTTCGAGATAAAACAGATAGTTTCCTAAATGGTGTGTTGAAAGATATGAAAGGGAGAACTCATGTATTTATAAAAGTAAAAAAAAAAACGGGAAAAAAAACAACTATTTTGATTATATTTATTTATTTACTTAAGGAACTAAAAATATATTTAGTTCACTTTTCGGGGAATTATTCTAATTAATTAATTAAATAGAACGACAGTTTTTATTTTATGCTAATTTTATTAAATTTTTCTATATATAAAACAAAATTTCCTAGACTGATGCAAGACAAAATTTAAAAAAATTGAGTAAATAATTCATAAATGCATATCTTTATAAGTAAATATACAATTTTATTTGTGTTATTCCAGACAAAAATATATTTACATAAAAATGTATCATACTTTCCTTTAGCCGTGTAGATTTTTTTTTTAACCGACCTAAATAATTCCGTTTAACTGTTATTGCGTTCGTATAAATGTGAAAACAATTACATAAAAACAAAAACAGCAAACCCATAAAACTGCACGCATTTGTATATTATGCTCAGTGCCTGTGTAGTCGTAAAAGAAACGCGTTATTTCACCGACAAACCTCGGGCCGGTGCGTGTGATCTGCATCCCAGATGGCATAGATATACACCATGTCCTTGATGGGACTTCCGGCGACCGCACTTGCCTCCAACCAGTCGCCAGCAGGATCTCATACCATAAAACACATTACCTACCCTTGTCACTAACAAACAAACCATATTTCTTCAAAAAACCACCACTACTCCCAGACTGTTCATATGCATCTTGTTATGCGAGATTTAAAACGATAACAAAATACGTGCTTCAAATTGATATTGCTCATTTGGCATTGTTTTCAACCTTTCTAAGAATAATCCCGTCTTAGATTTTATTTTCTCAACCATTTGCGTTTATGTCCAAAATCCAGGATTTATAAAAATAAAAAAACAGTAAACATATTATCTAAAACAAAACCACATCGCGAATTGTTATCATAATTGATAAACTCGCCTAAAAATCCAAACTATTCCATTTCATTACTAAACGATTTTTATTGCACCAGTTACTTATATCATATATATTTTGGCAACACTTAGTACTAAAATATTAAACGAAACATCCTCTTTCTGACGTCATCATTTCACATTTATATAAATATCTCTAAATGTGTAGACCTTTGTTTTAAAATATATTTAAAAATCCATGAACAACTCGAAATATAACAGTAACTAGTAAAATAAAAGTAAAAGAAACTTTTATGATCCTTGTGCACGGATGTAGTTAGCACGTGCTAAGCAGATGTCCAGCCTAGCACGTGCACTGGGTGCACACGGAACACTGCACGCAAACACTGATTCGTCGCGTGTAACAAATATAATTCGTCGAGGGTTTTTTTTTTAAATTTTAAATTAAATCCTATGGTAACCTGTCATTGGTGAGTCGAAGAAGTTTAATTGAAATTGATGTTATCCTTTTATGTCATATTAGAAATGGAGGTTTTGTGTGCACAGGTATAATTTATGTAACGAAGAATGTTAATTAATAGTTTGCTGGTTTTAAGTCGTTGTAAGAGGCGGCCATTAGCGCGGAGAAAACGCGGGTTAAATGGTTTTTAGATGTGTTTGTAAGTTGTTCGTAATGAAGTAATTAATAAAAGTTATTCTAGCGCTTTTATTCACTTACTGATATTACATGTGGTACAGGAAATGAGATGGATCTATAGAATGCTATTAAACATATTCACCATACTTTTACTTCCCATAGAACTTTATCTATATATGGTAATTGCTTTTAATTATTAATTACAATTAAGACAATTTCAATCGCAAAATTATAAAAATATGATCTAATCCTATTTCTTTGAAACTACCCAAAAATATTGACGCATCTTTTCGTTTTAAAATAAAAACGCGTGAGTAACTTATGTAAATATACAAAACACCCACATAGCGCATTTTAGTCATGGTGAAAAATGATGTCAGATTATTTATAAGAATCATTTGTATCATTGAAGTTTTTTATTAAACAAAACATCCGAAACATTTTTTTCAATTTTATTGTTTTAAGTAAAATATTACCTCATTAAAAAAATATATTTAAACTATACTTACTCGTTCGACATGGTGAAAATTCTAGGAAGGAACTAAAATCTCCTTTCGATACGTAACACGTTCCGACAGGATCTCTTCGTTCGTGCGTTGTCGTAAACCAGTGGTACCGCGGCGCACAAGCCTGAAAATAAATACACAATTATTTTTAAATTAAAAAAAAATACATTTTAAAATTTAGTAACTTTTAGTACTAATTGTTAATATTAATATAATTACAACCATTGTGGGTAGATAACAATTGATGATAATTTGTGGTTGAGAAAATCTAATATAATTTAGTTTATGATTAGTTAGTTGGATGATTGATGCATACATCATTATTTTTACGCTCAATTAATTTAATTTAAGTAACATTGACCACTCCAATAATATCGTCTATCAAATCTATGCCTTAAATAATTACAAATTCCACTTCCGTTTCTAAACATTATGAGAATATTAAAACATCCTTTAAAACGAGCTTAATCTTTTTAATTTTTGAGAATTTAGTTAAATTTAAGCTCCGAATTTTATTTGTTGTATTGTAGATTGTGAATATCTTTAACGTTTAAGAATGTTAATCCATAATCGATCAACACTAAGAGAGAGAGAGAGATAGGTAGAAAGGATTAGAAAATGATAAATAATAGACAATTTCCTGCTTTCAATACCTGCTTAAAACATAGATTAGTGTCATGTGGTGTTTAAAAAAAAAATGCATTCGTTACAATAATTCATTTATTATTATCATGCTGAACAGGAAATATTGAAACAGTGGAATTTTACAGTTTACATATCTGTGTAACTGTTTGATTAATATTCACCAGATGATAAAATAAAGCACACCGTGTTATTTCATATTTTACCATAACTGTACTTTACACGTTTTTCATTTATTCGATAATTATTACTACACATCTATTTATATTTCTAATTAACAAAAAACAGTC
This sequence comes from Nebria brevicollis, assembly GCA_944738965.1. Classification (NCBI taxonomy): domain Eukaryota; kingdom Metazoa; phylum Arthropoda; class Insecta; order Coleoptera; family Carabidae; genus Nebria; species Nebria brevicollis. Next base: position 1,229,330 of record OX122909.1, on the reverse strand, counting down.
TTTTTTAAATGACTTCAATTAAGCTTCAAGTTCCCGTTGATGTCTTCTAAATCGAATAAACCCTTAAATATGTTATAAGGGTTGAAATGCAATTTTATCTATAGTAGAAAACCAATTTAATAGATGTTATTTGGAAGAAATCGGTTGTGTTGGTTACAAAGAACGACCAACTACGGAAGCTAGGGTCGTTATCCTATGTCCATGTGCTATTTCGGAGTTTCTCGTCGATGGTATTTTTGTCTGAGCGCTCGTTTAGGTATACACTTATTTTGAGGTAAACATCGCTCTTATACGCCATTCCGTTGTTCCATATAACAAACATATATTCTTAGATTGGTCTTCCATCGAAATTTCGTTTCGCAGTTCTAGTTTATTGTGCTGTAATCGGATGTCTCACTCACGCAAGTGCTGAACTGATAATATAGTTCCATCAATGATGCTGCTTCGTGTCTCTGATTGATGAATTGATTATATAGCCTCGAGATTCTATTCAATTTGATTTAAATTTTATTACTCAATACTATTATTACTAATGAATTAACATTCTTATCTCTATTAGTTTATTTTACCGAGATGCATTTAAATCCATACCAATTTGAGTATGAGAAGTATAGCATGACCTAAATTAATTTAATTTAAATATCGGATGTGTTTCCTGCACTGTTTATAAAATTAACTATCTGATTATATTTTGTAATAATTATAGATTAATTGATGGTTGATACAGCTGTGTTCTGGTAATAAACGGCATAAGTTACGAAAATAAGTGCGATTAAATTCAATCAAGCTATTGGACGCATCATTGAAATTATAATTGAGATACTGATTTCGTAACGCGTAATAGCAGTTGCTAAAAATGGCTCATCTTAATAGATTCCATCGTTAAAATAATCTTAAATGGCCGTATCGCGAAAATTCTATAGTTAATTATAAAATTAATGTTCTGCTTGACCTACATGTTCTATATGATGGACGAATTTGACGAAGAGTTTTTACATGACGAAACAATCTATTTCAGGAGTTCAGTGATGCCAAATTTAGCACACTTCATATTAAGTTTCTTAAGAACAACTCTACTCTCTTACAATTTTATTATTTATATAAAATTCAGTACGCAAATATGTTTTATGTATTTTTTTTTTTTTGTAATATTTAAAAATATAAACACCGCGTTTTTAATAAGCTAGGCGCCACTACTAAATACGGCAGCGAATACAACTACTAATTATAAATTAAATTTAATTTATCTTACGACTCATATTAACAAGTAGTTATTGCCCTTTTACTTAACTATAAATAATACTTAATTGCACGTTTATAGTTTTTCTGTAAGCATGCATTGTGTACGATGTGAATTAGTGTTTTCTAGACAGATTTTTTTTTATAGTATTTAATTTTTTTTCGAAATATTCTATTATACTTTTCATGTTTAATTACAAAATAATTTGCCAATTTTAAATCGAAAGTATGTATGTATGAGAATCTCAAAAATAATAATTGAATATAATTTTTGGAAAAAAAAACTACAAAAAAAAAAGTCGTTTAAGAACAAATCGCAGTATGAGCGATATGTACATTATAAAATAACAAAATGGTTAAATTGTTACAGTAATTTGTCGAGCGCTAAAGAATTTTTAAATTATATAGGTTCGCTTTTAACAGCTATAATTTTCATTAAAACAATTTCCCTCTGTACTTATCTCACAAAACAAATTGTTATGGATTTACACAATGTTTCAACTGAAAATAATAAAATCGTTACCATTTCATGCCGCTATAAAATTTCAAATATTTCTTAACTCTTTATTTTTCATTGCATCATTTAACAAAATATACGACTCAAATACAACAAATTATATTACAGATTTATTTAACAAAAAAAATGCACAACCCTCTATTTTGTGTGTGTGTTTTTAAACACCTGTTGAAATATATCGATGTTATTGTCGATAATATAGGTGCCTGACCTCTGTAATCGAATCCAACGAGTTCGATACGTCAAGTTCACATTCCTGTAAGATCCAACAAAAACCCAGTTGTCATTCGACATGACTGGCATTGCAATTGCTGCGAAACACACACACACGTGCACCTATATTCACAGATGTTTGTGTATGTGTGCCGTAAGGCCATGTGAACTAAAAAGGACAAACACACCATGTTGCAGAATAGACGTTCCTCTTCTTGCGTTACAGATGCAACTGACATCATCAGTGTTTATTTTTCTATTCGCATATACGTCGATTCGAAATGCAAATTTCAACACGATATCTAATTACTTAGATCGATTGATGGGTCGCATGTAAATACCACCATATTTGGTGAGTGCTTTGACGAGTGAATAAAAAAAAATGTATTTGTGTATTTGTTGCATAAAAATTCCATTTAAAATCCAGTAAACATGTGGTCGGTAATCTGTATTGTTGATATTATATGGCGTATGTTTCGAAAGCTGCATGTTGTGGAAAAGACAATGTAAAGAATTCGCACGTATCAAGTTGGTACGTGTTTGTGTACCAATCGGATTTGCCGCCTGGACAAATCGAACAACCAGGATGCCGGTATGCTGAACAAGCACTGCGGCCACTTCTTAAATTTTACCCACGACACCGCCAGTTTTATTGTGAATTGTACTTTACCAGTTTGTAGAAACGAAAATAGAAGAAAAACAAGCCGACTGCAGTTATAAATATTCGTTAATGTCCATATAGTAGGTAGTTTCTCTTTTATTGCGCTCAACAATTTAGTAGTAGTCACCAGTTAAAATTAAAATCAAGTATATAAATCATTTAAGAGATTTATTTAAAAAAAAAATCGTAGACTCCTTGAAAGGGTGAAATAACGTTTCCTGTAAGCAGTCCTGTAATTTGTCACTCAACAGCGAAACAATTGAGAGGCGGCTACCACACACCGGGGTCAGTCATCAACAGTCGAGGGTCAGATATTCAAAAGATGCGCGCGCATCATCAAACGAACCGCGCCAACTTCACTCTAGTCGCGGTGCGTGTTATCTCGTACGGATAATCAACCAACAAACCAATTTCATATATACTTCTACTCTCGTCTTTCTATCTCGTATTATTCTTCTTCGTAATACCTTTTGACCTTTTTTCCACACACACACACAAAATGTGCAATGCAGTTTTATCGCGATGAACTGCGTCTACCTTAAGTTCATCTGCAATACGAGTTACGTTTATTTAATGCGTCAACAGCTTTATAGTCTCGAGTTACATTTTAATTTATAATATAACAAAAGCACATCTATTTATAGCTTAAACGTAACTCTCACGATGTCTCTTAGTTCATAAACGTCGATTAACAATGCGTTTTTATCGAAAAGACGTAACCCTTTCGGGGTCAACCATAATGCGTTATGGAACTAGTGTCGGTGTTTTTTCTGTATAGTTAAGAAGCCATTGTGAAGTGTATACCACTTTGTGACATAATTGTTGTGTTAATGCACTTCAAATATATACATAAGTGTTTTCCACTTCTAGTATATAATGCGTTTGTTTGTCAGTTTGTTACTTGGTATCAACTAGGGGAATTTTATTTTCGGCTACAAGTACTTTTCGTGGTCTAATGCGCGGCTATTGAGATTATTTTGTTTGGAGGAACACGTCATCAAAAAGCATTTTAATGGCTTTAAATATTTTATTTTGTAGTACAAATTTGTTGAAATAAAATAAGTCAATTTAAAAAAAATTGTTTTATTTAAAAATAGTACATACATGATGTATGAGAGTAGTGGATTGCTTCGTATAATTAGATGCAAAGCACATGTAACCTTTTAACAACGATAGTAATCTGAATAAGCGTGTTATAATTAAATCCTGCGGTGAAGTAACGTGCTTTTCTGTGCGCTTTGTTCTTTCACCGATACTTGTCGCACAAAGCGGTGCACTAGTGACGACTCAATACACACAAACTGGATTTTTAAGCATATCTCATTTGCATATCCACTGTCTGTCTGATTCCAGCTTACGTTGTGTCCATTACCCACCGCTATCAACGTTTAATTATGTACTTAAGTAGTGTCGACAGATTTAATCGAATCGATTTCTTCCACCCAACTCATCCATTCATGCATCATAAATATTGAACTAATCTTTTATGTTTCGAACACGATTCGTTTTAAGTTTCCTTGGAGCAATATTGTATAAGCTTGCTTCGGAAATTTAACGTCTGGTGTATGATTGAAAAGAATACGAAACTAAACCAACTTGACGACACAAACGGGTAATGTAGCGAGATGAAATGGCCATTGACCTGAACAATGTCGCCAAAGACACACAAGGCATCAACAATCAATTGATATCTGATGTCCACGCAGAAACAGGAGGAATAAAAAGAAATTGCTACTCTGCGCGGCACATCTTGAGTTGAGAGTTGCGTACGTGTCGTTCAATACACGCGCTCAAATACTGAACTTAACATTAGAGCTAAATCTTAACTTAAAAAAAATAATCCAACAATAAATATTTTTTATTTTATTTATCTTTTACAATTGAGTCAACATGTTCACACTTAAAATACATGCAGGTCTACGCAGTCATTTATTCGCGAAGCGTTGCACCATATATCTAGACTATATTAGCTTTAATAAATGAATATATTTTTTGACTAGTTAACTTTAGGTTTTGTGACACGTTCAGCGAATAAAAAAATGTCTGATATATCAAAGCTTGTATTTAATGATTCGCTTGTGTAGAACAAGTTCGTATTCTTGGTGTTTCCGTGAAACTAGTTGTGTGCGTTATGTATTATTATATACATAGCTTGATTTGTAACCGGTACGTGGTATAAAAAGCTCATGCAGTGACTGAGTAATTTAATTTACAACGTTCTTCTTCTTCCTAGGAAAATTTATCGTAATGATCATAATAACTGAAGTGTATTTAATTAAAAGCAACCAGAAAAACTAGTGGTGTAAGAATTGTTCGATCGACGACCATTTGTAAAAACTTTATTAAAATGATTTACGACGTAATTAACTTCCGGTGTCTTTCATCTTGGTATCATTCATAGCAAATAATACAAATATTGTCTAAATTAGGTTTAATTAAAACATATTTTCCATACCAGGAAAAACGGCGTATGTCAGTCAAAACAAATTGTAGTTGGTTTGGAAATGTTAAACAGCTTCCCATTGACATTGTTCTGTTCGTCAATGATGGAACAATAGAACATCGCCCTTTTTTTCTACACAACACACACACACACACACAATAACCAAAATCCAAAACATTGCAAAGTGTTGCTCATTTTTGGTCTTATTTTAAACAACAACTGGAATTCATTCGTTTGTCGTACGAAACTCAACTGACAAATTTCTTTTAAGGTTGCATCTTGTTTTTACCGTCAAAAGAATTCATCTTCTTTGTGTTGTCTACATTATTATTTATTTAATTGAAAAAATTTAGCTCATTAATAACGCTATATGTAATAATGGTACCAAAAAATTTAGGATATAGTATTTATTTATTCATGTTTATTTACAATGTAGTACAATTATATATTTCCGTTTTTGGAAGAAAATAAAAATGTAAGAGTCGTTTCATTAATAATGTGTTCGGTTTTAATTTTTCTAATGAACTGTCTGTAAAATGACGTCATTTAGTGAAAAAAACTTGCTTGACCATCGGTTCCAGTAAGTGAACCTGTTTAATACCGTTTCGCGTAAAGCTGTAAACACAAGTTGTCGATATCCTAAAATAGAGACGCACGAACGCACCCTAACCGCACGCACATACATCCAACCGCCATGTATTATATGATCCGAACGAAATATGTTGTTTTCCGTAAACGCGTTGTTGTCTAAGAAGCCTACGCAAAAACACACCTACAAATTAGATTTACGTTATTATTATTTTACGGAAATGAAGTACACACGTCTAAACTAACTTTGCCGCGACCCTGCCAATAATCATATATCATTTGCGTCTATAACTTGAAAATAATTCTTCCTGATTTACAGTACAGATTGTTAAAAAAATAATTTGGACAAATGTACTTACCACAATTGGTTGGTCTGGACCACCACTGTTCACCGTTGCGCCAAACCATTGTCGGGATTTTTCGTCAAGTTGTTGATTTTTCTCTTCATGGTTTCCTAATAACAAATCCCAATTAGCTAATTAATTCTATGTATCAATATTATTAAATAAATTGTTTAAAAAAAATAAATTTGTCAAAATACTGTAACTATTATTATAATAAGAAATGAACTGTTTTAGACTCGAGCACAGTGTTAAACATGATGGGAATTTAGATTAAAAACAGTGAAATACTTTAATTAATTCTAATACAATAGGTGATACTTATTACTATAGATTATTTAAAGATAAGTTCTATATAAGTCCATCAGTTCTAAAGTGAAATGATTTATTTAATTATAATAGTATATAGTTGAATGATTAATTATAGACAACTACAACAAATAGTGGACTTTAGTTGATTTTATTTTTTATAATTTCGTGTAGGCCTCAGTCCTATGTCGAAATAAATTTACGCCTCTGGCACTTCTATACAACATACAAATGAGACCGCCTACAATATTGTGGTCTCACTACCTCCACATCCAATGTCATTCACCGTGTACTTAAGAAATGTTTTCAATTTTATACATAATTAAATGAACCCCAAACAAACAGTGCACCCATTTGTTTAATCACACACTAAAATATTATATAACGTCAAATAATAAAAACTCCTTGTTAGGTAATCGACCCACTGGTGTCGACCACCAACATCAACGCAGGAAAGAAATCTTTAGACGTTATTACGTATGAAAGAAGTGCGCAAAATAGCCATTAGAGCTACATAATTTCCATATCCAATAGATAGGATAATGAACATGATTTGTTCGAACTAATAAACGATCAATTGTTTATATTACTATCGATAGACAACCAATCATATTGGGTATTGATTGAACTGAAACTAATACTCCATATAATAATAATAAATAATTATCTTATCATAGACTCCATTGTTTCTCATCTATAAATGGAGAAAGTTACCGATACATAAATCGTATTCAGTCTAAAGTAACTGATCTTCTATTCAATTAAAGGTTTAGATAAGTCATGCTTATTCAATATATATTACAAATAGCCTAGATATTTTTTCTAAATAAAATACACTTGTATAGGTAAGTAGGTGGACAGATACTCCTGTATATGTTTTAAAATTAATACTTAGTGCCTTAGTGACAAATTTTCTTTGTATAAATTTCAATTGAATCTATATATATATCTATAGTTGCGTAGGAGGTTTTTTAGGCTTATATTTATTTATTTTCACTAGAATTATTTAACTTGTCAACTGATTTTATTTTGAAACTGTATTTAAATTTGTTAAAGAATATATTTATAGATTTTTAAATCAGCTTATACACTTTGGAACGTTAGGAAGTTTTTTAAAACTTAAACTTAGATAATAGTGTGTGTGTGTGTGTGTGGATTTTTAAGTTTAAATTTCTCAACTTGTAAATGCGTTATAGTCTGAATTGATTGATGTTTATTTGTACACTTATAGAAGAATTTAAGTTATACGTAGGTCATAAAATAAAGCGTAAATAGTTTTACGAAAAAATGTAACGGAAATAATCGTTCTTTGGAAATGTCATTAAAATTAAACGCGGTTGACGCGATTTGACGGAAAATGTGTATTTATTCCCTGCAACGCACACGGTTCAATTTCGTTTGAATTGTTTTTATCTACGATGGCATCACAACTATAAAACAGCAATTTGATGGTGTTATAAGATAATAAAATCTTCATTTTATTATTGAAATAGATTAAAAATCCACTTGAAACATTTTTGTTCCCATTACTTCCGTTAACTCTTCCTCTCAAAATAGGGTGACAAAAAACACTTTACATTTATTCTAATAATAATATGAGTAACGCAAATATAATTTTTAGTAGTTGTAAATTATAACTTTTATAAATAAACAATGCATACATATGTAAGGTAGTATTTATTATATATGAGTTATCATCTTATAAATCTGTTCAACATAATGCGCAAAAAGTACATTAATAAATGACGGTACTTAAATGGCAATCTGCGTTTCTAGATGACATTGCGCATTGATAAATTGGCGGATTGTTCGATTGTTACGCGATAACAATTGTTCTCGTTCCTCAACTCGCGTTACTTGTTCCATGCATATGTATACCGTCATTTTTAACCGTTATAGTTATCTTTGTTAATTCATATTCGTCAAATTATTATATTTGCGTTATTTATCATCATTACCACGAATTTATTACTGAACATCAGTCACTTTACAAGATACATAATCAGTAGGGAATATCTATTCAAAATTAGGAGTCACTTTAGACAGTTTTAGTGTACATCTCACGGAAGTAATCTTGTGTTCCTAGTTTACAGCTTATAATAAAACATACAAGCAATTTGCGTTTATTGTTATGAAAATAATTGCGTTTTAAAAATGTGCAATAAATTAATAAACACATAAAATAACAAATTGAATAAAAAATGCACTGCACTGTATATGTTTTATATTTTTATATATATACGAATAAAAAAAAAGCTTTCATCCTAATCAATAATAGACGATAATATATTTTTATTTGAATAACTAGCATTGTCTCCATTTCCTGTCAATGGATGTCTTATAGTTATCCAGATATGAGTATAACATATGTAATAGTACTATTAGGAGTGATGTCATTGACATTTTTATGTCCTTAACATTCATTTAAGTCTATATATAAAAAATAAGTATCGATAGGAAGATAAAAATAATCTAGTATCTCGTAATAAATTTCGTAGTTTTGAAATAACAAAAAAAAACGCGGTTCTAGTGGACGAGTACATGGCACAATGGTCTTCTTCATCGCTGGACAGGATGTATTTGACCGCTTTCTCCTCCCCCGTTCATATATTTTATGTGCTTGTGTCCTGATATGGTTATGCAGATAGCCTGCAATATGTTTCATATAGTTTCTGCAGCCTGTTACCATAGACTTTTATGGTTGACATGAGAGTAAGTGAGATATATGTTCCATTGTATCAACAATGTCCATATACACGAAATGTTAAGCGGTTTCCTATTTGTGTACCATATACGTATATTGCAATATATAATGCGAAATATGCATGAAATTTAAACAAAAACAACACATAAATAACAATACAATGAGAAATTGTATTATAACTTGATTTCATATTCCCGAAAATTATTTAATCCAGAGTCGTTTTAGGAATTTATTCCCGAAGTGGATGTAGTGAAATAATTGTAAGATCAAAGATCGATGAATAAAAGGGAGTTCATTTACCTATACGTGTGCGAATTTTTTTTTTTTTTGTGGGAATAAACAAATAAATTGTAAGATTATAAAAGACGATATTGTATAGCTGCTGGTTATGGAGTGTGGCTGGATGATGTGTGTATATAATTAAACGTTTTCACGCTGGATGATATATGGCTCAGTGGAGTCAAAGGTGCGGTGGTATACGGGTTAGTTACAGGCCTCTGAAGCACTCTTGTTTTAGTGGCTGCTGACTAGTGATGATACTCCTGTCTGCACACTTTTACATCAGTAGAAAGACATACTAAATATACCTTCAACGCGTTTAAGACAAAGAAATGTCCTTTGAGCCGGATTCAAACCAGCAACTGAATAAAAAATGTTGAATCAAATTTTGTCTTAATTCTAAAAGTCAACTCTTTACGCTACACCTAATTCTAGCTAAATATTTTTCATGTTTTTGAAATTATACTAAGATTTATTTTGTTCTAAAACGATATGCCCTAGTTTGAAATAAAATTACGAGTAATAAGTCATCCATTACCGTGGGAAACCATAGGAGTTCCGTCTTAGCCGCAAATTCAATATTCTAATGGGTCTTGTGGTTGCAAAAATAGGCTTGTAATACTACACTTATAAGGAGGATGGATTAGTTATTATAGAAGAAAAGAAGACCTACTATCATAACATCTACTCAATTATTGATTAATAGCGGATATATTCAATTTACTTAAGGAAATTCACATACATAAAACAAACATAACAAACATTTTTTGAAATTAAGTTCTTGCAATTACTTGATCAAAGAATTTTTTGAGTATTTACGAGAAAATGACGTATACAATCTGTAATCATATAACAAGTCGATATGTAGACATCAAGGTCATGATCTCATGTACTATTGCATTAATAAAGTGTTCTTCTTATCAGAATCCAATATAATATGCAAACATATAATGCATTTTATATGATGGTTGATTAGGTTTTGTAGAAATATGGATTTATGTACATATATGAATGAATAAGAAATTGTGATATATTCTGTATATTTGATATGTTTTACAAGAACTATTAAATTCCTGAGGATTATTATTGTTGGAATTATGTATAATAAACAAAATGTGTTCTTTATATAAAGATTTCACCGCGATGACGGTGAATGTATTTATTTGTGTTTATAAACTGAATAATATATAAAATTAGATATACCTACGTATAGTATGTATGGTATACAATGTAATACTAGGTTGTTTGCATAGGTAATGTGTTGTATATGCGAATGTGTGCATGGAGTAATGCGAGAGTCGCCTTCATCATAAAGATGTATGCCGAAGATTACAAGATTGATATAAATTATTGCATTTATAAACGAGAATTGAGCGCTGCACATAAATTACTTACAGTTTTGTGCCTGCGGCTTACAGCATCATCATACAAACAATCTTGTTATCTATCAATATTTATTTACCCTCTCATTACATTACATTTTCGATATGTTCACTCTATATATATGATAGTTCATATAAATAAATAAAACATAACATATAAATTAGTTCAGGATATGAGCGGTACACATAGGTGGATATCTGCAATTATTATCATTTAGTAGCACATTAATTGGTAACTAATTGCCAATGTGTTTCTTTAAAATCTATTTAGATCCAATTAAACCATCGGTTTAATAAATTATTTAATTAGATCTCCAATCAACTAATTTTCATATATTAACTACTTACAGTTCAAACTCCTAAACAGGACTTTTTTAACTCAAGTAATTTCGTAATTAATTTCTATAATTTTAAAAGCGCTAATATTTCCTCAAAATCCACTCCTAGTGGCACACAGTTCTTTGTATAGTTACGGTATTTTAACAATGTATAGACTCAAATTTGCGTGTGCATGATTTATAAGAAATGTACTTACCATTATTATCAAACTGCAATTGTTGACAACTTTCATCCCTGTCTGTTGGACATCGATAGACACCACCGCCTTTCACAACACCTGGTTGCGATGTTTGTGCTTGCGGAGCACCAATTATCACCCTAAAACAAACGAAACAAATATATGAAATAAACACATAATAAAATAGAGCACATGTAGGTATATGGTGTAGGCAATTTGTTCGATCAGATTAAACGTATCTGGTAATAGCACAAATGGGTCATTACGTATATACATAGGTGTATGGTATAAATAAAAAGGTGTGTCCTGTTTCTTGGCTGCACCATTCTTCTTTTTGAACGCAACCGCATCAAACATTATGATTTATTGGCTCGCATTACTCGCGGCCCCAAACGAAATAAATTATAACTTTCTATTACTGATATTAACATGTTCTCCGCCCTCAGATGCCCCTAAGTGCATCAAATAAACAAAGGGCCAACGCTATCAGACCTACAAAGGTCATTGCATTTTTACTTACTTACTTTCCAACCATTCGAACTTACGAACAAAATTCCTAAAAAAAATCATCCAAATTTAATGAACTCTAAAACGACATATATTAATCAACAAAATTAATCTTATTTATCTATCAGTCCTCATATTCACTAATATAAAATAAAATACTTGAAAGCAGTTGTACTCATTTATTATTTAGCATAGTTACATTTGTATTTAAATGATAAAGGACAACATTAATTTCAATTAAGCTAAACAAGGTTAAATTAAAAGAATTGATTGGAGTTGGAATTCAAGGTCATTGTATCAGTCTGTAAATCATTAAACTAAATTTCAGAAGCAGTGCTATGTATGTCTGATTAGTTTTTAACGGAAATATAAAAATATCACAGATATGGAAAAACCAAAATAAGAGTGTAAACAAACCAGACTCATTTTATACAAATTGTTTGAATGATTTTTTTTTAAATGCCATTTTAAGGATTATGTACCTATAGGTAATAGATGTTTGTAATTCTCATGGAATTGCTAATATTTACTATAGTTGTGCGGAAATATTATAGTTGAACATGTCTAGATTTTGCATTTACAATTTGAGTAAAATAAGTTTGTATGAATGGGTGATGAATGTATCGAAATCTTACGTGTAATATGTGCTGCATTCATATAATCAATATAAGGTTATTGAGACATAGTGACGTAATATATGCAAATTTGTCGCTTAGTAAGATGTGTAGGCTGGCCAGCGCCTACAAGATCTCCTTCATTCAGTCAGTCACTCGAGCATGGTCAACTGTGCCAATTATATATATATATTTATAAAACTGTTTATGACTACTATACGTTTGATACGTTGCCAAATGTTGATTCACTTTGGTTTTCTATGTTTACATCAATAACAATAGAAAATATCATCATTTATTTTCATTTTAAATATCCCTAATTAGATAAAACAAAGTATGTTGTTATCCTTTGAAGATTTATTCCATTTAGTTAATATTAACTAGTATGGAAATAATGGTTTGGTTTTTTTTGGTTATAACTGCCTACATGCGTTAGTTCTGAATTTTATCGCCAGATCTATGCGTTGGCTTGAATCGCGCACCGTATATAACTTTGCTTTTGTATCGTTAATAATAAGAAATTTATTGCTAGGTTTAAGTGTGTGTGCAATATAGTTTTATCTTATATTTTTTAAATAATATTAAGATTAAAAAGATCGTAATGGACTAGTGTTATATGCGCTATCAACAAACCCAGTTAGTAACTATACATATAGTTATAGCTGTGAGAAAGACAAGGTCGTTCGGAATATAAATGTTTAAACATATAACAAGTTTTTGTTTGTTAAGTTTTAGAGTCTCGTAAAATCTTCATTTTTAAACTGTCGAGTATTTAATTTAATTTCGTAATTCTTTTGTAAAAAATGTTACCGATTATAGCTTATTGCACGCGCAAATTATAGGAGGATTAAATAATTGCGTGTAATGCGTAAATAAATATTATTAGGGCAGTAATGCAGAGTAACACTTGACGAGTAATAATTGGTGTTGTAATAGCAAACCAGTTATAATTAAAGTGAGCAGCAATTGAGGAGATTACCATATGAAATGTATTCTCTACTCTGCATGTGTGGATACATGCATCATTTACATAAATTCTCACTTCCATCCGTCCCACACACCTACTTTGGTGCCCATTCATACATTATTTCACTTTCTCAGATCGAGTACGATGATATGATGGACACCACTAATAGATACCGAAACGTATTTTATTATTATATTGTTAATATTTCGAATAAAATAGCTAAAGCTATGAGTAAACTGTCGCTCCACTACTGTCTTTGACTGAGGACTTTAACTACATGTCTGACAGAGACTTCCGATTACAGCAAAGCATAGCCTAAAGCACGAAGTTTTGAATTATCTCAATATTAATAATTTGCTTATTTGTTGCACAATTGATAAAAATATATCATAATAAGAAATTATAATTCACTAAAAATGTACTTATACGTATTTAAAATGGTATGTCGTAATTTATTAGGATAAAATAAAAAATAAAACTTTAATAAATGAAAGTGCTACATATATGTCAAATACAAATAATCAAATAGATTTAAACTAGATAGAAATAAATGATGCTTGTGTGTGTGTGTGAGGTATTAATAATAGCCATAGTACTGTATGTATGTACATTATTAAATAAACATTTCGCAATATTTCTCATCGTCGTATAAGTTCAATACAGACTGCATTTGAAATGAAATTAATATTGCGTATTACTCAAAAGTCTTTTATATGCTTGTGTGTGTGTGTGTGTGTGTGCACGGTTAGGTTCGGTGTAACTGCAGACCATCTGGTGAATGAATTATGATTAACAGATGAATATCCTTGTTCCTTTTAATTCCATATATTTATGGAGCGTTTTTGACTAATAAGGTAATAACTAAATGCCACAGAAATATTAAATGCATGTTACGAACGAGTTCTCCATGAGTACAAAAGATCTTATAGAAAAATTATTTCTGTTTGGTGTTTGGTGAAATCTCACAATCAACGTATACCAAAATCATCAAGTGGTTTTATTGTGCGTTTGCTCGTTGGTGACTTTCGCCTAATAAGGCGCCGGGCACGTCACACCAACGATCATCAATCCAAAATGCATTTGATACCCACATCACCGATGACGTCATATAAAACGTGCATGGGCGATCATTCAATGATGATGGATCATGCATCACCAACGAAAACGAAATACGTTTTAACCAATTATTTATGCATATGTGCTTACATCATAACGAATTCCATAAATGTTTCAGAACGAAATATATTACAACCTCCCTAATATATGCATATATTTTTCGTAGATTCATTCACATAAGCTAAAGCTTTAAAACAAACCAATCCTTGAGTCTTTTCTGTCATATATATAAATAAACAATTTTTTCAGCGAGATCGTGACCGCCCGTAGTGACCTTAAAACTGTCAGACACATAATTTATTGTTGTATTTTGCATTATGCGAGTGGTACATTCTTTCAAATGAAATCTTACATTTTAATCTGCAAACTATTTGCACAAGCTCAGTATGGAATGAAAGACGAAATCTGCACGTTTCTTTGTTTGTTGCAGTTTTAATTGATTTTTCATACAAATAAAACACGATGCAACTATATTTCATTATGAATCTCAGACTTGCAACATTTTATAAAATCTAAATTCTGAATCAGTTCTAGGATTCAACTCTTACAATTATCAATCCTAGAATTAATTCTAGACTACGGATCTTAGAACCAGAGTAAATTCTCAATATCCAGTTTGCTATAAAACTCAAAATAAAATTAAGAATGAATAAAAATTCGTCGCTGAGCAAACTTTTTGTCTGTTAAACTCACAACTTTTGAGTATTTGCCAAAAATATGACCTATAAATAAATTTAAATACGGAAGAAGTCATCGCCGGAACATCTACCTGAAATTAAAATATATGTCACCAATAATACATCGCTAAAGAAACAAACAATTAACTTTTCATACATACATATACAAACAATAATAATTACTTTAGCCTATATAAACGCAAATTATATTCCTATAAGTAATTATTTAGTTGAAGCAGGTGTAATTTTAGTATTAGCCACGCTTAATGGTAATAATACAATACGCTACACACATTAAAGGCAGAATAATATTTACATGCCATAGGTACACAAAATTAACATTTAACCTAAAAGACAAGAAATTGTGTAGGTTTAACTTTAACCGGTTTCTAGTCAATGCCATATAACACTAAAAAAAATATATATGTGTGTGTGTGTGTGTGTATGTGTGGGATAGTTAGACATTTCTCTGTAGTTGATTTGTTTCCTCAAGATTGTCTTATGAATTTTATTAAGATTTTGTTTAGTTTTGCAAGAATATACAAAGAAAATTCTTTTTTTTGTGCGTAAATTCTGTTGAATGAATGATTGGCTATGGATTGATTTGTTTATTATGATAGTACAACTGCTTTTAGTGCTTCTTAACATATTTGCATTTATGTATATGTTCATTTTTGTTTTTATGTGAGATCATTTCTTTAGTGGAATATATTTAAAGATGGCGCTTAAGATACTTTGATACGTATTTAGTAACGAAGGACAGTGTAGATAGTCAAATAAAGAATGGTAGCTCGATGACCACCTGTACTAGAGGCTAATTAACTCATACTGTGTAAAGTAATTAAAATGCGTTTCTGATTTGTGACGAGGCTATTAAACCAGCATGGTTACAATTTATTTTACCTCATGACTTATTATTATTTTTGCATACCGAACGTTCATGCGTTCCTACATTATGAATATTTATAGTAATTGTCTTTGTGCAATTCGTATGCGATATATTTAGATATGCAAATTGTATTTATTTAAGAATTAATACTACTGTTCGTTTATTAAACTCGAAATATTTGTATATTTTTTTTATTAAATTTCAATCAGATCAAATTGAATTAGTGCTCCTAAATGTAAATTTTGTATTTATTTTTATTTTTATTTTACAAAATAAAATTATAATAATTAAGATGATATGAAAATTTAGTGACACATATAGTTGCAAATATGTTTATTTAGACACAAATTAGAATTGATATTTTTAAGTAAAAGTCACATGGTGATTCAGCGTTGATGAGGCAACTTGCCAAAATGAGTATTACTATACCTAAAAATAACTGATGTATTCACATACATCTTCACATGGGACCGAATCAAAAACTATATAAAAACTTTTCAAAAAATACTCATACTTAACACTTTTAGTTACCCCTTTTAAACCCTAATTTATAAATTATATGTTATCCCCTTTTGATTGGACTAGGCGTATATATTAAAATGTGACAACACAAACAAAATGGCTTCAATGAACCAATAAGAATGCTTTTTTACAAATTTGCCTAGCTCAGTTGACGTAAGCGAATAACCATGCTCGTAAACTGAACTCAATCACTTATAACTAAACCAATAAGAATACGATGTTACGTATTTAATTTGCCTAGCTCAGTTGAGGTAAACCAATGACTATGCTCGAGAACTGAACTCGATTACTTAATAACTTAAAATATAGAAGCATTTATAGACTAGAATCATTGACGTGTATTACACAATTAACAAAAAAAATATATATATAAAGTTGGCGCCACAACACTTTCTTTACGCGTAGGAAGACCTTCAATCAACAACCTCCACAGTGAGAAAATTAGGTTAATATTAAAATCCGCCTAACACCTACAAAACCATCCTAAGCATCTAAATTAATCTCTAATGATTTACTAACCGTATTAACTCAAAAAAATTCGATAAAATCCAGGATTGAATTGATAGATTATAGGCAAAATAGATATTTAAAAACATCTGGTTAATTTTCATGGTCAACTAAAGATCCATTGACAAAGCGAAAGTCAACTATTACATCATATAAACCTACATAAGTACGTTTGTGTGTTGACCTGCTTGCAGATTTTTTTTTTCCATCGCGTATTTCGAATCGTCTTTGTCATACAGTATTCCATATATGTGTATGTATTTTGCGAAATGAACTAAATTCATTTCCACGAAATCAAAAGGTTAGATTCATATGTCACAGATTAAAGTAATTGCAAAATTTATTTGTAATTTTTTAAACGTAATTTTTTTTTTAATAAACGCCTTTATTTTCTATTGACTTTAAAACTAAATAATATTATTTTTAAATTTCAACATGTGGACTAGTTCCTACGTAAATATTAAAATTCAATACCCACAAAAAGTATTAGCTTACACCTACTAGACATATTTGCATATCGTTTAAAAATAGATACAATAAGCAGTGAATATTTAATATTTTATTTCTCATTTTTTTAAATGGCGCTTATTTAAAACGAGGGTATGAATTAAATCATTTTCTGTTCTGTGATGCCTGACCATAAAAGCTCATCAGTCAAATTAACAACTTCATTGTCATATCAAAAAAGCAAATTAAATTGTAGTGTGGGTTAAACGTTACACAAGCACCGAACAAAAAGCAAGGATAGTCTATATAGTATTTTAATACACTTAAGCACATATAGCTGTCGTTTGTGGTCGTCCGTGTGACCTTGACATGAAAAGCTGCTATGAAGTTAGCAAGTATGTAGATAGGTATAGATTTATAGTACGTAGTGCGCTTTTGCTCCTGGCCAAATATTAATATAAATACTTTATTGAATCTTGAAAGTTATTCGAGAGAATAAGAAAATCAAAATAAAAGAAAATGTTCATTCTCGTGCACTAACGAACGATGATGAAAAAATTAATTTAAGTGCAGAGGTGTGGCTTTTGTTTAACATAATATCTACTTGTCTACACGTTGTTTTTGTAATGTTCACTAACACGCAGCTGATTCGATCCACTTTATTCTAGATAAAATAGTTACTTTTGATTTGTATGTTATATATATGGTACCAACGTTGAAATCGTAAAGGGTTTACCCCGATATGTTTAAATAATCTTAAATGATTTTCCGGAAATGAAACGATGCGTAAAATATAAATGCGAACATAGAAATGCATTTTAGTTCACGCGGCTCTATGATGCATAACGTTCATTTGTTGAGTAACCTACAATTATATGCCTCGCTTAATACTAAGCTGTACTCTAAAGGGTGTGTTTACTAACTAATTTTAATGTCATTTAACAGTTCATTATTTTTATATCATATTATTTTGTTTAGAAGCTTTTATTAGTGAATATTTTTATTGTTTCAATCCTAATTTTTACCTTATACTTGAGTAATTTTTTTCTCGTTTGAAACAAATTTTTCAACCCACACAGAAAAAAAAGATTTGAAAAATCTCCTAAAACTCTAGATAATTTATCTAATGTTCGTCATTGATTTTCAGCCTTCTAATTACAATAGTTGATTTATCTAATTAGGAATAGTCAACTCATCTAATATATACATATACCATATTATCTACTTAACTAGTCAAATTATATAATAGAAATAGTTAGTTTATCGAATGATGATTTGTTATTTTAGCAAAAACAGTACGTAAATTAACTATTTAGTTTAGATGAATAAACTAAAAATAACAGAAAATTTATCTATTTAAAATAGATACAAAATCCTTTTATATATTTAAATTGTCTAATGTTATTAGATACTTTAAATAATTGGAATATATTAATCAACTAATAATGTTAGATGTTTTCAATATAAATAAATATATGAATTATCTATTTATATTGGTTTATAAAATAATCTAAAACATATAAATTTAGTAAAAAAATTTATTTAAATAATAAAAAATTACATAATAGTTACATATACTGTTACAAAAATGGTGGTTTAACTTAATTATATGTGCACAATAATTAATTTTTTTACAACATCTGGAACGAAACCTTACAAATGCATCTGACGAGGTTCGTTCGGATTTCTAATAGAAATTGGAAGGGACTCAACCCAGCGTTGAACTGCATTTACTTCTCTTGTGGCTAATGTGTTTCAAAACCCTAAAATGGATTAGTTTCATTAATTATATACATAAATATATAGTACATAAATATATAAAAACGTGTCAGAATCCTTTATTTTGACAAACATTCTTAGGTTATATTTTATCACAAAATCAACTTTAACTTACCTTTGAAATCAGGTATCAGGGCATCTAACATCCAAAGAATAAGAAGTCGTTCCCACTCACTAATGCCTTGACCCTCACTCATTATGTTCAAAATATGTTTGGTGCACAGACAACGCGAATATGATATATATGTTGCACAATATTATTACATTGTAGTTTACTAAACTACACAGTTAAATAAGCAACGTATTCAAATTGATCTAATTCTTTAGATATATTATCTATTTGCATTAGGTAAAACCACCAATAATATTATTCAACTCACTCATTCATTCTTTATCAGTTCCATATATTTTAAATAGCCGAATCATCAACAACTATAGACGAATCATCAAATTTTCAGTATTTGAAACAACTATATATATTAGCTGAAAGACCATTTTAATTTGTTCTCAGAAACATATATTTTAAGTAGATAAAACATCTATATTTTTAGTTGCACAGCAAAAACGAAAGTTAGATAATTGATCTATTTTGTAGAATAGCCAACTAAAGTTTTAAATGCTCTAATTTTTTAGGGAAAACAGCTAATGTATTAGGTCAAATAACTATTGTTTTATTTGAACGACCTATATTTTTAACTAAAAATATCATATATTCTTCATTAGATAATTCATCTATTCAACTTTAGTTGTTCTAACTAATATTATAGATATTTTAGCTAATGTAAAAACAACTAATTGCAATTAGTCAAATTCTCTAAAGTTTTTCTTTCTGTGCACTCTTTATACAAAAATTAAGGACAATAAATTTATCGTGACTTTTAGCCTATCCTTTTTCTAGATAGGCTATCCTAGCTATTATGAAAAAAAAAAATTATATATATATTTCTGCGAATTGTGTATAGTTGGCGAGACTCGGGTGCAAGTAGGCGGGGTGTTTCAAGGTTATGCTGCATTATAATGTGACGTACATCTCTTGAATGCTAAATGACTGCTTTATTGGGTTAAGTAAACGTCCGTTTAATGGGGCAGAATCGACAAATTTCCGGCTCTAATTTACTTGAGAGCAATTTGCGCATCACACATAAATATGTATTACCATTAAATAGTCACCAGTAACAACGTACCATTCCCATATTTTAATCTCACACAATTAATATGATTTTTAATTGCCGATCAAATATATAAATGTAAATTTTCCAATTGGAAAAAACTGACTAAGCAATTAAATTTGTTGACATTTTCGTGCAAAATCCACCTAGTATATGAAATTTGATGACGAAACGTGTTTAATTTATAAGCATGAACTCAGAATTGCTTAATCATAAAATAATGCATATACGCTTTATTAAAATTTATTAAAAATAAAATCATACACAGTTATTAAATTTGCTTTTTTTCAAATCGTAATGTTTATAAATTCGATTGAATTCTAAATGTCCTGGGAGGGTAAACATATTTGCCAGATGCAACATTTG
The DNA here is from genome assembly GCA_944738965.1 of Nebria brevicollis. Lineage (NCBI taxonomy): Eukaryota > Metazoa > Arthropoda > Insecta > Coleoptera > Carabidae > Nebria > Nebria brevicollis. The sequence goes on along the minus strand of OX122909.1, from coordinate 1,208,577 downwards.
TTGGACACATGTTTTGTAAAATGCGTACTTCCCCAATCCGTCAAAATAGGGTAGGTGCTTAAGCTATTATGTGAAAAACCTAAACCTCCATAATTCAACACTTATCCATTGTTTTGTAAATGTTTCACCAACAAATTGGGGAATTTGCGAGATTTGTTGAGAATCTAATCAGATATGATTAAAAACGTCGAATAACTGTACACGATGACAAAATAAAATAAGCACAAAATATCCAAGCCCAAAACGATTAAAAAAGCGAAGGAAGTGAATGGTGAAAATACAACAAAACTGTCGCACCGATTGGTATAACAGGCAACATTACCGACGCACGTGCTTCCAATACGATGAATGATGATGCACCGTCATTAGGTGTTCATTTAACAAAAGATGTACTGAATGACACTAAATTAAAGCCGCTTCAAAATCAAACGTTAACAAACGCTACATAATTAACTAAAATATTTCAACACAAAAGAGTCATTTTCAAGTGCGAAAATTATTTGATGCACGTAACAATCCTAACACTTTTCGTTGATTAGAAATACGGAAAATAGTTTAGAATAATAAAAGAAAATAGCAACATTTTTCTTTTATAACAAAACTAATAATAATTTATATATCAGAATAAAATGAGTTATCTATTATTAAATATTTAAAAATAATAAATTCGTCACAATTATTTCGCAAAAAAATTCACCAGATTTATTTATTTTTTAAATTGCGCGATTTATCAATTTTTAATTTATAATATTTATATATACACTTTATAAATGTGATAAAATACTGATTTAATTTCTAAGTAGACCTTGTATATTTCATGTTTAGAATCTAAATTTAATTTGTCAGAAATATTTATATTTTACTAGAATTTTTTTTTTATTTTACATTTGAATATTCATAGACACCTAATTAAAAATATTAAGTAGCACCAAAAAATATGAAACTTACCAATTATAGTTTCTACTCCTATGTGCGGCAACACTAAATCCAAACATCGTATCATTATCACCCGAATACCGGATATAATCATCAGTGTCCAAATTAAATGATAAAACATTCACAAACACACAAAACCACAGCACTAATAAACAAAATTGTAATTTGCACATTTTGAATAGTTTCTAATTTAAATCAATCAAAAATCACAAGCACACACACACACACGCACACGGGAGATTGGTTTAGCTGCCAGAATCCGTGTTGAGTAGAATTAAAAACTATACAGGGGTATAAAACCAAAACGGTACAACGATGTCTATTTTCGTATTTGTTTGAAACATGGTATTTTCGTACGGACTTTTCGTTTACCGCGTCGCAACCGAACCAAACCGCGCCATTCACACGACACGACTAAAACACACAACACGCATGACGTCGGTGCACGCGATATTCGCTCAGCACATGTTGAGTTAGCTTACCGAATTGTTGCGTAACCATTTCCAAAAAAACGACATCTATACGCAATGTACAGAACTAATTGCGTTCAATACGCCTTAAAAATGAGTAGCCTTTCTTCAGATTCTCTCTTATTTGTGATATGTGTCAGGAATATTTTTGAAGATTAATTAAATATTTGATAAATAATGAATATATGTTTATTTTTTTAACAATTCATGTATATACATATTTTAATATTTATTTCTAAACAAAATGAGAAGTAATTTGAAGATTAAGAAAGTCAATCGCTTAAATATCTTTTTTCTAAGCGTATATTTGTAACGTTATCTATTAATACGATTTGAAATAAGCGTGTTTTTTTTTTTTTGAATAATTACTTGAATCATATTGAAAGAAATACGTTGAAGAACGAAAATTGCGAGTGTTTTATTACCGAATATAGTGCAATTCGTGGCATATCGTAAATTAAATCTGTTAAGGTCTTGAAGAGTAGTAATTGCACAATAGAAATAGTTGCAAAATAGATAATTTTTCGCAAAAACGGCTCAACTAAATGATTAAACATACTATTTATTATTTGTATCCCTAGATTGTCAAGTACTACAAATGCGAAATACACTATTTTAGTATTTTGCAGAGTAAACTTCCCATCTTAAACCCTTATTAGTACGTCAATAAAAATAATTCTTATAACTTGTACCTACTTATATTTGCAATATTAGTAATATTTCTTGGAAATTACGATAAAATATCATTTTTTAAACAACACCAGAAGTAACAATAATTTATGTAGCAATCGTATTTTATGATTCCCATTGCATTATAATGAAAATTGCTATTAAAATTTAAAAAAAAAAATGACTTTCTTAACATTGATCACCATGAACACATACATATCATGCCTTTTCCCATAAATGCGGTTGCAGATAACTCTTTGTAAACACTGAATACAAAGTTATTAATTAAATACGTGACTAACAGTAAATTCTCAATTGTAATTGCCAAGTTTATAAATACGTTAATAAAAACATATATTTAAAGGTGATTAGTTTAAATATTATTTAGTCACAGTATGAAAACGAAAGTTGATCATAATTAATAGTTATTTTAAATGTATCATAAAGCCAAAATGGCGTTATTTTACGATGTTTCATGGCCAGAACTGTAGCAAATATTAAGTAAACTATGAGGTTCTGGATCGTCGGCATGAGAGGTACGCATATGACTGGTTAAATGTACTTTTTGCAAGAACGAAACATTGCAAACGGTACACGAATACGGTTTTTTCATGTTATGCGTACGCATGTGTACGGTTAAATTGCTTTTCGACACAAAAGACCGTTCGCAAACCGTGCATGAATGCGGTTTTTCGCCGGTGTGCGTCCGAATGTGATACTGTTGCGTCATTTTAAGTCGAAACGACCGATCGCACATTGTGCACGGATATGGCTTTTCCCCAGTATGCACTCTCATATGACATGTAAGCTTGCCACTTGAGCGAAATGAGCGATCGCAAAGTGTGCATGGAAACGGCGATTCACCAGTGTGCGTACGTATGTGACGTGTCATTGCGTATCGCCGTGAAAACAAACTACCGCATATTGTGCACGAGTAGGGTTTTTCGCCGGTGTGAGTGCGCATGTGTCGCGCCACCGTTGTGACATCGCGGAATTTGCGATTGCACACAGAACATGGAAACGGCATCTCGTCGTTGTGCATTAATAGATGGGTGTGTAGTGCACGCGATTGGGAGAATAGTTTCTTGCAGATTTTGCACTCGTACGGCTTTTCGCCGGTGTGCGTACGTATATGACGCGTTAGTGTTGATTTGTGACGAAATGCGCGACCGCACATTGTGCATTGGAACGGTTTGATGTCGCTGTGGATCAATTGATGAATACGTAATCCCTTCATTTTCGCGAACTTTTTCTGGCATACTGTACACGTTAAGGCACTTGCATTGGTGTGGACTTTTTTGTGATCAATCAACGAGTTTAGACTGTGACAAATGCGATCGCATTCAGTACAATTGAACTCCAATGGGCCGACTTTCTTCAAATGTTCTTCGAGCGATTCGGTTGAATCGAATTTCTTTTTGCATATATCGCACACGAAACCTACACAAAATTTACAATTTTTTATAAAATTAACACCAGTTTAAAAATATATATATACGTTTACTTACTATTTGCTAAATCTGATTTACTTCTCGCAATATTATTTCTTATAATTTCTTTAATAGCTTCCTTCTTTTTAGCCAATTTCAAAAACTCTTTTTGATAATCGCCCACTTTTGAAAATTCGCTCTCAGTATCATTTTTTTTGCAATCACTTTTAGGTGTCTCACTTCCAGAGCTTTCAGTATCACTATCATTTTCAGATTTTATTTCTATATCGGGTGCACAATCTTTCTTATTTGCGATTAAAGTTGATGATTTCCGTGTTGAACTTGATGACTCGTTCGTTTCTTTTTTCACAACAGGCGCTGAATCTTTTACCATTTTACTCATTTTTGAACTCATATTTTTACGTTTAGAAAGTAGGATTTTCTATCATTTCTTCTTATTGTCATAGATTTCATTCGAAGTATTTTACTTTTCTATTATACCAATGTTATGATCCAGTTTCAACGAAATAAACACCACAGAGAATTCGTTTTTGATCTTTATATATCTAAAGAAACATTTTTTTTTTCTAACATAGCTTTTGCGATGTTTTTCTATGCACAACACACTTTCTATATTTTATAAATATATTTTACACATTATTCCACATGCAACTTGACCCAAATCATATCTGACATGCACAACCACAACCTTTTAGATCATTTTAAATATTAAATGTTGCCAACTGTTCAGTTAGACATGTATTCACCGTCTTATACGTAGTAAATATAAAGTTATGTGAATATAACGAGCACTCACAATCAGTTGGGAAATGCGTAATTTCTGACTGATAAATGGATTTTTGCGTAGGTAAATAATGTATATATTGTTTATAGTATTCAAAATATTTATTATATCACTTTTTATTTGTAATAATAATTGCTCTTATTTAGTAATGAGATTTTTAAGAAATATCATACAGGAATGTAATTATCGCTAGAGTATTATAAATGAAATGGCGAATATAAATAATAATTAAAATTTAGGACTTAAAATAAAAGTATTCAACATATTAAATTAGATTTAGCACACATATAACAAATACGTTATTATATTTTGAACGTAAAATCTAGATTTAAATAATCGTAAATTGGTACACAAAAAAAACAGATCTTCACAAATCATACTCGTACATTTAAAGTATTAAAATTGTACTTTTAGTTCAGATCTAACTAAAGTATATAAATAACTAAAATAGTAAATTGATAAATAATAAAACATGTGTTTTGTATCAATCCAAAGCAGTTTTTTTATTATTCGTGGATTTTTATGAGGCTCGTCCTCTGCCACGTGCTCTTCTACCTCTAGACCCACGGCCACGAGCAGGTCGGGACGTTTGAGCCCCGCTAAAGGAACTGATATTTGATGTATTGCCAACGTTCGCTACATCGGAATCATCATCAGATGAATTTATTTGTATTGCCGATTGTCGCCTATTACCATTTAATATCCCAACAAGCTGCAATAATTTTAAACAAATCATAAATGATACAGTTAAGAAAATCGACTTCTGTTCGCTTACCTCAACCATTTCAGCGTCTGCTTGATTATTCCGATCATTCTTGATTTGCTCTAATAATTCATCTAATTTTAATTCATCGATTTCCCCTTCAACTTCAATCAGTTTATCAAACGTCTTTTGAAATTGATGTCTATAATAAAATTGTTTTTACGTATGAAATAATTTTGTTAAGTTTAGATTAAAAATTAAACTTACTTATATATATCATTAAGTGCGTCTGTATCATTCCTATTGATATACCGTGATACAGCTTCACTTAAGCCTTTAACTGATAGAACATTTAATGCTTGCTTTTTGACATCGAAATATTTATCGACCAATTGCTCAACGCGTTCCGCCAATTGATCCTAGTGGACGTATGAAATTAAAACGTAATGTAAATGCATGTTGCGTGGAACTTACACCGTCCATTTCTTCGAAATCGCGAACGTCATCTGTGCGTTTTTTTCTTGACGTGACTGGTCGTTTAAATTTAAACGAGAGCATTTCTTGAGGATTTGCTACCTTATCCGTGTACATTTGACCCAAACGTATAGCGTTGCTCATTAGGGATTCATCAGTGAAGTGCACAACTAATCGTAATAGAGGCAATTTTGGAGATTCTAGAAACAAATTTGTTTGAAGTGAAAAAATTTTTTTAATTATATTTTAATTACCTGGTGTTCTTTGCGCTTTTGTTTCATTCAGCATATCATCTATGACAATACCAATCTGTTCTTTAGCATATTCATTCGGTCTCACATCGACAATATCATCCGGTTTTGTAATTGTGATATCTTTGAAGACAAATGGTCGCACTGTGTTCAATTTGAGTTTCTGCATTTTGAAATAGGTTTTATGTATTTTTAATAGGCCGATGTATTTCGGTAAAGATTCGCCCATTGCCAAAGAGGTAGCTACTGAACTTCCTAGAAATACATAAAATTAGATCTTTTAATTTTTGCAACTAACTAATTTTAATATTAGTTTTCATTTTAATTACCTGGTTGAGTGATGTATGTACCATTTGCAGTAGGCTCAGGATCAATTCTGCAATCATGTTCATGACCCCAAATGACTAAATTCAAAAAATCTGGTAACACTGTTTCCGGTATATAGTTCGTTGTTCCTCTATTTTGTGCACGATTTTGATGTAACACCATTATATTAAACCAGCTTTCTGAATCTTCTGGCCGTGACATTTTAACCTAAGGACATTTTCAAATAATATATTGTTCATATATCCTTATAACACGAATAAACCTTTTTTTCTTTGAATAATCGAGACAAACGTTCATCTTTAATGTGCGACAAACCATATACAGCTAATTTCGAGGCACCTTTTTGCATGAGCAACGGATAAATTTCGACTTCAGTCAAATCAGTCCATTTACCAAAATAATTTATTAGACCAGTATCCGAAATTATATCCATAGCAGATAAAAGATTAGCACCTAAAACATTAATAACAACTATTTATAATATATATATATATATACTAAGAACATATTTAAGGGATATATATTTCTAAACAGTTGGCAACACTGCTGTTATTGTTAAGACAATAACAGACAACTTAATATATAAATAAATATTTTTTTATATTAAAAACATATATTAAAAAATTAAAAAAAAAAATTTTGTCGCCTTTGGACTACGTATAAGATTTGAATGGTTTATTTTAATTTACCGGTTGGATCATCGTGATTGCCATGGATTGAAAATACTGGTAAGGAAACGTTGAGATTTGGATCTTCATAGTTGACGATTGGTACTTTCATGTGCATAAAATTGCGCGATTGATCTGATAGAAATTCAATTGCGACTGGTTTATCACCAAGGCAATACCTAAAATGTACAAATTATTATTGTACTTCTAGTACGCGTGGTTTTATGTACCGTTTCAGCAATGATATGCAACGGTGGTAACACATTGGTGATGGTTTACTTTCATGAAATAAATCACCACCTAACAACACAAAGTCCACACTATGCTCAACGGCCTTCTGTAATATTTCCTCGAACGCTTTGAACGAATCATCGCCTAAATCAAATTATATTCGTTAGTTTACCGCTAAAAACTATAACCTTTTTTTTTTACCTCTAATCGGGTCTTGTTCGATGTATCCCAAATGAATATCAGTTGCTACTAATATTTTTAATACATCTTCATCAGGAGGATTTTCATCTATTACAGTTCTATTATGCTCTAATATTTCTGTACTAGATATAGACATTATGAAAACTGTTTAAATTATACATTTACCGACACTAATAGTAAAGCTAGTTCTATGATATATAAATTCTCAGTGGTTTGTACGACTGAAAATTAAACTTAGCTCACGATAAACCAGTGTTTCCAATATAAGAAAAATAAATTTCCCTAGATTTTTATTTGGCTTAAATATCATTTTGTAGAATAAACTTGCGAAATGTAATCAGAAACAGCAGAAATTTAGACTTAATTGCGCCTGTTATTTTAAAGGCATTCTGTATAAAGGATAACACATTTTAAAAAGTTTTAATTTTTTTAATAATATATTTCAATGTTCTATATAATTATAGTTTTATTTATATGGTAAATTTTCATTAAAAAAAAATAACAGGAAATAAACAGATTTTCAATGGTTTAATTGTCTCTTACAATAAATACATTTCATATTAATACAATTTTTCTTAAAGTAAAATCCGGAATATTGATTCATTATTGATGATGTACTCGTATAATTTAAATAAAAGTTATTCCGAAATATTGTGTCATGTACTGTATATATTTGTATTTAACATAAAGTAGAAACAAAAATAAAGTAAACTTATTCAGAAAGTTCTTTTCTCTCTCTGTCGCACATTCTTCCTGTATAATAATAAAGAATAATTAATCATTTGTCGGATGCTTTATTACAATATGAGATGTAAGATTGCGTACTTGCAAATGATTGGTGTATAAACAAACGATTTTTATGTGTGAGTTTATGCTTATTTATATTGGTCTTTGTTTTAAATGATTTATTGCAAACCGTACAAAGATACGGTCTTTCGTCGGAATGCGTAAGTTGATGTTGTTTTAAAGAACCACTTTTCCAAAATGCATGAGTACAAAGTGAGCATTTGAATGGTTTGCTATCCTGATGTGTTTCCATATGTATTTTTAAGAGTGCTTTATTTTTAAACGAAAGATGACAAACAAAGCACGTAATAATTGTGGGATGTACGAGTTTTACATGAGCATTTAGCTTATAAATTGTTTTAAATTCAATAGCACACTTGGTACACGACAACGGTTTCTTATCCAAGTGTGTTGCAAAATGGCAATTATAATGACGTGCACTCGAGAACTTTTTACCGCAAACGGTACAAATGAAACGTACATCATTATGTTTACGCATGTGAATATGCATCGATTTCTTCAAGTGAAATTTCCGTGGACAAAATTTACAAGAATTTTTCGGTTCTTTCTCGTGTAAGCCCATATGATCCTTCAAGTATGATTGGGTTGTATACTTTTTCTTGCAAACTGGACAAGCATACATCCGTTTTACGTTAGTGGGATGTGTACGCAAATGATGCCTCTGTAAATAAATAGCTGTCCCGAATAAAGCATCACACTTTTCACACTTATATTGTTTAACTTCAGGATGCACACGCATATGTTTGGTAACATTTTTTATTTGATCAAATTTACGGTCACATTTCGGGCATGAAAATAGTTTTGGTATAGGTACTCCACCTAACGGTTGCGGACAAAAAATTGCGTTAGGTGTTAATCTTATAAATTGATTGTTTGCAACCACAGCATTATTTATAATGATCACATTATTGCTTGGTTTTTGAGTAATAATTAATTCAACAAAACTAATTGTTGATGGTACGGCATTTATTATGTTGCATTTTTCAATTGTTTGTTCATTTTGATTCTTACTTAAATCACTGACCACAATATTTGATGATTCATTACTAGTTTGATTGTTTTCAACTATAGAATCATCTATAATAATAGCATCATTGCTTAACATTCCATTTTGATCATTATTAATAATTGATTGATCAATTTCGATAATCGATGGTACTGAATTTATTACGTCTAATTTTTCAACTATTTGCTCAATTGGATTCTGGCACAATTCACTTTCCATGACATTTGATGATTTATCAACATTCAAATGACTGTTTTCTTCCTGTTGTTGGGTTATATCAATCAAATTTTCACTTTGAGGATTGTTTTCCAGTTCGTTGAGCTGGTTTATTTGAAATGGTTCACTTAAATTTGTAATAGGGGGCTCAGTTTGAGTTTGATGGTTTAACGTATTTGATTGATCTACGCGATCTTTATGAATGAGTAGTTTCATTTTATCATTGATAAAATGTGCTAGTTTGATTGGATCACTAATTGGTGGTTTATTTTTTGATAATTCTTCGTTAGTACTTGATGGTTTCGTTTGTGATTCACATTGCTTATTGTGATGTATATTGCTGGGTGCAATAGTTGGATTTATTTGATTGGTTTTATTATTTAATTCAGCTCCATTCGAGTGTTTAAGCATATGCTCTTCATATGATTTGTTCTCTTGATATTTTTCCCCGCAAACAGTACAAGTATACTGCATTACATTTACATGTACTGGCATATGATTAGCTAAACTACTTTCTGTTGCGAAGATCTTTTCGCATAAAGTGCAACAATAAAGCTTATCTGTATGATATTGTTGCACGTGATTTTTCAAGTCATTGTTAGACACAAAAATAATCCGGCAATGTGCACATGAAGGAAAATGCATGTACTTGTGGTTCCTTAAGACAATTATTGTCTCGCATGGTTCGGCGCAATTTGGACAGGTATACGGTATTGTAGAATGGGTTTTGAGGTGCTCTTCATAGTCATTCGCAGTGTAAAATGTTCGATCGCATTTTGAACATTTTAGATGTTTTTTGAATTCAACCGGTTTTGAAATCTTGGAACGGGCAACAGAAACTGAAAAGAAAACATTCAATTATTATATATATTTAAAGCATGGCTTTTAAAGTAAATAAATAGATCTAGGGTTTTTTTATATTATGCGGTTGGCAACATTGAGTGTGTGGGACAACTGATTGGTTCAGTTACCCAACAAGCTTATTGGTTATTTAGAAACTGAGTTAGATCAATGCACAGATGACTTGGTTTGCGTAAATTGTGAATAATTTATAAATTGTACAATTAGAAAAAATTGTATTACCTGATTTTTGGTGTGGTTCATCATTATCAGAATCTTCATTACTCGATGATTCACTATCAGTATAATTTGGGTCACTTGAGAAGTCTTCATCAGTGAATCCAGTATACCGTTTAGTGCATGTCCGTTTTCTTAATTCGTAATGCTTGCTCGTTGTTGCAGCATCAAGCGATTCGGAAATATCATTCACGACAGTCATCGATTCAGCGACACTATTTGCTACTTCCATACTACTTTGTTCTGTCGTTTGTTTATAAGGCAATTTAGCTTCATTCGAAGTATTTAATATCTCAGTTTGTTGGATTTTCTCGTCCGTATGCGCATTTTGACTCTGATTTTTAGTTCGGCAATCTACATTTATTGACTCATCACCATCAGATTGTTCACAATCTGAACCAGAATAAAAAGATTCAGAGTCTTCGTCGTCCGTTTCTCGAAATTCTAAACTCTTTTTAGTGTTAACCAGTTGTGTTGCTATTTTATTTAGTGATACTTGATTGTTTGTTAAAACATTTAAATTTAGCCGCTTCAAACATACAACAGGAATTAAATTGTTTATAGGTATACAATAATTTTTCGATTTAGTCTTGATACTATTTTGGATTTGTGGAGGTAATTGTATGTTGCTTTTTTCTAAATGTATGTTTGTTGTGGGAACTAATATTGTAGATCCATTTATTTGATTCAATTCTACATCTGCTGATGAATTTACTGGGTCGTTTGATAGATTGTTTACATTTCTTATACCACTTATTGTTGGTATCGGTAACGAATAGTCTTCTTCATAATGAATTTCAGTTTTTATCGAGTCTAACTTTGGATTCAAAGAGTTGGTGGATGTTTCATTATTATATTCGAATAGCGCCTTTAGATTTTTGTTAATATTTTCCGTTAAAGTCATTTCAAGATCCTGTTCACTACTAATGGCTGGCTTAGGGTAATTTTTATCAATTTTATTTTCATATACGTCCACTTGTGTATCCATCTCATTATCTAATTCATCAACTGATAAAGAATCTTGTAACGGATCTTCAATATCAGATTCATATTTGATGCTCATTTGAGGAGAATGTGGATTGGAATCTATATTATTAGATAAAATTTCCGATGCTTTTGTCGCATATTTAAAAATATCTATTTGCTTTGCTTTGTGGAGTGTTTGTAAATATGTCTGCAACCGGTCATCTGAGTCTTGGCATTTTAATGAAAATTTGTAGGATCGTCTTATTTCACTCACACAATCCAGACACATATTTGGCGGCAGACCATCGTTTCCATAATACTATAAATAAAATGTATCCAGTTTTTTCAATCAATACTTATTATATACAATAATAACAAATTGAATAGGTTTTTAATAACTGGATCGATTTAATCGGAAAATTATATATTTTTAGTCGTTTCAGACATGTCTTTTATTTATCTAGTTTTATTGATAAGAATTTATATTTAAAAATAGAAATTGTTTTTTATTATCTAAAATGTTTTGCCAGTGCAAATTTGTTTTATCGTAAAGTATGTATTAAATTTTTTTTTATTACAAATATACACTTTCTGTAATACTGGGAATTTATTTTTAAATATTACAAAATTTATTTTAAGTAATGTTATCTTATTTTAATAGTGCAATTCCCTTTTGGGCTTCATGTCTCGTCTATATTTTTATTTGTAATAATCAAATATGTTTATTACTAATTATTATTATTATATGCATTATTGGTTTACCTGAATTGATGTGCAGGACATTAGCATTTCCGCCAAAGTTAGTTCGTTGGGTCGTTGATCATATAGTGATTTCAATTCTCCTTTGGATAAACATGTTCTACATATTGTATTTAAATTAAGCTGTCTTGATTTTCTCATTATTAAGCTGTTCACTAAAACGAACTGTGAACCACAAACACTTTAAGTTTACCAAACTCTAAAGCACATTTATGTCTTAACACGTCGTTTACGACAAATCAACCGGTAGTCGGTCCTCGCAGTGTTCCCACTTCGTTGTTCCAAAAAGTTCCAACTCCTTATAAATGTTTCACTCGCAGAATTAAACAAATCTGATTTTATTTTAATTACCCTAGTCTATTTAAACTTTGTTCTTACCAACCCGCACTAAAAATAATTCAGTAATTATAAAATTAGTTAAAGAAATATGAACATTTTACTAGATTTATTATAGTGGTAACACTATCGCTTTTTATTGCGCGTGTGTCCCATACGACAAAATGGAGTCGTTTTCTAATTTATCTCCACGATCTCCACTATTATTTTGAGATAAAATTGTAATTTTCGATTATTTCGATCTATAAATTAAATCCATTATTGATAAATTTAGATAAAAAACAGATATGATTACAAAATAAATATTTATTTTTTAACGATTTCTATTACAATATTATATTTGTGATTACACAAATATTTATCAAATTTAACATTCGGTATATAAATAATACAATCATAGCGATTTTCGCGCCGTAAATCAGTGCTTTGCTCCAAAATTAAGCTGTTTTTAGGATTACTTATAATTAAGCGACATTTATACAATTCCAACACTTCAATCGGTAATTCCGAGCTAGCAAAAAATATAAACGTATCATCCTGTTTGCCGCAACCACAAATAAAAAACAAATCCTCATTCTGAATGATCGAATATTGGAATTCTTTTATCGCGATTTTCTTATGCGATATTTTCATCGTTTGCCATATTAATTTCGCGTGGTGTTTATCATAGTGGTTCTTCTTATTACCTGAAACTGGTTGGTTGCAAATTAGACATTTTGAATAGTTACAAAAAAAGTTTTCGTGTCGTATTATATTTGTCATTACGTCTATATATGTGCAACCATTTATTTGAAAGCTACATGGATAGAATAGTTGGGTGCTAATGTCCATTAAGAATTCGTTTTTGACTTCTTTGTCTCGATTGCAATCGTAGCAAACGCAACCATTTTCTGTTTCGCAAATGTAGATCTCTTCTTTCGCGTATTTGTGGCAACGGATACAAGTGACTGTCGCTAACAGTTGCATGTCGAGTTGTTGTTTGATGATGATTGAGAAGTAGACGTTTTTAAAAGTGCCGAAAAGTGTTAATAGACTATTTATGCATGTTTCAATCGAACATTTTTGTTCTATTATCATACGGTTTTGCGCCGCGACTTGTTTTGAGCATTTCATTGATTTCTCGTCGCATTTTATGTGCACTTCGAAATTAAATTGTGATGTTAAGTTTGAGTTGCCAATATATCGGACACAATGCCAGATTTTTGCATGGATCACACTTACTTTATACTGCACTAAAAACACTAAACTATTAAACATTAACACCAGATTGCGTTCGTTGTTGGTTTTAATGTTGTGCGCGAATTGTTTCGAATTCTCGTAAATGTGATCCGGATGTTTGTTTTTGCAGTGTTGGTAGAATGAGACACGTTTGCCGCTCCACTCACAAAAGTTAACCGGTTCGATCGGACAGTTGAACTTGGTGAAGCGGCAATATTTTTCATGATTTGCTACTTTATTGAACGGTACTTTTTTATCGCAACCCACACTTTTATTTATGCACGGGAATAGAGTCATGCTAGCCAACTCTTCGTAAGGGATATTTCTGGTTATATTTTCGTCATCCGTCGGACATCGGCCGCAAACACTTTTCCCATTTGTTTTAATTAATATTGGCGCACACGATAAATAGTCTTTACAAATTGAGCATTTTAACTTCAATAGTAGGTCTTCTCGTACCTCCATTTTTCAATTTGCACACTTTAAGCTATTTTTAGTTAGTGGTAATTAGTTATCGACTCTAAACCATATCTCACTGATTGAAAATACATTTTATATAAATAAGATTAATAAATATACAATCAAATGTCCTATTTATCTAAATCGTTATCACTTTATCAAACACGACGTTTAACGAATTGTACTTAATATTTTGGATTTTCAAAGTACTTTTACTCATAACCTAATTCTTTAAATTGCGAATAAAAATATTTTAAGACATTTCAATGAGGTATAATCGTTTAAAATGACAATTCATTGGAATTATGTAAATCAAATGATCAAACTATTTTTTATAATTTATTCTACAACTGTTTGTATAAATAAATTGCGTTGTTTATTTCCGCGAAGCTAATTTTATTCAATTATCAAGGATATTTGTATTTAATAATTGAATTTTGCATTAAAAAATAGGAAGTTTTCTTGCTCGACATTATAAAATCGGTTAATCAGTACTTGTGACGTCACAAGCAACCTAAAATTGCTCCTAAACTGCCTTTTAGGGTCATGGGAAGTTTATTAATTGAATATATTTTAGTTTGACTATTAAAAGTATTAAAAAAAAGAGAGAGAAATCGTAATTTTTGAAATTTAATTGACACATTTAAAAAATCTGTTTCGCCAACCGCGAGTGAACCGAACGCCTGTTATTATGTAGTGTGGCATGTAGTGAAAAGACTGGCTCATTTGAATATTGAATATTTATAAATGCACACGTCATATACCAGATCAACTGCATTCGAATAAAATTAAAGTTAGAAAGTAATGTTAGTTATTATCATAAACGCTCTCAAAATTTATCTGTCTCCTAAAACCGGTTCTGTGTTTTTAAAACCTACTAGATGGTATAAATCGGCGACTTTGTTTATTTCTCATTAGTTTATTGTCAATATTGCGAGTTCGTGTCAAGTTGCAGTTGCGGCTTAGTATCGTTATACGTATATGTACGCACGTATGTAAATAGTACACGCATTTATTACTAGTGGATTACATACGTATATATATATATAAAAAAAATGTACAAAATGTATCGGTGCTTATTTCTTTCTTTGTTATTGGTATGTTATTACGAAAATTTGTCAAGAATCAGTTTTAATGTTTAGATAAAATTATTTATTTTATTAAGTACGCAAATATATAAAAATACAAGCATTGCTTGCGCCAATGTGCGTCTGGATAAATTAGTGAACAATATGGTGAGATTTAATGATTCAATTAGTTAATATTTTCAGATTTGTTATTGTGAAAGTCGACCACAATTAAAAGATAAAGGTAAATAATTATTAAGTTTGTTTTAACGATTAATTATAATTACAATTTTTTTTTAATAATAACTAAATTAGGAAATGATAGTGAATTAAAAAAAAAATTTTTTAGTGTCAGCATGTGAGGGTAAAGATTGTGCGACAAATGACAATAATAATGGATCAATTTTCCAAAATACATTTCAATTCGTTATTGTTGATTCGCCTGTGCTTGTGGTAGAACCAAAAAAGAAAGCCACTGCAAATAAGAGCAAAAATAAACGATCACTGCCAAACGCCAACCCTATAGCAAACGAGAATATTATAGATAACTGATTTTTACTCTAGTTGGAAAATGCAGCAGGTAGAAATATTCAAGGTTGAAATGTTTGTAAGTACCTAAAAACTGCATAAAATATAGTGCCAGGTGTTTGAAACCAGGAGTCCCCAACCTTTGTGAATGGCGAATGTAATAATGATTGTTTCAGAAATCATTTGCCAACCAGTCACTGACGCCAAACCCCGAAAGTCTGCAAACAACTATGTATCGTAATTTAATTCTATTGGACGCTTAAAACTTTAGCTATTTGTATGCATGTGATCTCCAATCTAATTAAACTTCAAGTTTAACTAGCATTAAATACTTTATTATTTACATACCTAAATAATATTTTTTAATAATGTAAGATTTTAATTATCAAATCAATTAAATAAATAAATACAAATGTGTACATTTTATGAACTTACTACAATATTTTTTACAATCAAAACTGTCTTTTTATTCTGACTCAAAAATCCAAACTGACTTTTCTTCTGATTCAGTCTCAACAAATTTTATTTTTAAACCAAATTTATTCAATTGCGTTTGTTTCTTCCGAGTCGATATTTTTCTCATCCTCGTTTTCGTTGCTTCTTTTCACTGCTTCGTTGATCTACAACCAAAAATAGTGTCGTTTATATTTCACAAATCAATAAAATAATTAAACTTACTATTTCGCTTGGGCAATCTTCAATTATTATATTTAAATCAACGCAATTTTTTAAAGGAATCATATTTTCATTAATCTGTAACAAACAAATAAAACATAATTATATTTTATTATTTCAAAATTTAAAAGCTCTTAAAAAATTACGAACTATAGTTCCTAAAATAACATAAATGGTCAATTTTGGACCAAATAAGAGCTTAAAGCAACTTACCAATCCCATATTTTTATTCTCTTCAATCACATCACCATGTTCAATTTTATATTTTTCTGTATGTTGCACACAACACCTACATGCATAAGTTATAATAGGAATAACAAATAATATCACTAACAACACCAACAGAATTAACATTGCCACACTAGTTTCTGGGTTTCTTATATTATTCAAAGTTTTATTTCTAAATGGTGTTACTTTTAATAAAACAGTACTACTTGTGGAGTAATTCCCATAAATTGCTTGACAACTATAATTATTTTCATCTATTAGACGCGTATTTAGTATCGTTAAATTGCACCAAAATGTATTATTATTAACAATTGACGATAATAACTTATATTTATGTGTTGATTCTAATATAATTCCATGGTTTATCCAGTGTATAATTGGTTGTGGATATCCAGAAACTTTACAGGGTAGCGTAACATTTCCAGTTTCCCAACTAGTTTCAATATGAGAAGCTTCCAAAATAATTGGGAGTTTTAGTTTCTCATTTTGCACTGTTAACGAAAAATATCTATTTATGGTTCCCATATCACTATTTGCCGCACATGTATAATCACCACTATCACTATATGTTAAATTCAAAATAGTCAAATTGTGCTTAAAAATTGTGGGAGTAACACCTATAGATTCGTAAATATATTTATCATTTGATGCCAATAAGCTTTGTTTAAAAAACCAAGTTATAATTGGTTTTGAGTTACTTGTAATAAAACATGATAAAATTGTGTGATTTGATGTGATAATATTTGTGATATTTTCTTGTGGGTGGATAAACTCTAACCAGCAGTTGAACTGGTTTGGTTTTAAGTTACTCCATTTTTGACCTTGTAGAGATTTTGGCTCGGAGCAATTCGGTTGTGACCGATGGAATATATGACGTTGTTCCATAATTTGTCGTAATTTTCGTAAATTACAATCGCAAATCCATTGATTGTCGTGTAAAAACAGATATGTAACTGATTTTAAGCGCTCTATAATTGATCCATCCATTCGTTTGAGTTGATTGTTAGTCAAATCAATTAACCATAAGTTTGGATTATTTCCGAATGCGTGAGGTCCAATATAATTGATTTGATTAAATCTAGCATAAAGTCCATTCAAAGAGGTCAGATTTGTAAATAAACCGTTCGGGAAACTTTGAACTTGATTATTATCGAACCAAATATATTTTAATCGTTTATTGGTTTGGAATAGCGTCGCCGGAAGTTCGCGTATTTCGTTTTTCGTCGCTGATAAATCTGTTAATCTATGTAGGTTTTTAAATGAGTTTTTATCTAAATATGTTAGGTTGCATCTATCAACGAATATTTTTTGTAAATTGACTAAATTGTTGAATGAGTTTGCTGGTAAAGTATCCAATATTTGGTAACTTAGGTAAATTTCTTCGATTTCACTACTTAAGTTTTGGGGCACACTTGTTATTTTCACTTGCATACAATTTGCACGTTTAATACCTGACGACGAATGGCAAGTGCAAGGGTAGCAATGTTGCCACCCGAGACTTGTAAGCGGTTCCACCAATGTTAAAACAACAAATATTATTAGAGACATAATTTGGAATGCAACAGTTGCAAATGTCGACTGTTTACTTGTTTTTAAAGCCAGTACAATGCATTTTTGTTAGTTTATCTAGAAAAACATATCTCATCCGGCATTATCACAATATAGTACATACTTGATTAGTACAACCATCGTAAAATAATTGCATCACAACCATTCATATTTAACACTTTTGCATATACATTTATTGCGAATAAAATAGACAGTTTTTAGACATTTCATGTATTTTATCCCAAATCATAACAATTATACAGTAAATTTCATTATAATAAATCTTAATTAGAGATTTATTTGTGCATTTATTAATTAAGATAAAAAAAATAATGAGTAAATTTTCTGTGCAAATATATTACAAATAATAAGTGATGCTCTTGATTGATTGCGTAGAGCCCCTCCAGAATTTTTCAAATGATAATACTTGACCCATGTATTATAAATATGTATATAAAATCAAAATATTTTGATGCAATGTCATCAGTGTGTGATATCACAAAACGGTGAATACATTTGTTCAACAAAAACACCTAACATTTCCAAAAAGTAAGTGTATAAATGCGTATTAATTATCCATTTTATACGTAATATTACTCAGTGATTTTCAGTTTGTAATCACGAATAAAAATGAAGACGTTATATTATTTATTATTTACGTTTATATTAATTTACTCAATTTATGCTGCACCTGATATACAAAACCAAAAATATGGAGAGTTAAATCGTCAAAAACGAGGTCTATTTATAGCTGTATTCACATCGATGACATCAACGTACGTAAATCGGACATTAGCGAGAATATTACCAGGAGATGAAGCTCAAAACACTTTAGAATTAGGTACTAATTCAAGTCAGCTGAACGGTGATTTACAAATGAATAAAGATGTAGAAGTGATTGAGCCAGTGAGGCAAATTCGGTGCACAGGACTTTATTGTAAAATTGTGGGCCAAGACGGGCAACCGATACCGAAACATTGCGGCAGTGAATATTGTGTTTGTGTTGGCCGGAAGCCGCAAGTGAAACAATGCGCAGAACCACTGGTGTTTGATCTACGCAACGGGATGTGCAGAAGTCGCGATTTAATTAATATACATAATCCATGTTAAATTACGGTTGTTTTAATAATAATTTGAATTGTTTACGTATTAAGTAGGTTGCTTATTTTTAATTGTAATTTTCTAAATTACCCAAAATCTGAATATTACACGTATTATTACTATTAACTTGTAATTGTTTTCGATTTATTTCCTTAATTTCCGGAACATAATTAAATCATAAACCGTGAATTATTTCGAATAATATATTTATTATTAACCACATGTTATTTATATTAATTTTGATAAAAAATTAAAACAATATATTGTATAAAATATCAAATAAAATTACCCGACCGTTTTAAAGTACATATTTTTCCCAATTATTCCATTACTTACGATAAATATATGATATATATATTTGAAACGAATTTATCTCGAATAGAGAATTTTATTTCTTTAAAGGTCAATAACGATGATATGCGTAACCTTTGTTCATTAAATGTCATTTATCTTTAAAAGGTTCAAAGACTACTATGAAGATAGTTAATTGGAAAGCTCATATAGAAATTCTTAAATTATTTATTGAACCAAAGCTCTATTTTGGAACACTTTTGTTATTGATGATCAGAAAGTATCAATATGTTAATTTGTTAGCCGATTTATTTAACTAATAAAACATAAAATACACTTATATTTATTACACATCTTCAATTATAAACTAAAAATAAATCAAATGTTTAATATATTCTTAATAAATATAACAATTTCTTCTTAAATACTATATCAACACTGTTTAAATCCGTATTTAAAATCTGCTTACAAATATAGTTTTTAGGTTAGGTTTAGCTTGAAATAAAACTAAAAACCAATAATTCAGGCACAAAGAAAATGGTGCACTCTTTAACACACTTAACATTCTAAACTCACAGTGCGATTCTGAGCAAGTCTATAAATCTGTAACGACTATCGAATTTTTATCGATTTTAGAATTGCAAGTCAATCAACAATTTACAGCTTACTCTTACAGAATTATATATTTGTTTAGAATTGCACCATTTATTTAAAATTAACATTTATTTACATTAATGCGGTTGCAAAAATAAACTTCGATAAATTAAAAAAGGAACTTGAAATAAGAAAATAAAAAAAACGTGTTTTAGTTGTAGGAAGTATGTGAAAATCAAAAAAATGGTACAATTCCCCATAATTAAGTTAGAGTTTAAGAAATGTGCAACCGAAAATTACGAAAATATTTTACAAATTATAGTTGTGAGTTTTATCCGCGCTATGTGTTAACATATGTCGATTAAGATCCGATTTGCGCCCGAAACTCTTAACACAAATAGTACAATGATGCGATTTAACACCAGTGTGAGTGATCATGTGATCGTTTAGATGCGATTTCAAAATGAAGCTTTTCGTACAAAGCGAACAATGGTGCGGCCGTTTACCGCTGTGGAAAATCATATGACGCGCCAAATGCGACTTCCTCGCGAAACTTTTCGTACAAAACGAACAACTATACGACTTTTCCACCGTGTGAATCAACATATGACGGTGCAAATCGGATTTGCGCGCAAAGTTTTTACTGCACAAAGTGCAATGGTGCGATTTGATACCAGTGTGAGTTAACATATGCCCGTTCAAATGTGATTTTAAAATGAAACTTTTACTACACAATGAACAATGATGCGATCGTTTACCGGAGTGTGTGAGCATATGTCTTTCTAGATGTAATTTGCGCGAAAATGTCTTATTACATAAAGTGCAATTATGCGGTTTTTTAATCGTGTGCGTCACTAAATGCTTTTCTAAATAGGTTTTTTGTGTAAAGCTACGATTACATAACGAACAATGGTATCTATCATCAATTAAATTATTCGTTTGTGGCAAATATGGATTACGAAGTCCAAAATTCAAAATCCCTAATTCGTCTTTAATGAAAGTTTCATTTAGTGGTTTGGTGTTTAAATTCTCGGAACACGTAATTAAATCAACGAGTGATTCATCGCGTAGCTTTGGGAAATGTTTCATGGCATGCTGCGATGTGGCATCACTAACACCCGACTCGGATTCAGTGTGGTGTTGTAAAGCGTGAATAGACCGACTTGGACTATAATCTAACTCAGTTTTGCAATACTGAGCGACTCCAGTATCTTGCACTAGTTTTTGTTCCATTACAGGTGCTTTAATATCTTTAAGAATCGTAAATCGTTTACTAGTTAAACTCTCAAGTGATTCCGTGGCGTTTAATTGTGAAACGTATCCTCGTAGTAATTGATTGTTTTTATGGCACATTTTCTTGAATTCATACGCGATACGTAAATTATGGCAACATTTGTAGCATATAAATATTGGGAAATTGGTCTGTATCCATTCCTATAACAGTCGAAAATTTTTTTGTATATATTCATATAATTTAGAATTTGCGTTTAAAATGATTGCTTACGGTTTCAAATGCACAAAAATTGAGTTTTTCTAGTAATTGTACGTTATCTACGTCTGTATTACTTAAACTCTGAAGTTCTTCTCTGTCAGTAAGGCATACACAGCAGAACGATAATAAGCAATACATTTTTCTAACGAATTTCTACTGACAGATCAAATGCAGAAATAAATACGCCAGAAGTTATTCGCATATCGTAATATTTAATAAATGTTCCACTTTCGTTACCTTAACAAAATAAATCTCACGAATTTCCAGTGTTGTCACTAAACATAAAATAAATAACTGCAATGATTTTGTTCCCATGGGATTCCCCGGTCTTAAATTCTCGTCATTTTTGCATAAATATTTAATCGCATTTTATTAAAATAAACGTTACATTGAAAAACAATTTATAATATAAAAAATGAACAAATAAAGCAACTAAAGAACTTTTTACGGAATTTTTATTTATTTAGGCATTTTAATTTCGTGACAATATAAAGCACTAATAATTAATTTTACGAAAATGTTTAACATTTTGTAAAGTAAGACACCTTAATATTAATTACAAATTGAAATTTAAGACCCTAAATGCAACTTGTTGCACGATTTTTATACATTGGCGCTTTCTTTTCAATTTAGTGATATTTGTGTTTCAGTTATTGGCAACGCTGTTAATATTATTCAGTTAAATGATTAAACCATATAATGTGAAGCTAGGTACATTTTAGTTCGCCATAGTGTATTCAAACTATCTTGTATTTCGTTACGAGTTTAAATATGAATTAATGAAATTTTTCTTAAATATGCAACACTGGATTCAAATTATTTTTTACTTCCCTTATTTTACCTTTCTACTTGGTGTAAATTCAAAATTTTCGCTAATCATTGCAGAGGATTATTATTAAAGTATAATTATATAAAAATTTTGTTAAATTATTACTGATGTATGTATTAATTTTAATACTTTTCGAATTAGAGCAACACACATCTAATGAGTGTTCTCAACGTAGAAAAATAAAAATTAATTAAATTGTCATTTGTCAATAGGGATTAAAGTGTCACTTTGATGAGCTTGTTTACTTCTCGTAAAACGTTTAATCCGTGGTTTGAACAATTTTTATGGTTAGTTTTAAGCGTAATTATTGCTCATCCCAATGGAATATTAAATCATTATTGTGATTATTATTGAAAGTATTAAGTCGATTTGAGTTAATCGCTCGTTAAAAATGGAATCGCTGGTTAAAATGGAATCACTAGTAAAAATGGAGAGGAAACGGCATCGAGCTCAAAATTTTTCCAGTGCAGAAAAACAACTGTTACTTTCCATAGTTGACAAATATAAAGATATTGTTGAGGATAAACGGACCAAATCGTATATTTGGCGTGAGAAAGAAATCACCTGGCAAAAGATCGTCGACGAATATAACACGAAAACACCAGAAGTTTTACGCGAACTAGCATCACTTAAAAAGTGTTATGAGAATTACAAGAAAGTCGTAAGAAAATCGTACGTTAAGGAAGAGTATAGTATGATTTCTAGCAGTGATTTACCAGTTGAGACTCAATTGACTACACCTGAAAATACAACTCCTAAACTATCATTAAAAAATTTAGCTGAATTAACGAGTCATTTGCAAAACGAAAATATATGCAATTCACAGGTAAAATTCTAAACAACCATTATTAATACATAAGACGCTTTCATCGGAATTAACTACACTATAATACTATTATAGTTCCTTATACGTTGTTTTATTTGTACCAAACAGTTGGCAACATTGTATTTACTACGTTTATAGAATCACAATACTGTATCTCTTAGCCATTGTCTTAAGTCACTTTAATATATATTGAAACTAAAATTTTATGATATAGATAAACGACCTAGATTCTAGTACAAACTTTAACAACCCTTCAATACAATTATTTAATGAGCTAAATAACATTTGCGGCAATGATAATGATAACCAGTCCGAAATTAGCGTCACACCCATAACAGATCAAGACGATGGTGTACAAAATAGAAAACACGATCGAAACGCAAAGTTATGGCAAAAGCGACGGCGTCCTATATTCCATCGAACGAAATTCAGTAACCCGTACTCGTCGATTTATTCGAAACTTGCGAGAGAGAAATTAAATCTCGTTAAATTGCAAGCGAGTATATTGCGGCAAGATACAATTACTAGACGGGAGCGTGAGCGCGAAGGTCACATGGTGTTGCAACAGATCTTATTGACTGAGTTGAAGATTAAACAAGCGATTTTAATGAAACTTCAACATCAAGATCAGTAAGTTACGAGAACGGAGCTCAAGAATTTTTTTGCTAAGCGTAACTCAAATTTCATTTTAATATATAATGAAATAATAATAATTGACATATTTTCCGTTGCAGTTTTATGTTGTGAAATCGAGATTAAATCTGGATTTGACATAGAAAACGCTTTCCAAAATAAATAAAATTGGATGAAAACCTAATTATAAGTATATATGTTATGTTTTGTATATATTAGTTTAATTGTGATTGTTGTGTAATTTGTTTTAAATATTGATTTTAATATGAGGTCAGTTACATTTGGAAAATAAAGTTTTAAAAATGAACACGAAATATTCTAATGCAAATTGTTTATTTGGTCAATAGTTTTTATTTATTAAATAATTTTTAATTATTTTTATCAATTTCTAGAATAATGGAATATATTTTAAATTTTATTCACTCTAAATTCATTGATTTATTTTAAGAACTTTTAACACTAAATTTAATTAGTAATTTTTTTCGTAATTTAATTTCGCTGTTTTTGCACAAATAATGTAATTTCTTTAAAATATTGACCAAATAAATGTAAGCCTTTGTATTATAATAAATAAATATACGATATATTTTTTAATAATTCAATTTTTATTCAATAAGTAAATATATTTTTATTTATATATATAAGATATTTAATACAGTTTTTTTTTGTCATATTTAAAGATTTCATGAGTTTATAAATAAATGAGATAAAGTAAATCATATTGGTTTTGTTTCTATAAAATTGTATTTGACAAGCTCAAGTGAGATGTGCAAAATTATGGAAAGGCAAGTATTATAAATTAAATGTTTATAAGGCTTAAAAGTATCGCTACTATTTTTTAAATTTATTTTTGAGCTACAAAACCATATTTTTCGTAAATATTTGATTAAATTGGTAAATAAATCGCGATAAATTTGTAATGTATCTATAAATTAAAGCTCACATACACCAAAAAATACTAGAAATATAAAGGGTAACGGGACGCGCTTATGTTCTGCTTATTCCTCATTACGTAATATCTAATTCTGCAATGCGTGTGCTTTATATATTCTCGGGCATTTATGACGTAAAGTCATTTTTTAATTTATCTCTTATTAGCAATAATTAACAAATACAATAATATAATAATTATAAGTATAGTGAAAATTGGAATTTACCATATTAGGAATGAAAACAAAATGGCTACCTTAACCATGTAACTTGCGTTTTGTACTTTATATAATTAGGGATTCGGTTAGAGAAGCTTTTTTTATTTATAATGTAAATCAATATTGAAAAAGTCTTATGTTTATGACACTAATTACAATTCTAAGATTTAACTGTCAAGCGTCATTGTTAGTTGTTTTATTTTTAGAAAGCAATTAACTGTCGATAACTAATACGAAAATCTTAAACGACTAAAAATAAAACAAATTCCATCATATATCATTAATAAATGTTCAAATTATATTTCACTTAATAATGCGATTTGTAAATACATAATAAATACAGGATACATTACATTTTATCGGTACATGATGTTTGACAATTATTTGTACGTTCAATTTTCTCGAATTTGTCACCAAATTAGTAGATAAAAAACGAAAAATACGCGTTAAAACACCGACATACCTTAAAACAAACATCGTAAACTGACTTTTTTTTTTGTTTATGTTGCTGCATATTTCTAATAAACAATCATTTTCTATATACATATTTTAAATAAATATAACTTATGCAATAATTGTCTTTTTTTTTGTCAAATATTAAATAGAAAACAAGATATTACAGTCTTTTTGGCATATCCATGCTTACACATATATTATGAGCTATGAGTTAGTATTTCAGTTTTAATTTTGTCAGTCATTCATTAATTATTAATTTTGTTTAGTGCATCCATCGATATATTTGTTTATTAGCAAGCATTTTAGAAGAAAATATATATATATATATTTTTTTAATTATTTTAAACTATTTAGTAACGCGTAATATTCCATCACCTTTTAAAAATGCGATTCTAATTCTGTAAATCTAACATATTTATTTAACAAACTATACTAACAAAATGTCATTATTTTTTTTTTATATTAGCGCAAAATATTAGTGAAGAAATTTGGTATATTTAATTTTATGATATTTAAATCGGTTTGCGGTCGAAGGCAATTTTATACTAAATGTTTTATAGCGATAATCTACCTGAGAGTAAATGGGTAGTGACGCGATTTGGATTATCCAATAATTTATTGTTTTTTTTTTTGTGAGGAACAAAATTTCAACTGTAATACTTTTATTTAATTTAGAAATAGGATTTTTTAGAAAAGCCGTAATAAACAACATGAAAATGTAAAGGCTGTTTGAGTTCTAAAAGTTTAGACTAAGCATAGTTAATAGTTAGAATAGAATTACGCCTACTAATCTTAGTCAACAAAGTAAAAGAAATTTAGTACTTTAATTATTTGCGAATTTAAAAGAATATCCAAATTTAGTAAGCTTATTTGTTGAGAGTTTTAAACATATGATATTTTAAAATAGTTTTTATAGGTTCTTATCAATCTGTTTTACGTAAAATTTTAAATAATTACTTTTTTTTACTTTGTTGTTAAGTTAGTTATCAGGTTTAAAAATTGCTTAGTTTTGGACAAATGATGCTTACAACCACAAGATCATAAGACATGTTTTACTAAATTCGCATTACATTCCTAGAAAGATTTATGCCATCGATTATCATTTAGCAGGTGATTTAAGCGGACTTAAATCCTTATATAAGCCTAATCTAATGCCAACTTCTTTCGGTTGTCTTGTAGTGGGTTGAACAGGAAATGGACTAAACGTCTTATCTGGACTCAGAGGCGACTTAATATTTCTTCGCGGTGGTGATAGCGTTGGTAAACTAAACGAGGGTAGATACTTTGTATCTGTAGGGGATGTAGATTTTTCTTTGCTGCATATTGGTGAGATTTGAAGTGTTTTTGAAGTGCATGGGATATCTGTTTGGAAACTGGTGAATTGTAAACATGATAAATGCTTCGGGGGCGATACTTCTGGCGAATATGAGGATGCAAATTGAGGTGATGCCAAATCAATAGATAGATTGCTTTTATGAAATTTTTGGTAATCAGATGAATTCTCAGGATAATCATAAAATGATTGGGCGGATGATTTTTTATCGGTGGATGTTATATTATTGTCATCTTCGTTTCTAGTTCTAGCTAAATATTTGCTACAAGAATCTTTTTTTGAAGTTCCCCCATCTAGTTGTCTTTCTGAAGAGCTAATTTGATTAACATATTTTGTAGTTTCTTCAAATTCTGAAGTTTTATAATCTTTTGTTGATGTGATTCGTTCATTACTTGCTTCTTCTTGATACGTATCTTCAAATTTTCTCCGTGGAGATTCATATTTAGCATCTTCTCGTACAGATCTTTCTTCTAGCTTTTTTCCAGATGTGCTTATTTCATCTACATGTTTTGTAGAACTATCAACTTTTGATCTATATTTGTCATCAATTTCATCATTTACTGATTTGAATCTGCTTTCTAAATATCGATCAGTGTCTGCTTTATAAGCTTCATCACATTTTATTTCCGATGAACTATCATTTATTTTTTTGCAAGTTTCTTCAAATTTCCTGCGTGGAGATTCATATATTTCATCTTCTTTACTTATACGTTTTGGTGAGTGATCTTTTCGTTTATCTTCTTGTTTTGAATTATCATCGAAGTATCGTCGAGGAGATTCATATTTTGCAGAAGGCTCTTCTCGTAAAGTGTTTTCAAACTGTCTTCGTGGAGATTCAAATGTTGACATTTCTTCTTTATTTAAATGCGTTGGGGATTTATCAACTGATCTATTCGGCGAATTAGATCTTTCGCTAAGATAACTCGGTTTATGATCTTTTACTTGTCTTCGTGGCGATTCATATATATCTGAATCTTCTTTAGATTCATATTTCGAAGATTTTTCAGGAGAAATATATTTGGATGTTTCTGTTCTGAATCTGGTAGTAAATTTAAAATCATCGGAAGATTCATCTAAATATTTTCTTGGTGAACTATATGTTTCTTTCGATACTTCTGGGCTCTTGGATCGATAATTACTAAATTTTACGTTTCCTTCTTCCTGTATAGTATTTTTTGAAGATACTGGCAATGTTTCAGTATCTTCAAGTTTTTTATCTTTTTTATCTGAAGTATATCTGTCACTAAATTCATTTGAAGATTCTGCAAGTGGACTACTTAATGACGTATATCTGTTTCTGAATTTTGAAGGTGAATACCGCTCCAGCTCTAATTCGTTACTGTCGAATGAAGTAGCACGCTTTTTATATTCTTTAGATCTTTGAAATGAAGAGACGGGTTCGTCTTCTTGAAAACTTTGGTATCTTCCATATGAACTTAATGAATCTTTTCGTTCGTTGGTACTTGATAAATATTTTGATGGTGAAGAATATGATGATCTGTCGCAGGTATCATCACCACTTCTTGAATACTTAGAAGGTGATGAGTATGGAGATACTTTACATGCTTCATTCTCCGAGGAAATTGAGTGTGGATCTGTAGTTGATTTTTTGATTGGTGATGAATAAATGCTTGTTGTTTTTTCTGGCTCATCTTCTGGAGAAAATGGATTTCTTAGCGTTTCATATTTACGTTTATATAGGTAATCGCGGCCACTATCTATCTTTTTTGGTTTATCTTCTTCTAGTATTGCAATTTTTTGAAATTGAGATTTAGGTCCTTCGGATGATTCTTCATCTGTATTTCTGTTTGTAGATTTACTTGTATACAGAAAATCAACTTCAGTATCTTTTTTTATAAGTTTAGTTTCTTCTATGTTTACATTTTTTCGTAATTGATATTCATTATCATTTGACCAACTTTCACTCTCGCATTTATCTCGTTTTGGAGGTTTATAAAGATCATCTGTAGTTTGATCTTTGATTGTATCTGTTTTTGATTTATATTCGCTTTCTTTTATTATTTCTTCGCTTTCATATTTATCTCTTTTAGAAGGTAAATCCAAATCTTCATCTGAAGTTCGTGAATATGTTTTATTTGTAGATTGGAATTTATTTTCTGGAGAAGAATTTAATTTTACTTCTTTACTTTCTGAATATACATCAATGTTTATTGGTTCATTTTCTTTTAAAAACTCTTTTCTAGAAGAAGTGTTATCAACTTTATCAATATTGGTTTTTGAAGAATTATTTTTATCTTCTTCAGATATTCCCAAAATTTCATGTTTTATTTTTAAATTAATTTCTTTTGTTAATTTTTCACTTGAACTTAACGGTTCTGGACTTCTATCATAATTATCGCTTTTGTTATTTTCTTTTGAAGATTCTTCTCCTAAATAATGTAATATCTCTGCTTTTTCTGCTTTATTAACATCTTTGTTAGGAGAGACATTTTCGCTGTCTTTAATATGTGAACTTTTAAATTCTGCTTCATTTGTAATTTGGTAACTAATTTCGTCGTAAAAAGCCGTCTCTATATCTTGTTTCCGTGATGTATTATTGCTTTCTTCAAGAGTACTATTTGAACATGCTTCATTTCTAAATGGGAACACATTTTCTTTGGACAGTTCTTCACTTAGAGAAGTAACTCTTTCGGGACTTTCAACCACATCTGTTATTTTTGGCGGTGACTTTTCTAAATCTTCATCTAAAATAGCTGGACTTATTGAATATGATTCCGTTGCACTTAGATCTTCATCTTCTTCTCTACTACTACGATCATCGTATAATAGTGATTCAGAACGTAAAAAAGTCTTCGAAATTGGTGACTTCGATAGTTCTTCTTCACTGTCTTCAACCTCACTTGATCGTTGATGCTGTAATATTCGATGAAGAATCAATGAATTTTCTTGGATAATTTTTAATGCACGCTCACTATTTCTTCTTCCTGCCTCAAGTCGTTTGTCTTCAACTGTTAAAAGTTCTATGGATGGTTGTTTTGTTAAGGGTTCTTTGTAATTTTTTTTAGTATCTTCAATAAACTTAACATCTATTTTTATTTGTATTTCTTCTGTATCTGGTGATTCTGTAGTTAATGTTATTGAACAGATTTCGTCTTTTAATTGTTCTTCGTCGGCTATTATTTCTTCTTTAGAGAAAAGATGAGATTTAACTGGTGAAACAATTTTATCTTTATCAAACGGTGTTCGTATATGTTCTGATTCTGGCTTATCATCAGTTTTTATTTCTTCTTTTTTGGTAATTTGTGACGGTTTTATTAACACTGCTTCAATTTGATTATTCATTGAGATTGAATAATTTTCCTTTGATTTAATTTCTTGATCATAATTTTCTTCTTTAGTTTCTATAGATTTATTCTCAGACCAATTAGTATTTATATCTTCATTTTGATTTTCAGAAGCTACCTCTTGCTTATTCTGTGAAATATATTCAGTAGATTTTGAAGCTTCATTGACAACATTGTCAATATTATTTTGACTCTTATCTTCATTTAGAGATGTTGTTAAATTATTTGGGTCTTTCAGCGAAATTTCCCTTGATGTTAAATTTGAGAATTCTTGAGCCATTTTTTCAGGAGGCAATGAAATTAAATTTGCTTCATATATGCTTTCATTATTTGTCTCGTTATCTTCAGGTGCAGTTTTTATCTCGGTGGTTTTAGATTGGAAAGGTGACCATTGTATTGTTTCTTCATCTGGTGAAGCATGGATATCGAAACTTCGTTGTTTATAAATAAACGTTTTATCTAGATCACTTTTAACAGTTTCTTCATAACTTTTATGTCTTTGTAACTTTTCTTCATTTAGTTTCCAAGTAAAATTTTCTTCTTCTTGCGGTGATGGAGTAGTATTTTGTTTTAATATTTTAACACGTTCTTCCAAAAACGAATCAAAATCAGAACTTTTGTCTTCAGATTTTTGATTGCTTAAACGCTCTTCCAAAAATGACTCAAAATCACAGCTTATATCTTCTGACGTTTTATTAGCTAAACGTTCTTCTAGAAATGAATCAAAATCGCAACTTTTGTCTTCTGAAATTTCATTGATAGATTCATTTATTTCATTCACATTTGTGACATCATTTTTTAATTTAGTTATTATTTCTTCTTTGATTTGAACACCATTTGCATCATTTATTTTCTCGTTTGAGCTTAATTTTTTATTCACATCTTCATAATTATGCATAAGTTCAGAGCTATATGATTTATCAGGAGTAATAATTTTTGATTTTTCTTCAATTTGTTCTTCGAAGCTCAATAGATTTGGTTGGTCGTTAGATTTTAGTTTTTCTTGACTCTCTTCAAAACTTAATGGATTATCTTCGAACGATGATGCTTGATCAGAGAAATGTAAGGTTCTCATTGAAGATGTGTTTTCTACTATTAATGACGAATCGTCTATGTTCTCTTTGGAGTTTGACCAATTATCTTGGAAATTATATGAACTGACTGGTGATACTTCTAGATTAGTTTGGGAAGATAGTGAATTGTCAAATGTGAAGAAATTTTGGGATTCACTTGTGTTGATTTCTGAGCTTGGTTCTTCACATTTATTTGATGATTCTATTATATTTTTACTATCATCAGGAGTTTTTATATTGTTTGGTGAACATTTAATTTCTTCGTTTACCAATTGTTCTTCATTTGTATTCGAAGTACTTTTTATAAATTTGATTTCATTGTCATAATTCTGGCATGAATCCCTTGATAAGTGATTTGTACTTTTAATATCCAAGTCATTAGTTGTAGTAATTTCTATTTGTGCTCCAGTTTGTGAATGGACATTTTGATCATTATTTCCTTCATTATTGTCAAAAATGTGAGAAGATTGTGAATGTAGAGCATCCTTATTATCTAAAATATTTGCTTCCACGTCCAATAATTCATCAGTTTGATTATCAATTGTAACTAAAATATTTTCATTCATGATTTCGTCATTTGTATCATTTATCACGTTTTCTTCAACTTTCATCAACTTTACACCATTGTCTACACCAATTTTTAATTCACCCACATTCGTGTCACTATCTTTAATAGCATCATTTTCCAATGATGTTTTATTTCGATTGCGATTATTTTTCATATCTTTTGAACTTGCTCGAGACTTTTTGTCAATTGGTTTTGAGGTGTCTGTTGACTTGTCATCTGAATCAAAATCATCGAGACGATCTGGTTCATCACACAACTCTGTTGATGTACTGCTACCGTCATCGTCGGAGTAGCTTGATGAATCACTGTCTGGTGTGAAGGTTTCCTTTGTTTCAACAGGCTCTTCAACATACGATGGCCGCCGAGGATATCGTATTTTTGCTGTATCTTTCCAGTGAACTGTTTCACCTAAAATAAAAATTCACAATCATAGAATATGCACATGTCGTATATTGATTTTGATGGTTATTATTTCGAAAATAAGAATTGGTTTAATAATGGAAATTATAAATTGCAATTTCTGGCGATATTGGAAATCTGTCATATTACTTCTAGACAAGGAAATTTAGGATCGATATCTTTAATTGCGTTTATAGGTCGCCTAAAATACGAATTGTCGCATTGCTACAAACCTTGTGAGTTCTTTTTGATAAGCTCAATTTTTCTAGCGGGTGGTATCGCACCTTTTGGCGGCCCTAGGCGGCGTCCCCGTGAGTTAACAATTGCGTTCTTACCCAAAAGGAGGTGATTCATTGCTATTGGAGGAGGCGTAGGATTCGGACCTAACAACGAACAAAATCTAGATTAAGACCAATTCTCTTATAATTTTCTATCTTTGAGAATTTAAAGATACAAATTTTGTTTGTTTTTTTTTTGTGTTGAATATTGAACTTACCAATAGGTTGTCTGGCACATGCGGCTTGTAGTATAATATGAGCTTGTCTTTGTCGTTCGCGTAATCGTGCATATTGCTTTTTAAGAGCGGAAATGTCCAAAGCCAATCTCTCTCGGTCTGGATGTCCATGAGCGTACGGTTGTATTAAATTGGCACCAGTTGCAGACATATTCCTCTCTAAAATATATTAAGAGTATTAAAACACCAAATTTAATTCGAACATATTGTGACCATTTTAGCGTGAAAGCTTTAATAAATCATAAATAAATAGCGAAATTATAATATTTCAAGCAGCTTTTAGTAGCGTAATAATTATCCAATTAATTCTGATAATATTATAGTGGTTTTTTCGTCTCGGTTGACTATAATTAGTTAGAGTGTTTACCGCGTTTTCGTCCTGCTGCCATACCATAGGCGGCAGTGACTGCCGCCTTTTCATCATCGCTTTCCACATCATCGTCATCCGAGTAGAATAATTTCAACCCTTTTTTCGCTGCTGATTGCACGGATTGAGTCCACGGTGTTATGTTGTACAAGTACCTTTGCACCCAGAAATATAAATCAATACGCAACTCAAAGGATTTACACACAGACATCATGACTGATGACTACAATAGAGTGTGGATAATAATAAGAATGACGCTTTGAAGCGTAAACTATTTCAAAGATAAAAATAAATCACGTAAAAGTTACATCTTTTATAGATTAATGATAAAAAAAGCTAGTAGAGCAAATTTAATTATATTAAAATATATTCCTAGTAAAATTGGTACATAAAAAAATTAAGTGTTTATCATAAAACTGAAATCTTCTAAAAACATGTATTAGGATTGCAGATTTGGTGGTAGTAATAAAAAAAAACATGAAACTATTATGATTAGGGGGATGTTGAATATTCATTTAGAATTGTTTACCTGTCACGCATTTCGTTAAGTTCAGGGCATGCGCCAATTGCGACAATGGATTTAACGAGTGTATTAGAGTCGACCAAGCCGAATTCTAGCATTTCTCGCGTTAAAACACCCATTATCGAGTAGAATTCGTCAGCTGAGTTCACCGCTAAAATTCGACTGCAAAAAAAACGTACTTTACCATAATATAAGCTTTTACCTAAACGCAAAAGCATGTATACTTCGAAATTGAATTTCAATTTATTTCACCTTATTTTCCGGTTGCTACATTCAAATCCTTACTAGATCTTTTATTTTAGAACTATATTAGAGATTAAAATAAAATCCCAGAAATTTTCCTAAATTTATTTAACGTTAAGTTTTTAACGATTAAAATTGGTATGTTGGGATGAATATTACGAATAAATCAAAGTCAGAGAAACGGTAGTGAAAATAAAATATGATAATATTAAAGCGACACTGTCAAGATGTGTAGTTCATGTTTCACCAACAAAGATAATAAGTTTAAAAGGTATTTGAACTAAAGGCGACCGACGCGACGGTTTGGTATAATCTAATATCATGGTACAGCGAACAAGCGCCTAACAATGTCACCAATAATGTTTATCTTGTGGTAACGGGATGGAATATTAAAGGTGTATAAATTAAACTTACTCGGACAGTTTTTCCCAAATGGCGATCGCAGTGCGAAGCAGTATTTCGTTGCCTTCTAAAAATATCAAATCCCAAACGCGCAACACAGTTGATTGAGGTAAACAGTTGCAGAACAGCGTTAGGAACCATTGCATTGTGAAGACATTTGTCAGCGGTGGTTCGTATGAGTTACCTGAAACAATACACTCGTGCTTGCTATTTAGGTCTTTGTGCTTCAAAGCGACTATTTCCCATATGTATACCACATATAAATGCATATCCTCAAGGGACGCGTAAAAGTGGATCAAACTCTAGATTCAGGAACTAATTTTACTTTATTAAAAATTATAATTTAAGCTTTTATATTTTATTTTATTACTCTAGATTGGGTTTTTGAAGCGATACAGTATCATAAATAATCGCTTGACAAATCCTTGTCAAGTAGCAATAACGACCCACGTCATAGTGACGCAAAGTAAATGTTTAACGATATAGTGCAGGGGGTCGTAGGAAAATGTCAAAATGTCACTATTCAAGTTTCAAGTGCATTTCAGTGTATATAGTGGCCATTAAAATGTTGAAATATTCGCCAAATGACCACTATATGAGTTACAGACAGGCGATACGCTCATAATCGCTCTTTTGCTCTTTTGCTATTCTTTATTGCACCCACAAAAAAAATAAAACTCTGCAGACTTCCAGTCTGGATCAAATACATTACATATTATTTAATATATAAATAACTAAAATATTTTTATTCAACATTCGTTTTCAATATTATTGTGATACTTGCACAAATAAATTATTATTGAAGTTGTCGTTAAAGAATTTCTGATTAAGCACCGGTATTACTTGTTAAACTCAACTTTTGTGTCGTACGCAGAACTTTGATGATTAGTTTGTAATTCCTTAGTGTACCACGTTCTTGATGAATTCCCTTCCGGTTCGGTGTAATTTCACATTTTATAAATTATTGCAAATAAGCAACTACTAGTCCACTGCGAATACGACAATGTATAGATGCGAATCAGAGTAATGAATTGAAATGCATTTGATTATTTGGTAACAACCCGTCGGTTCCGTCGCAAATAAAATCTCATTTGCATTTATGGTTAATTCATTATAAGGGTACCCTTAATTTCCAAAAGGTCTAAATCTATTTATTACTAAACCGCTATGTTTAATTGAAATTTTGATTCTTATACATAAGATAAAAGACAGTATATAATATAGAACGATTATAGAATATTTAGATGAATAACTTTGAATATTTATTTAATGACCTTTATTATATAAGATCAAAGAGGTTGTAGGTCGTTTTATGTAATGTAACCCCTTTTGTGTGCTGGTTGCTCTGTATAGAACCACATATTTGATCTAATAAGCGAAAAAAATTCTTTTCATTTAAAAAACGTGCTCAAACGCAAAATTCGTTCAGCGAAATAATAGCACGCAAGAGTACCGAATTCCCAAAACATTTACGACCTGAGTCAATATTATATTTCAAGGAAATAATACGTATAGTTTAAATAATAAGTTGTATATTATATATTATGTATGTATCCCTATATGGGTCAGCGAATAAAGCAAAAGATCAAACGAAACTCCAAAATGGGGTTTTAAATGTCACCAGCTGTGCAAGTAACATCAAACTGTGATAGGAATAATAAAGTTAGTTATTTTTAGCTTATAATTTTCGATTCTCAATATTTTATTGCAATTTTGGTGTTATTGTATTAAAGTGGAAATGGAGTTTAGACGTCACTGTTGGTGTCATATTTCAGTGCGTCATCACCGGATAATTAAGAAGCGCGTAATGGTACTTCATTATGTTTAATAATAATTGGAGGAAGCTGTGTCAGCTTATTGTCTAATGAACAGCTACTTGTGAAAATTGCAAATAATAACGGGTTTGCATACAATGTACTTGAACTATACCTTGGAAGCATACTCTGTAATTTCCATTATTATTGTATAGTCTATTCCATAATACAACCAATTTAACCTTCATTCAAATTTCCTTATTGTATATCATTTATGTAGCGTTTCTACTACGCCAATTAATAGAATATTAAATGAAAATAAATAAAAGAAATGTTTAAAAATTTTATGTAGTTCCAAAATATAATAAAAGTAATTGTTGCTTTATGATAAATGTAAGGATTTACCTTCTCTAGCATCGTTCTGTAAGGCTTCTAAGTGCTTTGAAAGTAAAGGAAGCCGCATCTTGAGTAGATCTCGAAAGACGACCATATCAACCGAAAGACCTCGTAAATTATTGGCAAAATAAGACTCTGGCAGGACTCCCTCTATTAAATAAATCATTACCTAAAACAAATCACAATTACTACAAACTCAACTAAATCTATTAAATTTACAAATAATCGAAAAATATTTATTTACACATATAAATACAATTATCCAGTTACCATTATTTTATATATATAATATACTAACTTTAACTGAATCCGCTTCCGATTTATCCATAACTTGTAAAATTAAAGCTGCTAACATATTAAAACCCTGACAATACCCAACGGATTTATTCCATCTGGCATAGGCGAGTAGAACACGTTTCAGGAGCGCTTGGTTTTCTTGACCCGCAGCCCCGCAAAATAAACTACAACCAGTCCTGTGCAAATCCTAGAAAATTTAAATAATATACATAACAACGAAAATAAAAAGCGTGATTTTGTAATATCAGTTCCAGTTTGAATTTATACATTTCCATAACGGATGCGTAACACGGAAAATACATTTTAATTATGTTTTATAATTAAAACCCATTCCTCTCGCGCGTAAAAGGTATCTAGGGTATTAAGAATTTGTAAGTTTGATGAATTTCCAACTTACTCAACTTTATATATATGGAAATATTTGTTTTATAGAACTAATATGAATCTTACTTTGACAATTTGTACTCCTAATTCATTATCGTCCGGGTTGGACCATTCGTTGAAACACAACCGCTCTGTTTGACTCCAATTCACGCCTTTACTCTGCAGATATTTCTCGGATAACTCTAACCACAGCTGCAACCATATTTACGTTAAATTAACTAATGTTTTAATAAAAAAAAACACCATAAAATATTCCGTGAATAACAAATCCTTTAGGGTTCTCATCCAGAAAAAATGAAACAAAACGCATTTATAGGAACAGAATAAAAATAATTGTAAAATAAAATATCCTGGGATTGGGAGAAATAATTATATGTCTAGTGACGTCATAAGAATGTATATCTTCTAAAATGATATTGCGAACTAAAACACTCTGGTTCATCTATATAGTGCAAAAACGTCATTGAACATATTATCTAGGTCAATGACGTCACGTGTAGTTTATAGGGCGTCTGTAGAGTTAGGCGAATTTCGTAAAAATATTTCTCGAAAATTAATTTTGTACTACAACCATAAATAAGATTTATTCACGTTTTAATGTGTGATTAATTAATCTTCGCCGTACTACTGATGCTGTATTTTACGTGATTGATGTTTGGGTGTTGCGATTAAAATTTTGCTACTGGAAAATGGTTACGCGATGGTTTTGCGGCGATGTAATTTAAGATGTTTTGTTAATGAAACAGAATACTCAATCGGAAAACATGAGAGGCTGTAATTCTATTATGGTATTATGATTATGGTACAAATATGTAAGTCGTAAGATTTCCTTGCGCGATGTCTGCAAGTACTTTGATCTCGTATGTTTGCCAAACATATTATAAGTTTTGCTTTGCGTAAATATATAAATAGTAATTACCTTTCTTCGGAATTCGGAGGGTATACCACCAGGTAACTTTGCTACCATCTTCATAGCATCTCGCCATTGATTAAAACCGGAATCTCCTGGTACTGGAGTCGGTGAAAAACGCATATTTGTATCTTCACCTATAAATAAAATCAAACACATCCTTTTTTTTTAGTCTCCTCAAGAAGGCTCATTTGCAAGCGATAATTAAAATTATTATTATTTATTGGTAATAAGACAGTTTTACATGTTTAAATCTTACGCAAATACGAATGCAAAAATATTACGGCTCGCTAGAGATAAATTGCATTTCGTTGTACAAATAAATGCACAATGTATTTAAAAAAACATATGATTACAAATTAATAATTACCTATTGATACAATCTAATCTACATATTCAAAGATATTATTGTAAAATATCGAAATGAGATAATATTGATAACTGTTTTTGCAATCGAATTATTATTTTTCTGTATTTACAAAATACAATAGAGAACAGATGAAAGTTCAAGCAATAAATTACGTACTCATGATTTAGTTCTAATAATTAGTTATTAAGTGCAGTAACAATATTCATAAACATAAATAGGTAAGAGTAAAATATATGATTAATTTTGAATTTATATCTTTTGACAAAGAGGTGCATTCTTACATTTTGAGTTTCATCATAAAATTAATACTATTCATACCAGAATGATAAAATTAATTACCGAAAATAAAATATGAATTTCTGTTAATAGAAAATGAAATTCTGTTAACAGAAATTCTTTTCTGATATCTGGAAAAGTTCTGTTTATAAATCAGAGAACTAACATTGGAATCATCTCGATTTACGTCATAGATATATTTGAAATAATAAATTAATAGAACTCATATTTCTCAATTTCTGCGATAGATATTTTGGCTACTGATATATTAAAATCTTTATCTGATAATATAAATCTGAAACAGCCATTTTGATTGACAATGCAGTTCCAATGTCCAGAAATTACTCACTCTCGAGTATTTCCGAGCTTACACCAAAAAATTGGCTGTCCAATGAGTCGTTTTTACTACAATTTAACCGAACGGAATCCACTTGCACAAAATGCTCAAGTATTACAAAACGCAAATCGTTTGATACAGAAAGACGCTCGTGATTTAGAATTCAATATTACAACGATGGTCAATGAACAATTCTTCGTCATCGAATTAGGGGAGCATTTTATAATTCATGTTGAAAAACGCAAAAAAATCCGACGAGTTTATCAGTGGAACAGAATTAATCGAGTTTCAACAAATGTCGTTTATTTTAGTGTTTGTTTCGAGGGGGATGCACAAACAGCTTCAAACTACAGTTATTATTTAAATCTATTTAATTTAATAGATTTTTCAGTGATGCAAGTGAGTTGCTTGTATAGTAAAGACAACTATTTACCAGATTCCGGAAAGGATTACCAACTAGCTGTGATTTCAAATTCACGAAATCGCATTCTTAAACTATCTATTATAATTGATACATGTTCTAAAAGTAATTTCTTTCTCTGTAACGCAAATAATAAAATCTTTAGAGGCAGAAATGGACTGGCTTGTGAAAAATGCGCGAATGCTCTTCAAAAGTGCAAATTCAGTCGAGTAGGTTGCCTATATATGGACACTTATAGTAAGGTAGAAATACATCGAAAGTGGTATTGTGATTATAATAAGACTTGCACCATATGTAATCGGGAAATAAAGCAGAAATCTTTACGAATCCATTACAATAAGGAGCATTCTTTGATGGATCCAAATGAAGATTGGATCAATATTGAGTTCAACGCATATGTTGTGATCAATCATGAAATAGGCATTCTAATTTGTGAATATAAGAAACAACTAGATGAATGCATCTTTAAAGTGCATTCAGCTATACAAAGTGGAGATTTATACAGGTATCAATGCGAATTGGAATATTTAGTTGGGAATGGTGATACAATTAAAGAAGTACTTGAATTGGTATGTTGCAATAAGCAAGTTCAAAATTATAGTGATTGGAGTACTCGTATTAACTTACGAAATACTAACACCATGGCATTTAAAATTTATTTGACTGAACGGTATAAAATTTTTGAACACTTTTAAAAATTCGTGATAATTTCCGAAATTAGAGAATGGAAATTGTTTTATTATTATTGTTTTTATATTTATATATTGTTACAAATCTATATTTAAATAAATCGTAAAAACTGGTGGTGGTGGAATGAAACATCTAGATTTAATAATCCACAGGGCCCGTAATCCATTTTTATCAATTAAACTGTTTGAATAGTACAATTTTTGGAAATAAATTCCAATTTTCGTTAAAAAACAAATCGACTTACAATTCGGAATTGCAATCAAAATATTAATTGACCAATTTGACAAATGTAAGCTGCTCCCATAGCTAATGCAATATTGTTTTCCTGATTGATTTTAAATTAAAATTGTGATTAGATTTTATTTGTTTTAATTTAAAAAATAAAACTTTATTTTATTATCTATTTAGTACTTTATATATAAATAGTTTTAAAAATCCTTAAAGGACTAGGACAAAATTATAAATAATAATAAATTCCGAGTATTGTGTAAATAAAAAATAAAATACAAATAAAGAACTAATCAAGTAAATGTATTTGAAATGGTATAGGAATCGACAAAATAATAATTTACAATAAGTGCAAGTGTTTATTTATATATTCGAAAAGTAATAAATAATACATTTATTATAAACACATACT
This sequence comes from Nebria brevicollis, assembly GCA_944738965.1. Lineage (NCBI taxonomy): Eukaryota > Metazoa > Arthropoda > Insecta > Coleoptera > Carabidae > Nebria > Nebria brevicollis. Next base: position 1,167,950 of record OX122909.1, on the reverse strand, counting down.
AAATACTAAAAACAACATAAATCTCCATTTACCCAGATATTTCGATCCACTAGCGAAATTTTTCAATGAATTTAGTAAGCCACTCATGTGTCACATTTCAGGAAACAAATTTTATTTATTACAACTGTCTATTTTAACACCACTTAACAACCACGTAACCATAAACATTCGAAAACTCATACTTCCCACATATTACCAAAACGCGAAACAACCCCCCCCACGTTCATACAAATAACATATGTTTAAAAATTAATTAACAACAACAAAATACCGAAATAGTTATTGCTATATTGACTAAACTAGTTAAACATACAATAAACGAAATATCATAATAATTTCCGACTAGAATGAATACACCTAAACGTTTCCAACATAACCGGAAACACTTCACTAGTCCACATTTGCTTATGCCCGAAATGTATCGAAAACGTTATGTTTTGATTGCGTTCACACCGACATGTAACATGCTCGCCACGGCAAATGTTCCAGGCAAACTGTAAGTCCGGACTCCGGTTGTAAATTCAGTTTCTGAATCAGGTGTCCTGCGAAAACAACGCGGTGCGCACGCGCATTTGCCGCACATTGTAAGGAAACAAATTTCGCCGTCGTCCCAAGGACGCGGCCGCCATTCCCCTGATCAATGAACACGCCAACAATATCAAAACTGTCTTTTCGCAGGGTGATATTGATTAAGATTTTCGTATTGTATTCCAGGATTGTATTTGGTGGTTTTTTTTATTTTGATAAATATAAAATTAAAACTTACAACCCAAATTACAGGGAAATTATTTAATTTTAAAATAAATACTCATCGATTGTCTTAACTATATTAATAATTTGCTAATTAATTTCCTACATTTAGACATATTTTATTAAATTGTAATTAGTAACGTATAAGTAAAGGCAATTTGCGTAACATAAAAGACGTAAATTTGAACACGTGTCGTAAGTCGTAACAAGCGTCTCGTCTGTCAATAATTAGTATGTCTTTTGTTATACAATTCCACTTACTTCGTTTCCTGGAACAGGCCTGCAAATGAGCAGTGATCACATTGCACAATTTCTCTTCTTTCGATTTTAGTGCATCGCGTCGTTTCAATTGTTTCACTAATAAACTACCGGAATACGTGACGCGTTCGCGTAATGCACAAATCAGATCCCCAAGTTCCGCATCATCTATAAATACAAGATTATTATTTAAATTACATATAAAATATAATTAAATTTCTTAAACATCCTTGAGTCAATTTTGTGTAAAATAATTTTACGATATTTGAGCAAATATATAATAAATAAGTGTCCTAGTTTTATCGTAAATATCACGTTAGACCTTTTTTTTATTTGATTGGCCTAAGGAAATTGCTGTTATTAAACGACAATTTCCGCTTGAAACACATACGAATCGTTTTCATTATTTATTTAGTATTTGTGACAATATTCTTCTTTTCATACAAATTGAAAATCAATGCGGAATATTTGTATAGCAGAATTTCGTATTAAACCAACCATAAGTATCGTGCAAGTAAACTAGATTTCTTTAATAAGATTAAATAAGAAATATTGGCTGCTGAAATTTAATAATAATAAATTTAAAAAAAAAACGTTTTATGCATTTCTCTTGAAAATTGTATAAAGTATGTGTATGACAAAAAATTGGTGTATCGATTGTTTGTTATGCGAGGTTGCTAACGTTCGCTATTTATGGTGCAGGGAAATAATTTAGCTTGCGTAAAAACTGTAAGACATTTATTTCAAGTTTTATAACAATGTTTTTTATAGTATTCGTTTATACAATCTTAGAAAATAACTTATAATCTAGTACTAGTGTATATAAGTATAAAATAACTAAAATAAATATTTGAACAATTACAGAAATGATATAAATGTAGGATAATAATTTTGTTGTTACTCTATAAACGTTTTTAGATATACAAAAGTTCGTTCCCCATTTATACGAATTTGGTCCTTTTTGCACAATTAACCGTAGAAAAGTATTTTTAATCCAACAGAAATTTTGTCTTCACTTGCGAGATTAAGTTGATTGGTTGGTCTTTGGTCTGTTTTTGTCTTTTTATTGCGTCCACATTACTAGCGAAAAACCGCACGCATTGATAGATTTTCTTGGTTTCCAAGCACACTATCGTGTCCATAAAAAAGCTTTCGTATTCAGATATCAAGTCATCCAGCACATGAGTAGGAAATGTCCTATATGGTCGTTTTGTAGCTCTTATTTGAGATAACTGTCTTTGCAGTTTTACCAAACGTAGCATTAAATCCTATCACATTTTTGAATTTATTCGAAATTGGCACTTTTCCTCTAACGATTTTAGAGGTGAACTCTAAAAGCGCAAGAGGCAAAGCGTCAATGTTATAGATCAAAAAAGAGGTTTGGATTTAAATGAGACACTTAGCAACTATGGATAAGTAACGCAAATTTAGATTGCAAACGCTACTTCTAGACATCTGTACGAAACTTCTAGATAACTTTATAAAAGCTGTTATTCATAAACACAAAAGTGTGTTTGCAAACGAAGAAAATTTATCATTGTGTGCGGTAGTTTTGCGGATAACGGTCACATTACACTTTTTTCTTCAACATCCTCACAGTTCATTTTTATACGACTACATCTTGACAACGAAGCACTAACTCGTCCCAACTCAACACTAAATACTCAATTTTTATTACTACAATTTTATTTCATTCAACTATTCGTAAAATCTTCTTGTATGTTTTATATATTGAATGACTTTGAAAAGCGATGATTCCTGCTTTTATAACCAACAGATTGAAATGTGTAATCAATAACGAACACTAGATAACTATTGATAAGATATTGAAACTTATTGGATTAATTGAATTAAAAGCGAGACAGCTAGATACGGTAAAGTATATGATAGACAAGGAAAGTTGTTTAAAAATTGTAATTTAGATATTTTATCAATTTCCCTCTATTTGACTTTGTGGGTTTTCATGTATTCTAAGTTTATTTTAAGTAGTTTGTTTTTCTGTATCAATTAAATAAATAGTTCACTTTTAAAACGACTTGGTTAATCTTAAATATATATATATTAAAAAAGTTATAAGTGGCTTACAGTCTATTACTGTTATATATTATAAAATAACGAGTTTGAATTACTTTTAAATTAAATTTTGTACCAAGTTGTATAAATGGAAAAGTAGAGAATGTCTATTCATAAATATGTAGATGTTTTCTATAACGAATCATAAAGTTCGTTTTCGCGTGCTAAATCAGATTACGACATAATCGGATAAAACCAGAAGGAAAATGTACAACTTATAAAAATATTCTAGTTGACGCCATTTTTATTTTGTCCTAATAATTTAAATAAATTACTATTATTTAAATAATTTTAATATCTTGGAGCTTTATGTTAGGTTGACATCCTTAACTCTTAAAATTGTAGCGTTAAGCTTGATTTAAAGCCGTGAATTAACAACGGAAACATAAAAACAAATATTTCGTAGATTCACGATAATGAAACACAAAATTGCACGCGCTAATCACGTTAAATTTTAATCCCAATGGAACCCTTTAATCCACCCAAAATAATTAAACTTTAATGATGACTACATATCAGATACGAAATTATTTATTTAAACCCGAACACAAAATACTAAGAGCGAGTTTTATAAAATTTTCCTTGAACGGATAAAATATAATTTAAGCACTTGGATGTTCGTTAGTCGATCGTAATCACATTTCGCGGTTTAACTTTAAAGCGGATGCGTTGCTTATTTCTAAAAGTACAAGCCTTCAAAAAATCTGATTATATTATTGATTTTCGAAAATTATTTAGATATTTATATTTATAATAAGTATTTTTATAAAACAGACTGTAGCCATATAAGCTGATTATATTTATGGATTTGGGGGACGCCGCCAAGACGCTAGAGGGTTTTAGATGCCGAAATGTCTAGGCACAAATTTGCTTTTTCTTTTCCGCACCGTAACCAAAAACATAATATATTATTTTCAAGACTCAATATTTGATTGGGCTTATAAACAAATTGGTAATTTAATTATAAATAACAAACTGTCTGTTTAAATTACTGTGTTATATTCCAAAGTATTAATTTTAGTATAATTGCATTTCTGGCCTGTACGGTATTAGATCCCTCTATTGTTCAATTAAACTAGACATTCTTGATGATCACATAGGATTAGTATCCTATTAGGATCCTTTTGTTGTAAAATAGATCAATATGTGACCATAAAATAGACTTACTTTTCATAATAAGCCGATTATATTGCAACTTCTCTTCAAATTTCTCGCTAACGCTTCTAATAGACGTAGATGATCCATATTCCGTATCAAAAAACCGACCAGTCTCTGCGCAAATATACTCAGTACGGCCATAAATATCCAGTAATAACAGATCGACTAATTCGGAAGCCCGTCGCGTATTTGTTACCTTATACATGTCTAAGGATTCACTATTGTATCGGGGTCGTGTATTTTCGATAGGACTGTCCTTAATTTTATTCGGGTGTTCACTGATACGTTTTTGGGCATCGACCCCCATAGTAAGGCAATGTTTTTTCGTTCGACATCTCGCTAAGCTTTCCTCAAATCGCTGTGAGACATCAACAACCGGAAAGTATAGACTATTTGCATTTTGAAATGATTGCTGCGCAATTGTGATATCACCGATTAAGTTTCTAGTATTTGTTTTCACTTTAAAGTTCTCGTGCGTTTTACGCTTCGCTACGATTTTAATTTTGGCTGCCATTTCTATAACATATGTTTGTAGAGCATTGATGAATTAATTTAAAATCAAATGTACCTGATACGTTTGTGAAAATCCGCACAAAATGGCAACCAACTATTAGATAGTAACAAAACTAAATTCACGAATACACATTTTAATTAAATCCTGTTATTGCACCTGTCACTACAACCTATTGAAACCGCTTCTATTTATATAAACGTTCAACAAATACTGGTGCTTATATTATGTATTCCCACTGTTCTCATATCAGTCTAGGCAGCTGATAACACTGTTTCCTGTTTCGTGTTCATATTGGTTTCATAAAGTACCTATCAACATATGTTACAAATACAAAATACCAATTTATTCTAGTTGAGTACTACCAGTAAGCTAGTTGAATTAACTTTCATTGGTGATAGACAAGGACTTCCGATTACAGCTTTTAACTAAACTAGAGCAGGACGTGTCAATGTAATCAGTAAGTTGTATAAGAAATAATTATTTATTTGATTTCTTGTGTTACATTTCTAAATTGACAAAGAATCACCGTGTATGTTGTTGTCCCAGAAACCATCTAGAATTTATTTTAATTATTAATATCCATATTTTTTAATTTATGTTTGTTATATATTTACTAAATATAGTAATGTGTTATCGATGGGAAATAATCCAAATGCAGTGAACTTTACGCGGTTGTATTTCATCTTTAATAGTTGTGTTGAGATCTGTAATAATAAATACATATTTTAATTAATTTAGACTTGTTAAGTCTATAAAAGGTAATTTTATGGTAAGGTTTGAGGGATATATTATTGAAATAAAATAATACTTACTGTATTTGTCACTAATCCAGCGTAAATTGGAGAAAATCTAAAGTTATTCAATAGTTCAAAAGTCTTATTGGCCTACAACAAATAAAAAATACGTTTATTATTTATGGTTTTCAATGTTTTCTACAGTATTTTCTTTATGTTTATTTTGTTTTTATTGAGAAAAAAAAAAAAATATATATATATATAAATATTTTTTTTTTTTAAATAAAAATCCCGTTTAGATTTATTTATAAGAACTTATAGATTATGAAAACTTACTTCAGTTTGAACATCAGTGAAATTTTTTACCAAATATAGTAAAACAGTCGTGTAATAAAAACTCCAAATAATAACAAGTAAAAAAAAGAACTCATGGTGATTAAATAATTTCGAATAATTTGCGAAAACTAATCCAACGAAATATGTAAATGATACACTAATAAGAAGCACTAACGTAACATGAAAAACACAGTTAATTTTATAACAATAGTCCACTAATTTCCCATAAATATCAATCATTTTATAAATATATTTCACAATATTATCATCGCCAATTTCACTGGTTCCATTATTTAAAACATCCCTTAATGTATTATTTATTTTTAAAAATTTACATTTCACATCAAATAATAAAGTATATAAGAAACAACGAACACAAATACCAACCATAGAAGCAATAAGTTCGGCAAGGAAAACCATGAAATCGTAATCCGAAGGAAAATAAATATGGAATAATAACGAATCACTTTGCAAAATTAAACTATAAATGGTTAAAAATATTAATAAATTGATTGAGTATTTACGAATAATTGAGTAATTAATTTGAATACCACACGTTAATAAATCTAAATCAATTTCATTTGAATATTGAAGAATATTGCGTATTTCATTGCGGTTGCAATGGAATAAAAATATATTCGATATTATCAATAAATTATTTATGAGTCCTTGTAAATTAAAAACGATATAATCCGCCCAGAAACCAACGATTTGATAATTAATAATTAGTAGTATCATTTTATTTAAACTAAAGCTTATAATACATATTTGGAGTATTAAACTAAAAATGTCGCGTTTGAGAAATCTAATATTTATTTGTTTTGAGTCGTTTTGAAGTGAATACGTCGACACTGTGAATATTCTACAAAATGTGTATAATGGTTGGATAGCATTACACAACTCTCGAATTACAACCATTTTCCACACAACTCTAAACACATTTAAGCTCAATTTTTTATGTTTCTATAATGCAATAAATGTAATTAGATAAATGAGTTCATGCATAAACAATTTTCTAAGTGGTGTACCTACTTTTTTAATGAAATATACTTTAACATTTAAGATTTTTAAGTTAGTTAATTATTATCGTACATTAAAAACTTAAGCTACTTACTTGATTCCGCACATTAGTGAATCTTCGAACAGTATACACCAATATGGAAGTGTTATAGACACTCCAAACTCCTAATAGACTCATAAAAATAAGTCCTTCTGTGGAAAAATCAGTGTAACTAGCAATTGCGTAAATCAACACGATATAACACACAAAGCGTATGCTTAATAAAAGCACTAAAGTAATATGGCATACACGATTAATTTTTATGCAATGCTCAATTAAGTTACTATAAACATTAATAATTTCGTATATATTTTTAACTGCTTTACACACTTTCATTGAATTCGATGTGCATTTATCTACATTTAAATGAATAAGCTCGTCTAACTTTTCGTTAATTTGTGTTAATTTAAACTCTACGTCTAGTAGCAAAATAAATAAATAACTTTGCACGCCTATATTCGACATGATAGTCAGCACTGCTTCTGACAAAAATAATGTTAGATTTATAATAATATTAATTGCCAGTAAATTGATCCCCTCTAGAATACTGTGGATTATTAATAATATCAATATTTGTATTGATTTTTTGTGTAGTTTTGTGTAATCGATTTGTATGTCACATTTGAATAAATTTATATCGATTTCATTTGAGTGACGAAAAATATCGTTTAGTGCATTGCGATTTATGTGAAAAAATAATAAATTTGATAGGTACATTATGTTATTTGTGAATATTTGGAAATTATGAATAAAGTTATCGACGAAGTTTGTTTCGTAAAATCTTACGAAACCTATGTAGATGATGTCGTACACAGTGGTGATACCGATGAATATTTGAATTATTATAAATAATATGTCACGTTTTAAGAATTTGAAATAGTTTTCGTTTGAATGGCGATATGTATAAGCGGCAATTAAGAAGAATCGACAGAATTTGTATACTGGTCGAATTGCCTCGCTTAGGTCTGTAATAACAGCCATTTTATAATTTAGACGTATTTGAGCTCAATAACTGTGGGTAGTCTTTATATACGCTCAATCGCTGTCCTTTTGCTTGTTCTTGTGCATTAACAAATTAATATTGTGTTTATTTTTATTTGGTGTCGAGTTAAACGTAAATAAATTAAAAGTCTCTTTTAATCTATTAGTATTATTACCAATGGATATTATTATCTATTACTGGTGAATATCATAGATATAACAACCCTCAGGATTGGGAGGGAAGGTCTATAGAACTCGTAAAAGTTATAGATTACTTTTATAAAAGATAATTTTTAATAACTATCGCTATATAATGAATATCATAGATATAACAACCCTCAGGATTGAGAGGGAAGGTCTATAGAACTCGTAAAAGTTATAGATAACTTTTATAAAAGATAATTTTTAATAGCTATCGCTATATTTTTTAATAAAAACAAATTAGATTTCAAGAAAAATATTATAGATAATAAGTTGATAATTTTTGTACATATAACATAAAAATTAATGACATAAAAATGCTTGGTCTCTCGTAAGACAATTTCCAGTTTTTGGGTCAAAAATTAAATTATTAGGACATTCGCGGCTTTCGGCGATACCATCCGTGCATTTGCAATACGACCCAGTACAAATTCCTTTGCTCGCTACCACATTTGCTCCATGTAAATCACAAAAACTATTGTCAAATATCAATATGCTTGAACCACCAATTGAGCTTCCACTTGAGCTAACAATAATCATTGCACCTGCGTCTGGATTCTGTTGGGAGACGCTGTCCTTCAAACCTTGACTCTGTTCGGGGTCATTATTATACATCATATTAGATGCATCGGCATTCATATTGCCACACGGCATTTTGGGTAAATTTGATTTGATTGCATCATAAATTGCACTGGCTACGATTGAGCTAAGGATTGATATAACAACACCACCCTGTCGTTTGTGACGACTTAAAATTCGTGTTGATTCATCCTTCAACTAAATTATTATTTTAGTAAACTAAATTTATTTTTCCTGACTTTAAATAACGCATAGAATATTCATGTATACTTACGTGTGCAGATGAAACAATAGTGAGAAAAATGATAGACACAATAATATGACTCTTCATCTTAATTTGAACTGTATCAATTGCTTTGATTAAAAAATGTAACCAACTTATTTGCAAACATCACTTTTGAACTTGATAAACTTAGATAAAAAAAACTAGGAATATATCATTTACGCAATTTAATATCGTTTCACGCTCTATAATACTCGCTCAAGTCTTTTTATCCTAATAACGCCTTGAGAATTAGTTATTATGAACTGACATTAATATAATTTTCTTATTTCAGATAATGCAGTCTCTTGCAGTCCATCAGCAGTTCAATGATCAATCAATCTATTAATCGGAAGACATCTTCAACATCTGGAGGAATCTACATTGCATTGCAGTCCTTTGGTAGTCCGATGATCAGTGCAGCATCCTCCAATCGGACGATATCTTCATCAACTTCTGGAGGAGTCAACATTCTACAGTCCTCTAGGTCCTAGAAGGCTATGAGCAATGAATGAAGACTATAAAATTGTAAGTATTGTTCAAATACTTTATTTATTAAGTGTGTTATTATAATTTAAACAAATATATTTGAAACTTAAATAATTAAACTAATTAATTTTATTTTCTTATTTCAGAATTTGTAGTCCATTGCAGTCCATCGGCAGTTCGAAGATCATTGCCCCATGCCATAATCTTAAGCTCAGCGCCCATCCAATAATCTTAAGCTCAGCGGCCATCCCATAATCTTAAGCTCAGCGCCCATCCCATAATCTTAAGCTCAGCGCCCATCCCTCCACTTTATACAGATAATAACAAATATGATTTATTCTATTATTGTAATCTTTTGTTAAATATATAATTTATTTATAATATATATAATTGTTATAAGTTGTTATTGGTAAATGAAATACTTTTATTGCTAAAATAATTGTTTATTTCTATTTTATTATAATATATTTATTTGTTATATGTTATTGGTAAATGAAACACTTTCATTGTTAAAGTAATTGTTTATTTCTATTTTATTATGATATATTTAATTGTTATACGTTGTTATTGGTAAATGAAACACTTTTATTACTAAAGTAATTGTTTATTTCTATTTTATTAGAATATATTTAATTGTTATATGTTGTTATTAGTAAATGTATCACTTTTATTATTAAAGTAATTGTTTATTTCTATTTTATAATAATATATTTAATTGTTATACGTTGTTATTGGTAAATGAAACACTCTTATTAATAAAGTAATTGTTTATTTCTATTTTATTATAATATATTTAATTGTTATATGTTGTTATTGGTAAATGAAACATTTCTATTATTAAAGTAATTGTTTATTCCTATTTTATTATAATATATTTAATTGTTATACGTTGTTATTGATAAATGAAACACTTTTATTACTAAAGTAATTGTTTATTTCTATGTTATTATAATATATTTAATTGTTATAAGTTGTTATTGATAAATTAAACACTTTTGTTACTAAATTTATTGTTTATTTCTCTGTTATTATAATATATTTAATTGTTATACATTGTTATTGGTAAATGAAACACTTTTATTACTAAATTAATTGTTTATTTCTATTATAATTTATTTATTGCAGCAATAAGTATTACTTTATACTGTATATAATTGTTTTATAATATATGTTATTGTTGTAAGTTGATATTGTTATAAATGATTAATATATTTGAACTAAATTTATAAATAATTGTGCGTGTAACAATGATTTTTGTATTCATATTACTTAGTTTTAAATAAAAACATTTAAAAAGATACCTACATTATTTTACTTTACCTTAAAAACTCCTTAAAACCACCAAAATTTGAAAAAATTAATTAAAAATTTGAGGTTAGAATTAACCTAAAAATTTTAATTAAAATTTCACACCTTTTTGAAATTTATTTGACCATTTCAGCTTAAAAATACTAATTAAAAATTTTAGGTTAAATCTAACCTCAAAATTTTAATTAAAAATTTTGAGGTTAGAATTAACCTAAAAATTTTAATTAAAATTTCACACCTTTTTCAAATTTTTTTGACCATTTTGTCAAAAAAAATCTCGAAATTGCTAATTAAAATTTTTAGGTTAATTCTAACCTCAAAAAAATTTTGAGGTTAGAATTAACCTCAAAATTTTAATTAAAATTTCACACCTTTTTCAAATTTTTTTGACCATTTTGTCAAAAAAAATCTCGAAATTGCTAATTAAAATTTTTAGGTTAATTCTAACCTCAAAAAAATTTTGAGGTTAGAATTAACCTAAAAATTTTAATTAAAATTTCACACCTTTTTCAAATTTTTTTGACCATTTTGTCAAAAAAAATCTCGAAATTGCTAATTAAAATTTTTAGGTTAATTCTAACCTCAAAAAAATTTTGAGGTTAGAATTAACCTCAAAATTTTAATTAAGTTTTTACACCGTTTTGAAATTTTTTTGGCCATTTGACGCTTGCTTTTGGTAATTAAAATTTTAAGGTTAATTCTAACCTCAAAATTTTTAATTAAAATTTTGAGGTTAGATTTAACCTAAAAATTTTAATTAACATTTTACACAGTTTTGAAATTTTTTTGGTCATTTGAACATGCTTTTTGCTAATTAAAATTTTTAGGTTAATTCTAACCTCAAAATTTTTAATTAAAATTTTGAGGTTAGATTTAACCTAAAAATTTTAATTAACATTTTACACAGTTTTGAAATTTTTTTGGTCATTTGAACATGCTTTTTGCTAATTAAAATTTTTAGGTTAATTCTAACCTCAAAATTTTAATTATTTTTTTTAATAGATCACCTGAAAAGAAGAAAAGTGATATTTTTAAGGTAAAGTAAAGAATGTTTGAATATTTTATAATGTTTTTATTTAAAACTAAGTTATATGTGTACAATAATCATCATTTTACATAGTTAACATTAATAGTGCATTTATTATATATAGTATATTACATATTTACATATTATTTACATATTTAAAACTATTCTTCTTTATTTATAACATACATTTACAGATAACATGTTTTTTTGCCACACAGATATGCGATATTTAAATCTAAGATATAAATTAGCTACAAGTTTCACAATATTCTATTAATTACTTTGTATTTGTTTTAATTGATAAGATATTTAATCTGATAAGATTTGAAATGTTTTCAATTGATTTGGAAGTTATTTATAATCATCTTTTGTAACTTAAGTATAAATAAAATGGAAGTCCAAGAAGATATTTTAGAAAAACTAGTGTGTGATTATTGTGGAGAGTATCTCTCGATTGGACCAATAATATTACTGGACAAAGAGAGGAGTGTGTGTGGACGGTGCTTTCCCCCAGATCCAAAAGACCAAACAGTGTTAAGGAACCTACCATACGAACTATTAGCTAAAGAAGTGCTATTCCCGTGCCAAAATAAACGTTATGGTTGTACCACAAAACAAAGATTCAACACTTTAAAATCGCACGAGGTTACGTGTGATTATCGACAATACACATGTTTCTTATTGGAAACAAGAAGCTGTAATTGGTTTGGGGCGAAAAAAGATATTCTAAAGCACTGCAAAGCGAAGCATCCTGATCAAGTGCTGTTAAATCCAGCTGTGATTAAACATGATATTGTTCAACAATCTGTCAAGAATTTCTTGATGACTGCATTCAATATGTTGTTTTTAATTCACACTAAAGTGTGTTTACAAACCAAGAAGATCTATCATTGTGTGAGATTGCTTGGTGATTTTGAAAATATTAAAGACTATAGTTTTACATTAGACATTTACCAGGAACGAAATAAATTGAGTAAAACAGGACAAGTGTTTCCACAAGGGTGTTTATCCATTAAAGAAAGTGACTCTATATCAGTGGGGATTAATAATTTAATAGAAATTTTTAATGGATTTACTGGAATTACTTTTAAATTAAAGGTGATTTGTTTAGCACAAGAAATCACATTTAAAAGAAAATGGAAGGGAAATAGTCTCAAGGAGATGAGTTGTGATAAATGTAAGATGTTGATAACGTATGAACTTGCTTATTACGATGAAAATAAATGGAAATGCGCGAATTGTGTGGAACGTAAAAAACAGTGGCGCTTTAAACAGAACGGTTGTAAATTTAAGAGTACGTTTACGAAATCAGTGATACATTCCTGGTTTTATTGCAACTATCGCACCACTTGTGGCATTTGCAACTCACCGATACGTAATTCAATAGATGAGCATTACGATACTGTTCATTTAAATATCACATATTTAGCTGGTGTGGCATTCACGGAAAGAGTCAGTCGCTATATGTATAAACACTTAATAATTACTAGTGACGTTGGTAAATTGCATTGTTCGCACATACTTTATGGTTCTAAGTTTCAATTGTTCATTTCGTCATCGCTTGATAGTGGCGCGTTACACTATTACGCTTTGGAGTTAGAGTTTCGTAACGCTGCGACGAAATTTATCTTATATAAAAATGCATCTATATACAATTCAAGAACGCATTGTTCGGATTGGCACATTGAAATCAAACAAGACGAATTCGTACAATGCCTTTCGCACAGCAAGTTTCTATTAACACTAACAATCACTAAAATTAAAAATCATATTAAAATATGATCAACCATCGAATATGTTTTTATTTATTAAGGCCCGGTATTATAAAGAACAAAATAAATGTTAATTAGTTACTATGGAACTAAATTTACTTACACAGTTAATATAATTTTGCGTGTTATAAAAGAATCCTACAAGTAAATTAACTAATAGGAGATTTACCGACTATTTTAGTTCATCTATTCATCAATAGATGACTAATATATAAATATTGCAAATTTCGCATCGGTTATTATTATAATATTTTAAATAAAAACAAAACACGAAGCTGTCAAGTAATTGACAGAATAAATTTTACTAGCTAGAAATTCATGGGAGTAGTTTAACTGTGAGATTTACTAGCGAAGTAAATTTATTTTTCGTTTATAATACGGAAATCTATAGAGTAAAGTATATTACTTGGTTACCAAATCAAATCTGCCGAGTATTTTAGTTATTTGACGTTTATAATACCGGGCATAAATGGGATACTTTACTAAAAAAGACAATTATATTTATGTATATTATTTGTAATATTAAGACGTAAATAAAAGCGTTTATTGTTATTCAAAAACGCGACATTAATTGACTAGAAATTTATTTGACATACTCGTAAATTAACAATTAAAGCGTTACAGATGAGATTTGATTGTAAAATATTTAAAAGTACTTCAGAGGGTGATGGCATCTTTTAAATAGCTTGCGTACTCTTTGAGATATTGTGCTTTGCTACCAGTGGCGGGGCTAGGTGAAGGAGGTCGTCCAATATAACTAGAAATAATCAAAATTATGTGATTTGTTTCATATGTAATAAACAGACATTGGAATTGTTTACGTACCTAATTGATCGCGCTTTTGATAGCGCAGTTCCGACTCGTGGTAGCACGTAATGCCAAGCACCTTGGTTCTTGTGTTCTTCTTGCGCCCAACACAATGCAGCAGTTGGATACTTGGCGCATTCTTTTTTTATTAAATCAAACGGAAATGGCGATACCTACAAATAATATAAAAATACTTATTAAATAAACTATTAAATATATAGAATAATTAATAAATAATGTATTACAAGTGACGTTAAAATGATTTAAATGTTTACCTGCTCTATTCTTGTAATGGCGATAACGTCAGTAAGTTTTGCAGTATCGCGGGCCTTCCTGAGTTCATAGTAGACTTTACCAGCACAAAAAATGAGCTTTTTCACACCGTTAGGAGCCCCCGCGGCAGCACCAGCTTCAGGTATTATCCTGCAACCGACATAAACGTCAACAATTTTCTAAGTAGTCATTTAAATAATTACCTCTGGAACTCAGTGCCTTCGATCATGTCATCGAAGCTGCTTCTGGCTTCTGGGTGGCGAAGCAATGATTTCGGGGCCATGTGAACGAACGGTTTTCTAAACGGCATTAAAATTTGCCTGCGAATTGCATGGAAGAAATTCGCGGGTGTTGTGCACACACCGATGATCCAATTGCACTCGTGCAGTTGCTTTATAGCGAAATCATCGCCTTCCGGCGGAAAGAAATCGGCATCGTCTGCGCACCCTTGTAAAAAACGCTCGAGGCGAGCGCTCGAATGTTCAGGACCCTAAAATGAAAATATATGTAGTGTAATAAAAAATGGAGGCTTGTTTATTTTTTTTGTTTGGTAACTTACCATACCTTCCATGCCGTGAGGTTGCGATAAAACGAGACCTGATTGTCGCATCCATTTCGACTGGCCAGAAGCGACGAACTGGTCGATCATCGACTGAGCCGTGTTGTTGAAATCACCGAATTGTGCTTCCCAGATAACTAACGCGTTCGGGTTGGTTATTGAGTAACCGATTTCGAAACCAAGAACACCCCCTTCGCACAATGAGCTGTTGCAAACGGTGTAAGTCGCTTGATCAGGGTATAAGTTTGCCATTGGTCGAAATGTTGTTTTGTCGACGGTTTGATGATGCAGCACATGGTGTCGATGACTGTAAAGGCGTATATTTTATATTTATTATATTGTTCATTTTCTAAATAATCAAACAACTTGTTTAAAATCATTTTATCATTAACTTCCAATGTTCACTTTACAATCAGAAAATAAAGATGTTTAAACCTTGATATCAAAATCAATCGCTTATCAATATTTAGCAGTGATAACAAACAGCATATAAGTAGATCTAAGCACCTCTAGTATTTACTATACAATTGAAAGTCTTTCAAAATCAATAATCAAATAATTTTGCAACTAAATTCATCTAAAATGGAAGTCCAACACAATATTTTAGAAAAACTAGTGTGTGACTATTGTGGAGAGTATCTCTCAATAGGACCAGTGATGTTGTTGGAGAAAGAGAAGAGTGTGTGTGGCCGATGCTCTGCCCCAGATCCAAAAGAACAACCTGTGTTGAGGAACCTACCGTACGAACAGTTAGCTAAAAACATTTTATTCCCATGCCAAAATAAACGTCATGGGTGTACAACAACAAGAAAATTTAATCATTTAAAATCGCACGAGGCCTCATGTGACTTTCGGCAGTACAACTGTTTCGTGCTAGAAACGCGAAGCTGCGAATGGTTTGGCACGAAAAAAGACATTGTGGAACACTGCAAAGCGAAACATCCGAAGCTGTTGGTGCAGAATCCAGCTGTATTTAAACATGATATAATCCGTACTTCAGTGGCGAATTTCTTGATGACTGCTTTCAATATGTTGTTTCTGATTCACACGAAAGTGTGCTTACAAACGAAAAAGATTTATCACTGTGTACGACTGCTTGGTGATGCCGAAGACGTTAAAAACTATGATTATACATTAGATATATGTCAGAAACGAAATAATTTTAGTAAACACGGTAATGTTGCTGCACAAGGCTGTTTGTCCATCAAAGAAAGTGAGTCTTTAGCTATAGGTATTAATAGTTTGATAGAGATGTTTGATGGGTATACTGGCACTAGTTTTAAACTAACAGTGAACTCTTCTGTAATAGAAAAATTAAATACTGCACTAAATATTGTTCAAATGTTGCGTTGTGTTAAATGTGAGAAAATAATTACATACGAACTCGCGTATTTCGAAAACGACACATGGAGTTGTACGAATTGTATTCACAACAAGCATAAATGTCTGTTTGAAAATGAAGGTTGCACATTTACGGACACATTTTATAAATTACATAAACATTCCTTGTATTACTGCAATTACAGATGCAGATGTGTTATTTGTGGGGCGCCCATTTATGATTCTTTAGATGAGCATTACAGTATTGCGCATGCGTATATCACACATTCGGCCGATGTGGCATTCACAGAAAGAGTCAGTCGTGATAAAGGCAAATACTTTATCATTAAAAGTGTTAACTGTGGTAAAATGCAATGTGAACATGTTGCTCGCGAATCATGCTTTGCACTGAGTATTTTTTCACCGTTCGACAGCGGTGTATTACACTTTTACGCTTTAGAATTGAAATTACAAAATCCAGAATCCGGATATACTATTCAAAAAAATATACCTATTTGCAATCAAAATGCTGCTGATTGGTATATAGAAATTGAAACAGAATATTTCGTACAATGTGTAGCTAACTTCGATATTAATTTAACAATAACAATTAAGAAAATAAAAAATTATGTTTAAATATGTTTGTCCATGTCCAAATAAAATTGTTTTCAACACTTATGCTTGTATTTGTGTATTCTACTCTAAGTCTTTCTAACATTTACAACTTATACATTTATGTTGTCTATAATTTATTGTTTATGAGTTATAACTATTAATTTTCGTCATATGTATTTCAAAAGAGTGAATTAAAGGGTAATTTTAATAGTTAGGTGAGGAAAAGAGGGAGATGTTTTTATTTTTACAATAATAAAGAAATAATAAAGTACGTAAATAAGCAGTGTATATATATAACCTGAAAGTGCCTCTCTCGACATCCTGTCCAGATATGCGAACGTGAATGCCATCTTTGAGCAAAGAACCATAAGCCATGGCTTCACCTAAAGCCCAATCGGTCATCCGTGCGTTAACCATTTCCATGCGAGCCTTAAGTATCCGCTCTATTCCTAAGAAAATCGCACACATCAACAGATTTTCGTTAAAATGTCAATGTTAAAATAAATATCCACAGTGTCTTGCACTGAACTGTGTTTATTATTTTGTGTAGTTAAAAATAGGATTGAATTACGAACCCCTGTGAACCTTAAATTCAAGCGGAGCTGGTGGTGGACTTGAGAACACTTTACCAATATGCACCAAAGTATCTTCCTTAATTCCCGTTTTATTCATTTTAAACTGATCCTTCCCCTCGAAAAACCCCGACCACGGACTATCGAGCCAGTCCTTATACTTTATATGCGTTTCACTTTTAGACTTTTGAAAATCAGCTTCGCAAATCTGATCGTATTTTTCAGCGACCGACTTGACTTCCTCTTTCGTTACAACACCCTCTTTTACCAGTTGTGCGGCGTACTTGTTGAGTACAGGCTCCGTTTTGCCGATGAGTGTATACATCAACGGTTGCGTGAACATCGGCTCGTCCAGCTCATTATGGCCGTTCCGTCGGTAGCACACTAAGTCAATGACACAATCCTTATGGAATTTGTGTCGCCATTCCGCAGCAACATTACATACATGCATCACACATTCTGGATCATCAGAATTCACATGGAAAATAGGCGCATTCACCACTCGACCTACGTCTACAACCAGAAGCTTACTTTTATAAATTTATAAACAAAACAAATCCTAATCCTCTAAGATTTTTAATATTAACATTGAAATTAAATGTTTTTATGTAATCTATTAATAAACATACCTGTACAATAGGGTGAAGATCGAGAGAATCTGGGATCAGTAGTGAAACCAATTTGGTTATTAACGACTACGTGAATGGTACCATGCGTAGTGTAATCCGGTAAATCGGATAGACCCATTGTCTCAAAAACGATTCCTTGACCAGCAAACGCTGCATCACCATGAAGAATCATTGACATCACCTACAGTTAATAACTAATATGAACGAAGCATACATCTTTCTTTCATTGTAATATATACAGGGTGTAACAGCGAAACGAGCTACCTCGAATAACTTCTATGTTATTAAAGATACAATAAAATAATATAGGACAATCTTATGCAGGACCAAGGGGGACATCCAACTATAAAAGAAAATATTTTTTTAAACCAGTGGTTCTCAAGCAACAACACAAAGTTATGTTTTTTTAAATAGGATGCTATATATTTTTTAAGCCCATTCGATAGAGTATTTTTTTCTGAATTCCATTATGTATTCGTAAGATACAATAAAATAGTATAAGACAATCTTATGCAGGACTAAGGGGGACATCCAATTATAAAAAAAAATATTTTTTTAAACCAGTGGTTCTCAAGCAACTACACAAAGTTATGTTTTTTCAAAGGAGATGCTATATATTTTTTAAGCCCATTCAATAGAGTATTTTTTTCTGAATTCCATTATGTATTCGTTTTATACCCTTACATAAGTAAAATATTGAGAAAAATTCGATTGAAAGTTAAATAAATTTTATTTTTATAGTTACTTTTCAGTAGGCTATGAAACAAAATTGAGCTTAAATACATTAAATTATTTGTTATTTACTTTATAACACTATTTATAAAGTAAATAATAAATAATTTAAGGTATTTAACTTATGTTTCGATGTATTTAAGCTCAATTTTGTTTCATAGCCTACTAAAAAGTAACTATAAACATAAAATTTATTTAACTTTCAATCGCATTTTTCTCAATATTTTACTTATGTAAGGGTATAAAACAAATACATAATGGAATTCAGAAAAAAATACTCTATCGAATGGGCTTAAAAAATATATAGCATCTCATTTGAAAAAACATAACTTTGTGTTGTTGCTTGAGAACTACTGGTTTAAAAAAATATTTTCTTTTATAGTTGAATGTCCCCCTTGGTCCTGCATAAGATTGTCTTATACTATTTTATTGTATCTTTAATAACATAGAAGTTATTCGAGGTAGCTCGTTTCGCTGTTACACCCTGTATATATATAAATATTATTTTTTGAGCAAAAATAATTTTATTTAACCTTTTTTCCTTCTGTATCACCTCGATAGAATTGTTCAGCTCGACATTTTCCTTGAGCTACCGGATCGCTAGCTTCCAAATGGGATGGATTTGCGACAACGCTTATAGAGATGTTTTTGTTAGTAACGCGATTTAATCGCTTGATATAAGTGCCCAAATGGTATTTGACATCTCCCGAGCCCTAATATGAAATCAACTGTTTATTTATTGTATGTAGTAAACACATTTTCTGCTTACTTCATCAGCGGCTTCGAGACCAGCGAATTGAGTAAATATTTGCACGAGTGGTTTGCGGCATACATTCGCTAAAACATTCAAACGACCCCTGTGTGGCATCGCCAGTACAATACTATCAACGCCATATTCTGTACTCCTATCTATTATTTGTTTTAGTGCCGGGATCAAAATCTCGCATCCCTCCAGCCCAAACCGTTTCTCGGACGACCATTTCTTCGCCAAGAACGATTCAAAACTAATTCGTAATTATTTAACAATTGACAGCATTAAAAAATCTTTTTTGTTATTAAACAAACCCTGTAGCTCGGGTAAGGCGTGCCAGTAAGAGTCTCTTTTCATCATTATTGCACTTGATAATACCAGGTACTTCAAAACGTTCGCGAATCCAGTTGCATTGTTCGATTGAGGTGATAAACATATACTCAACACCAATATGGTGGCAATAGGTGTTCTCTAAGCGTTTGACGATCTCGCGAAGCGATAAAAACTGATCTTTGCCGCCAATTAATGTCGTTTTCGGTAGTTTAAACACACGATCCATATTTGATTCCGCTGTTATATATACAGGGTGTAACAGCGAAACGAGCTACCTCGAATAACTTCTATGTTATTAAAGATACAATAAAATAGTATAAGACAATCTTATGCAGGACCAAAGGGGACATCCAACTATAAAAGAAAATATTTTTTTAAACCAGTAGTTCTCAAGCAACAACACAAAGTTATGTTTTTTCAAATGAGATGCTATTTATTTTTTAAGCCCATTCGATAGAGTATTTTTTTCTGAATTCCATTATGTATTTGTTTTATACCTTTACATAAGTAAAATATTGAGAAAAATGCGATTGAAAGTTAAATAAATTTTATTTTTATAGTTACTTTTCAGTAGGCTATGAAACAAAATTGAGCTTAAATACAACGAAACATAAATTAAATACCTTAAATTATTTGTTATTTACTTTATAAATAGTGTTATAAAGTAAATAACAAATAATTTCATGTATTTAAGCTCAATTTTGTTTCATAGCCTACTGAAAAGTAACTATAAAAATAAAATTTATTTAACTTTTAATCGAAATTTTCTCAATATTTTACTTATGTAAGGGTATAAAACGAATACATAATGGAATTTAGAAAAAAATACTCTATTGAATGGGCTTAGAAAATATATAGCATCCCATTTGAAAAAACATAACTTTGTGTTGTTGCTTGAGAACTACTGGTTTAAAAAAATATTTTATTTTATAGTTGGATGTCCCCCTTGGTCCTGCATAAGATTGTCTTATACTATTTTATTGTATCTTTAATAACATAGAAGTAATTCGAGGTAGCTCGTTTCGCTGTTACACCCTGTATGTGTATCGAGAATTTAATGCGACTAGTGGTTCAAAATAAATGATAAACCTTACAGAGCATATAATCCCGCACCACTGTTTTCGTTGGTTTGCCACTTCGTTCCCGATATTTTCCGTGCAAATCCGCGTACATAACATTTAGGGGATCGAGGCGAGCGACAAGGTGTCCACGAGTCTAAGTCGAATTTTAATAAAATAATTAAACACAATTTTTATAGTAATTCATAATCACTTGATAACTTCTAATGATTGCTTGGACTGCTAAATGATCTTCGATTGTTTTCTCATTGACTTGTTCACCGCCTGATACCTCTGGGCTGCTCGATGGACTGGATTTTAGTTGAGTTGGGCTCAATCGCGCCTCATTTCTTCCGAGGGGTGCTAGAGATGGTGGTGCTTGGTACCCAATGCCTCCACCAGCCGAATTTCGAAAGTAAGAGTCCCATGACTGCATAAATGGTAATGGTTATTTTGGTTTAGAAATAAAACTGGTTCGTACCGCGTGCACTGATTTTGGGTCTTTTTGCCAGGCGTTAAACATATCGTCAATATAGTTCGCTGAGTTTGCACTAAGAAATGGATCTCGTGCAGCTGGTAAACTGTAGGATCTGATTGGTGTTATAGAATGTCTTGGTGTTTTTAAACCATCCCATATTTTCAATACTATTAAACGTAATCGATGCATTTTCTGTAAGACATATTTATGTTAATTAGAAATCATTTTGTATAATAAATATGCGCTGATCGGTTTTCTCAAAAATTATAATTAAATAAGAAACAGCGCTATTTTCTTTTATAGCTTAAACTTATGCTAGGGAACTATGTTAAAAACTACGTCATAAGTTATTTCATATATATATATATATGGTAAAGTTTGTTTTAGGAGAATAATTTTTATATGTTTGAATTACAATGATTTAATTTACTATATGTGTTAAAATTACCTCGAAATTAATTTTGGTCCCAGCACTACTAAATAATAATTGGAGATTTTTGTTCAAAATGAAACAACTTTAATTTCTAATACTGTCTAATTTTTAATAATTTTTTTTTGATATTTAATTAAAACGTCAACTCATTTTGATTTTTGAAAAATATAAACAAAATGAAAGGCCATGGTGAAAACAGTCGAAAATCTAGATGGCACTTGATTCTAAAATAAGTGGACACTTTTTGAACCTAATGTTAAACATTAGATATTTATAAAATAAACAAAAAATTCTTTTTGTGCTCTTAGAAGTACTTTTTACTTTCTTATACGCAGTATAAGTAAGTATTGTAATCATGAAAAATTTCGAACTCGAGATTTTAACGGAAATATACGTTTTGACCCTCCCTGAATCGATTCCAACTATTTTTGGAATGACGTCCGTCTGTGTGTGTGTGTGTGTGTGTGAGCGCTCTACAGCCCAAACGGCTAAAGGGAAAATTATGAAATTTTAAACTTAAGATTTGTATGTGCCTGGCACGAAAACCTCCTATTTTTGAAAACAATATTCCGAGCGGAAGTGCATGTTTACTCTAGTCATTTTTTGCAGATTCTGCAATTACTCAAAAATGGTTACAGTTACAGAAAATTTTTGTGAACAAAAATTAATGATATTTATATTTAGCACAACTTTTGTTTGAATCTTTTTTCCAAAAAAAGTACTGGTTTCAAAATAAATGTCTGCTTATTATATATATTGTTACATAAATCGTATCATCTGCGCCTGTCAATTGTTTAACAAAATAGATTTAAATAATTTGAAGTTTGACATTTAATATTTATTCTAAGAAACATATTTAGTGTAAAAGCGATCTAAAGGTTAGAACAAATATTATAAATTAGAAAAATAATGTAACTACGATATGGTTTAACCCATATGCGGATAAGAAACTTCGGTGCATGACACTGCAGATATTTTATCTTTACATATTTTATTTAACTAACCATAAATTAATTTCAAACAAACGCAAATAAAATGGAAGGGAAATGGGGTTTTGTTTATCTTTTAAATGTTAATACTTTATTATTAATGGTAATAATATAACACTATACAATACCTTATATTAATTATTTCAATTGCATATATATAAGCAACAACTAAATAAAAAGTGATCTAAAATTATTATTGCATGTATCAATTTAAATTGTTTTCTATAAACAACAATTTGATATTTGTTGCAACATCTAATTTTAAATACAACTTTTTTGTGCTTCACTAATAACAAAGTTACATTTTTTAACATTTCTACTACTATAACTAGCAACATTTTTCGATATTTTCATCAACATATATATTTTATATTCGAGTTTCATGCTGATTTGAAAAATCTACATTATAATATCATTTTTATAATTAGTGTTTGATGTAATCTAATGAATATTATGCACATTACACTTTGAATTCATCGTTTTTCGTTGCTTGAATAATCCAAAAAAGTATTTATTTCAATAATATAGGACCTAACATTCGCAAACCCTACCAATTTAGGTCCAAATAACTAAACATTCGTTTTATAGCTTAATGCAACTTTAATTAAGCTATATTTCATTACTAGTATTTATATTTTCATTCTATTTACTATATAATAAACAATAAATACTTTTTAACATATTTTAATAAAAACACAAATAAACGATATATTTTATAGAATTCTAGAATTGATTCTTATGCTTCTTCTTTATGTAATAAAAGACAGCATCATCTATTTGTCTACGTAACAACTGATTCAAAATGGCGACAAGAAAATAGTTTTATTAAATTAGATATTAGTGAGCTAAGTTATATTTGTTTGTTTACCAATAGTTTAAACTTTTTTTTATTAATAAGTGGTTGCTATAATTTGAGTTTTTAACAATAATATTTAAGCTTTTTCTGGGTATATAGGTCAATTGTAGAGTATTATATGTTAATATTGTCATGGTTAGACTAATCACTAAATCTAAGTCTAAATTTAGATGTTTATAGACACATATTAGGGATTTTTTTTTAT
Source organism: Nebria brevicollis (assembly GCA_944738965.1). Taxonomy (NCBI): domain Eukaryota; kingdom Metazoa; phylum Arthropoda; class Insecta; order Coleoptera; family Carabidae; genus Nebria; species Nebria brevicollis. The sequence goes on along the minus strand of OX122909.1, from coordinate 1,143,838 downwards.
TACAGTATATTTGCGTGAAATTTTGCGTGTATTTTAATACGAATTTGAACTAAAATTTCAAGTCTGCATAACATAAATTAATTAAGTAAGTTTGTGCTCGGAAACTGAATCTTATTTCTAAGTTTAGAATTTGATTTTAAGTTTAACCAGTATTATAAATGTTACATGTTGAAAATATATTTGTTATTTATGGAAATTGGTTTCGTCGAATCTACAAAATATTATTGATTTTAAACGATACTCTTAAATGTATTAACTTGTTTTGTTGGAAGAACTAAATCAGTAATATATATTTTAAGATCAAAATATAACAACATTTACTACCTATACAATCTAAATGTTCCGATATTTAAAATGACCAAAGTTCACTAGTGCTTCATTTACACACAGAAGATTGGTAATCCTGATTTTGTGCATATGAAACACTAGTGACTCGTTTAGGTTATATTTACGATATCGTATAAACATTTGCTAAAATTTGTTGAATAGACTGAATTTTTTGCATATTAAATTCTATAATTTATATATATATATATATATTAATCCTAATTAACTAACTTATATTTTAGTTGTCAGTATTAACAATCACACATACGTTTAGCACAACATGAACTTTTATGTTTTGCAGCAATTTATAGTTTTTTTTGAAACATCAATACAAACATACAGTCATTCATAGATTGACTATTTTGAATTTTTGTTTTTTTTTTTTTGAATATTTTGAGGCGTTTTTGTAACAACAGAGAACACACGTATTTTTGTTTTTTTTTTTTTAGTATAATAGTTCACAACACTTATAGTTATTAATGAATTATAATTAAACTTATAAGGCCTATGAAATCAATATGATATGAATTTGTGAATGTACACCAAAATATTGACGCAAATATAGGCGGAAATTCGCTGGTCGTCCATTTTGAATTCGTAATTCCTAATGTCGATTTTCGTTTGGAATTGTCAATATTTTGGTAAATTTATTATTGAAAATTTATGTGGTGTAACAGGCAGTTATTATATTATTCTACTTTTAATTATTATTTATTATTTTCAATAACATATTGCTCTAATTATTCAAATTTTTGAAAATAATTTGTACAATAGAAATAATTGTCTTTAAATAATATTTAATTTCGTTACAAAAATGGCTATAAATCAATAATTATTAATTGAAAATAAATAATATAAAATTAATTACTTGACAATAATAAGTTGGTGTTTTTATTTACATATCACCGAAAATTCCGGCGAATGTTTTTCGAAGATTTTTCATCGTGTCTTCGGCGTCTTCGCCGATTTGCGATTGGCTACCCTGCCGTTGAAACATTGACCTTGGCCCCGTCGCTGTTACGTCTTCCGACCGACGTGCGCCAGCTGTTGCCGAACTACTTACACTAGTTTGTGAAACTAAGAATAATAAAACATTTTTTAATGGTGTAATTTTCTTAATTAGATATATTTAAATAATAATTACTTTGGCTGTCTCTGCGACCAACGCTGCTCAATGTTTGATGACCACTATCTGAGCTAACTGGCTCTTGGCTGGAGTGTGTTAAGCTAGATAAGCTGGAAAGAATGCCGCGTGATTCCTCAGCTGGAGAACCTAATGTGCTTTGACTAGTGACGCTTGTTTTAGAGGTAGCTTTTGGTAAAGTTGGACGGCACAAATTCTTTGAAATTTTAAAACACATTAAACAAACAATAAATGTTTAATGAGTAAATCATATTATTACCTGCATTCTTTGTGTGACTAGTTCTGCAATATGTCTTCGGTCTTCTTCTTGTGTATCGCCCATTAGAGTCAATGCGCTATCGTTCACTTCGATAATATATTCGCGACCGTCTTTACCCACAATTATTTCCAAGGCGCATATTTCTAAGCCGCCGTACAGTTCCGATACTTCATCCACCCAAGCTTTATAGCGTTCCGTCATTGATAGTTGTTCCAACATTGCGGAACCAGTATTAGTTTTCCAGTTACCAGAAATTGATTTACGCCTAATTTCCAAAAGAAAAAAATACTCATATACAAACAAATCAAAAAATTTGTAATATACTCTTAAGAGGGTGTACATTTTTAAGATTTAACTATATTATCTATAATTATATATGTAGTAGCATGTTTTTATTGTGATTTATAATAAAATATAAGAATTTACATAAATGCTTTGTAGTTGTTGCCAATTTTCTGAACGTGAATATCGAATTTCGCATCAACGTATGGTTCAACAGTGCAATATGTTCCAGATACAGCGACAACAGTTGCCATATCTTGGAAATCGGCATTGTTTTCCACGCGTACTTTACCCAAACCCCCATGGGCATGTCCAACCTTTAGGACAACTGGGAACCGAGGAGCGGTCATCTGAAACAAACAATTTTTCCAGCTACTTTAGAATATATCATTTATTATATACACAAAAAAAAAAATTATTACAAACACTAAAAGTAATTGAGAAAAAATAAAAAATAATTTTTTTTTTAGTAAATAAGTTTAATTGAATTAATTATAAAATATGTTTTAAAATGTTGTGTATGCAGTTGTGAATTTAATTTAAATTTAGCGGTCAATTTAAGATCAAATATGTTTTCCTCCACGTCACTGGTCGCAGCACTAGTACTGCTTTACATCCTTAAGCTAAGTGGTACCAAGTGGTACTTTACTGTTCATTCTTTATTAATGTCTGTTTGATGTTTTCTGGGCATTTGTGATTGTTTGTGATAGTTTTGTGGATGAAAAGTAACCGAAAGATATAAGAAAAACAGCATTTTTTAAGTATTAGTAATTAACGATAAATCGTTAACTAGTTATTTACTGAGACATGGCTTCAGATAAGGAAGAAGTAGATGAATCTTACGCCGGTAAGTTTTGTTTGGCTAGTTGGCAGAATGTTTGAATACCGACTATAACGGGATTATAGATATGAAAACCTATATGGACGATACATTTACGATTATAATTACTTATTATTTTACATATCGAATAACCGCAAATAATTCATTGAACCCCATGCTTTGCTAACTAATATATAGCGCGCGGGCATATGACCTCCAACAAAATGGAGGCCATCAAATGTTTGGCACTGAAATCGCAAATGTTTTAATTTATAATTAAAATTTGATCTCAATTCGAAATAATTATTTTGACCTCCTATCTATAGCGATCATTATGTCAGCATTTTGAATAAGAACAACAAAACAATATCCTATATCTAGTTGGCAATACTGATATTTAATCAATTTTAAAGTTCCGTTATTTCGATTTTAATTATAGATTATAATTCTACAATTATATACATATATTTTCAAATAACTTTAAAATATATTTAAGTATAACAACTTGGATGTTTTCTTCTATGCTCACCATGAAGTTATTAGCAATTTCTTTAGCTCTTCAGTGTTGCCACTAAATGCATAAATGCAAAATTGACTATTTTTAATATGTAATTTGTAATTTAGCTGCTAATTTGTAATTTATATGTAACTATTACCCAGCACTATGTAACTTCTATTTTTAACTTATAAGTATATTAAATATATCTATGATATTATGACACTAAAATAAATAAATTTATTTTATATTTAAGGATGTTCTTAATGTTGTAAAATTAATAATAAAATAAATGTATTATGTAATTGGGATGCAGGATTGCATTCATGTTTTATTTGTCTCTATTATTTGTTTAAAGATTAATATATTATCCTAGGTGAGGAAGATGTAGGTGAAGATGTCGTAGGTGATCCAGTGATAGGAGATAATTCCCCTGAATCAGATGATGGTGTTCTCAAACTTGGAGTTAGTTAAAATTAATTAACTTGATTTTTTTATGTAAATATTTGTAATGATGTTATTTATGAAGGAGGAAGATGATGATTACGAACCAGAAGATAGTCGTAAGAGAAAAAAGGGAAAGAAAAGAAAAGCTCGTAGTGAGGATAAAAAAGTAAAGAAGAAAAAGAAGAGGAGGAGAAATGAAAGCGGAGAAGTAATTGTAATTTGATAAATTGTGTACATTTCAGTAAATTAATGTATTTATTAGGAAAGTGATTTTGGTGGTGAAGACAATGATGGCGGAGCGGAATCAGATTATTCTAGTAATAGGAAGGGTCGCAAATCACGGGGCAGCAGTAAGCATACGTCAATGGTGGCAACACCTACACAAGAATCATCAGGCGCCGGAAGTGGAATGCCGACAATTGAAGAAGTCTGTTCTACATTTGGACTCACCGATGTCGAATTAGAATATTCAGAAACAGATTTCCAGGATCTAAGCAGTTACAAATTGTTCCAACAACATGTTCGTCCGTTATTAGCTAAAGAGAATCCCAAAGTACCAATGTCTAAATTGATGATGTTAGTCGCTGCCAAATGGCGGGAATTCTCTGAAATAAATCCACACACTCAAACGGAGAATGATCAACAATCTGCCGAATCTGAATACAGCAGTAACAGTAAACCAAGTCGATCCAGAACTCCAAGAGAATTAAAAGATGAAACATTCGAAGAACTCGACGATGAAGATGACGACGAGGATGAGCGGGAAAGGAATAAAAAAAAGCGAAGTTCCAGACAGAAGAAATCGAGTAAAAAAAGTACAACAAAAGTCCCGACATTGAAGATTAAATTGGGGAAACGAACTCGTGGTAGCTCAGAAGAAGAAGTGGAGGGTAGTGGGGCTGGATCTGATCGGGATTCCGATATGGAGTTCGAGCAAATGCTTCAAGAAGCAGAAGAGGCAAGTAAACCTGAAGAAGGCGCAGAGACTAGCTCACAAGAACGTGATGATTCAGTTGCGAGCACTAGTGTTCAACCACCGGTACGTCGCAAAGCTAAAACTAAAATTGGTAACAAGAGCAAGAAGAAAAAGAAGATTAAGACAACGAATAAGTTCCCTGAAGGAGATGACGGATACGAGGAACATCAAGACTATTGCGAGGTGTGTCAACAGGGTGGTGAAATCATATTGTGTGACACATGTCCTAGGGCATATCATTTAGTTTGTTTGGAACCCGAGCTGGAAGAGACCCCAGAAGGTAAATGGTCATGTCCGCATTGCGAAGGTGAAGGCGTCACTGAACAAGAAGACGACGAACATCAAGAGTTTTGTCTAAAATGCAAAGACGGCGGCGAGTTACTATGTTGTGATTCATGTCCATCCGCATACCACACATTCTGCTTATATCCACCACTAACAGACATCCCTGACGGAGACTGGAAGTGCCCTAGATGTAGCTGTCCTCCACTATCCGGCAAAATATCAAAGATCTTAACATGGCGCTGGTTAGACATACCAGCCTCAAGTAAACCATCAGAAGAACCATCTACCAGCAAGAAGCCACCGCGGAGCATTCAAAAACGTCGCGACTTTTTCGTTAAGTGGCATGAGAAATCCTACTGGCATTGTTCCTGGATCTCCGAGGTACAACTTGACGTGCATCACTCACCCATGTTTCGTAATTATACACGCAAATATGATATGGAAGAGCCACCGAAACTTGACGATGGAATGGATGAGAATGAAGGACGGTATAAGAAGCTTAAAGTATCTTTAAGTGGAGAGGATTTGGAAGAGAAATTTTATCGTTTCGGTGTCAAACCAGAATGGTTATTGGTGCACCGAATTATCAACCATCGCACCATGCGAGATGGACGCACGCTGTATTTGGTAAAATGGCGCGAGTTACAATATGATCAAGTCACTTGGGAGGAAGACACAGATGATATACCTGGACTAAAACAAGCTATTGAATATTATTCAGTAAGAACACGAAATAAAGATATTGATTAATCAATAATATATATTTTTAATTAAAGGATCTTCGCGCAGCGTGCAACGCAGATGGAATTAGTTCGAGCAAAAAAGGGAAAAAGGGTAAAGGACGAAGAACTAAAACTCGCGAACTCATGGACGATGATGAACGAGTACCGTAAGTAAATTAAAAATAAATCACTCGCACAAAATTCTAATCTAAACAATACCAAATAGACGCTACACTCCACCGCCAGAAAAACCCCTAACAGACCTTAAGAAAAAGTACGAAAAACAACCAGAGTTTATCAATGATACTGGAATGTCTTTGCATCCATATCAATTAGAGGGTCTTAATTGGTTGCGGTACTCATGGGGCCAAAACATCGATACCATTCTCGCTGATGAGATGGGTCTCGGCAAAACAATTCAAACTATAACATTTCTTTATTCGTTATATAAAGAGGGCCACTGCAAAGGGCCCTTTTTAGTAAGCGTGCCCCTCTCGACAATAATCAATTGGGAACGCGAATTCGAACTATGGGCCCCTGATTTCTATTGTATTACATACGTAGGTGGCAAAGACTCACGCGCGGTTATCCGCGAAAATGAACTGTCTTTCGAAGAAGGCGCAATTAAGGGAGGACGAGCAACTCGAATTAGAACCAATCAAATCAAATTTAATGTTTTGTTAACAAGTTATGAGTTAGTCTCGATTGATTCTGCTTGTTTGGGATCAATTGAATGGGCTGTTTTAGTTGTTGATGAAGCGCATAGACTCAAGAGTAATCAGAGCAAGGTTATATATTAGCTATCATTATTAATCAATTATTTTATAAATTATGATTTACAGTTCTTCCGATTGTTGGCTGGATATAACATTGCCTACAAACTACTTCTAACAGGAACACCTTTGCAAAACAACTTGGAGGAATTGTTCCATTTGTTGAACTTTTTAAACAGCGAAAAGTTTTGCGATTTAACTATTTTCCAGAACGAATTTGCTGATATTAGCAAAGAAGATCAAGTGAAGAAGTTACATGAAATGTTGGGACCACATATGTTGCGACGTTTAAAAGCAGATGTCTTAAAAGTAATTAATATATATTTTAAACAAAAATAGTTTATACTATTTTACTTTAATAATCGTTTCGTTTTATAGAATATGCCTTCAAAATCTGAGTTTATCGTCCGTGTTGAATTATCACCAATGCAAAAAAAATATTACAAATATATTTTAACCAGAAACTTTGGTGCACTAAACCCTAAAGGAGGTGGCCAATCTGTCTCGTTATTAAACATCATGATGGACTTAAAGAAATGTTGTAACCACCCATATCTGTTCCCTGCGGCTGCTGAAGAAGCTCCACTAGGTCCTCACGGGAATTACGAAACGCAAGCTATTATAAAAGCTGCCGGAAAGTTGGTACTACTCTCGAAAATGTTACGCAAATTACGCGAACAGGGACATCGTGTTTTGATCTTCTCGCAAATGACCAAAATGCTTGATCTGTTAGAAGATTTCCTAGAAGGTGAAAGTTATAAATATGAACGCATTGATGGTAGCATTACTGGAATGTTACGTCAGGAAGCAATCGATCGATTCAATGCTCCTGGCGCTCAACAATTTGTATTTTTATTGTCAACTAGGTTGGTTTAATTATTTAATATGATTCTAAATTATTATATAATAAATAATTAAATAGGGCAGGTGGTTTGGGAATCAATTTGGCGACGGCGGACACCGTTATTATTTACGACTCAGATTGGAATCCGCATAACGACATCCAAGCGTTTTCGCGCGCTCATCGTATAGGCCAAGCGAACAAAGTGATGATTTACCGATTTGTGACGCGTAACAGTGTCGAAGAACGCGTTACCCAAGTAGCAAAACGTAAAATGATGCTCACCCATTTAGTGGTACGACCAGGTATGGGCGGCAAAGGTGCCAATTTTACCAAACAAGAACTCGATGATATTTTGCGATTCGGCACGGAAGAGTTGTTTAAAGAAGATGAGGTAAGTGTAAAACAACGAAATAAATAACTTAAATAAATCCGCAACATATGTAAAATTAGGGAAGAGAAGATGAAGCAATTCATTACGATGACCGCGCCGTTACCGAACTACTCGACCGTTCCAAACAAGGAATAGAACAAAAAGAGAATTGGGCTAACGAATATCTTTCGTCATTCAAAGTCGCTTCGTACGTTACAAAAGAAGGCGACAATGAAGAAGATTTGGACACTGAAATTATCAAACAAGAAGCAGAAAATACCGATCCAGCTTACTGGATCAAATTACTCCGCCACCACTATGAACAACAACAAGAAGATATTGCTCGAACTCTCGGCAAAGGTAAACGCGTCCGTAAACAAGTTAACTACAACGATGGCATGACAACAGGTGGCGATACACGCGAAGATACAACATGGCAAGAAAACATCTCGGATTACAACTCAGATTTTTCCGCTGGCTCAGATGACGACAAAGAAGATGATGATTTCGATGAAAAGGGTGATGGGGATCTATCGCGTCGCAGTCGCAGACGTATGGAACGTAAAGATGACCGTGATAAGCCTTTACCGCCACTGTTAGCACGTGTTGGTGGCAATATAGAAGTACTTGGTTTTAATGCACGACAGCGCAAGGCGTTCTTGAACGCAATAATGCGCTATGGAATGCCGCCGCAAGATTCATTCAATTCGCAATGGCTAGTGAGGGATTTACGCGGGAAAAGCGAAAAGATCTTTAAAGCGTATGTGTCTTTGTTCATGCGACATTTGTGTGAACCAGGTGCGGATAACGCGGCAACATTTGCGGATGGTGTTCCTCGTGAAGGCCTAAGTAGACAACATGTCCTTACGAGGATTGGAGTTATGAGTTTAATTCGAAAAAAAGTACAAGAATTTGAACATATTAACGGTTATTACAGCATGCCTGAACTGATTCGCAAACCTTTTGATCCGACTAAAATTGGTGCTGCAAGTGCAGTTGCGAGCACTGCTCCAACAACTGAAGACACTAAAAGTACGACAACTAGTACTTCTGCAACACCGGCAACCAGTGCTGCAGCGAGTCCTGCGCCTGGAACCACTACTGATATTGTTGAAAAAGAATCAACTTCAGAAGAAGTGAAAGATTCTAAAGAAACTGACGACACTGAGAATGAAACGAAAAAAGATGTTACAGAAGGTGAAGAAAAAGAAAGTGAAGCACCTGTAACTAAACCAGATGGTGAAGACCCTGTTAAAGAAGCGAATTCAGATAATGCAGTAGAGCCGAAAAAGGTAAAAGAACCAGAAAAGGAAGCGATGGAAGTCGCAGAAAAGAAAGACGAAAACGATGTGGAAGAAACTAAAGAAACTACTGATGAAATAAAACCCACTACTGATACTAAATCAGATAAACAGGAAACAAAAGTAGACGACGTTAAAGTGAAAATTGAGAAAAAAGACGAAGACGATGATGTTGTGATTATTCCGAATGATGATGTTAAAAAAGAGATAAAGGAAGAGGATGAGAGCGGCAAATTAGACGGGCCTAAACGCAAGTTTATGTTCAACATCGCCGATGGTGGTTTCACCGAGTTGCATACTTTGTGGTTGAATGAAGAGAAAGCTGCGGTGCCCGGAAGAGAATACGAGATTTGGCATCGTCGCCACGATTACTGGTTGTTGGCGGGTATCGTAACTCACGGATACGGCCGTTGGCAAGATATACAAAGTGATATCCGGTTCGCGATTATTAACGAACCGTTTAAGATGGACGTTGGAAAAGGAAACTTTTTAGAAATCAAAAACAAATTCTTGGCGCGACGGTTCAAGGTTTGTATCATAAAATGTATAATTTTTTTATAAATACATCTAATGTTTATTTGAATACATTAGTTATTGGAGCAAGCTTTAGTGATTGAGGAGCAACTTAGGCGTGCTGCTTACTTAAATTTAACGCAAGACCCAAATCACCCTGCAATGTCATTAAATGCACGTTTTGCCGAGGTTGAGTGTCTAGCGGAATCACATCAGCACCTCTCGAAAGAATCGCTCGCCGGTAACAAACCAGCGAACGCTGTTTTACACAAGGTTAATTGATTTGAAATGCAATTGTATTGCCAATCTAAAATGTTGATTCGTTGGTGTTAGGTTCTCAATCAACTAGAGGAATTACTCTCGGATATGAAGAGCGATGTATCACGGTTGCCAGCAACGTTGGCACGTATTCCGCCTGTCGCTCAAAGATTACAAATGTCTGAACGATCGATTCTATCACGACTTGCTGCAACGGCTACGCCCAATTCTAGTGGCAGTAACTCTTCCACTCAACCTAGTGGTAATATTGATATTAAGTACTCTAAATAGAATATGAATCATTACATACATCGATGTCGTACCACTTAAGCATTTATTGTCTTATTATAAAATAATTATTAACGTACTCGGTGATAATAATTGTATGAAAAAATTATTTGTTTTTAGCGCAAGTGATGAGCCAATTTCCGCCAGGTTTTAACGCAGGGAATCTGCCAGGTTTCGCCGCGGCCGCGGCTAATTTTGCAAATTTCAGACCACAGTATTCCGTGCCTGGCCAACCGGCCGCTGGATTCCCTGGTAAAGGGACATAACCTGAAGTATCATTTATATCATAATTTATATATATATATACGATTGAACGCATTCTCAACTTAATGAATGAGTAGGTTATTCTAAATTTAGAGAAGATAGAAGACGCATTGACATTGTTCTTCAATAGATCTCGACACACCAGTTTGCAACATACTCGGTTGTTTTTGTGTGTAGTAAATATATTAATAATTTTTTTCTAAATAAAAATCTATAATTAAATTAATTGCGTTCATTTACTTATTATTTTCTAACTTATTTTATTTAATAATTCACCTAACACTGGGTAAAGTATCCTATCCATACCCTCGATTTTCCACACAAATGCTGGCAGTGTCTAAAGCAAAATTATTATTTTCTATATTGAAAGAAAAAGAAGTCGAACAGTTAGTAAGTTAAATAAAATATTCCACTAAGAGTCTCTCAAACTTTATGGAATGAGGGACACACAACCTTGAAACAGCGTATATTTAGGCAACTACTATAGATCGTGCATTTAAATATTTTGACCCTTATTATATTAGTAACTGTATAAGCATAAGGATCATTTTAATACATAAATCATGCTTCCTCATAACGGCTTTGTTATGGTAGCGATTTTATTTCATTTTTATTAGCATATCCTTGCATATAAACATATAACTGCACTGTTTATAGTTTTGAGGATATTTATATAAAATAAATACGAACCGAACAAAATATGTCCACAGGCATCCATTAAATGATTGTTATTAAATTGAATAAAAATTGAAATATAATTGTAGCATATGTATGAATAATATTGTTTATGAATTGATTAACTTAAACATATTAGCGCATCTGAATGTGTAGATGAATCAAATACGTTTAATTGAATAATTATTTATTGATTATAACAAACAAACAAAAATAAATTAAGATGACATATTAAGAAAACATAAATTTACAAAACAAAACCTATTCACGATCTTAGGAAATATTTATTAATTATGGCAATATAAACAACAATAAGCTTTAAATTTTTAAAGCAATATACAAAATTGTATTTTTGTGTAATCATGTACGAATCTTTTCCCAAAAAAATTGAAATGTAACCACAAATATGTATGTGCGCAAACATTCGTACAAACCATTCCACGTAAATGGTGTTATCCACCGCTGATAAACAAAATTGAAATGTATTTTCATTAGTAGTATCTAAGCAAATATGTGGTAACTGAAGTAAGCTTATCAAAATTAAAAAACATTGCTCAGAATGCTTGCGGCATTATTTTATCATCGCGTTGTTTTGCTACTAGAACATGAATATAATACTTTTTAGTCGTATCATGTACATATTTAGCAGCAAATACAGTCCGATCAATCGATATCTCCCAATCTGAATACGCTTTCTCATCCGAATACTTCATAGTGAGCGCATCTTGTTTATCAGATACATTCCTTAATTTTAATCGACAATAATAACGCGATAAATGGTCGCTCGCTAACGGCGTGTGTACTTTAACATTAAACTCAGTTTCAGACAAAGATATAATGCAGTGGATTAATCCAATTTCATTTTCAAACGTTAAATACGTATTAGACGCACCTTTCGGTGTTGTACAAATATAGATTTGGTTCATTGCGCAAAACCCTTTCGGATGGTTTTCTTTATAGTGCCAAATTGTTGACACCGTATAAGACTCCTCGCACAGGTAACACGGACCGTTATTAAACATACAATAATAGTCTTCGTGTTTCAATAACTTATTGTAGTAATCCTCAAACGTGCAACCGGATTTCTCGTAGAGGCATCCTTGTTTCGCTGGGTAACATTTGCGACAATACCACGCATCATATTCGCGAGCGTTTTCGAAATCAATGCGCTCGTCGCATTTGGAGCAATTTAATTCGATCAGCTTGACTTCGATTTTAAATATCATTTCTGGTACAGGTCCTAACAGTTCGGATAATTTGGTGAAGTTGATCATATCGATGTCTTCTTCTAAACACCCGTTGGCGATGACATTGCGTGTCCGTCGAAATTCACCGTGGTTTGAAATCGTTAGGTCGTATTTGAATGTGGCATTTTGGGTCGCGTTCATTAGGAGTCGCACGCAGTGATGGATTGTTTGTGTTTCTGCGCAGAGTTTCGAGTCAATCATGAACAGCATATCGTACGCTTCCATGATGAATGAGACTGAATTTGTTTTTATGATGTTTTCATGTATTAATTCAGCGGGATTTTCGAGAACGATTTCTGCGTGATATGTGTCGCAGTGGTCGTATAGTTCGCTTACACGGCCCGTCCATTCACAGGTACTGGATTCAGATGCTGGGCAGGTGAAAGGGCGGTAGTAGCAGCTGAGCTCATGCGCTTTTAGTAGGGGAAACAATGGTTTTATTTGACATCCGTGTTGCTCGTACTTGCAAGGGAATTTCATACGTTGGGCTAGTTGCTCGTAGGGCTTTATACGCATTGGTGTTTCCCCTGCCGGTGCAGTACATCGACCGCATAAACTATTACCATTATTTAATATATATACTGGCCCGCACGACAAGTATTCCTGGCACACGCTACACTTTAAGTTTTCCAATGATTCACTATCCACTTCCATATCAAGATTTCAAACACAATTCTATAGCGATATATAATAATTATTACCAATTGAACCGTTGAGTTGTCAGTACTAATTAATAAAAATGTTACCAATAATAAAGAAAATAAAATCCCTTTACACACCACGTGGTGTCTGACGTCATATAATAAAAGCCTAGCTTTCAAACGCAACCAAGCATATTTCTTGGAGTTGAAGCTCCAAAGTAGGAAACTGAATCATCGCTGGTGTCGGGAACTGTAGTAATAATACTTTTTTGCACGTTATTGCTCTGAGTGCACACTGAGTAATCAATATAAATGAGTAGTGAGGGTAAATATCGGCCATTTTAACAATCATTTGTGTGTATATAAGAATTGTATGGGATATAGTTGAGTAATTTATTAAATTGAATACAATGTCGCAATTAATGTTAGAAGATGATTTATTAGAAGAATTAATCTGCTATTTATGCAATGGTTATTTATCATGTGGACCGGTGTTAATCCTGGAAAATGGAAGTAGTGTTTGTGGGCGTTGCGTTGCGCCAGAAGGGCAAGCCCAAGTACGGAATATACCATATGAAAACCTTGCTAAATTGATGAAATTCCCGTGCAAAAATAAGAAATATGGATGCACAGAGTGCGTAACGTTTTCAAGTATGGCGTCGCAATCACACGAAGCCGGTTGCAAATACAGACAATACGTTTGTCCAATACCTGAACCAGGCGCATGTGATTGGAAAGGTCGCGTATGCGATTTACTAGACCACTGCAACGAAATCCATCCAGAGTCAACTACAAACAATCCAGTTACCCTGGAGCACAATATTACTATATCAAATATCCACACGCTCATCATGTCGACGTTTGAGCTCTTATTCCTAATTTACACAAAAGTATGTTTCGAATCCGGGAAAATATACCACAGCGTTCAACTTCTAATCAACTCAAACCAAAACTCAACGTACACTTATGATTTAGTCATTTCGAACCGTAACGGTAAGATTTACCGGTGCAATGACGTCATACCGACTGGTAGTTTGGAGAATTACGAAATCGTAACAAATATCACAGGACTCGGTGATATTTTAGGGAAATTAATTGGGACTACGTTTCGAATTAAAGTCAAATTGGACAATTTTTATTGTTCTACTTGCGAGAAACAAATCGAAGATGTCATGGCGCCGGAAGCGAAACAAATCCTGTTTTGTAGACCTTGCTTTAGTGGGGTGCAAGCGTGTAAATATGAAGGTTGTTATTTTAAAGATACTTATAATAAGCTGTTAAAGCATGAGAAATATTATTGCGTTGCGAAAAATGGTAAATGTATTTTGTGTTCGGATAAATTTTCCACGTCCACTATTTGGCATTATAAGCAGAAGCACTCGCATGAAATTAATTTGATTGGTGAGACTCGCTATTGCGTCTACTCATCGACTGTCGATATCGAATCCTTGATTTTTGAGAGTGATATTGGGATCATTCATTGTTTAGTTACTCAAACACATTCAGAAATTATTTTTGAAGTGTTTACACCATTAACTAGTAAGGAATTATCTCAATACACTTGTAAACTGATTTTGCTGGGTAATAATTTGGATTTATTGGGGGATGAAAGATGCGAATTGGATATGTTAGCTTCTGATGTAAATGCATATTCTGATTGGAAGTTAACTATTGCTAGTTGCGATTTTGGTCGATTATATGTTTTTGATGATTTATCTTATAATGTTGCTGTTAGCTTATCAATGTAATATGATTAACCAAATCTTATTTAAGAATTGTTTACTCTAATTTATTTAATTGTTGCAAACTTTTCCTCTCAATTAAGTTTTAGGCGCTTTTAATTTACTGTTTATTGTTTAATAACAATTTTCTTAAATAATATTAGAAACTAAGTTGAACGCAATTGTATTAGTTTATATATCCAAAGTTTTAATTTTTAATCTAGAAGTAAATTGTTTCATGCTTTTTGTATTATGTGTTTGTATTATTAAATGAACGATGTACATACATGGTACTGAGTATATTGTATGTATGTATTTCATAACGATTACAAGTAAAATGTTATTTGTATTTAGAAAAGCAAGCCAGAAAAAAAAATTATTTAAATTTATTTGTCGTGACAATTCGTAATATTTAATGATGCTGACATGCGTCAATCAAACATGACACTTTAATATACGCCTACTAAATCATTCAAAAAGTGCGTTAGAAGTTCATATCAGCATTCAGTGATTATAGAACATTGATCATTTTGCTATTCATAGCACTCTGGGATACTGCGATTTTATAATGAAAATTGGAAATAAGTGTAGAATTTGTCACGTATTGCTTATCTTTGGTATGTATTTCAAATAAGATTAACAGATCACATATTGCGGTTTACGGAAATGATTTTTGGTTTTTTAAACGCATTTCTATGAATTTGAAAACTTAGCAATAAGGAAAATTAATATTAGTAATTATAGTTATCATAACTGGTTAGATATAAGCTTGTACTACTCTATTTTATTCCTAGAAAATAAATGATTCCTTAAGTTTATAAATCTAATTTAATAAATATTAAACTAAATATTACTTTCCTACAGGTGGATTAAATATGTTTTGATAAATAATTAAAATACACATTCTGTGAGCAACGTTTTGATTTTATTTTTTTAATTTTTTTTTCTAAAGGATTTGCGATAATCACTAATTAGGTCTTTGGGTTTATAGTGGTGTTGCCCCTTAAGGCAGTTCTGGTTCTTTTGTTATACAAATTTAAAAAAGGTTCGCAAATAAAAAAGGTTTTTGCTTTTTGTTGGGCATAAATCAATGCGCTATGGGATGCAACCAATATAGCGTTCCAGTAAATCTGTTTTGGCGTTCACAATATTTCGGCGCCCCGAGCGGAGCGGCTTAACTGCGGTCCAATTCGGCACAGAAATATTTACGACAATTTTAAAGTGATTACACCCAAAATTAACCGTAATGACGAGAATTAATACAAGTTTCAAACATTCTGGATTACAATTGCGTAAAAATGTGGCCATTTCTAATAGAATTCTAATTTTGAAATGTTTAATAAAATATATAAGAATCAAAGTAAACCGGAAGTTATTCAAAAAAAATAATAATATTAAATATGTAAAAATTTCCGTAATAAATTTCGAATGAGAAATTATATTTAAGAGCGCAAAAAAAATCTCCAAACGTGCGATCGCGACTTTTAAGCGACTGAGATTGCAATTGCATTCATCATAAATATTAAAAACATACTAAACTTGTTATTAATAGTTCTGATTCATGTTAAACAAGTTAAAAAAATATAAAACAATTGAATTTACGACATAAAAAAAACGCAATGTAAACATTTGTACTACGTCATACATTCATACACATCCTAACTTCAAAAGTTGTATAAATATAACCGAGAAAAGTCACATTGGCTCAGTCACCGACGAGTTCTCGCTGTGTGAATATATAGCCGGCTGTCGCTAGATTAAATAAATAATTACGTCGATTTGATTCCGTTTAGTTGTGTGGTTTTTTTTTTATTTATTTATTATATTAAACAAATAACAATTGTGATATTTGGCATACATTTACGTCGATCTTAACTGTGAACTATTCTAAAATCGGTGTTTCGCTTACAACTGGATTGACCTAATTAAATTATAAGTAAGAAATATTTTTGAACCAGTTTCACTACTATTATTTATTGTTTACTATAAGAATATTCTAAGGATTTTTTTCTATACATTTGCGTCCAATCATCATTGTGACACGCGTGTCACAAGGTGTTAAATTTAATACATCTATAAATATTTAAAATCATTTTACAACTAGTTTGATGTCCGAATAATTATATGTTTTAAATTTGTTTATTATAAATGAATGCAAAAATAGTACGTAATTATTTAATTTCATAAATGTTGAACTGTTTTTTTTATATTTATTTAATCGATATTTTTAAATGAATCTAGATTTAATCACTGATTAGATAATAACTTTAATGTTGCACTCCAATTTATAGATACATATTTAATTTATAATTATTGTTTTTCTTGTGTATTATCATAAAAATCATAAGAATATTTGATCTAAATAGAACAAAATAAGTTTGTACGGATAGAGTGAATGGTGAAAGATGTGAATAGGCGTGAAGTTATCTCATAAAATAATAATAGTAGAATTTGTTTTTGCAAACGTAGTTTATAGAATCAATAAATAATAAAATGGGTTTATGTACTTTATAATACTCTAGTATTAGTGATCGTTCACTTCGCAACAGTTAATTACTAAATAAATACTAATTAAAAACGACTAATGATATTATCTTTCGTTAACAATTTCTTAGAATAAGCAAAACCCACTATACATAACGTTGTATGGTGTGTTGATCTTCAAACATAAAATATTCCTTAAATGGAAGCAGTTTGATCGCGTTAAAACATCATGCTAAAAATGTTTAGTGCTTACTACTATATTGAATACTATAACGGCTTTTAAACCAGTTTTACGTTAGACTATAGTATTTACTTTAAGAATTCCTTTAGTGAACACACCAGTAATTAAAAGCTTAATACACGTATAATTTAAATATATTTGTTAGTTATTTAATGTATTCGAAAATGTTGATGATTTCGACCGAGGACACCCGATTATGTTTATTGCGTGTATGTGTTTCGCGCATGCGTATGTTTTAAAATTAGTTTTTGGTCAAGTTTTAGTGCTTCGGGAATGATTAATTAAAACGTTATGCGAGGTCGTAAATGTTATCAAATCCGCGTAATATAAAAATGATATTTACTGGTTTTTATTAGTTTGTGTAAATAATGAGATAAGAGTTGTCAAATGAATGAATTCGTAAGTAACTTATCAAAAAAAATAATATGAATGACAAATATTTAAATCCGGTTTATGTATATATTTAAGTAAATAATGCGGTATTCTAAGAAAGTTTAATAAAGCCACACTTCTTAAATAAATACTTTTTTCAAAACATAAATAAATTTACGAATATTTTTTACACTTATGCGTGACTTAAATCTCAAATATTATTTTGTATGCGTTTAAGGTATCTTTAAAATAATTTTTAACACAAATTTATTTGCGATTGTATTCCATATAATGCAAATAATGTGCGAAAATAAATGGGTTGCTGACAGATGTATATTCATCAAGTTATGCAAGTTCTTCAAGTGGTATGTAGATATGTTTGCATAAACAGAATATCTAAAGTTATTTAAAACACATTTTATTTGTTTTTAATTCAATTCTGCTGAAACGCAATAAACATTTTTAAAGACGTTGCCATTTGAAAGTATTGAAAAATGTTCATCAGTAGTATACTATATAGTACTATACAGGAAATTGGACTTAATAATACAATTTTAGCATTTATTTATCAAAAAAAATAATATGTAGAATTCTTATAAAATTATTCGATTGCTTAGCCACAAATAGAAAATCGATGTCGCACTTCAATTCGAAGTGTTACGTTACGTGCAATGCACACCCCTTGCAGTAGCTTGCGCAGAAATACTCAAGAGTCTTCTTTACAAACGTAAACAACAGATGAATGAATGTAGTGAAAGGTGTGACGTGTACAGAAGCTGAAATTCGCAATAAACGTACGTGGATGCATACACTTAATAATTACGTTATTGTGAGCATCCGTGGTCGGTTTATCTTTACCGGCATTACTCGGTTTCTGGCTTGGCGTATATGTCTACGTCTACGCAACCGTCTGTGTGTTTCTCGGTCGGTAACACCGGTTATTTGTGTGTGTGGTAACTAGATAGAGCAAATCTGTATGACTCACCACCAACTTTATGATCGCCTGTATGTATGCATTGTGAGATTGCATCATTTTATAATTATAGTTTGAAGACGCAACCCCGTATAAGGCACATGTACTATTTTTGTGTTGGTGTTGATAAAAATTGGGACGCTTTATAATTGTTTAAATATTTAAAATTGTAGATATTACATTTAAGTACTGTTAGCTTGTGACGTCATACTGAGCTTCTGATTTATATAGTGATTCTAAGCAAGCCAATAGGTCTATAATTGGATTCTAATGAGAATATTGGTAGATTTTTTTTTGCAATTAAAAATTTAGGACAAAAATGTATAGAAGGGTTTTAGAATTACTTAGAATTGCACTGTTAGAATAATAAAATGAAAGTTGAGTAGCGGAATATGGATTTATTAAAAGTGAAAATTAAGAAAGCTGATTTCGTTTTGCTACCAAATAAGGGTGAACAAACTTGTTTTGGCGCTTTTAACAAACATAAATTCACACATTCCAGCACATGCATTTAAAGAGTGCGAAAAATTATTATTTAT
Organism: Nebria brevicollis; assembly: GCA_944738965.1. NCBI lineage: Eukaryota > Metazoa > Arthropoda > Insecta > Coleoptera > Carabidae > Nebria > Nebria brevicollis. The sequence goes on along the minus strand of OX122909.1, from coordinate 1,124,576 downwards.
TACTTTTAGCAATTGCATATGAACACATTTATATTTTCTGCTTGTATTTATATACACATAAATATTGAGTTTTTTTTTAATAAAATTATATATTTGCTTGTTTAGTTGTTTATTTATTATGAGCGATTATGCGGCGATGAAAATGTTTTCTTAGCGAAAATAGGTCGTGCAAATAGATATGCACTTATTGATATCTACCTCATTTTTTTATTGTTTATTATATTTATTATGTCAATTAGTAAATCGTCACTATTTATATATAAAATAGATTTTCTAGTTCTGGTTAAAAGGTGTATTCTGGGAAATAATTTTATATGGAATGAAATGTGCAAAAAATTGTATAAACATCGGAAGCTCAAATATAAATATCCGCTTTTCTAAATCAAATATTTGGTTTCCGTACACGAAATATTATTAAAGAGTGCCGTAATGATTAATAAATGATTTGAAGGTGAAATCGAATTGATTATAGTTTTTTTTTTCGATCGTATAAAAAACTTGGAATTATTGTTTGCCGACGCTTCACTTGACTGCTAAGGTCATGGTGAATGGTAAAAAAAAAACAACTCGTATTAATTATAAAATATTTGATTATATATTCAAATGCGTGTAGTATTGTTTTGTTTGGGTACGTAAGGTAAAAAGTGCTTAGGTATTCGAAATTTTTATATAAATTAATCAAATACGTTCACTAAAAAATTATAGGGCATTTACAATTTACAGATTGTTTTTTATTTACAGTAATTCTGTAATTACTTATTGAATAAATAATTAATGATGATATTTAATTAAATTGTGAAGCAAAACAAATCAATCATGAATATAAGTTGTAATTATTTGTTAATTAACGCTATAATAAATGATTAGAAAATGTACAATTGTTTTATTAATAAATTAATGCGATATTTTATGTAGTTTATTATCTTTCTATTATTTATACTTTCGAGTAAATATGCTTTGATTTATATCACATTTATTACTTAAATTACAATACTTTAAATGATTAAAACTAGAATGTAAATTTAATTTGAATGTTGGCGTTATTCATTATAAATGTTATTGATCAATTTGATTATTGCAAGCAGATGTATTCATCAACAAATTGAATTATCAACTGTCAAATTTAATAGTTTTTTTCTGACATTGTGACCTCACCAAATCTGTGCCCAATTATTTTGTTGATGATATGATATATGTGTTCAATGATTGCACTGTTGAATCTTGTGCCAAACATTTTTTATTCCCCTCACAAAAAAAAAAATAGATATACGTTGACAGTGTTGACACTCTGATATATGTACTGTATTAAAAATATTAACAGCTACCAGAGTGCACTGTTGTCCCCATTAAAAAATCTCCACATTTGAGACAAAATTACAACATATTTTCAACTATTCTGGGAGAAAAACTCATAAATCTAATAATTGTATAGCTATAATTAATTTTCAAGGTCAAATGTAACCTTAACGACCCACTTTTACCTTTTATTAAGTTATATATACGTAAATAAGTTGGCCACCCACAACTTAAAATTTAATAATTTCAAGTGCAATATATAGTAGGCTAAGGTTGAAGTATTTATCATATATGTAAGTGTTTAAAAAATAAAGTAATATTTAATCGTTTATAAAAGAATTTATTGTGCGATGAGGTATTTTGTCGCGTAGACAGACTCACTTAAAATTCATAAAGAAATTATTCACGGTTACTCAAATATCTTAAGTATATATACTTAACATTCATAAAATACTTATAAAGTAGAATAAAAATTAAATATTGGTTCGTTAGTTAAAAAAAAAAGTTGATTCAATCGATAACCACCTCCGCGGACGATTATATCAGCAACGTTTTAAGTTTCGTGGAATAACCAAGTCGATAAAACAGATCGCGAAATGTACACGTAAATGGTATGCGCTTACGTCACCCGGATTGCAGCAACACCAACATGTTGATGTGCTTAGTCTTTATTTACAAATTTTGGCAACGCTGATGTAGGTACAGTTGACCAAACAGTCATAATTAAAATTATTTTAATTAATGATGTATTATTTTTTATCAAACATAAATTGCCAAAAAAAAACGAAATATTAAAAAATAGCCGTGATAGTAAGAGCCAAGCGAATATATATGTAGGGGGATTTTAGTTTTGTTAGTTAGCTACCCTGTCTCATTGCTACAAACGTCTGAAAATAAAAATAACTATAATGTGTAATATATATGTATGTAGTTATTTGGTGAAACTGGAATATATGAAATTTCGATTGAGCAATTTGTCGATTTTATTATGTCGTTATAGAAATAACGTATTGATGTGGTCGACTGTAGTTCATTTCATTTCGCAGTGTATGTAGGTGGTGACTGGGTGGTGAATTGGATATAAAAAAAAATACAACACAAAATGGTGAAATTGGATTATTTTTTTCGTCTTTTGCAGCAAAATTGTATCGGCTCCGTAAATTGCCCAAGATCCAATTAATGCTGTATGTTTTCAATATACGTGGCGAAAATAAATATGTATATAAGAGACTATTATTAAATATATAGCAATTTCCTTTGCAAATTACATGGTTCAACGGCGGCTCAACTTTGAAAACATTTTATAAAACGTTTAAAATTGAATTAGAATATTTTTAGTACATAATTGAATTTTTTTTACTATCGTTTCTATTCGCCTCTTGGTTAAATATAGCGAATAAGAAGAATCCCAACCAATGGAATGGTAGAAAATCTTGTACATCCATAACTTGTTTTTTTTTTTGCCTCCATTCGATTTCATACTTACAATAACAAACCAGTAAGACTTCTAGAGCACTAAAATATAAAAAATACTGCTTTATATAAATATATAATTTCGTCTGTCACTAGTAAATCAAAACCCTATAAACACAAATGCGCATGCGCACATACATATATAAATATTATCAAGAAACTTAAAGGTATTAACAAGTGACATATATGACCGAACCATAACTCAAAGTACGTTTACGTACAACACTTTTGGCATAAATGCACAAACATATGCGTTATGCAATTCACAATTCAGAGTCTCGTGCTACTTCAATCAATTTTAAACGCTACTTTAAACAGTGGCGTAAATCCATTGCGTTTATATGAGTATATAACGTCATCTTGCAACTGAAAAATAAAAATTTGTCAATTTTAATAAATAAAAAAAAAACATGCAAAAATAATAATATATAAATATGTATGGGTGATTTAGGAATGTTTGGGTCTGTTTGAGTCATTCGTCATCTGATGTCATTGTAATAGCGTCAGATGCGAATCCCACATTTTCTAGAGAACGTATTAAGACTAAGAAAAAAATGGCGTCAATGTGTCATTTAGGGGCGTAGGAAGGGACTTGCATTTCTGCGAATATTCGACGAAAATTTGCATTATATTGAATAATACAGGAAGTAAGCTCTATTTTAAACCGGTGACTATAATAATCTAATGTTAGCTTATATTAGCGTGGGTGTAACACGTATACGCTAATAAAATACTTATCGATTAGAATCGACAGTATAGTATTTATAAATCATTTTTGATTTTATTAACATTTTATAAAACATAATACATTAAGAAAATAACTTCTGTTTCCATAATTTATCGTAATTATTCACAAGAATTTTCTGTTTTTTGTCCACAAAAAAGTAAAACAAATTAACATTTTCTGCATATGTGAGTGCTACTTATTATGGTAATATTAAATGAATAATACACGGGATTGTAAACAAAATTTGAATATAATCTAGAAAATATTAATTTATTTCGCATATAAATCTGTGATGTCATTGCAATATGTTTTATTTACATATGAACTACAATCATAAACATTTACATCCAAGATTGTCAATTTAATATAGGAGTGAATGTAGGGTATGGGTGAATTGTGAACTAAGGCGAGACAGTTTGGCACGAAATATTGAAAGAATAAAAGGTTCAACGCACTGTAAAAAAAAACGAAAAAAAAAAAGAGTTGTCGCCAATTCAATAGTGTATTGCAAATATTATATAAATTTGCACGTGCGTATAATAAACGCTAACCTAAATATAGTCGAGAAAAGTGCAAAATAACTTGGCAAATATTTCCAGACGATCTAATTTATAATATCTGCATAACACAAACAATCCGACGTCTTCAAATAGCGAATAAATAATTTCTGATGTTTGATTAACGTCGTGTGTGGTGGCGTTATTTGTATATGTACTGTTGCCGTGTATATTTACGCGGATTTAACATGTGCGAATGAAAGAAGAGTGTAAAAATACACGGCCACGTAACCGAGAAATGCCAATCAATCGCCGAGTTATTCGTACGTAATAAATCACTCGCGAAAATCATTTCGCTTTGTATGATATATAGGTTATTTATGGGGCAACTGGTTTGATTTGTGGCGAGCGGATCACCACTGTGCCGCATTGTTCAAATGATTTACTGGTGGTAGAAATTCTTACACACACCACAAGCTTATTTAATAGTGCATCTACTATCAAATCAATAAAAGCACAATAATCTTCTATTTAACGACCAATGTGAGACTAGCAGAAAGTGTTGCCAACTATATAATATAAAAATCACTAGATAGACTGTTTATGACGTCATGCCTATACGAAATAACTCTAGATTCTTCTTAAAACAACCACCAAAATAGACGAATATGTATGACAAATTAATTTTCGCACTTAATTAACCATATAGTGTTCATTGCGGGAGATTTGGCAAGCCAATAAATAGACCGCCCACCTATGATTCGTAATTGTATAAAAGCGCATGTGTATCGTAAGCAAAACAAATAAATCTACCTAAGCAGACGCTGTGTGATACGAAAGAAATGACGGTTAATCAGTGGATATTAATGATAAGGGTCATTTGACGCTCAGCGCGATACAAATGGAACACTTATGCATTCGTGATTACAAATAATGACCGTCATTTTCTGCACGTAATTATTAATAAGAGGAATCATTAGGATACATCACGATCGTATTATTTTCTTTCAACTATTTTAATGGTTATACCATCTTTGTACAGTGGATTTAAATTAGTAAATGTTTGAATTTATAATTTGTTTATTTTGTATTTGTCGTTTTTTAAATAAACAAGTATTATTTTGGCGTTGAATTTTGCCAAAAATGCACAAATAATAGTTTTGTTTTTGGTAATTACATGTGTAAGGTATACAATTATTTTGAAATGAATAAAATCGTGATTTTAATAGTTTGAGCTTTAAGTCACGTAATGCATACTTCAAGATAATAAATTGAAAGATTATAAAGTGAAAATAGAATTTATTTTTAGAGTACCTAATTATTTTTTTCTATGCTTCACTTAAAATCGTTTACGAAAATACGCAATAGAAGCGAATTGTGACGTCATCACTCTTGGTCGGGATTCGTAAAACAACGTTTTGAATTACCTATGGAGCTTGAATGGTAAATTGTATACTTAAAATACTTTAAAACTTACATACACAAAGTTATTTCAATCACACACACACACACACACACAGAGAGTGGTTGATAAAAATAAAAATAGACAGTCGACAACGGAGTGAATATAGGTATATATGCATCTAATAAAAAGTGTAAGGTGACACATTTTTCTGGCGAGTGTGTATAGTTTACCTTTACATTCCAACAAATAATGGTTAGCAGCTGATCACGGAAAAACTTTCAACATAACTTTAAAACTTCGTTTTGATTTTTCGTTTTTATTTAATGAAAATTCTTTGAGTGTAATTTACGAATTTGTAAATAACGTTGACACCACGTACTTATATACATTTCCAAAAATATATTAAAATGTTTGTTTGTTTCTGTTCATCTCATTAGTTACACACATGGAAGTACTAACTAAGAATAAGAAGAGTTATTCTCTATTCTTATTCTCTTTTGGACATTTTTCAACAAGCTAAATAAAAAAAAAATTATAATGTTTAGATTATTAATCTAGGATAAATTTTGAATCTTAATCAATATAATAACAAACAATTCCATAATATATAAAACACATTTAGGTCTTTAGTCATTTGACTTTTCCAAGATTCCATATCTCGGTTTTGATTAAAATGATGAATCCTGCTCACATTCAACAAACTCGAGGTGAGTGTACCATGTAGGTACACTACAAAATAGACCTTGAATATCAAAGACTGAATGAACACGCGATGTAGAGTACGCACCCAAACACCAATTTAATATTCAAAATTACGAATACCTCTCAGTATACAATTACAATGATTAACCATACAACTCTACCGATATCTTACCAAGATATACACATGATTCATAAAGCACCCAATTGAATTCACATACGCAAAATCCAACACATATCACGTTATTTATTTATATTCCGACAGCATTTTCAATCATACATACGTAAAAACCCCAAATATATACCATATAAATATTAAATGCACGTATTCTTAGTCTTACATCAAAACACGTACAAGTGTTACCAACTATAAGTTGGAAAACACCCTAAATACACTCTCTGACATCATCTATAGAGGTGTAAACGTGCAACTTTAAATATATTATAAAAATCGTTCATAAACAAACATTGGCTTAGCCAATGTTTAGAATTCGCCTGCGGTGTAAAATCTTGTTTACACATCGTAAACGCATAATTTACCATAAAAAGTAAACCGCATCTCCTTATTTAGTAAAAATGCTAATAAATAATATTAAATATACATAATAATATATTGATAACATCTCGTTGCTATTGTTTGGAATAAATATGTGTACCATATTTGGTCAATTCGAGTTTGCACTATTTAATTATTGTAATTTTTATGTGTTTACGATTGTAATAAACATCATATAAACAGATCACTATTTGTGAAACATGTTATTACAGTATATGTTAAATAAATTTAAATCGTTATTGGCGCCAATTTAAAATCACCACAGGCCACATACGAAGAAAAAAAAAATTGTTTAGAATAAGTGAAAGCATTGACCATGTATGGTACCTATGAAAAAAAAAAACAGTAGTTTTGTAACTGTTTTGTGTTAAGTGACCTGGTATATCCATTCGGAAACATCCCAATTTGGGATCACTGGTTTAACTTATTAGTATTTTGTTCACATCTTACAAAAATGTATATCGCCTGAAGGCACATCAGTTTTTCTTGCGCCATTTATTTAAGTTAACAATTAGCATATTGAGGCGTTTTTATTATTATAAAAACGCGTTAAAAAAAATATAACCATACTTTAAATATCGACACCAAAAAATAATATTTAAATAAGTTAAACTCGAAAAATATTTTCGGTATTTAATAATAATCGAAATTAAAATTGACCTTATAGTAAATAACATCATAAATAAAACAGCAATCAATCAAAAGGTACTTGAAAATTGGTAAATTATAGACATACAATCTGAAGGTGGCAATAGTATGTTTGTGTGAGGTTTTAGTATATAATCAAATGTTTTATTCATTTTTTAAATCGTACTCGAAGCTTTTAAAACGCCGTTAGGAAATTTGTTGAAAATAGTATAAAACAAATCTAAATGGTGGCAATGAAACATTCAAAAACACTTTTCGTAATCAGTTTTATGTTAAAAACTGCTTTCCCTCTAAAGATTCTCAAGTTGGAAATCTTATTAGATGTTAGCAACTCTCGAAAGTGTTACTAACTGTGTGTTGTAAAAAAACCCTAAACAAATTCCCTTTCTGACGTCATCTGTTAACCGCACATTAAAATATTCATTTATATAATATTAAGATTTTTAACTATACATTTAGATACGTATAAGAAGAGTATATAATGGAGGATGAATGGAGAAAAGTGTATAAATGCGTTTATGAGTGTGTATGATGAAGATAGCTAATGGTGGTATTTGGAGTATTCTTGACATTATTAATAGAGACGTGTAATTGTAATGACCTTAGTGCAGCAAAGGAAATGGAACTAAAAACGCTGTTATTTATGCGAGTGAAATGAGAACAAACTTATACATATAATGGTTGAGTAGGTGGTGGATACACACATACACATTCGCATAAAAGTGTCACTAAAAAGCCGTCTAGACTCCATTACCAGACAAATCAATAAATTAAAAAACACCAATCATAATTAATATTGACTTATTATGCATTCGCAAATTTTCTAACGCGCAATTGTAAATATTTGTAGATATAAAATTCCTTCCAAAATAATGTAGCACTCAAACTTTGGAATAATTTTACAAATTTATTAATAAATTCTCATTGAGTAAAATCCTTTTTTAGACATAAAATAAAATTGAAACGGAACCTCATGGTAAATTTATTCACCTCGCGGAAAAGTTCCAAAGAACTATTTCGTTTTTCTTTGCACAAGAAAAAGTTTTCAAATATCATCGTCATTAAATTCGCCAAGTCTGCAATACGTATTATTTGCATATTTCGAAAGTTACGAGCTCTAAAATGATGACATATTTACGAGGTAGTTTCCGTCAAGGGACTTTGCTACTTTATATCCCAAATATTTCATAATAAAAATTGACCATCAAAAGCTTTTCAAATAACAATAAAAAAAATAATTTAAAACCATCGACAATCATAATTTACTAATGACTTAAAGAAAGAAGGTAATTCTAATTGCGACCAAAGGAGATAAAATTGATCCATTATCGGAGCGCGTATATGAACAACATAATTCACGTGTTCATTTAACTGTTTTTATTACCTTTTAAGCTGTTCCCGTTTATTCTAAAATTAGTTTTGATAAACACGACTATAGCCTCGCATGGAATGTACATACACAAATAGACAACAAACTATTTAACAATAAATGACGACAACTTTATTATAGACTGAAATATTTCTAATACTTATAATCAATATTTCCCATAAAGAGTTACTTGATTTGATACTAAATAAACACTTAATATATGAAAGTAGTAATACGTAAAATTACGATCACATATAAAAATTTCGGAAATAATAAATTTGGGATTATCTCAACTGGTTTGGGTTTCTATATGCGGTCCCATGTAGATATGTTGAAAAAGATTATTTTTAAATCTCAACAAAACATATTTACCAACGAAGAAGAAATGGGGTTATAAATTGGGATTAAACCAGTCACTTTTCGGGCAACACTGTTTTGGGAACTAGCCACAACAGAGGGCAATAACAGCAGATTGGATATTTACTAGATTAACTACAAATTAGGATCAGAATTTATTTTGAAAGGATGCTAACTCGAATTCTTTTAATCGACAACAAAATCATCCTCTAATCCTTTGATCCTAATTTAGTAGAATTTTAATATAGCACTGAAGCAGCCCTTAAGCGTTACTCGCTGCTCTATTCACGTCTATTACACATTACCACAGACTCAATCCACTGTATGTGCCTAAAGCACAGCCTAAAGTGATTGAACAACGCTGGGTTGTATGCAACTTGCATAATTGTTCTGTAAAGTGGTGATTAAACAGTAAAACAGTTGTAAAGCATTACTTAGAATGTGATTGCACGAAATATTAAGCGCATCACGTAAAGGTGAAATGAAAATGATAAATTTGGGTATTGAATCCCTTTTGACTTTTTCGAACTTAATGAGAATATTTTGTTTTTGTTTGTTTTAGACGACAAAATGGTCAGAAATCAAATGATTCTTCTGCTGGCAGTGGTCATGTGTACTCTTATCGAAGATTATGTCGTTGATGGATGTTCATGTATGCCGGCACATCCACAAAGACAATTTTGCGATGCAGATTTTGGTAAGTTTACCAAAAATAACTATGATATGTGTAGTTTTACTAATTTATAATTGGTTTTCTAGTAATTGTTGCACGAATCAAGAAAGTGTATCAAAATAATATGAACTTGGTGTATAAAACGCGAATTAAGAAAGAATTCAAAGTAAGTTTTATTTTAAGCCAAAGCTGTTTCAAATGTCAATAATAGTTTTGTTGTTTACGATAGTCGCGGAAAATTAGAAACACATAACTCTAGATTGAAATTGAATATAATTCAATTGCAGATGTCAGAAAAGGCGCGCGTGGCTCTGAAAGCAGGGAAACTAATAACACCTCGCGACGGCGCAACGTGCGGTGTCCATTTGGAGGAAGGCCAGATCTATGTGATCACCGGTACAATTTACGGTCTCCAGGCACGCATTACGTTGTGCGGTTTCCAGCGACAATGGAAATTTGTGACGTCACGCCAAAGAAAAGGGTTCCGTTTGATCTACGGCCGCGGCTGCGATTGTAAAGTAAGTCAAAGCACTAAAGCTTTAAAGCATCACCTAGTACCATAACGCTTCTTCGGCTTTCGTCGGTATACTTCGAGTGTTTTCGCGCAAAACATTCAATAGAAAACATATCACGCATTTAATTATATATGTGTTTACGACTTTACAGATATACAGAAATATGCATGGTTCGAATAAAGATGTTTGCGCTTGGAATAACTACAATTGTCACGAAAATTATGGGATTTGTTTACGGTCACCTTCCGGCAAATGTAATTGGTCGAAGAGTTTAGAGTTGAAACAATGTTTAAATGGGGAACCAATAACACGGTTTCGTAAAATCGTCGGCGTTGATAACCAACCGCAACACAACCCGGTTAACAAGAACGAAGTACAATTCTTTACCTACAGTAGCCGACTACAGTAACCGACGAGGTTAAAAACAGCTAAATGGTTAACGCGTTGTTTGCGTAACCAGTGAGCTGAGCACCGGTTGATCTCATTGTTTTTGGTGAGATGGGGTACAAAACTTATCGGCAGTTCCTTAGAGTTATTAATGTCAACCGGGTTACTGTTACCGCTAACATAATTCAGTAACCACATTCATATTTATAAAACATAAAAAAAAAAACGTATAACCAACCATAACCATGGTTGATAATTTGTAATAACCAGCATTTTTTTTGTACAGTATAACCCGGTAATCTCAATGAATTGTGTCCAATATGTTATTATTATTATTAATAATTTATAGAAACACTTTATAGTATTTTTAATATAAGTTTATTTTTACATAAAAAAATGTGAAACAAAGTAGTAGAGCATTTATGTTAATTTTAGTTCGGAGTCGCTTGTACTACTTTGTTTCTAGATTGGATGTTAAAAGTGGTAAAAAACTACTCACCATTTCTCGATGGTTTGGGTAGAATGTTTGGTCAATCAGTGGGAAATTGTCTTTGCCTAATCGCCTTTGGAGTTGCATCAAATGACCAAAGACCCATGGTTTGTCCTTGAAAAAAAAATAAAAATTTTTGTAAAATAAATAAATTTAGTACCAAATATATTTTTATTTTTAATACGTTATTAACAATTCAAATTGTATTTGTGAGCAATATCAGTGAATTTGTTTCATTTCTTTTAAATTTATCATTGTGTTATTGAAAAAAGTTTGGGGTCGATGGTTTTTTGAATAAAAAGTATTAATTGGTTCTTTTATACCTCAAGCGAACACAACTTTTGTTCCAAGTCACATCTGTGCAGTTATGAATTTTTAATTAAAATCAATTCTAGTGAAAATTGAAAAAAAAATTCACTGGTATTTTTTATTATTAAGAGCGATTCTAATTATAATATGTTAAGCTTCAATTGTTATTGCTTGAAATATTTATATGTAAAATATAGTTAAATATATCAAATACATGTTAAATGTGTTCGACGTTTGATGTAAATGTGCAAATCACTGTACTTCTCCAAAACAGGATTGGACTCTAAAACTAGACAGGTTTTCGTGACGTGTACGCACTGTTTACACGGTAACAAAAACGAGCAGTTGAAATCCTAGAAGCATAAACTTACGCTATTTGTTGATTTATACTTTAAATAAGACTAAAAATGCAAAACTAAACACTTAAAAGTCAAAATACTCAAAAATTTAAAACAATTACACGCAATTTCAACCTTGGAAAACTCAATAAACGACAGTAAATTGTTCAATGTAATACAAGCTTTTATTGTAATGTAAAGATTGGTTCACTTGTAAATGCGCTGACAAGCAACGAAATTTTTATTCCTGGTATACATAAATCCTAAGTGAGCTTTTTGGGTATTATATATGTGAGTAGTTGAGTAAAAATTAAAAATTGTTGTTTATTTCGTAAACTAGCATACAAATTTCAGTATAGTTTTAAATATAAAATAAACTTTGTGTGAACAACCTTGAAATTGTAAAGGTATGCAAAAGGCTGTGCTTCTAAAAGAGTGGTGTTTTTTTTTTCATATTTCGATATTAGTCGTTTGGGATTTTTATTTTATATAATAATCATGAAAACTTACAGCGAAATTATAGATGGAATTCAAGTTGTTGATGGTTGGAACTCCACCGTATTTGAACCCGAGTAAAAGGTTCTTGTTGTCTTCGCCGGCGTCACGCAAATTTTGGCGAACGAGCACGAAATCAGGTCGAAAAGATCTCGCCACTTTCGTCCCGTTACGATAAACGGCCATTGATACAATAGTGCCATGATCAGCACTAGCCGTCAATGATAGTTCCTAAAATGACCACGAAAACGCCATTAAAATTACAAAATGTCGGTCTTTAGTACGTAAGACTCCATTTTGTGACGCGTGAAATTTGTGCGGTGTTTATTAAATTGTGATAAATCGATCAAAAAGACTTTCTTATTCATGGCCCTGTCAGGTGAGTTTATTTTATATACATTATAAATAACCTATCATGCAATGGAGCATTAGTTTATAAGATTTTCCGGTAAATTTGTTCACAAACTTTACAACAAACACCCTGCATGAAATAGATAACAAGTTAGTGAACGTGAACAATTTATCTATGTTATCAATGGTGGTATTGATGAATGAATGTTGTCGCTAACCTTAAATTCGGCTTGTTCGACGCGAATATCGTAATCGCCGTGTAGCCGTTTACCGCGGAAGTACTTGGACCAATCGGTGTTTTGGTCGTCGATGACGAGCAGCGTGAAACACCGGTCCTTGTTGTACGAGGGTCGCGTAGCGCTGGACACAGCCGCACCCAAGATGGAGGCGCCTTGGTCACGCGCTTGTCCCGTCAACGATTGCACGCGTTGCAGTAAGGATTCACGTGTCTTCGCCGGTGAACTTGGCGCACTTGTTGTCCTAAAGCACACTCATACAGTTTTAGTCTTCCCGTTCTCCTTGTCGCTCCCATTCGCATTGCAATAACGCTATCCTTAGTTTGACATGGTTTTACACAAAAAAAACTCAACTTAGCACGATTTCATATTCTGTCTTTGTTTATCCGTTAGGTAAACAGAGAAAAAGCATGACTATAGATAGATTTACTCGTTCTTTGCAATAATTTTCCTGCAATTAAGTATGTAACTCATTAGGGACTTGAGTAATTAATTTATAAGCTTCAACCACTGTATTTATTTTTCGAAAATTGTTCGCGGAGATTAATTAGCTAACTGAGGTGTTTAGGTGGTAACACTATAGGGTTTAATTTTAATTACTAGTGAAGCCTCATAAACGGTCTGATGCGCAAATAATAGTCTCCAGGGAAATTGGTAATTTATCTAAATGTGTTTGTATATATATAACCGTCACATGTAATAAACAATATAACTAATCCTGATTCGGGAATTGTTGTTTAAAATTGTAACTAATGTTCTTGGTTGGTTGATGAAGTTGTTTAACTTACTTGGAACCAGGTCTCAAGTTTAGACTTAGATCCCCAGTGGTGCCTCCGGCCGCCGTAACTGGAACTGGTGGTGCTGCAGCGGCGACCGTATTCGATTGGCCTGGTGGTGCAACGGCTGCAGATGATGTTGGAGGTGTTGGTGCCGCGTGACTCGGTTGCGTTGGAAGCGGTTGCTGTTGCAGGGGTTTATTGGTGCTTTGCGGCTGTCGACTGATGTAAGGGTCGACAACCTGATCACCACCGGCGCCAGGCTCACCATCGCACTCCGCTGACAGATCGCCCGAACTGAATCTATACAAGTCACACAAAATCAATTCATCACGATCGCAATGGGTTGCAGTATATGTGTTGAGAAACAACGGCGATCAATGATGTTTTTAGCTGTAATATATATCAAATACGGATCATTCGGCAAATTCTACCTCGCAATTAATGTTGGTGTATGTTGTCAATTGTGACGATTTCTTTTGATGAATTTATTTATTTTTGATTTGAAACGCCGAGGTTTTGAATAAATATGTGTTAAATGTGGATTGAAATCGTTTTCGATATTTGATATACATTTCGAGCACATGACTTTGAATGATGTGAGATGAACAGAAAACAATGTTTCAAGACAAGAAAGGAGTATGAAGTGTTAGCGAGAATAGTTTAGAAATGTGGTTTTAATTAGTTTTGGAAGCATTGGTGTAGAAAGTAGATAAATTAGGATCAAAGCAGTCGCAGACACGCAATATTAAGTATTTTGATTTTACTTTTTAGGTTAAGACTTTTCGACTTTTATACCAAAACTAATTTTTATTTACAAAAGAGGAAACAATTTATTACATTCCAAAATTAAATTATATATATATAATGCAATTTATATGACGTCCGTTGCGGAATACTGCCGCGTTTAAGGAGTAAGAAGAAGGAGTGCCTTATAAAATTGATGCAAAAGTATTGTTGAACATTTTGTGGTTATGATATTAATGATTATGATAAAGTAAGTCAATCTAAACACAGACACATTTAAACTAATTGATAATTTTGAATTCAAAACTTATAACGATTAGCCAGTTAGGTATTATAATTTATTCCATGTTGTTCACAATTCAACACAAAAACATTCACAATCTGAAAACGAACACTAATCATAGTCCCTGTTTTTCTTTTCATATTTTACATACATATATTCGTTATAGTGTTTTTTGTACACAAATTTGTGTTCGTTACCAGACGTTGCTTATTGTCTAATAAATCTAAACTTTTAAAAGTAGAAAAATAAACGATAGTTTTCCGCTGACAGGAATAGAATTTCTGTTGGTGGAAATGTTTAATGCCATGCTAGTTTGTCTGCCATTAGAAAGCACGTGCAAGCAATGCTGCAATATGAATAAATATAAGTGTTCGTTTTTGTGTTGACATTTCGCACATTATGGAGTCAAATATAACAACTAACTGACCAATTTATGGTAAGACACTTACTCTGACAAGGAAGGTATTCTGCAAAAGAAGGGATACAAGTTATAACACACTTGCAATTTAGAAATGACGGTTATTTAATCACACTCTTAGGCGAATTTTTACAACTTATACGATACAATCTGAATGTTGAATTCAACTTAAATTATTCTTGTGTACTTTTTTATAAAAATATGTATTAATTTGATGAAATTAAATAGACGTCTTAATACTTCACTATTTTTATGTTATGAAGATTAAGACGTTTCTGGTTCTGTTGCTAAATTTATAGTATACTAGATTGTGTGAAATGATTCTAAATTGGCGGGAATTGTAGTAAAATGTACGCATATTTAATAGATATCAAGCATGAATATAGTAGTGAGTTGATGAAGAGGTTGTCTTACCGTCGTTTCAAGTAATTGACATTGCTGGTGAAGGAATTCCGGAAGCTTGAGAACGACAGGGTGGGGCCGGGGGTGTTTCCTGGGCCACAGTACTTGTTACACCCTGTATCCTGAATGTTGACTGTGGAGTCCAGCTGAACCGTGGTGACCGCTATACGGCGCTACGCACGATCGACTCGGAGCTGGTGCGGCTCGCTTTACACTGCTACTGTGCGGTGAGGATGTTGCTTTACTTGCAACACCAACCTAATAACAACAAACACCTTCAAATACTACTCAATAAATATTACTACAAATTACTACTACTAGAGAATTCTAATTTCTAATAATCATGGGAGTTTAACGCTTTTATTTGGTCGCCTTATTTTTGTTTCGGGGGACAATTATTAATTTGCTATCACATGTTTGTTTCTTATTGTAGAAAGTTAAATTGAAATTATTGTGTATGATTTTTTATGATGTATGAAATATATAGCTTATATGCTTTGCAGTGAAGTTTGCCGAAGTTATATTAAAACGATGAAGTCAGCTAGTATATTTCACACCACATCTCATATTCAAGATGACGCTAACGTGCTTTGCTTGAACAGAGTTTCGAGAGGAAATTGTTGAAAAGCTTCTAGATGAAGGAACGTCAGAAGTTTGGATGAGTGATTATTTTAAAATATCTTATACTTATATATTATTTTATTACGTGTATAAATGTGTTTACAGTAAGTATTATTATGTGTAAATTTGTGTATAAATTGTAATCGACAATCGTAGATTAGGTTATGGCTTAGTGGCTCATTGAAGCTTAGTAGCCATTTTCTTTTATTTCTGGGCGTGCCCAACTGTGGTGCTAACTGTCTATAAGTTGTAAACTCCTCTATTATTAGTATTTTTATCTCTCTCGGGTTGGTCTCCACAGTTGCGAATAACAATTCTTATAGATTTTATGACGTGTTTACCCACTTATACAATGTAATAGGCGGCGTTGAGATTTTAACGAAAATATCCATTTTAAACATCTCTTTTTACTATTTGAACACATTTGTTTCAAAATGGATGGTTCTAAAATTGTGGTACTATTTGATATTTGATTAAACTTAATCGAACTGATTCGTTTTTATAATTGAACAATCGGAAAAATTTATGAAAGTTTCTAATTCTTATGTATTTTAAGAAAAATTTTGTGTTATTATAATACATTTTTCTATTATATATAAAAATAGTAATTTCGTAAGTGGTGTAGTTTTTGTCTATCTTTAAGGTTTGATATTCTCGTATAAAGTAAATTCCCAAAGGACTAACACAGTCAGCGACGACTCTGTGTAAATAAATTCCAAAAGTGAACACTCGTTCGCAAACATTGAATTTGCAATTAGTTTAAAACAAATATTTTCCTAGTCGACCATTTTACAGATTGGTAAAATCAATCTTTTGTTATCTTCGTAGATTCAATTACGAATTTTACATTTGTTTATTTAACCAGTGTTTTATTTTTTTTAAGGAGTATTTCATTAATGTTAACGCCAATTTATTAATTACGTCGGAATAATTCCTAGCAGTTAACTTGATTTTATTTACGGAATTGTACCCTACGGTTATCCCCATTGCTCTTTGAACTAGTACTTTTCTTTAATATTTAATTTTTAATACAAAAAAAAAACGTTGACATTTTCTACATTGTTCTCTTGATAAACCGGAAACACCCCACTTTTTAAGCCTCTGTACCATCCGGCGCCCTAGATAACATCTATTATATTTTTCGCTTGATTCCTTGAATGTAATACGTTGCTTGGTTACGTCACCCCGAACATATCCGAACGTATCCGAAATAGAGGAAAAGCATGTGGAGTTGACGAACACATTCGCAATAGTCCTATTGATCCAGGCGTCCCTGTTCGGCTAACTTCGTTAAGTTTGAACCGATGCTTCCCGATTTGTAGGTTGGTAGTGTGCAACAGTTGGACTATTGCGAACTGGTGCTAAGTTCCACGTTGTTTTTGTGGTGGTGATTGGAAACTATGTAACGCAGTCATAAAATTACTTTTTAATGTTTCATATCGCGTCATTTTTATGTTTATTATCGCAATTTATGATAGGTTGTGATTGAAAAAATATTTGGGATTGAGTATAGATGGCGGTCATTGATTAGAGCAACTTTTTTAGCGACACGGATTTAAGTTGTAGGTCGTGTCGTGCGGAAGTTAGAATGTTTTATGTAGGGAATCAGAACTGAAAATGTTACCGGGTAGAAATTGTGTGGGTTGTATAAAAGTAATAATCTTTTTATGTTTGAGGTCAACATGACTCTCAATGCCCCGATTTTTATTGTATACAAGGGAACGTTTTATATTTTTATAGCCGTCACACGAATTTAATAGCACTTATTCGCTATTTTTATTTGCACTAAAAAATTATTTTATTTTTAAAACATTTCATGCACAATGTTGCAGAACTTATCAATTAAAAAATAATATTCTGCAAATACATTTGGTCAAATACATCGTCACGACGCGTATTGACTGTTTTCATCTTACCGAACTCAGCCACAAATGTGTGCCAATCAGTGTTGCCACCAAATGAAAGCTCAAACATTAAAACCATCCCTGTACTCACAAACCACAATGTTACCTAACCAATTTAAACTTAACTAATCCCATTCAAAAGGAAAACGTTATACAGTGGTTCAATTGAACGTTTTTGCGCATTAGACCAGCTTTTATGTTACAGTTCGTAACGTACTAAGTAAACAATTGTTCACAACGCACTGAATAAGCATTTGTTCACATAGTGAGTAAATATTTGCTCACTATGCATTGGGGAAATTATATTGAATAAACATGTTCTTTTCATTAAACAATAACTTAATTCAAATAAAACATTTTTAGAATTGTTTAAATATAGCATAGTTTTTGTTGACGTGAAGTTTAAATTAGATCCCTTTAAGCTTAATTTTCGTACAATTTGCTGGAAGATTCGTTCGATAAAGGTGTTGTTTGATGTTATTTTAATTACTACTTCGTGCCAGGACATCTCTAATATGTTTTGTATAGTCATTTATGTTGACTGGTAAACAGGTAATATCTAAACAACGCTGTTTTATTGATGTCCTAAATAGGATTATATGGCAATATGCGTGTTATTAGTTATGTATGAAAGCTGCGGGGTATAATCAAAGCTAGATTAGGCGACTGGTGACCCTAAATCCATTTGTATGAAGACCTAATCCGATAGGGACTTTAGGGAATGTATCTATGCATAATTTAGTTTTCGACACGCGTTTTACTCCTAAAATAAACATTTAGTGTCCTATACTTGGTTTTCTTATACGATTAGGTATATGATATAAATAAGGTTATATAGTTGATTTCGTGTGACGTCACGATTTTGAGGGTATGTGTATCGGGATACTGACTAGAATAGCAACTTATCGTATTCAGGCTAGGAATTGGATTGGCTTATTGAAAGCGAAGCAGACAGTCTTGTTGATTTAGTGATACTCAATACGATAAAAGGCGCTTATATCGTCTACAACTTAAAACGTAAAAGGTCTGTTATACGGTTTCGAAACGGAACGACAATAGACCGTTTGCAAATATTGGATAAACGTTTTAGTGGAAAATTGAGCGTTGTTCAATTAAACACATCATTCTATATGGTGTGTTGTTTGTATACTTTAATAAGTAATTTTATGGAGTTTTAAGAAAACGTGAATAATATTTATTTCAATTAATAAAATAAAAAGAAAATTTGATTCTTGCATTAGTGTAATTTTTGTCGTATGTGATGTAAAATGTCGCCTATGTTTATGCAACCATGTTTGTCTTTGATGTTATGCTGGTCCACCATTTTAATCGGATAATACATTAATAATATTTTATATAAAATGATGAAACAAATTATTAAAAATTCTCCCTAAGGACAAAAACGTGTCTTAATTGTACAACGACGCCTGCATTAATTACTTAATGGTGTATTTGATATCAGAATTAATTACACGGTATTTTCTATATACACAAGTCCTTCCCGGTTTTCTGTTTATTCTCCACTCGTTACCTTATTTATATTATTATTCAAACAATTATTATTACGATTTCCTTTTAACTCAACTTCGCTTGTAAATATGTAATACATTTCTTTGTAGAAAATAATGAAACACAATCGCTATTTTTTCTCTGTGTTTTTATTATGCAAATCGACCTTTGTAATATATCACAAGAACATACGCAATGCAGAGACCGTCTGGTGTAAACGACACTTTATCATAAATTCACATTCCAATTATTTCCATCGATACGCAAATTTAAATCGCTGTTATTTTTTTAATCATTTCTACACAAACAACGATTATTTTATGCTTATTATCGAAAACAAAAAACTAAAATTTGTTAGTTAAACCCAGTTTAAAATAAATATAGACACAAAATACACTATGCTTGTTCTTCACAAGGTAATACGAGAATTATTTTCTAATAGAATAACGCAAGTAAACACATTTAAAACTAATCGTTCGCTAATTATTAGTGAGCTTACTTAATTATACTAATAATTACTTAAACTACCCATACGAATTAGGAGTCGTGTGAAAACGTATAAGAAAAACGCGCATGTGATATTACTTATTATTTCCCTGTAGTCTATACATTTATTCAACAAATTGGCGTGGAAAAATAATATTTAAAATATTTTTCTTTTTGTTTAATTTGAGTAAATACACAATATATATATATATATATATATATATATATATATATATATATATATATATATATATATGTATCAAAAAAATAATTTTTTTTTTTTGTGGTGTATCAAGAAGAAGCAGAATATTTCTGTGCATGAGGAGCACGACAGTCTAGCAGAATGTGAGTAAGCGTGGTTGTTTCCAGAACAAATAGACGAATTTGTGTTCAATGAAGGTGTGAGGAATGAAGGGTAGATTTTATTGATGAATAGTTTTGAAAATGATGCTGAAAAGGAAATAGCAAAAGGTGTAATAATATGTGTGGCTTAGGAATCAAGTAAAATGAATTTTTTATTTGTGACTAAATTCACGCGTTAGAGACTAAATAATTATATGGTGAAATAAAACTAAATTGAATATAATAGTATATTAAATATTGAAACAAATAATTAAATAAATCTAAGCTTACACAATTTTCCTAGTACAATTCGTTGGGAAGAAAACGTGGTCGCTTGAAAAACCGGCGCCGGAAAATCCTCAATTTCCCTACTTACACTCGGTTTAACGCGTTCGTTCTTGGATAAATCGCAAACGGCGATACTACGGAGTATTTTTTATGGTAGTACGTGCCGAAATTCGCGTGATTTGAGCGTAATTTTAACGTTTAAAAACCCGTGAACATTTATCGTGTATATATGCAACAGACTATGTTCTACTGACGCAATGTACAAAATTGACGCCACATAAGCGACGCGGGACGGCGGTGCTCTGTACTATTATGTCGATACGAAAGTCTTTAACCAGACAAAGACAGAACATAACTGTGCTATTGGGTGGATTGTGTCCCTAGGACGAATTCCATATAGATTTTTGTGTCACAACACTTGAATATCCTTGCTTTAAATTATCACTAGTATAGACTATAACAAATGAATAAAAACGCTGTTTTCCGATTGGTCTAGCTCAGTTCTAGATAAATGTGACCAATGAACGCGGTGAAAAATAACTAATCACCTTTAATTTACTCCGCTTATTTAAGTAGTTACTTTCCGTAATTAATTAAATGCGAAAATGTATAAGATATTTTCACGTTTAACAATTTGCATTGATTAATTTATTAAGCTGTAGTTTATTTGATTAAAAGCTTATCTTATTTTAGCTTATCTATTTTATCAACTAATAGATTTTAATTCGCAATAGAATGCGTGTTTTGCCCTCTTGTAAACTACTGGTTTAATTCAGAAATTATACAAAAAAACAATCTTATTCGTAATAAATTTAATTTTAAACAAATAAAGCATTTCGTTTAACCCTTTCCGAGATAAAATCACAATTGCGATTTTATATCTACTTCAAACCACCCAGCGCAGCCTGGAATAATATTCACTCATTTAGAATTTAAACTCATTTAAAGCTCAAATGACGGCAAGTGCGACTAGCGCACACCTATTTTATAATCAAATTGCGTGCAATACCCTAAAGCACACTTAACATGATAAACTTTATCATTCTAAACATAAGCACCAATTTAATAAATAAATAAAAATAAACACATTTCATATTTATTAATCAACCACCTACAAAATACTAATTATATATATTAATACACAAAATTAAATCTTCATCCACACATATTCCCATAAATAGGGTAGCAGAAAACGCTTTACATTCATTCGCCACTCAACTTCTTTTGTTGCATTTAAATTATTTATTATTCTATACGCTAAAGTTATACTAGTAATAAGAATTATAATTTAAGTAATAACATAAATTGAGATCTTATAGTATTTACATAAAAATATCCAGTGTAGGTTGTACCTATATACTTTACTAAAGCTTATATGAATTGAATGCCTTAATACTAGTACTTCTAAAGCAAATAATAGATGTCGCTGCAAGCAAAACACAAATTATACCAAACATACTCGCAACCTTAAGTTCACCCAATTTTTATTCATGTAGTGACGTCACATTATGTGTAACTATATGCATAAAAGCATCTAATGCAATTTAGAATTGTTCCTTTGTGAAATTTATCTGCGATGCGCTTTTGTTGTTTTTTTTTAATATATAAACTCACCATAAATTAATTTCGAACAAAGGCAATAGATGACTCTATACGATGCAGGTGTTCTATGAGTTGAACAAAGAGTATAAATTTCAAAGAAAGACAGGTACATGCGCTGGTAAAGTACTATGTAGGTGAAAAATGTGAGATAGCCGTGCAAGACTTTCGTCGAGTTGCACCCATTATTTTATTTGAGAAATTAATTTTAAGTATAGTAGCTATTTTGGAATATGAAAGCTTTTTTTTTATTACAATGCTTCCAGCTCATCTTGCATATTTCAGTCAAACTTTATCTACAATATATGTATATTTATCATAAATATATATTACTATATAACTTTCTGCTCGTTATAAATCAACAATGAAAGAATTTATGTATGTATATATAGCAAAATTTTATTAGAGTATATGATTTAAAAATCGCATAAGAATATATAAAAGTATTTAAATATATTTCTAAAAATATTTTCGAACTATGAACTATTTTCTAGTTGAAGTCCGAATATACTTCAGTGTTAAGTAAATTGCCTATCAGCCATAGAGGCGACAGGTTGAGAGCCACTAGTGTATTCGTTATCAAAACTACTTTCCACTTAGTAGAGACTTCAATGCCCATATAGAAATGTATCTTTCATCACTCGGTTGTTGTAATTTGTAGTGGTGCGTCGTGCAGTGATATTAAAATAGACTTGGACGAAATTTGACAAGAATGACTTGAAATCAACACTAACATGTTTCAATTTCGATAACATATTTAAAAACGATTTTATTGTTACTAAAGTGCGCCTGCAGCAAGTGATAGTTGTGCATTTTGTGTGTGCGATAGACATATCTTGACTTGAGTGCGAAATGGGGTCTCATCGGGATTTTTTAGTACAATTTGGTGTGGTTTTGGTGTTATTTTGGGCACAATTGGTAAGTTTTTCATCATTAAATGTGTTTTTAAACATACTTAATATTCGCTTAGGTATGGACATTTAGGTTATGTAGCAATTTAGCCATCTACAATTTTTGTTGTTTAAATAAAAATAAATTCGTTTACTAAATTTGGTTAATTGATATTTAAATAAATATATAACAGTTTTTCGACTAGTGAAGGTAATTAAAATTTAAAAAATTTCTGGATTGACTGCAATCCTGAAAATTTTTTTTTTTTTTAATTTAAGTAAATTGTTTGCAATGAATAACAATGTAAAGCATCCATTGTTGAATTAAATTTGGTCATGTAACTAAATTTGGTGTTTAACCTAACCACAACTGATTTCAAGGCCAACTAACATATTCGTGATAATTTTACGTGAATTTATTGCGAATTATTGTTTTTTTTTGTATATGTATTATAAATATATATTTATAATATGAATACAAGGAAAATAATGAGTAATAATTTTCCTCTTAGACATACCTTGCAATTGTGTACTCATCTCAGCACAGGTATGAGTCTATGATGTAACTATGCAACTTGTATGATTCATTGTTAAGTTAGCTGGAACTATTTGTTTATTCCTTGAACAAATATGTCTATGGCATTGGAAATATTTATAGAGGAAAACCTAAATATTTTTATTATAAAATGTATGCAAATTTTTGTCTCTTATTAGGAGTAATTTCTTGTATTTATATGCGAGTGTTTCTCTAACGACAAAAACAAATGGCACACTTGGCTTATAGAGATTTATTCATGTTATTATTTATGTATATATGTGTAGACAAATCTAAGAAATTGTTATTTAGCAGCAACGCTAGTTTCTCCTTTCTGTATTTTTTTCCAATATCTAAAAACTAATGATCATTACTCAAATAATACTTGTATATAAATTAGGGTTAATACGTCGAAAAATTATATTATTTTATGAAAGCTCTGTGTAAGGACTATTAATTATATTTTCTATACTTAGCTTAAAAAATTACCCATAAACTTATCTCGTATATTTCCAATAGCGACTTTAATTACCAGATGTGTAAAAACAAATGTGCGTGTCTGGTTATTTAATTAATAACTTCCATTACAAATAATTGTTAACAAAAACGTTTACATATCAACAATATGCGTTTGTTTAATAACACTTAACACACACAGACGTAAGTTGTTGGTTAAGTTATGCGCGGTATGCCGGGTAGACACGGGCGGGCCTGGCCCCACCCTTTAACCCCGCTTGGCCCCTGTTCGTCACGTGCGACCATGCGTTAGGTGTTGCATGACCAACCATAGTAATATTATAACATGATCATGATTCATTTTGCAATATTGCAAAAAATATCAATTAATTGATTGTCTACATACATACTCTCTCTATCTCTCCCCCCCCCCTCTCTCTCTCTTTCATACACACACACACATACACATCCTTACAAATAAATGAACGATGAGATTTATTAGATTTTAGGCAATTATATTTTAAATATATTCAATTTGTATATTTTAATTTGCAATTATTATAAATGAGGGTAGTAAAATTTGTTTCTTTTTTTATTATTTGTGAGATAATTAGTTGCAATGTTATTATATTATTAATAATATGACAACTAGTAGTCAATTAATTGATGGAAAAAAAAATGTTGATGTTGTATGTGAAATGAAAATGGACGTAGTAATAATAAATATTTTTTTGCTTGGGAAGTACGTAGTAACGGTGAACGTTGTACACAAACATTTTATCGTTTTTATCTTAAACATCAGCAATTAAAATGAAAAAACATAATCTGACAAAAGACTTCAGTAACGGTTAACTAGTGTAGGTAAAAGCAGTTGCAAAAATAGCGAATAAAAATGTACAAATATACTTTTTATAGTGGTCATGCTCAATAAATAACGCAAACATAATAATTGATGGGTCTGTTTTAATGCTATTCCATTTATGCTTTTATATGTGTGTAAATCTGATACACGGAATTTTATTCTTTTCTAAATTGCCAACACTAAATTCTCGAATGACATTTAAGGTTATGTTTTTTTACAAAAAGTACTCGAATTTCAAAATGGAGCCTGCTTTGTTTCAAATGCAATTTTCGCCCGAAATTAGTTACTATTCACCAATTGAATAAAAAATTGAGTTACAGTTTTGAACTAATAGACCATAAAAGTTAATTATGTAACTAAATTTCAGGGAAAATGCAATTTGTCACAGAGATAAAACAATTGTCGAATCATTTAGACTTTAGAATAGAAAGTGTTTTTCTAAGTAGCCGGTAGCTTCTCTGTAGAAAGCTAACAGATAACATTTTTAAAATAAAACAATTACGCTTGAAGATTTTAAAAAATAAACGAAACCATAGTATCTAAAACGGAAGTGTTTACTAGATAATAAAATCAAAAAGATTTTTTTTTTTTGCACTCGACTTAAATAGAAAGCGAATTTAAGACAGTTTAAATTAATTATCATTCGCGTTTTTTTCTCGTTAAATGGGAGTGGTTTTAACATTGTTTTCTAATACATTTCTTGACCTGTGGTATTTCATAAAAATATAAACTACATAAGTCATCCTATTAATTATGTTTCTTGAAGATTTGGTAAAATTGTGTTTCGAAGGAATTTAATATATAAAAAAATTGAGAAATGTCTAGATTTTGGATATTCTTTTAATCAATACATATTGATTGACCAAAAAAATATTTATAGAAACGATTTGGAACTTTGATTACGATTGAATGTATTTATTTAAATAAATTCCTTATTTGAGACACTAGCGAGGTTAATAAATGCAAATGTGTTCGTGTTTATTGTTTTTGACGCAATCAAAAAAGCATTTTTGGGATGCCTTTTTCGATTGGTCAACAAACTATTTAATAGTTGGTTGTCAAGTAGCAAAAGTTTATATCTTATATATATATGTACACCGTGGGTAGTTGCTCCATTCGACCATACACTCTCTCCAACTCAAGCAGACAAACTGACCTTAAATGGACAGTCTGACCATATCTCTACAAGGATGTACAAACTATAGCAATTATATATATGAATCCAACTCATTAAGTACTAATCGTTTAAATAAAATATGTATATAAAAGATTCTATAACATTTAGTTAAGCAGCTTTTACGCATTAGTTCTCAATTTTATCACCAGATCTCTACGTTAACTTGAATCACACTTGTAGAGAAATCTATAGAAGATTCTTTAGATTTCTGTACAGGTGTTATAGAATTGTTTAAAATCGAGTTGATAATTATATGCCGTGACATTTGAAGTAAAAAAGACAATTGGTGAATTAAACTAATTATTTTTAATCAAATATTGTTATGAAAATAAGAAAGTTTGGTCATCCCTGGTTAGTTAAACTAACGTGGAAACACCAGAAGAAACAGAAAGTTGTTTTTTGACATCTAGTGAAAGTATATGTATACGATGAGCCTTCGTCATCATTTTAATATATGAATTACAAGAACAAAAAAAAAAGCGGCCTTAATCTGAGACCATAAAATACTAGATGTTTTTTAAACAAATGCTTGTTATTTGTTATATTTAATGTGAGAACAACTTGGGAACAGAACCCATTATTATTAACTAATCTTTATTACTTCAAACATTTTAATATTCATTATTCATTTTTTAGCCAATTTTAATCAGCATCTTTTTCTTATTTATTGTACAATCACTCAACTAGAAAACGATAATACATTTCAGCTTGCACTCATAGTAACGATTTTCCTAGAACGGAAACTGTATCTGTAACAGGAAATGACTATTTCAACTATTTTCGGGTAACATGTATTTATGTTGCGTTTTTGTGATGCACGATTTAAAATCTAAGTGAGCTTTGAGTTAGACTTGTAGCTAAGTTCGTAGCGATGTCATTGATACTTAATGATTATTAGGCGTAAAACTGGTTTTCGTCATTTACAAATATTTAATTAAGCTGACTTATATCTAGATAAGTAATAAGAAGTGTTTAATAGTACACATATGCTGGTTGGATTTCTACGAAATCCTTTTGTTTGAGTGGTGTTAAGGCGTGACTATTTGTAAGAACCGTTTATAATTTTAAAAACTTGTCGGCCTTCCAGCACAGGCGTACACAAAACATAATTGTAGGTTTGCAAGTGGGTTCACTAGGTATTTGTGTCCCATATGTGTGGTACTGCATGCATAATGACTTATTTACATTGTGTAACATATAGAATTTTGATTCGACATTAATATGCCGTATTCAGGAAAAAAATTACTTATGACGTATTTTAACCTTTATTTTAAATCTGATGCTCTTTACGGTACAAAAAAATACATGGATTTGATAAATATTTAGTAGCATATGGTTTTTAATAATAATTTTATAGTAACTGTAGAACAGTGCTTGAGAATAATAAAATTCTGTTATCTTAATATCATCTGTTGTTACATTTCTTTTTCGGCACGTGTTTCGAGTTTGAATTTTTTGTTTTAGACTATTTTGTTATCTTGCGACGGAAAATATATATTTTATATATAAAAAAAAATGTTTCTACGCATTGTTAAATCGACAAAGTGTCAACATAATTATATACATTTAATTTACACATGTACATACATACATATTATTCAAGAGGTGTGTTTACAACAGAATGTGACATAGCGGTTCAATTATAACTTATGTTTGTCACCGGCTGACTTATTTTATTTATATTTATATTTCGTGCGATACATATATAAGCTTGTAGACCTAGTTGTAGCGTTATCTACTTTACCGGCCATACAACATCAAAAAAGGTTAAAACGTAATTACTTGTTTAATTACTAAGATTGTGATCATAATTCGTAAGAATTTCCAAAAAGGCCGACAGATTTATTGTTTGTTTAAACTTCGTTTGTCACAGCCATCTTACAAAACTCTCAAGGTTTTGAGGTTATGTGCTACAAATCAACGAATTCCATACTAAAATTAGTACACGATTAATTATCTCAATATTTTATCTAAAAATAAAAATCAATATATATTTTACATTTTTATTAAAATAAATTACACTACATGCATATATGTTTAGAACCACTTAGGAGTAATAATTATTGTATTCTTGATATTAAAATAGTTGTATTATTAAATTATTTACGGAAGTCGTTATAGTTTTTGTCTAGTATAAGAAAAGCTATACGTTATTTCGATAATTGAAATTTAGTTTATGTAAGGTGGTACAATTGTTTACGCTTTTTGTTTGAAAAGTTTTTGGAAATCACTTCCGGTTTACGTTCTATGACTGTTTGAAATTCCATGATTTTTTTTTTAAATATTTAAGTGTTTCGAAACTAGTGTTGATTTATTTTTAACGAAAAATTACAGAATATAATTACATTCCTATTTATTAATAAACAATTTATTATATTATTATAAATATACTTGACCTACACGTATAAGAGAGTTCAGCATGGGACACGCCATCTATCTTTACTTCTAACAAAAATTCGTATTAAAAAATATTACCAAACACTTAAGTCCTTCATAAAATTAAGAATGCAGTATTTTTTAAATTAATAATTACACTACTAACCATAGTAAGTACTGAAAGCAATAAAAAAATCAACCATCTGTTATTAAAAACGAACTCTCCAGCAACCTACAGGTGAAAAACCATTTTAAAATCGCCATAAAGCATAACCTTGTTTAACTCCAACGTATATATATATCTACCAATACATTTACGACAGGTAAGCCGGTCTTATAACCAATATATTACCAACCTACCCGCAACGCTCACGTTCTGGTTACCGGTTATTATAACCAGGTAAAAGAGATGTTGCAACTGAGATATACGTTTAATTTACACCTGCTTACAATCATACACTGTAATTTTATATTTACTATTTGAAAAAAAAACCGAATGCGAAAATCGAATTGCTATTTTTTATTTGCTACGTATAAGTTATTTTTTATTCAGCGGGGTGCTATCGCAACTATCTTCACTACTCTACGTGATGCTATGTTCATATGTTTATTGATGTTATTTTAGTATACGAACACGATATCTTTTCAAAAATAGTTATATACATTGTTTCAAAATAGATCTTAACTTATAATTTATATGAAATTGTTCTTAATAATATATTACATATAAATGTCTAAATTACGCGTTGACAACAAAACAAAGGAAAGGTATCTAGTGCTTTCTTTAATACACGCGTGGTAACACTGTGTTAACAAGTTTTCCAACACGCTCATTGGTCACTTAAGTAAGTAATTGAGCTGGATTAATCTCAATTTCGTTGTGAATATAGCTGCAATTACAAAATTTTAACTAAATATTGCGTTAAGGGAAACATATACAATTAAATACGAATTAAATTATAATAATTAGATTTATATTCCGTTTAATGACAATAAGTATGAACCCTAATTATGCCCCATTGGAGCATGAACATTTATTAAATGCAATAGTAGAAAATCAATTTTATATAAATAATAAAAACTAAATAAAATAGTATAAAAATAACAACAAATTACGTGGAGAGTTCAATTTCAGTACCGGATATCCGGTTGCAGAAATTACGTCACAGCCTAATTCGTTTTAGTTTAGTAGATGATTAGTGATTAAAAATGTAATAATAATATATACGTAATGCACGTGCACATGCGCGTTGCTAATAATTAGCTAAACATTATACAGTTGCTTTAGTACGCGCAGCAGCCGCATCAGTATGCGGAAGCTGTCCAGGGAGCGCATGCGCACAATTAACGAGGAAACAACGCGCAAACGCATCGAATGCAATTGTTCTTGGTTTGTAAACAGTTATTAGTACTGGCCTACCGTTTACGTTTTGTTCGATACACATCAATGGTTTTTCATAATTATTGCGTTACTTTAATAAATAACTCAGCATTGTTACCATTTTAATGGGTTGCAAACTGTACCTGTGTTGTAAGCAACGAAACCAATGCTTCCAGCTCGCTATGAATATGATTTTTTTTTTTTTTGATTATATGTTTGAAATTTCGTTTGATTTGTGTTATATAAAATAAATGACGGTAATTTATAGAAAATTTCAGCCCATTGAAACGTATTTCCTTTGCGAAACATGCAATACTTAAGTAAAAGTTATTTACAAAGCAAGGTTGTTTATTACCATTGATCATTGAACATATAATTGAAAATAAAAACAATTCATTTAATTATGGATCGCTTCAAGCCATACAACTCATCTATACGCGTATAATAATTAAAAAGTTTAATTAATGAAAATCAAAGTTGTTGTTTTTTTCAATACAAATTTCTAACTTTATGATTATTATTTTATAATTGAGTTATATTAACATAATTATTTTGTTTACCTTGTAAGGTATGCTAGCGAAAGGTCTTTTTACAATTATTCAATACGTAATTATAATACCAAGCCCTCGGGTTCGCAGTGTACGTAATAACGAAAAATTTAACGCGAACACAAAAATAAATTATAATTATTCGGTTCAATAATTCGCAAACAAAGCGAACTTTTGCGTAATATATTTGTGGTAAAAATTCACAATTGACTACGTTTTAATATTTCGCTTCATCTAGACTTGACCACAAAATCCGGTCATAAATATTTTTTATTTTCAAATCAATATAAAATGTTATAAACCCAATACTCATTTCCCTAATATATATTTTATATATAAAACTATTAATAGCGTTTCTAGATATTTTATTTTACAACAAATTTTCAAATATTAATTTTATTTGTTTCAGACATCATCCCAATTAATAGATAGCGACTTTACACCATCCGTATCAGCAACATGTAAAGCCGGCTTTATGACGATACGAGTAGCCCTCAACCAATCGTTTGCAGGAGCCGTGCATGCCCGAGATTTCAGAACGCCTTCTTGTATGACCTATGGGAATGGCACACGACATGTCGTCATCAATATCAACCTATTGGCGACTGCAGGTTCACCAGATTACTGCGGGGTACTTGTTATCAATGTAAGTACCACTGGCTTTTAATAAATTCCTATAGTGTCGAAATTTACTTTGGGTGCTTTCCAGCTAGGTACAAAGTTAACACTGTGTAACACAGTGTATGATACTTGCGTTCCAACTACGCCAGAGTACGACTCTACTCGACTCTGCCATACTCTGCTAAAAAGCAAAGTCTGGTGCAGTATTGGTAATTCGCATACCAACTTTTAAAAAATTTACATGTATGGTATCACTGCGTCCCGCGTAAATTACAACGAAACCATATTGTACTTGTGC
Source organism: Nebria brevicollis (assembly GCA_944738965.1). Lineage (NCBI taxonomy): Eukaryota > Metazoa > Arthropoda > Insecta > Coleoptera > Carabidae > Nebria > Nebria brevicollis. The sequence continues at coordinate 1,093,236 of OX122909.1, read as the reverse complement.
ATTTTCGGCTTGGATTGATATGTTAAATATTTAATTAAATTGCACACTTCGAATTTGATTAATATAATTCATTATTAATAGGTTCTTATTGAATTTGTCAGGATCTAGGGATAAATGACTTTCGCGCACTCTATTGGGTAGAGTACGTAACTCCCAAAGTGTTCCAACTAGCAATCGACACAGTGTTTGAGAATGTCTGACGTTGTTTGACAAAGTTCCCTTGCTGGAAAGCACCCTTTGTGAGTAAATAGAACAGACATACATGTACTCTATGAGTACGACTGAGAAAACAAATTATAGCTAACTTCATACGATATGTATTTTGGCGCGTTGATACAAACATAGTAGTCTTTTATTTGATTTTAATGGGATAACGACAATTTGTAAATCGAAAATTTGATATGTTTCAATTTCCTGAACGATTAAAATAACGGTTTGGAAAAGAATGCATTCAAGGCTCTTTCGCTAGACTGCGTTGCGTTAGTTAAAAAGTGAAAACGGTTAGTTTCTCTCTCCGCACTCTACACATATTATATTTAAAAAGCATTAACACATTCGAACCGAATAATTAACAGAGCTCTCGTGTCATAATTAGTGAAAATAGCTAGCCGTTTCAATTTTATATATATATGTATATATCTCCAACCACCAAGGAATCAGTTATATTCTATTGTATACACAAAATGCATAACTTAACATAAAAATACAATTAAACATGATTATATTTTCTGTTTCCGGGATATTATGAATATGATTTATTTCGATACGGTCAACATTGCATTTGAATAAAAATAAAAGAAATACAGATCATTTCACTATTCACATTAGTCATAGTCTAGTGGTCTAACCTATAAGCAACACTATGACGTCACTGCTAGTCAGCTACTTTACCAAATATCAATCAAATATGCCATCTCAAGCAACTCGATCGTAATATTATTGAATCTGTGGTTTTTATAAATATTTAATTAAAATAATTTATAATTACAAGTATATTATATAACAATAGCGAATTAAAAAAAAACTTGTTTTTTATTTTGTGTGCTATATTTTAAAAAACGATAGGTATAAAGTTCAAGGAAAAAATCAGATCAACACTTATTGTTCTTTTTTATTGTAGTACGTAGAATTCTAATTTTTTTTTTGAATTTTTATAATGAACTAATAATTAAATGTTTTGGGTTTCAAAAGGCCGCTGTATTTCGCAGAAAATCGCATGCAATTACCTAGTAATTGAAGGGTAAAATTTAAAGAAGGTGCTCGATTTACATAAACACAGGGTTAGTTGTAATAGCTGCGTCTGCGCAATTCTGTGCGTTGGTTATTGCGAACAAAAAACCAGCTTTTTATCTATAAATGATCTGAATTTCTAATAGATACACAATTGAAAATGTGTTGCATCAATAGCGACTATAGAAAACTATTCCCATAGTTAAAAAAAATATATAATAATAATAACTAGACCAGACATATCGAAAGTTCATTGCATACATTTTTTTTTCTGTTGATAATATGCAATATGTGTCAAAATTTTCACTTTTTTATTTCGTATCCACATGAAATATACTTGTTTTCTCTTTTGTATATATATATTTATAAATCATTTCACAATAAGCCGGTAATACAGGTTCCTCTTTTTTCGTAACTGTTCAACAATATAAAAATATTCACATACAGAATAATCCCTATAATAAATATCTTACTATTATTTATCTACTTAATACGAATATAAGAAATTCTTTAGTAGATAAATAATATGTATTTATAACGAAATAAAAATTCTAGTGGTGATCCGCTTAAAACTTTAATAGTCGGTTTACCTATTTTTTAAAGCGAAAGTATAAACTAGAATATATATTTGAAAGGTAAATAAAACATGCTAACAACATTGTCTATTCAGAACATATATGTTAGTGATGTATTGAAATTTCCATACGGCATGCAGGGTGAATGAAGTGACGAATGATCACACTGTGCAGGTGCAGTGTCATTTGGTATGCCAAATATGCCGGTAAAGTAGCCATCTGTATTCTAGACATGTAGTCTACAGCATAAGGACACAACCTATAATTGAATATGTTGAACAAGGTTACTTATACAGTACAGAGCATCATAAACATTGGTTCAATTGCTTTATTTGTTACTGTCTTGCAATAAAACTACTAACATGTTAATTAGTTTACTGATTTACCTTGGAAACTCTTCAGAGTTTTATTTTATTATTTTTAAATTTTTTTAATAAATTCTACTATGCTGTTTTATTTTTAATCCACATATTGAATTATATTAGAAAATAAATATATGTAATAAAAAATATAATTGCGATTTTTAGGTATATAGATTTTTTTTTTAATCTTCTAGAAAACGGAAGAAAGATCTATTCCGATTGCAGTGCGGATTCATAAAACATTAGAATTAGCCGACGATAAATTCTATGTTATTACATGCGGAAAGGCCGGTTTCAAGAACGCCAGGTTAGTCAAACATGTTCATGATACACTTATTGGTAAAAAAAATTATAATAAAACGAAGGTTACATTTAAAACCCACTTGTACAATTTATATAAATCAATATAGACGTAAGCGAATCAATCACCATATTTATGTTATTTTATAGGAACGAAACCAGCTTAGTCAGTCTTAAAGTGTTAGAAGATGGTAAAAAAATCCAGGAAGCTATCTATGGTCATCCATACGTACTTAGAGCAGAGATCTCAAGACCTGATGGTAAGTTTTTATGGTTCACTTAACCATCGATGTTTCTACCCTATAAACATTTAAGTTCTCTTTTTAATGCACTTATAAATCTGTAGCTTATAAACATATAATATTTTATAGTTGAATTTTATTAAAAAATATAACTTGTATTTTATATAGAAATTCTATAAATCTATAAGCTATTCGAAATTAGTAGCCCTATAAAACTTACGTGCCTATAGTTATTAAAATACAACAGACTACTTCATTCAAATCTAATAGATTTTTCTATAAATTATATTGTTTTTTGAGATATAGGTGTATGTAAGTTTATTTGGAAGGATATGATTAATAACAGTTTCAAGTAGGTAAAATTAGTATAATATTTAAATCAGCGTTACAGTTACTGTAAACTGTAGCTTATAGCTATATTCTTATGTGTACCAAATAACACCATACCACGCATTATCTATAATTGCGATAAGTATGGCGTTTAAGACAGTAACTAAGCGTTTTAAGTAACCTCAATGTGCACCAACAATGAAACTGCAACTTTTATTACAGCGTTTTTCATTGCATCTGTAGAAACACATAAAAGCTTAATAATAAATGTCGACTCATAATATTACTTTCTGTAATTGTTTACGTAGAGAATATCGAATTTCTTAAATTTAAATATTATATGGTAGCTTATAGGTTTCTATAATGGGGGTTTTAAATTTCTAAACATATGGTTTAATTGTTTTTGTGTAATTATTATGCATCTATTTGAAAATCGACCAATGACCCCACCTAAAATGAACGCCTCTGCACAGATATTTTAGCAGTCCGAATTTTTAAACAGGCGAACCTGTATAACCTGTTAAAAAAAACGGATTTGGTGTTTCTGTCTACGAAATGCTAACTATTCATTCTCGAAACATTCGAATTGTAAATGACTTTTGTGGGTCATCGATATTCGGAGAATTTTGTCCTTTTGCTTTTTCTCTACTCAAAATATTATTTATTTAAAACGTTAGATTCAGTAGAGATATTTAATTATTAATATATAAATTATATTTGTTTTAAGGAACGTATGGGATTCGCGTGAAATCCTGTTTTGCGTTCAATAAATCCAATGGCAGTGAACAACTTATTGACGACAGAGGGTAGGTGTTTTTTATATGTTTATAGAACTATATGTACAATAAAGAAAATTGATTTTTCTCATAAAATAAATGCATCACTATTAATTTCAGTTGCCCAGTTAGTCCGGGTGTTATTTCACAATTTAAATACGATGAGAAAACGGGTCATGCAGATGCGCAACTACATTCTATGTTTCGGTTTGCGGATAGTGCCGAAGTTCATTTTCAATGTGATATAGGTATTTGCAAAGGTAAGTTATTTAAAAATACGATTACAATTTGCTTTACATTTATATATATATACAAAATAATCTATTATGTTAACAAACTATTTTAAATATTGCGTTATTTATATGTTTTAATTTGTTTTTATAGGCGCATGTATAGACACAGCATGCGACTCAGACATTCAACCGTTAGCCCAAAGTCGTTCGCTCGCAAATGACGTATATTCGTCTACCGACGAAGGAGTTCTCATGGCGTCAACGAGCGTCTTCGTTTTAGATCCTGGTGATGCACCAAGTAAGTCAATATTAAATTCATAATGAAATTATTAAATAAAAACACTCATATAAAAATAAATATTTATTTAATTTAATATAAACACCAAACTTAATGTTTCTCTAGAAATTCAAAAGCTATGTGATGAAAGCTCAGTCCATCCGTCTTGGTTGCTCTGGTTGTGTATAGCATTAGGTATCCTGTTCCTAATCATGTTGATCATCAACATATTCTTGTGTTCGGCGATGACTTGTGCATGCGCGCGCACCGAAATCATCGAGAAAGAACCGTCCATCATCGAGGATTACGATCCATATAGATCATGGCACGGCAGCCAGTATGGATCACGGTATTCGTTAAACGGGGCGCCCAATCCCAAACAGGGCTACACATCTGGAGGCTCTACTATGAACTCCACAAGGTAATTACCAATTATTTCACACACCACATATATAAAGAGCTTTAGTAACCGATAACAAAACAGATTTTTATTTGTGGCGAACTAGAAAACAATTACAGTATAGATATTTAATTTCGCATAAAATGTTTGAGTAATATAACAATTTATTTGTTTTTATAGATCAATTTCATCGCATAGTGACCATTACGCTATTGTCCATTCGCGTCCAGGAAGCAGATATAGTGGCCCACCCAAACACCATCGAGGCCCCCCAAGTAATATAGGCTCACATTATAGTGGAAAATAATCCCCGAAAAGTAACAAAACAAAAAAACATTCCGTCCTTTTTACTTAACAGCGCTTTTTTATCTACAGCTTTAACCTTTTAAAATTGTACACATTTTCATATATGAAAATAAATAGGAGTAATATTTTTGATACATATATAACTGTTTTTGCCTACCCATTTAATAGGAATAGGGCAGTTGTTGCGTATGTATATTTTATGTAGATCATAAAAATAATTATGTGCGTCTATTTTAAGATTTATTTTTTATAAAAAGCGCTCTTAATAGTGTTCAAAAATAGTCATTATATCCCAGTTATCAAATTAAATATAATTTTTTTTATGTAAATAGTAATTTTAATTTCACTAATAACTATTAAGTTATATATTTTTTTTGGACTAAATTTCTTATAAATATATTTTAAGTTATAAGTGATATTTTTAAGTATTTTAGAGCAAAAATTAAAACACTAATATATGTGCAATTTTTTTTAATATTATGCTGATATTTTGGTGCTTAGCATGGAATTAGACTGGGATTGGTTTAAATATTTGCCTTAATTAAATATTTAATTTAATTAAATTCTTTATTTGTTTATTTAAGACTTACTAATTTTACAGTTAAATTCATTTATGAAAGCACACTTTCGTTATTATTAATTCTTGGGTATAGGTTTTGGTCTAGTTTTTTTTAAATAGATTAAATCAGTGGTTTAAAAGTAAATGAAGCTTTTTATTTAAAAAAATAAATAATTCTGTTGTAATCTAATCTTAAGAACCACTAGTTTAACAATTATTTAATCAAGGCAAATAAAGTCTCAGTCTATGAGAATGAATGTTAATAATTTATAAGCAGAATCAAAACGCATTTTTAAGTTTGTGATATCTAAAATATTTCTGTTGTCTACTATTAATGTCAATTTTAAAAAAAATCCTCTCCAAACTATTTTTATTATGTGATTTGTTTTAAACAATATGTATTTAAATAATTCAAATCTGTTAACATTTTCCTTAGTGTGCGTCATTTATTATGAGTTAATACTTAATTATAAATTAGAATCCTACTTACGTTTATATTATACAAATAAGTTACCCTTGTATACATACATCAATATTGTGAAAATTGAAACAATAACTATTTATGTTTAAAAACTGTGAATTCGTTTTATAAATAAATCATTGTTATTGTTTCAATTTATAGATTATTTGGAATATTAATTTGTACATAAAAAACGAAATGTATTTTTTATTCAGGATCAAATATGTTTAATAATATGTATTAAATGAACAATAAACAATATGACTTATAAATAATATCTATATTATCTATTTATAATGTAATTAATTCTTACAAGTTGTTATTAGTGCATGAAACACTTTTATTGTTAAACCAATGATATATATCTATTATAATTAATTTATTACAGTTATAAGTATTACTTTTATATTGTATATCATTGATTTATCATATATTTAAATGTTGTATTTTTAAATTGTTAGAAATAGGGGTTGATATATTTGAATTAAATAACTATACTGATTTTTGTACGTATATTACTTGGTTTTAAATAAAAACATCATAAAACATACATATATTATTTTTATTTACCTTAAAACTCCTTCAAATCATCCTAAAAGTTCAAAATTTTAGTTAAAATGTGGTGTAAAAAAAAAAAAAAATTTTAAACTTATATAAAATTCAATTAAAATTTTGAGGTTAGAATTAACCTAAAAATTTTAATTAAAAATTTTGAGGTTAGATTTAACCTAAAAATTTTAATTAGTAAATTTTGGCATTTTTTTGACCATTTGGTCAAAGAAATCTCGGAAAATGCTAATTAAAATTTTGAGGTTAATTCTAACCTCAAAATTTTTTGAGGTTAGAATTAACCTAAAAATTTTAATTAGCAATTTTCGAGATTTTTTTGACCAAATGGTCAAAAAAATGCCAAAATTTACTAATTAAAATTTTTAGGTTAAATCTAACCTCAAAATTTTTAATTAAAATTTTTAGGTTAATTCTAACCTCAAAATTTTAATTGAATTTTATATAAGTTTAAAAATTTTTTTTTTTTTTACTTGACTTTGAACCCAAATTTTGATCTTTTAAGATACTTTTTCTCGAATATTTTTTTTATCGGATAACCTGAAAAACAAAAAGAACCCATTTTTAAAGGTAAAGTAAAGACTGTAAGTATATTTAATAATATTTTTATTTAAAAACAAGTGTTATATATACAAAAAATCATTTTTACAAGTACAATTATTTATACATTTAATTCAAATATATTATTTATAACAATATCAACATACAACAAGTAAATATATAATAAATTAATTAAATACAGCACAGTTATATTAATTCAAATATATAAATGATCTTAAAAAATAATGTACAATAAATTATATTTATAAAGGGGGGTAGTATTACGGAATATAGTTAATAAAATATGAATACAATTTAAAATGTTTTATTTTACGCAAAATAAAATCATACAAATGTAAAAACATACGTAAAATAAAATGGCACAATCTAAAATATACTAATTTGTTTTCTACAATAAAAATGACACAAAATTTATATCTTCTAAAAATTACGCAAACAAAAAAAAAACATTGCACACATAAATCAACTATAGTTCGAAAATATAGCAGATATTAAAAAAGGCTTCGCTACGACTGCTTTTATTACCACTAAAATAAGGTGACGAAAACAACGATACAATTTTAATTTACTAAGCGAAAACAATAAAATTTAGGAACTTTTAAAACATATATATTTTTTGTACAATCTACCATAAATATATAATATCGAAATAGGTAAGAATGTTATCATATATTTTTACAGATTCATATATAATAAAATATTTTGTCATAAAAAAACGTTACTCAGTCAAACATAACTTTAAAATGACAGTTTTTTTTTAAAAATCTAACCTAAACAGTCAGTAAAATGGCGATTTTATTCCCTACAGACCATCATGTAACGTGATGTAATTTAGTGACGTCATTCTCAATCGAATGCTACATATCTTAAAAATAATTCTGAATAAAATCACCCAATAAACAATCTAGAATGACGTCACAAAATAGTCAATTTGGTGTGGAGAACGAAGACTTAATCTCGAGACCAAGGTGACGATTTTGTGCGTTATAAATATATCAATCGTCAAACAAATTATAAAATAATATTTAAAACGATAAATAATTAAGTTTTATTAACATTTTGCAAAACCATTGAACAGAGTTGTAAGCAGAATTTCGTCGAAAGCTGTTTTAAAAATTCGAATGACTTTTCGGTCTTTTTCGCTTCGCTATCCTTGACCATACCTTCGCCGAGGTTATTATTAAAATTCTTGCAAAACAGTAAAATCGAAAGAGGATAAAAATACTTATCCATATTTTTGAGTAAAATACGCTCGAGAATATCAACTGGTAAATTGTTAATCAGCCAAAATTGCATGCATTTTATTAAAATATTCTGCATTAAAATATGATTTTCAAGAATCTGTGGGCGACTGCAATAAAATTCGACAATCTTCGACGCTAAATCTATAACATCACTAACATCTACACTGGTACTATTTGGTTTCAATTCATTTTCGATACAATCCGGTTCTAACACTGGGCTAATAATATCGATTTCATGGCTATTCTTGTAAATGTCACTTAAATTTGGTATTTTTGAATAATCACAACTAATTACATCTACATCCAGAGATTCGACATAATTCACAACTGTTTTCCGAATAACATCATTCGAAAACACACTATTTGATACTAATACATCGCTACTTTGCGCTAACGTATCACCTACACTAATATCACTAATAAACGATGTCGAATCAGTATTAATATCGCTCAACTCCTCAACGAAACTGTCGCTAACATTGTTTTTGCTCAACTCTAATTTCTCAATCAACTCAGATTTTAAACTAGCTTTGGTATTTTTATCAACAAGTGATTCATCCGACGCTTTTAAAGCAGTTTGTAAATTTTCTGCGCTCAATTCGCGAAAGCTATCCGGTTTTTTCGACAAAAACGTCAACTCCTCACCGCACATTTCCTCAAAGCCTCCCTGACTATACAAATCATCATTAAATTGTTTAATACTTTCCAAAGAACAAGACGTACTGATAACACTGACTTTATTTACTGGTTTTACGAGATTACTTACACATTTCTCCGTTTTACCCGCGTCTGAACACAAATCAACATGGTTATCGTGCGTACACGGTGCAACCACACTTGGTCGCCATTTTGTTTTTTCCATATGCAATTTGAAGCAAGATAGTTGAAAGCCTAAGCTATCACTGAAATGGCCGTCTAATATTGAGATTTTACTAGCTGCTTGATAGTTTTTATAGTCGACGCATTTGTGTAAAATAAATTCTGTATCATAAAAGCCAAAGTATGTTTGCAGGGCGTAATGTAGTGACTTTTGTCCGAGAATGTATAACACTTCTGAGTTATCGTTCTCGTCTAAGGTAATGGAGCGTTTCGATGTGAACGTATCGTTTTTGCGTTTGAAATTTATGGTGATATTCTCAATTTTATTTAACGGATAGAAACACGTGTTCGATTTGTTGATTTTTGTGTATTTATCATGGTTACGATATGTGATGTGTAGTGTTGGTATATTGGGGATTTCTTTCGGGGAATCAGTCATATTTTGACCTGTTTTTGGGATTTTAAGTATACGTTTCGTGTTTTTTAACATTACCATTTTACCTTCTAAACTACGTTCATCTTCATCGCAGATTTTTCCCAACTAAAACCACAACAAAATTTATTTACCAATAAAAACTAGAATTTATAAGTATTTACCTGTGCTCTAGAGTTGTTACCCCACGCCAATATCTTCCCTGAATAATCAATCGCCACTGTATATTCAGCTCCACATGACACATAAGTGCATTTAAGCGGAAGATCAGCATCGATGCTTAAGCCCGCATTCAAGTTGCTCATAGTGTTTAACGGATTGATTTTCACCAGCGTTGGACTAACAACTTCATTTCGTGACCCATTACCGATTTGCCCATCGAAATTCTGGCCCCAAGTATACAACGAACCATCTTTTGTTAAAAGGGCCGAATGGTTACAACCAGTTGCAACCTATTACCAAATATATATTTACATACACTAAGGCCCGGTATTATAAAGAACAAAATAAATGTTAATTAGTTACTATGGAACTAAATTTACTTACACAGTTAATATAATTTTGCGTGTTATAAAAGAATCTTACAAGTAAATTAACTAATAGGAGATTTACCGACTATTTTAGTTCATTTATTCATCAATAGATGACTAATATATAAATATTGCAAATTTCGTATCAGTTATTATTATAATATTCTAAATAAAAACAAAACACGAAGCTGTCAAGTAATTGACAGAATAAATTTTACTTGCTAGAAATTCATGGGAGTAGTTTAACTGTGAGATTTACTAGCGAAGTAAATTTATTTTTCGTTTATAATACGGAAATCTATGGAGTAAAGTATATTACTTGGTTACCAAATCAAATCTACCGAGTATTTTAGTTATTTGACGTTTATAATACCGGGCATTATAGTACTAATCTATATCTTATATATATATAAAACTATAGGCATACAAAATTGTTTTATTATTAAAAAGTTATCATTTTAATTTTTAATAAAATAGTACCTGTACTATTTGCCCTTCGATGTGTTCAGTTGGTAGTAATGCTGGAAAGAGATGTCGGTTGTCGATGCTAAACGGGGTGGTGAGTGACCAATCGATGGGTGGTGGAGTTTCTGCATTTTTGTCATATTGTTGAGTCAATTTAATCCGTTTATAATTGTGAACTTGGTGCCTCAACACTTGTGGACTTGCTCCCCAAACATATAGTTTATTATCAATACTAACAGCCAACTATTAAATTTAAATAATTTTAATATAATTTCGCGATATATATATAAGTAGTAGCTTACATTGTGGAAATAGTTGGATGCAATCAAGCTGATTTTCTCATTCAATAAAATCTGAACTGGAACATTGGATTTTGTTGATGTACCATTGCCTAACTGTCCAAAACTATTTGAACCGAAACTGTAGACCACGCCTTCAATAGACAGAACAATTGAATGAGCATGGCCTGCTTGTATTTGAGTTATGATTTTATCTGCTAAATATTTGATTTGTTTTGGTCGAAATGCGTCTTGCACATCACCGTGACCCAATTGACCATATACACCCCATCTACAATTATATGGTTGAATAAAAAATAAAACATAAATATAACAAATAGATTTACCCCCAACTGTAGACTTTCCCATAGTTTGTCAACGCTAGACTATGATACTGTCCTGAACTAACATCAATAACATTTTCGTCCGATAATTGGTCAACTAACATCGGATAACTCGCTTGATACACCATCGTATTAATTCCTAACTGTCCATAAACGTTTGAACCCCATGAATAAACCTTAACACACATTACCGATATAATACTACTTCCGGTTTATGAATACTAATCAATTCTTACCCCGAAGTTTGTTAGAGCAATTGTATGATTTTTACCACAACTAACACTGATAACTTCCACTTGGTAACTAGTTAGCACTTCGATCTGTTGAGGAAGACTGTACTTGGTGACCATGGGACCGAACCCTAGACATCCAGATGTCGCGCTGCCCCATGCGTACAAACAATTATTGCGGATGAGACCAACGTGACTATAGCCTGAACTTAAGACGCGCGGTTTTGGGTGCATGAATATAGGTGGTCCTGGAACAGTCTATATATTTCGAATTAATTAAAAATATCTGAGTGAGAGATGACACTCACCTCTAAGTCAGTATCGATTTCGATCAAATTCAATAAATTTATATCAAAATTATCATTGTCCATTTTGTTTATTAAAACAATTAAAATACATATAAAAGTTTCAATCAGATCGTACGTTGATTGCAACAGTTCATCCTAAAAATTCAAAATAATTTCAATAAACAACATTACCGATAATGGTAATTTAATTTACCGGCGGTTCTGAATCAATCGAATCTAAAGTAGAATCGAGACTAGATGATTGATGGCACTTATGTTTTTGGAAAATTTTCGATATAACAGGCCACGCTACTGGCTGACTTGGATCTAAAGAATTAGACAATCTCTACAAAAAAAAAAAACAATATTAAGACAATAAATTAAATTATTTATTGGTAACTAACCTTTAGCGTTCGAATGCTAAAACTACTTAAATTATCCTTAATATAATTTAAAAACACTTTACTAAATTGTGGTTTCGCGACTATACATTGTAAAAACATCGGGTCGCTAATACAGTTATGGAAACTATCGCTAGTTACGTCCATTTCTTTCAACGATGATGGTTTATCGGCGGGTGGGTTTTTCATTACTTTACACAACACCTCAACGATATCGAAACCCAGACAACGGATTCGACCCAAAAGGGTCAGAATCGACCACAATGTCGTCTGGCATACGACATTCACAGCTAATACTTCGTCATAGTATTCGTTATAGGCCAAAAAGTGACTACAAAAATTATCATTTTTATTAATTATCCATAGTATAAATATAAAAAAAAAAATTACATAAATCGTTTGAAAATTGGTATCTTTTGAAATAGATTTGTTGAACTTCGTAATAATAATTCCGTATAAGACATAATGGCCAAATTCGACAAGTGTTTTTTGGTGGAAATTGACATTTCTGTGTTGGTCGAATTTAAACACACTGAAATGAAACTTAATAATTCGTTACAGTGTCCGGAAACAGCGAATTTCAAAACGGATTTCAGAATGCGACACTGTAAACAATTAAATGTAGACATGTTTAAAAATTAGTTTAATAATGCGTAATACTTTTGATAGTCGGTATAACGCAATCGCTTGTTTGAATTTTTCTTGCGAAAGTAATATATCCCCGGAGTATTCTAGTAATTGTTGCACGCTTAATCCGAACATTGATGCTAAACGTTCAGCTTTATCTAAAACTAGTTTATCAGTTACCAAACTAACGAATTTTTCTATCACTGAACAACTGGAATAAAACATTTTATAAATATATATAAAAACAAATCTGTTGTTGTTGGAGTACCTTAAAGAAATTCTATAAACATTACGATTTGTTACAACAATACACGTATCGATTTTCGGTTTACGTATATTTAATTCGGCTTCACTTTTCGCTAAAATAAATGTTTTTTGTGCTTTCTTATCATTGCCATCGGAATTTTCACTGTGCAGTGATAAATCCGTGAGTTTGTACATCGCTAATATTTTCTCATTTTCATCGAAATTAAATTGCGATATTAACGATTCCGCATTGAATTCCTAATCAATAATTTACACATTCACCCTAATATTTCATAGAAAATAAATTTATTATGAATCTTACTGTGTCGCCATCTAATCGCGATTCAGAAAACTGACAACTAACGATAAATAAACAATTTAATTGTTCGTTTATAATGAAAAAAAATCGATCAGTTACTAAAATATCCAGACACTCTGGAAATAATTTATGGACAAACATTGGACTTATATCTATATCAACGCCATGTATCTAAAAAAAGCACAATTTTATAAATAACACCGTTACATATTTAGGTTAATTAACTTACCGTTAAAACACTAGATGGTTTATAATAACCGGAGAACATATACCGATTTCTAGCATACTGCGGACACAAAAATGTTTCATACAAATGCGACAATTTTTCCGGTAGATTCGATTCGCTTTGCGAACCACTAGAATCATTACTTCCCGTTGATTTTTGATCTTCAGCTATTGCTAACAAACATCTCAAATATAAAACAAAACTCGATTCAAATGCATGCACTTATCTGTATGTGACGTCATATACACCTTTAAAAGTAAATATGTGACGTCACAAAGAGACAACGCAAGTTCTTTTTAAGTGTTCTATAAAAGAACTTCGAGGGCTCATAAAATATAATTTCGTATTAACGTACTTTTTGGGTTTGAGTTTATACCTCTAGCTCTAGTTTCAGCTAGTTTTTGTTTTAACGACGCTAGCTTTTCGACGCTTAGTTGTTTAAGACCTTGAAGCCGTGACCGCCTGGTGTTCGATTCGTCGTTATGTCCCCCATTTGTTAAACCGTTAATAGCATACTCAACCGTGGTTTGTATACGGTTACCGCAATCAGGTGACCAAACAAACCCGGTTGAGCGTTGCTCTAACAACAACCGCCATTGTTGACGCTTTGAATTTGTTATCTACGCCAAACACGCACTAATATAATATACACTACACATAAACACAAAATCAGCTTACCAGTAAGGTAACAGAATCTAAACTATTATCTTGGCAAATGTGTAATAGTTTCACAGGATTGGCGATTGCGCAAACGCCGATGTTTTGACCGTCGGTTAAACTGACGAAACTAACGCTGCCATCGTCATGGCCGATGATCGCGTTTTGGTTGCTATCCAGCGTTTGCCACCAAATAACGCACAGTGGCTTTGAGTTTGGTGTGCGGTCATGTCGCGAAAAACATGTGACGTCACTCAGACTCCATTTACAATCAATTTTTTGTTTTGGATCGACGATATTTAACGCTGGTATTATATATAAAGATACATCGTTCGCTGGAATTGTTATAAATATCATAACAACCCATATTTCGAATAGCAACTATTAGAAAAATTGCGACTTGTGACGTCACTTAATTTCGCGCCATAATATTTTACAGGTTATAGGGATATTATATTCAGTTGGTAACAAATTATAGAAATATATCTCTAACATAATTAATTTATAAAAATATAAACAACCCGAAAATTAATGTTTATAAATAAAATTAAAAAAAGAACTTACTGATAACCAGTAACCAAGTAGCAGTAGGATCGAAACAAATACTCTGGATGGATTTTTCAGTATCGGTAAACCATGGTATATGTTTAAGAATCGGTGTTAAGCCTCCATAGTTATAGTGCAACACAACATTGCCATCCCTTAAAAACAACAAAATAAACAATTAAAACGAGTTATTATAGTTGAGCAAATAGAAAAACTTACAATGTAATAATAGCTAACAGTTGCTTGATACCGATTTCGATACGAGTGCTAAGTTTAATTTCAATGTCAGTCAAAATGCATTTTCTCTCGAAAATATCAAGATCTAACAACGATACACCCATTGTTTATTAGTAGAACGAAATGAAGATAGTTTTATAAAAATTGTGACATTATTGGTTCGAATATAGGTATTAAATATTACAAAAATAGAGTTTAGGTATTTGGTGCTATTTTATACGAGATAACTAACGAATAGATTTGTGCTTGCATTACGTCCGTTTGTTCAAATATGTTTCAATGAAATGTGTGTGGTTGTGTTAATAGAAATTAAACTCAAAAATTCACATTACTAAAATCGCAGAGAAATGTCAAAAATAAACTTGTCTAGGTTACTGATTGCAATCGTGCCAACTGTGTAAAAGTATACAACACAAATCAAAATGTCGCCAACGTAATATTATAATTATAACTATTTGTTCCTACATAAACTAAAAAAATATATATAAGTGAAGAAGCTTTAAATATTTAGCAAATTAAGTAAATTGTGTGAAATAAGTAAGAAAATTAATATAATATTTGAATTTTGGTAACCACTGGACTGTACTACGACACAAACATAACCTAAAATAAGTGGAAATTTGACGTTTAACAGTGAAAATGCCATCGTTTAGGGCATTTAGTAGAAATTTACCATATATAAGTCAACAATTTCAAGCGTTATTAGGCAATACAAGTACATCAGTGAAATTCATTTGTATCGTAGTGTTATTGAGTTATTGTTTATCGTATTCAGAAGAAGCGGTCAATGTATTATCTGTTACGCCAGGGTTTTTAATGCCCCCAGCTTTCTGGATATGGACGGCATTTACATTTTGCTTCCTAGAATTGCATTTCTGGGAAGTGCTCGTTGATATTATAACTGTAGGGCTGTGTGGGAAATTAATAGAGCCGTTATGGGGACAAATGGAAATGTTGACATTCTTTGCAATTGTGAATTTTGGCGTAGCTGTGTTGAGCACTACGTTTTACTTTATTCTTTATATGTGCACGTTCAATACCGATGTGTTGTTTCACGTTCACATACACGGTTTGGCGGGGTATATCGCTGGTGTCGCGGTTGCAGTAAAACAAATCATGCCTGATTTGATATTGGTGAAAACACCACTGGGTAAAATGACCAATCGCAACATACCGCTGATGGTGTTTTTTGTGTCGGTTGTGTTTTGGTTGGTAGGCTTGTTAGACGGGACTTACCCGACTATGTTCTTAAATGGGATCTTAGTTAGTTGGACTTACTTAAGGTTTTATCAGTATCATAGTAATGGGACGAGAGGCGATATGGCTGATAATTTTACTTTCGCAAGGTAAATTTATAAAATAAATAAAAATTATTACTCAAGTAGAATTAGGAGTGCATATAAGTATTGTGTTTATATTGCAGTTTTTTTCCAAACGTGCTCCAACCACCGATTGCAGTCGTTGCAAACACCATTCATGGGTTTTTCGTACGAATTGGCATTTGTAGAAAAGTCGTGCGAAAATTCGACATGGCCAATCCGACTGGTATCACTATTTCGCTACCTGGAATCGATCCACACGATATGGAACGCCGGAGGTTTGTTACTTCTAATATTTAATTAAGTCCAAAACAAAAATTATTATTCCAATTCATCACATTAAATAAATTCTTAAATAATAATTTTATAGGCAAATTGCGTTAAAAGCATTAAGTGAACGTTTATCAAAAACAAACGATCACATCTCCAAAGACCGTCAACCATTACTACCTAAACAAAACCATAAAGTCACATTTGGCAACTTGCCAGCTACGTCATCATCGACTCACCCTACCACTTTTACGCAAGAAAAATTAGAGCCTCTACCAAGTACAAGCAAATTACTAACACAAAATGCCCCCACGCAAAACTTATCGCAGACGTACTCACCGCAAACACCCGCAACAATGCCGCGAAGTACGTCTCTAGCATACGTCACGCAACAAACGTCACAGCAATTACCGCGTAGCATATCCGCCACATATGTACCACAACTAGCTTCACAGCAAACCGATAGAAATACTGACGCTGCGACGTGATTGGGAAAACAATTAGTGATTTTTTTGTTCTTACAGTAAAGGACTGATATATTTGGTATAAATAATAATATAAACTTGTATATTTTTTAATATAATATTTATATTTGGATATTACTTTTTTTTTCTGTTTTTATGATTGGGTTTGACAGTTAGGGATATGTTTTGTAAATATGGTGGCAATTTTTAATTAGCAACATTGATTTCTCAAATATTTGTTAATTAGAAAAAAAATTATTTTTGCAAATTTTTGAGGAACCGATATATCGTAAAAGATTGAGTGATGAGAAATTGGCTTCGAAATAAAAACTTACATTCTTAACCGGTTAAAACTGAATATATTTTTATTACGAAAGAATTGAGATGTATTTATTATTGTTTAAATTTTTTTTTTATGCTTTGTTAAGTTGGTGTTTGATTTGAAAAAAAATAATATCCAAATGATCGTTAACATGTAGCTTTGGGCAGAAATCCAGCTAAACTATAGTTGAAAAATAGCATAACTCAAATTTTAAGATATAAAATTGAAACATTTTTAAATTGTACTGTTTATAAAAATTGTATTATATGAAATGTTGTTTGATTAAATATTGCTTTTATTAAGTATTAAATAAAGTAATTTGTTTATAAGTGTGTGTTTTTATTTAATTTTACCTCAAAAACCCCTCACGATATTTACTACGTAAAAGTTTAACTATCTATTAATACACGCGATAATAATTGCTAATTATTCACTAGTTTAATATATATGGGCGCAAGGACTGCTGATAACTAAACGAAGAATTATATATGTTATCTCTCGTTATTTTATTAATTATTACAATGCAATAATATTTGTTTTATAAGGAGAATGGGAAAATAAAGTAAAATTGTTAAAATAAAATGTTGCTTACTATTATCTATAGTACTGTTGATTGGACCCCCACTGTTGGTTGCCACTGTATTCGTAATTAACTCTAGGGTTATTCGGTGCTGGTGTAGTGGCATACGCGGTTGGCATTGGTGTATTACTGAACTGGGGTGCCGTTGGAAATTGACCAGCTACAAAGACGGAAATATTTTTCGATATATATCATTTTAAAGACCTTATAGATCATTTAATTCATATATATCACATTTGTTGCACTTCATCATTTAATACTTGCTATCATTGTGTATATAGTAAAAAAACACTAGATATATATCTATTGTATTATTGGGTCAAGTTCAACATTTTCAATTTTTAATATATCAAGTTTTATAAGAACCTACACTGTAAACAAAAATAAAATAATGATAAACTTACCAGGATAAGTTTGTCCTTGGGTGTACGCGGTTTGTGCAGCATAGTACGCGTTCCCGCTAGGTGGTTGAGTTCCTAAATGAGGCGGCGGTATATTCATATTAACGTTATGCATCGGTGTAATATGAGTGATGTTTTGCACGGGGGCTATCGGTTGGGATGGGGCAATATTGTGAACTGCAGCGTTATGTGGTGGTAGAGACTGCTGGTAAGTGTTCTGGTACTGGTTGTAGTAACCTGTCCCCGGTAATTGATCGTGTAGCTGTTGCTGAAGACCGTTATCTTGAATGGGCACCGTTATCAAATTGGTGCGGAGCGCGTTGCTTGGATTTGAGTTCACGATGGGGACGTTTGGTGCTGGGTAATTTGTAGGACGATGTCTGATGTGGTTGTGATTGTCATGGCTGGGAATCGAATTTGAGGATTGAGGGTTGCGAGGGTCGTGAGTTATAGCATGTTGAGGAGCATGTGAAATCTATAACAATTATTTTATTATTAAATTTGTATTAAAGATACCTGTAATATTTTTTTTATTAAATCTATAAGCGATATATAGGATATAAAAAATAGTAGTTAATGAAACTAAAATAACTTACTGGTTTGAGTCGTTGAGCAGGTGCGGGAGCATGTGATATTTGTACAGGCATTTGTTTCTCGATGACAACTTCTTGCGGTGTGAGTTTACCAACTGATTGCAGCGGGAATTCACCGGAACCTTGTTGTGTCGCTGACACATGCCGATGGTTAATGTGTGCTTGCAGATCACGCTGTGATAGGTAAGTGCGACGACAGCCAGCGTTGCCATATCGCGTACCACCATGCGTGCACATAAACACTGTACCCAGACCCGTTTGTTCAACGCGAGTCACTTTTTCCAAACAACGCGGACATTGTTTGTGCTCTTGTTTACCGCAAGATAAACAAAACACGTGCTTACACGGAATCTATGACGAAAATAATACATTCTATGGTAATTATAACCATAAGATAACTAGTGCTTATATATTCGTGATTACAATATTATTTATCTAATCACAAATTAAGGTCCTTAAATAACAAGTATAGCGATAATATTTTCTTCAGTTACATGTAATACATAAATTATATCAACAAGCATTGCGGGAATGTTATATAAAAATATATAAAAATAAATGATGTAGTTACCATACGGCCATAGATGAGAATCGGTTTGAGACATTTATCACAACAGTGTATCATCGGATTAAGCACCTTTTCGCCGATTAAATTGACTTTATGCGACCAATCAAGTCGTAGCATTGGTTCTGGTGGGCCTCGAGTTAACGTAGTGAACGTTGGTGCTTCAAGTTGCGAGATATCTGCCTCCAAATCAACTTGAAAATCAAAAATAAAAATAATAATAAATCAAGTTATCCAACCGAAGTTTAATTGAACCCTTTAATATGTATTTAATTTTGGTTTCAAATGTGTATATTTATTTAACTCGCAAGTGGGCTTAAAAATTATGTTATACTTTTTGGCGCAATATTTTCTTCGTTTTCCGCTAATGTTTCTTCAATCTGCGACGCCGGCTCCTCGATAGGCTCTTGAGGTAGGGGCTGTGGAGGTGCGACATCGATCTCTTCGTCACTTTCGACGATTTTTACTGCTTTTTTTCCACGACCACGCCCCCGTCCTCGACCCCTACCACGCCCGCGACCACCACGCCCTCGACCACGACCCCTTTTCGATGGTACATCACCGTCCATCTTCAAGAATTCCAACATCACCCAATTAAAGACGCAATATCCAATAAATCAAATCTATCATTTCATTTAATTAAGAATATCATTTTCTCGACTAAACTTTTAAAAAAATATACTATTTAATTTTTTTTTAAAGTTAATCTATATGCATATATTATAAGTAATATCAAAACAGTAAAATAAAATTAAACGCAAGTTTAAACCGTTTAAACTAAATTTGTACAGTAGATGGTAACACTAGCCGATCAATGTTACCAATCTAAGAGCATTTAGTATTAAGCTCCCATATAAATTACAGACATTAATGAATTAAAATGTTTAAATAATAAATATGTACAAGGAATTTAACAATACTTTCTTAATACTATAAATATTTCTAAATTGTATAATTACTTATAACCTATAAACATTTCATAGAGTAATTTAAGGCTCTTTTTATATGAACAATCACATTACATTAATAGAAATATCGCAAAGAATATGTTACCTGTCCAAAAATTGAATAAACTCTATTAAATAACACTAAAATAACAACAAAATCACTTTTATACTAAATTAAACATTTTCGTTTCAGAGCTGTCAAATCTAGAATTCAGCGTTGCTTCCGCGGCGTTTAAAAACATATTTTTAAAAGTATAACTTTAACAAACTAATATATATAAATCATTTACTATAAAACCATAGTTTGTAATGCCCTAAAATTGCATTTAATTTAAGTTTATCGGTGTATTTTATCGGTAATTTATTTATAAAAATATCAGCAACTAAAATCAATTCGAATATGTAATAGAAGATGTCACTAGCTGTATGATTCATGAAAACTACAAACAGTGGCGTATCAAATATACTCTAATATTTAGATTTATTTTCTACTGTTATACTTTTTATTATACATGCGAGAAAATTGAGTTGCTTCAAATAATTTAGGAATTCAATTCTTAACTACTTAAGCTATTTTTAATAAATTATTTTAATGATGTTTAATGATAATCTGCAATTTTAGTTACATTTTCTTGCGTTTTCAATATAAATCTTTGGCTAAATATGAGTCAAATTATAGATTGTAATGAGTAAAATTTTGTTTAGAATTATACTATAAAAATCATGATTTTGATTGGTTCAAAAAATGACAATGCTTTATTTTTAGCGATTTTATTAGTTTAGAAATATTATTGATTTTAGAAAATCGTAAATAAATATCAGTTCGCTAGTTTGTTAAAGCAGATTTAAAGAATTGATTTACAACTGGAATATATGTTATTAGTATATGTATGCGTCAAACATCAGAATATTAAAGGTATATATAATTAAATCAAAGGGAGAAAGCTAATTTCTAGTGGAAGCCATATCGCATTGATGAGTTTTGAACTCAAGAAACCATACGAGCGCGAATCAATAAATTGACGTGTAGTACCATTACGTTATCACTCACTCGCTACTTGCCGACGAGCGGAAAGACTTTTCATTATTATTTATTTACTAATTATAACAATCAAAAAAATTTCCAATATATATAAAACCTTAATTTAAAATAAATAAATTCTTTTACATATTCCCGGTAATTATAATGAAATTTTCCTACAGGAAAACTACCATTGTTTGCATTTGTAACAATCTAACTTATAATTACTTTACTTTATAATTCGAAATTTTGAATAAATAAATTACAAAAAAAAAATTCTACGACGTCATAATACTCTATAAAGACTTTCAGCTATCGCACAACTGCACTAATTGTATAAATAATGCTACTAACGAAAATAATAAATTTGATACAAAAATTCTACATGTAGCAACTTCATATGACCAGTGGGAAGTTAGGTATAAGCGTATAGGGTACGGTATAGAGATTAGCAGACAGTGTGGTATAATCAAGATATTTACTAAGTGATTGGAGATTAGAGTAGTTGAATTGAAGAGTATAAGAGGATGACCGCATTGCCACGTGTCTTGCGCGTGTCAATGTGCTTATTCAAGCATATCACTTACACATTAGCAAATATACTTACGTATCTAAATCTATGCTATATAAATATTAAATTAGCTTAAGAATATTTATATATAAAATAATAATAAATGTTAAGTTTTGTTGTAATAATAAATAAATGTTTAAAAATAGTATAGATTTGTATTTGGGTGTAAAATATCCTCGATGATGAGTTGATGGGGGCACGTGTTCCAGTTCGTTTGGCACGTGTCGCAACATGTATTCCATTTCATTCATCCACAATAATAATCATTGGTCTCGTAAGTGGGGGACCGCCCGTTGATCTGCCATCTGAAAAGAACACTGAATAAACTTAACGTCGTTGTTTACACAGTGGCTCGGCCGTTGCACAGAGCACAGTGTTATATTGCCGCAACGTCAATCAGTGTGAAGTTAGTTAGAAGAGTGTCAGTTTAGCCTGGCCACCTGTGTTTACTGATCGGATGTACTTGTGCAATAGAGCTTTACCTATACGCGGTTGTTTGAGTTTAAGCTCTGAATCAATAGTAGACAGGTAGATTGTTATCGTACATATGGGAAACGTTTTAATTTCAGAGAAAATATTTCACATAAATTACTCTAATAGACAATCAATGTCAAGACTCTTTATTTAATATTTAACGAATTAAGACTAAACTGCATATTAATATCAGGAAATTATAATATATATACTTTAGATAGTCTAAAGATGGCGCAATGAAAATAAAATATATTTTTTCAATTTCCTGTAAGAGTTTATATTGTGTAATGTATCTATTAATAATTTCTAATTTTATAATATACTGTAGTACAATAGTAAATAAAAGGGTTGTCTTGCTGGTTGCTGATTGGTCAACGAAACAAAAGATAGCGATTGGGGTGATGTAAGCCCCGCCTGCTTCCTATTACGCATGACCAATCAATAACCAGGAACATTACGTTATATATTCTAGCCTTTAAAGACTGTTTAAAGGGGAAATAAATATCTATATTTTATATAATAATATATATAAAAAAGTAATAATTTATAGGATATGAAATCTAATTAAATAAGCTTTAAATTATTTATTGATGAACAAATATTGTATAATGAATAAATAACAAAACAAAATAAACGATTGGTTTTTTTTTTATATGTTTTATACCCCTATTCATATTTCACCGTCTGTCCCATATTCCCATCCTGCAACGCGCACTTCCTATTTTAAAGCAACAAACTCCAAAAGGCAAAACAAAAAACGCGACCAGTGTATTATTTTCATGAAAAATACCTGACAAAAGTATAGGATTACGTTTGTATTACATATAACCAATGTGTCGAAACGGGGACCGCATTACATCAAGACGACTGCCCCCAACCATCATCATCGCACACAACGGACTTATCAAATAATTCCCACATTTCCAAATATTCATATTCTTTCTCTGTCTACCCAATACATCGACTGAGACAGAATATGAGTTGAGAGTTGCGTTTTCACGTAAAAAGAATACGGATATTTGTTATTACAATTGTATGGCATGTATGAGAGTGGGTAAACGCTGTAGTCGAAATGTGATCTGTGAGTGACTGTTTGTTACCTGGTGGTGCGGTATGATACGATATATTGGTTCGTGTTACAGTATCCTGTCGAAAGTCAACCCTCTGTTCTCTTATACACCAACACAAAACAGGCACTACAGCTCGGTTACCACCTGACATAACTAATATGCTTCATTTCAAAATGTACCCATATAGGCATATTCATTTGCGGCCACTGCACCATCAGTTCCCGCCAAATAAAATACTTTCCCTACTTAATTTACTACTTAATTTAACTTTATAAAACGTTCGTATGAACATTAAACAATTATTAAATATTCTATTTGCATTTAGTGACTAGATTTTTATTAAATGAGATCGAAAATTGTAATTTGAAATAAAAGTCCTTGTTGTGTGTTTTTGATGTAAATGTGTTTGTTTTTAGTTTGTAATTAGTCGATGGATGAAGTTTCGTTCAAGAATGGACCACCCACAATTTTGAGCACGTCTCATGTCAGATGCAAACAAAAAAGTCAAAATAGACCCAGGGTTGCCTTCCGGCCTATATAGATGCCTGGTTCTGATGGTCAGATCGAATATCCACGTTCATTCATTCATTCATAAAGGTGTAAAAGGTACACCACCAAATTTTTTATTGAAATTAATAAAATTCTATGTCCACCCAGATGATTATCTCGATCTATAGTTTCAAGTATCGAAATAAATTATATTTGAAAATTACGACAAAAAAAAAACGGCACCAGAAATACAAAAGTTGATGAGGACAATAGCGCACCATTTTCTTTACGTATATACGTAAAAAGCGCGTCACCGAGCAGACAGCTTAAGGGGGGTAGTGGGTGGATGGGTGAGGGGTAAATAGGCGGGTTGTTCATCAACCTAGTCTCAACCCCCACCCACTAACAAACACACACACACACACACATGCGATAAGTGACTGACCAAAGGGGGCTACAGTGTTGTTTTTATTAGATCACCCATCACCAATCAGTTACCAAACAGATACAACCACTTACAAACGCTACAGAGATAACAATTACTTATAACTTATTGCACTAATTATTTAGTGCATATATAATAAACTCACCGAGAGAAGATTTCAATTAGTTTCTATAGAAATCATTTATTAATTATTGTCGCAAAAGTGATAAATAAGTGTACTAAATACTAATTTTAAGTGTCGCAATTACTAATCTATAATGTGTTTTTAACTAATAATAAATGATTTATATAATAAACAAGAGAAAATAAGTATAGTTTAAATTAAAGGGGCTCTGAAATATATTGAGTGCTTTGCTCAAAAAGTGATTTAAATAACTTTAATTCATATATTTGTTATTGCAATTTAATAAAACTGTGTTAAGTGTTTTTGTTTCAATGGAATATGGATACAATTAATTTTAACCCAACGATTAAGGTAAGTCGTAATTTAAAAATGTTTAAGTTACGCAGTTCTATATAAATAACATACGCTACAGACTTACAGATAATAGCTTACATATATTTAATGTAAACTACGAATGGGGTCACCTAATAAAAAAATATCATCCTTAAAATAAGTGAATAAATATGATGAAGAATAATTGTGAGAAAGTGTGGATGAGGAATTTGAATGAAGCAAACGAAGTTTGTTTGATTTGGGAAAGTTTGTCGAGATGTGAATGTGTGAACAGTTTCTGGGAATAATTATTTCTGTAAAAATTAAACTTTTCGAAATCCATAGAAATTATGGTCAATACACATAAAAAAATTCAGTTCGGGAAAAAGTTTATTTTCATGCTGAAATTAACCCTTATTTGTTATGAGCCATAAAGCTCAGTGTCTACTTGGAAATATGGTTTTGATATTGGCCAATGAAACGTCGGCAATTCGTTGCTATAGCAATATGTACAAGAGGTGAGACGAATTTCCTACGGCTTTGGGAAACCTTAGTGGATAATATAGTTTGAAAATTATGGAAGATAGTATTGAGCGTTTATATTTGTCAAAAACAATTGTGTGCACATATTTACAATTACAATATGCGAAAAATACTCACCCATAAAAGCATAATTGTACTGGATCACAAATTGAAATTTGTATCTGAAATAAAATAAAAAATATATAAATTTTTATGTTTCATTACGTACTAAAAATATAAATTAAATTTGAGTATTAATAAACTCTAAGAATATCCAAAATAAATAAATAACAGGAGAGTTAATTATAAGATAATATTTACGCATCAGTTAAATTAAAACAAAAACAAAAATTAAATTGATTGCAAACTAAGTTATATTTTATAAATTATACTCCATATCCACTATTACGGCCAATATTTGTCAATAAAATATAAAATAGGGCTCCTCCACCAAATAGTAAGTCGTAAAAAATTAATATATTTAAGAGAATTGAATTTAAATAGAAATCTAGAGTTTTATAACTAGATAGATACTTAAGGAATTTTTCTGCGACTAAAGATTTAAAAATGTCCTAAACTAAACCGTAATGGCGAATTCAGAATATAGATTCGTTACACTAAACACTTAAGACGTTCAAACTAGACTATCAGTAATTTATTATCGAGTAATGTTCAAATTCTATTAGACTTGAGAGTTAGTAGTACAATTTAGTAATGAATTAAAATGCGATTTGATCAAAATTGGTTTCTATGTGTAGCAGGTAGGCCCGATGGAGCTGGACCATTTGCACCGTCGGGGTGCAGAAATCACCTGCGCAGATGTGGACCAGTGGTGTGTGTAGTAGTTGTGACTGTGATCCCTGAACGCCGCCCCCCCGGCCCCCCTCTGCACAGGAAGTTATAAAATCGGCGGATGAAATGATGGATGCGTCGTGTTACGTGCCGAACAACCCGCAGTATGGCCTGCAACTCGAATGCCAGTGGAATGGTGTTAATACGGCTGGACCGACAGTGCACCAACACCAACACCACCAGCAACAGCAACACCACACTGTTGGTACCTGTGCACCTGTGCATTGTAACGGTATGTCGAGCACACTGGATGCAATCTTATCCAGTTTTAAAGCAGTCACTACACTTCTTATTAACTTATCCACTCAGAAATCTGTTTATTTATTACTCATATGGAAATCTACAAGTACTACTTGTTGATGCTATTTTAAGAACGCATCTATAATTCACTAAAGAGAATCTGTAGTACTTATATATTTAATAAAAAAATATTGTAAAAATTATTTAAATATTAATAGGAATTACAATAATTTCCAGTTATATAAATAATATATCTATAAAGTTACATTTCACCACATACACGTCAATTACCATTAAATGGAGTGGAAGAAAGCCCTATACTCATTTCGACAATTTTTTACCATTGAACTCCAACTTACATATAATTCTATAAGTTTTTCTAAAGATTAATAGATCTTAAATTTAATAATTTTACTGTATGATTCTTAACGCAACTGAAACACTTCAATTATCTACAGATTCTCCTTACAACATTACAGACTCACTTAGAATTGCATATTATATCAAATATTCTTATTACCTAACTAGATTTTAAGAAAAACTGTACCACATCTTTTAAACTAGTACATTTTTTTCCACAAGTTTTAAAGCACTTATAAATTCCCACAATATTTTAGTGCTTGCATAGGAGAACTACAAAAACAGAAAATTGCATTTATGGAAAAAAAAATTACATAGTTAACAATTAAGGGATGCAATTCATCCTTTAAGGAGTACTATTTAGTAATTGACCGGTATGTGTAATTAGGTATAATTCAACACGTAGGCAATGAAACAGAATTAGATCCATTATCGCCGAGTAACCAAGGGTGTTGGACGACACCGACGGGCGAACCTGGAGATGACATGGGCTCATTCTCAATGCCCCTAGACCTCGATCCGTTACCGACACTCTTTCCATTCTCACCTTGTGCGTCTGGCGTTTACAAGTGAGTTCATTTTAAAATAAAAACACCGACACAAAATTCTCTATAATTATTTAAAATCAAAAAAAAACACGTAGTATTCGTACAGAATTAGAGGCATGAATTTAAATGTTTATAAAAAGATTAGACAGTGTTTTTTTACAAATGAATTAATGATTTAGAACCGAATCAAATTGTTCGCCAACAGTTCAATCGCATCCGAAAGAAAAGCCAGTGCACGATATGGCGGACGTGTTACTATCGTTAAAACATGCAGTTGTCCATCCGGGACAAACTATCGATTCTGGTTACCACCATCATCATCAACAACAGCAACCCCAACAGCTTAGTTACACAGTGCATCCGCACCAGGTAATAAGAATATAATTTTTATTTTAGTGGTACACATGTGTGTGTTTGGTATATGAAATAAAATTCTAGATGCTCATGTCACCGAATGGCTACGCTTATTGTGACCAATTACCACCGCCTAGTTATCAAACGAGCAGCGGTCATCACCAGAGTAGCGGGATCGGTGGTCAAGTCGGACCTGGGCCACCGATGTTCCCGAGCATGTCCGTCAATGTATCAATGAATATGACGTACCACCCGAGTACAATACCCGGTTACGATCAAGTACAATGGGGTACTGCACCACAAACTACATCACCAGGTACTTAAACAAAACTTCGTTTTATTTTACGTTTACTGATTTTTTTAAATTTAAATCAAACAGGTTATTCCCAAAATCAAAGTAGCTTACTTTCACCAAATTACGCCGGCGGTACGACGTACTCATTTACGGCAGACTTTCGACCGCCTAACGTCCAGGAAGTCCCCTTAATAACTAGTTCATCATTTAAACCTGTCATCAACACAAAAGCTCAATTTCCACCAATTAGAAACGTGAAAAAAATGGAATACGTCAGTCCCGGGAAAATGCATATGGTTTGCCAGGAGGACGAGTCTCAAAGGCCTAACTTGTGTCGAATATGTGGTAAATATTATTTATAAATATAACAAACGATAATAAAAACATGCCTGGTGGTGTTTAGGTAAAACGTACGCTCGTCCAAGCACATTAAAAACTCACCTTCGCACACATTCCGGGGAAAAACCATACCGTTGCCTCGACTGCAATAAAAGCTTCAGTCAAGCGGCGAACCTAACGGCGCATGTGCGGACACACTCTGGCGAGAAACCGTTCCGGTGTCCAATATGCGACCGGAGATTCAGCCAATCAAGTTCGGTTACCACGCATATGAGAACGCACTCGGGTGAACGACCATACAGGTAACAATGTCTACTACTAGGCGGTACATGAAAGTGAGTTATTTAAATGTGAATTGAATTTGTTTCCAGGTGCCGTATGTGTAAGAAAGCATTTTCCGACAGTTCCACATTAACGAAACACTTACGGATACACAGCGGTGAAAAACCGTACCAGTGCAAATTGTGTTTGCTTCGGTTCTCCCAATCAGGCAACTTGAATCGACATATGCGTGTCCATGGCACGAATAACCAAATGTTAGTTTGACAAAGAGAACGTTTTTTTACTGTGTTAATCTACCTAGGGATATTTTTTATTACCAAAATGGGCAATAATATCATTGCATAGTGTGACGGAAATTCCTAAAGCTCTGTTTTAAACCCCCAATCTTACACAACTCTAAAAACGCTGTAAACTTTACAACATAAAACGAATATACATTTTTGTATCTGTTTACAGTGTTATGGAATTTCTATTCAAAATACAAACAAGTTTTTTATATTTTTAATATTTATTATTTAATAATATAATTCCGGGGGGGGGGGGGGGTTCAAACAGAGTTAAAACAATTTGAAAAATGTAAATAGATAAAATAATGAAACTATATAATTTTGTAAATACGATTCCATGTACAATGAATTCATTACCATTTAAGAGCATAAAACGGATATTAATTTCAAAAACATCCGTACTATATTAGTAGCGCCACTAGTAAGTATATTAAAAAAAAAACAGGGTACTAAATATAAAAGTATTGTAATACACAAATTACAATTCGGTGTTATTTAAACTGACGAAATAAAAGCACGAATAAACAAATTTAGTGTAATTTTACGTGTGTCTATAATTCTGTAAGGAAGCTCAATCATACAAATGTTACAACTTCTCCTTATAGAATTACAGACATTATCTTAGAATCGCATTATTAATATTGGAACGATAAATACCCAAATTTGAAAAAAAAATTTAATAATTATATGTATATCTGGCTGTGTTGAGATAAATCTATTTTTAATTGATTTGCAACGAAATATTGAAAACGAATATTATAGAAAATTTTAAACAATTTAATTCTAGACCAAAGATCATTAATGAATGTAAATTGTGTATTTTATAAAAAAAAATAGGCGATTTTTGGATTGAAAATAAACTACAATTATCGCCTAGAAATATTTGCTAGTCATTTGTTTATACAACGATCTCAAAAATAACACAAAACTTGTAGTTATTTTAAAAAAAATGTATTATATTATTTAACATGAACAAATATATGTAAATAATTTAGTTATACGATAATCGGAATATATTTATTTAAATCAGCGTTTTAACAACCATATGTCCCGGATGAGTACTGATATGGATAATTATCTAAATAAATATCGTAATAGGTTCATCATTTCAGATTTCAATGATTAACAAACATTGCAGGATATAATTAATGAGAAATGCATTTAAATCATTTTTTTAAAAACACAAATCCATACTAGATATTTTAAATAAATTTGATATTTTTATCAATCACAATTCAAAGTCTATGATCTTGACCTCAGCATTTGTTAAATATTCAAACAGGAAACACAATTTTCGGCTATTATATATTTATCTTTAAAAACTAGATATAAATATATAAGCTACAGATATTATCAAAACTGAATAAACTTATAACGCTTATAAATCTGTAAGTGTTTCTTATAATTGCACAATATTGCATTTTTAATAAATTTGAAATGTTTTAGTGTAATCTCTAAATATGAATAATTTTTAATTAAAATTTTGTTAATATATAAAACATTTGAGTTAATCTACATAAAAGGTCAATTTTTTTATACACCAACAAAAATTGAATAAAAAAACTGTCACCTCCCAAAAATCATTGAGAAAGTGATAAAAAGACAAAAATGAACATAAAAACCAACATATTAAATAGATGTATGTACTAGTATTTAAACAGAATCTAAAGTAGCTAAAAATAGTTGGAACGCACATAATGCACAACAAATATGTGTTTAAAGTAAAAATTAGTTAAATTTTTATCTTCGTATCTTGATAATGAAAGAGATAACATTGGGAAAAGCGTTTTGTCTATAAAAGTGGTGCTCAACTCAACACAACTCTGCACTGAATACTAATGCTGGTACATCAAACGTTGCGTCGCCTGTGTACCACGATTAAATAACGACGTGCTAATTTGCGCTAAATTGAGTGATAATTTGATTTTGACGGTTTTTTTTTCTTGGGGAATTTTAAGTGTTAGTACGAACAGAAAATGAAGGGAACCACAATCGAGCCGATGCTGCAAGAGAAGCCACCGCTAACGAACACTCATTCGAGTAAATTTGGACAAATTTTGGCCACAATCTCAGGTACAGATTTATTACACTAATTACTAAAAAAATCCCACCTAAATAATTACTACCTAAATTGCTTAAACATTTATAATTAATTTTAATATTATTAAATATAAAGTGTTATTTGTATCACTTAACATTATTGTTAAAGTTGCGTTATGGAGACTTCCGGTTGGTGAATTGTTGCAGGAAACTAATCATTTATTTCTAAATTTAATATCGTCGAAAATATCAAATTTGTTGCATTAAAATAAGTTAGTTGGGATTTTTTCAAGATTTATTAAGAAAATTGATAATTGTATCAACGTTTACGAACTCCATTCCGCGTTTACAAGATCCTGTTGTGTACTTGCTAACACCAACTACGCTAATTTATAATTATAACAAATCATTCGTCAGTTATCAAATTAGAATTATTATACGTCAGTACTGACAAGCATATCACTTGTGCACACATTTATCTGCCACTTGCCTGACTTTAAATAAATATTATTCTCTTTAAAATTTATATCTTAAGTTATAACACTATTTACGCAAAATGCAAGTAGCAATATTTGTTCTAGTTAAAACATAGAATGACACAGCATATGAATAAAATTATTATAGTATCTAATATAAAATTTAGACTAGAAACCCATTTTCATAATCTATTCCCATTTTTCAGTATGCCTAGCTGCGCTAGCTGCTGGAAGCACACTATCGTGGTCATCTCCATGCCTAGCCGAGTTAGAAGATGTCAATTCCACTACAACCTTCCACATATCTCCAGAAGAGGGATCCTGGGTGGGATCTTTATTGGCAATAGGCGCTTTAACATCAGCAATACCAGCTGGTTACTGCGCTGACCAATTCGGCCGCAAGAAATCTATTCTTGCAGTAGCACTACCATTCATCATCAGCTGGGGCTTTATCATCAAAGCCTCAGCTGTCTGGATGTTATATGTTGGTATGTATATTAATTTAAATGACTAATTTAAAAATGTAATTCAATAATGATTACAGGTAGATTCTTAGCAGGAATAGGCACAGGAGCCATATGCGTTTTGGCGCCAATGTACATCGCAGAAATCACAGAAGAATCTCTTAGAGGTCCATTATGCTCATTCTTCGCCTTATTCCTCTGCACAGGAATCCTCTTCACGTTCATCGTTGCAACATTCGCGAAATTCGTTCTCCTCTCTACCATTCTCTCCATCGTGCCATTCCTATTCGGGGTGTCATTCTTATTCATGCCAGAATCTCCAATCTATTTAATAAAAATCTCCAAAGATCGTCTAGCGAAAAAATCGCTACAATTCCTTAGAGGAAAAGACACGGATGTTCAATCCGAATTAGCGGATATAAAAAATGATATTGCGAATTCCAACGAGGATAAAGCTACTTTAAAAGATATCTTAACGAATAAACATTATTTTAAGTGTTTGGTTGCGTGTATGTTGATATTTTTATTCCAACAATTGAGTGGAATAAACGCTGTGATTTTCTATACAGTTCCGATTTTCCAAGCGTCGAAAAGCGAATTAGACCCTGTCTTATCATCGATAATAGTAGCTTTGATACAAGTGGTAGTCACAGTTCTAGTTATCTTTATTATCGATAAGCATGGCCGTAAAACGTACATTCTGCATTCGTCAGTTGTGAATTGTTTGGCGCTTGCAAATCTTGGTATGTCGTTTCACTTGTTGCATTACGAGGTATCGTTCCCTGGTTTGAATTTGATACCACTTGTTAGTTTGATGGTGTTCATATTTAGTTTCTCGATTGGGATGGGCCCGATTCCGTGGTTGATACTCGGTGAGCTTTTGTCGCCGGAGATTGTCGGCACGATAAGCGGTATTGCGATAACGGTGAATTGGTTCACGGGGTTTGTGGTGACGAAAATGTTTGGACCGATGATGATGACGCTAGGGCCGTTCATTACGTTTTATATATTTGCGGTTTTTAATGCGTTGTGCACGTTGTGCGTTTATTTCTTTGTACCGGAAACGAAAGGTAGGACATACCAAGAAATTGAAGCGAAATGGAGGGGCTAGTGTTACTTGTAGTTTAAGGGAGAGATCTAATTGTTTGTTAAGCAAAATAATGAATTGTTAATTTTATAAATTATTTACAATAAAAATTATAACTTTTATATATTTATTTATTACCTATTTGTAATTGAGTTCAATTTATTAAAAATTAAAAATGTCGCTTAAATAAATAAACATTCTTAAAAAATTATTATAATTCAAGTTTTTGAGGAGTTAAATACTGTTTTGGAGCGAATATTCAGATTAGAGGGTTATGCGTAATTGTATTTTATTTAGTAATTGTTTCTAGAGGCGAAATTACTTAAAAACGAATCTACACTACAGTGAAGCGTTGTTTTTATTAAAAAATATTTGATTTTAAAGCACAATTTTAAGTATTAATTGTGATGAAAGTATCAGGCGTACATACATGATAGGAGTTCAGACGCTTGAAACTGTTTCAAAACTGTTCTTTATTGCACATATATTTATATCTAATAAGTTATATTGTTTGAGGTATTAAATTATTAAGAAAAACTTAATGTAATTTTAATTGTGACAATTATCACATATTTGCAATTAAATTTATCTCCGCATCTTGATAAAGCCGCAGATACCATTTTATATAGTGTGTGTGTGTTGTCAAATCAACTCTACTTTACTGGCAACTAAAGTTGGTACATCGAAACATGAGTGTTTCGTCTATTAAGTGGACATTGTCCACGATTAAGTAACCACGCGTTAATGGTGTTATATTTGAATTGAATTAAGTGTGACATAGTATACATCCTAAAAATGACAGGCTCTACCATTGAACCAATGTTGGTGGAGAAGTTCCAGGAAATTAATAGACATAGTTCGAAAAAAATTGGGCAGATTTTAGCTACTATTTCAGGTAAATAATTAAAAATTCTAAATCAATTTCGTTTCATGATTCTAATAAAGTATTTATCGTTTATTAACACGAAATTTGATAATTTTAGTAAAATTTCACTTTATCATATTCACTATTCTCATTAATGATATCACGTGTGTACGACCTTCATTTTTAATCCATCAAAACTAGATAATATTTACCTGATTAAAAAAAAAATGGAATTTCTAGTTTGTCTGGCATCACTAGCCGCTGGTAGTACACTATCATGGTCATCACCATGCCTAACCGAGCTAGAAGACGTGAACTCGACAACAACGTTCCACATTTCACCAGAAGAGAGCTCTTGGGTCGGATCGTTACTAACAATCGGCGCTTTAATCTCATCCATACCTGCTGGTTACTGCGCTGACCAATTCGGCCGAAGGAAATCCCTTCTCTTCATAGCAATCCCATTCATTATCAGTTGGGGTCTCATCATCAACGCTTCAGCAGTATGGATGCTATTCATCGGTAATTAAATTTTAATCCATACATCCACCATATAATTAATATAATTGTTTGTTGGTACAGGAAGATTCCTATCTGGATTAAGTGTAGGTGCCATATTTGTAATAGCCCCCATGTACATATCAGAAGTGACAGAAGATTCATTACGTGGTCCATTATGTGCTCTATTCGCTTTATCTATTTGCACTGGCATCTTAATCACTTTCATCATCGCTACATTCGCCAACTTCACACTAATATCCGAAATACTTGCAATTATACCATTTGTATTTATGGCATCATTCCTATTAATGCCTGAATCGCCAATATATTTGCTCAAAATATCAAAACAACAGCAAGCCAGAAAAGCTCTACAGTTTTTTAGGGGCAAACACATGGACATAGACACTGAGTTAACAGATATGAAAAAAGGCATCCAAAACACAAATGAGTTTAAAGCTAGTTTTAAAGATATTCTAACAAACAAACACTATTCAAAGTGTTTAATCGCGTGCACCTTATTATTCTTATTCCAACAATTGAGTGGGATTAACGCTGTAACATTCTTTACAGTACCAATCTTCAAAGCTTCTAAAAGCGAACTAGATCCAATTGTAGCGTCAATATTAGTGGCGCTAGTTGAGGTTTTAGTGACAATTCTAGTGTTTTTTATCGTTGATAAACATGGCCGGAAGTCGTATGTACTGTATACGTCTGTTGTTAATTGTTTGTCGCTTGCTGCTTTGGGTATGTCGTTCCACTTGATGTATTATAAAGTGTCGTTGCCTGGTTTGACGTTGGTACCACTGGTTAGTTTGATGGTTTTTATTTGTAGTTTTTCGATAGGGTTGGGCCCGATACCGTGGGTGGTACTAGCTGAGTTGTTAACGCCGGAAATCGTTGGTACTATTAGCGGGATTGCGATAATGGTGAATTGGTTGTCGGCGTTTGTTGTTATTAAAATGTTTGGGCCTATGATGGCGACGCTTGGGCCGTTTGTGACGTTTTATATTTTGGCGGTTTTTAACGCGTTGTGTGTGTTGTGCGTGTTCTTTTTCGTACCGGAAACTAAAGGTAGGACGTATCACGATATTCAAAGTAATTGGTGAGAGTAATTGTCGGTAAAAATGTTAAGACACCAAACGAATCCTTAATAATATATGAATAATTATTATATAATTAAACCTATATTTTTATTGTAAATTTCTTGAATTATATTAATGTCAAATGTAATTTATAATAAATTATATTGTCGGCAATAAATAATAATAGTATAATTAATATATATTTGTTAGACTATTTTTTGAATGTGTAGTTGTGATAAATTCACATAAAAAAATGTTAATTATGTATTGTCAAAATAAAAATGTTTCAATTATATTCAAAGCATTTTCGGGAATTTTATTTGTTAATATTTCACTAAGATATTGTTCTTTAATTACTTACATATTAGACAAATTGTCAATCACATAATGTAGATCATAAATTAAAGCATTATTCGTTGCATTCATCATTGCGTTTTGTTAATAAACGTACCGGAAATGACATACCTGTTGAACAGTTTCCTTATTTAAATGTATGGACGCAATGTTAAGACCATGGCACGTCCATCTTGGGTTAATGATCATTAACAGCATTTATACGATGGTCGCTTTTATCATCACAGTTACAATTGAAGGTTGTAATTCAAAATATACACTAGTATCAAACAGAATACTGTTTACAATTTTATAGCTAGGTCACTATAATACTATAAAATATCGTTATTTTGAAGTATCTAAATGTACCAACTAACTAGTAGATGTGTATACGTATAAGAGACTTAAATATAATAACTAAAAGTTGGTACTAAGGGTACAAAATAGAGTAAAATGAGTAAATGAGTAAAAGTAATTGAGTTGCGTATTGCATCCCATTAGGAGTGCCTATAAACCTCAACAAGGTGCTACCATCTAGTATAGATATACTTTAATAGATTTTATATGTAATTTAGATATGTGAAATATATAAATAAATAAATAATCTTTGATTGTTAATGTAAAAAAATATAACAAACAAAACTATTAAAAATAAATATAACAATGTTGTCGAAACATTAGCACGTGCGAATCATGTTTGTTACATTCATTTGTAATAATAGTAAAAATTACTATTAAGTAAATAATTGCGTATGTAGGTAATCGATGAGAGTTATGTAGAATAACTATGAGTTTTAAGTGTTTTTAGTTGATAAGAATGTATAGATTTATCTAATCTTTATGCAAATTCGTGATTTCGTAAGTGATATCTTAGTTGGAATCAAAACTAAACTATTTCAAGAGGAACCACTACTCATTGCAATCCGTACTGATTTTATAGATATTCTATAAAAGGCGTACGCCCATTTATATATTATTCAATATTTTTCGATTATTTTGTTTTATGAGTCAATTTAGTAATTATCAATATTTCATATCGTAATTTGTACCATGAACATAATATTGAATTTCAAAAATAAAAACTGTTTTTTAAGTAATTAATTATATTGCGTTCTATTTAAATGGTAAAAGAAAAATATACATAGACATTTATGAACAATAGACTAGTATCGGTTAAGTTTGAATATTGATATTTAATTAAGTTATAATTAAAATTCTAAAGATGATGACCAGTCTAAATTATGTTCGTTACTTTTTTTTTACCTAGTTAGTGATGAAGCGTTTTACGATACATGATCTGTTTGAAAATCTAAAACAATATTCCAAACAAACAATTAACTTTAATCATGTTTTTTTCCTTATTATTACATCAATTTCATGGTCTTTTCCGCACGTTAACAATGATTCACAAATACTCGCTTATATTTCGTTAAATAAAACATGAATGTCTATTTTAAGTATTAACCGTTAAGGAATAGACATGAAGTTAGGTATATATGTATGTACGTATTGGAATACAGGGAAAGCTTATTGTCAGTTAAAAATCGACAGAGTTTATTTCTGTAGTGAAATAAAAAATAAAATAAAATTCCTCGACGGGTTGTGACGCAAATCGATGCATGTTTTTAAGAAATGTTGCTTGTCACGATACGTAACTATGATTGGTGCAGCATTATGGTCAAAGACCTCGCTTAAAGTCTGCGTAAAAACGCATTTTATAAAAACTAGTGCAGAGGACTCTTGCAGTATCTCAGATTAATGTGTGCTATAGGGTCAAATCAGATGTTAGTATGCCATGTAGACACTGGGATACTTTGATTGATTGAACAGATAAGTCTGTTCATACACTTTATAAAAATATGCAAATATGTTTATAGGAGGTATTCCCCGAGCGGAGAATCGAACAGGTTTTTTTATTATGCTGTTACATTTAATAAAACAGTTTTTTCCTCGTGTATATTGCGTGCTTTCCAATTTTTTTTTTTCGATATTGGAAATTACCAATTTTCGGTGTCAGAAAGTTTGTAGTTTCCAAACAAACAAAAACCATGTTGTGGTTTATCTGTCTGAATTCTGATTGGATTCTCTTTTGTTCGTGTTATTGGAATGAAACCTTGGTAATGACATCGGTTGCTTCCTCGTTTATTAATATTCTATCGCAGTAGGCATTGACCGTGAAATTGTAATGCATTGCAAAATGATATTATTTATTTACAACACCAAATTTATATACAATTTTATGCGGAAATGCTAACAAAATTTCTGATTTTTATCTTTAACGCTTTAAGTAGTTCCCAAATGTAATTCC
The DNA here is from genome assembly GCA_944738965.1 of Nebria brevicollis. NCBI lineage: Eukaryota > Metazoa > Arthropoda > Insecta > Coleoptera > Carabidae > Nebria > Nebria brevicollis. Next base: position 1,054,967 of record OX122909.1, on the reverse strand, counting down.
TAACCTTAAAACCATACACTAGTGTAGCAATCGTCTTTTCAAACATTTGAATGACAATACCATGACAATGAGTCTCTTATTAACCAATATTACTATTGAAATGATTAATACTTCCTAATCATGTTTGCTATCCAAAGTATGTCACTTATATTATTATTATTTGCTATAAAATAGTAACTTGTTTTGATATTGCGAAAATAAAATATTTCGCGCAGAAAATTGTATTTATATATATTTAAACATAATACCGCAATTATCTATAGACTGTTAAGTATACACGAAATCATAAATAAAATCATATTTGTTTTAAAGGTGCAATCTTATAAAGAAATTGCGTGTTTAATTCAATTTAAATGTTCAATTTTAATAAATTATTATTATTTCAATTAAATAATTGTGGTACGAAATTTTTGATCAAAAAACGACTAATTAGAAAAGTAAAACAATATATACTAATTGCACAATTTTCCCGTTTTTTTTTTCTGGATGAAAAACAAGAAATTATATATAATGCGAAAATGCTGATTAATTACGAATTAAAAACGAATTTGAGCACTAAAAAATTGTTTACTTTTAAGCTTTGTTATTGTTATATAACTAAATAAATATATAAATAAAAATGATTTGCGTGACTTGAAAATGCTGGGTGTGAATTTAGAGACGAAAGATTATTTTGTGTCACCAATTTTCGTTATACATAATAATTAAATATCCATGGAAATTTTCACATTTGTATCTCTACAGATATCTAGACAGAGATCAACATTTTATAATTTCAAATATTCGTGGATTTGCTAAAATTAGCTGTTATCTTACGGTGTAACATTGTTTATTCAAATGACCAAAGACGCAAGTAGAAAATCCTAAATTAAACAATTCAAAGTAACGTGTAATACAAGTAGCGCCAATCAAAATCAAAAGATAGTAAAAAAAATCGTCAAAAATTCTTATCGTAACCGTACGTTACAGATAAAGTTAATTTTTAAGCGTTGAGGTACTTAGCTAGGTAATACTATAGTTTGTGCATCGTTTGAGAGGTGTTTGAGGAAAAGGTGTGCAAGTAGAAACGCAAATATTTGAAAGAAAGGAAGAACAAAAAAATATGGATCAAAACGACGTCGGTACGACGGCAATTGACAATGGAGAGAGGGAAGAGCTAATGGCTTCTGTCCGAGACCAAGCCAACGATATTCAACTGTCAGTTTTGAACGGTCAAAGCCAAAACATGAATGTGGTTGATATGAAACGTGATGTTCCGAGCCGAAGTGCTCAAAAAGCGCCACAATTTATTGCGGCCGCTGCTGGTGAGTTGCAATCATTCATTACATTTTTATTCACACATATAATTCATATTTGTTTTTTTATACTACTTAATTTACTGATTATATATTAAAGTGTGAATTTTTGAATTATTATTATTATTTGTGTAAGAATTTTAAAAATTTTAAATGTACTATTTTCTTAATAAATTTGTGATATATAAACAATATAGACCAATAAATATGTTTTAAAAAAGTTACGAAATATAATTTACTAAAGAAATATTTTATATGCGCACAATTCATAAATTGTGTATTTTATAATTGTTACTAATTGCATTTGAATTATTTATACGAAATAATATATTATGAAAAATTAATATCGTCATTAATTAATAATTATATAAACAAATTAATTAACTCAATACTAATTATCAATAACTAGGAAAAATTAATAAGGAATAATTGTTTATATGAGCTTTAATTTTCGCAATAATTCAATTTATTATATTCAATGAATAATTGATTTAGATTTTTACCCCTATTAAAATAATGTCTGAATACACTATATAAGAAGAATAAGTCTATATACTTGCGACACTGGTATATAAGTGTCATCAAATTGATTTTTTTCGAAAGGTTATTATAATAGACTATTAACTTTTTTATGTTCAAATAATCTTAAAGACAAAACAAGGGTTTTCTACCATATGCAATTGGTAACACTGTGTGAAGAAGCTTGGATCAGAAATTATTTTTAATATAGCATTAGTGCAAGTACTAAATACTTGATTTTTATCTGTACATAATGTATAATAATTATGTAGGAATGTATCAATTAAATGATTTGAACAATGGAATACCTATCAAATAATTATGTTGTGATAGTAATTGCTCGGGATGAGTTAACAATTACAATATAATGTATTAATCACTAAAGCAAATTTTAGTTACTTTTGGATAAAATAAATTATTAGCCCGTTGATTCGAAAATAAAATACAAAATTCCATAAATATATCAATTTTTCGCATGAAATATTTAAATCTAGATAGAAAAAAAAGCCAATGACATTGAATTTTATTTGAAAATTTTTCTGGTTTATGAAAATAAAATATACAATTTTTTTTTTTTTAAACAATAAAGTTCAAACGTTGCAATACATTTGAATACTTGAATTACTTAAAGCTATACTAAAAATTTCACACGTAAATACGTCACATTTTTTACGATTTAAGTAAACCAATACGCGAACAATTAATAATTATTGATAAGCTAATCAAATTGTTTTTAACTGGATTAATCTCGTGGCACATTGACAATAATGTCAATGCCAATCATACATAATAATCTATAATTTTCAAAATTAAAACTCATATATTTTGGTTTCATTCAAAATGGAGCGTTTATAGTTTATGTTAGCTTAAGATTAATAATAAAAATTGAGGTTGTGATAAGGATAACTTCCGCTTTAGACAAATTTATGAAAAATTCCATTATACTATTGTTTGTTTATTTTGATTGCAGTGCCTTAATATGTGTCGCTAAATTGTTATTTTGTTATTTAAAATGAATAGCCACTATAAATTAATTTCAAGGTCATGGGGTTACAGGATATACCTTTTTTGTAGTTTATTTTTGGAAAAACGTATTTGCAAACCATTTTAAATTGCTTATACATTTAAAAAACAAATATATAGTTATAGATTATAAATAAACATTTGCATACGAATGTCATAAGCACCTATAATAAAGGTATTTACAGCGCTTAAATACTGTAAATACCATTCAACATACAGTTCCCAATATTTATGCAACTAAGTTCTCAAAATATTATCTTTAAGATAAAACTTTAATCACTATCTGTATCTTATCGCTTAAAATTATATGAAATTATCGAAAATTCATTTGTAATTGATTTAATCTCAATACAAAATCAAATATTTATGATTGCTCTATAAAATAAATATTATTCTCACTCTTGATATAAATATGTATGTTAAAATCCCAATTTATCTATGAAATATAAAAAATAATGTTATTTGTTTATAACCACAGTGAATATAGCAGCAATTGCGGCTGGAATAGCTTTAGGTTGGCCATCACCAAGTCTTGCAAAGCTGAAGCTCAGCGGGGAAACACCATTGGCTTACACAATCAATTTAGAGCAAGAATCATGGATTGGTTCCCTAATTGCTCTTGGGGCAGCCATAGGTCCTCTTCCTGCAGGTATTTACCCAGAAATTTAAACATAAAATTCAATGCATAGATATCACCAGTATTTTAATTGTATTATTCCGGGGAAAAGGTATCGCTTGCGATCGCATGGGACGAAAAATGACGCTACTAATCTCATCGGCGCCGTTCATCGTATCCTGGTTCATGATCAGCACAACATGCAACATTGTCCAGATATACGCATCCCGATTTTTAATGGGAATGGGCGTTGGCGCTATATTCACAGCGTTGCCGATGTACATCGGTGAAATATCAGAGGTACACTTATAATTCAATTGAAAATCCATAACCGAGTTATAAATAAATGTATTTGTTGTTTAATAACACAAATTTATTATCAATTACAGGATTCGATTCGTGGAGCTTTAGGATCTTTTATGCAACTATTTATAACAATGGGATTGTTGTTAGCTTACGCAATCGGGCCATATATAAGTTTCTTTTGGTTCGCCATCGTATGTTTCCTTTTCCCTGTGATATTCTCAATTGTGTTTATCACATTCCCTGAGAGTCCTTCGTTTTTATTGGCGCAAGACCGCACGGAAGAAGCAGCGGATGCTTTGCGGAAACTTAGAGGACTTGAAGGCGATGCTCTTCATAAAGAAATGGCGATTATCAAGGTAAATAGTAAACGGGTTGGTTTACAAATTAGGTGTTAAGCAACCAAGGTTACAATGGTGTATTGCGATTTGTCTATATCAACTTAATTTAGGCGTTGTATACCTGGCTTCTTATAAGCAGGGGTTTATTTTATGATTTAGAATTATTAACAATAATATATTTTTGTAATAGGAAAGCGTAGATGAGGCAATGAATAATAAAGGGTCTTTCAAAGATATTTTCCACAACCGTGGCAACTTAAAGGCCCTTTTACTATCACTGGGATTGGTAGCTGGGCAACAGTTAGCAGGAATCAATGTAGTGCTTTTTTACACTGAAAGCATTTTTAAAGCAACTGGCTCTGATATTCCAGCTGATATATCAGCGATAGCTATCGGTGTTGTGCAAGTACTTTCTTCTGGTGTTACACCATTGGTCGTTGAACGGTTAGGCAGAAGATTACTACTTCTAATATCCGCCACTGGCATGTGTTTGTCGCTAGTAAGTTATATTTTTATAGATATATTTCGTAAGTAATAAATATATATATACAAATTTTACAATATTTTATTTTAGATCGTACTGGGATTATTTTTCTTTTTGAAAAACAACGGAAGTGACGTCAGTGCCATCTCTTTCCTACCGGTTGCATCTCTAGTTATATACATGATCGTTTACTGTATAGGTAAGACACTATTTTATATTTCTATAACTAGTAATCTAGATAAATATTTCGTTTAGACTAAAAAAATATTAGACGGTAATTATTTTATATTTAAAAGTTAATGAAGTAAAAATGTGTAAGGGTGAAAATTTTTGTTTTTATGGTTTTTTTATGTTTTACAAATAATAGAATAAATGTTTGCAGGTTTCGGACCACTACCATGGGCCGTAATGGGTGAATTGTTCCCAGCTAACATAAAATCAAACGCATCGACGGCGACAGCGTCGTTCTGCTGGTTCTTAGGGTTTCTAATAACAAAATTCTTCGGATCGATTGCTGCATGGATCGGCATGGCCGGTGCGTTTTGGGTGTTTGCCGGATTCTGTGTAATATCTGGACTATTTGTATTTAAGTTCTTACCCGAAACGAAAGGGAAATCGATTCAACAAATTCAAGAAGAATTAAATGCCTAATATAATTTTCAATTACCAATATTAATTTTGGTCACGCAAACTATAATTATTAACAGTTCTTTGTTTTATAAGCGAAATTTGCAACTAATAATATTTAAAAATGCGTATATATTTTTTAAAAGCGCAAAAAACGTATTAAAAAATTGCGAATAATTACGATAAAAGTACGCTAAACAATAAGTCAAAATTTAAACTTAAAACATGGCCATATTAGTTATTTAAAAATTATAATATACGTATAATTAAAATAGCGTATACTTTGTGAAACATTTAGATAGACCTCGCTTAAGTTTTAAATCAATTATTATTTAATTTATAAGTTATAAATAAGCAGTCATATATTTTTTTAAAATTAAGTATGTTTTACGAGACTGATTCGCACAATGTCATATATTTTAAACTAACGCCCGACTAAAACAAATAATCACTATTTCTATAAAAAAATAACCACACTAATTGTACAAAAAATAAACATATAAATAAGATAAATAATTTCATAATAGGCGTTCATATCTTGTTTACAAAACGCCATATTACTGTATAAGTATTTTATTACGCTCAATTTAATCTATAAGATGAATCTGTAAATGGGGATTTTTTATTATTTTAGTATAATTTACTAGTTAAATAAAAGATTATATTTGATGTGTTCAAACAATTTGTAGAAGTATATATGATTTAAACTCGTTACAGATTTACCTTACAGAATTACTAATGTATCTATTTTAACTTTCCAGAATTAACAGATTTCTTATGTATATTATATATGTGAATGGTAAATGTAATTAAAATGTTTAATGTTTTAGTTAAATAAAAAATTAATAAAATATGTCGCATTTATTTATGGTATGATTGTGCCGTTTCACGTTACGCATTATATTACAATATTGTTATTATAGAAAATATAGGGACGCGTAAATGTTGTAAATAAAAACAAATAAACAGATTGTTATTCGTAATGAGTATACCTGTAATTAGCTTCTTAGAAAAAAAGTCACTTAGGTTATACGATGTAATTAGTATAGAAACCTACAGGTAGCTATAGAAATGAAAATATACAGTTTACGGCTAGACAAATTTACCGTTAATGCAAAACAAATGGACTTTAAAATTTCGTAAATTTTAATCGGTTTACGTTATTGTTGTATTACAAAGACGAAGTCAAATATCATACAATTTTAAATTGTTTGCAAATTTATGACTACTAACTCCATTATTTACCCAAAATATTTGTTTATCTGTAACTTTTATAGTTTCACTTATATATTTAAAATTATAAGAATCTGTAGTTTGGCAAAGAAAACAAAATTAAACGTTGTTTGTATCCATATTAAAAATTGTAGTTTAGTAAAGAGAACAAGAAAAACGTAGCATCTGTACCCATAACATTTATATAAAAATCTGTAGGGTAGCAAAGAAAACAAAAAGTAGAATCTGCAGAATATATACAGGCCCAACATATAAAGTTATTACATTTGTAAAAATAGAGTTATAAAAGACTGTTAGAGATACAGATTTAAAAAACATATATAAGGACCCTGAAATGTAAAATAAGCGGAAAATCTGTAAAGGTGTGCAAATATATGTACATATGTGGATATTCTATATAAACGCTAAAGAACTGTAAGAAGCATGTCTATAGTGTTATAGAATTTCTGTACAATAAACAATAAAATACGTAGGTTTATTTGTTTAGTTTCCGCAAAAAAAACAATTTTTATATCGTATTTCATACGTAAATAAATAAAACGATCGCATAAGTATTTCAAACCAAACAGAACAAGTTTATACAATAAGACATTGGCGTCGCAAGACAAACCAAACAAGCCACAACTTACCATCTATGAAAGCGAAATACGTAATACTTATAGGCCCCTAACTAGATACGCTACTGATCGATCCACCAAATAGCATTGGAAAGTCACAAAAATCGAATTAAATCGGAAAATCCTACCTTAATCTAGATGAAAATGCCCAGCAACCATTGTTCGACAATTTACACTATGAAATCGATTATTTGTAGCTTTGAAACCAGAGTTTTTACACTTTTAAAACACACTCGCACACGCACGAACGCCATGGCAATTATCCACAGCTTTGGTACATGGGCTACCTGTTATTAGTAAAAATTTAGTTTTTATTATTGTCGATAGAGGTAGCACTTTTTTAGTACATGTATTATGTTGTAGTACAAAATAGTAATAAATCATAAGGTTTCCCGCAAAATATGTTCCTATAGTTAGATATTGCGGAATTCAATACGAAAAATCGTCAGTTTAGGACCAAAATAATCATAAAATAATTATTATTATAGGAAACTCAACTGTATTCTGTTAATAAAAACATATTTTTAGTTTAGGAATCATGAAATTGTTGCTTCTAGATTTATTATATTAAAATCAATTAAGTTTTGGTTAGAAAGTCATTATATGTTATTAGCAGAGTTTAGTTTCTAGGAAATATTTTTGTATATTTCCAAATTACTAACATTCTTTTCGAAAACTAAATAGAAATTATATTTTAAACTATTATATTATTTATATATATATGAATAAAATATTATAACAATACATATATTGTATGTATTTAAGAAATAACTACCCAACTAACTTTTATTTCAAATTTACTAAAAAATTAAACGGTAAATTAGGGATATATTTATTAAAAAATTTGTATTATTTCTGCATGGGTAGAGTAAGAAAATTGCGTCTAATATTTATAAATGTTTACCATAAGCAGCTGTTTGATAATTGTTTAGGAAACTCGATATATATCTCAATAACAATATATAGAAATGCATATCATTTGATAAGTAGTGTCAAATATTTGTAGACAATAATATTATGATAAACATATTTCATTAACATGAAACTATTAGTGTCGAATGTACCATAAATCGAATTCTTTTCAAACGAATTGCACTAAATAACGTTAAAATAAGTGAATATTTGGGTTAAAAAAAGTTCTTAAACAAATTTATAGTAAATCAAAAAGAAATAAAATATATTAATAAATAGTGAGTGCTGTGTTTAGAATTTAAAAATTGTTTAGTACAATATATTGTTTTATAGTGTTGAATGTTGGGTGTGGAAATTGTATAGTATAAAAATTAATATTTGTGGTGTTTTAAATAAAAAAAGATTTAATAATTGGTATTTATATATGTAAATAAATGGTTAAATAAAATTAATATATTTAAAATGACAATTGTTGAGTTGAGAAACTTGTAAAATATTATAAAATCTATGGTTAATCCGGGATTAGGGTATTTTGGTGCTCAGGTAACTTAAGCAAAAGAGTTAAATTCGCAAAACTAAGTAACCCTGTCGCGGTGGAGGGGACCGGCCACCCTGCATATAAATACTGGTCAGTTATCAGTAGTTATCAGTATGAACATTGGCTTCAAACAATTAACTACGTCTTTAGTTGCATTCTAAAGACGGGTGTTAGTTTAGTCGCACTGGTATTTCGAAAATTGTGACTAGATTGAACACTCGCCTTAGAATCAACATAACATCAACAATCATTGTGTGTTTATAAGTGTTTATCAATTGTCTTATATATTCTTCTTTGGTGATTTAGCTGTATAGTTATTTTGTACACTATAAAGCTAAGTTAGCGAAGCAGTATGTATTTTGACTTGTCTACAATTGTGTAGTGTTTTGTGGTACATACAGATTTTCAGTTCGCTGGTACTATTGGTGTGAAATGAATATAGAAACATATCACAGCCAGTAGTTACCGATGAATTGTCCATCTATACATCATCATGTGTAATTCAATATTTGACAACAAAAAAGATGTTGCACAAGGTGAACACCACTGAGTTTGACTGACGTCACTGAGTCACTGGGTAGTGTTTGTCCCGTGCATAAATCAAACACACTATGCTATAAAACACTGTATATTCTTCTTTGGTGATGTAGCTGTATGGGTTTATTTAACACCATAAAGCTAGTTCAGCAAAGCAGAATGTACAGTACTGTACAACCAAATTTACCTACAACGTATTTGTGTATTATGTATATGGGTTTCTGGTTTGAAGGAACTATTCGTGTGATCTGTATATTTGATCATATCACAGCTAATAGTTGCCTACAAGGCGAAACCTACAACTTCTCATTTGTACTATAAGTGACAGTACAGGGTGAACATTGCTTAGATTGAGTTGCTTTTAATACTCACTGGGTTATGTTTGTCCTGTAGTGTCACTAAAATTCACAATTTTATTTATGGTTAATTGTGAAAAGTCGTTTGTAGTTTTCTTTGGTGATCTAGTTGTATGGTTATTTTATCCCATAAAGCTAGTTCAACAAAGTAGACTATTAATTGCATATCTACAACTATATAGTGTTTTTGTTTTCTATTCATTTTATAGCGCAACTTAATAAAATCTATATTTGGAAGGAACTATTGATGTGGCATATTATATTTAAATATATATCACAGCCAATAGTTACCTCCTTGATGTAGATGAATAGCAACAATAAATGGCCAAATCTACAGGGATTATTACATTAGATGAACATTGCTTAGTTGGCTGTGACTTAACAGTCACTGGGTTGTGTTTGTCCCGTGTATATATCCATAATATACATCGAAATTCGATAGAACGTTATAAATATTCTACTTTGGTGGTGTAGCATTATCGGTATGTTTATCACGATAAAGCTAGTCCAGCAAGGCAGAATGTTTAATGACACTTCAACACACATTATTTGGGGATTTTTTGCAAGAAAACGGTGGTTACACTGGGCTAACGCCATCTAGTTGACTTGATATATGTTATAGTCACTGGGTGCGTTTGTCCAGTGTACCAATCGTACATACAACACTATAGATCCAGGATTATAATAAATCACAGGATTAACAATGCTCTGTTGACTATGCATTTATATAAGTCACTGGGTGTTGTTTGTCCCGTGTTTTATTATTAAAAACAACGTGTTTATTATGGTGTACTGAGCGAACAATGTGCTGTGGACTGATATGTTTTAGAGTCACTGGGCATTGTTTGTCCCGTATTCTATTATTATTTACTACAATTATTCACGGAAAGTGTAAGAAATGGAGAAATTACTGGGCTAACAATGCACTGTGGACTGAATGATTGAACAGTCACTGGGTGTTGTTTGTCCCGTGTATTATCCAAAATCAACAAACACCAATTTGTATATGTGTATTAAAAATTTACTAGTTATGAGAGTACCAAATAGATTTATAGTGGCCATATTAGCGCAAGTATATGCATATACATACAAATAAGATTCAAAATTCGCCAATGTTGGCGTCAATATTGGCTTTAGAAATGCAGGCATCGGAATGTTGTGACGCAACTGCCCGTGAACTTCTCTTCTGTTCCACAAGTGCTGCACCGAATATAAGCTTCTTTCTCCTATGAACTAACGATTTATGGTAGCCCAATTCACGATATGATCCAGTATATCGGGTATGCTTTGAAGGCGTATGAGAAATATGAGACAATTCAGATTTGGTCGCCCAATTAATTTGGTGCGATTGGAGTCGCGGAAGCGCGGTTATGTCCGCGAAAAGGCTATTACTGTATTGTGTTATGTCACTAAAAGATTTCGCTTGCGGTATTGATTTAACTGATAACTTCGTTTCTTGCTGCGGTACAGGATTGGTTTTATTGATGATTATTTCCGGAACTATAATCGACGCACTCTTTTTTATATCGATCTCGCATTTTATTTCGTTTTTATTCTCTATTAGATCAGGAAGGTGTCGTACGATGTCGCGGCATGTTAAATCCGCGAAAATCGGATCGAATGCTTCGTTCTTGCAAAACGTACAGGTTTTCCTTTTAGACATATTCTACAATTCAATGCAGAATGGGATACATACTGATAAATAAATAATGTGTGAATTTAAAATGTGACTTACAAGCATTTTGGTGAAACCTTTTTCTTCAAAATGCGCCAATTTCTCGGCCCAATTCGTGGATTTGTACTCCTCATTTTGTTTGAGCACTTCATCAACGCGTACGTGTTTCTTTCGTTTGTGGATTTTCGGCCGACTGACACGTGGCAATGGAACGTTTTGGTAGTTTAAATATTTCCAAAACGCATCGATTTTATGATCGGAATCGGCGGACGGTTCAAAATATAATTCCTGAAATATAAAACGTGTAAGAATAAAAATCGAAAATTTGACATGAATAATTTACCTTGTAATTTAAAAAGTTGTAATCATCCTCTTCTAAATTCTCGGATGGCGGTTCGCTACAATTGCAATATACAGTTACATCTCTTAATTTTACTTTTGAACATACATCCATGATGCAATTAAGAGCTCGTAAAAATGGATGTCAAATTTGGAAGGTTTTTTTTTTCGTGGCCAACTTTTTGTTTCAACACTCTTATTTATTAGTTTTATTTTTACATTCATTAATACTTATAACGAAACAACAGTTGCAAAATGAGCGAATTTTTGAAGCAAAGTAGTACTAATTTACCTCTAATTTATTCTGAAACAGTTTTAAAATTCTAACAGGTTATAATGCAAATGGTGGACACTTATTCTATGTCCAAACATCAAAATTTTACACTTGAGCGTTCTAACAAAAAATATACTACTTTGCCTTTAAGTCGTATTATCTCAGTAATAAATATTAACATTCATAAATAATATATTTTAGAAAATCTATAATAAACACACGGAACATCCTTTTTTTTACTTTTTACGGAAATTATTATTACAACATTGACAATATTAACTAAAAATAAGTAAATCAAAAATTCATAGAAAATCGATGTTATAAACACCATTAAAAAATAACGGTTTATTTCTATAAAATAGTATTTAATTTCCAAATATATTTCATTTATCTTTTTAATAGTATTTTTAATTTTCAGTCCAATATTTTAGCAACCATTTTACAATTTTTAGTACTCATTTAATATTTTTACTAAAAAAAAAAACAAGTGCATTTTTTAGAATATTTAAGATTAATTTCATAAAAATAAATAATAATTACAATAAATTAATTTGTGATCGACAGTTAATATTTTAATACAGTTTTGAGTGATGCTTTTAAGTATACCATTTAGCAGCTACTTTTGGGTACAAGTAATTTTAACAATTCATAAATATTTATATATTCCTGTATCTTATCCAGGAAATATATAAAAAAATTTATTTAAACACAACAATAGGATTAAACAAAATATTGAGAACGAATTTAACACCAGTATAAATCATAGTAACAGCTCTCCTAATATCAATTTCTTTGTCTTTTAGCGGTTTGAAATTCGTTAAATTCATATTATGACAAGCTAAACACCCAATTTCATTTAAGCTTATATGCGGTTTGAGCCCCCCTAAATACCCATCGCCAGTTTGTGACAAATCATTCACTAAAACACCATTAAACCAAATTTTATCGTTTGGTTTCAATTGCGTTGTGAAATTCGTAAAATCATGTTCAATATTCAAGATAACTTCAGCGCTTTTACCCCAAATGCCAGATTGCATCCGCACCGACAACTCAAACTCATAAACGTTATACGAATCCAAACTACAACGTTGATTCATTTTCAAAAAATCGTTAACCGTCAAACAATTATCGCGCAAATAATCATGATTGCAATCATCGTCTAACGGTTCGCCATAATAACAATATAGATAATTAGTTAGAAACACTGGTAATTTATCAAAAATAAATTTCAAACTATTGCGAATCGTTTTTATTTTAACCTCGTTCACGTAACCGTTCCAACTAACCGGGATGTTAACTAGTTTATGGCATTTTAACTGAGTGGTTGCGATGTTTGACGCATCCCAAGCGGGTTGGTGGCAAATAATTTGGTATTGTTCCCAATTGATTTGACGTTCGGGTAATTTTGTATAAGCGACTAAATTCTTTTTCTCTAACGCGGAATTAATTAATATGTACGCCGCCATGACACCGAATAAAATCTGTAAAATTCCGATGTATTTATACAATTTCGTTCGCGAAAAAGCCCACGAAATTGTCATGCCAACCATTGCACAAATAACGAAAACCGCGAAACTATAAATGAAATTATTCGTAAATAACCATTTCGCAACTGCTGCCGCTGGTAATAAAATCGTGGTTAAACCAACTAACGGTAAAAATAGTACGAAACCGACTAGCGCTAGTGTGCCGCGTAAAAGCCCGAACATAGTCGCACCTTGCGAGTTTATAATTACGATTTGCAACCAACTTAAAGTTACGCAATGGGGTATTAGGAATTTGTAAGTGCCGCGCCAGTTTTGACGGGCGGCAATGTAACTAAAGATGATTGGGATGAATATGTAAAATAATAAACGGAAGTTCACACAAAATTCGATGCCGTTTCCTATTATATAGCTTGCTAGTGTCGGGATTTTTAAATCTAAAAACCTCCAACCTTGAATCACAACTGGATCGGTTTCATACGGGTATTTCGCGAGTACATTTACAGCAAAACTAAACAACAGTAATAAATCCGGGAATTTTCTCGAGCGTTCTTTAAACATGAATGTCAACAGCGACATGAAAGTTAAACAAAACGCAATGACAGTGATTTCCGATTGCGGTATCCACTGTTCGGCGATCAGCGGATAAACGATCAAATTTGTTAGTAAAGCAATGAAAAAATGACCGTACGGCTTTAAATTATTGCGTATGAATTGGAATTCAGCTTGTTCCGCGTTTAAACTACCGCCGGAATAGGTTAGGAACAAACCAGACCAAACTCGAAAATCTTGAAAATCTCGAAACTGTTGCAACATTTGAAACGTTAATACAACCATCGCGACAAAACTACCATAGAACAATACCATCGGTATAAAAAGCGCGATGTTTTCGGTGCTAAACAACGAATACGCCAACAACGACATCAATTGGATATCAGTGCGGTTAAACGGAAATAAATGCTTAAATTCTCGACTGCTCAGCAATAAAATCAACCTAAAATACAATATTTTGATCGCGAGTAATGGATGACGGACAGATCGTTGAAATGCAGGGATGTGATCTAGAGCGTTTAGATCAGGATCGGTTAGACTTAGAACGCGATTAACTAATGGGAGGTAACCGTGCGAGTAATTAACAGCTGCGGTCACTAAGTGATCTTCCGTGAGTTTTTCGTTTTTTGAGTCGTTTCGACTTGACCAATCCATTTCTTCGTTCGAGTCAGAATCGCTGTCGATATTGTTTACCAATTCGCCGTTTTCCAGCTGGTTGCGATGCACATCTTCGTCTGGTAGGAGTTTTGAGTTATGAGATTCATTACGGATTTCTAGCATGCGCTTTTGTAGTTGTTCAGATGTGATGAAATCTTCGCCGTTTGATAAACTATCAGGGATATTTATTTTTTAATAGTTGGCAAAACATAAAAGTCTTGCAAACTAATACAAATTATGCTATTCTGTATCATTTATACAACACTATAGGGTATAAGTATATACTTAATAGTAAATATGTTCAAAGTTACAGAACTTACAGTTAATTTTATTTAAGTAAAAATTGAGTCAGATGTGTGATAAATTTTATTTAAGTGTTTAGTGGTGTCAAAATGGCGTAATATGAGTAAGACATATTTAAGTAGCTTGTGACGTCATAATGACGATAATATATATGGTAATGTGTTGAATTGAAAATTGTTATATACTTAATATAACAGTAATAATACCTTGCAAACATTTCCCGCGCAGCTTTCCTTGCGATTTTCTCATCTTGCGTCATGTTAATGCAAGATTTAACGTCTAAATAATTGTGCTCGGTGATTCCTCTACCAGTTATTAAACATTTGTTCAATAATTCCGTTGCTTCACCGTTGCCTTGTTCGGAAGCTTTAATAAGCCAATAAACACCAAGTCTGGCATTTTCTTTTTTATCTATTTCCAATTCTACAAATACGTAATGTACAATTGTCGCAATAGTATTTTTGCGCGAATATATATTTGTTTGTAACCTCAATAACACTTAAATAATTAAGTTCCCCAAATAAACTAAACTTTATTATACATAAGAATTTATATAAGAAATATAACAATATATAGACAATTTCAGAAAATAAAAATATTTATATATTAATTAACTTACCACATTCTTCATCAAATAATTGTTTGGCTAAAACAACTTGTGATTCAGGACACCCATCACTTGCTAATTGATTTCTTAAGCGTCGCAATGACCCTCTAGGTCCATCTGAAAGTAAAAAAAACCTTTTAGAATCTAATTACGAATTTAATCCAAGTCTAAATTTACCATGTAAAGTCCATTGTTTGCGTGGTGTTGGTCGATTTTTCGATGGTACAACCCCTGCCATTCTCACAAAATCACAAATTATTATTATTCACTTTATAGTACTATGAAAGTACAGCGGATTTATTTTTATAGCGATTTACACCTACATATTTCTGTACATATTTGGTAGTTTCAAGTACGAATTTTAACCGGTTTATCTATTTCACAATTTACCAACAAATGAACACTATTGTTGATGTACGTTTGGCATTTAAAGGTTATTGTTTTATTTTTGAAAGCGAGTGTTGCCACTCGTAGCTGAAAATACACCGCAAAAAACTAGTATAAAATATTTAAACGATTTTTAGATGCTAATTAAAGCGTCACGAGAAATATATTTGCTTCTCTAAATAGAAATTAAATATAGATTACTAAATTTATTTATATACAACACTATTTAATTTATTTATTATTAACAATTTCTGTATATAAATATATTAATAATAACTCAAGTACTGAATTTTGCATTAAATTATCTATAAGCGGCTTAAATTTAATGCCACTAAATTGACCATATAAACTAGGGGAATTCAATGAAATCTACATAGTTTTGGTTTAGCATTGCTAGAGAGAGAGTGCTACTTATAAGTTGATTTTAAAGAGGTTATGATTAGTTAACGATATGATAAACTCTAGTGATTTTAATTTAAATAAAGTCTGTAGAACATGTTTAACAATTGGAGAAATGAAGTCGTTATACGAGACAACTACAACAGGGCTAAGTCTCGCAGAAATGCTTATGTCCTGTACTACTGTAGAGGTAAGTTTTTTTCATGCAACGGTTGCTTTATTTATTTTAATACGTCGCAATTTCCATGCCGCTGCTTACAATACCGCCATTTTTCTACTAAGTTATATTTCTTTTATTTTTTTTAATAAATTCTTTACACTACTAATTTATTATTTTTGTTCCTAATAACAACACAAAATATCTTGTGTTTTTTATATACTTGGGGACACGTATAAGTTTAATACCTTATTTACCCTACGCATGCGCAATTATTACTTAATTATTACTCTAGGCGATAAATAACTATTCTCTATACCCTCTATACTGTAAGGCAATGCCGTTATTAGTTGTTTAATTATTAACCACATGTTTATAGTTTAATGCATTTAACTTTAAATTGACTTTGCTGTTGTTTATTAACAATGAAACGAAATAAAAATTGTATATTTGATATAATTTTCGTTTCCAGTATTATGGAAACGATGGCCTACCGACTCAAATCTGCAGTGACTGCGTTTCGGAAATAAAACGCTATTACAATTTCGCGGAAAAATGTCGCGAAGTCGACGACAAACTACAGGAACATTTACGGCATCTTAATAAACCTGAACTTAAAATCAATGTAGACGCGTCCAACATACGAGCAACTGACGAAATTAGTATTACTCCTAAAAATAATCAGTATATCGAAAATAATTCTAATTTAGATTCAACGACAAACGACATCAATGATTATTTAAGTTCCGAATTGGATATCTTTAAAAGTGAACTTAACCACGATTTCGTTAAAACCGAAATCAATTATAGGGATCTTGTTGATTTGGCGGGAAATATTAATGATTCGCTTATATTATCAGACGAAATTAATGCCACGTCTCCTGAGTGTGTATTACCTACTAGTAATATACAATATGACAATAATGATTTAGTATCAAATGGTGTTGAGCAAATGTCTCGAAGTTTAGTAGAAAATAACCAAAATATAGATACGTGTTGGATAAAACAAGAAATAATTGACGATTCTAAATCAATAAATAATAGTATAGATATAGGCAATTTGAAACTTAAAATTGAGACTAAACTATATAATTCAATTATAGAACCAATGGATTTAGTATCGCCAGTTTTTGATGATAATGAAAAAAACGAATCATCTAGCAGTCAATCACCATTATTAATGACACAAAATGACCAATCTGAACGTGTCACTCATCCAAAAATACCTAGCAATTTTACTAACTCTGTTGTAGTATTAGAACGACTCGATCTAAATTCTTTAAGACGTTCACAACACAAACTCCAGTGTAAGTTTTGCGAAAGACATTTTAGCAGAAAAGGCAATCTAACATGTCATTATTACCAAAAACATCGCGGGGAATATCTAGATAAGGTGCACGGTAAACAAAACAAACTAAACACGTGCGGTATTTGTGATAAAGTTTTTAAATGCACGTCGGATTTAATGCGCCACTATCCCAATCACAGTAAAGCGTTTTGTGTCTTTTGCGGCCTAATCTTCAACAATAGAAAAGACTTCAGTTTTCACTGGCGCAAGTGTAGATTTCAATTGCGTTGCAAGTGTTGCGAGAAATGTTTCGATGATAATTTCAGTTTACGCATGCATATAAAGCACGAACATCTGATTGGTGAACGCAACGAAAGTGTCGTTGACACAAATGCGATGACGTCACACAACGAAACGCATCGCTGCACGATTTGTGAGAAAAACTACACAACTAGCCACGATTTAAACCAGCATATGCAGCAAATACATATCACGCAAAAACCACAAATACAATCACACACAAAAATGTCTTGTCGCGTTTGCGTCGAGCATTTTGATGATGAACAATTGTTAATGAAACATGTAGAAGAAATCCATACAGATGTACGAGCAAACGAGCAAAGCAACTCGCAAAACCCAAATATGGAAAGTGAACCGATGAATGAAGTTAATTTGCCTACATTTGGCAATCAAAGTTATGAATTTCGTAAACGAGTTCCTCGACAACAATCATACCATGAATTATCAGATGTAGATTCAGAATCAACAAGTGAGTACGAATATATATCAAATGATAAAGAAACCATCATTGCGCCAGTAGTACCAACTAATATACAATTAAATCCTAATAATGACATATCAAGCACTAAATGCGATAAATCGCCTAGTGATTTATTAGCGAATCATAAAACGCATGAGCGCAAACAATTTTCTTGTAATGATTGCGGCAAAAGTTTCGCACGCATAAATGGTTTAACATTCCATATGAGGTTACACTCAAATATGCTCTATTCTTGTAATCTATGCCCTAGATCGTTTTTATCTGAATATAATTTAAGCGTACATTTAAAAGCTCATGCTAGAAGGAATAATTTACACAATCATCAACAAACTGAAAACGATACTGAAATGAAATCAAATACATTTCAATGTTCATTGTGTGGCAATAAGCATCATGGTCACAGAACATATTTGAATCATTTGCGGTTGCACACAACAGCAAAGCATCACTGCAAAATTTGCTACAAATCGTTCATGCATTTGAAATCGTTTCGGGCCCATTTAATGAAAACATGTTGCAAACCGATTATTGATAATAACGAAACATTGCAATCCGACATTAGTAAATCGTCGACGAAATCAGATAGAACGGAAATAAAACGTTACAAGTGCAAAGTGTGCAATTATCAATATCGTCGATTCGGTGATTTAAAAAATCATATGAAAACGCACAAACTATTAACGTGTTCATTTTGCGAGGAAATATTCGATAAGCGCACAAACTTAGAATTGCATATGCGTACACATGAAGCGCGACGATTCGCGTGTTCGATATGTGGTAAAACGTACTCACAAAAACAACATTTAAAACGACATGAATTTGTGCACGACATTGAAAAACATAAGTGAGGATAGACAATATATGTTTTTGGTAAAACCGCAGTTGACGGCCACCTATGAAGTTGGCTGCGGAAAAAAGTCGATTTAGGCTAAAATGAGCGCTTTTCTTGTTGCCAACTGCAAAACACTAAAAGCGGGAGATTTAAAATGAGTTTGATCGCGGCGTGAAATAAAATGATAAAAATCAACTTTTTTGTAACTGTTTTGACCCGCAAAGACTGTTTCCACCAAAAAGCGTGTAAGGCGCGTTTTCATTTTCAAAAAACCAACAAAACCCACCCTTTTGCGTGTAGAAATTCGTTTGCGTAGAACTCGTTTTGTAACTAAAAATAAAAACTAACAAAACCCACCCTCTTCGGTGGAAATTCGTTTGCGTGGAACACGGTTTGCAACTAAAAATAAAAACTAACAAAACCCACCCTTTTTCGTGGAAATTCGTTTGCGTGGAACTCGTTTTGTTACTAAAAATAAAAACTAACAAAACCCACCCTTTTGAGTGAAAGGGCCCTTTGTACGCTTCTCGAATGTATTTAAATTCAAATTACGCGGTATCGGTTCATTATGTTGGCAACGCCCAGACCCACGAAAATCGCCGCGGATCCGCCGCCAACTTCATAGGTGGCCGTCAACTGCGGTTTAGCCATTTTTTTTATAGTTAATCATCTTTAAACACACATTTGCGACCAAAAACATTAAACCACATTCCGCCATTATTTACTTGTCAAATATGCGATAACACATTTGCAACGACGGACAACATGTCCATATTAATATATAATAAATCATTTGCGAATTATAAATGATGTTTCCGAATTGTAAAACTAATTTTTATTGTAAATTATAAACAATTACTCAACGTAATATATGTCCCTAGCGCTCAGCTTGCCATTACGTTACTATGACGTAGTTTTGGCAAAACCAAATTAAACTACCGATCAAATCTACTTCATAAACGTAATTTGGTGGCAATACGGCATACTCAATGTTGTGAAATTTTAAATATGTATTAAATAATAAAATGACATCTTATAAATCGATGTTATATTATGTTTGGTATCATCTGGAGTATGCCGAGCTATAACTAGCATGTGGAATTTACCTACTAGTCTATTTAGTGCTTGACACTCAGGAATGAATATAGCAACAGAATCATATTCAAGTTATATGACACTTTTATTTATAAGCTTTATTATACGTTTTTATATTATACTATTAAATGTATTGTTTTTTTGGTTATAAACATTCAGTAACTTGTATAATTGTGTGATTTTAATAAGTAATTGATGATCAATAAATATGGTAAATTAATAAAAAAAAACAACAATTGTAGAATTGTTCTCAATGCGTACATTTCTATGACTAGAACATTGAAGCAATTTTGGTTTGTGAACTTAACAATACCAAGTGCGTTCTGATTTGATTTCATGTCAGAAATTTGGTTTATTTTTCGGTCGCACGTATGGCGGTGGACTTGGGCGACAATGCAAACCTCTACCGATCGTATTGTTCGGACTATTGGTACGACTGCGCGATATTAGCATACTTTCGGGGGAAAGGCAGTTCATATCGTTTTGGTGGGCCAAACTGCGTAATGTGTGCATTTGTTTCGGTGTCGATAATGTGGAATTCGCTGTTGGTACTTCAACAGACGTTGATTCAGTTTCTTTAGAACTGGAATTAAATCGTTTAGGCACACATTTATAACTATTGTTTAATTGAAAATCATGTGTGTAAATTGTTATTAGTAAGCTAAATCATGACGTCACGAGCATTAATGTTAAGGAACCTAACACAAAAGACAGTTTGGTGTAGAATTGTGACGTCACAAACACGCGCGCAGCGTAAGTGATTTTTAAATTGCGAAAATCAAAACGATTAAAAACTACACACCACACACGTCTACCTGAAATAATCAGTACATATATGAAACAATGAATCAAAATATTCATCACTTATTGGATCTTCCCTGTTAGATATTAAATTATATAAAAATTCTGAAATATATATATATATTTTTTTTAAATTAGTTACTTACAGTTCGTTATGTTGGACACACATAATCATCGATAGGAACACAGCGAATATAACCATGATAAATATTGGTACCAACACTGTAACAGCAAATAAATAACCATAACTGCGTTCTGGTACTTCTGACTTCGCAACTGAAATCCAACGTTCTGCATTTATCTCTTCTATGTTAGTATTCACTAATTCTTCATTATCAATTTTTTCTTCAAGCTACATATAAAATGATGCATAGTAAATAAATAAAAAAATCCAATCAGTAAATGTTATTTCATTAAAACTAGTATTTATTATCTAAAAGATTACCAATCGAAATGTACACCAATCAAGAGCGAATCCACTTTCACGAAATAACCGCTCGACTGTAGTTCGCTTAAAGTCCCTAGGACATGAAGGCACCTTCCATAAAGGTTTCACTTCTTCTTGGAGTTCAATCAGCTCATTTGATAGCTTTGCAGTGCTACCAATCCTCAAAACAACACTAAAATAATAATTAGTTGCAAAATAAAAATTAGTAACAACTTTATTTTAATACACCAAATTCCTAAACATACCCTTCACCTTCATTAGGTTTTAGTGGTAATCTAGCACCTAACTTCACAGCGCTCGCCAAAAACGTCACATACAAATCATTTTGACTGTCGCGCCACAGCTTTTTCCTAAAAATGTCTTTTAAAGTTTCCATCCGCTCAACATCGAACATATCTTCGACGTTCAAGTTGTCGATTTTCAGCTGCACTTCATATTTCGCTGGATTCAGTTTTTCGGTGATTTGAATCGGTAATATTAAGCGTCTAGTCTCATAATCTTGCCGATTCAATGCAATTATATCTAATTTAACTTCTACATCGTTTTCATTTGGCGGTACACCATACAAGTAACCAGAATGGTGCCGGTTACTATATACATAGTTTATCCAAGATGGAAGATCAGGGGCATTTAGCAACGACGGTTGGTACTCAAATTGATCATTTATACCTATTTTAATACAAATAAGTGCCTTAAGTTACATAGTTACTAAGCAAACATGCATATACAACATTTGTTTAAAACACCTATAAGATTAAGTTAACGTTTTAAGTTAATATGAGTTGACTTTCATGCATTAATATTAATAAACAGTGTTCGCAACTTAATAAAAATTAACATACAATTATATTAAAAGTGTAAATATGTAATAAAAATGTCTACTAAAGTTTATTTACAATTATTTGAAAACTACCTTGATAAGACCAATTAAATAAAGTTGGTTCAACATTTATAGCAAATACTTCAGTCATAAGAACATTTTGAGCCCTGATTGCTGAAAACGCAGCAATAATAGTAAACAATAACGTATATTGCATTCTGTCGCTGCTATTTTTAGCGCACGATAATCGAATTGAGTGAAATTTAATTATAAACACTGTTTTGTTCCCGATCTAGTTTAAACATTGTGACACAGGCCCAAAAATAGAATGAATTTTGAACTAATCCTGTCACTATCGCAGATTGTGTAAATCAATACTATATAATATGCGTTATACCCCCTTATGTACTCGATGCATAAAGGCGATTTTAAATGTCAAGTGCGGTACGCGTATTTACCTACCAGTGCAGTGCAATGTATTTTAGTTGAAACGCGCACAAATAACACACACATTTTGTGAATAAAATAGTAAATTGCGACACCAATGGTGTTTGGAACAGTGTTACACATACACAAACACACAAGAATATTAGAGTTTCGTGCTTTTTGGCAGGACAAAAACAATATGTAGTTTTATATAAGTGTGTTTTTCGACAAATGTAAATTATACAAACAAAATCTGTGGTTAATATATAAATAAGAGATAAGATGGTGATAACATCGTTAAGTTAACGTATACCTAGTCAACAATTTTAAATATAATTTTAACATGAAATAAAGTAAGTAAACAATTATTACCGTTTTTGTTTGATACAAAACGATACTAATTTATGTTTGAACATTATTCCAGACGTACTAACCATATTTGTTGGTAATGTATTGATAAGGAGGCGAATAAATCAAAAATGGGCTCAAAAATTATACCAGTGTTACTGATCACTGCGAATGTAGGCTCTATTTTTGAAGATGTAAGTTACCATTCAATTATACAGTTTTTCATTAATGTTGATAATAATTTTTATTTGTAATTGTAGGCATCGGAAATGCTTAAAATATGGACGGAGGAATTTTTATCAACTGTATCGAAATTAGATCCAAAATTCATTGCTTTGCATTGTCAGGAAGTTGGTGGGAAAAATTACGAAAAAAGTATGAAATATGTGGAAGATTTTGTTAAATTGTTGATAACAAGTGAAGAATTGCGGCTGTTCGATCGAGTACGGGTATTTATTGATGAAGATTATAGTTCGGCTGAGAATTTTACGGTATGTGGTGTTACTTTTTACCAACTGTAACTATTAAATATAACTGGTATAGACTTGAAATTAGTAACAAATTAAAATCACTCTCTATGCAATGAAATGCTTAGATTTGAGAATAAATTTATATTGTGCTTGATTTAAGGCACTGGGTAACATCTATTTCGTACATGAGTCCGTTAAAGATGTTTTTATTTGGGATTTCAAAGATTTGGAATTCGTTCAAGTGATCGGAAACGAGATAAACACGGGTAACATTGAGGCGATTGTTACTAAAGAAAAAGCCAAATTTCCACAAGATTTCTTCCCAGAGGTAAACATTTCTATAAAAAAATACTCATAATCATATTTACAAATAATCTACATTTTTCCAATTGTGCATTTTATAAATTAATTATACATTTAGTTATAAATTAAATATTGTAATAATAAAGCATACGAAATGTTGTTGTTTATTAGTGTAAATGGTCACGTAAAGGCTTCCTACGTACTCGCTGGTCCATCAGTGGAACAGTTTTCGATCTCATCAACATCCATTTATTTCATGATGCATCCAATTTCATCGCTATGGAAACATTTCCGTCGGTGTACTGCAAGAATCGACGTCGCGCCCTGGAGCACACACTGCAACGGTTCCATAATGACCGGCACGGCACTGCGCCTTTCTTCGTCTTCGGTGATTTTAACTTTCGAACTGACACAGACGGTGTTGTTAAGGTAAGATTTTTTTCATTATTAAACATTTATTTCCATATAACCTTTATATATATACTTAAAATACATATCCATAACAAACTAAATAAGCGTTTTAAGCTCGAAAAAACAATTAATATTAATTAATTTTAATTATGGTTAGTTTAATAACAAATTCACTACCAAAAACAAACGACATAAACTCATTTTTTGGCATCACTAACTTCCAATCCGCATAAGCTAAGAGTTCATCACACAACTCAGTGTCCATCAACTTCTTAGTATTATGCCCGGTTTTTGGGTGTTGCAACACCAATTCGCATATATAAAAATGCAGCTCTCCCACTCGAAGTGGCGATTGGATCTTAAACTCGAAATTAGTGCTTAAAACGCGATAAGTGCAATGCAACAAACCCAAATCACAAACAATAATAATTTTATCGGTTTTATTGCTCAAAGTTAAAGTTGATTTGTCACCGATGCGATGCATTAATTTCGAGTGTATCGTATAAAAATGCTCTTTTTTTGAGCCGGTTACATTTTTCGAACAAAAATTACACCATTTAATATAGTTACAATAGAAATTTTTATGTACACCGATTTTAAAATGAGTATCTTTATAACTACACCCCCGTGCTTCAGATATACACGTTTCTAGATTAGGAATACAGTGTTTACAAGTCCATCCAGATTTTGTATTATACGCAAGTTTATTCGTTATATGTTTGTCGCATTTAACACAATTTATATCTGGTATAGTTTTGCTCAATTGTATCGTAAATATAGTTCCGCGAAAACCAGCTAAATTCTCTAATAATGCATTAATACCAACTTCAATAGAAAAATCACTTTGAATTGCTAAAAAACCGTGAGGAGCAACGACACTTTTTAATCGTAATTCTCGATCTTTATTCGTAATAATCAAATCAAACTTATAAATGTCGGCGGTTTTTGTTGATATTAAACGTACGCAGTGATATATTTTGCGTGTTTTCGTACAAACTTTCGCGTGTATTAAAAACAATACATTAAACACACTCATAATAAAAGTGCGCATGCTCGCTTTCGTTATATCGTGCTCTAGAGTTGCTGGATTTGTTAAAATTTGCTTTGCATGTTTACTCTTGCAATGCTCGAGTAAATCACGCTTCGCCCCTGACCATTTGCATGTTTGCAATTCGGACACTAGGCAATTGTATTGCCGATACTGGCAATCACTTTCATGCGTTTTTAATTCGGTGAATTTTCGCTTTTTCTTACAACCATACCGCTGGTTTTGGCATGGGAATTGAAATTGTTGCGCGAGTAGTTCGTACGGTGTGTTCCTAATAGCTGTTGGTTCAGTTGACGGTGAGCAACGGCCACATATGCTGTCTTGGTTCGTTATTATATAGACTGGATCACACGATAAATGTTCTTGGCATATTGTGCATTTTAGATTATTTAAAACTTCACTAGGCACTTCCATTTAAAAATATATATATATATATATATTGGTAGTTTTTGTTCACTTTTTACCTCAGTTGAGTGGGAAATTACGTGCTATTGTGTATATATCTGGTTATATTGCTTATTGCAATTGTTATTTATTTTAATACTTTAGTATGACTATTATTTATATCTTATCTTAATATATATTTTTTGATAAGATATAGTTCTACGTATAAGCTTAAAAAATATATAAAAATAAGCGCCTAATATATTTATCGTCCCAAATCAATACTAAATATACATAACCATTTTAATAATTAAAGTAAACAATCCTAGTCAATCGCAATAATTATATAGCGAAGATTAACCATATATAATTTATAGAAACTAACAGACGGTTTGACAACAACAAAAATTCCACACCATAAGAGTAATGAATTCACAAAGATTCAATTCCATAATGACGATAATCAACTGGTGTTGACTGTTGGTAAAAAAGAATTCAATCATTCCGATCATCAAGACGTGTTTCTTAGCAGTGATGGTTCATGGGTAAGCACTATAGACGCGCGTAATAAACAAATTGCAACAGTGACTTGTGTCGTTTAGTTGAAATCATTCGACCGCGAATTGGAAGCGTTTGAGAATCAATTGTATGAATACCCGGTAACGTTTCCGCCATCGTATCCGTTCGAAGAGAAAATCTCGTTTGCGACCAGTTACATGCAAACACGATGCCCCGGCTGGTGTGACCGAGTTCTCCTCAGTCATACTGCTAAAACGCTCATTGACGATGCGGAAGGGATCAAATATAATCTTATGGGCCGCGACACTTGCATGGGAGATCACAAGGTAAATTATGATACGGTTATTAAATTTTATTTTTATACATTTAGCTTTTTATATCTAATCAAATGAATGCGTTTTTCTATTTGACTTTTTTTTTATATTTATTTTGATAGAACCTTTTGATTGAATTTATTTGTTTTTCAATTTTTCCTCTCTTTTTGATATATGCAGCCAGTTTATTTGGATTTTCACAT
This sequence comes from Nebria brevicollis, assembly GCA_944738965.1. Taxonomy (NCBI): domain Eukaryota; kingdom Metazoa; phylum Arthropoda; class Insecta; order Coleoptera; family Carabidae; genus Nebria; species Nebria brevicollis. Next base: position 1,028,241 of record OX122909.1, on the reverse strand, counting down.
GATATTATAAGGTATTATTTATTATATTGCACTAATATCTTTAAAAAACAAGAAGATATGTAGTTTTTCGCATATCTGATACGGATATAGTTTACTGGACCATTCAGTGGTTTTAGTGGGCGAAAAGTAGTTAAATCAATGTATCCATATCAGATAATATGAATAATTAAATATTTAGAATCTTCTTAGTTAAATATATGTGTTTTATCCGTAATTCATCACAAAATATGTAATCTAAATCGTCGTAAAATGCGATATATATATATATATATTTTATACCCAAGATTTTAGGATTGATATATTCGTAAATTAGCCATTTTGATAATAATTTTATCTTAAAATGGTAATTCGATCAATGCGTACTGATCAGAGTGACGTCATATTATTGAGTTTGTCATATAATTATATTTGTATTTGCTTCGTTCGTGTTTTATAACTGGTGTAAAGATGTTTGGAATACATTTATTTTGTTAGAATTGGGTACTAATTGTTAATGATGATTAATGGGTGTGTTTTGAAAGTAAAACAATATTTGGTATTTTTTGTTTTATTTATTTTCTAGCCGGTGTATTTACATGTCACGCTACGTTCAAATTCAGGTACAATAAGTTGTTGTGAACATTCAAATAATGCTTGTAATAATATATTGAGTAATGCTGTTGTATGTAAATGTTGCCAAAATTACGCTTCAATCGAAATAAACATAATCGATATGTGCGAGTATGTGAGCGGCCGAAATAGTTACGTAGACGTTGATTGTACTTTATTGCATGAGTTATTCACGAAAGATAAGCTTGCACACGATCCGTACACGCCGGAAAGTGCTGAATCACATTCGCCGTTACCTGAAGACGCAATCGCACAACAAACTAGTTGTCAGCTTCCATCGCTACACGACACCGCTAGGAAACAATCAGTAAGTCCGCGTATTTTAAAATCACGACTTGAAAATATTCTTCGTTCCGATCCCGATTTACAACAACAAGCACCGACTATTAAAGAAACGCATGAAATCCGCCGACATTTAGTACAAAATAAATCTCAAACTCAACCATCTATATTCAAAGAAAATCTTGACTTAAGACATATAGATAACTCGCAAAAGGATACAGATAAACAGATTTTAATAGACAATCAATTATTGCATAATACTAAAAAACTGGAGGAATCGCGTAATTTTGATATAAAACCAACTGTTTTAAAAGAGAATTATAATTTGCGAAATTGTCGACATTTGGGTAAATCACAATCGCAACATTTAGATTTTAAACCCAAATTGCATAGTCGTGCGAGGTGTATGAGTGAATCGACGCATAGACGCAATAAAATACGATTAATAAGTACGCAAAGTGCACAATCGATACTTCGATTACAAAGCCACCATAGCTCCAGCGAGGAGGATTGGTTTGAGTTTGACGATATCACTAAAACGAATATAGAGCCAAGCGACGATGATGTGTTTTGCGAAACGAAACTAACGAGCACCGATGATATCGAATTGACGGAGGATAAGAATAAAAATCTAGAGATAAAAACGAAAAAACGTGCTTCTTGCTGTTGCACTATATCTTAAGTTGCGATTCGTAAAATAAAACATAATAAACAGTCATAGTTTCGTCATTTTATTTCTTTTATATTTGTACCTAAATGATTTTACTTCAGTAAAAATGACTAAAAAATCACTGGTTATTATAGTTTACTTTACGAACTGTTTCTGATTTGATGTGCTTTTTAGTGCATTTGAGTTTTGTTTTGGAATGAGATTGTTTTTTTTTAAATAACAATTATCAACTTTGATTATACAGAAGTCACTAAAAAAAATGCGATATTTTATCATTCCAAATATATATTAATTTAAAAAAAAATTATATTTACATTTATATATTAACGAACAATATTGTAAATAATTAAAAATTATTATTCTGTATACTCAAAGTATTTTATTTATGCTTGACTGTTTAAATTAAGCATGGTTTTTGATTGTATTCAATTAAATACATAGTTATTTGATGATTCATTCAAAATAAAATATATTTTTCTATCACTTTTTAAAGCATAATAATTTATTAGTTCCGATTTCGTTGAAAAGTGGAACAAATGAGGACTAGTCTATTATTAATCTATTACTGTCATTTTTAGTTACATGCAGCACTCCAAATACTGTTAAATAATGTATATTTTTATATAAATAATTAATTAATTAATCATCAAATAATTATTAATAAACTATAAGCATACTTTAGAGTAGTATAGCTAAATATGTATATAGTATTAATTTAGATAAAATTGATTTGAGATGTTTTAGTAATCTAGAAAATATTTGATCTCCATAACTGGAGATTAAATATTTAAAAAAAAAAAATCAATTTCTAAACAAATACATCCCATTCTATTGATTTATTCCTCAATGTAGGACTTTGCACCGATGGTAAGAATTGTAAACAAACAAATCTACCATCGCATTCGGTAAGGTCTGCAACACCAAATCAACAAGCCGAAGAAATCTTACCGCGTACACGCTACGTTTTAATGTACAATTTAAACAATGGACCACCGCGAATATTTCGCGAAACCGCTGTTTAAATCATACCAATCGTTTTACAACAGTCGTGTTCTTTTCACGAAAATAATTTTATCATTTGAGACTTTTTGTCCATTGTGTGTTAAATGTATCATATAAACAATTTAAACATCTGCATGGGTTATTTTCGACCATAATCATTTCAAATTTATCAATATAAATCATATTATAAGTGAAAAGAACACGACTATGAGATACTTGTACGTTCAGTGAACTGGGAAAATGTTGATAATGCCATTACAAAAACCATCAAATAGAGGCATAAATGTCTGACGTCACTGATACCAAAAATGATTCGAACGTCTTTTAAACCGTTTTCAAATCAGTGTCTATTTAGTAAATAGGCGTAATTACATTAAACGCGACGTTACTGTGTAGTATTGAATTAATATGTACTGATAACCACGTGTAGCTGATCGTGTTCTAAATTTTTGCGGGTAATTTATTTGACCAATATATCAACATAGTTCCAGTACTAATTTACCCTAAATAATCGTTAAATATACCAACACCAAGTATGATATAATATAAACTTATATTTGTAATGTTAACTGTATAAATGTGATGTTTTTAAATCTACAATTGAAAACAAAATACACTTAAAAAGGAGCGTTTATATTCGACATGGCGTCCATTAAAATTAAACATAAATATCCGATTAGATCCAAGTTCATTTGCATATTTAAAACAAACAATTAAAACAGGTCCTATTCGCAATGTCTATTTAATTTTTTAAAGTGAAATTGGATCATTTTCTGATCGAAATCCTAACACTAAGATATATCTTATGACAAATTATACATATATATATTTTAATTATGTATAATGGGAATATAAATGCTTCTTATTTACTAGAATATCCGTAAAGATGTACTTAAACGTCAAGAAAATTCAAGTTATTTTTGAAATAATCAAAAGATAAATTTACACTAGTCAAAATAAATAAAAAACATTCAAAATTATTGTTTATAATCCAATTGAGATACTGCCTCTAAATCAGGGCTGCGTTCCAAATATACATCTTAAGGACTACTGGTTTGGTTTTGAAGCGCAGCCCTGGTGGAGAAAAACCGCGGTTAGCGATCGGCATTATTGGTTCTCGTAATTTTGGATAAAAATTAGTTTATTATAAAATACCTAAGGTGCTTTTGAAGAATTGATGAATTTAAAGAGTATATGTTTTTTTTTTTTATTACATTTTATTAATTGTTATTATTTTTACAAGTTTTATTAATATATGACGTTTTATTCAAATTATAAAGGGTACTTATGAAAATATTTATGATGTTTCATGTTTACAATTATTCTAAATGTTTAATGTATACAAACATATAATTGTTTACGCCATTTTAATTCCATAGATGTATATTTTTTTTGACAAATCACTTTTATTTTAAACAAATTTATTAAATTCTCTTACAACTTTACTGGACCCACAACTATATTAATTATTATCTTTCGATATTAATTATATTGTTCTTAAAGACATTAAAACAATACTTAAAATTAGGATATTTTATTCGCAGCTGTTGTCTTTACTAAATAATTATTAGAACAATTGTCTAAACTTAATGATTAGCGATGATAGACTTGTTTACATGGCTCATTAAGTATTAATACTCATTGAGGCGCTAATTATTATAGGACTAGATAATCATACTATAATTATTACGTAATAAGACAATTAGAGGAGCACTTGTGAGTTATTAATCACCAGCTATGATTAAAATACACCTCTATCCACTAGACATGACCTCATTTTGATTGTACTTATAAAATTTATATGTATTTTATGTAAATCTATGTATTGTTATTGGAAAGTCTATAAATATTGTGCTTTTTTAACATATGCAAAAAAGTGCTGATATATTCGAGATGGATTGATTCAAAAAGCCATTTAATTATGGAGAAATGTCCCATATTATATTAGATGTAATCGACAAATTTTTACGACACATATTTTGTAAACATAATTTTGAAACAAATGACGCCATTTGTTCGATTATGTTTACTGGTAAAGTATCGTATTTGTTTAATAAAAAGTATATACTTTATGTAATAAATGTACTAGTCATATTATTGTAATATTTTGAAACAAAATCATAGTTTCGAATCATTTTATGTTTTTAGTTATAATTGTTGATTATTTCAATTTTAAAACAAATATATGTATATTAGGTTCAAATATGATGTTTATGGAAATTGTGTGAAAATTGATTTTAAATAGATTTCTATTTACAAATAGAATTGTTGTTTTCTCGCTAACTCACCCACAAAAATTAGTAATTCTGGGTAATCTATTACCCCCATAAAGTTATGTTGCAGGCAGTTTAGGGGAATATGTTAAAATTGATGAAAAATAGATGTTGTAAAATTTTATTTACCTGTATTCTATACATTACAAAAACATTATTTTAAATACGGGTAATATCAGTCATAATCAGAAATACATGGTACTTTATTCTTAAAAATAAATAATTATATAAAAAAAAGGGCAAATCATTACATTTGTGGAAATTAAATTAAGAATCAGTTGAACTAAAGTGTCTTTTAAGTGAATGAAACAGAAACGACTTATTTAGTTTAAAATTAATGTCATTCGTTTTCGAGAAATATTTTTGTTACATTTAATTAAGGACGAATTTTGATAGCCTTTTTCGTAATTTGCGATCTATACAATTTTATATATTTAGGAAATTCGTAACCGGTGGACATAGAATACATACGTTTGTTTAGCTAAACGGTGGTGACTTTACATGTCTAGTTTAGACAATTTGAAAAAAGCTACCAAAACCATAATTATTTACAGTCCCATTAAATATTTACAGTAAATTAAATTGTAACATATCTGTTACACTTTTCAGTACACATTGTGATGCAAAGAATTTTTTTTTTACCTAAATAAATTAAGTTTGTCGGTAAATCGCATCAAATATATTAATTTTAGGGTCATGTTCAAAATCAACTAAATTCAAAACAAACAAAACATTTCGTAGCATTAAAACATAATAAAATGTCTTTATTTCAATTTATTTTTCGTAAAGGTATCAGTCACAATTTACAAGTTACTTAAAAGTTAGACTTCCGACATTTATACATAACTAACTTCACATTGGTTTCCAGTTGATTTTGAACACTTTATATAAAAAAAAAGAAACTCCCTAAAATTATTTCTAGCTTGCATTCAATAAAATCGCTTTCGATTGTGCTCTTGTTGTTTCTGATAAAACATAATGCCGATAACAACGCACGCGACAACAGCTATCGAACCGACAAGCATCAATAAAAAGATTTTTATACCAGATAAAGAAGAGGGTTTCGGGTCCTCAACATGGTCTCTAGGAGGCTCAAAAAACGTCGCAGACGGAAGGATATTAGACCTATCTTCATCAGTGTTCGGCTAAACAATATCAACATTATTTATTTAGAATTTAAAAGAGTGTTTAAGTGTCTTACATCATCTGGGAGATCCAATTCATACATTTTTATCGATAATATATCATGGTTATCGGATAAGTCACCAGTCGTAGCAGTGACACCGAAATAATAACCGGTTGGTAATCGGACACCTTTAACCGAAAAACATTCTTTCCACGCTGCTTTACTCTCTATATCAGTTGATACTGGAATAGAAATGTTTTGATATAGTTGGCAACACTAATGTCCGGTATTATAAACGTCAAATAACTAAAATACTCGGTAGATTTGATTTGGTAACCAAGTAATATACTTTACTCTATAGATTTCCGTATTATAAACGAAAAATAAATTTACTTCGCTAGTAAATCTCACAGTTAAACTACTCCCACGAATTTCTAGCTAGTAAAATTTATTCTGTCAATTACTTGACAGCTTCGTGTTTTGTTTTTATTTCAAATATTATAATAATAACCGATGAGAAATTTGCAATATTTATATATTAGTCATCTATTGATGAATAGATGAACTAAAATAGTCGGTAAATCTCCTATTAGTTAATTTACTTGTAAGATTCTTTTATAACACCCAAAATTATATTAACTATGTAAGTAAATTTAGTTCCATAGTAACTAATTAACATTTATTTTGTTCTTTATAATAGTGTCTTAATATTTTGTAGCTATGTAGTTGATTTTGGTTTGGAATTTGTGTATGTAAATGATTTTTAATTGTGATTATATTTATTTAGGAGTGTATGATGTGTACCAACCTGATAAAGTGTCTTTTTCGTATCGTATCGCTATATGTGTATCGTGTTCTAAATTCCTGAATTTGGCTTCGCATCCGGCTAGTTGTGTATGCGTGCCATCACGATCGTGATCGTAATGTAAAGTGCCGTTGTTGATCATTGCTGAAATATATGGATGTTGATGCTATTTATATGAAAACAAAACAAAAAACACAAAATTGTGTATAGTATTAAATGCGAAAAGTTGTAAAATTTTGTAGTTTTCGTACGTTATGTGCTCCGTTATGGTTGCTGTACGTATCTAAAATCACAGCTAAACCTTGGAAAAAATCATTATTCCCGAACACATCACCAGTAATCATCCGCTCTTTGGCGTACCAAATCGCCATACCATCACCAAAAAACTCCTTCCCTTTACCATGCACCTTATACTGTATTTGCATCTCCCAATTCTTCACATGACACGGCTAAAAAACACAAAAAAACAAATTAGTAATCGTCAAATGAATAAATAAAAACTAATACATACAGCTGAATTCCATAAAATACCAATTTTCGATTGTAAATCAGGCGTTAAGCGTACGTAATTATTTGTCACCATTGTGCTACCAGTGAAATCCCAAAACGGTATCGACATCCCAGATCCTAAATTCGTAAAAAATTTATTTGCATAATAATTGGTTAGACTTTGATAACCACGAATCATCCTACCTTGATAAGGTTTTATAAGCGAATGTTCACGCTTCATATAATCTTTCGTATTCCATTGAGCATTTATATAATTACAGCACGTTAAAATGTAAATATTTATTGTTGTAAAAGCGTAAAAATTCATTTTTATTGTAAATACCGACTAACATTACCAAGAATTACGTCTTTTGACAGCACAGCGCCAACTTGTACAAATAATAGGGCCGAAAACAGCTACAATACTTTTATTTTATTAATCTCAACATACCAACTAAATAAGTTTCTCTAATCAAATATTAAATTATATTAAAATAAACTTATAATCCATTATCTAAATAGAGCATATATAATAATATGAATATAAAAATTATTTTATTTATTATTATAACTAATTAAATTATTTGATTTGATATAGTTTGCTACATTGATTGTGTTATACCTACAACAAAAAAATAACTGCTGACAGTTATATTTACTTAAAAAACGAATAAAAGACCACATTTTTATTTAATCAAATAATTAAATTTATACTATTTAAGCTTGAGCATCAATAATATACAAATATATTGTAATAAATCTAAATCATTCGTGTTTTTAACCTAAAAAACTTGCACTGTCATCCGAGAAAATGTCTGTAGATGAATATAAATTAAGTTGTGTATTGTACGGGCATTCGTTGGATGTGAGGAGTGTTGATGTGACTACAGACGATTGTATTTTGAGTGGTTCGCGGGATAAGACTTGCAAATTTTGGCGATCATGCGGGTAAGGTGAAGTTATAGTCAACAATTTTGGAAACGCTGCAACGTTCATTTTACAGCACTAATCCTGGATATTATGAAGCCACCACGTATACGGGACATAAAAATTATATTTCGTCGGTGTGTTGCATGAAACCCAGTGCTGAATATCCAACAGGCTTAATCATTAGTGGTGGAAATGATAGTATTATTTGTGTTTATACTTTGATTGATTCCGCACCTGTTATTACATTCAAAGGACATTCAAATACAGGTATAAATTATAATAAGCTTCCAAAAGGTGTAATATTCAGGCGCATGCGCGTGCTTCATACTTAAATAGTACATGTTCGGGTTATCTCGGTCGATGTCGGAATCTAATAAAATTATCTATTTAACCCTGTTAAATATAAATATAATTAAATGTTTATTTGTTTTAATTGCTAGTTATTTAAATTGTATATGCATTATTATTAATTTAATAAATAAATTGACGTTTTTTTAGTATGCAATATTACCAATGGCGTAAAACAAAATACAATTTTAACATCGTCGTGGGATTGTTCAGCGAAACTATGGATTATTTCCAATAATACCCTAACTGAATTGGCGGTCTTTACCGGGCACCAAGCTGCCGTTTGGGCCGCTATACAATTACCGAATGGTAATATTGTCACGGGGTCCGCCGATAAAGAAATATTTATTTGGGCAGAAAACGGTGCAAAAATGAAAACATTAAAAGGTGAAACAATAAACTTATTTACGAACCAAAACACACTTATACATTTACTTTCAAGGTCATACGGATTGCGTTCGAGGTTTAGCAGTATTGAACGATAATATGTTTGCTAGTGTTGCCAACGATGCGTCCATAAAACAATGGACACTAGATGGGGATTGTCTGGACACCCTTTACGGACATGGAAATTATATTTATAGGTAACAAGGGATTCTATAGCGTTTAACACATTTAAATGAATTTTTTTTTGTTAGTATAAGTGCGAATCCGGCTTTAGGAGATGATTGTTTTGTCACTTCCGGCGAAGATCGGATAGTGAAATTTTGGAAAAATGGTAAAAACACGCAATCAATCACATTACCGGCTCAATCGGTGTGGTCAGTCGCCTGTATGACCAACGGTGATATCGTTACGGGTTCAAGGTATATTTATTGGGTAAATAATTAACATTTGGGGTTATTTGATTTTTGTATGTTTAGTGATGGTTTAGTAAGAGTTTTCACTCAACATCCCGCCCGGGTTGCCGATGAACAACAATTGAAGTTGTTTGAAGAAGAAGTAGCTAGTTTAACTGTTGCTACATCTCAAGAAATTGGTGGTGTTAAAATTTCCGAGTAAGTAATTTTTTTTCTAAAAATATTTTGAGTATCCTGAAAATAAACATAAATGCTATAAATATTCTATAACTATGAATATAATATACAATATATGTAACTATTATGTACTTTATGTATATAAATAATTTTGTGATTTATGTTCACATTAATAAATCCATTGGTTGCGTTGGTGTTAGATTATTAATTTGTTTTGTTAAGTCTACCGGGTAAGGAAATCTTATACGAACCAGGAAAATCGGATGGTCAAACAAAATTGGTGCGCGAGGGCGCATCAGTGACATGTTACTCGTGGTCAGCCGCCGAAGGCACATGGAATAAAGTCGGTGATGTTATGGGAGCTGCTGGTGGCACCCAAGCATCCAGCGGTAAAACACTACACGAAGGAAAGGTATAACTTCACCTATTTAACCCTTTATTCCACACGTTACGACCACTTGTATTCCAGGAATATGATTTCGTATTTTCGGTCGACATTGAGGACGGGAAACCACCTTTAAAACTCCCATATAATCGTGACCAGGATCCATGGGCAGCCGCACAAGAATTCATACACAAAAATGATTTATCGCAAATGTTTTTAGACCAAGTAGCTAACTTCATCGTGCAAAATAGTGGCGCTGCTGTTTTACAACAAACTTCACAAACTACTGATTACATTGATCCCTTCACCGGTGGCAGCAGGTTAATTTTAACAAATCACTCTACAATATATTTCTTCATTTTTATCTTTATATATCTGCAGATATTTACCTGGAAGCGACACCAGATCCGGTCCTGGAAACGCTGGACAGAATTTAGATCCATTTACAGGTGAATAAGATTAATTAAGAATTTATTTGACTACATTTTTTGACGCATTTGCAATCAATTATTATATATTTTTTATTAGGTGGTAGTAGCTATACAACATCTACCACCAATACAAGCAACGCTTCCGCAACAAATCCAGCGAATCTTGGCCCAAATCCAGATCCATTTACTGGCAGTGTACCAACATTAAATGTACACCAAAAACCGCAACCGATCTCACCGTATTTTCCGCATTTGAGCTATCTATTCTTCGATCAAGGTAACGTTAGTGTGATCCACGAGAAGTTAAAAGAATTCAATAAGAAAACGGGCGATAACATATCGAGCGTTGATGAAGATTTATTAGAATCCGTTGTGAAGTTAGCGAATGGTTCGGCAACGGATGCCATGTCTGCGTTATTACAGCTGCTACACTGGCCGTATGGTAAGTCAATTTTTATTTCTATAGCTTATATATTATATGTGTACTACTTGAGTCATCATGAGTTCCGAAATTTTAATCGTTAATACAGTTTAAAAGTGTAATAAATGCGATAAATTAAATTCTAATGTATAGGTGTATATTTAATTTAATAACAGTAGGTATATATTCGATTATTAGAGATGCTTTTTTTTATATAAAATGGCAGCAGTTATAATTCCCTAATATGTTTTATAGATATTGTGTTTCCTGTTCTTGATATAACGCGACTAGCAATAAGACACCAAGAAAACAATTCGATTTTATGTTCGCAAAAAAACGGCGAAATATTAGTGCAATTATTGCGAAAATATCTAGTGGGAAATGTGGCCGCTAATAAAATGCTCGCGTTGCGAATTATGTGTAATATGTTCAGTTACACATCCGGCGAAACACTAATATTATCGCATGAGAATCTGTTTTTAAACGATATATCAACATTAGGGAATAATTTAAATAAAAACTCACAGGTAAGTTGATTGGGGCAAAAACGGCGGCGGTAAAATGCGTAGATTATGTGCGAAACACGTACTTGGTTTTCAGATTGCGCTGTCGACATTTTTGTTGAACCTTTCGATTGCGTTAATCAAAGCGCAAAACGATCAACGACAAACCGTACTTGTGGAGACGATTGCACGAACGATACTCAACCTCAACGACCTTGAAGCTGAGTTTCGTAGTTACGTGGCACTCGGTACTATACTCACGAACTTGCGGAATACCCCGGCAACGCAAAGCAATAGTTTTATGCCGTTGTTGAAAGAGAAACTAGCCGCCATTGCCGGGGACAATTCAAATGAACCAACAAAACAAAGGAATATTACATGTGCTAAACAATTGAATATACTGCTTTAATTTTTATCAATTAATTAATTAATTACAATTTTTATTATATAGATTTGTGATTTTGATAAGCTTATATAAATAAATAAATTATTACGAAATGTTTTATGTTCATTATTGAATAAATAATCTATTAAAGTGGTACATAATTCCTATAAGATTAAAATTGCATATTCTGGCATTTCTAGTCGTATTATATTTGTATGTGTTGCTATTTGTATAACTATAGGCGCTATAATATTGAATATATGCGCTTATATACAAGAAACAACATTATATAAATGATACGAACATGTTACAACACATAGTTAATATAATTTATAATCATGTTAGTCATATTCCGAGTCAGTGTACGCTTGGCAAGTGAACAACACCACAAAATGTTTAGACGTTAATATGTGTTATTTATTTAAACAATTCTGGTATTTTGTGTCTAATAATGAGTGGTTTTTCAGTATCTATGGCTCCTAGGTTGATCTACATATTTGTAAGTGCGAAATATATTCCATTTGGTACTAACGCTTACAATTTTTACACAATTATTGTGATATAGTTTTGATTGTAAGCGTCAGCGCCCTAATTGTTTTTATTTGTTGGATCTTTATTGATTTCTGTGCTATTTTGGTTTGTATGACAGTTATATTATTGTTGAACAGTTGGCTACATTGATGTCCATCAGCCATGACAGTGAGGCCAGTGACACTTGTCATGCAATTTATAGTGTTGTTTAAATGATGCAAATAATGAATGTAATACAAAAATGATGTTTAAATAACTTTTATTTATGAATATTTACATTTTAACTAACAACTGTATATTTTGTCAACCTAAGTTCTGTTGGCGAACTTTCAAGCGCCGTTCACGTTCATATTCTTTCATACGGAGTACATAACTAGAAACACACAAATATTAATTGAAATTTGTTGAATGTGTTAGCAAATACTTACTCTTCGTATTGGCATGTTAAGTATGCATGTCTTTCGTGTGAGCATTTGTACACAAACGGCCAAGTGTCGGCCCTGCAAGCGCCATAATCGAGCAATACGTGCGCGCAGTAATCACGGGCATCAAGCGGTACTTTCGCCGATTCTAACTCTTCAGTTGTTGTAAGCATAACTAAAAAAAATACATAGTAGTAATATAACCTCATTTGTGTGTTACATAAACAGTACCTCTTTCTTTACGGCCATTTGGGAACCCTAAAGTCGGATCAAATGTAGGCTCTTTTAAGGGATGTGGGTGTATTTCTGGATGTGCATATAACGCGTACGCGTTACCCATTTTTAATTATTTATTAAATTATTAGAAAATTCTCAACTGGTCCAACACGGATTGACTTACCGATTGAACCAGTTCTACCAACTGAATATATTTAATATACATCAAACCAACCACTTTATTAATGATTTACCACAAATTAATATTCATTGATACATATATAAACCTAATGCACTATTATTGGTAGTAATTAGAAAATTCTTATTTAGGAAATTAATGAGTACATTTTATTAAAAATTATTAGTTTTATATAGTTGGCTACATTGGAAGTGACTGTAAAATAAACGAGAAAATGCAAAAGTATTATTAGGTCTAAAATTTAATGTTATAAACAGTATTTATATTAAAATGTAATTTATAACAAATAATAGTTGAGATTTTCATCTAAATGAACTATTTTAGTTGCAAGACAAGTAGTTTAAAGTTCTGTATCTCATATGGAAATTCTATAAACGCTAGATTTTAATATTTAAACTATAAATAGAAAACCCGTGATTAAAATATAATCATTATTACGCATTAATTTTAAATTGTTTACAAAGATTTGTTGTTATTCAAAATAAATAAATAATTAAGAGTGATTTGAATTTAAATTAACAAACAAATACTTATTGTTTTTATTTCGAACTTGTTTAAATCCTGTTTTTTACATAAAATTATCATTTTTAATGAATCTTGACTTAAGATAACCTTCCGCAAATTTATCATTTAAATTGATATTCAAGTGTGAAAATTACTAAATTTGTTTGTAACTCTGATAAAAATTAGTTATTAGATATTTTTTTAAATAAATTTAAATACGGAATCAACTTTATCTATGGGTCCCATTTATTTAATTTAAAAACATTACAACACATGTAACAGTAACAAAACTTATCAAAAAGAACAATTTATAATTGAAATAATAAACTTAACATTATTAAGCTTCAACAAATTTCACAATAGTAGGAATTATCATTGTCATAGATTTCAGATCATATATTTTGTAGGTTAATTTACTTAGCGGGAATAACATCCGTGTTGAAATTTTTCGTAACCAATTGTAGCAAACTGCCGGACTTTGGACGGTTGTCCCCTGAACCCCACTTTAAGAATAAACTGCAAAATAATAAAAATGTTTGTTTTAAATTTTAACAACTTATACAAATTAGACTTACTCGGCAACAAATTCTAATGGAGTCCAAGTGGAGAAATCTGCTTTGGGCATCCATTGTCGGTTCATCGGGGTGTCTAGCGTAACTGGTAAAATCGATACAACTATTGCGTTATCCGGTAAACCCCCATCTTTCTCACCCAAACTTTGGGTTAAATGGTGGACGGCGGCTTTCGCCATTCCGTAACCGATCATACCCGCCGTTGGTTCAAGCGCAGCTTTTGCGCCAGTCAACGTAAGCAAACCGCCATCGCGCAAATGTTGAGCGGCCAGCGACGATGAAATCAACGAACTCCACACACTTTGGCGCCACATCAAATCAGAGTTCTTGATCAAATCTATTTAATATTTACACAAATTAACAAATAACAATTTTTGTGAAATAAACTTTATTTTTTTGCAAAACAAATCATTATATATTTTGTTATTTGAGTCGACTCATAAAATATCAATAATTTAGAATAAATTATTACCTTTCTTGGCGTTTCCACCAGCCCATCCACCGGCAACGCAGATAACTGCATCTAATTTCATGCCATTCAAGGCTTCGCAAACCGCAGATAATACTTTGGTTTCCTATGATACACAAATTGTAAAACAACGTTATAATATACTGAAAACTCATCATAACTCATTGATTATATATTAATTGAGAAATAGGGTTCATTATTCTCTTAATTTATTTTACTTTCAATTAAATTTAAAATAGTATAACTAACTAAAAATCGTTTATTAGTTAATAAATAATAAAACTTAAGTCATTACAAAGTTTTATAATTTATTCAACTTGTATATATTATAATATAATTGTTGTATTATAATTTATTCTTATACGCAATTAATAAATATGTATAAGAATAAATTAAAAAATAATTATTCTTGACTATAATAACAAATAATTTTGTTTAAACTGTGAGATATATTTTAGTTTTGAATATACCTAAAGGGTTTTTCTGCCTTAACCTTTAATGGTGATAGGCCTGAAGTTAGCTATTATATGTAGGACGTCACATTATAACGTAATTGTGACCAATAACGCTAATACGTTTTCATATATGGCGTTAAAGCAATAGCTAAATTTAAGTAAACTTTTATCTAAAAGATATTATTCAATAACACTAATCATAATAATTCATAAAATTTGTTGTGCAATAAAGAACAAATATATTTTCGTAATTGTTATGGAACAATGAATAAGTAGCATTGATAAAAAAACTATAAATTTAAAATTGTAATAAATCATTTGAAAAAAAAACCATTGACGTGTTGGGAAAGCCCATTGGGTAAATAAATGATAACTGACCTGTTGCGCAAGGTTTTCATCCCTTTCGACCAGAATATTCAAATCTGCTTCTGGATTAGAATTCAGGTCAATAGACCCAACCCACTGTTAAAATGACCGATAATTAATAATGAAACTATTTTATATAATTATTAAATATTATACCCAATTGTTAGTTTTAAAATGCGCGACACATTTCGCACCCAATGCACCCTTGCCACCGTAAACAATAACACGTCCACTATTTTGAGACATTTTTAATTGAGTTTCACTAATGTTACTCTAATAACTGTTACTTAAGCAACGGATGGTGATTGTGGTTTTTTCCTAACTGGACTAGATTATTTTTGTGAAAGGCCCGGCAAGACCTTTCAGATCTCCTTGAAAATTTCTCCCTCTTCTCCAGAAAAGATATGCAACAGAAAAGTGTTCATGTTCACTGTACGTGAGTATAGTCATAAATTAATTCACTCCAAAATGTGACTTGAAATAAACCGACTATATAGTACGTTTATATGATATACAAAGTTTTAAAAAAAATTAAGCACCGTTTTAATTCGATTTTTCATCGGAATATTAATACAATAATAGATACTGATAGACATTTTTAATTGTTTTACAAAATATTTATGTATTTGTATACAATAGTATAAAATTAGAACAATTCAATTTAATATTAATTATAACAAATGCAGCAAAAATATCGTGAATAATAAATGTTTATTATTTCAATTATAAATATTATTAAATATGTATAAACAAGTGACTACTCTTTGGACAAAAAATGGCGCATAAATGTAAATATAGTAACTTTTTACCTAAAATATTTATAGAAACTTTGATACGTAAACATTTATTTAAATAATCCATTAATAAACAAAATATGTAACTTAAATCTAGTAATTAATAATCAAATGAATTATTTAATATAGTTTGATACTGGTTAATAAAATCATATTATTAGGAATTTAGTAACTTAAAAGCGCAAACAAAAATAGCTGTATGATTAGTATTAAACAAAAATAGCTACAAAAACTATAAAGTAGCAAATCTAATCATCGTCAAACTCATCGTATTGTGATCTATGTTCATGGAGCATCGTTATAAATATTAGTTTGTTGGGATATTAGTTTCTTGTTTTGGTAAGTTTTGGTAATCGGTGGACGTGGATTAGGTGATTTAAAAGCAGTGACTTTGTTTTCGTATGTCCTATATATAATTGGTCGTTCTATTCGATCTTCAGAGCAGATTTTTGCGTATATACGTTTTCTACTTTTCGACTTTATATTATCAGTTGACATTAAGTAACTGTGCGAATTCATCGAGTTTAAAGTTTTATTAGATATTAATGCACTTATAGGTTTTAATCGAATTTGACATTTATTTTGTGTTATTAAATCACCAGTTAACACATTTGGAGATATTTGCGGTGGTACTATTTTTAATTCTTCACTTACTTCCGATTTAATTTGAGTTGTATCAATTGTTGATGATTCAATGCTAGTGCATTCCATTTTAAGTGTATCATCTTTTATAGTTTCTGAAACTATTTCAGGTTTTTCATGTTCCAAGTCGTAATCTAGGTTGAATAATTGTTTCACATCTTCATGACTTTGATTCTGGATGGGTGGGTTTAATATTATTGTCATGTCTAATAGATCTATTTTGTTTTCAATTTCGTTTTCAGTCGACTCAATTTTTATAGAATCTGCAGGTGTTTCTATTTCATTATTTAATAATATATCGTAAGGCAATACGGATAATTGTTGTCCAACTTCAGGTTGGTTACTCGTCGATTGATGTTCTATTATTGGAAAATTCGGATTGTATCCATGGATGTTTAGTTTATTGTTAATTTCTGAATGTGTGTGGATTTGTTGAGTTTCCATTGAATGTGCGTTCTGAATTTGTTTAAATTCTAAACTTGCTGGTTTACTCTTACTTTGTTCAGGTTGCGATTCCATTGGTGGTTGTTGTAGTTGAGATTTTAATGTTATTTGTTCATTTGGAATTTGTTGATTTTGTATTTTTATTAGGGTATTTTGTTGCGATATTTGTGGTATATTTAAGTTTAAATTATTTTTAAATCTTGTTGCATTTTGATTTTCTTTCATTTTTAAAGGATCTGCAAGTAAATCTTCAGATAAATTATTTACTAAAATATCCTTGTTCAAAATTGCCAATGCATGACTAACTTCACGTTCCTCACTTATACTAAGAATATTTGTGTTATCTGAAGTTTGTTTTGGTATTTCTTTGTCCAAATCACAACTTACACCTAAATTTTGCTTTGCACTTGGTAATATTACGTTTTCGCTAATATTTAAAAACCCTGGCGATTTTCTTAACTTATGTATTGGTAATGTAGCAGCTACATATAAATGTAACGAATCACTAGTAAATATATTTGATCCATAACAAACTTCAAGACGATTCGAAACATAATCAATTTCATGACCAACAAATCCTTGTTCAATTTGGTTGTTTAAATCTGTCTGGTCAATAAGTAATTTTTTTTTGGTATTTTTAAATGTTTTAGGACTTTTCAATACGCTATCTATATTTGAAAATTCTCGCACCTCATGTTCAATATCATCAATTTTTGTTGCATTGTAAATCATATGTCGTTTTTTTGATTTAGATTTTTTGATTAACTTAAACGCATCTTTAATATTGTATTTATTAAATGTGTGCTCTGTTTGTTTCTTAAACGTGTTCTCGTGAACATAATGATCAATCTCCTGTGTTCCGTCCACCAGTTCATGTAAATGTTTCCGCAAATTTTGATCGGATTCTTCGCATTTCAATGCGAATTTGTGCGAACGATCTATTTCATCGATGCAATTTTGACAAATTTGTGTCGGCAAACCATCGTTTTCAAAAAACTAGAAAAATATTTAAAAAATATAAAACATTTTTCAGTCTATAATATATAATAACAAGTTAAGCCTAATATAAAAATTAAGTAATAATAATTTTGGCAAACAAAATCTACCTCTACAAAGGTGCATTGCATTAATTTCTCAACTAAACAAAACTCTGTTTCACAACCGTACAACGGTTTCATCTCTCCGGTTGACAAACATGTGCGGCATATGTTCAAAAAATCTATTTCACTTGAATTGTTAACCATTTTGCAATCTTTTTCAAACCGCTCACATTGTTATTTGACATTACATCAAAAATGCTCAACCAAAACCACCTAAAGTTTTAAAATTGCTACGTTTACAAAGACCTGAATGGTTTGAAACAAATCAGTGTTCTCACAGAAAGAAACAAATATATTTCACACTTCTGTAACCGCAGCCGTTTTGGCTCAAAAAAATACATTCATGTAATAAATAATTAACCGATATTAAAGCGATTGTTTTATAGATTATTAATTCTATTTTGTATCTTATATGTTCAGGTATAATATAATATATTTATTAGAAATTCATTTATTAGAAATTATAATCGAAATAAGTTTTTTACAATATTAAAAACTAAATATGATCTAGTTCACCATGTCCCTTTTTATGTTTTTTCATCGAACTAGAATCATGGAAACCTTTTCCGCACACAGTGCACGTGTACGGCATTTCCCCCGTGTGCATTCGCATATGCACGGTCAAATTACCGTTTAACGCGAACGTTTTTCCGCACACGGAACACACATGCGGACGTTCACCGGTGTGAGTGCGCATGTGGAACTTTAAGTGTGTTTGTTGCTTAAATGAGCGGTCACACAGAGTGCACGCGTACGGTCTTTCCCCAGTGTGCACCAATTGGTGACGTTGCAAAGCGCCTAGGTAACGAAACGATTTCTCACATAATGCACACGTGTACGGTTTCACATCGCTGTGAAGTTGCGCGTGCATTTGTAACGATCGCAAACTATAAAAGCGGCAACCGCACTCGCTGCATAAGAACTTCTTCTCACCGTGTATTAATTGGTGTTGCTTCAACAACGGTTTAGTATCGAAACTTTTTTCGCAACTATCACATTGATACTGTTTTTGTATATATTGAGTATCAGTAGCGTTTTTTTTAGTACCTGGAACTTAAAAATAAAAAATAAACTCTAGCACTTTTAGTTAGGCAATATAAAAATAATTACCTTTGCGGCAATGTATGTTTGAATGTATTTTTAACTGCATGGTTTTGCGGAATGATTTCCCGCAAATATCACATACGAATGGTTTTTCACCGGTGTGAATACGGCGATGTTCTTTTAACGCGTACGACTGCGTAAAGCCAGCATTGCACATATCACACTTGTACGGCTTTTCATCGACGCTAACTTCATGCAGCTTCTTATGTCGCCATAAATTCGATGCGGTTGTAAATTCTTTGTCGCACAACTCGCATTTGTATTTCAAATTCGCGTGGCGTCGTAAGTGCTGCTTTAGAAATTTCGGCGTGTATAATTTCGAGCAAATTTGACAAGCTTGTTTCATGTTTTTATGTTTTATTTTGCGGTAATGATCTAATAATAATGTGTATGTTGTGAATTTGATATTGCATTTTTTACATTCGTATGAAGGTTTTTGTATCACTTTTCTCTTAACTGTTTTTCTAGTTTTTCTCTTTTTTACGCTTTCGTTATTTGATAGTTCATCACCAATATAGTTTCCATCATTTGATAGTTCACTGTGACAGTTTTCAGTGTCGTTTTCAGTTTTTATATTAATATTTGATAGTTCTATATTTTGATTGTTTTCAATTTTCGATTTTTTATTATTTGAGCTTATATTAGTTGTTTTTTTAGTATTTTTCATTTTATTATTTAATTGTTTATTTTCATTAGTTAAACTTAATCGTAACTTTTGTTCAGATTCTTGACATTTTAATGCAAAATTGTATGACTCCTTAATTTGTTCAATACAATTTTTACAAATTTGTCCTGGTAAATCATCTTCTTCTTGATACTAAAATAAACCTAGAGATATTTAAATGAGCTAACCAATCAGCAGTTAGATTAAGCGACAGCCCTAATGATTACCTAAGAACAAATGATGGTAATGGGCGGGACAGGGTTGTAGGATGTGCTAATAGGGCGGAGCTTTGTAGGCGTAACATGTGTTCCGGTGTTTTAAGCAAAGCAAATTTAGTTTTAACAATTAACTTACTTCCACAAATGTACATAACATTAACATTTCAATCAAACAAACGTTTGTAGAAGTATTACTGCATAACGGTTTTAATTCTTCAGTTGACAAACAAGTTCGGCAAACTTTATCGAAATCAAATGTATTGTGATAGGTTGACATTTTGTGTTTAGTCCGAATTTTAGTTTCTATTATTTAATACACTCATAGTATTTGTTGTTTAGATTTTATTTTTGGGTTCCGTCAAGTGTTTTTTTTTTAACCTGCCACTGTCAGAATAACGCTTAACCAAGATCGATATGGTCTTATATAACGTCTATATTTACTAGTTAAGCGACTTGAAAGTCAAGTTGGTTTAAATATTTTAATACCTAAACAAAATAAATAACTAAAGCCTGTATATGGGGTTATATTATTTATTTTATAAATTTAAAATAAAAATATACATTTTTCAATGTTAATAAAAGCAATTTGTCAATAAACAAAGTGAAATAAAATAAACAAATACAATAAATATAAATTAAAGAACATTAAAATTAATAAAACTTGTTGATGTGCAACTAACTTTGGATTCTATCATTTTCTTCACAATCAACACTAATATTTAGTTGCTCTATTATTTTTTTAGATTTTGCCTTATTTTTAGATTGTTTATTTGTTTTTAATCGTTTTTTAACATTTTTGTTTGCGTTTATATTGGAAGGGTCGCTATTATGTTTTTCTGAGTTTTTATCTTCAATTATTTCGTTAGTAACTTGAGAAGAATCATTCTCTTTTATTGGTATTAATGGTATTTTTATTTCGCTATGTTCTTTGATTTTTAGTAAACCTTGCATTTTAACTCTTAACTCTTGATGTTGAGGATGGTCATGTTCCACAATTGGTAAAATAATTTCGTTAACTAATTTTATTTCGTTGTTAACAAACCTCAATTCTTGAGTAGGGGAATTTTGTAACTCAACAGTTGGCAATATATTATCATTTTCTGAATTTATTTCGTTTACACAATCCATATCTTGCGTTAGAGAATTTTGTAGTTCAACAGTTGGTAATATATTATCGTTTTCTAATTTAATTTTGTTTACTAAATTAATTTCTTTGTTTGAGAAATTTTGTAGTTCATCAGTTGATAATATATTTTCGTTTTCTAATTTAATTTTCTTGTTTACAAAATTGATTTCTTCGTTTGGGAAGTTTTGTAGATCAACGGTTGGTAGTATATTTTCGATTTCTAATTTTATTTCATGTTCAACAATATCTAATTCTTCTTTTAGGGGATTTTGTAGTGTAACAGTTGCGAATGTATTTTCTATGTTTGTTTCATTACCTGGAATTGTGTTTGAGTTTACAACAGTCGTTTTCGAATTTAGGGACGTTTGTGTTTCAGCAGTTGCCAATTCTTTAAGCTTCTTTTTATGTTGATATCTATAAATAGCGAAAACACTCATATATTTATTCATTTTATCGATCAATTTAATACTTTGAACAGACACATTTTGACTGTCTTTCAATTGAAATATTTCCTTTTTTAATTTATATATATTAATATTACTCTCAGTATTCAATTCTTTTTTTATCCAATCAATTTTCAAAGCGCTTTCTTTTGTATTTAATTCTTGTTTTAGTACATCTAACTCGTGATGAAATCTAATTAAGAAATCTATTTGCTCCATTTTGGGCTTCTCCAATGTATCATCTATTGGTTTCTCTAATTGTACATCCATTGTTATGGGTTCTAATTTATCATCGATAATTTCTGCTTCCTTTATTTTTTCCACTCTGATCCTTCTTGCTTTTCGTTTACAATTAATTTTCGCAGAGCACGGACACAATAGAGTTTCCAGTTCATGTTGCGATTCTATACATTTTAATATGAATTCATGGAAATTTTTGATTTTTCGAGCACACTTCCAGCATATATTAGGTGGTCTTCTGTTATTCAACGAAATCTGTAATTTAATATGCTTTAAAAAATCATAACCTTTAATAAGAAATGGAATAAAATACATTTATATTAGTACATCGTCTTATAAAATCTATATAGCGCACTTCGGGTTCTAAGTTTGCTATTAGGGGTGTCATTTCACGTTTTGCCAAACATAATCTACATTTCTTTGCTATATTAAAACTCGTCAAGTGAAACATTTTATTATTTTTTCACCAATTCTCAAAACGACATTAATAAAAAATTCTCGCGACACTTTCAAACTAATCTATGAGTGTTTATTAATCAATGCATTTTTTTTTTGTCTTATAATCCCATTATTTATTAGTATATATTAGTAAAAAATTAGTATTAAATGTAAATGATTTTTTTATTCGGAATTTATTTCTATAGTTGGCAACATTGATCGTATAGAAACCCGCTTTGAGTTAGTTTTGAACGTTGATTTTGTTTATGTATCAATTTGATAATGAGTGAATTCTTATTGAGTTATCGGGAAGTAATTCCTGATCAAACAATACCTGAGAAATGGAAAGAGTTTACGTTAAATACAGGTTCGTTATAGGCAGTTGTGTGAAAACACACGCGTAGTAATAGTAAGGTTATATTTTCAGGCGGTACTCAGAGTACTTTACAGGATATAAAAGTGCCGGAAAGAGCGAATGGTTATTGTTATAAGAATGCATCGAAACATTATACGAGGAATCGATTTATTTATTGGCGAATCAGCAACGATGTTTTAGAGCTTATCGAGCAGAGTTTAGATGTGAATTTATCGGGGAACCGAGTGCGATTTCGGTTCACCGATACACCGGTCTTAGATGGAATAACTATTCATGAGTTTTATGGGTCGGTTATCATTTTAGTTCCAACTGTTTGTAGTGTTCATCGGTTGGTTTTTAACCATCCTGATAAAATTCATAAACAAGTATGTTTGTTTTTTTTTCGTTATTTTGGTTTGCTTTTATTTATTAAAATTGCGTTACATTTTATTTGTAGGATGAGCTATTAGGATCACATCCTGATTTAGCAGTTCCCTCAATATTTTCTGATATTTCATCTATAGCCGTTAGTGATCCATCGACGTTTCATGTCGTTAATAATTCGCACACGACCAGTAAGTCGATATTTGTACTAAAGTTAAGACATAATTAAATTTGTTGTACTTATATAATTAAATATATTTGAGTCAATAAAAATAAATTGCTTATGCTCAATTCTATATATGTTTGTTAGGAGAATAATAATATTACAGTGTAATTTTGAGTGATTAATTATTAAGGATGAATCTGTAAGTTTTAAAATGATTACAGTTTAGGTAATTAAGAAATATTAGGGTTTATAATAAAATTCATTGGTTTAATTTATTACCAATAATTAATTAATGAAATACTTATAGATTCATCTTATAGAATGTACCGTAACGTTACAGTACTACAGTTTTAAATAACATATTTGAGTAATCATTACAGAATTATATTTAAGAGTGTCTTATAAGCTATAAATGTGTATAATAATGTTGATTAAATATAGATTCAGTTTTGCCTCATGTGGCTGCATCATTCTTAAATATCGCACAAGAAGAGGGTATTTTCGTTTTCGGCTACCCTACCGGTGAACTATTACTAGTTCGGCACTCATTTACAGGACAATGCACCCTAACGGAACTAAAACAAGAAACTATTATGCCCAGATTCTTATCTGGTATAGCTGGAGCTTTACGGTACTTATTTCCGCGTGGTGTTTTTTGTTGGTGTATTAACAAATATGTTTTAAATAGTGGTAAAAATAGCGATGGTCATGTAGCTGTTAGTATAGTGCTGCATTCGTTGGGGTTAGAGATTTATGCGATTTCACTATGCAGGGATGGTAACTTGAGGATTTGGTCGTGTTTGAAGGGACAGTATATTGCGGTTAGTGATGTATTAGCAGATACTGCAGATACTGGAAGTCTACTTATCCAAGGTGGTATGTAGTTTTTGGTTGTGAATACAAATTTAGATTGGGTTTTAATTGATTAATATTGCATTTCAGCTCAAAGTCTCATTTTGCGAAAATCTGTCGATAGTAATGATTCCGATTTCACACTAGCGGTATTTTTAAGCTTTGCTCACGAGTGCCAGTTTCATATTCTGCGACCGACGATACAAAATGGCGTCTTTAAAATTGTACGAATCTCGGCGTTATATTCAAATGATGTAAGACTAATTTACGATAAAATATATATTTTAACTCATTATACAATTATAAATCGCATCTTTTAGCAAGACCTTATGGACTTTTCGCTAGACAACAAAAGGTTATGGAGTGTCTGGCGAGGAATTGATGGTACATTGCACATTCTATCTAATTGTCTATGTGGTTAATTAATTGTTATTTTTAGGTGAGTGTTATGTGAACTGTGCGCGATTGAACAGCCAATCTGGTACGCGTTGGATTCCTGCGATCTTAAACCCACCATTGGATCCAGAGTACGTTAGCGCGGATCCAGGCATTGATCCTCGACAAGCTTATGTCAATTTTATTTTCCATCCGGGACGGTTTCCATTACATGTCATCACGAAAGCTTTAAGTGTAAGTGTTATAATAAATTTCTTATGTTTTTTTTAAGAGTATATTAATTGTTTTTGGGATTGTTTAGATATACAAAAGATCAGCTACTTTCAGTGATGTAAACCTTTCAGCTTCAGTGTTGAAGGAACGAGTGTGTATGGCTGTTGAACAAGAAATCCAAACAGAAGCTCAAGAATATGAAGTTTCCGTTGAAGAATATATTGAAATTACTAATAGGTACGAATTTTTTTGTTATACTTTTACTAAAAACGCATTGCAGATGTTTTTAGTAATTTGTGTGGTAATATTTATTTATGTTAGATGTTGGTCGAATTTCTATTCGTGTTGTGTTCAGTACCATGCCGCTGGTACTAAACCCCTTGGGTTACTCTTGTTACCAGCAGTTTCTGGGGTTGTTTTGATCAAAAAATCTATATATTCATTCTTGCGACCACTAGATCCACTAGAACAGATGATGCTATGCTCAGAATCTACAACTGTTGAACAATTCCAACATATGAATCATGCGCAATTATCTCAAGGTCAGAACATTTAAAATTATTTATAAATCTTATATAGAAATTCTATACCACTTTTCAGAACCTTTTATAGAACTTATTCGTGATCGAAATTAACAACTCGCTCTCTGGCGGTGAAACTAATGTACTACAAAAATTGGTCATTACGCCCGGCATTAATGTACCAAACAGCTGTTTGTTCCACTAATGGCCAGCTGTCATTTTTTTTATAAATATCCAAGGAACAAAATATCTATCATATTTGACGAAGTAAATTCTTCGGATAATTCACAAATACTCTGTAAATAACAGTTGCAATCAAAATACACATTTAAAGAACACAAAATAAAAGATTCTGACTCCAAGAGTTATTCGTTTTGGCAAAGAACATTTATAATCAGTTCACTTTAAAAGATATTTCACTTTGCTGGCTTTCGCGTGTCCAATCATAGCCTCTATCTCAACTGTCAAATACGTTGGTCATTACGTCAGGCATTTTTATTAACGCTACTAGCGCCGCCAACGATAATTTCGATCACGAATAGCACTTATATAGTTTTACGGATTACTTTGCTTGATTACGCGTCACACTATATGAAATATATCAATTTATTACTTATAATTGGGGGGAGGGGGGTGGAAATATATATATAAATTTTTTTTCTTATAGACATTGATGTATGTTCTGATTTAATACAACTAATGAGTGTATTAGTAACATTAGAACAACAGTTAAATGAAGAGTTTAAATACACTATTGAAAAAGAGCTATGCCAACTCCGCTCGCCCGATAAGGTCATGTCGGAATTAGTAATCGATTTAATGGCCGGTTCAGATACACCTGTACGTATATCCCAATCACATATCTGCTATTTATGAACTAATTTATGTTTAATAAAAAAAAAAGATTCTATCACGACAATTCCTATGGACATTTTCGCAAACATTATCGAATTGCACTGATTTGTACCAAACAATGCACTTGTTGCTTGAAATGCTACGCATGGAAAACACAAATGAATCGCATAAAGTCGACCCGAATCGATCGCGTTTGCAATCGTCCGTTAATCATTTGTTCAGTTCGGAATTAGGGGTGTCCGTGACGTCCGAGTGTTTACATCAACAATCCATAGTTCGGTATATTAATTGTTGATTTGTTTTAATGTGTCGTGGATTGTAAATTGTGTTTTAGGTTTTCGATTTGTCGCAATTTGTTATTGTTGCAAAATATTTTGTTGGAACGACGGGAGCTGGATTGGGGTGTTTTAGAAGCGATACGGTCTGTATGTATGCCGGATACAGTTGTTTTTATGCAAGCGTATTATGTTGTTATGTGGACTTGTGAACAATCTGTGATACAAACAATGTTATCGTAAGTTTTATTATACATAAATATATTTTTTGGTATCTATATTTGTGTGATAATTAGATAATAAATGAAAAACAGGCGCACTATTTTATTTTTGCTGTAATTCTAAACGAATTTTTCGTATCAATGCATAATGTAAAACTAATTTTTTTAATCATTTTATGAATGTGTTGTGAAATATTTATTAGTGTTGTATTTTTAGCGATGATAGCGCTCAAAGATTGGCGCCTTTAAAATTAGCGCCAGTGTTCAATTTGAAAACAAAAAACAAACAATTGATGACGTTGATTCAATTGTTTGCGTCGTCAACTGGTGGTACTCAAGCCCATAACGAGTTCGCAATTAATTGCCCGGACGCGGAATTATTGCCGCACTGGCATTCATCACTTCTTGATTATGTCGGTCATCTCGGACAACTAGTGTATCCTTTGCATTACTGTCTTTGTAATTTACAATTGTACTAAATATGGTTTTTTTTTATAACAAATTAAATAAATAGTTTCTTTAATGTATTTTATATATGCACAGTTGGGCTGTGAGTGGTGAGTTTATTCTTGGTGAATGGTTACTTGCGAGTGGTCAACACTTACTCTTACAACAATATGTTCGGCTTTTGAATCCATGGTGCGAATGGAATAATTGTTCTAGTAAGTTTCACTAATTCTAATATATGATTATAAATATATTTATTTAATTTTAACTTTCAGGGAATTTTGTACTTGGTGCTGCTTTATTAAATAGCGGCGAACGATACAAAGCGAAAGATTTATTCTTAAAGTCATCGAAAGGAATATTTCTGGAGCGGTTTTTAGCGGAACGGATCCTAGGAACTGATGAAGACAATGATGCGAAAGCACTAGTCAATTATCACTTAAAGGTACTAAAAATAAAATATCTGCAGTGTCATGCACCGAACTTTCTTATCCGCATATGGGTTAAACCATATCGTAGTTACATTATTTTTCTAATTTATAATATTTGTTCTAACCTTTAGATCGCTTTTACACTAAATATGTTTCTTAGAATAAATATTAAATGTCAAACTTCAAATTATTTAAGTCTATTTTGTTAAACAATTGACAGGCGCAGATGATACGATTTATGTAACAATATATATAATAAGCAGACATTTATTTTGAAACCAGTACTTTTTTTGGAAAAAAGTTGCAAACAAAAGTTGTGCTAAATATAAATATCATTAAATTTTGTTCACAAAAATTTTCTGTAACTGTAACCATTTTTGAGTAATTACAGAAACTGCAAAAAATGACTAGTGTAAACATGCACTTCCGGTCGGAATATGGTTTTCAAAAATAGGAGGTTTTCGTGCCAGGCACATACAAATCTTAAGTTTAAAATTTCATAATTTTACCTTTAGCCGTTTGGGCTGTAGAGCGCTCACACACACAGACACACACACACACAGACGGACGTCATTCCAAAAATAGTCGGAATCGATTCAGGGAAGGTCAAAACGTATATTTCCGTTAAAATCTCGAGTTCGAAATTTTTCATGATTACAATACTTACTTATACTGCGTATAAGAAAGTAAAAACGGCATTATCAGACCAATGTATTAATTCGTTTTGGTTTATTTGTTCAGGTCATTCAATTATTTGAGTTATTTGGGGCTAGAGATTGTGCTATAGATGTCGCTAGGACTGCTCTAAGCGCTACTGATTCAAACGATCCACATATTGTAAGTTTATTAATTTATTTACACAGTGTACATGTTTAAGTATTTATTTTTTCAAAAGGCAACTTTACATTCGGTTATGTTCGTACACCATTTGGCTTTGGGACATTTTGAAGAAGCTTACAATTCTTTGATAGCGAACCCAGATAAGGAGCGACGCGAAGACAACCTTAGAGATCTCGTGAAGACGTTATTAGATTCGAAATTGTTAGGTATTCTAATGTCGTTCCCGTATGTCGATATGGTGGAAACTTTCACGAATATAGTTGTGGCACGTGCGAGAGCTTGTGATAGCGTGCGCAATGTGTATTACGATTTTTTGTACTCGTACGAGGTGGGGAGGGGTAATATGCGTTTAGCTGCGACTGCTATGTATGAACAAGCGTATCGTTTGGGTCAACACAATACTGTCGATTCGTTAGAACAACAAGTCAAATGTTACTTGACTTGTTTGAATTGCTTGTATTTGTTAGATAGTTCACAGCAATGGGTTATACGTCCGGTTGACCCTGGCGAAGAAGAAGAAGTCTTTCGTTTCCCATCCTTGGCAGGCAGCGATACTGTAAGTTATCTTTTTAATAAAATATTAGCAACTCGTGACGTCACTAGTTATTCTTTTTATTAAATATCTTCTAGGAACCTGAAGTATATAAAATCACTCGCGATATAAAACCAATGAATTTAGATAGTATTCGTAAAGAATTTGAAGTGGCTAGTGCTCGGTTACGATTAGCTAGATGTAATGTTAATACATTAGCCAATCAATTCACAAGTAAGTCATATTTAGTTTTGTTTTTTTTTAATATATATT
This sequence comes from Nebria brevicollis, assembly GCA_944738965.1. Taxonomy (NCBI): domain Eukaryota; kingdom Metazoa; phylum Arthropoda; class Insecta; order Coleoptera; family Carabidae; genus Nebria; species Nebria brevicollis. Next base: position 998,897 of record OX122909.1, on the reverse strand, counting down.
ATAATTACAATATGATTTGATTGTAGGTCCAAATGAGCTGGTGATAATGCTTACAAATATGGGCATATTTAAGTACGCTCTTGCATTGTGCAAAACGTTTAAATTGCCGTACGATAATGTGTTTGAAAATTTGACGAAAATGTGTGTTCAATTGACTGGAAATGAAAATCCAAATGCGTGGAATTGGCTTGTTGAAAATGATTTAACAGGTAATTAAACTGTTCTTAACATTTTTGTCTCTATGTAAACTTATGGTTTTTTTGATTTAGATTTAGCCATGGTAGACAGTAGTCCAGCAACAGTTTGCTGGGATCTCTTACAAATGTTACTAGAAGAATACGAAGAAGCGAAAATGTCCTCAATCCACAAAGTGGTCACTAGGAAATTAATTCTTTTGGGCAAACATTTACCATATTGGCTCACCACATCTTACAAAGTAAACAACATTTATTTATTTAACAAATTATAAACATTTAGAGAATTTTAAGTAATAACAAATATTGTTTTTCTCACCATTTTTAAGTGACTTGAAGTTAATTACGAGTAATTTTTTCAGAAACGTAACTCAGCTGAATTACTCCGTTTATTACTTAATAATGGCCGTATCATGGACGCAGCTATTTACGCACGAGAGTATTTATGGGCGGCACTCGGACAGGGGCGGGAATACTTCGATATTGAATTCCCATTAGTTGCTGGTGCACCTGCACAATATATACCTATATTCATCATAGAAAAATTGATTATTATCTTAGAGGGACTTAGTAAAAAAGAAAAATACAAAGAGTACAAAATTGTTAGTATATATAAACAAACTCTTGAATTGTGTCTATATTTCTGTTGATCGCTACAGATATTTCAGGTGTAATTTAATTGTTATTTTGTTGTAGGAGCATAACGAACTGAAGAAAGTGTTCAATACATATTTAGAAACTTCGCAACGTGTGTCGAATGATACCGCAGAAATGCAAATGGCTCATTAAGTTATTTAATTAAGTAAGTGCAGATTTTTGAAGCTGTCGTATTATTTGATTTTTTATAATTGTCAAATAATATATTGTTTATCAACCATTATTAATATATTCAAATGTTAATCCATCCCATAATCAGAACAACGAAAACTAATAAACAAAGCACAGGGTGTATGTTCTAAATGCACATTTTTATAAAGAAAAAGACAGTTATTTTTTATTCTTTGCTACAAATTGTATATAAAATTGTTTTAGTTTTGCTTCAGTTATAATTAATTGCAGGTATTGAAATTGGCTATTGTCAACATCTTCTTGTTGTTCAGTCACCGTTGCATTCTTGAATAACCATCTGAAATAAAGAAAATGATAAGCATAGCGAACACAAACATAATTTACAAACAATAATTACCTCATTTCGTCCCCACCGTTCGGTATTCGAAAAATTATATTTTGTCGTCCGGTAGTTTTAAGAATCATCGATTCGATTTTTTGTTGCAACTCATCAATACCTATTAAAATATATAACATTATATAAAGCTTATAATTTAGAATCAAATAAACCAACCATTTAATTGTTTCGCCGAAACTAGTATCGAATCTTTCGTAATTACTTCCGGTATATTTTGCGCGATGTCTGCTTTGTTTCCTACAGATATGATTTTATTTAATAAGTCTTCATTTCCAACTTTCTTTGTTAGTGATTTCAATGTTAAATCAACATGATTTCGTTGAAATAAAACATCTTCATTCGAAACATCATGTACATGAATAATGGTATCCTATTAAAACAAATGTTTTAATAATACTAGTTGCACAATGACGTCACAAGCGTCCATACAATATAATACTTACTGCCAACATGGCGTCCTCGAGAGTAGCAATAAAACATTCGATTAAATCCGTTGGAATATCCGAAATAAAACCAACAGTATCAATATATAACACTTGTAACTTAGACGGTAACAAACCAGAATGCACAGTGACGTCTAAAGTAGCGAAAAGTTGATTTCTCGGTTGGAGGTTATTATCACCAGTTAAACATTTAATCAATGAGGTTTTTCCTACATTTGTATACCCTACCACAGCCACAATAGGTATACCAAGATCTTTACGTTTATTTCGCAACAATTCTCTTTGGCTCCTAAGTTTCTTTAGCGATTTTTTCAATTTCACTTCCCTATCCGCTAACATTTTATCTTTAATCTGCCAATTATGACTCGACCCGATTTCTATGTACTTCAAACGCGATCGTAAGTACGGTATTTCCGCTAAAGCCACCTGTAATTTCGCGTGTTTGCTGATTGCGTGTTGTTTTAATATTTGCATTACGATTTTGTAGCGATCTAATATTTGCACGCCGAAAAGTTGCTCTAATTCGTTGATTTGAATGTTTCGTAGTGTGCCTAAGTTGATAAAAACCGCGGTTATTTTGTTGTTACTATGTATTTTGTGTGTTAGTTTCTCTAACGTGCCGGACCCGAAAATTGTTTTTTTATCGAAACTCTCTAGTGGGATTATTGTTTTGTCGCAAACGGACCAGCCTGCGAGTGTGTTTATTAAAGATTCTGCTTCGGAAAGATCGTTTTGTGGTGACGTTCCCGTTTTTTTCTTCGGGCCCCATTTTATATACGGACTAATTATAAAGCATGATTGTTCTTTGGATACGAACACTTTTTCTACAAGTTGCTCATATTCTCTGAAATTTATACGAAATATTTAAACAATATTAAATTATACTGATTTTATACTGTGTTAATTTAAAGTAATTGGTTAAATCATGACGTCATAAACTACAATGGTTGTTTTGTAAATCAAATATGATAATTGAAGCTATAGGATTAATTTAAACAATAAAATAATTGTTTATTTATGTTTTTTTATGAAATATTATGTACTATAATATTGTAAAATTTATATTTTCTTACCTATTTTCCGCCGTGTCTAATTCAATCCCTTCAAGAGTATCGTCAACATTTCTTTTTTGCATTAATACATTTAATGTAGATATATTTCTATAATTTGATATATGTTTGCATTTCCGAAATAAATTAGAAAATATTACAGTGCCGACTGTTTTCGGAAACGACAGGAAATTCATGGTAAATCTGGAAATAAAATAATGTATTCATTTCAAAATCGTAAACTATTAAACACTTATATAAACATTTATTTATAATTACAAATCGATCTGTCAATAAAACTGTTCGATGTTTTATTTCAATTTTTAACATTTCATAAAGACAATTTTAATAGAATTAGAAAAAAAAGACTGATAAATATCCAAATTTTGATACACCGAGGTGTATGTAACACATAAATCGATCTTAAATAACATATAAACATAGTATTAACTTCTAGTATGTTTACACTACATCTAAAAACGACTTATAATTTAAAAAAGTATTCACACATATCTATTTGATCTTGACTAAGCATTTGTTTGACTTATGTTTAGACGTTTATCGAGATAGACTTAAAAACATGAATACAAGACCTAAACCCGGTGAAACTGAGGACGATATTTTAAAACTGCAAGAAGATTTTTTAAAACATAAAGCAAAACCATCAGCAACGTTAGTTAATTGCCGCAAAAGTATGTAAATTTTAGGTTTTTATTGTACACATTTTAAATTTTGTCAATTATGGTAGATGAGCGTACACAACAAATAGAAAATGTATCGCAAGTTAAAATCAAATCAGAGCCTATTTTATTGGGTGCCATTGTAGAAAGAAAAACACGAATCCCTGAACCCATTTGGGAAAATACGATGAGATTTTCTGGTGGATTTCCGCAAGCTAAACGCAGAGCAAATGTATCGAGTCATAAAAAAGGCAGTTTATTTTCACAAAATAAAAAAATGAAACAAAATGAACCGACTGATAGCGAAATGTTTCAAATTGAGACTACAGTAAACCAAAATGTACCATCATGTAGTACTTTAGTAAAAGGTGACATAAGTCAAGAAATACATGACGAAAACATTGCAAAATTAAATCAAATGTCCAAAGAAGAGATTTTTGACGAACAACGAAAGTTATTAGAAATGTTAAACCCGGATACAGTGAAATTTTTGAAAGCCAAACGACAAAAAACTACACATTCCGAGCAGAAAATGGACGTTTCTGAACCGATTTTAGAGCAACTAATAACAAATGTTGAAGATATTGAAAGTGCGAATGAAATAATCAAACATTCAGCCACGGAAAATTGGATGAGCTTCAATGAAATCGAAACAGAGAAGTTTCAATGGATGCAAAATATTGAAATACCTAAACAACTCGCGGACAACCAACCATATGAAGCAAGGTAATTTGTGGTAATATAACTATAATATTGATTGATTTAAACGCATTTATTGATAGATTTGATTTTTCTGGTTGGTTATTACCATACGTTGATCCAGAAATTTCTGAAGAGACTCGAGTTTTATATCACCACGGCGAAGAACCAGGCCGACCTGGTTATACACTTAAAGAACTGTTTACACTTAGCAGGTCAGTATTTAAAATAGTTTTTTTTTGTAGCTTCCAGTTATTTTTAATTTTAGATCAAATGTACAACAACAACGAATCCTATCTCTAAACACAATCTCAAATATTTTATCGCTAAACACAACTGGAGTGTATAAGAATATAATCGAATTACCGATTGAGCAAATATTCTTTGTTATCCGCGTTTCTTTAGACGACAACGCACCAGCGATTTTAAACGCTAGCATCAAAGCAATGCATCATTTGTTTTACTATCAAATCGACGAAATTTGTTTAGACACTTTATTGGGCTTTGGCGCCAATCACACTCAACCAATGCTCACAGTTGAAAACAAAGAAAATGCTCAGACCGATGAGAATGAAATAAACGATCAACAACTCGCTGAAATGGATTTGGTTAAATGTTTAGCGCGTACTGATATTTTAATACGAATAAGGTAAACAGCTAAAATAAAATAAAAATCTATATGCATTTGTATTATTATTTAATATTAAAATTTGAGATGAAAAACAATCTAAAATTACAGATATATAATTAATACTATTAAACCAACTACAGAAACAATTATCTATTGTTTAGAATTATTAATTCGATTAATGCGTGATTCGGAATCGATAACATTACAAGTTTTCGATTGTGAAGATTTATTTTCGAGTATTATTAAATATTTCGTACCGAAAATCTATAAACTAGGTTCGTATTTATCAAGCAATAAAATGTTTCTTTAATGATTAGACATTTTTAATAACCTCAATTTGATTTAAAATTATTGCAGATGTTATTAAAGATGATTGTTATGGTATTCCATTAGTACAAGCTTTAAAGCTTTTGCGAATTACTGCCTGTAGAAGTAAACTATACGCTCAACAATTAATTAATAGGTATATTTAATTATTAAACATTGACAGTTTAATTTTTTTTATCTAATATACAAAACTTTTTAGATATAATATAATGGAATCGATTTGTTCTTATATTTCGAATGATATCGGGGGAAATATTATTGGTGTCAAGATACAAATAGAATCTTATTATTTTCTAGCAGTTTTGTTGCATTATAATTTCGCAATCAACAATTTTCTGTAAGTTTAACATTCATTCTGTAAACGTTGTTTAATGAATAATTTTTTAGGGATGTGCAACATCATCTCATCCGATGTTTAGATTATCATTTCCGTAATACCAATATCGACGATAAAACGACAAAACAAACTCATTTTTCGGCGTTGATGAATATTATTTCGGAAGCTGCACTAAATAATTGTAATCTCATATCTAATTTTGTTCCACTTTTGATGCAATGTCTAGCAAAATATTGTTCACAAATGTCTAATTTAACGAAATTTGAGGTAAATACTAATTTATTTAGTTAAAATTATGATTAAAATTAATTTAAAAAAATATCTTTTAATTTTTTAGTGTGGAAAATTACAAATAATATCGTCTTTGTTGGTAACAGTGAGTAATATTATAAAATTTGATCCGATTCAAAAAGATAGTTTTGTTGAAAAATACGTGGATTTGTTCCTAAATTCAAATGGATTTGATATCATTACAAACAATATTAGGTGCGATTGTAAACATTTATTATAAATTTAATTACATTAATCAAAAATTCGACTTTATATAGATCTAATTCAAATTTGTTATGCGATTATGAACCGACCAAATCTGGCGCTAATTTCAATTCGATTGAAGCAGCAATGTGGCCAACATCGCAACACGTAATACCCTGTTTATTAAGCGAAAGTTGTGTACCATTTTTGGCGGCATTTTCTTACTATATTGTAATTTCTAGTGATCAGGTAAAAGCTTTAACCATTGATTTTTTTATATACAAAATAACTAAACTATTTATTTTAAAGTTACAACTAAAATTTCTTCTACACCCGAACATCCTCAAATATTTAACGCAAATAAATTCACGTGCAACATTCAACCTAACATCAAACTGGTTCACTAGATTAGAATGCCAACTGTTGATGAACATTTTAAAAAGTGTTGTTTCCGTACAAAAACTGTCGCATCATAAACTCTTTTATGAGTTAGCCGTGAAGTGTTTGAACATTTTTACAATTGAACAAAAAATCGATATTGATTTGGTATTGGTAGATATTGTTTTTAATAAACAATTTTATCCAAGTGAGATGTTGATGGATAATATGCGATTGGATGAGCCCGAAAATGTGATTGCGAATTCTTTACAATGTTTACTGGAAATTTATTGTTGTTATTCAGACGTTATGGGACTTAAAGTGGTAAGTTTTCAATTTTTCTTTGAGCCCTTTTAGATAAATTAATAAGGATGAAATTAATTTATTTAAAGAAATCATATGACTCAAAAACGTCGTTGACTCTTGATAAACGAATCGGTAATATTATACCGGTCGATTGGGTATTTTTACCGCTCGTCGCATTATACGCAACGCAACAAACACAAACTGATGAGGTTCGACAAAATAAAATAATAATCCGTTGTTTGCAATGGATTTTTATGTTTGAAACATATTTTCCTGAATTGGCATCGCTAGTAAGTCCAACAGATCGATTTTGTCGATTGTCATGCGTATTTTTGTGCAGTAATTCAGCGTTTTTAGAACCAAAAATTCAAAAATTACTCGAACTCTGTGTCAGGATTTTGTTGAAACCAAACAATTTTAAAGATATCAATTTTGATAAAGAAATACAAGGTGCGTAATTTTCGGTGATGTGGAATTATTTTTTGTATATGAGTTATTTTTAGGATTAAATAATTTCCAAGATTTTTACGCGCAATTATTAGAGCAATATCAGGGTGTGAGTTATGGCGATAAATTATTCGCGAATTTTATATTGGTGCCGTTGGCACAACGGCATAATATAAAATGGCGGAAAATGTTATGGTCTGAATATATCGGCGTTGCTCAAACTTTATTCATCAATGAAAATGAGGTATTTAAATTGAATATTTATAGATATTAATATTGAATTTGTTTTTAATTTAGGTATAAAATCGATAACATTTATTTAGTAATTATTTTATTAAGTTAGCAACACTTTTTAATTAATAATTATATTTAATTTGTTAACAGAGTCTACTTGATCGTCAAGAATTTTTTAATCCGCCTGAATCTGATATTTCTTTATTAAAATGTTATAGAAGGGCTTTGACTAGTAATTATTTAAATCGTAGTCCTTTGTTGAAAGAAGTCGCTAATTTCCACGTAGAAAATTATGTTAACAATAAGAAATGATAAATATTTAAATACTACAAATTTAATATTGTGTTTTGTTTTAGTGAAATGTCATATCCCGTCCTAAATTTTTAGTATATCTAGCAATTACAGTAACCGTAAGTAGATTTTATTATTTGAACTCATAATATAAGCCGGAAAATATATATTTTTTCCGTGGCAACCAATCAAAATCTAACAAACATAATTTTTTTATGGAAACTATTTAGTATTTTATAAATTTAAAACATTCAATAATGCTACTAACAATAAAAAATAATTACTATATATATATTTTAAACATATAAAAAAATATGTTGCCTTTGATTTAAATTAAATGATTTGAAATCAGTGTTCCCACATATTGTATTAATACAAATAAGCAAAACTAAATATATCAAACGTTTGGCTTCGGTTTCTAAAATATGTAATTTAAAAACACACTTACACGTTAAAATGCAAGGAACTTCCGGTTTTTTTGGTACCAACGTTGAGTATGGATTACCTCCCGAGGATAACCAAACAAAAATAAGTAGACCACACCTGTGTACCTGAGTTTATTTTCGTTTTGGATCGGGTACAAACAACACTTATCTTATTTTTAGTTGGGCACTACTAATTTTTATTTATTTTCTCAAGAACGATCACTATGTTTTGATAGTTAAATTACCGTTAGTGGATTTTTGTAAAAGTTGGCGTAACTGTTTAGTTGTAAACGGAAAGGACGCCGTAGTGTTTGTGTTTAATTGTAAAATATTTTAATTGGTAAGTACTTTAAACTAAATTGAAATCGTGTTTTGATTTGTGTAACAATTGCGAAATAAATAAACGAATATTGTTCCAATGTTTTGGAGCTTAAATACAGCACAAGCTTGATTTGCGATCATATTTCTTGGTTAAGGGTTTTTTTGCTTGCAAACCGGTTGCTTAAAGTACCGTTAATGCAATTTGATCTGTTATAATTTAAATTCAACTCGAGTTTGATTTTTATGTTATATTTGCTATTTTTTTTGCAATTGCCTTTGTTACCCAAACTTTAAACACGTTTTAAAACTCACAGTGCCCCTCAAACATTTTTGTTCCTAATGCCAATTTCGTATTTGCGCAGTTATTATTGCGGCTTTTATAATTTTATTTGTTATATATTTATTAACTATTGTTGCAAATTATTTTCAAATATATTAGCAGCTTTCTTAGAATTTATGCCGTTAAGGCGCCTAACAGTAATTCGATTCTTAATCCTTTTAGTAGCTTATTTCGTAGTAAACTTTAGTTAGCTTAACTGTTTTGGTTAGTGTTTACAATTCCAGTAAACAATAAAAAATATTTTAAGCTCGTCTATAAACTACATTACTGTAAACCTGAATCTAAGTTTGTTTAGAAATGCTTCTTTTATAAATAAAGTATGTCGACTATTATTTTGTTGATTCTGTACGTACTTTTGCCTCTCAAATATATCGCATTCTTTAATCGTTTTGTATTGTGGGATGGGCTATTTTAATGAACCATGAAGTTTAAATTATTCCATTGAACTTTATCTCATGTTATAGCAGTACTTTAACTAACTTCAAAAATCTACTACTTTTAAACTGTTAATGTATAAGTAATGTTTCTTAATTTGTATTTTTTTTTATGACTTGTAAAACGTGATTTTATGAGAAAATATAATAAATAGATATTTTTTATGTATTATATAAATAATCATGGAGACCCGATGGAAACCGCAAAATAAGATTAGTTCTGATAAAATTTCGAAATATCTAAATTTCCGTTGTTTTAAATTTTGTTATATAAATAAATTTGATATATATAATTATTAAATTTGATATATATATAATTTAATAATAAATCAATGTGTAAATTATTTATGTTTGATTACAGAGTAAACCAAAGTAAAGAAATTCGCGTAAAATGAGTTCGAAAAGCAGTAAACGAAGACAACGCCGTATAAACCCGAACGACGAGGAAACCGAGAAGAAAACTGAAGAAATCATCGAGCCAAGTGATGATAACAAATCTACAATTAGCACAGACACAGAAAAACTCGACATCCAGCCCAAGTCAACTGAAGAGAACGGCGATGTTACCATCACCATTACAGAATCGACAAGCGCGATTTCCATCGAGACAGAAGATACAAAAGACACACCCAAAGAACCAGAAACCATCACAATGGAAACACACACAGAAGTAATCGAACTGGAAACGGTTGTTATAGAAAAAACCAATGGCAAATCAGTTGATTCTCAACAAAGTATGGAAGACCAAAGCGAAGAACTAGAACCGCTGGTATTGGATGTGGAGGATCCCGAACTAGAATTCCCATCCGAGACAAACTCAGATCGAAGTTCAGAACTGGATAAATCGCCTGTTGTCAACAGGTGTGCCACTCGCAGATCACAAACGCGACATGTACCAACACCGAAAACGCCAAAATTAATTGATTACACAGCGGAAACCGACGACGTTGCTCGAATTGGACAAAATGAAGTACGCGTCAATATCACACGTCTTCTACCTGCACCAGAATTGATAATCACGCCACCGGAAACCGATGAGAAGAGTTCAGAAAACGATACATCATCAATGAGCGACGACAAATCACCCGACTTGGACTCAACAAACGCTAGTATTTTTGTGAATTACACGCGTAACGATACGAATTTCGATATTTCAACATCGAATATCGACGAAACTATGAATGGTCCGTCGTTTCTCGAAAAAACGCATGACCTATCGTATGGAGCAACATTGCGCACTTTGACTGGCCGCCGCGGATTGAGAAATGATTTTCAGACAACTTATAAACCGCGTTTGTATAAATCACATATTGATTTAACTACAAGAGATTTGAGTGATGGGGTGAAGAAATATGTGCCGCTTACGCCAGCACCACCGGTTAGTAATAAACGAAAATTGGAGACAGACCATCCAGAGGTTTTTAAGCGAATGAAAACCGAAGAGAATCTGGGGATTTTGTCTTATTTTCAAAGTCCTTTTAAGTCGAAAGCTGTCAGGTCTGAGATACCATCGAGTACTCCGAAATTAACGGCTTATAAATTCACACAAAATGATGATGTAGGTAAATATGGTAATGCAGATACATCAAATGTAGAACCGAAAAAATGGTGTTCTATTATGTAAAAGTGTAATATATATATATAAACATATATATATTATTCGTTCGGTGTGAATGTAGCAATAAGTAACTAAACTTGAGGGATCTTTGTTCATTTAATTCACGGAATTAATTTTCGAACCAACTAAATTGATTATATTTTTATACAAAATCACATTTTACGCTGCATTAACAAATTAAGTAAATAAAATTCGTGTTATTTGTTTTTAATCTCGCGATTTTTTAAATTTTGAACCAAAATGATTTTATTTACTGCGATCAACACTGTTAGAAACAACCGAAAAAATAAAATCCCTATGTTCAATTACATATATGTTCACATCTGTTTTTTTTTTATAGAAATCAAAGGTTATATTATCTATTTTATATACCGGATACATAATTTGCATTGTTTGATCAAAACAGATCAATCATCACAATCGATTGTTTAGAATTATTAAAAACAAAACAAAAAAAATCTCTATATCTAGTTCATACGACGCGGTTTCATTATCAAATATTTTATATTAAAATATGCTAATTTATTCAATGTTTGTCTAATTTCAAAATATCAATTTACGCGATTTAACTAGTGTACATTGTCCCACCGGCCGCGTTAAATGGGAATTAGTTTTTGTTCGGATTAAAATAAAAAAAACAAACGAATTGTTGTTACAGTTTCGCCAGTATAGCGTGCAAGTTGTGCACATTTATACTTGTATTTTAATATTAAAAGACACGATTTTTTTCAATATGATTTTCATTCTTTTAGCCGTTTATTATAGGTATTATTAATCACATTTATTCTAATTTGTATACTGTTTTATTTTGAAAAAGTAGTGATAGGTTTAAAATAAATGTACTGTAAAGTACAAATTTTTAATAGAAATCATTTATTTATTAGCTTATTCCTCAACCAACTAGAATTGACCTTCGAACCATGAACTTTATACACTCACCATGCATTTTTAATGCATATTACACTTATACGCACAAACATACATATACAGTATTACCAACAGCGTCTGACGCTTAACTCAAACTCATCTCGTCATATCCGAACAAGAATTAAATCCTATAAAACTACCATACAAATGCATAACATCCCATTACCCCATATGTGTGCTTATTTCTATTTATTTATCAAAAATCCTATTTCGCACTAAGGTATTTGGCAAAAGGTTTCGCCAATGCGGAATTTTAAACAACATAAACAAACCTTTCATATTTATCTAAATTGTTTTAATACGATTTAATAATTTTAATAAATACATACTAATTTTGAATTATTCATACACAAATCAGTAATAGTCAAAAAAGATTTATAAACAAAATACACTTCTTAGTTTCGTAATTAGTAACGAATACAAATAAAAAACAAAAATACATAAAATTAGAGTAATGATCAATCATCCGTAAACTCAAATAATCGTTTAAGCTTAACGCAGCATTGAAATCACCGTGATTAAGGTCCAAAAAAAACGTCTCACACATTTATTTATTAATTATAACCGCAATAAATCATAATAAACGGCGTAAAATAAAACTTTAGTGTGTAGGTTCCAAAAACAACTTTAAATTAAACGTATTATCATTTTTGCGGACGTAAGTTGTAATAAAAGTGTTCCGATCAATAGATAATTCCCAATCTCCATTAAAATCAACCCTGCCCCTAGAAACAATGTTGAAAACAAGCGTATCCCATTTAGAAGTTGAATAATTATACAACTCTAACATACACACATAAAACCGTAATTGATCACTCGACAATGGCGTCCGAACCATAAATAAAAACCCAGCATCCTTAAGGATTAGCGTGCAGTGTAAAAGACTCATCGGACTAGCAAACAATAACGTTTTATCCTGCGCCGTTGCATATTCCCAAAACGGTTCACCTACAACCCGTCGTACATGTACATCAGAATGTTGATCATAAAAATGCAAAAGTCGTGATTCGCTTATATTTCCATTGCACAAATAACACCATTTACTAAATTCGCAGAAAAACATTTCGTGTTTCGCGACCGCGTTCACTGTGTCCTCATACACACACCCTGAAAACTTACAAGCTTTTAATCCCATTTCACAACTAACTCGATTTATAGTTATGTTGAATGAAGCAATTTCAAGTCCTCCGAAAATTTTCAAAACACTTTTAATTCTCAACACTAAATCATTCTCATGCACGTTTAACTGCAATGGTGATATTTTACATGAGCGAGTAAACTTTTTAAAGTTATTATTAATTGTTATATTAAAATTGTACTTTTGTTCAGAGTTGAATAACGAATGAACTATATAATATATATTTCCTGAATTTAGACATATTTTCACGTAAATGAGAAACAATGTGTCGAAAGCTTCTACAACGAATCGACGATCGTTTGTTTTAGTAATATCGTGCGTTAGTGAATTCTGCGTTATAGTATCCGGGTGATTCTTCTTGCAATGGTCGAGTATGTTGAATATTGGGCCCATCCAGTTACAAGTCCCTGGCTCGGATACTAAACAGGTAGAGTGTCGGTACTTGCATGTAAGCTCGTGATTTTTCTGCAGGTGAAACAATGTTGTTGTTAGACAACCGTTTGGTTTGTAGATGCATGGGAATTTTATTTGTTGCGCTAGATGCTCGTAGGGTTTGTTGCGTGATTTGTGCTCTGGTGCACGGCACCGACCACATGTGTTGTCGCCGTTAGGTAATATATAGATTGGTCCACAAGATAGGTACCCCTTACAAGTACAACACTTTAAATGCTTTAAAGCATCACTATTTACTTCCATTGTGCACTCAAATAACTTTGTACACTTAGAGTTAACGCGTGTTCTATATTCTTTTTGCTTAAAAGTTCAATTCATTTCATGTTCTTGCTTTATCTATCTAACGTATAAAAAGAGAGAGAACATGAGCTGAGTTCTTATATGAACTATAAGCTATGTTACAAAAGTCATGTGGATGTAAGGTCGAAAATTCTTTATTTCGAACTTCTCTACTTACTCTGATTGGTCGATTCGTTGGTGACTCCTTAAAAACCAATCTCGATTGTCTACTTTAATACATACCTTACGAATAGAAACGTTACGTCTTGGCACGCCCAAATGTTTTTCGTGCCAGCCAATAAACGAATCAAATCTCGAAGACCACCATTTTTAAATATGTTGTGTAAGTACAGAATAAACATTTCTGATTCGTGTAGATTATTTACAGGTATTATTGTTTAGATAACGTGGCCTTCGACATATTTTTATGAATTTTTATTAGATAGAAAACATTTTATCTTAAAAGACTAAAGACACAACTAATAGAATACTTTATAAAATAAATTGTAGTCGTACAATTTCACACATACAAATACATAATTGTAGATACTGTTACAAAATTGGGATTTACATCCAGACTAAATTAAACTTATTGAATTTTTAAATAATTACTATAAACTAAAAAATATTAAAACAATTAATAGACTCAATTTACTTATTTGAATCACTTGTTTTTTTTTTAACAAATCAAAATAGAATTAGAAAACCTATGTAGATAAATAATACAAAAAATTAAACAATATTCTTAAAATTAACAAAAATATTGAGTAATAAAATACAAAATTAAAAAATGGAGCACATATTTTTATATATTTATAAAAACGTAATGAAATAATAAAAAAATCGAAATGTATCATCGTAATTATAGAGACGTGAAAAATGTTGTTTTATTTTGTTTCTCTATATAGATGCCCCAACTTAAAGTGTTGTGACGAATAAACACGTTTGCACTGGTGTGCAACTTTCTTTATATTGATATTAAATAAAATATCCCCTAAGCTTCCAAACTCTTTTAAAAGTTCACCCATCGTCACAACATACGAATTCTGCTTCAAACAGCTTTGCAACGTATCCACTTTATCGGTGATTGTAAAGCTCTTATTCTTACTCCGAATCGTCAACTCGTATTGAAACTCCCCTTGGTCAGGATGATAAAACATCTGAACACTATGATAGACCTTGCCGTATTGCAAAGAAACCTCTATATAAACCAAAAAAATCATATCATACATAGCTAGCACGAAAGCCCGGGAATTTTGCGCGCTGAAATCATGTTGAATGTTACTCTTATTCGGTAACAAACGATGCGGATGTTCTTCAGCGCAGTGTTGGAACACTGAGCGCACTGGGCCGATCCACTGGCACGAATCATCTGTAGTCACGAAACAAACAGTTTGACGATACTTGCAAGCGTTTTCGTGCTCGGCCATATGGATAAATTGGCAAGTGTATAGACACCCTAATGGCTTGTAGTGGCATGGGAATACCATTTGGAGCGCGAGGAGCTCGTAAGGACTTACACGTTTCACCGATTGACCTTCTGGAATCACACACCTACCACACATACTATCCCCGTTTGGGAGCATTAATATTGGACTGTACGACAAATAACCTTTACACAAACTACACTTTAACAGTTCTAAGATTTGACTATGGACTTCCATGTTTAAAGACGTGCTTCACTTCAATAGCGTCTGCAAAGTGAAGTTGCTACAATTTACGATAGAACGGACAGTGACTGCACGGTATGGTTTAACATTACTTTTGATTGGTAACACTTTGGGATCAAAGTCCAAAGCGGTAAAATCGTTACTTATATCCGAATATTCACTACTTTGCGTTATATTATTGGCGCCTAACTGGAATATAATTGGCGCCAAACTTCTTGCTTTTCATATATAGATGAGATTTCGAGTAAACATTTTATTTATCATTTTTCAAACACTTACATTACAGTCACCAGTGCATTTACATCATTTACATTTTTGTTTTTTTTTGTATAATACCTATTTAGTGCATTCACAACAAGTCAAAATGAAGTTCCTACACAGTTTTGCATTACACCATGGAACTGTAACTTCACATACACTAAAATGCCAACATCAAATGCCATTTTTAGTAACAGGGTTTCATTTTTTTTTTGTTTTGGTTTTTTTCGTTTCTTGATTTATAATTTCCCCACAACTTATATAACAATGAATAAAAATCTGTTCTAATTAACATATTTGTTACTCTCATCTAAAGATCGCTAGTTGCTTTTTACATTTTAAGAAACGCAAATAAAGTTGTTTCGCATCACAGAGATTGAAAGTCTTCGAAATGGAACTTTATTTGCACTTCCAATCGAAGTAAATCGAATAACTTTGTTCCACGTATAATTTACAATTGTAAAACCAATATTAACAGCGAGAAGGAACATATTTGAATGTCTAATAACAGTATACATTTTTTTAGTTAAATATGTTTACGTAACAAGCATTTACATAACACTGAATAAGCAACTTCTTATCCAATAATCTAATCTAAAACAATTGTACAAGACCTCTAATCAACAAATAAACCATCCAGACTTTTAGGGTGAAACTATCAATACTATACCTTACATTTTGATAGTTTGTACGAAATTCGCTATACACATATTTAAAATAATATTTAAAACAATCTGAATAGTTTATTTCACATTTAAAATAGAGGTTTTAGTTTTTTTTCGTATTTTCATCATTTTTATCAAAATAATTAAAATAATAACAAAATAAAGATACATTTTATTAATAATTTAACAAAATTATTTATTAATAATTCAATTTTTATTTACTTTAGCATCAAATGAAATTTATTTTCTATAGTGCTAATCCGAATTAATTTTAAATATTCGTTGGTTTCCAAATGGTCCTAATTGTTATTAATTAGGATAACACAAAAATTCAGTTGACTTTCTTTCTATCATAATCTGATAGTTTTTTTTTTTAGGAAGATTATTTATTTCAATTTTGAAATTGACTTTATAAGCAGTGTCAAGAAAGTTCAGCTGATTTTTTTTTGTTATTTATATGCAATAAGGGCTAGTGTAATATTAATTAATCTAATTATTTAAGGCTTTCAATTTATTGTCTTACGTTTCATGCTAAATTGGCATTTTTTATTTGAAATTCAATCAATTTGCGGTGAAGGAAGTGTTTAGATAGGAATTGAGGTTAGTTCTGTTAAAAATACTGGAACATTTGTGCTAATTCTAACTTAAGAATTGTAAGTATTTCTTGGAATTTGTTGTGATTGAATTTCAAACAATATTCTATCATCTAATTTTAATATAGTTTATTAATATTTAATACTGAAATTAGTATTTATTAAATCGTGTTTTGTTGAATAAAAAAAGCAGTACAATTTTAAGCCGCTAGATTTAGCGGAATTTATAAAAATCATATGAGTTTATTTTAATTAAAATTAAATTAAGCAATGGAGTCTAGAAAATGTACTCAAAGGGCGGAAGCTTAAATTGACAATTATTTTAAAATGCTGACTAATATTAAATGTTTTTTATACATTTAAATTAATTTATAGATCTAGGGGAATTTAATTAAATGTTTTAATCGTTAAAATATAATCTAGATTATTAAATATAAATTACTCTAAAATTGTATCTATATTTTAATTTAGGAATTTTCGAAAATATTTATTACTCTGATTTTGTGTTTGGTTAAATTTAGACTATCAGTTTTATTTGTCTTATACATAGTATAAAAGAAATTTAAGTAAATTTCGATATTTTTAGTAATTCAAGTAATTAATTACAGATAATAATTATTTTTGAATATTCCCTATATACCCTAACTTACTTAAGTATTTAATTGTATTAGTTAGCCCTTTTCTATCACTTTTAAAAGTTAATTTTCAAATTTGGTATTTGCTGTCTTTTTTTCGAGTATTGCATAACATTTAGATAAACGCCTTCAATTGGTATTGAATTTTAAATAAACCAAAGGCGCCTCTAAGATTTTTAATAATAAATGACCAATCATCTAATTTTTGACCGTTCATATTTAAAAAAAAAATATATATAAATTACATTACAAAAATTCAAATAAATAATAGCGCCTTTGGCGTGGAAATAGGAATTTTAATCCTTACAAATTTTTTATTTAATAACTATTGCAATATTTATACATTTATTATTTTATACTAATTTTTCTTCTAAATTTATTAATCTGGTCTGGGCATTAGTGATAATATTTTCAAAATGAAATAGAACTATAAAATTTATACTATTATTTTCATTAATGAAACGAACATATATATTTTTTAAGTTTATTTTTTTTTATAATTCAACACCTATAAGCAAATTTATTAACATTATTGTGACAAATGTTTGGTACTGATTTATTTTTATAAATAAATATAGTCTAATAATTTTTTTCGATTCAATATTCGTGATTTTGAGTTTAAATGCGTACCAAACATTTGACGGGTTTCTAAATTTGTATATATACACAAACGAAGTATTCGTAAACTACGTTTTTCGTTTGGTTTAAACAATTAAAATACATTTAGTCCATCTATTTGTGTGAACTAGACACTAAGTGATTCCTCTAACACCATTGCATTTTATGTGCAATTTTAGGTCATTTTAGACCTGAGCATGTTTAACACTATACAAAATTTCATTTTATTTATAATTACTACTTAAACCCAATAGCAATAGTTAATGAAATAAATATATATTAAAATGTGGATTGACTTTGAGACTAGAATACGTTTTTGTATATATTTAAAATCGACGATTAGAGCTTTAAAATTGAAATTTAATGAAATTTTGCAGTGTTTTTTTCTGGCTTTTGCTACTGTTTAATATAAACTTAAACATTCTGGTGGATTTAATTGTCCGAATACGTTTAATTCGTACAAACTTGCAAATATGATGAATATCAAATACCAAATCATTAATATAATACCGTACCTTTTATCCAGTTTCCAACCGTTCAAATGCGTAGCCACCACTAGGAATATAACAGTCGATAGTAAGGATAACGTTGAATAAGTTAGACCTGGCAATAAATTTATATATTAGCAGTGGTTTGTATGTTTAAAAGTTTTATTCCCGAGATTAGGTCGCAAATTTACCTTTGCTAATAACGTTTACGTGTGAACCTGGCTTGATAATAGCGGTTTGAATGAACCAGGGTAATCCCAGGCAGATGAGAATGTCGAATACATTCGAACCAACTGCGTTTGATACCGCCATATCACCATAACTAAATCACACAACGAATTATAAACAAGTGTTTATTTATTTTATATGTATTCTTACCCTTCTTTAATGACTGCTATGCTTGATAGAGCATCAGGTACTGATACTCCTGCAGCAACAAACGTAAGGCCCATTACTGTGTCAGGAATCCCCAAAGTACTACCTAACAATCAATTACAATTCAAATACGTTTTGCGCACAATTTTGCCATGTCGGTGACACTCACCAATGATTGTAATCATCCAAACCATAATATACGAGTAGAATGAGATCCAAATCATCGACAACAAAAACGTAAACGGATACCAATTACGATACTTGTCACTCTTACAATCCGGCATTGTTTTAATGCACATGAAATGAATCGGATAGACAATAGCCCAAGACACAACGTCGTAATAACCACCGTCCAGTGGCTTTATCAACGGCGACGGTTTCGGCGGTTGATCCGTTTTCGGTTTGTAATACTCGTGTTGACCCACTGGTACTTGTACTTGTGGTGGTGGTTGCTGCGGCGGTGGTGCTTGAGGCGACACCACAGTTTGATTCAATTGAGGCCCACTAGTCGGTGATGTCATAAAACCTTAAATTACACATTTTTTAAATAAAATATTAATGGTGTAACACAATATTTATACCATGGTCCATATTGTCGCCCCAACTGTTCATTGCTGCTGATGTATCAGTGCTCATAGGAGCTATAGGCGCCGCACCTGTAGTTGGAGCAGGGTTTGTGGAAGGGGGACTACCAGCGCCTGTGTTGTAGCTAGGAACGCGTGAGCGGTCTTCGTGTAACGTGCGATAGCTAACGAGTGCGCTTTCTTCTTCAGGCGCTTTGAGACACGATGCCGGTAATGGTACATGTGCTGTTACCCACCGTTCCAAGAAACTATTGAAATGAAGCGCGATGCAGTATACTACGTACATGATTAACATAAATAGAGCTTCACCCCTAAATTAAACAACAACAAAACCATTATATATATATATATAATTAATTAAGGATTAGAGTTTTTGTACATTTATAGAATTAGAAGTGTTTAAAACGTACCATGTAACAGTTTCATCGATAATTGTAAATAACATGATGAGAATTGCGATTGCATAGAAAAAACAATCGCGACACAATGGCCACCAATTTAAGTGGCTTACAGTACTAGTGCATAAAGCACACACTGATATCACGAACATAATATTGAATACTGCTGAGCCAATCACACCAGACACACCTATAGAGTAACAAATAACATATATACACCCCATTTGTAACATTTGTAATTTATAGAAATTTGCGAAATTAAACTCAATTCATTCCGGGTGGTTTATATTATACCTATATCGTCTTTAGCGAAAAATACTCCTATAACAACTGTTGCTAATTCGGGCGCGGATGAACCAGCCGCCATAAATGTTGCGCCGGCCACATCAGGCGAAAGCTTTACTTCTGCAATAATACAATTATATATTTTTATCAAACTGTATATAAGGCAATTTTTATTTTTTTTATCTATGTTGACTTAAATAATAAAAATAAGTGATTAATGGTGTTTAATACCTTCGCATATTCGGTCTAATGATGATACGAAATATTCATCGCAAACAATCGCCAATCCTAGGAATGTATAAATCGCTACAATTACATGGATTACTAAACCACCATGGGATCTAGCATAATGTCCCATTAAAGGTCTTGGAAACTGAAATACAATAAAATATCGAAAATAACAACACTGTATCGCAGCACTAGTTTTTCGTATAGGTGAAAAAATACTTGTTCAATGGCGGGTGGTGTACAGTTTTGTCGTTTCGGCCGCCATGTTGGATGATGAGTTGGTCCTGGTGTTGTGGACGAGCCGGGACTGTTGGTGGAGGTGCCGAGTGGTGACGACTCGTCTGTTGTGGTTGATGTGTGTGTTGTTGGCGTGGATGTAGTCGAGGATGATTGTGGTGCTGTTGTAGGGTGGCCGAGAATCGCATCTTCGAGTATCGTCTCCAATTGGTGTTCGGATAGTACTTGGATTATGGAATAGACCAGGAAGAATATGGATACTATTACGAATTTGTGTCTTCGCGTTCGACGCATATTGCTAAAAGCACAATATTAAATATTCAAAGACGTTGGATCATATTTCATTTTTAAAATGCAATACAATATCAAGGGGTTCTTACCACCCCATAAGCATCTATTAAAGATACATAATTTATAACGTCACTAGTCTTATGATGTCTGTAATTAATTTATAATAATTCTAGTAATAATTATTTAAAAAAAACATTTATGTAGATTAATTTTATTTCCAATAACATTACATATATTTCAATATTATTTGTATCGTTGAGTAAATAATCAATATTGAGATATCAATCATAAGTTTACGGCTTGAATTAAAGGTCACGAACTATTGTCGCGTACAAAGTCTTTTGAAATATTTATTTGGTCGAGTAAAAATCCGCAACAGTCGTACCCAGTAAAAGTTTATTCAGTTTCGTAATCGATTGCGAATTAGAACTCATTGTGTGTCCCAGTATATAAATACCAGCCAACCCCAATCTCTACGCCACTGGCGACATTGTATTTTAGGTTATGATTGCGGGCACGTCTTAACTTGAGCTTTATGTATACATCAAATCAATACAAATGTGTTGTTACAGATGCTTCATATTTTATATTTATTTACTATCAAATTATTCTCTCGACATTTATTAATTCATATAAAATAAATATATTCATAAATTTAATCATTTTTAATTTAGTTATTAACGAAGTATACTTTCCGTATACTATATATATATAACATTTGGAACGCAGCTTTAATTTAAGGCAATAAAATTCTACCCTCAAAAAAAAAAACATATATAAATAGTTACAAGTACAGAAATTATAAATGTGAACAAATATTTAATGCATTAATAGATAAAAACATCGATAAATGAAAATTGACAGGCATCGAAAAGACAGCATCAAGAGTGCTTGGTATCAACACAAAAGAGCTGCCAACGGTAGTGAATGGGATAAAAAAAAAACCCAACACCAATAAGTACTTCTAAATGTCAAACGCACATGTTTAGCCCGTAACACAAATATAATTATGCGGCAAATTGCAAAACCCAAACAAATCTCAAATGCGACTTATCTTTTATAAGTCTACATTTAATACTACAACAGTTGGTAGCATCCTAAAATCGTATTTTATTGCCGCCAAATCGACAAATATTCGATTAGTTACGCATTAATTTTAGCCAAGTCGAGTAATTATTGCATAACACATGAAATTAATATTATAGCTTACTCAACCTTGGTCATATGAGTAATGTGATATTAATAAAAGAATGTTTAATAAAATAATACGTATTAGACTTAAAATTATATATTAGCAATTTTAATTAAATATTAACTATAATTTGGTCGAATTATTAATAATATTTTTATTAATATTTATAGTTTCGTTTTGATAAAACTGTAAGTAGGCACATCTCTGTAAGTGTGGTAATTGTGGTCATGTTAAGATTTATGTTTGCTGATTAATTTGGTCAACAGCCTTATGTTGCGATAAAATACAATTTATTGCAAAAATTATCTTTCAAAAAAAACATTTAACCATTTCTATACACTAGTAAAAACAATCGTTTATTTGTTATACGAATGTTATTTAAAAATAAATAAATTATAAAAATGCGAAAAGAATAAGAAATAATTAAATAAAAATACTTAATTAATCAGAAATTTTAAAATGTTTATAAAAAATTTGTAAACAGATATAAAAAACTGCTTCGATATACATATATATAGTAATGATTAAATTTTGTGATAAACTACAATGTAACAGTATACCAAGTGAAACCACTATAAAATACGCATTTGAGCAATTAAATATCACAAAAACGAATAAAATACCTTGTTTATAAGCTGTATGAACTGTTAATAACTTTAAAATACACTTCACTAACTCACAATTGATATTTTAAAACGCCTTTTGCTTAGGCTTTCCCCATAGCAAAACTGCTATTCCACTTCGAAGATTTGGGTTGACGTTTCTGACCCAAGCTACGATACTCTCGTGATACTCTATCTTCGTCGTACACACCCAGACGATATGGCGTCGAAGTGCACAAGAACGTGAGCCCAAAGTATTACGCGTAAGTTACAGTTTCTATTTCAATTTTCCGATAGGGTGTGCGGTGTGTGAGAAAGAGACGGCTAGACAATGGTCGTGTGCGCGCATGCGTTGTTGCGATGTGTACCCAGGAAAAATATCGAATTATCGGGTTATAAATTGAAATTTGTAGTTTTTTTTATTGTCGAGCTTTCCGTTGATATAATTGTTTATAAATGAATTTGTCTGGCATTGTAATGATTTTATTTTCGCGTCAATAAAGTTGTTGATATTCGTAACTTCCGTTTCCTGAAAGGAAATTCTATTTTATATAATAATTCAACGATATTAATTTACTGAGTCTAATTTAATCGATCAAAATAAATTATAATTTTCGATACAAATTATATATAATAAATCAACTATTATCAAATAGATTTAATAATAATTAATGTAGTATAGTGACAATTAAAAAATAAAAATGGCGATTGTCTTAAACAGCCTTAACTTCCGGTTCTAAACTCATTTTTATAGTATTTAAAGTACAGAATTAGAAGTAATTACCTTTTCTAAATACAACTAATTCCGCACTAAGAACGAATAAATTGTTGATAAAAATAAATGTTTGTAGGAAAATGGTTGGTGATTAATAAAAAAAATATTTTTGAGTTAAAAAAAAAACTAAAATTGAGGCAATTATTTTATTATACTTATAATATATTTATTATAAAAGGTATTTAAACATAGCTTAAAATTAAATTTTCGTTAAATTCGATCCAGCGCTTCCAGCATAACAATACTGTTACCTCGGATAACCTAAAATAGAAGAAGAACTCATAGAAAATTCAAATCGTGTTTCTTATAAAACCGAAAAACTTACCACCATTCCAATATTGTTTTTCGATCCATCTTTGCACTCTTCAATTGTTTCATCCACTACTAAATTCATAAAAGGGTCAAAACCTCTCAAGATTCCTATAACATGCCGGCCACCATTCAATTTTAACGACAATTTTTTATCCATAAATCTGTAACAAACCCCCTAATTTAGATTCCAACTATAAACAAATTGTATCATGAACACACTACTTACTTTTTTAACTCTGGCGGATGTGCTTTCGACATTTTAACGCTATTTTACTGAAATTTATACGACTACGACAAACAAACGTTCTCATGTGCTGTTTTAAGCGACAAATTGGTAACACTGCAATTATATAAACAAAAATAAAACAATTTTTATCAATATTAATAAACAATACTTCAATACGAAAACAAGCTTTTTTTTTAAATAAAAAAACTTTATTAAATTTTAAGGTTTTTAATCAATTCTTATGCAAAATGTAATTTTATACAAACGATTTTACTCTATAATCCGTTGGCAACATTGCTAATTTCATATTTTATTATAAAGTCAAATCGGTTTCGAATAATAAATAAATAATAAATGAACTTTAGAGCAGTAAACATTCTTAATAAAAGATTTATTATAGATAATAAATTTTTTTTATACTTAAATGTTGCAAATTTTTCTATAACTATAACAGCATAACATGAAATATCCAACGTACGTTTTCATCTATTAAATGTAATAATTCTAGGATGTATCTTATGAATTTAATGGTATTTTGTTATAAAATAGTAGTTTTTGTAGTGTAAGATGATTATTAAATGATTTATTTATATTTTAAGTAGATTATTATTAATTTAAAATCGTGACTGACGTCGTAGCTTGAGCTTTATTGTGAAATATGGTGTATGTCATATTTGACGTCCATTTTATAACATCCTGTCTACATCCACCATATTGGCCGTGCTGGATGTATAATTTAAGGCCGATATATTTTTGACGATAACTGGCGTTTAAAGTCACGAAATCAGTGTCAATTGAATTGATAAATGTTTATAAAGTCGTAATTGTGGTTATCAATCATGGCTAGGTATTCGCAGCGTCCTGAAAACGCTCTAAAACGAGCAAACGGTACGTTCCGACACCAATATGCTACACACGTTGTCCCCCGTTGACATTTCAGTAATAACAATCAGTATTCGCGGTTTTTAAACCAGTGTTCTGATTGTTTATACTTTGATGTGAGTGTAGTTGGTTTAGTGATTGTTTGGGATTGTATTTTTTTTTTCTATAGAATTTATTGAGGTTGGAAAACCGGCGAGAGCGCTTGATACATTGCAGGAAGTTTTCCGGAATAAAAAATGGACTTATACGTGGTCGGAATCGGTGCTCGAGCCCATTATGTTCAAGTATTTGGATTTATGTGTGGAGTTGAAAAAATCGCATATTGCCAAAGAGGGGTTGTTTCAATATCGAAATATGTTTCAATCGGTTAGCGATTTTATTTGTTATCTATTTGAGTGAGTTTTAATTGAAACTGATGATTGTATTAGGTAAATGTTGGATCTTTGGAAAATGTGATTCGAGGTTATTTACGAATGGCTGAAGAAAAAACAGAAGCAGCTAAAGCCCAATCTGCACAAGCAGTTATCGATATTGATGATTTGGACAATTTGGCAACACCGGAAAGTATTTTATTAAGGTGCGCCACTCTAATTAATCCTCCAGATTTGGCGGCGTATTTATATATGTATTCCATAATAAAGATTTCATAACGCGATATTTTTTTAAAACAATTTACACTAATAAAAAATAAATGCTTGTAATAAATATTAATTTAAAAATAATTGCAATAATTTAGACAATTATAAATGTTTCACTTTTTCAGGCAATTAATCTAAATTGTCTAAAATATATAATACAATTTTGTGTGTTTATTGACTTCTTAGTGCCGTCTCTGGTGAAGACGCCCAAGACCGTTCCGATCGTACTATACTAACACCATGGGTGAAATTCCTGTGGGAATCGTATTGCCAATGTCTCGAATTGTTGCGTACAAATGCGCACGTCGAAACGTTATACCACGATATCGCACGCATGGCGTTCCAGTTTTGTTTGAGTTACAACCGCAAAACTGAGTTCCGCAAATTGTGCGACAAGTTGCGCAAACATTTGGAGGATATCTGTAAGCTTCCCGCTCAAGTCGCGAACGTCTCCATATCCAAGCCGGAAACACAACAACTGAACTTGGACACCAGGTTGTATCAGCTGGATTCCGCGATACAAATGGAGCTGTGGCAGGAAGCGTATAAGGCGATTGAGGATATTCATGGTTTGATGAATATGTCGAAGAAAATGCCGGTGCCTAAAACGATGGCGAATTATTACCAGAAATTAGCGATGGTTTTCTGGAAAGCTGGTAATCAATTGTTCCATGCTGCTGCATTGTTCAAGTTATTCCAACTGTCTAAGGAGATGAAGAAGAATATCACTCATGAAGAATTACAACGGTAAGTACATATATTTGTTATTTGATGCATTTTTTATAAAAAGAAAATGTCGCTATTGTTTATTTATTTAGTATGGCTTGTCGCGTGTTAATCGCAACATTGGCAATTCCATTACCGTCGGCTCATCCAGAATTCGATCGGTTTATCGAAACTGATAAAACACCATTAGAGAAAGCTCAAAGGTTGGCAGTACTATTAGGTTTGCAACAACCACCAACTCGAGCAAGTCTCCTCAAAGATTTGGTATGGTTGAATTGATAAATATGTCCGCAAAGTTTCTAAATATGATTTGATCAACGCTTAGGTACGTGTGAACGTGATCAATTTAGCGTCATCACAACTACAAGATTTGTACAATTGGCTCGAGGTCGAGTTCCATCCACTGTTGTTGTGCGATCGTGTGCAAATTGTGATCGAGTCGATAAACGCTGAAGAAAGTTCACCGCTGCAACAATACATCCCGGCATTGCAAGACGTCACTCTGGTGCGGTTGATTCGTCAAGTTGCACAAGTGTATCAAACGATTGAATTCATTCGCTTATTGGAACTCGCCAAATTCACGACTGCTTTTCATTTGGAACGGATTTTGGTCGATTGTGTTCGCCATAACGATATGCAGATACGAATTGATCATGGTAAATTCTTAATAAATTATTGCTCTTAATGGGTGTTTTTATTTATAATTGAATCCAATAGGTCATAATTGTATCCATTTCGGAATGGACTTATCAGAAAGTCAACGCGAAGACAAACCGGAAGGGCCCACGCTACAAGTGATGCCCAGCGAGCAAATTCGAAACCAATTAGTCAATATGGCCGGCGTTTTATACAAATCAATCGAAACGATTTATCCGAACAAGAAAAAAGTAAATCATTAACATTTACTCCCTACATATTTAAATAAAATTAAAAATAATTCTTATATAATATTTGCAACATTAGCTGTACTGATTTAGTATTTATTTATTTATAATTGTGTTGAATAGGCTGATCGTGAAAAATTGCGGGCTCAAATGGTACAACATTACCATGAAAATAAAGTGAGAGAACATCAACGCATCTTGCAGCGCCATAAGATTATTGAGGATCGTAAAGAGTATATCGAACGATTGAACACTGTACGCGAGGAAGAAGAACTCAGACGACAAGAGGAATTACAACGACAACAAATGCTTGCTGAACAAAAACGATTGGAACAAGAACGAGAAGAACGTGAACGAAAACGTCAACAAAATGAAATACAACAGATTAAAGATCGACATCTTAAAGAGAAAATGCAACAGATTTCACAAACCAGCCATGGACAAAAAGTGTTAAAGAAACTCGATGAAGATGTAATTTATTTCTTCTTCTATTTTTAAATGTATCGTCAATTTTTTTCATTTTTGAATTTTTAGGAAATTAAAAAACTTGATGCAGAACAAATCGCAGCCCGTGAAGCAGAAGAGCTGCAAAAAGAAAAGCGTGAATTGCAAGCAAAGTTGAAATCCCAGGAGAAGAAAGTCGACTATTTCGAACGAGCAAAACGATTAGAAGAGATTCCTTTACTCCAAAAAGACATGGAAGAGAAAGAAGTATATAGTCCAAACATCAATTTAAATTTGAGCTTATATGTTTGTCGTCTGTTAGGTACAAGATCAGAAGTTCTGGGAGCAACAAGAAGCGGAACGTATCTCTCTCGCTGTAGATGAACGCCGACTCGCAGTTGCACATCGTGAACGTTTGATCCGAATGAAACCTGACAAAGACGCGTTCCTCGAGAAACTCAAATCTGAACGGAATATCATGTACGAAGACAAACTGTGCGCATTTGATAAACTCATGGATGATGAACGAAAAAAACGACTTGCTCAACGGAAGGAAGAACGCAAAGAAGATCGCCGGCAGAGTTGGGTTCGGGAGAAATTGGAGGAAGCTGAAAGAAAACGTGAAGAGGAAATCATGAGAGAAGAAGAAGAACGTAGGAAGAAAGAAGAAGAGGAGATTCGAGCGAGGGAAGAACAAGAGCGAATCAGGAGAGAAGTTCAAGAAAAACTAGAAAAGTAAGTTACAAAACGAATAAATAATAAAATAAAAGATCTCCATTTTGTCTGAATATATTGATCTATCACCAGATATGTTATTGTTTTTATTTTTCTGTTAAAGAGAACGCCTGGAAAGTATGGAACGTTCTGCAGCGAAACAACGTATACGCCAAGAAGAAGTAGAGAATAAATTACAAGAAGAACGAGAATCAAATGTTTCCTCTGGCCCGACAACGTGGCGAGTTATGCGTGGTGCTGCTGGCGATAGAGGAGGAGACAGAAGCGAACGGGGCGCAGATAGAGGGGAACGGGGCGGAGATAGAGGAGAACGGGGTGGAGATAGAGGCGAACGGGGTGCAGACAGAGCAGTTCCCGAAAGAAGGGAACGAGGACCTGATAAAGGCGCAAAAGAAGAATCTTCATGGCGAAAAGATGGTCCACCAGCAGCCGCTGCTAATACTGAAGAAACTGAACCAGAACCATTCAAAAAAGCCGAACCATGGCGTGGTGGAGGTGGTGGTAAGTTGGACTCATTACTATTTCAACAGTCTTATACATAATAAAAAGAAAGGTTTTAAGTGTTGTTGATATTTTGTGAAGGTCGTTTACGAGAAGCAGATCCCAAACCCGACTCAACCAGTGAAAGGCCCGCTAAACCAGCAGGTGATTCATGGCGTGGTGGCGGTGGTTCAGAACGCGTCGACCGTGAACGTCCAGAGCGCACTTTCGAACGCGCCGAGCGTCCAGAACGCTCTGGCGGTGAGGATCGACGGGGTGATCGTTTCGGTAATCGCGATCGTTATGGTGGCCAAGATGATAGAGACGGTGGGCGCGAACGTAGAGGAGACGATCGCAAGGGCAGGGATGATCGAGAAAATAGAAATGAGCGGCGTGGAGGTGATGATAATCGTAGCTGGAGGAAAGATACCGATGAAGATGATAGGTAAATATTAATAGCAAACTGATCAATAGTAGGTAGTGGTTATTCTAAATATTTTTGACAAAAATATATATTTTTTAATAGTAGAATGCGTCGTGGTCCACTTCCACCAAGGGCCGGAACTAGAGATTGGCGTAGTGGTAAGGACGCTCCACGGCGTGGTGGTGACGAAGGTCCCAGACGAGGTGGTGATGACGGTCCTAGGCGAGGTGGTGATGATGGTCCTAGGCGAGGTGGTGACGAAGGTCCTAGGCGAGGAGGTGACGATGGTCCCAGGCGAGGAGGTGACGATGGTCCCAGGCGAGGTGGTGATGATGGTCCCAGGCGTGGTGGTGACGATGGTCCCAGGCGAGGTGGTGCTGAAGAAGGATCACGCAGAGGCGAAGATGGACGACGAGGAGGTGGCGGAAGTGGAGCACCACCAGCACGTACCGAAAAAGGTAAGTCTTCTTTTGTTTATTGTTTTATACGAAATATTTAAGTACATCAATCATACTGTTTCCTGAGAAGGCGCACATATATATATTGGCCCCATATTTATATTATAGCACGTGAACCAGCCGCTGCAGAAGGTGATGATGGTTCTTGGCAAGTTGCTGCAAATCGTCGTCGTTAACTTAACAATAAATATCCCTAAACGCATCAACAACCATCAAACACTCAATTTTACGCCATTTACTTCCTCATTACATGTTTCACGTTCACATATTCTTTTCATATTTGTGATTTTGCTAGCTTTTTAAGGCGGTGATACTTTCAAATGGGCGGTTAATACACAACCAGGCAGGGTTAATGCGTAATTAGACGTGGTTAATTAGCGACCACACCTTTTCAGATAAATCTATCAGTATTTTGTGGTCTTTATTTCAAGGTCAATTGAATCAAATCACATATTTGTCTTCTAATAAAACTTACTAGTAGATGGAATTATATGTTTTATCTATTTTATTTGGAAGTTATAAATGTAGGAGGAAGGTTTTAAACTGGATTTTTCAAATATTTGGTAACACTGCCTTAAAGAACGCAATTTTTTATGTTTCTTTTTGTAATAGTTGTAATTATTTTTATGTTACAGTAATATGATTATAGTGTTTAATTTTTATGAAAGAATTCTTTTACATAAAAATTATGTTTAGGTGTGTAAGCTATAGAAACTAAACACAAAAATGGCGCTTAAAATATAAAAATAATTGACAAATTATTGTGTTTGCGAATAATTAGTGGAATAAAGGTTATGTAACATTTAATATGTAGTGTTTTTATTGTTCAATAAATATTCCAATATATAAATTTTGGTGTTTTGTCTTACTTTAGTGACAAAACGTTTCGTTTAGTGCATGTTATTTTATGTATCAGTGTTTGTGTATGGGTTATGGTTTTTAGAATAATTGTTTCAAATTTATTTTATATATATATATATATTCTATTAATCTTTTACAACTACAGAACTGAGCATACCAATTTCTTTGGATGACCTTACAACTAAAATGGAAATCCTGGAACTGGAAGACGTACAGTGAATTTTGGTAAGTGATATTTTATATATAATAACGAACAATAAGTAAACAATATTTAATTATTCGTATGATGCGTGCAATATATGAAATTTAACTATATTTTAATTTAACAATAAAAATAATTATTAGATCTATAATTGAATAAGGTTTTAGGAGAATCAATAAAACAAATAATGTTTGACTATTTTATTATAGTTTTAAAAGCATTAAACACAATTAAATACACAAAATATTCTATTAAAATGATATTAATACTAATTACCCTAAGCAAATACAAAACAAATTAAAAATCTACTGGCGGCGTTTATAACTAAAAATCAAACATTCGATTTTAAATTCGATCAAATTAAGCATATTTTGTTCTTTACATTTATACAATAAAATAATTTATTTACATTTGAAATACGGCACAGAATTAATTTAAATATTTGGGGGGGGGGGGATGTTAATATAACATTATAGCTCCATTCGTTTTTTCTTCCAACATTGGTAATACTGGTTCTGGTTCGCGCGTCTCATTTGTCCCAATATAAATTACAATTATATTTATGAACGATACAATTGCTGCACCAACAACAAACCTACGCATTCAAACAAACAAAAATTCAAAATTCAAAAATGTCTATAATTAATTTCATTTACCAAAATGACATTCCGAGTTCTGCCATATTTTCTGAAGTCCACATATTATTCCTATCTTCTTCCATCATAACGTTATATTGGAGTTTGAGGAAATATTGCCCTACCCATAATCCAATAGCTGTTATGTCGGATAACACTATTAAAAATACCCCAAATATTAGCATTCATCGAATTTACTTATGTATATTATTAACTTACATGCAAATATATTCCATACATAAAGTCCAGGAATTCCTGTTAATGTACCAATAGGATTCGTTGCAGTGTTAATTACAGCAAAAATGGCAGAAAAAATCGAAAAAAATAGTCCCAAACAAACGGTGGCTATTGTGCCCATCCACATACTGTATATCATGAATTCTTCTTCATTTTTTAAGATTTCTATCACTGTAATATTAAAAATGTTTAATTCAACTAATAATGTTTAGAATTAATCTAGATTACTTATAAAAACTGATCCTATATAATATCTATTGTGTTCCTATGAAACCATACCCAACAATGCTAATTATAATTAATTAGAGCATGAAATGGTTATAATTTAGTCTCATTTACATTGTCTAATTATTAAACTTTTTTTAAAACATATAATTAAAATATTGCCTAGTGCACAGTTAGCAAAACATCTATATGCATTTTGGGTAAATATCGCTGCTTTCGTAAATCTGTAACTATTATAGTTATTTATCTGCAAATAGTTATTTATCTGCAAATATAAAAATTACATTTCGATAATTTATAATTATCTGTAAGCTACAGATAATTGTAAGAAATGTATATAGGCTTGATATTTATAGGTGTTAACAAAATTGACCGATATTAAAAAAAATATTGTATTTTTAACGATGTGTGTGTCGTATTTCGTAATATAAAAGGAAGTTATTCTCTCATCCGCTCTCTAATTGGTTGTGCACCGCGACAAATAATTAAAAAAGAAAAAAAAGTAAATTAAACACGTTAAATATATAGTGTGTTTGTAGATCAGTGATTTTTGACCTTTTTTGCGTACGTCCTAAACGCTATCCGGTGCCTTTTAAGCTAAAATCGTGTACTACTTAAAATTACATACATTGAGAAATCTCTATAATGTTAAAGCTTTCTCTCTCTCGACAAGCTTAATATATTTATAAAATGGTTTAGAATGTTTAAACAAAAATAAATGTCCAATCAAATATATGGTGCTATTCTGTATCTTTACTTAATAAATACTATATAGGCACCAATGCATCCAGCTCTAAGTGGCGCTTATAAACGAGCTCAAATAACGTATATACATGCATTAATCATAGGTTTATTTAATTATACTAATAATTGGAAGAATTACTTATACGTTTTTGAAACAAAAGAATTTTGTTTCTTATCATTTTTTTATACTAATAATTCGAGTATGATTTATAGATCAGGAAAATGTGATAAAAATAAATGTAAATGAATATATATCGTATGATAAATTATAATAATCTTACGTTAAAATATGTAATTTTATAAATTATGTACATAATTTAAGATAATTCTATAGATAATTTTAGCCTGAAAGATAAAATGTCTAGCATTTTCCACATTAAGGAATACGTTAATAACCCTCGACTATAATTATTTACAGTAACTTTGTTATAGTTTAAATATAGCTTTATTCACTACGCAGTTTAATGCTTCTTGAAGGTTAATGCATTTATGAGTGACCTTGCTTTAAAGTTTAAAATTAGATTCAACTACCATAAAAAAACCTCTAAATATAAAATAATTCTACGCTAGTTTATAACTGATGAAAAATCGAGAGATTTAAACGCTTGTTTAGAAAAGGCACCCAACAAAGATTTTTAAATAAATTTTGTTGTAAAACCTTGACAATAGGCAAATAATTACGTCCTGTGCGTCTTACCATGCATATCATAAGTACGCCATCCATATGCAACATTGAGTTCTTTCCGCCCCTCGAACAACCCGAAATGAACTCGCCCATCGGATTCTTGAGGGTTCGAGGTTCGCCTAGCCCTCGCATTCACCCACTGTTTAGTGCCTAAACTGGCCACTAGTAATGCAATCGCCAAACACGATGCGAAAAATGTCACGAAAATCATCCCTTTTTTAAACAAATTCATTGTTTTTATCGATTTATTCACATTGAAACACTTTTTTTTATATAAAACAATCCTTTTTATTTATTGAGTATTACATTAAAAAAATCACAAAATATGAGATTTAATTTTGTGCAAAACTTTCAAAACACATTTGGTCCGTTATTGTTTATATAAAAAAGAAAATGAATTCGTGAGATAATTATTTATTGTTTAGCTTTTAATTGTTTGCACGACTTGAGAATTTGTTTTATTATTTTTCTTTTGCGTTGACTTTCTTTTTTGTAATATATATATATTTTTTTTATTGTAAATACGCATAGATTTCACTTCGCTTCTAGAAATAATATTTGTTTAAAATACGCTATAAATTCCGTGGTGATATTAATACGCATTTTTTTTTTCGCCAAAATATACTCTAATGCACTTCCGGTTATAGTAACTACCAAACAATTTTTTTAATATACTTAAAAACGTAAATTTTAAATGAGTTCGTTTGCAAATGTGTGAAGTTATAACAATTTTAAATAAAACACTGATTCGAATTGTATTATGATTTATGTTTGAAATTGAATCACCGCTAATTTTCTGACTGTATAAAATCACGAGTTTTCGTATCGATTGATTAGCAACCAAAATATTAATTTGCCCACTCGACCATATCTCCTGATTCACACAGTTCACAAGTGAGTTTTAACCGAAAATCACTTGACCAACACTTCTGCTATCCTTGACATTTCAAAGTGCACCTTTAACACAATTCGTTGCAACATTTTTGACAGATCACATTACTCTACATGCTTTTCTACAACAACCTTGTTACTTTAACACTTCTCTAATAGTCTTTGTCACGGCAACATACTTCTCAAACAACCTGAGCAACGTGTTCAACAAATCTCCGACCGAAAACGAAATTTTTAACACACACGAGAAGAGATGCAGTTGTAATGTTCTCAACAGTGTGGTATGTAAAATGTATTAAAAAAAAAACCGTTACAGAGACAGGTGAGAGAGTCGAGTTGGTTCGGAATGCATCGGAGTTCACCTAAGTTTGTTTCACTGGTTGCTCATAAACTAGGCGCTTATTTTACATTTATAACAATTAAAAACAACAAAATAAATACAATTCTTCTTAATATATACAAAAATAATTCAAAAAAATATAATAAATAGTTTTATTAATATACAAAAATCATTCCATCCGTATCGACATTTTGTTTAATTGTCGGTGTCGCAGGTTCTTTATTTATCGTATATTGTCGGTAATACAGTATCCCAATATTGGATAAATGTAGTACTAATGGAAGAAAAATCACCCTAGAAGTAATAAAATTAGTATAAATAGCGTTGTTGTTCATTAAAACTTACCAATAAGACCATCCTAAAACAGCGTAACCTTTACTAACTAATTCCCCTTTAAGGGAACCGGATATCGCAACATTATCTTTGATATATTGCCCGAATTGAGCACCCCACATAATCATAGTAAACACATGTCCCCCAGCAGCTAAACCGTTCCAAATATATAAACCCCATACATTTAACCATGGACTTATAGGGTTGCCTGCTGTATTTATAACACTAAATGTAGCAGTTATGGCACCCATTATCATCGAATACACCAAAAATAACAGCGTCATCACCCAAAGACCAGCATTTATAAACGTGAGATCACATTCTAAAATACCACACAATATTTAGCGTCAAATATATATTTGTAAAATAATACTCACTATTGACTTTTGTGGAATTATTGGTTTGATTATCTTTGAAGATAAACTCGTTAATTTTATCGTTTATTATATATTCATATTTATTTTTGGTACTATTAATTGATTGTGATTTGGTGTGCTGACACACTTTGTCGTCGTCTAGAATCGATTGTATTTCTGTTTGGCGTTCTTCGGCAGATTCTTTAAGGCTGAACGCGCAGATGTTCTCAGAAAATAAACAAATCACTAAATTCAATAAATTAGCACAAATTCTCTAATAGTTGTAGTTGACTTACTCGATATTTTGTCGGATCTAGATGTAGCTAAAACGTTATTTTCAAACATACCCGAAAATAAACCATATTTAACTGAACTGAGCTGATCTATGTCCTGTACTTTTAAATCACTTATAACCCAATTTTCTGTCGCTATAGACACAATTGTCAATACTGTTGCAGCGCAAGACAATATAAATGTTATAAATATTAATTGTATTCCCTTTTTCGCCATTTTTACAAATACTAACTAAACGGAATTGCGTCCACAGGGAATTTAATATCTAAACTAAAACTGAATCATGATATCACTCATTATCAATTTTATTAACTTTATCTATATAAATATTTTATCTCAACATATCAGTTGATAATAGTTTAGTTTTTACTATCAGATTTTGACTATTGATAAACGTGACTCAATATTTATTAATTAAGTATTCAGAATTAATTTATTACAATTAAAAAAAAAATATATATATATATACAGAGGGGAATATCTAATATTTATACGTATTTGTTTGATATAAAAGAGTGTATTTATGTTTATAATTTCTGAGATTGAAATATATTCCTAATCCTGTTTTTGTATTCGCGCAAAATTGTAATTACGATGTTGAAATTCATAGCAAAATATAATTAACATTTCCGAAAATTTAAGGAATATGTTAAATAATTCTATGTACAATTATAGTTAAGCTATAATTATACCTTCATAATTAGTAATTGGTCAATTTTGTGAATAAATTGTGAAGGTTTGTCATGAAAATGGTAGGTGTTTTATGTAAAGGTTTGCAACATTGATGTGATATTGCGCATGTTAAGGACGCTGAAGGATTACGATTAGATTATATGACAGTTGTTGAGTGAAGTATAACAAAAAAAATTGGAAATATGAATAGTTTTAGTTGAAATTCATGTATAAATCATTAGAAATATTAGACGTAAATGTTGATTGAAAAACCACCAATAAATAACCATGGTAATTATGGATGGAATGAAGGTTGAGTGTCGAAAAGTGATCGTATCGTGAGGTTATGTATTTTCTACTCACAAAAAATACGTTTTACGAACAAAACAATTATTTCTCGTGATTTTGTAATGCTTTTCACCCGGACAAAATGCAAGGAACCAAAGATGTAGATATTTCGCAATTCTGCAAAGTCGTACTCGATGAGAATTTAGAGCCGCTAGATTTGAGCAACAACGAAGATGAACAATCCGAAAACGATGACGAAAACCATATTGAAAATAACAAAACACCAAACGGTAATAAAAGTTCGGAAAGTGAAGATGAAGAAATGCGAGAATTACCAGAAAATATTGAATTTTGTAAAGTGGAAATTAACGAAAACGTTGAACCGTTAAATTTAAGCAATAATGATACACCGGGGGATGAAGAAACCGATGAAAAAACAAAGTGTCATATATGTGGCAAACGTTTTAATTTCAAATCCGCGTTAAATCAACATTTATTAATTCATACAGGTGAAAGATCCCATATATGTACCGTTTGCAAGAAGAGTTATATCCAAAAATCGCATCTAAACTCCCACATGTTATCGCACATAGACGAACGACCACACCGTTGTGATATTTGCCACAAGAGTTTCAACCACAAATCATACCTAGTTTCACACAAATTAACACACACCAATGAGAAATCACACCAGTGTGATATTTGCCATAAGTTCTTCGTTCGCAAATCAGTGCTGAACGCTCACTTGTTAACACACACCGACATCAAACCATTCGAGTGTGAAGTTTGTCAGAAACGATTCAACAAAAAATCAAACTTAAAAACGCATATGTCTGTTCATACCAATATTCGCACTTTCCGCTGCAACACGTGTGATTGCGTCTACAGTACGAAAGAAGCATTAAATTTGCACACGCCAGTACACATTGGCGAACGCGTCCACCATTGTTCATATTGCAATAAAAGTTTCACGCAAAAATCGCATCTAAACCGACATATTATGTTGCACACCGGCGAACGGGCGCACGTGTGTCAAGTGTGTAGCAAAAGTTACACGCAAAAATCGAATTTAGCCGCGCATATGCTCACGCATGCTGCGGAGAAACAATTTCAGTGCGAAATTTGTGATAAAAAATTCGCTTTGAAATCCGTTTTGAAGAGGCATGTGCAAATGCATTTAGACAAACGGCGCCACTATTGTAATGTTTGCGGGAAAAATTATACAATGAAATCGACTTTAGATAAACATTATCTTTTATTTCACACCTAATTGTGAATTTATTATTATTTTGGGATTTACAATTGTTTTCGTGTCCATTTTAAATTAGTTTTACACATTTAAACCCTAAATTATTGGCAATTTTGTGACGTCGAATTAAAAATGTACGCTTGTATATTATGTATTTATTTCTATGTAGTAAATAAACACTTTTGAATCTATTATTTGATTTCATAAATTAAAATAATAGTTCAAAATTTATTATTATATTTCCATAAGTTAGTAACAATATTTACTCATATATTTTCTAGTACACATTTACTGGAAAATGTTTAAACTCTACTATATTTATGTACATTATCCAGTAGAAGTACATATTCATTTACTCACTAATAATTTAAACAATTAATACTGCATTAGTTTAATATATTTCTATGTTTACAACAATTAAAATCGTATTTTTAGCATAATTATTTTGAATTTGAAAGAAAATTTATGAAATTTTAGTAACATTTGTTCATCTAGTGTATTTTGACTTTTTGATTCCGTCAAGTTTAATCCTTCGTTTGACATCACGTTTGTTTGTTGTGTATCACAAATCGTCGCAAAAACATTAAACATGTCCTTTAAAAGTGACTAAACTTATAATTCCCGTAAGAATTGGTGATTTGGTTTGTGTAAAATGGAGGTTGTAAGCGGTAATACGTTGCTGCCAGGTGATCCGCGATTGATCGATCACATTGTTTGCGAGCTGAAATCTCAAGGTATTTTCGATCAATTCCGAAGAGAATGTATTGCTGATGTTGATACGAAACCAGCGTATCAAAATCTACGACAACGCGTTGAAGGCAGTGTGACAGGGTTCTTAAAAACGCAAACATGGAAACCAGACATGAACAAGAACCAATTACGGGAAATGCTTCGGAAAGATATATACGAGTGAGTAAAATAATCATTTATTATAATATTTCGATTTTTGTGTGAATGCTTCTAAGTATTAAGTTAGCATAAGTCACTTTGAATATTACTCCTGGTTTAAACTACTAATTACGTTTTATTTAATCTGTAATTTTGGGATATAATTTAGCTTAAATGTTTAAAGGGCAATTTCCGGTTTTATTTATTATAAAAAATATAGGAAAGTTATTTATTTTGTGTAATTAAGGTGTTATTTATAATATATTTTTGTCATAACCAATACAATGATAGGCCACTTCCGGTTTTATGTGTTCAATAAAATGCGGGAAAATGATTTATTTTGTGATTATAGTGTTGATTAACAATATATTTTTGTTTAAACTAAATATATTGGAGCTAACACAAAATAAATATAATTCCAGATCCGGTTTTTTAGAAACTGGCGTCGAACGTATAGTAAATCAAGTAGTTAACCCAAAAATCAACACGGTTTTTTTACCCCAAGTCGAAGACGTTGTCTATAAATTTCTCGGTCTTGAAAAACCACAACGCGATTCTAACAACGGGCCACTCTCAATAAACACTGTTGATCTCTTACCGACTGATCTCGATCCAATCTCGCCCGATCTAGAAATACTCGATAAAGCTCAAAACAAATCCGCGATCAGTAATGAAACTGACAAACATGACGATTCGAAAACCGATGATTTCGAATCGCCGCCATTCGAACCAATCAATGAACAAACCGTGTTTTCCCCTCACGAAGATAGTTCGAATGATTCACATGTATCTGGTATTTCTGGGCTAACTTCACACGATTCAAACGATTCGAATTCTCCTAAAAAGTTACTGGTTTCTGCACCGGAAACGCATAATCAAGATTCCCAACTCTCGAAAGTTAGTTCGAATAGCCGTTTGTCAATAATTACAAATGATAGCAAACATACATCTGAGAAAATGGATATTTCTGATGATAATACATCTAAGAGTTCGAAAAACGCGGAAGGATCAAATTCGAAAAGCTCTAATTTTGGCTCGAACTCCGACAACGGATTACTTACATTTAATTTGAAGGAAGAATTTACTGATGAATTAGAAGCGATAAAACACGAGTTGAATAAAGAGATCATTGAAGAAAGTAAAGTTCAAATTGAAGATCAGACGAATTTGGATGAGATTAAAATGGACATTGATGAGAAATTACATGAAGTTCTTGAAGAACCGAATAAAGAAATCAAACAGGAGATAAAAGAAGAGATTACCGAAGAAATAAAAGAAGAAGTCAAAGAAGAAATAAAAGAGGAAGTAAAGGAAAAAATTGTGGAAATAAAAGAAAAAATAGAAGAAGAAAAGAAAATTGAAGAACCCGTTGAAGTCGAGTTAAAGAAACCGGAACCAAAATCTGATAAAAGTCGACATGATTCTTCTGATAAGAAACGTAGTAAATATTCCGATAAAAAAGAGGATAAAGATAAAAAATCCGAGAAAGATCGTAAAGATAGATATCGATCTTCAAGTAGTAGTAGCTCGAAAGATAAATACAGAGACAAAAGTAAAGATAGTAAATCGAAGGACTCGAAAGAATCATCGCGAAGCAAAGACGATAAAGACCGATCGAAAGATGATCGAAGTAAATCAAGTTCATCGAAACACACTAGTCGGGATCGAAGCAGTAGTTCGAAAACCGACTCTTCCAAATCAACTTCGAAAGATCGCAGCGATAGTCGATCACGATCTTCAAAAGATTCTAAATCGAAAAATGAAGAAAGTCGATCTAAAAATGGTGATGATAAATCCAGAAATGAAGAAAGTAAATCGAAAAATGAAGATAGTAAAACCAAGAGTGGCGAAGAAAAATTGAAAATTGAAGAAACTAAATCAAAGAGTGACGAAGAAAGATCTAAAAATGAGGATTCAAAATCGAAAAATGAAGAAACAAAATCGAAGAATAGTGATGAAAGATCAAAACATGAAGAAAGTAAGTCGAAGAATGAATCTTCTAAATCGAAATCAGATGATTCGAAATCAAAGTCAGAAGATTCTAAAGACTCAAAATCCCGACGAAGCGATAGTAAATCGAAATCTGAATCTTCATCTCGTTCGCGTGATCATTCGCGCAGTGAAAGTTCTAAACGAAGTTCGCACGATCGTAAATCTAGTTCGAGTAGTCGAGATCATCGAAAGGATTCAAAAAAGTCGAGCAAACGTGACAAGGAAGAAAACTGTAGTGCAAAAGAGAAGAAACCCGAAACGCGACGCTCAGCAGACCGTGACTCAAACGACGGTTCATCAGCTGGCAATGTCGGTAATACTCAAACCTCAACAAAAGAGCGATCTTCATCCAGCTCAAAATCCAAATCCGAGAATTCCGACTCTTCACAAACATCAAACTCAGGCGAATCAGGACAATCAGATCAAGCACAAATTTGTCCTGGCAACTCGGGTAAATCACCAGTAAAATTTCTAACTGTGGTTTTAACGAAAGAAGAAGTTACAATAAGTCCAGGGAAACCTATGGATGAAATTATTGAGAGTAAAATTGAGGAGCCGATTCCATTGCCGATTAAATTAAAGAAACCAAGATTTGCGTCGAATATTTTTGAAGCTAGGCGTTTGATGAAAGTCAGGAAGAAGCTGGAGCGATTGGAGAAGAAACGTGCAAAACAGTTGGAGTTAAGTGCGAAAGATGGTGGCGATAGCAGTAGTGTTGATTCAGTGGATAGTGAGATGCTGCAGATTGTACAAGCTAGCGAGCTCATTAGCGAACAACAAGCGGAAGCTGATGAGAATCTAGATTCTTCCGGTGAGTACATTTAATATTTGTATGCTAATTAATGTTCTAAATATTTAATTAAATATAATGTTAATACAATTACATTATTTTGATTAGATGTTGATGAATACACCGAAGAAGAACTCGAAAATTTACTTAGTTCCAAAGGTTCCACAGAAGATCTATCCAAAACACAATCAAACACTTCCAATATTAAAACCTCCAGTACAAATTCAAAACTACCTAATAATACAAATTCAAGAACCTCAGATTTGAAAACCACTAAATCTACTACAAGTTCAAAAATTATAAACTCTAAAAGTTCAAGTCCCAAAACCACTTCTAAAACATCAAAAACAAACAATTCTAAAACGATTTTGGATGCGAAAAAATCAAAAACCAATTCTCAATCATCTAAATCATTAGTAGCGAAAATGTTGAGCCCAAAATTAACGGAAAACGTCGACAAACCCATCACTGCTGTTGTAAGCAAAGCCAGCTGGGATGAAATCGAAGAAAAGTTCAACAAAACCGTCGATTTCGACTCATACATGGATGAAAACAGTTCATCGGACAGCAAACCAGAAAGTATCGAAAACATCCGAAAATCATCAGACGAAGAAGATTGTTTATATTTTAATCCGAAAGTACGTTCAATATTTGCAAATCTAATTGTAATTAATAAAGTATTACATGTGTGTTGTTTTAATTTTTATAATAGATTTCACCAACTACAACTCGCTTCTTGAAGAAAGTCGAAAGTCTACAGAAAATTGGTGTGAACTTGGCGACAAGTCCTGATGTAAATCAAATGGCGCCACCGGAATTTAATACTGATCGACCGGCGAAACGAGCGCGAAAATCGAATATGAAAAATATTATTCTAGACGAAGATGATGTACCAGCAAAGAAGAAAACAGAAAACAAATTAAACAATAAGCGAATCGTGAAAGGAAAGAAACGAAAATCGGATGAGAGTGACGGGGATTATTTGGAGAATAACAATAAAAAGATGCAAGATAGTGAAGATGGTAAGTAAATTTATTTCATTTTATTATCGGTGCTCATTTCGGATTTTTTTCATGCTTTATAGACGATGAAGATGGGGATTGTGTTATTG
This sequence comes from Nebria brevicollis, assembly GCA_944738965.1. Taxonomy (NCBI): domain Eukaryota; kingdom Metazoa; phylum Arthropoda; class Insecta; order Coleoptera; family Carabidae; genus Nebria; species Nebria brevicollis. The sequence continues at coordinate 956,390 of OX122909.1, read as the reverse complement.
TTGATCCGATACCAAGTGTTAGTACTCGAAGTAATGGTAAAATAGATCATACATCAAAAACAAAAACAGCAATACGGTCGAAAAAAGCCAAGAAAAATACGAGCGGTGACGATTCGGATTCGTTTTCAATGCCGTTGAGTCCAGAAAGTGATATATCTTCTGGCAGTTCGGTGGAGGCGAAGAAACAAACTGATGTATCACGACCCAAAAGGACACCAAGAGGTAAATATTTATCGAATTGAAAAACGAACTATGGTTGTGAAAATAAAATTTTAGCTCCACCGAAAAAAACTCAACGATACTCTAGCGATGATTTGTACAAACCCAGACCATTTTTGATAAGTACTACGCGTAGACAACGAGGTCTACTCAAAAATGCAGGTTAGATTAGTCTAGATATGATCGAGACATCAAATTTGCAAGTTTTTTTAATTTAAATTTTAGGAAAACTTTGACGAAGCAACTGCCAATTGTCGTAATATTAGTAAACAAAAAAATAAATATTTGTATTTAGTAATACTGATGGCGTTTATATTCTATTAATCCTAGATATGTCTCGTTTATATATATATGAGTTGTACATAATATAAATATATATTTACTTATTACTAGTAATTTCTGGAAAATACATTTTTTTTAAATAAATTTCAAATCGAATTAATATAAAACGCATTGTTTTTTTAATAATAAAATAAATGGTAGAACATATACGCAAATTAGTATCTCTATGTTTTTATTTTTCCTAAGAATACATCGTTAGTGTTATGCCCTAAAGCTACGCCATTCTTTGCAAAGGTAAAATTGTGCAAAACTCCATAATATTTCGTCTTTATATATTTGAATTCTATAGCGCTTACACAATTCTATATATTTTGAAAATGTATAGAATTGCCACGCTTTATAGAGTTATATCACCTAACATAAATATATTAGACAGGTTGCTACTTGGAAAACGTTTGGTAAACTTGATTAGCCCCGGTATTTGTCGAGTCCGCGGCGTGGGTTACGCTTGTGCAATGGTGTTTCTATATAAAATGTCCGTAAACAATGTATGTTTTGTGCTTTATCGTTCGAAAGTAACCCTAAGTGCTACCATGCATGTGATTGCGAAATTTGGAAACTAAAAACATCAATTATGGTAAGGTATTTTGACAGTTTATACTTTAAGAAAATGGTGTGATGCTAGGTAGGTTTATAGATCTGTACGGGTTACCCATTTTGCAAATCGAATTTTTGTGGAATCTATAAAATGTCTTTTTGTATATTTCGCTAGTTATTTATCTGATAAACAAAATTAGTGATGGCAATTTTTCCTATTAATTATATTTCGTGTAAGAAAATAAAATATATAATTTATGTTAGAGTTTATTTATATATATACAATTGTTTGAAATAATTTTTACATTTTCATTTTCAAAAAATAATAAGTTAACACTATATATAATATTGTCCAACCACACGTAATACCATAAGCTTGGATAATTTGCATATCTGTAACTGTCCACCCTTTCGCCATTATACTACGTAATGCTTCCACTGGCACTGTAAACGGCATTAACCGGGATATGATCCTAAGTACTGTTGGCATACCTTCCACAGGCCAAACGGTACCTACAAAACCAATATATGTATTACGATATATACTCACTAAATCTATATAAGTATCTTACCACAAATTAGAATCATTGGGTAAAAACTACCAGTTGCAATAAAATTTGCCATCATATGCGATGTACAAAAAGCAGATATCATAAAACCTAAATGAAAAAATATTTAAATATTACAAACATGCATATATAAAATTATCTGGATCATATTTTAGCAAATTTATGCCTAACTTACCGAAAGTCATACCGGCTACGCCTTGACATAGTAACAACCCAACAACATCTGCTAGATTGCCGTGGTAATCCACTTTAAAGAATAAAAACGCGACCAGTGTGACCTCTGCGGTTTGAATCACAATCATAATAAATTGTATAACAATATGAGCTGTAAGCACCTCTAGAGCTGTTGCTCCAGCAACTAAAGTTCGATCCCAAACCCCTTCGAGACGATCACTTATAATAACAGTCGACGTCATCATAGCCGCCAAAAAATATATTACCCTAAAAAACAAATAAATAATAGTACATAGAACGCTTCCAGTTCCTTATACGAATTATTTATTTAAATTTCACCAGCGTATGGTTGCTTATGTTGCCATATTCGTCCGGTAGATCTACTCAATTAGCTTATATGTACTAAGAGTGGTTTAAATTGTGAATACATACGTTATTAACAGTCCTGGAACCATAAAAATGGTATATGAATAATTCTCATTGCCATAAATCGCATCGTGTGTTCGAACTGGCGTGTCTGTTAGTTGAGGATTACGACCACACTCTCTTAACATTTTCTTGCTGAAATCGACGTATTTTTTGAGTAATCTTTGCCCAACAGTTGGTCCAATTTGTCGATCTAAAATTATTACAAATTATATATATTGATATGTATGTTTTAATATAAAAATGTAACATACTCGACATATCAAGCCAAACTTTGATTTCGCTCATATCTAATGCCAGTTCAGTAGCAAATCGTCCATCTTGAAGTCGTTCTATGGTCGCTGTCGAGAAATTCGCGCCAAAATACACTACCCCTGCAACCGTCCCTGTCCGTACCGCTTTTTGCGCTGAATCTAAATCATTGTAAAAAATCTAGAAACAAACACAAATTAAGTGTTTTTTTAGTAGTTTATTTAGTGATTTAATTATACTTTTGTTATCATAGGGTCGTCATCATCGATTTCGTAGAGGTATCGACAACTCATTTGTTTAAATTCACAGTCGGTGTTGTTTAAGAAGGTTAATGATTCTTTGATGTTGAAGCCAGCACAGGTGCCGTTTTCGTCGTTCACAAAAGCCATGGGAATGTTTTTTGGATCGGCACCAACCGCCAAAAAGAATGTCGTCACATGGAATATCGGAAATAATATCATAAATGCAACACCGCTAAAAATGAATTTCAATTCGTATTTTAAACAAAAAATGGGTTGATGATTTTGTAAGGTTACCTTATGTTAGTGAAATACTGGTACCAATTTTTGTAAAATAGTGCGTTGAGTCGATCTAAGTTAATCGAAAATGGGGATGCTTTTTTCCGTTTTTTCGTTTTATGAGTCAACATCTAGTATACATAAATGTGTGATTAATTTGAAAATATATTTATACACTTTTAGGAATATTACATCAGTGGATCCGATCATTCCAGTGACACTAACATCCGATACACTTTCGGAGGTGAGCGTTTGTACTGAACCGGATTCGATCGGTAATATATTTCTGTTTGTTTCGGTGTCGTTTAGCGTTCCTTCAGTTTGGCGTATGCTTAAATTTAGGAATACTTCCTCTAAGGTTTCAGCTCGGAAACGAGTTACTAGTTCTGTTGGTGATTCTTCAGCCATAAGGCGTCCACCGCGCATAAGTCCTATCTAAACATTTATAAGAAAATTATTTATTAAATATATATAGTTTTATAAATTATTTACCCTATGTGCATGACGGCATTCTTCGATATAATGTGTAGTTATAATGACGGATATATTTTTCTTTGTTGAGATCTCAACTAAATATTTCCAAATACTGAAAATTAAATTTAAAAAAATTCTCTACCATTAATTGTTTTGTGTATAAAAAAAATATTTCTTACTTTTCTCTAAGTACTGGGTCTACTCCAACTGTAGGTTCATCTAAAATGAGCAACTCTGGTCCATGAACAAGTGCAGCGGCTAAGCTAACTCGTCGTTGTTGTCCACCACTGCACTCACTAACCCTCCGGTTATCAGGGGGTAGGTCTAACAGATCTCGAAGCTCCAACCACCGGGCTTCGATTTGTTCATTGGTCATACCAACAATACGCCCAAAATAACTAACTACGCCCCTAATTGTGAATTCACCCACTAAAGCAGTTTCCTAACAAAACATTTAATAGTACCCAAACAGTTATATTACAATTAGAATTACCTGTGGCATGTACCCAATTCGTGGTCCTGGAACACCACTCCCTTCTGATCCAGGCGTACCCCCAAGCACCCATAATTCCCCGGAATCAAATCGTTTACGCCCCACAATACAACTTAATAATGTTGTTTTACCACAACCGCTCGCTCCTAATAAACCATATCTATAAATAAATATAATATTATTTTATATATTCAAGTTTAACTTCATACATAAAGTATATATTTTCATTAATAGTATATACATATATAAGAGTACATAAATCTTGTATATTACTTTTATTATTTACTTTAAATGAAAGAGGGGATTAGATAAATCTTAAACTAGCTTTAATATTTTATTATATACTATAGAGCGATCAACCAGACTTCAGACTGGTTTGGTGCATATAAGATGAGTATTGAGTCCGCCCCTGAATAGTAAGTTTAAAAATAGCTTACATAGAACCCCTTTTGACTTCCATGCACAGTCCATCAAGAACCTGTTTGCGACTAGGTCCCGACTTAGGTCCGTAATGCTTATACGCATTCCTCACATATACAGCACTGTTCATTCCCGCCATTATTGAGCTGTTAACCCTGAAAACATACGTAACAAAAATTCTAAAGGACATCTTGCTCGATTTAGTCCGACGATTTGTTTTATTATATGTATTAACATATTTCAAAGATATAACTAGAAATACATATCAATTGCGAAGGCTAGTTAACAATTTTATTTTAAATTTATTTTCTATGTATAAATTACTACATACATTTATAGATAAGAGTATACATAAAAAAAACTTGAATTTGTATTTCCAACATGCCCTAAAAGTAACTTTATGTTGCGTTAAATTACCGTGGTACCGGTGTAAATAGATGTTCATGACGTCATTTACTATATACATACGTCTTATATATAATTTAAAAACAATTATTTATAGTAAATAAATTGATTAAATTCGCTATTTTTTATTCGATGTCTGGTTTGCAGAGGTCATAATTAAGACGGTCGATGACCGACAGTTTTAGAATTCAGAAATGATTGTTAGATTAGGTTTGATATTCGTTAGCGTTATAGATGTGGTTAGTTGTGGATATGTCCAGTTTTCGTTTGGAGCATGACGTCATTAATGGTTGATATATGCAAATATTTGATGATATGTGGGAAATATGACAATGAAATTGAACAATTATGTGCCAATATAGGAAGTTTATTATTACAAAAATACATTAGCATGTTCATGTGAAGTACAATTTTAGGATTATGATAATTTTTCCAAATCCGGTGTGGCAAAACATTTTTTACGTAAATCATCAAACTGACCTGATGATTGCACCAGGTGCCAATATATTTTTATTACGTGCGAATGTTGCGTTTTGCAATAAAAAGCGCCGTCATTTTAGAGGTGTGATTTTATCTATGCAATCATGATCCTAATCACATCGTAAAATACGTAATGCAATGTTTGAATAATTCGATCATTTTAACGAATTAATTATATTTTAATGTAAATAAAAATGAAATGGTCTCGTTTGGATTTTAAAGTTTAGTCGAATTTTAGAAATGTATGACCTAATTTTAAGGTCAATTGGCACGATGTATTATTGCAACGAATGTGTACTTTAATGGAGTATCTTATGAAGAAATCTTTACTACTAAGTACGACTGTTTTAACAATAAGTTTCCCGACACGATATGAATATAAATATGCTTTGTTTTGTAATATATTTCATGCACAATAATACGGTAATTCGTTATCGCAAATATTATAATATATTTGTAATATTTATCGAGGTTTTCAATTAATGAATGAATATTTAACGGAAACATATTAAAGGTAACTTATACGCTATATTAATAATATAAACTAGTTGCTTATTATATAACATATAAATGTCGCTTATTCTAAGTGAAGCTCTGCAATTGCGTATTATATAAGTATGTTACAAAAATTACATAATAAATATAATTGATAATTGATTAACGCGATGTACACTAACGTTGATTTAATCACATTTTCTTTAAACCGAATTAAATCTGCCTGTCGTCCTTGAGATTGAATGGGAAATAATTATTTATTAAATTATACATTTATTGATCAAATTTTCCAAATATACTATTAAATTTTGAATTATATTGATACATTTCAAATTTAATTATATATATTTAGTTAAAAGAGTGTAGTTTTCAGTTAATAAGTGTAACAAGGAGTATTTAATGGTAAAGGAGTAAAAAAACAAAGTGTTGTGTTGTAGTGTTTGTATGGTTGGTATAGAAGAGATTTGAATAACCGGTAAATAACTCTTACTTTTTGCGGAGGAAATGCTACAAAGAGAAAGGTATTCTGGACATTTAAAAATGACTAATAATACTAGTGCCAAACTAGAGTGGCCTATACTGTGTTTTACTTATATCAAATGTTTGGGAATTACAGAAAAAAAATTACATAAACTCGACCTCATTTATTAATATCGTTTTTTTTTTAATAATATTAAATATTCAAAATAATAATATTTAATATTCAAAATATACATACACATACATATAATACAGATTTACATACATACCATGCACAGGTATACATATACACACGCAGATTTACAAACATACATACAGACTTACGCACATACATATATACACGCACGTAGACTTACAGTGCATACATTTATATGCACATGTAGACTTACAGATAAATCGAAAATAGCAACGATTTAAAAAAAAAAACATTTATAAATAATACCAGTTCCGGTTAACTACTAATAGTTTCATTTCGATAACGTCTAAGCAATTAAGTATACAGATAAACGAACATACCTTCAATAGTCTCAAAATGGTTGTATAAAAATGCCTCACGGCATCAAATCACTGTTTTTTTTAACTTTCTCGAACTTTTATTTTATTTCACTCGGTGCGCATAACTGAATTATTTTATTTTTGTTTCACCAAATACTTATAAGTTTCTATTTACTATTTTATACACATGCAAATATATAAATAAAGCTTTGATGAGAAACGTTTATTTATTCAAATAAAAACAGTTTTACACATTTATAAATCACTTTTAATTATTATACACCAGAGCAAAATAATAGTATATTAATTAACGAACGCGAAAATAATTCAATTAATTTTACTACTTAATTAAAAAAATTTATTTATAAATCACATTTATTCATAACTACCACTATTTAACGAAAATCAAGTGAACATAACCATACTTGTTAAGCAACAGCTTAGCAAGTTGCTCAGCAGTGAAATCGACGGCAACAAACGCACAACTGAGTTACAAAACAATTTCTGTTTTATAATATAACTTAAATTGCGAGCGATTCAGGACCGTATACGAACGTTTTCAATTCGCAAGGTTATAATAAATGATTGGTTTTATTTCATGTAATATATATGCAAATTTATTTATCACATTTTATAGATTGGTTCGACGTATTTTAATTTATGCACATTTAATTAGATGGATTAATATGAATTATTTCTTTTTATTGTGGTATAAGTAACGAAATTTAATAAATAATAGCAAATAAAGTACTTTTGACTCGAATTTGGAGTTTTTTTTTTCAATAATTTTGTATTGGAAGATCATATAAAAATATTTGAGTGTATTTTGGATGAGTTATTACATAATTTCATTAAACAATAGGTATTAAGATGAGAAAGTCATGCATTTGTTTGACCTATTTTTTTTTTTTTGCCTACTGCCAATTGAATTTACGCATTTTATTTTTGCTTACTTCATTTCTGCTTTCATTTTCGTACTTAAGTAAATACTTATTACACGCTGTTTTGTATGCTTGTTTGTTTGAAATAAATAATTGTTTTTGATACAACAATAATTCTTTTTTTGTGATTTTAGACATGAATTGATTAACGTGTAAAAGCCATCATTTTTAATTGTGGCTTGTTTATTGTAAATACATCGAGGTTTTTGTCTTATATTAAAACAAAACATTGTTTATTTGGAGTGTTCGACACTGATATTTCTTACACGCACTAATGTTTATTTTTACGCGACAAATTTAGAATATATTTACGCCTATACAGTCTTAGCATTTTATAAAATAATATTTTTACGCATATTATTGTAAAATTAGTGAACGATAAAATTTTGTTTAGGAATGATTATAATTAATTTCGTAAAAAAAATCGTAAATACTATAAATTGTTAGTTATTTATTCATGACAGAAACATCGATACCATTCCTATAAAAAATATATAATTATAGATCTTATGCGTGTAGTACACTTATTTTTTATAATTATAATAAATAAAATCGAAGAAATATGTTTTTATTTTACGACTATAATAACAATTATATTACAATATTAAACAATAAAACATCATAATATATTGAAGTACCCTATAAAATGTTAGATTTCGCAATAACTCTTTATTCCCAGTGGAATTGCAAACATAATTGCTTGATAGATTAAATGATTACGTTTACAGGTCTATATATTTATTTTCTATCGCAAACTGGAAGCATTAGTGCTTTTGTTTTTATTTAAATAGTTATGTTAATTGGATATTTTGGTAAATGTTTAATTTTGTTTTTGTAGTTTTAAATTAACATAAGTAATATTTCGATATGCAAAAATAAATAATTAATTAAAATTAAGGTTTAATCAATTAAAAAATATTTGTCTACGTTTTATAGATTGCTTCTAATCAGTGCATGTTTTATACTAAGTCCATGGCTTTTTTTTGGAAAATGATGCTCTATTTTTATTTATTTATACATTTTATTTATTTTAATAGATATTTTTATAACAATAAACTTATTTAGAATAACCAATTTTAAACAAAATAAGTTTTTATTAAAATTAGATATTAGTTAAAATAAAATTGTTAAACAAATTATGCATCTTCTCCTATTAGTGTTATTCGTACAATTTATAAAATACTATATTATTAAAATATTTAAACATAATTATAAGGTTTAGCAACAATTTGAAACAATTCCCCAGGACACTTTACACGTGAATCATGTACAATTAAATGTATATAATTTTTTTCTCTTTTATTTACGTCGAAAACATTTCAAAATATATGTATATTATGTCTCATTGAAACTAAGATACAATTCAAATGTCCTCCAAATCGAATACAAAATATGTCCTCTAACAAGATCAACTTCAAAATTAATTTAATCCTACATTTATTAATGTGCGGATTTTTAGAGCGTTTTATGTATTAAAATGGGAAACAATTACTTATTAGTTAGGGTTAATTAGAGAGGGTAAATAATTAAAAAATCCTTGAATAAAATAAAACTCGAATGAAACAGTTACATATTTCTATTTATCCGCGTGACTTTCAAATATGGCTACTTCACTAGAAAATAAAAATGACTGCATAATTTATTGAAATATAATGATATAAACTACTTTTTGCAAGCATTATCCGACATGGACATGTAACAGATTCCAATTTACATTGCATTTAATAATAATTGCACTGACTCACATACAGTATCGTATTAAGGGGGCAAGATCAAGGGCAGTTTATTATTACACGTGCTTCGCATCACAAAAGTGTTTATTTCATTTATTCTTAGGCAACGGCCTGTTAAGTATAAATTTACAGTAAATGGAAAGTGATCTGATTGTTAAATCATTTATTATTTATTCCAAACATGAACACATAACGTCATTGGTTTATTTTTTTATCTATATGTGTTAACTAATTATATGCCGAAATTCTACAACAGTTTTGTAACCAGTTCGATGTTGCGACTTTTAAGAAAATCGTTAATTATACAATTTGAATCAGTCTCTACTATTAATTGTCGCTATTAACAAATTAACTTTTTGTACTAAAAAATAAATAAATTGGTTGTAAAAATAAAAAAATATAATTAACATTTTTTTTCGTATATTTAAAACACATTTAAGGGATTCAATTTTCCGCAATTAAATATAAGCTATTATTTCGCTTACAGTTAGATATAAATTGTCGCGTAAAACATTAAAAAACGCCGGTATAAACAATATTTAAAACAGCATTTAATACATTTCCACCAGTTACAAGATTAAATTAATAAGCAAATTAAAATAAATATCTGTAGCGAAATTCAACTTAAATTCCTTATTTAGCTAATTGTACTACTTATAAATGCAGATTTGTATACGTTACAGATTTATAGTTTTATCCAACACAATTTCTATAGAATTATTAATAAATGACTACAACTAAAATAATAATTATATATTGGTTGCTGGCTTTAAATATCTTATAGTAAATTTATATAAATAAATAACTTATAAATTTGTATTATTTATTTTTGTACTAATTATTCGTGAGCCCTTGAATAAAATAACGAATACAATCCTGTTTGTGAATATATAATTACAATTCTTGACAATGATCTTTGTTATCCTTTCTAACAACAAGGACGAACATTTTTTTCCAATCGCGTAAATGTGCACAATTTACATAAAATACATTTCTTACCTGTCGCAATTGCTTAACAACAACAAAAAAAACTCATAGCTAATATTCAAATATTTAATAATAAAATATACAAATTAATATAAGTTTACAAGAATACTTTTCTAACATTCGATCAATAAAAACGAATACCAGCAACACATAAAACCTACAAAAAATCCTTAATTCAATCTTAAACATTAATTGGAATCAAGTGTGTCCAAAAAAAAAGATACTAATTCAACACAACAAAAAAGGGATCGTTAATTAACAGTTTGCTTACAATTTATTTAAAGTTGTATGCACACGCGTACATAGGTTGTTCGCAACTACAATAATCCAGTTGTGTTCACAACTTTTCTTGGTCTCGTTGTTACATACTCTGGATGTTTAGATTTCATATGAAATTGAAAATGTCTGATCGAAATAAATATTAGATCGCAATGTTTACATGAAATGTGATTATTATTATTAGCGTGCATTAGTACATGTACTCGTAATGAATGTGGTTTTTCGTATTCTTTATCGCACATAGAACATTTAAATTTATCTTGAGGTGATTTTGATTTCGAATGACTTCTAAAATGCGAGTACATCGACTTTTTGTTCAAGTATAGCTTTAAACAAATAGGACATGCAAATTTCTTGCTCTCATGCTCCTTTTGATGGCTAATATAATGAGTGTCGTCCAAAAATCGATACTCACACAAATCGCAATCGAACAATTTCAATGTCGACAATTTCCCAAGCGGTCCACACATGCTACAAACAAAATTCGGCACACACACATCCGATTGATTTTCAAATACATTACAACAAACAACACAATGCGAGAACTCCTTGCCGAAAACATTGTTTTTCTTTAAACTCTTCCACGTTGAGATCTTCGCGCATTTTGCGCAAAATAGTGATGCACTCGCGTTTTCGCCCAACGGTTGGCAACAATTGATACACTCGCGCTTGTTCGATTGCCGCAAATTTTCATCCAACCGCGAATAACACGCTTGGCAGTAATTCGAGTTCGAGTTAATTATCGCATCGCACAAAACACATTTCTCTGTTAATACACGACTCTCGCAATCTTCTTGATCGTCTATCAACACTTCGCAATTCAACAACAAATCGTTTGTCATATCCAAGTTTTGCAATTGCGAACCTGAATCATCCGCCAAATACGCACTAGCATTAGAGCTTCCACTAATATTTTCCACTATTACATTAGCAACAATTGCATTATCATAATCCAATGATTTAGATATCGACGGATCAATCGCAACGCCGATATTAGGATTACTTTTAAGAGGTCCCATATTTCCAATATGGTAATTATTTATATCTGGATTATTATAAGCGTTATAGTTGATATTTGGTGATGAATGTGTTGGATAATGCGGATTATAATTTGTTGCATTTGATAAAAGTGTTTGTTGCGTGTTTAAATTGTTAAATTGTATAGGTAAATTAGAATATTGTTGCATTGGTATTGGATTGAGATGATTTTCTGGAATTGTTTTTTTTGTTTTTACTGTACGTTTTGGCGCTTTTTGTTTGTTTATTGGTATATTTCGATTTATATTATTATTGTAATGGTTTAGTGGTGTGTTTTGGAATGCGTTAATAGCGTCAGGTGTTAGTATTGTAAGTGTTCGGGGTGTTGTGGAGTATTCTGCTGCTAATTGCGCGAATATTTTCTCTGACGTTGTAGTAAATTGATGGTTATTGTGTGGTGTGTTTTCGGAATTTTGATGATTTTTGATCTCATTTTGAGAAAGCGTATCGATTTTCTTGTTACTATATGTCATTAGAGAGCGAAAAATATTGTTAAATTCAGTTTTAAGCTTGTTGATTAAATCTAAATCGCAATCAGGTTCTATTGAATTCGCAACTGGTTTGTTTTTTAATTGTTGAATGGATTTGTTTACTGGTGCGAGTTTTTTCGTATTTTGCAATGTGGTTTGTTTCGACATTTTCGAGATTCGAGTTAATGATCTGATGATATCTTTTAATTTTTCATCTTCCGGATTCGGAAATATTTCATCCAAATCCACATGAATTACATTAGGTGGCGATTTCATTTCGTTATCAACCGAATTTTCATCTTCAATTTCAATAACATCGGTAATTTTCACTGGTGCAGAATTATCGACTTTCTTCGATTGCGTTTCGGTAACAGTCATCAATTGCTCATCGACTAGATTTTCCACGACTGGAATATCTTCATCATCCTCCAATTTATCATGCAGTGATTCCATAAATAATTCATCTGAATTAGCGTGAACTTCATTACCATCAAGATTTGGCGCGTAATTACATCCGCCATTTTTAATCTTTCGTAACTCAGAAACCACACAAATCCGCTCTAAATCAACTCTGCAATCCACAACAAGATCACGAATTGGCTTTAAATGTTTAACAGACAATTGTCTTTTGCCTCGTTTCACATTTAATCGAAATTTATCCTGACCCTTCTTTGGTAATTTATCATAAGTTAAATTAACATATAAAACAGCACGTTTATTTTGTTTCCCATTTTTTAATTTAACGATATACTCTTTTAAATAACGATTGTTTGTTACACACATTTGCTTAAAGTTCGTTGTTATGTTCAGCATGTAAAAACAATCCGAGCATATTTTAACAGGCGTTTCTTTGATAAGCGTATCCTGTAAAGGCAACTTGTTAAATAGTTCAATTGTAATTTTGATTTTTTATATATTACCGTCTCGAAACCAATATAGCGAAGGTTTTCTAGAATATCTGCATCACTCGAGTCAAAATTGTCTAGTTTTTTATTTGCTTTAAAGCAAATATGACAAAATGTTGTTAGATCGAACATGACGAAAAACTGTTTACGTATTTTCTATACCCTCCAAAATGACGTTATATATTTAACGGTATTAATCCCGGTCAACGGAAACATACACACAGGGTTACCAAATATATCTGCGGCAAAAATCGTAAAATACTACGATTTTTTTAAAGTTTCCATACACAATATACTCAAAAATAATTATATATTGTATGTGTTTCCGTTTTAAAATTTAAATATACATAAAAAATGTATACAATATTCAAATGTTTAAATTATTGAAGGTTTATTGTTAGTTAACTAAATCCTGAATGGTCCGCCTATGCTTCTAACATGAAGAAGGATTTAATAGTTGTACCAGCTCAATGTTATTGTAATAAGAAATTATTTTTATTTTATTTTATTAATACACTTAATTTAAAATTAAAACTAACTCAAATATACTGAAATTTGTTTAATATCAATGCTCATAAATATAATATAGCGCTATTTTATTTATAAAATTAGTAATGCAATAAACTAAAATTACCAATTTATTATTTGTGATAATTTTAGTTGGTACTACTGTCATTGTATTATTTTATTTATTTATTAATTCCGCTAAATATTAATCATATTATGAAATGGAGGAGTAAATTAATTTTATTATTCCTTTTACATATTTTTATATTCTCTCGATGATATTGCCTAAACAATGTTGCCAATCAAATAATTATATTGGTGCGAAAATTCGAATTTGGGGACGATTTTCTTTAAGTTGTAAACACTGTGTAGAATATATTAACCGTCAATATATTTCTGCTAGTTGAAAATGTACCGTATTTTGAATAAATTAAAACTAAATTCGTTCGAATTTAAGAAAAAATATATATTTGGCTTAAATTCGCACGCTCAATCAAATCTAATCGATGAAAAACTCGATAAAACCGCGGTTTATAAGCCCGAATATGATTTAGAACGTAGTAAAAAGCATTTTTTAGCGAAATGCATCCACAAATCTCCAGTAACTGTACAACCTTATCTAGAATTGATAAGATTGGATAGACCTATTGGGTCCTGGGTTATATATTGGCCTTGCACTTGGAGTATTGGCATAGCTACACTTCCAGGAGCTTTACCAGACTTATACATGCTGTCATTATTTGGTATGGGTTCGTTTATGATGCGAAGCGCCGGGTGTACAATAAACGATATATTAGATCGCGATATTGATAAATATGTTGCTAGAACAATGAAAAGACCTCTAGTTACAGGGATTATAACAGTTCCATCCGCTATTAAATATTTAGCAGCACAATTAAGCATAGCGTTAATTATTTTATTGCAATTAAATCAATTCAGTGTGATATTAGGCTCGTGTTGTGTTGGTTTAGTAACTCTATACCCTTTAGTGAAACGCATTACTAACTGGCCGCAGTTAATGTTGGGTTTAACTCTGAATTGGGGGGTTTTAGTTGGTTATTCTGCTGTGGTTGGTCAGCTAGATGTGTCAGTGTTGCCAGTTTATTTCGCAGCTATTTGCTGGACGATATTTTATGATACTATTTACGCGCATCAGGATATTAGCGATGATTTACAACATAATGTAAAATCGACGGCGATTCAGTTTCAAGAAGATACGAAATACTGGTTGACTGCTTTCGCTACTTTGATGGCTGGTAATTTGGTACTTGCTGGCAATATGGCGGATCAAACATGGCCGTTTTATGGCGCTGTTGCGTTAAACGCGTTGCAAATGTCGTGGCAAATTTATAGTTTGGATATTACGAATCCTCGCGATTGTGGAATGAAATTCCGGTCGAATTTTTACGTCGGTTTTATTATATTTAGTGGTATTGTTTTAGGGAATCTTTGTAAAAGCCCTTAAAATAACTATTTATATGTTTTTATATATGTATATATATTTTATTTGGCGATTTATTTGAATTGTAATAAATTTCGCCTTGGTTTCAAATATAATTTGAATGCATTTAAAAAAATTAGCGATATTTAATTTACGCGTGTATTTCCAGTAAATTATATGTTTTAAAATTGAACGTCATATCGTTACGAAATATATAAATATTTTTAGCTTGCGGTTTTTTTTTATTTTTTATCTCTATACATGTATTTATCAAGAAGACATTCATTTTGCATTAAATATCAAAGTAAACGTGCGCTGATATCTCAAACACATAATACTACAATGTTTTTTTTGTAAGGTCATCCATCAATAAATTGTAGAATGCAAATTATTTTTTTAAAATTTAGCTTACATAAAAAAAAACACGGAAACAAAATCCTTAAGGGACAGGGTTAAAATGTGTAACATTGCATGTTATTCACCTGTAGCTGTCATATTTATTATGCTATGTTTAATAAAAGAAAAATATCGTATCGAAATGTGGTATCTTTTCTTTAGTAGATTTTAATTTCGATAACTTTTAATGATAAATCAATGAATCTAATACCATATATGTATCAAACATTTATTATACTCGTTTTGTATATATAATACAAATAAAATATTTATTTATTTAATACATTCAATGTAATCAATATTCATAACAATATTGTTAATAAATGAAGGAATACTTCATAATTGAGCTTTTCAATCATAAATATCAAAACTACTTTCCTTGGAATAAAATTGCAGCACATAAGGTGATTTTAACTCAAGTAGCCAGTAACGTATTACGAAATACTTAACACAGATTCTGCTTTGTCGTAGTTTCTTTAGTTACTCATCGGAATATTCGGGATACTTGGTAATACATGCCGGTAAATTAAGGCTCTGTAATAATGAATGCAATTAAACACCCAAAAACTCACTTCAATACGCTCTAGATATAAAATAAAAATTATAGTTTTTCATTTTGTGAATCCTGGAAATGGTAGAGTTCCACTTTATGTGTTTGTGTGGTAATTGACTGTTCCGGAAATGGTGACGGAAAATGAGGTTTTTTCGTTGACGAAAATGTGTGCTTTGCGCAGAATTTAGTTACGTAATAGTAGGAACCAACCAGTCAAAAATGCCTGAACACGACGCGACGGTTATATAAGTAAACCACCAATGCAAGCACTCGTATTTATTGTATAATCGCTCTTATTTTGGTACTTAACATTGAACGAAACCAGATTTTGAAAGTAAAAGTTTACTAATTTCGACAAAAATCACCTTAAAAACAATCCAATTATATACTATATATTGAAAGAGCGATTATTGTAATTATGAACGTATAGAATTCCTACTCTTCGTATGCGCAATTTGACGCACGCGTATCTCCGACGTATACAAAGTCAAAAACTTCCGAAGCATCAGTTTCAAATGACAACTTGCTAAAGATAGCCGCTCTTTTGGAATACACACACACACATTAGTGGTTTGGTTTATCAATTCGTGATTTACGTTTACACTCATTTTGAGTTATGTGGGTTTAGACTCAGTTTACACATTTTATGTTAGTGGTTTTCGTCTTTTGGATTCGTTACATATAGGTAAGATTCAAATTTCGTGCGGTTTTATTTTATTATTTTAAGCTCCCAATGATTGAAAAGTCATCGAATATTTTATGCTAAACGTTGAAAATATTATTATTTCGTTAATATTTTTATATATTTAATTACAAATATCTAATTAATCTAAATAATTTATTACTAAAAATATACGATTTTCGCATTCGTTTTGAGTGTCTAGGTTGCCGGTAATTAATGCCATAGGGTGTATTGAACTTATTGTTCCTCAATTTATGTTAATTTCTCAAATTTAATAGTAATTTTATGCAATTAATGTTATTAAAAAATATATTTTAAGATCTGTAACGTTTTTACAATTTTATTTATTTATCTTATAGACTTATAGACAGGGTTATTATTATTTGTTATTTTTATTATTGCAATTAATGATAGTTTGTGTTATTATTGTATTTTAATACAAAAATTTGCATTGAGTATATTTTAAGGAAGGGGTTTTAAAGCTTATTTGCGTTGCACTTGCACTTGTAGTTGCACATGCAATCGCATACAATAAACACATTGGTGAACAGAGTATAGGATTTATTGAATGTCAGATTTTCACTTGACCAAAAAATTATGAAATATGTTATGAAACCAAGCATTATAAATGTTTATGTTTAGTTAGCAATATGTTACCACTATTTTTGTTCCACATTATAGAAATCATACAAAAGTAAATACAAATCATAAGATGTTTTATTTCTTAGCAGATTTTTGACGAAAAACATTTCACTTAAACGATATTATGAGTGAATTTTCGAGTAATTTTTTTCGTGAATTGATAGAAATGATTGATTGCTCAAGGGCGAAATGTTTTAATAATCATGTAGGTAATTATAATAGGTCATTCTCGCAAATCCAGACGTAATCACGTAAGGTTACCTGAGATCTAATAACACGTTTCACAAAATAATATTGATAAAAAGCGATTTTTTTTTCATCCGAAATATTCCATTTTGAAAACCAGTTGGCCTTCGCAGCCCAGGTATTCAATTATAATTTACGAAATTTCCACCTAAAAAAAATCCCTATAAGTATATATATTCATATAAACAATAATTTTTTTTCGTTTATAACATTTGATTTTGAAATGTCTACATTTAACACAAATCAATCATAAAAAAAAAATCATTTGCGTCACCTCACTTCCTTATCATAAAAGGTTATATTTAATTAAGCGCCCCTAGACACACAACTCAATTAATACTGCCCTGCATTATTAGAATTAAAGTGAAATTGATGTGCAAATAAATTATAAAATTATATCATTATTACATTTTGCAATTATAATCAGTTCTAGTCTGTTATTTTATTATTTAACTACACATTTTCGTAATACCACATAAGGAAATGTGTGCTATTTTTGTAATATTTAACTTAAATTAAGCTCGTAATTAAAATTATTTTAATTGTATTATTGGGGTGTTAAAGAGAGATGCGAAATAGAGGTTAGAATTAATTAATTATTTGTGATGATTAGTTGATTTTGATTAGTTGGCCCACTAATTAGTGGAAACGACTACAAAATCGTGGTCCATTTCCATTAAACAGTTTTTTAGCTAATGTATCTTATAGAAATTCTGTAGACATTGTGTAATTGTTTCAAGGTCATGTGGTTTTAGCGCCTAGTTGGCCTACGCGGTTCTTTAACCACGAATAACCTAGTTAATGCCGTTTATGTTTGGTAACCTATTCGAGTTGTACGAAGAAATATCCAGTTATGGTTGAGGTATCAGGTTCGAAAATAAATAAAAATAGTGTTTAGCATTTCGGTGGTTATTTGTTGGATGGAGCCGGTTTTGCAAGTCCTCAAATATTTTTTGTTACACATTAATGATGGTATGCTGACGTCAATGGTTACCTTTCGTTTCGGAGGTTCACGTATGAGATTCAATAAAAAAAATCATATTACAACAATTTTTTTTATGAGTTTTATAAATTAATATTTGATTTATCATTTTTAACCAAGGCCAAAATGTGCTAGATTTCGAATTTTGGTTCGGAGTAAACGAATAAAAAATTATTCTCGCGATTTGTATTCTTATTTATTGCTATTTAAATATTGATGATTCGAAATATATTTCGTCGTTAAATTCCCAATGATTTTTTTAATTTTTTTTAATTTTATGTCATTGTTGACGCACAATTATTGACTTACAGTCAACAATTACATATTATTTACTTGGAATTGATACAAAATAACAATCATTTAACAAATACTCTTTATTTTATTTATTTTCTGTATACAAATCAGCTATGTTTGTTTTTCATATATAGATAGTTAATAAACATATTTTTAAATATGTATTGATCAGGATGTGTGTGCAAAAAATTATAATTTAAAATTACTTAAATAAAGTATATATATATATATATATATATATATATATATATATATATATATATATATATATATATATATATATATATATATATATATATATAAAAATATTTCGTAATTGGTTTTAGATTTAATAATTAAAAATGGAGTCAGCATCATCATCGACGACGGTCCCGATGACTGATATAACAGCACGTCGACGACAACTGAAGAGTCAACAATCGACTGTAAGCTCCAGGAGGCAGAATGCTGTTTGTGTGCGGCGAGCTTTCAAAGCTTACGGCCCCAAAAAGAACTCGAACGTCGTTCTAGATGGACTTAACATGACGGTTCCTAAAGGATCTATGTAAGTTATAAATAAATACTCATTCTACAAAAAAAATGAGTTAAAAAAGGAGGAAATATGAATAGGAGTTAAAATTATGAATATTGAGAGAATTGCTGTTTTGTGTCATTTTAAATGATTAGTTATTGGTGTATGTGGAAGTATAATTAAATGTTTCATAATTAGAATGATATTCGATTATCGTAAGTAGTTTCAGGGAAAGGAGAAACCACTTATGTGAAATGATAATTATTTTGTGTAAAGGTGTGTTTGCACTTACGCGGGATAAATGGACAGCTTACGCACTCATTTGACCTTGGCGATTGGTCAAGTTCATTGGCTTACAATTGCAAAAAAGCGCTTAAACAACCGCATAAGTATGTTGTTTCATAAATATAAAATAGTATATTTGAATATTCAACAATTTATAAAAATGTCGTAAAAGTACTGTTATTCGTGCGAGAAACACGATCGTAACTGTTAACTTTTTTTTAATTCTACGATCTGTAATTTATTATTCAAGCAAATATTCGAATATACAAACAAACAAATTACTTACAGACTTACGTCCATACATATATACATATACAGGTATAGGCCGACAAACACACAGATATGACAGAAATTCGAGATTGGAATAGACTTTAGCACGTGCTACAAACCAATGTTAACGTCGTATATTTACCATATAACAACGTAAAGTGTTTTATATGTTATTAGCGATTTAAATTACCTAACTATAAGTACACAGTATATAGTTACAATACCCAATCAATATACAACGTCCAAGGTAAAGTTATTTAGCACTTAGGATGGTTAAGAATCTCACTAAAAACGTAAGCTTCAAATTTAAACTCTAATTTACATAAACATTTTACCTCAAAACAGTCTCAGAGATTTATAGCAAAATAAACACATTTTTATTAACGCTATTTTTGTATTTATTTTATATAAAACATTATCAGTAATTTATAATTTTGATTTATAGCCAGTAAGATATATTTAAAAAAAAACTGTAATGGGTACTTTTTTAAGTTTATATATGTATCCCGCAATACTTATAAATTAAATGGGTTGATATACGTTATTTTAATAAATTACAGATTCAAGTTAGTTTAAATAATAATAAATAAGGAACTATTTATATATAAATAAAAACTTGTTATACATTTATTATTAATTTTATTTCAACTATATTTTATATTAATTTATCTCTGAACAAAATAGCCAAATTTATAATTTATTATACAAAACCAGATGTGTAAAATTCCATGAATTTATTCGATTTCTGATATCGTAATGACTCTTAAAATATTTAAAATATTTCCACAAACCAGTGGTGGATCGTCAGCTTTATACCAAATAAATACGGAATGGATGAAGGTAGGAGATAGATTAATTGTTTAAAGTGCCCTAGATGCACCGCCACTGGTGGAGTGCGTAATTTTTGACGCACCGAAAAATGCCCAACCGCTGATATAATATTTATGTAATGATGAAAAGAAATTGACAAACGAAGAAAATAAATAAAAATGGTGCAAAACGAGTTCAAGGCGATCATTATATTAAGATGGTTACATTATTTATG
Source organism: Nebria brevicollis (assembly GCA_944738965.1). Lineage (NCBI taxonomy): Eukaryota > Metazoa > Arthropoda > Insecta > Coleoptera > Carabidae > Nebria > Nebria brevicollis. Next base: position 935,404 of record OX122909.1, on the reverse strand, counting down.
AATAGAAAGTAAAAGTGTTTAAAGAAAAGTGAAATTGTTATAGAAGTTTATTGTATGAACCGGAAACACTGCCGAAATATTTTACGTTAGAATTCCGCATGTTGTTCAACAATTCCATTCGTTTACGTTATTAATATCTTATTACTTCATACACTCATAAAATATATAATAAACAATTATTCATTTATATTAAATTATGAGTTCTTAATATAATATAATAAAGTATAAATATATTTGTTATTTGAGTTTTGGATGTCAGGAATTATTATAATTTATTAAACAACAAATAATTTCAAATTTAACCAATTTATTTTAATTTAATAATTGTTTATTATTAGTAACTTTGACCAGAAATTATATTTAATATGTGAACCGCAATTTTGTTTATAATATTTATCAATTTGTAAATAAAAAACACAAAAACTATTTAATTATTATTATAAATACCACTTATATATAATTACAAATATACGAAACATAAATACGTCACTGACTTACAGCACTGACATGTTTCCTAGTAAACCAGTGTTGACAACAAACAAAAAATATATATTGCTAGTCTTTACGCATATGGTAACCGTAACACTAATTGCGCATATATATAACAAACTTAATATTTGCGCAACCCTAGATAAAATTAGTGAACTAAATAATAGGATAATTTGGTCACTTGCGAAATGAGTAAACAAGTGTAAATGCGCTTTAACTCAAATTAATTTAATGGCCGTTTTTATTATTATATTCTATAGAAATTAGTATTCCAAGTATACGATTACGTTCATTTCAAAAGTATCTATAATTATAAATGTTCCACTTAAGAATATAACATTTATTACAAATTGGACTCATCTTTAATTATCATTTCGTACTAGCCATCCTTGTACTTATTTAAACAAATATTAGCGTTATTTAATTAAATCGATTTTGGATTAATACATGTGTAATACATAAATAAATCATTGTCAAGTCAAGTCATTTTCTAATTTCATAGTATGTACTTTGCAATAATAAGAATGTGGTTTCATTTTCAATTCAAACTTGATCTAGTTACGTTATTTGTTCACAAATAACTTGAATCTTATAGATTTAAGTATAAGAATCTTTAGTGATTGAATTTGAGTGTTGATGACGTCATAATATAGACATACGTCATTATCCTGCTTAGTATGCCTAAAGAATATTTAGGTATTTAAAGACGGGAAATATTTATAATGAATCATAGTAAAAACTATGTCAATTACCTATAAGTAAATATTTGAATAAATACGTAAAAATACTTAGAATTCTTATATGTTACTTACAGACATTGACTACAAATTGACTAAAACACAATAATTTATTGTTTTAGTAAACCTATTTGCTATGAATTACAAATGAACGAAATATTTTTATTAAATATAATCACATATTGTTTCTATTATTGTGTTATTTCTTTATAGTTATGGATTACTTGGTGCTAGTGGTTGCGGTAAAACTACACTACTTAGCTGTATTGTTGGTCGCCGGACTTTAGGCAGCGGGGAAATATGGGTGTTGGGTGGAAAACCTGGTTCAAGAGGCAGTGGAGTACCTGGACCCAGAATTGGTTACATGCCCCAGGTATATCATCTTAAATGATTACACAATTTGGTTTTTTAATAAATCTCTAACTATTATAATTATATTTTTAGGATATTGCTTTATATGGTGAATTTTCAATTCGAGAAACCTTATTATATTTTGGATGGGTATGCGGAATGACTACTGAACAGGTAATTAATTAATTAAAAATATTTTATTCAAATAACCCTATAGTTCTTATAAAGTTAGACTATTAGATATAGAATTTTTTATAAAAAGGTGTTAATTGTAATTTTGTTGTTAGATTGATGAGAAATTGGATTTCTTGATTAAATTCTTGATGCTACCATCCGCTAATCAACCGGTGAAGAACTTGAGTGGTGGTCAACAAAGACGTGTTAGTTTTGCAGCCGCGTTAGTGCATGATCCCGAATTGTTAATCCTGGATGAACCTACTGTAGGAGTCGATCCTGTCTTACGACAAAAGTACGTCGATTCTTTATTGTCAATAACTCACGCAGCAATATTGAAACAAATATGTTTCTAGAACCATATAAGTCGTAAAAATATGTTTAGTAATTAATTTTTATCTTTAGTATTTGGGACCATTTAGTCCATATAACTAAAGGTGGTGCAAGAACAATCATTGTCACAACACATTACATTGATGAAACTAAACAAGCGCATTTGGTAAGTGTCTTTAAATATTCGAGACGTTTCCGGTTGTGTTATTTTATATTTATTATGTAGATTGGTTTGATGCGTGGTGGATATTTCTTGGCGGAAGAGTCGCCAAATCGACTAATGCAACAATGGGGAGCGGAATCGCTCGAAGATGTTTTCTTAAAGCTGAGTGTTATCCAAAATATGGGGAAACGAAGGCGATCTTCAATTGCGCAAGAAGTCGTCGAGACAATCAGTGTACCTTCTGGTGCGGTCAATGTAAGTCTATATGCATCTCTAAAGATACTATTCTATAAGTCTATAAGTTTGAAAATAAAAATACGATTCTTCTCTTTATGATTACTCAAATTATATAAATATTTAGCTAGACAGTGAGGACGTAAGTCTAATTTATGCGCTTCTAGTGTATATATTTATAGATTTTTTCTAATTTAGGAGGCAGCAGTGATTGATGATGAAATCGGTGAGATTAGCGGTGAATTTGGTGACAATGTTTCCATGTCTAGTCGAGGTGCAGGCCGCCGTGTGTCCCTCATCCCTGACGATATTGTTGAGGCACCCCCAGAACTCCCCCCAGATGATGAAGTACCCATGACGTTCTTCGACTATTTCAAGATTGTCAGTACAGTGCATTTAACCGCACTTATCTGGAAGAATTTCTTATGGATGTGGCGAAATGTACCGTAAGTTTTAACTAATACAATGAGTGTTAAGATGTTAATTATTCGATTGTATATTTTAGTGTTATGATATTTATTATCGGTCTCCCTGTGGCACAAATTGTGCTCTTCTGCTACTCTATTGGTCACGATCCTAAAGGTCTTCACATTGCTATTAAAAATCATGAGGTGAACGTCAGTGAGATAGGATGCCCTTTAGTGCATGGTTGCAATACAACTTATATGAGTTGCCGCTATATCAAATTCTTGGAAGAAAAGGATATGATAGTGGTAAGTTACTTAAAATATTTTGTTGTTGTTAAAGTATGTTTATAATTATTACACACATTTTTTTTAGGATTATTACGAAACGGATGACGAAGTCAAGCATCAAGTACTCAAAGGTGGTGCTTGGGCTGCTGTTATATTCCAAAAGAACTACTCAGCTGCGTTCGCGAACCGAATCGATTTCGGACGAAGTGTTATGAACTGGGATGTGGAGGCGTCCGAAATAGAAATTATTTTAGACAGATCTAGTAAGTACTACATACACTAATACATCATAGACATATTTATTAACTATTAATTGTTCTAGATCAACAATTATCCACGCTGCTATGGAGGGACTTTAATTACGCGTTTTTAAAATTCATCAAAGAATATTTAACAAGCTGTAGTTATTTAGGCGGTGTCGGTGAAGTACCTATTCGGGTAAAATATTTTATAAAACATACATAACAAATTTCGTATTAACGCCATTTTATTTCACAGTTTAATGAGCCTATTTATGGTACAAGTGTGCCTAGTTTCACGGATTTCGCAGCGCCCGGCATTATTTTAACGTAATATACCACATACAATGCCACGTATATTAATAATTAATTGTTTCGTTTTATAGGATCATTTTCTTTTTGGCGGTTGCGCTTACATCAGGCGCTATGGTTTTAGAACGAAATGAGGGTAGTTTGGAGCGGTCTTTAGTTATTGGTATAACTGGGATAGAATTGTTGTGTTCGCATGTCATCACACAGTTTTTGGTTATGGCTGGTCAAACGTTATTCGTCCTGGTGTGGTCGTTCGCGTTATACGGATTGACGAATAATGGGAATATTGGTTGGGTGCTTTTGTTGGTACTAATGACCGGTTTATGCGGAATGTGTTTTGGTAAGTTATTCAATTATAAATCAATTTTGAATCGCAATATATAATAAATTGTGTTTATGCAGGGTTTGTTGTGGCTTGTGTTTGTGAAAATGACCGCTCGGCGACGTATATGGCCATGGGCAGTTTTTTGCCCATTGTAATGTTATGTGGGATAATTTGGCCAACGGAAGCCATGTACCACATACTGCAACACATCTCAGTGTTTCTGCCATTGACGAAATCAACGGAGAGCTTGCGATCGATTTTGCAGCGAGGCTGGGGGATGGATAACTATGTCGTGTATTCCGGATTCATTTCCACACTTATCTGGATCCTTATATATTTAGGATTAAGTATTTGTTTGTTGAAATTCAAGAAAGGTTAAGTGTTTTTTATTTAGTGATTTATTTTGGTTAGTTGTTTGCTCAGTTTGATTTAAGTTTTAGGATTAATTCAAGTTATGAATGTTTTTAGTGATTCTGTATGTACTTAGTGTTACTACCTAAATAAGAACTCCCTTATTTGCCACTACTTTAAGATAACAAATGTAAATTAATTAGTAAATTTAAAAATTGCAATTTATTTTCACTTATCTGCTTATTATGTGACACTAAAGAGGATTGATACGTTTGTAAACTATTTATTAGTAAATTTGGTTTATTGTTTTTACTATACACATTTTAAATAATTTCTAATTATTTAAATAAAATGATTGTTTTAGTTATTTTCGTTGAAATAAACCGAAATATATAAATAAATGTTTGCTATAATTAAAATAATAATAAATATTATATAGGTATATACAATATTTTTTTATACAATTAGAAAATGGGTTACTGTGATGTTGATAAGAAATTTAATTATTTTAAAGTTGAATTAACACGAAAATTGTTAGTTTAGTTGATATAGTTGTTAGATTTTTTTTTTGTAAAGTGAGTTTTAATATTAAATTATAAATTATTATTGATATATATATTTGTGTTATTATTCAGAATTCATTTTTAGATTATATATGTATTAACAATAAATTTGATTCTTTAAAAGTTTATTATAGTTATAATATAATATAGTAACCTGGTATAACGGTGTTGAGGCTCGTTGGCAAATCCGCAATTACTCCTTTCTGCCCGTGTGTGGAGGACACCGTGGAATTAATAAGGACCACAAGGAAGATAATAAAAACGTCTGTATGTATTCCTCAAATAATGTATTACTTGTAACTTCATTTACAATTTAAACAAATACATATTTTAACCAATTAATTTTATATATTTTTGTTTATAGAAAGTTCAGTCGATTGAAGACCAATCTGCACCCCATACCCCCCTTTATAAATATAATTTATTGTACATTATTTTTTAAGTGAATTTATATATTTGAATTAATATTACTGTGCTGTATTTAATTAATTTATTATATATTTCATTGTTGTAAGTTGATATTGTCATAAATAATATATTTGAATTATATGTATAAACAATTGTACTTGTAAAAATGATTTTTTTTGTATTTATTACACTTGATTTTAAATAAAAATATTATAAAATATACTTACAGTCTTTACTTTACCTTTTAAAATGGGTACTTTTTGTTTTTCAGGTTATCCGTTAAAAAAAAACGGGTTAAAAGTCATGTAAAAAAAAAAAAAATTTTAAACTTATATAAAATTCAATTAAAATTTTGAGGTTAGAATTAACCTAAAAATTTTAATTAAAAATTTTGAGGTTAGATTTAACCTCAAAATTTTAATTAGCAAAATTTTGAATTTTTTTGACCATTTGGTCGAAAAAAACTCGAAAATTGCTAATTAAAATTTTTAGGTTAATTCTAACCTCAAAATTTTTTGAGGTTAGAATTAACCTCAAAATTTTAATTAGCATTTTTCGGGATTTTGTTGACCAAATGGTCAAAAAAATTCGAAATTTTGCTAATTAAAATTTTGAGGTTAAATCTAACCTCAAAATTTTTAATTAAAATTTTTAGGTTAATTCTAACCTCAAAATTTTAATTGAATTTTATATAAGTTTAAAATTTTTTTTTTTTTTACATGACTTTTAACCCAAATTTTGATCGTTTTAGATAGTTTTTCTCGAACATTTTTTTTAATTTACCCCTCTGTAAGAAAAAAAAAGTGCTTTTAAAAGCATCTTTTAGGATTGTTTTCAGGATTTTAAGGTACAGTAAAGGACTATATGTATGTTTTATAATGTTTTTATTTAAAACTAATTAATATTACAACAAAAATCATTGTTACAAGCAAAATATTCAAAGCGGAAGTATTTCGTATTTATAAACAAATACACTCTTATAAATAAACATATATTCAACATTATTTGGTACATATAAATAATATTATAACATGTTAAGAAAAATATCCGTCATGTCTGACCCTGAACTTTCTTATTTACATTTTGGTTTATCATTAGACTTTAAAATTTATGAAGATCATAGGCAAGACATATTGTTTATATATGCTATTGTTAAATAAATGGACAACAATATTTATTATAAATGAGTTGTTTATAATGAGGTTATCATACTGCGTATAAGAAAGTAAAAAAGTGTGTTTCTACGAACTTTTTTCAAAAATATATCAATAATTTATTTCATATTTATTAATAAATAAACTTATAAATAAACATATATATATATATATATATTAATTAAGAAATGCTTTTTAAATATATAAGATGGTCGTCAGTATATTATCATAATTATTTACAATTGTTTATTATATATTTAATACATTTATTATTTAAATGAACTATATTAAAGAGTGCACATTTCTAAAATAAATAGTTATCACTTTTAAACGAAGGAAAAGAAATAATAATAAATTCTTAAAATCACTTAAAAGTACTCATTCTAAATTTAAATATATCAAAACATATTTATTTATATTTACAACAATTGCAATTCTATTTTAACATCATCATCTACATGTGTTCTTCTATGGGCGGCTAATTGTCCAGATTGCGTATATCTGCAACAATAAAATAAACAAACATATATAAACAAATTGATAAAAAATAGTACGCATATTTTATATCATATATTTTACCTATTCCCGCAAATCGAACACAAATAAGGCTTCTCCCCGGTGTGAGTCCTAACATGGCACTTAAGTGTTCGACTATCACCGAATAACTTCCCGCACAACGTACATGGGTGATTTTTGATGCCAAGATGTGTCCGTTTATGTGCCGCTAAGTTAGAAGATGTATGGTAGCGTTTGGGGCACTGGTCACACGCATAGGGCTTCTCCCCTGTATGGGACCTCATGTGGATGGCTAAGTCGGCGGCTCTAGCAGCACGTTTACCACAAACAGCACATTGGAAACGCTTCTCGCCTGTATGCGTCATATTGTGAGCCACCAAAGCGCATTTACTCACAAAAGCCTATTTGAAATTTAAGTATATATTAACATCTATAAGCTACAAATAAAATGTATGAATGGAAGAGGATTCTTACTTTGGGACACGCAGAGCACTTGTATGGTTTTTCTTGTGTGTGTGTCCTCATATGAATGCGCAAATAGGAGGATGTTGCGAATGCAGCATTGCAAACAGAACACCGGAACGGTTTCTCACCAGTATGGACCCTATCACAAAAATATATATATAAAGATAACTAGAAATAAAACAGACACAATGTGGATTGTTTTGTTTGGGTAATAAAAATTACCTATAATGAGCGGTAAGAACAAATGAGTGCGCGAAACGTTTACCGCAAGTGGTACACTCGTAATTCTTTTCGCCGGTGTGCGTTTTGTTGTGGGCTAGTAAACTGTGTGGATCGGCGAAACGTTTGCCGCAAACGTCACAGATTACTGGTTTCTCACCCGTGTGCACTCGCGTATGTATCTAAAACACACACATTTATTACGATATACTAATGATTCTTAAGTGATACACAAAAATAAATTAGTATTTAAGTCTTACCATTAGATGATTTGGTTCGTAAAAACGTTTGCCGCAAGTCGTACAAAGATGTTTGCGTTCACCTCCATGTGTTCGCATATGTTTTGCTAGACTTGCATTCACGGAAAATGTTTTTCCGCAATCCTTACATTTAAACGGTCGGTAATCTTTATGCGATCGCATATGATCATGTAATTGCTTCATAACTATAAATACATCATACAAATATTACTTTCGCAAATAAAATCTAAACATAGATAATTCAAAAGAAAATTATTTTTGCTTTCATTCAAAATTAAAATACATATATCATATAAAAAAAAAAACATAAAATTAGTTGTACTCTTACATTGGAATTCTCTTCGACAGATTCCGCATTTTTTCTTTTGTTTATGTTTTGCGGCATGTACAATTAACGTAATTTCTGTTTTAAAAACTTTATTACATTCATCGCATTCATATTTATGCCCGTCTGTCTCTTGATTGGATTCGTTCTCTTCGATTTTCAATGGATCGTCCACTTTCTCGGAATCGCTATCGGAACTATCGAGCACATCTGGCTGTTTAACAACCCTCGAACTACGTCGAAGTTCTAGCTTGGTTGCCTCATTTTTCTAAAATACAACAAATTATTTCATACATAAATAACAAAATATAATTTAAAAAAAAAACTACAATTGCTTCCGAATGGATTTCATCGAATTCTTCGACGTTTTCGTTTATTATCTCTTCTTTCGTTTCTTCGTAGACAATTTTCGTAATGGTTTCTTCGTTTTTGATGTTAAAACTCTTTTGAAAATCTTCTAATGTTATAGTTTCATTGCAAAACGCCGCTCGCAACTGCGACTCGGATTTTTGGCATTGTTGTTTAAAAGAGAACGCTAATTTCAATTGAAACGCACAATTTGCACATACCATATTTGGTAAACCATCTTCTAAATTCACCTAAAATAAATCTCATCATCATACATACACATCAATTATTTTAATTTTACAAAATATACAAACGAAAAAACAATAATATTCTACATATTTGCATGAAAATACATCTTACTTTAACAGACGCTAAATTATCCAACATTTCGCTTAACGTATTCTCGAATAACGATCGCAAATCATTACACTCATTTAAACACGTCCGACAAATCCGCTCTAAATTTGTTGTTTCTGTTTCGACAACAATTTCATCCATATTAATACAACGAATGATTTTTAATTTTAATACAACTAGAAATGCAAAGAAACTTGTATCGGATTAAAATGGCGATGCAATGACTTACAGTGTTACCACTCACTCACTAAAAGCAAGGCGAATTAAAACAATTGTTATTGAAACAAAACTTATTCTAATCCCACCCCAAATATAATCAATATTAAAGATATTTACTACACATATCTATTTTAAAACTCCCGTCTTGTTAACACAATTCATTAAAATTCGATCTAATTTAATACATTTATTACTTGTTGGCTACACTAGCTCAGGAAGCAACGTCGAGAAATAACTACAACATGAACATAGCTGCACTAAAACGCATAAAATAAATGATTTTATGGTTATTTAATATAAAATAAGTCCCTTACTATTTATAATTTACAATAAAAGAGTATATTATTATTTCAAATAAAATGTTCTATCTAGTTTTGTAGTAAATATCGAAATAATAATATATAAAATTAATAAATTAAATAATAAATAACTGTAAAATGTTAAGGAATAGGAGATAATTGAATATATTTAAATTTTCTAAACAGTGATATGTAATATATTTTATTATTTTTTTTATAAAACTGTTTGTTACTTATAAACATTTAATTGTTAATATTTGGACATTTATAAATATATGTTGAGCTTATTATTAATCAGCACATTTTATGAACGACTTTAAGTATATAAGTTGACCTATTTATTTCATAACATGATTGCCGCTTTGTTCAAAATTAGTTAATTGTTGTAAAAAAACGCCTAATTAAAAGTGTAAACAAATGTCTTCATTCATGTTATTGCTCTAGAAAAAATATTAATTCATTTCATGTCTTTTTGAGTTACTTAAAAATTGACTAGATAAATATACAAAACGATTTTGTTTAGAAATATGGCACATGTCTATTCGATTTAAACATAACTTTCGCCCTTAATCGACTTGATATAAGACAACCGATCATGTTTCCGCTGCATTTTAACAAACATCTCTTTATCCCGATTATTATTTTTCAACGACGTGCATTCCCCCACACACGCCTCATCCTCTTGCGTCTCTTTGCTTTTCGAGTTTCTATGACTATACCTACTCCAAAACGACTCATGACTAGACGTATTCGTACTCGACGTATTTTTACGACTCGAATTAGACGACTGGTGTTTCTTACGCTTAATTTTATAACCGCACAACCTTAGGAAACCGTTACGGAACTTCGAACTCATTACATTGTACAGCACAGGGTTAATAGCTGAATTAATGTATAACATTATTCGACAGAAATATAATAGGATATAATAGCCTTCGATGCCTAAATTGGAGACGCTTTCGTCTGAAACGAAAATGATCCATAGTGTGAGCGCGCGAAATGGTAGTAGGCAAATGAAAAACGCTAGTACAACGGTGCCGAGCATCAGCACCACCTGTTTGCGGTATTTTAAAGCGTTCTGCGAGGGCGCTAAGTTTTTTACCGGTGCTATGATTTTCGGATTTTCCATGAGCGTTTTCGCTATAACCGTGTATAAGATTAGTAAAATTGCTAACGGCACAAAAAAGAATACGGATACTGTTAGAATGAAAAATAACGCAGGCCAGAAGTGGTCTGCTTGGGTCCAACATACTGGTACGAAGGACCCGTCGAAATATTCTTCGAATTTGTACTCTGCGACCGCCAATATTGGGCTGAAAATAATAAATAGTTATTATAACACACAATTTAAATAAATATATATATCATTTAACGATTTAAATTTGTTTTTATTATATGTGTAATATAATACCAATTGTTTCACATATTTATTAATTGAAACACTGTAGAAACTAGTTGTAATACACTATAGACAATTGCAGTGGCGTTGCAAGAAATTAAAATCTAACAGACTATTAAAATCGAAGTTTTAACGGAAATATATCTTATTTTTATTGTCTATTTGTATGTTTGTTTGTATGTACACCTATACGTGTCTGTCTCTTTGTATGTTTGAAAAGCTTGATAAGTTATCTGTAATAATTAACTAAGCGGAAGTGGTACTAAATGGTATTTCCAGTTTTTAAGTTATTTTAAGAAAATAAACATATTTAGGAAACGAGAGAACAATATGATTATCTACGGTTTTTGTTTGAAAAGTTTTTGGATATTGCTTCCGGTTTACGTGCTATAATACTAAAATATTCGCAAAAACGTATTAAGGGAAGTTATACGCAGGCCACATAAGATAGTTGTAATGAAAATATAATAACTAGCAACGCCACAGGAATTTATTTGAACTTGCAATCGCCATTCTAAGTTATTAAGTAGGTATATATTAAAAATTCCTATGTATATTATTTTTAAAATGAATTTACATTTAAATTTTATTATAAACATGATTTAAAAGTGTAAATTGAACAGTGAAACGCTCTTAAAATAAATTTCGTAACGATAATTGTTTATTATTTACACAAAAAATCATGATGCAACTTATTGTACAGTTATTATAAATAAACTAATTTAGCTTTGTCTATTCTAATTACATGAACATTACACAATTACAAACATAACCTCATTCTACTTGGACAAGTACATACGTACATACACGCATAAAGATGGCGACTACAAGCTTAACTAATCTCACATTTAATAACAACACATTTCATTCACTCGAAAATCACAAAACAAATTTACCATATTTTAAAATTAAATAATACTTACATTCTTATAGTGCCGCAAAAATTAGATTTGTAAAAAAAGGGAACAATTACCAAAAAATAATTAATCGCTTTATTAAGTTTTATTTATTAAAACTATATTAACATTTACGAATATATATTTATATAGAATCGTTGCAAGCTGTAAAAGCTATGACGTCACATTAAATGTAACAACTTGCGCTTCGATTCTATATATTAGAGGTTATATAATAAATATTATAGTTAATATCTTTGGTGACATACGTTATAAAATATGTAAAAAAATATTTTGTAAATGATGAAATTAATTATACATTATTTTTGGACGTTAAAAATGCAAAATATATATGATCAGTTATACTTTAAAAATGCTTCAGTTAATGAGAAGGGTGGAGAATAGCAAAAGAGGTGGAAGAGGAAGGGAGAAGTGGGTGGGAATAGAAACAGGCGTGTAGATAAATGGGCGGGAATGGTAGAGGAATAGGAGTGGTAGTAGAGTGGGCGTGGTACAGGAATGGGCGTAGTAGGGGAGTAGGAGTGGTTAAGGGTTTAAAAACCGATCATAATATATGTATTTAGTATTAAATAGCTGTTTTTTTTTTAATATAAATAAATATTCAAACAAAACTCTCAGATTCAACGTTTGGGTTTTTGTTACTAAACATTTCTTTTAAATATAAATCATCTTCGAAAGTCTTTAAATGTTCAATTGTTGTTAAAATGTTTGAATGATCAGTGAAAATTGTATTATTTTGCGTATCAAATCTATTCATTTTATCTAAATTATCTGAGGTTTCTTTCGAATCTAAATTAATATCTAACATATTTAAATCACCATCGTCTAAAGGGTCTAAATGTTGAATTTCTATCGCATCAACTTTAGACCTATTATAAGTTTTAGATTCCAACAGTTCCAACGCTTTAGAACCAGTCGTTTTTTTAGCATTATTTAAACTAGAATTAACGTCACTATGTAATACTGCCAACTCTAAACTAGACCTAAACCCACCACTGTGAACATCGTTCAGTTCTCGGGGCTCGATTTGTTTGATATTTAAATTAATTTCTATAATATTCAATTGTTGTATTTGAACCAATTCTGGTTCGATAACCGATTTCCTCAACGGACTTTCCGTGCACATTTTCGTGCGCGAATCATTCGAACGATTCGAATCAGGACTATCACTAATATTTTTCAACACCATCGACTGGTGGCGCGTTCTAAAACTACCTTGACTTCTAAAAGTACTACTACGATATGAGTTAACCGTTGTACTTAAAGTACCGTTACGCGAACGTCTAAAATATAATTTACGGTTTTTCGAGCACAACAGAAAACCTTCCCGGAATTTCGAGCTCATTAAATTGTATAAAATAGGATTCACAACAGAATTCAAATAAACCATGATGCGACAAAAGTACAAAATATTGTAATACTTTTCTATACCTAATCGATTAACTGTTTCATCCGATACTAAGATGATCCAAACGGTGAATACTCTGAATGGGATTAGACATAAGAAGAAGCTTAAGACTACGGTGCCAAGCATTAGGACTACTTGTTTTCGAGCCCTAATGCTATAATTGTCGATATGTTTGTTTAGGACGATTTTGGCAGCGTCGGAAATGAGGTTTTTTGCAATGATTGCATAAATGATTAATAGTAGTATTAGGGGTATGATGAAAAATATAAAAATTGTCATTAGGAAATAGAGGGCTGACCAAAATGAGTTTGCTAATGTGTGACAAGCCGGTACGGAGGTTCGGTCAAAATATTCCACGTGTTTGAATTCGGCTATGCTCAAAATTGGGCTGAAATAGTAAACAAATGTCATACTTAATTAGTTCATAAATCAATCAAACGTCGAAATAGTCTTTCTCAATTATATGCTAGTTTCAAACCAAAACTCAATAAACAAACGACTTTAAAACAAACATAGAAAACGACGTAAGAAGTATAATATACTTGAAATCATAACAAATTAGAAATCATAAAATAGTTTTAAGTCGTTTTTAAATCGTTGTACCGCAATTAATAAAATACTTTTCGTACATTTCGACTCACTAATTACACAAATAATTCATCAATTGGCGTGGGTATAAATTAGAAAAAGACTATTTCTAGATTAGAAGTTTATAAATTGTAATTGAGATTTATGTACAAATTTGTTAATAAAATGTTTAAAAAAGCAAAAGGTTTTTTTTTATAGAAAATTGTTTAGTATTTATTTACAATTGGATTAAAGGTTTGGTACACAGGTGAACACAAATATACAACACAAGCATGTAGGACATAGTATATAGGATCACACAAATAGGATGATTTTGAGTCTATATAGACGTAACAGATATTTCCAAAATGCTGATTTTAAAATACAAGTTACTTACATCATATGTAGTTCACGACGGTGTAGTGTATCAGTGTTTTGTTTCAAGGTAATAAATTAACTAGGGTCGTTAATCAGAGCAATTTGATGCTGACTCTTAACGTTTTTGACGTTTCACGGGGGCTAGTTCACTTTATTTAGAATTTGAACCAAAGTTTCAGCAATAAATCACGAAACTTAACGTTCAAAAAGCCACATGAAACACTTACACCCCGATAACATACTATTGCGCATACACTTCCCAACGTACCACCGAAAAACAACTTTACCAAAATCCAATAAATACCAAAAGTCAAACAAATCTCTATATAAACACAAAACAGTTCAATGCACTCTATAACTTAAAGCTAATTGACTAAAACGTATGATTATTACACTTAGAGTAACCCAAACAATAATAACCGAATACTTAAGCTCGTATTGGGTATCGTTTTTTTGCCGATAATCGAAGAGCACTCAGATCAGATATCACTAAAAATCTCAGCAAATATTGATCCAGGACCGGCTTAAGTGGTAACATGAGAATGATAACAAAAATGTCGATGCCAATCCAAAGTAAGCCGTAATTCTGTAAGAGTATTACAGGCTTAATAGATATGTATTTCTCAGAATCGAACCATAAATTAATTTAAAAAAAAAAGAGCCCCTATGTAAGTAGGTTAAATAAAAAGTAATCTGCGTTACGAATTTCGGTAGAAAATGTCAAAACAAAGTCATTTATATAAAGCGGCATTTGTGCCGCACCAGTGAAATGCTCGCAAAAAACACTCATAAGAATATAATTTAGTTAATGTCGCGAAATTAGTTATTTCTGCGGAAGCAGTTTATTTATATTCCGCCTCAGTGCCATAACAGGCAATGTATTTTTAAATGTTGAAAATCGATTAAATTTCTAGTTTTCATTTCATTTTCTGCTCGTTAAGAACCGAATTGAACATTTTTTAATACATTTGCTCCCTAAAAATTCCTTAAATAATCCGCTCTGCAGTCCTCATTCAATTAAAATATCCTTTTACGAGCAGACATCATGCGTTTTATCCACGCACAAAATGATATCATGAAAACGAAATACGTAATATATACTGCGTTCCATCTACATTTTACAGAGTGACACTCTTATAAACGTTTTTTATGGTTCAGTAGGGAAATAAACGCCCAAACAGTACCTAAATTCAATACATCTGTTATACGATTCGAAATACCAAAAAATTTTTTAGGGCTTTTTATATGTAGATATTTATTAGAAATGTACGCAGTATAGAATATTTTACAATTTAAAAAAACATTAAATTTTATATTGTCGAGTGAACAGTTAAGTGATTTAACGCTCAATTCATACCGAATGTAGTCAATGAAGCTCGTTTAGTCAAAAAGCTTTGTCAATGTATGTATATTGGGTTATTAAGAAACGAAATTGAATTTATGAAACAATTTTTGGTGAAAATGATTTAACATTTCACGAATCAAATAGAAAAATAGTTAGAGTTGCGATTTGAAAAAGGTACTGTAAGTTACAGTGAAACAAAGACAGTTTTGTAGTGAGAAAAAGGATAAAAAGCACTAGAAGCACCAGACAGCTTATAGCGGATGTATTAGTGTTAGTTGTACCGAAACCGGAAGTGAGCGGATCCGGCATTGAGACGAACAAAATTGCATTTGTCTGAAGCTAGGACGCGAATATATATCAACGAATGTTTCAGGATTCGAGCATTTCTGTTGCGGTGGAAAGAGGGTGTACGTCACAGTGGGTTTCAAGTGGTCATCCATTAGTGTTTCCCGCTATTTCTGAAACCGGATGTGGCATATCGGATCCCGAACTATCCAATTATTGTCGGCAGACGTGGAATTTTACAGTTACCAGTAGTACTAAAGCAGTTCTTACATTTTTTTTGACCAGAGACAAATAGTAATTAAGTTTTAAATTTGGGTGCGAGTTAAACGCGAAATTTATACGTATTCCAATTGGTGAGAGCTTTTATTATAACAGTGTGTTTATGCTTGGTTTATGGAACCGCGAAATATATACATACATTTGCTAACAATTTTGGGGTGCACTATTAAAACCGAACATAATTACCGAATACATTGTTGTAACCCTTAATTTGGTCGAGAATGTCGGAACATTCCGGTGAAAGCACACACTGTAACATTGCTCTTGACATTGGCAATGAAACACACGGCGAAAACCGAGCGCCGGAAACGGACGCATTTCAACGCCTACAAGACACCCTTATGTTACGCGATAGAATTGAATTTATCTACCAATAAAATATGGAGCGAGACCCTACAGGGTCACTCAGTCAAGTTACAACTTGTGTGAAATTGATTCAAACACCACTAGTGGGTACATGAATAGGGAATTATGGGCGATCGTGCGAACTGATAACCCAGAATTGGACTCGCCTCAAAACCATTCCAAATGCTACAATTATTGCTAAAGGGTCTATTGCACTACTAGTTGGCCCAAAATAACGTCATAGTGAGCTTTAGAATTGTTTTGATTTATAATTTTAGATTTATTTAGTGTGGCATTTCGTAATATAGGGAAAATGATAGGATAGGACTAATTATAAGTTAAGTTAAATAATTTGAGTCAGACTCTGTTAGAAAATGTGATCAGAGTTCTGTAGGGCGTAAAGATTCTATCCTCATATTTTAGCAGGGCTTTCCTCATTTCTAAAATAGCTTTCGTCGCCTTTTCCTCATAGGATTATCCACCCTGAAGGCAATTTTCGGCAGTACCGACAATCCCGATATCGGGATGTAGACATCTCAAGGTTACACATCAAATTTCTTTTTGTATCTATATTCGCACATATACACAAAAGAATCGCGACTAGCTTCGAAATTTATTTCATAACACAACACAAAATTTTGATAAGGTTCCTTAAAATATCAAAAAAAAAAAACAAACACCAAGTCGTTTTATTACACTTGATAGATGATAGGTTCAACAACTCATGCATTTAAACAATAAAAGCGCAACTTACAAAGCAGTTCCCAAACATTTAATAAAGTTTGTTTAAATACTATGCAGTTCTTACCTTGTGAAGACTGCTGCGAAAAACCAAGCTAAAAGACATATAAGGCTCGCGCGGGTTTTTGTGCACACATAACCCGCCTTAAGAGGCTTACAAATCGCGTAATACCTCTCGAAACTTATCGCTAATATCGTCAGCACAGACGCATGGGCCACCGTCATCTCAACGAACGGCACTGCTTTACCTAAAACAAACCAAAACATAATCTTCACTAAAGTGCAACCACACCACCACAAATAGACATATAAAACGATTTATTATTAAAAATAATACTTATTTAAAGATATAAAAGTTACATTTAATGGTGACGTCACTAGGAGAGTGTATCCAGTGTTTTTTACAGCTTACAGTTGGTGACACTTTCGTGTTAAGTTGTAACCAGTAATAATTAATTTTTATTGGTGATTTTTGTATGAATTGTGATACAAATTGTGTAAAAATATTTAATGAATGATTGGGAATTGTTAAAAATTCGCGTAAGTAAACAAACTATAGGTGGAAACAATTTGAAAGTTTAATATGTTTTATAGTTCAAAGTCGTTAAACGCTCATATATTTAGATCAAAGTAATTTTTCAAAAGATATTTATATTTGTGTTTCACCGGTTGATGAGTATTTACATAATATCGTCGCGGATTGCTTTTATTTTTGCGGCATTTCTCAAATGGTTTAACGGACATCTGTTCGCGTATTTTTTTTCCGAATGTTGAAAGATGTCTTAACACTAATGACCCTTAAAATTACGCTAAATTATTTGTTTAACCAATTAGGATTCCAACGCAACGTAATCATCAATTATATTCCACAAAAATGCACTTTACGTCACCTTGCCGATCTATGATCACCCACAAAATCGTTTTTCAAAAACAAATTTTGACAATGCACACGTGGCAAACGCATTTACGCTTCATTAATTTACGCTATTTTTATACACGCATCAATCGTCCACACTAAATATTTATTTAATTTTTAAATTTACGCCCAACACAAAAAAAAAAACACAACAGTGCACCAATTTGCTCCAAACACCAGTGTTACCAATGGAAGCACATTTATACTAAATGTTTAGACCTTGCATGTTCTTTACCTTTTTTTTATAAAACGCGTCGCAAACGTATAAGTATTATAATTTGTATAATATCTGGGACTAGATAATTGATAGTGTTAAATACGGTTTTATTGTTAGAAAATCAAAATTATACGCGTGTTGGGTTGGGATATAATGAAATCGGACGTTTTAATTAATAATTAGTGATTAAGTGTGGCTGGGATTGTAGAAATTTGTAGGTGTTAGCTAATAAAAATTAAATTTCGCGTATACAATTAGAGAATGCTTTAGTTTGGAACAAAGTCCCTTCATTGTTTTGTTTGGAAGCTGAATAAGTGCTATATGGTGATGGTATGTTCTAAATTCGTGTTCTGGGGCGAGGGTGAGCTTTTGTTTTGTTACAGGGTTGTATTAAGTGTAATTAAACATTTAATATCACTTCAATGTGATATTACACTACTAACTTAAAGAACCGCTTGTATATAATGTATAGACACATTATTTACATAAAGTTCCATTATTCCCTCAATCATAAATATTAATTTTCTAAAAGATAATTAAAATATAATATCATAATTTATAACTCGACGATTTAATTAACATTTCTACTTAATGCAACCCTGAGCACACTCTTTAATTACTGTTCAAGACGTACTTAATTACAGTACGAGCAGTGGCTGTAAAAATGTCCACGGCTTAAGTTTTAAATGAAAATATATCTACACTTTGATTTTTTTTTTGAATTAGTAAATATATATTAACTTTTAAGATACTTTTACACCCACTGCACGCAGGGGTTGCGAGGGGCGTGTTTGAAGTGTATGGGTGGGTGTGTAAGGGGATGGTTAGGTGAGGGAGGAGAGAGGTTGGGCGTGGTGGAGTACGAGGCGTGGGGAAGAGGTGTTGCGACTAAAGTATTGTGGAGAGAGATTAGGAGGTGTGGAGAGAGGCTAGGAGTAATGTTTGAGAAGCTCTGTTTTGTGAGCTTAACTTGCGTTTTGGTGTAGCACAGATTTTGATGGTCGTTTTTTTATGATTTATTTTATTGACTCGAATAATATAGTGGATATTAATTTTCGCAAATTTGCGAAATATTTTGTAGGGATATTAATTTTTATTGAGTCGTAACTGCTGTTTTATAGAGAAAACATTCAGAATTAATGTCGCGATTTTGGCATAATACACATCAGAGAGTTATTAGTACTTAAAAAATACGTTGGAATTACTTCCGGAAGTATACGGAAATAATACCAATAAGCTACCACGCGATTATCGGACCAAATATCGAAAACGATTGCCAGATAAGTTTTTTCATCGAGCAATCTAAAGTTAGACATTTTAGGGACTATAGACATGAAAAAAACATATTATTTTCAGTCAATTATACGTATAGGTTCAAATAAAATGTGTGCGAATGGCGACCACTTTGACGTTATAGTGGTTGGTGGCTACTGGGGTCAGACTCAAAGTTAGTTTGCTAATTAGATTGAAAGTCCTTGTCATTAAGTAACGTTTAGATTAATTGGCAATTACAATATAATTGTAGATTTTCATTTAAATTAACAACTATGACATCAAATAAAATGTTATATTTTAATATATTGCACTGTGAAATTGCTTTCAGTTACATTTAATTAGTTCTTTTGTAAGCTAACTTCAGAGTATTCGAACGAAGCTAGACTTATTGTTCAATTAACAAGATTAATTATGATTTTATTTAGATTGTACAATTTAATTGAGATTTAATTTATTGTTTTCATTACTTAAATCGCTTGAAATTAATTTGATGTCAAAATTATTAATATTTATTCATTATGCGTCTATAATATTATACAAATGAATCTATAAACCGCTTAAACAATTATTTTAATGAAATTCACTTTTGATAAATGAAACAATAAAGAATATGTATTTTAGTAATAAAACATATCTAAATATGTCAAACTCATATAAGTTGAATGCCAATTTAAAATAGATAAAAATTATTTACAATGCAGTACTCGTAACTATATTCACTTGCATTGCCTGAGAATACAGGACTGGTCATAATAAAATTTCACATAAAATTAAAGACAGTTTTGATTTATGTAAATCGGGTAATCAAATATTTCGCACATTTAATGCGTGTAATAAGCAAATGCGTAAACATTCCATTTGTATAATGAGTGATTACGCGATGTAATCAAATGGCAATCGTTCGCAATAATTTCGGTGATTGCTGATTTTTTTTATATATGAGTGTGCGCGACGTTTCGCGCCGTAATTGATTATAAAGTGATTGATGGCCCTAATAACGAATTAGTGGTAGTCCGGGTCTGTGATTGATACGATTTAATGAGTGAACTGAGAGGTTTTCGCATCGCAGTCAGAAACTCATCTATAGATTTTAGGTGAGTACATCACACGATGGGCCTGTTGACACTTTAATATCATACAGAGTTAAATCTGTCGCGCCATATGTGCTTTCATGTGATATAAGTGAGAGCTTACGTGACGCATGCGCGATATGCAAAATAAAACAATTCAAAGCAGTCGTTCAGACGCCAGCCCACTCTAAACGCACGCAGACAGCTCTACCATATTTAAAAATGCTAAACTGCGTTCCTATCCATTCTATTTCAAGCCTTACGCCTTTTAGCCACACACACATGTGGATATAAGTGATGTCCGACGGCCGAAATTGACAGATAACTAACAAACAATCTTAAAGTCCAATGTGTCGTGAACAGGAAAGCGAAACAACCATAAATAAATGCACTAAACTGCACTAAATCTAAGCCTGATGTATTATGTTTTCATGTTACGAGATTTGATATAACTCTTGGGGGGGTTTTTTTTTGTTTCGTTTGGCATCAGTGGCGTTCGAGTGCCAAGATCAATTTAATACTAAGTTCAGACCACCCCGTCATAATTTATTTCGAGATTATTAAAAGATACTTTTGGAATGTCTCAAATATGTAAGCTAATATGTTTCAATTTAAATGTTTAAATATAGATTTTCGTGTATTAGAGCTTTAATATCCTGTGTTGATACGCGTAATCGCTTAGGAATGTGTGTTTTCGGGGCTATTTTCCCGTTTTCGTAGCGTAAACGGAATTTCCTTAGGGTATACCGTAACGAGTTTTTTTCCCTAACAGTGATTTTTAACATAATGAGTTGGTGACAATGGCACGATTGACATTTAAATACTAAGATTAGATATGTCTAGTATTGATTATTTTTGTGTAAAAACTGTCCAAATTCCTAACGGTAACATTTCGACAGGATACGCTTTAATAACAATGAAATAACATGTAATGTCTAGATTGTAAATATTTTCTTTTGAAATAAAAATGATCGGTTTTTTTTTATATAGAATTTCGTCAAAGAATATTTTGGCTGTATAAGTTATATGTCGGTAGATATATTTTTCTTTGTTATTTTACGATAAGCCTGTGATTTTTATGTTTGTTTTGGTAATATCATAAATTGTCCACTGGTGGTGTGTGCGTGATAGGGTTATGAGGAATAAATGTAAATTAAGGCCTTTTCGCTCATAAATATTACGATTCGATTATATTATTTGCAAAGCTTGCCAAAAATCACTATATAGCCAATATCTAACACTTATTATCAGCAGAAGATTGCAAATTTACCATTTTAAAAAATATATATATTTTTAAAAATCTATTCAATTTATTATTTTAAAACACTGTTCAATTTTATAAAAATGCGTTGATTGATGTCGCTCAATTTAATAAAAATAAATCCATGTTTTTTTTACGAATATTTTGGAAAAAACTATCGATGTCCCATCAAGGGTTTTTTATAAAAAGCGATGCTTACTAGAGTTGAGCAATCGTCGTAGCTTCGAATTGGTTTCTTTTGTATTAAATGAACACAGACCGTGGACGTCTCGTAAATGTTTACGTGTCTTACTATCGTAAAATACGCGAAATTACCCATTGTTTGGTTTAGTTCGCAGTCAAAGCTACTACACACCATTTTCTATATACACAAATTCCATAGAAGAAAACCAGCAACGATACGAATATTCGTCTACATAAAATTCGCGCAATAAACGATTGCATATATACGCGAAATTACATAAACACACAAACAGAAATTAACCTCAAAACTAACGCGTACACCCAATCCATCGATATTAACCTCAATATACAATAAAAAAAAAGAACACGTACCTAACTTCAAGTCTATTGCCATCAAATACAGTTACCACCTTTAATAATATAAACAAAAATTTACTTACATTTGATCGTGATATGAATCTACAATTTACCACCAAACACAATATAAACACTACACATATGTCATCATTTGATTTCAGTAACTGTGTATATACAATAATTTTAAATATTAATAAAAGGCGCAAATTGACTAAGTGGGGTGATTGAGATAAAAAAATAAATACATTTCGTATCTTGGTGGGTAATGTAGTGGTACCAATTTCACGGTAATCTAAAGAGAAATTCCCTAAACGAACAAGTTGTGACAGGGGTAAATGCATTCTAGTTGACCGATAACAATTCGTCTCGGTGTAAGAGATTCATTTCATCGATTAGCTATTGTTGCACCACGCGATGGTTTTCTAAACTAACTATTTTTGGATTTTATCATTTAATATCTATTGTATATTTAGTACAAATGCTTAATTAAACGTATAAGAAAGTGCAAGCCATTGTCGATATTTTAGTAAATATGTTTAAAACAATTTTGATTTGAGTTAGAGTTTGAAATTAGTAATCGAAACAAGTAATTCGTGCAAAATTTTTAATGAAGTACTTGTGTTTTAAACATCTTTAATTAAAGCGAGCTAATTAAAATTTCCTTACTAAACTTTAGACACTTTGTTATATAAGCCGCTTTTCTTGTCCGCATTTATATTTAAATAAATTACCCAATGCAGTCTAGATTTTTAGACATATATATATTATAAAATTAGAATATTTAATTTGGATAACGAGGCTTTCCTTACAATTAATTAGTTTTTCACATTTGTGACCCTGCTCGTTATTCCCTTGTTGGCTAAATGCACGTACCGTTTGGAGTAGATACGGCAAATGCTGTTGTATATTCGTACAGTGTTATATTATATATATATGTGTGTTATCTGAAACCGAAATACACGCGTTTTGAATTCGTAAAAGGGGCCTAACGACTCTTATATAGTGAGTGAGTGAGTAGGTTAGAGTTATACCTATATAGAAAACATAGAGGGATCTTTTTCTACTGAAATACCTCGAATTCCGATATTTATATACAATATATATAGGTACCAATGAGACGTTAGTCGCATGTAATGTTATAAGCCCTCGCACGAAATAATCGATGTGAATTTGTTGCAGTAAGGGACCTATTATTTTTGGAGGTAATAGACGATGTACTTACCACCAAAAATAGTCAGATACGATTCAGGGAAGGTTAAAAGGTATGATTACTTATTAGTTGAAATAAGAAAGTAAAAAGTATTTCGTATAAGCAGTTTTTCCATGTGAATGCATTTTTGCGACAGTTATTGCTATCCGCGATTCACAGTTTATTTTTTTTAGAGCAAACTCAGCAAAATGTATATGTAAGTACGTGTTGGTGGGTGGGTGGGTTGTAGTATATGTTAGTTTCTATTGTAAACATGCGTACGAAATGCTTACAACTGTTGTCAATAGAAAACTCTTTGGATTGTAAATATGCGTTGCAAGCACATTTTTCTATTCAAATCGAAACCTTCGCTTTCCGAATTTATGAACCGCAATCCGCATAGTTAATTTTCGACGTTAATATATTTGCTCGTCTTACAGATATTTCTGTAGGTGAACGTCTAAATTTAGATACGACGTTCATAAAATATGAATCAAATGACGCCTGAATTAACACCGGTTGTCAATGGTAAAAAGAACTGTCGAAAATCGCATTTCTATAGTCGCCGCCCGAAATACTGAAATTTCAATTAATTTGACAAGGAAATCCATTGAAACAAATCATAAAGCGCGCTTTTTTTTTTGTCGCTTGTGCAATTAAATAGGAATAAAAATAACACCTTCCGCCAAACGCACGCTACTGCAATCAAATTTAAACATCAAATGTAGTGTTCGCGAAATGTAATGACGCTTAAAACATACACGCAGAATAACTAATCGAGTTTATCCCGTCTAATAATATAAAACCAAGTGCCAAATTATTTTACTATTTAATTGGCGTACAGCCAACAAAACCTATTTCACACAAAATTTCATATTATAAACTACATATTTACGCAAACAATCTATTATTCACCCCCCCCCCTCCCACCCCCTGTAACGTATTCTGAATTAATTCTCTTAAAAGAATTTCAAATTCTAAATTCGTTAGAAAGTCTAAGAGAGAATTAAATGAACTTAAATGCATTTGAAATAAAAACAATATTACTACACAACGTAGTTTAAGTTTGCTATAAAACTACGATGAAAATTAATTGCGCGTAATCGGATTAAAAGCGCTTGAAAATCGTACAATTCGGTCCACAAATCGCGTGGATGTGGAACGTGGGCGATCGATATTCCGAACAGACGTGGTTTTCTTAACTCGTTTGTGTATTAAACATACGTAATTTATTTTAATTTAATGGACATAGTATAAGTACGATTTGAATTTGGTCAAATATGTAAAAAGGGTATAGTTTATGAAAATTGGTACGCTCCTGTTTTCGCGATATGGAAAATTTTATATTTACAAACATGGTGCTTTATATGTATGAGTAAGTCTGTTTTGTTTATTTATGGAAAATATATTCTGTATATATATATATAGTGGGGGTGTGCAATTTTTCTATTAAGTGTTTGTTGTCTTATATACTTATTATTTATTAGGGTAGGTCAGGTAGAACGATGACGTATATATAAAATAATAAATAGTGATTAAAATATTTCGTTTCCGCTGTTCGAAATTAATACAAAATTCAGTTTAGGAGAACATGTATACCAATTTGTAAAATTAATGACTACATTTATTTTATGGAGAAATGCTAAAAACGCGGACTGCCCACGAAATTTAAAATAAATTATAATTCATTAACTCGATAAAATTCCAGTCAATAAATCACATTTCAAAACACGCGTTGGGAAAACAAATCAATACAAGGCAAACTTGTTGAGTACTCAACCATTCAATTACCAGTGGCGGTCACAACAATAGGCAACCATCCCTATAAAGGCGACGATGCTACTCAACACTAACAAATATACAACAACAAAGCACTTCAAGTACAACACAGCGTACACACACATGCATACTTTTAGCGAAAGAATCAATTCCATATATCAAGGGTGGCGCTGGAAGAGGTGATGGATATGGAAGTGGCGAAGCACAGCTTGAAGTTTGTACACAGCTTGACAAGAGATCCAAAAGCATGCTGTGATTTGATCGACTCAAACACACACACCACCTTAGTTTACACCCCAACACTAAAGGGGCGCCACCATTGCACGATTATCTCAACTAACTCACACTTTAAATCTAAGTCGTTTATCTGCGATAAACTAGTTTAAAAACGAAATATAACATCATTTATCACTAAATACTGACTGAAGACATCACGTTTAGTACATGAAAACCCTACAACGCACCTATATTAAGCGTTAACTTAATATATTGCTAACTTCACACCCCTCGCATATAACCTAAACATCAAAGTAGAAAATCTTTTGTTCTACTCTATATATATATATAATAAAACAGTAGCTTTTCAAATTGTTTAAGTCCAACCCTGTCTAAAGTTAATTCTAGCACATAAACGTACATTTAAACTGCCAGATACAGAAACCCCAGTGAAATTGTATTATACTGATTTCCCGCCTAATCCATTTCTTACATCGTTTATTATTTCTGCCGTTTGTTCGAGCAATTTTATCAAACCTACTCAATTACCCAGCGCTGATTCGTTTAAACCAATTAATTTACAACAAATATACATTTCAAATGTAATCAAAATCTATTTTGTTTTCATTTAAATATTTCATTACCTTTTATATAATTTAATAAAAAAAAAAAAACATTCTACGCTACTGGTACAGTTAGAAAAAGTAATTTGTCGAAAACTAGACATAATTTATCCCAATGGGACTCTCAAAGCTGTTATTCCCAAATCCAGTGCCGTACACACTATCAATAATACTGTAAACTTATAGAGAAAATATTAATTTTTCTATAAATATATAAAGATCTTAAAGTAGATTTAAAAATTATAAATAATAGCACAAATCTATTAAATAATTTAATAGATATGAATATGAAATGAATTAAATGTTTTGTAAATATTAAAAATGTAACGCCACTGTAGTAACTGGGGGGCCTAAAATCAGTGTTCTTTATGGGTAACAGGGTCACAGGTTACATATATAGCCTTGTGTAAGGTCGTACCGTAGTGGGTTGAAACGACATAAGGTCTACCAACTAAATTGTTTCACCCCATAACAGCATCCCCTACACTTAGGCAACAACATTACCAGACCTAAATCATCGTACTAAAACGGAAATAAATACGAAACAAACGCACGATTATCTAAACAAGATGTATTTCCTACAAATAGGGTAAAAGCTTTATGATTTAAAATTGTATGAAAAGTTATTTAAAAGTAGTGTACGCGTTAGTGAATTTCCAGGTAAATTAGTAATTAGCCTAGTTAGCGTAACATTTAAATGAGATATATCTACATATCTTTCGAATACATTTGTGTAAATTAAAATTATTAACAATGTATTCAGCACATCACGGATGGCTGTGCTATGGTGTTATTTGTTTGTATTACAATATGACCTATTGGTCGAAATGTTCGAACTGTTCAATGCACTATTAGATGGATATACCGGAAAATTAACTTATAAATTGCATGATTAGGTTTGGTAAACAAGCCGTTAAATCATCTGTGAAGCGGTGAAAATAACATGACTTGTCTCAGACAAGCATTCGAACCGAATATAGAAAAAATAATTACTAAATATCGAAAAATTTATGTTGACTCATGGCCAACCAACTTTATGATTTATCATATTATGTATTTATTCGTTTTTTTGCATCACTGAGAATGCTATTTTTATATAATATATAATAGCAATACATCAATCCATCTGTTGTGCACGAAGATTTATTTACTGTGAATTATTGTCTCAATTTTATTTCATGAGAGACTTTTGATTTGTTTTTCTGATAAGTCATTCCTTTTTTTAAAGTTCCAACATTTTTTACACAGACACACACTTGACAGACAGATCGCTACAGATAGACAAACCGATAAATACAGACAGATACAGACCCAATAAAATAGGCAAATAGATACAAGTAGGCAGATATAGATCCACAAAGCTACGCAAACAAACAACTATATTCAGATAGACATATATAAATAGAAACTTACAGACAGACAGTTACAGTTATCCCAATAAATAGATATAGATTGGGAAAATTGTCGAAAACGATTTAAAGACACTAAAATATTTAATGAAAATAGTTCATCATATGTACTTTCTTTTGGATAACGTCCAAGATACTAAAAGTTGTATTGACTTATTTCGAAAATAAATAATCAACAGTCTAAACAAACTCTATTTTTACGTAAAGCCAAAATATATAATACCTAAAAACGCGACCACAAGATAACTGTTGGGAGCTACTGGTAAACGCGCGCCATTCGTCATTAAGCCTAGCAGAATATAATGGTTCGTCGTTTATGGTTATGGAAAAGAAAGCAACTGTTTTTTCCCATGGAAATCTCTGGAAATCGCTAAACAACCTATTATATATCTCAAGCAACGCCATAACAGGCGTGCGTACATCTTATACTTTTGTTGCTCACTCTTGAGATACCCGCCGTTAAATTACGACCAAAACAGTTAGCGACAGACAGTCATTCACAATAAAATACATAATAAACATTATGAAAACCATTCAAGCACCGCTCAAAACACTTAACGACACATAAACGCTGTTTATAATACTTCAAATATCTCCACACACACACACACACTTGACATACAAAATATCGCGATTTGAGGCGCCAAAAAAACACACTTACACATCGTTTCGCCCAACACCCACGTTTCCGGTTTGCTATTCACTTCAACCAACACCGTCGGCGTGCAGACCAGCAACACCATAAGATCGGCAACGCTCAAATTCACCAAGAATATATTCGTGCTGTTTCTCATATCTTTACTTTTAAATATCACTATGGGCACCATGATGTTCCCGATGACCCCCAAGCACATAATCACTGCACAGAAAACGACGGATGTGTTGCGGATGTACGCTGGAAACACTGGCGAATCTGTGTCATTTTGGTCGCCGCTACTTCGGTTTTGACTGTCTATGGTCGTGTAGAAATAATTTGTTGTGGTCGTTGCGTTTAGGTCTATTGCTGGTGAGGGCACATTTGCGGTCAGCGGTGTGGACGCTACCAGTGAGGCGATTGTGGAAATCATCGCATTTTTTTTCCAATTTTATAGATACTTTAGAGGTTTTTGGATTATTTTTTTAGAGGTTTTTTGAATTATGTTTAGAAGTTTTTGTAGGTGTAAACCTCGCATTGATTTTTGATAAAATTTTTAGAAGAATTGGGTGTTTTATTTCAAGGTTTTGCTCAATTCTATTTGACTTTTATATTTATTTTTGAAGGTTTTACCTCATTTTGAATTTATATTGCACACAACTACACATGTTTACCACTTTGCAGTTTTATATGTTTTATTTTATATATATTTGCCAAATTTAAAAGTAATCATGATTATAATCGGAGGTTTTAGTAGAAGTAGAGATTTTTTAAACATTTCACACACTTCATTTTAGCCGATTTTAGAGGTTTTTTGGGACTGTTTCAGATACATTATTTAAAGTTCATAGTTAAGTCTACTATAATGTTAATTGTTGTTAAAAATTTAATATTTTTGCTAGATATAATATAATTTCGCACTTAGCTATTTAAAATGTAAGCTCAGCTTAACAATAGTGTTGGTTTTCTAAGGGAAATAAAATTAAGGACACTCAATAAATTTATATTTGACAATAAAATATGTTCCCACAATTAACATATATTTTTGGCAATCTAAATTTATGTTTAATCTTCACAACTTCCTAAATGTGTGTGTGTGTGAACAATATTGGTGTAAGTTTTAGAGATATTTAGGTGTATTTTATTGGTAGTAGTTCCAGATTAGTTGCGCACAGATGTGTTAACTAACAATTCGAAGTTTGGTAGTAGTTTGACTTGACTGGGTTAAACAAATGAAGAAAGTTAATAAACCATATTGTTTTGTTGCGACGACAAAACTTTACGAAAACATTATTTGTCAATAGGGCAAAAGTTAATAAAAATCTATGTGATAGAAGAGCGGATATCGTAAACCAGAAAAACAAATAAAAAACAGTTTTAATTGTAGTAATAAAAACGTTTTTTTTTGATGTGGTTTGTTCATCATAAATCAAAACGAGCCTAATATTTATTTAATAACTACATTTAGATTCATTCGAATTAATGTTTCCGGATCTTGCATCATATCCGAGTTCACACACTCACAGCCAAAGTCGAATAATCGAGTATAAGTGTGCCCAAATTTGATGCACAAGGTCCAGAAACAATTAATTGAATTGTATAGCCTATATTTTGTCAAATATAAATTTAATAATAAAATCGTCGGAAGAAACTAAATATTATAATTTTAGCTAAATAACACGTTAAACTTTTAAATTCACGTATATTTTAATCATTTATAAAAGCACAGTTTTTTTTTAAATTCTTTAATATATTTCGTACATTTTGACGTAAATCGGGAACTCGGAAATTTGGACGCTACTCTCTCGATAGCAGAATACGTACTAGCGGTAGAATGTTCATTGAGGAAGATAAGAAGCTACTAGAACAGCGGTACTAAATAACAGCGCTACAGGATTATACGGAAATAAATTTAGATTTCCATGAAAATCAAAATACTGTATAAAGTCGATTCGTTCTTAAAACTATTTGAGTTTCTAAATAATAATCTATTTTGGTTCATAATATTCGAGTTTATTCTATTTTAAATTTCCGGCTGTAATTTTCAACCAATCCGATTGTAAATTTATTAATGTATTAACAATTTATTAGTTATTAATCCCTCAAAAGCACAACTTTATATCTGTATTTAATTGTCTGTAATAATTATTTTAAGTTTGAATAAAATTGAAATCGAAAGTAATAGTTTTTTAAAGCAAAGGGAAATAAAATCGTAATTTTTTCCCAAATATTTTAGTTTGTAATATACATATAAAACGTGCACAAATCGTGTTTGAGAGCCACTGACCGACGCAACAAGTAGTGACGTCAGTGCGCCTGCGTGACTATCGAAAATATCTTCAATTATTTCAAGAGTATACAGATGAATTTGTTTCATCGTCAACATTTTTTTTGTACTTTTAAAAGTAATAGAAAACAAAAAACTATTCAATAAAAAACTTAAATGATTTTTTTTTATTGTAAGCTCAAACACAAATAACTCAATTATGTTTATAATAAACATTTTAGTAGTGTACTATTTAATTAAAATTCGAAATTAATTAAAAATATTATTTAGAAATAAAACAATGCATCAAATGTGAATTAGATTAAAGCACAATTTATAACCGTAAAAACGATGTTTTGTATTATTTTCGTAGATAACTTAGATATATAGTAACGGCTACAGATGTGGACAATAAAACATGTTTTTTTTGTTAAAAATGACGTCACATTGCAGTTTAAAATCGCGAAAAAAGCCACCGTAAATAACATTGCGAATTATTTTGGGCTCTAGCCAAAATCCAGTCGGGTCTCAAGTCGTAATTTTGCGTTAAACAAAAGAATACTACTAAATATTTTTATTTATCCACACATTTCAAACAAACATATCAATCACACTAAAATTTATATTTAATATAAATTCGTAGTATGGAAGTGAAGGGACGTTATATATTTATAAAACGAAAAATCATAATTTGGCACGTGGAAAATGTGTTTGTGAATTGTGGTACAAAGTGACGCCAATGGTCGAGAATTTCCACTAGTAACCTAAATAAAATTCCAGGAACATTTTTGTTTTATTCCTCTACAGAAAACTAAATTTGTGGTTTGTAGTCAGGGTGATAAATGGTGGCTTTTTACCAGACAATTCAAGCGAAATACATTTTTAAAATTGTTTATTTATATTTATATATCTAGCGATAAATTCATATACGTATAAAAAAAAATTAATTTGTTGTATCGTTAAATATTAAATTTAAAAAAAAACACTTATACATTTATATGTAGATAGGACGAAACTTTTATTTTTTCGACTAGAATTTTTTGTCGTTTTTATTCAGTAGTATATAAGATTATTTGAAATGTAGGCCATAGTAAAAAATGCATGTTATTCGCGTCGTAAAGAAATTGGTTCGATAAAAATGCTAAATTTCCCTAAAGTTATAACGCAAAAGGGCCCAAGTTTTTTAATATAAGTCGTAATAATGACACTTGTTCCCAAAAAGGCGCGTTCTTACATTATAAGAAGCAACCATTTCGCGAACTAATCATTATTTAGTTCATCCGAAGTTTACAGACGCAAATATTGAAATATCAATGACTAAAATGCGTATTTTAGTGCGTTAGAAATCGTACATTTACAATAATTTACATAAAACACCCCAAAGTTTGACAAGTCTATAAGTTTTACAACGTTTAGAACGTTGCTCAACAAACAAATCGGATAATTTGCTAGGTTTTTCTACCAGTGTACTAGTAATGGAAACAAAAAGAATGACGTTTTAGGATGGTTAAATTTGTTTTAAAATTTGGCAATAATTAACATTTATGTTCAACTTTCTTTAAATGTTTTACATATAAATAGCATGTTTCTAAAACACCTACCGAAACCTACATATGTAATAACTATATAAAAAATTATGGTCGGCATATTTTAGTAGTGTATTTTCTACACATTTAAACCATTTAACACAATTTATGATCGTGCTTAACAGTTGGTTGCTGCTTTCACAACCAAAAATATAACAAAATTTCAGATAAAAATTTAATTTATTGCATTATTGTTCACGGTAAAAAATATTAAAATCTAAATCGCCAGTGTTGAAATACACAATGTTGACTAATATACATATATTCTTGTTAGTGGGTTACGAGATTCACAATCTTATATATCTAAATCGTATAGAATATTTAAAGATCCTACCTGGTTAATTAGGTGACTTCTGCCCAAATTATCATGCTTTTTTGGTACAAACACATGTCTATATTGTTAATTGTTCGTTTTGCACTGTTTTTAATACTTAAAACAGTATTAAAAACAGTTAAAACAGCAAATTTCACTACGTTTTACGCAGCTAAATCACAACTGACAGACCGGTGGATTACATCTAGGCAACTACCAGTCAACACTAGTTGCGAATGTTATGAGTACACTGTAAATAAAAATGAAACAAATTAATCTTAATACATAATCATTGTTTTTTTTAATGTGTGTATGGTATATAATGTGTATGTATAAAAAAACGTTTAATAAATTAATGCTAAGAAATAAATTTAAAGCATCGTAGGTGGTCATGGCCGTATAGGTAATATAATTTCCTATCTTATAGTGTGAAGCTGTGGAATATTTGAGACAATAGAAGAAAACGAAGGGTTTTATAGGGTTGGAAAATGGAGCAAATGCGATTGGTATGAGGATGCTAAGTCTGGAAAATGTTACCTAACCTAGTACAATAACAGGTAAATATCGTATCCACCGCGAAACAAATACACACTTTCCGCAAAGTATTTTATTCCAATATGTACCATCGTTTCATATGAATTGAGAAGCGGCAAAATAGTATACCACCCCTATTTATACAAACTGCACAAAACAACCAACCCGTTTCAGAATTTAGAACAAATTAAACTTAATTTTACCATTTGTTTAAAACTCATATCACCAAAAATGACTAAATTGTAGTGTTAATGACGTCATCATACATTCTTTACACAAATTTAAACCTAATATTGATGCTACACGTGTTTCAAAATGCTTTTACTAATTTGTAATTATTTATTAATTAATAATTTCAATATGTAATAATTATAATTCAATAAAGTAAATGTAGAAATTCATATGAATCAACACAATCTTTAATACGTGAGTGTATTGCGAATTGCCTAGCATTTTAGGCGTGTGAAATTCTTAATAATTGTCACGTTTGCCGCTATTTTGTTACTAAACAAATACTATACATGAGGGCATCGGTATTTAGTACTAAGGTTTCAACCACTGTTATTTGGGGCAGTGCAATCGTATTGATATTGTCACGATTGAATAAGTTTATTGATACAAAATTTACTCGACCGAATAAAAGCGTTGTGGAGTTTTTTTCTTTCGGGTTTTCTTACGGAAAATTGTTTGTAATGTATGGATTTGGAGCAATCAGCCATATATACAATCGTAATGCAATTGACATTTTTTTTATGGTTGAAATTTGATTGTGATGCAAAAAAATAGAATTAATTTATTTCCAAGTTAAATCTAATTACTACTAATAA
Organism: Nebria brevicollis; assembly: GCA_944738965.1. Lineage (NCBI taxonomy): Eukaryota > Metazoa > Arthropoda > Insecta > Coleoptera > Carabidae > Nebria > Nebria brevicollis. The sequence continues at coordinate 901,549 of OX122909.1, read as the reverse complement.
AAAATGTGGAAGTATTCAACAAACATGGAATGGAAAAAAGCCGTAAAAAAATATATATTTGCTGAAGTTTCTTGGGTTGTTGCAAAAGTTTTCCAGGTTGCGTTACATTTTAATTTCATTTCGGTATTCTCTGTGATTACACATAATCTTATTATCTACAACGGCAGCAGTTCTAAATCAGTCCCAAAACAAATTGATTTATAGATTATAAATTAAAATATTAGAGGTTTATTTCTTAACTGATTTAAATAACTACAATAAAAAACACAAAAGTAACTTTAGATTTTTATGCATTGTTTGTAGTGGTTTGGGTGTATTTTTTTATTGCGATGTATTTTGTTTAAAAACTTGTTGAGTACTACTAGTTTTTCAGTAATTCTGTTTTTAACTGAAAACTCAAATTGGAGCACACAAGTAGACATCCACACAGCTTGAGCTTAATACAGAAGTTTTATAGCTTTATAAAGAAGATTTTAAAACTTCTTCGGACACACACACACACACACACACATACACTGTTCGGAATAAGTTTACATTTGTGCAAAGTGTTATTGACAGTATTGTTGATGACAAGTCGATATGAAATCAATTGAGGGTTTAATCTTATTTTGTTGACGTCACCAATTTCATTCTTATATTGTAATGTTATATATATTGGATGAATGTATGTATGTATGTATTATTATATTATACAAAGAGATGCAATTTAAATGTCGTTGGTCGAGCGCGAGTTATTGTGATTGCTTGCACCATAAAAAAGAAGATGGCGTCGAATCGAATCTTTGATAACAGGAGAAAGTGGATTAGAAAAAAAATTGGCTGTCACTGGGTCATTCACCCCAAATGCATCCAGTAGATAAAAATAAGGGCGGACCGTAAATTATTTTTGGTTTATCTGTAGTACGGAAAGCTACCATCAGTGGAATGTTTTATCAAATATGTGCCACATTTCTAAATACACTCTAAGAGGATTATTATTATGATCCTTTTAGATGTGCTGTATTTTTTAAATGAAATATTTCGAACACCATATTTTTTTTTATATATAATATTATCTATACATAACCTAGATTAATAAATATATAAATATAGATAATTAGAGGTTATAAACCATTTCTGTTAATGAATACACGTACAAAAATAGTTTAAATACATTTTCAAACTAATGTATGACGATTTATTTTTTATAAACATCCCTCAACCTTTATAACCCGTCCCCCGCACCACCCCTTGACAGTATAATACGTGCGTAACATACATCTCATAATAAACTGAAAAATGAATGTAACCTTTCATCCCAATGCATTACGCATGATGCGAATCGTTTCTTATTTCATGAAAGGTCGCCGCTTCATTTTCCATATGTGAGTTGTGTAAGGGAGGTTATAATAATTATTAAGGCGCGTTTTTTGATGGCTATAATAGGAGAAACCGTACGTCTCGTGTCTATGGTAACGATGCCATCTGTATGTTAGTAAGATGAGACTCCTCTATGATATATAGGTCCTTAGGGCTGGAGATGACGTTTTAAATAACTTAACAGGTCACTGAACCCTCTTGCATCTTTCATTCGCACACAACCCATACATATCAAACACTTGTAATACATAAATCATACTTTAAATCACTAAAATCGTTTAAAATTAACATTTAAATCATAAACATGTAGACAATATTATTTCGTGTTAGATGCGATGTGAGCCGACTATATCCGAAGCGTAACGACGCATATAACCTATTTTCGGTGTCATCCCCCGTTGTATTACAAATGTGGTGCACGTACGAACATTTTTTGATTTCGTTTTATTCCTTTTTTCGGACATATATATCTCATTTCAAATCCACCACAGTTATAATATACTTAGTAAAGCACCGTTTCAAATCGCCGCACGATAACTATAAGTTGTCAATTTAATTATTGAAATTTATAGTGTTTGTCACACATACACATCGAATCGACGTTTCGGAAATTATTTGTGGTCTAGATTTGCATAACCGCACTATCAAATTGTCCACAAACAATATTTTGACCATGATATTCAAATTTATATAAAAAACAAAAAAACCTTAGTTTAAATATTCAATAATCTATTTCTACGATTATAAATAAGCGAAAACTGTAAAGTGACGTCCATAGTAAGTTTAAGTAGGCGTAATTTTAAAAATAAACTAATAGATAACAAATAAGCTCCTAATATCTAAAATTGCGTTGGCGTCCGTAAAATATAAATTAATTATTGTCGCTTATCAGTTTGTACTAATTATTCAATGTAAATTTAACTTCCTAATTAAATATATTTAGTTTTTTTAATCGTGCCCTACAGGATTTATCTATTTAGTCACTAATTATACATTGTAGTGTAATTAGTTTAGTAGTACGTGTAATTTGTAATTTATTTAGTCGTAAATTATTATTTCATGGTTACTTTTTTTTTGCGTATATAATTTCGATGGTTTGTTCGTCAAGGATTAAAGTAATAAGCTACCCTAACATACAATAAATTGTGGTATTTTGTGGTAAATTATGATTTAAAAGCTGTTGCCTACGCTTATGAAAGAAATATGCGAATTCCGCGGTTTTTTTTCCGTTTATTTACACTAAAGTTAATACCCTGTCATACCCGAAAACCTGAGATGGTCCACCCAGGATAAAAATAACCGGTCAACCACTAAAACGCAATCTGCTCGATCATGGTTTACATGTAAATGTGACCATGACCTCGTCGATTGCTTTCATTGCCATTACATTCATTACAAGCGAAAATTCACCGATATTTCCAATTTGCTCATACATATGCACTTGTTCATTAGAACACCTAATTAAATCATATCTAACTGAAATATAATTATTTTAACCTTACAATTTTGAATAAATCTACCTTATTTAATCAATTTTCTAATTATGAATTGTACTCATTGAAAAAACAATTAAATTACCAGACAACAATCTATTCAAATATTCGCTAATATATGTATAAAACTATTAATTACCTACGAGCTGGAAGCATTGGTGCTTCAGTTTATTATTTATTATAAAAATCCAAATTAATTGTATAATTTATTTATTATAAAAAAATATTGAAACCAATCGACTAATAATCAGTGAAAAAATGTGTTTTCCACCTTAATAAACATATTGCATTAATTACATATTATAAATCATGATTCAGAACTTTCTTGCAAATAATATTAGCAATAATAGGAAAGTGAAGTTAAAACATATTTATATAAATTAATTTCATAAAATTACAAACACGTCAATGTGTTTAATTTAAAAAAAAAATGTGTTTATTTTGGCATTAATAAACAATTTAAATAATGCTACCACATAGATTATTCTGTATAATTAGAGGTAGATAAACCCAAATGAAAATAAGGAAACACCAAACATCGATTGAGTGTTAGTTTACCTTGTTCATCAAAAAAATACACAAATTCCACATGCATAAACAAGCGAATTTTATGAATGAACCACATTAAGTTTGTTAAAACCGTAAAATCAAAGTGCGTAATGTGAACATTCTAAGAAGATCGGGAAATTTTTAAATTCCCCACTACAACTAGCCAATGCATTCGCAATCGGTGCGCCCGCTTTGTATGTCTGTCTTTGTTGCGCTTATTAGTAGGAGGTAAGAGGTGGGTGAGTTGCCATTTGTATTTGGTTGCTATTCGCATACGATATAAGATATGCTAACGGAGATATTGCATTTATTTTGTTGTGATATTGCAAGTAGCGATTTTAGTATTATCTGTGCTGTGATTGTGATCAATTTGAAACACTTTCTCTTCGCACCTGACTCAATATCGTTGGATCAATCGATTTCGACAGTTTTGTCGTTCAAAAACATCACCTAATTAAGGTTTGTGCAATTTTTATTTATATAATCCAACTAATTCTTAATAAATAACCACAAAGCCCTTAAAACACTAGGGGATATTTTATAAATTATTATTCAAACTACTTTATTAACTATTAAATCCAAACTATTTTAATTACGCCCGCGCCTAAATCTAAATCCAACAAAAATAATAATTTTGAGTAAAAAAATATATCTAAATTATGTCAATACCGCCTGATTAATGATCGACGTACGTCCACTTTTTAGCAGTGGCGAATTTCTCTTAAAATTCTAATTTTTGGAAAGTAGATTGCCAAACGGGTTTAATTTACACTCGTAATGAATTAAATATTAGATGTAATTATTATGATTAGCACAATAACAAAATGATTTAGGAAAAATTAATATTACGTGTGATAAGAGTAAATTCGTTTAATTGAATTACTTAATTGATTTTAATCAAAGAGTTAATTACGGTTGACCCGAATACCAATTTGCAATTGCGTTTATTGTCGAATTGGTTCATTAATAGTAACTTACATTACCGAAAGTGGTTGAATAATTCGGTGTTTTAAGTACTAATTTTTGTTCAAATATTACATTTAAATATTCTTTGTTATTTTAAACAAAGATTAGGGACGTTATATGCGCAATTGCAATCTGCGCAGAGTGTTTATGTGACGTCATATTATATATTAGGTAGCCTACATATTTTACGATACAAATACTATTTTTGTTGGTTGTAAAAATATTTTTAGACCTTATAATTGTTATTAAAGTTTTTAATTTATGTATTTAAAAAAAAATGACAGGTGATAAAATTGTCAATGGAACATTATCAATGCCAAGATCACAAACGTATCGAATTGTGAATTGATATGATAATTAGTTGACAGATTTAATTAATAAACATAAATACATATTTTATATTCTTACGTATTTGGTATGTACTGATTTGTCGCGAAACTAGTCTACAATTCGTAACCTTCCACTCAACTAATTTTAATCAATTTTGATACACTTATTGTTGGTAATTGTTCGTTGATTATTTGTTTGCGTTAATGTAGCGAATATAATTCGTCTTGCAAATAAATATAACTCAAGGGAATTGATTAAAATGAGTAATCGTTTGGTTGTGGTCCAGTGAATTCAATTTAAACGTGCAAAAAAAAACAAATCCTAATTGACACACTTTTTAATGTATAAACTAACCTTAAAATTATTTACTACTCGTTATTGTTCCAATATCTAAACAGACTGCAACACAATATTGCGAAATTAGTTCGAAACATTTTGAAAGTAAATTTTTTAGAAAGTCACTAAAATTGTTATTATTTGCAATTGTGCGATACAGAAAATGCATACATTAATTTGTAAAATAAATACTATAAAATATTACAACATTTACTTTCAATTCTATAAGTACATCTTTCGTAAAATACACCAAGCATTGGTTGCGCCAATGCTTGCAGTTTGTTACAAATGTCATCGATTGGTATTGAATTTCGTGATAAATTAATTAAATATGTTAATTTTCGTTTCCTGGTTTGGATAATATGAAGTGGGTAGTCACTTCCGAGTATATAATTAGTATTTATTCTTTTATAAATGATTGTATTTGCGACCTTATATAAAGATAGGATCTAAGTTTGTAAATAAAAAATGTTCCTTATTTTTATGGTGTAACCTTCGCGTTTTTAATTGAATGAAATAGATTTACGTTCATTGTATTCTATAAATGCATTAATTGTAAAATAGTCAACAGTATTTTCGTAAAAAATCAATACAGTATAAGCGCGATTTAGAAAAAATATATATATTTAGTTTAAATGTCAAGTTCGTAATTCTACAAAAGGACACCGATAAATTAATTTGTTGTCATAAGCGCGACACTAAATGCAATTAATATATATATAAATCGTTTCCTAGTTATGATATATGTAACTGTTTCAGTTTAATTAATTTGTAATTAAGTTGTAAAGATTTTCCAACAAATGCCCCACGGTTAATTATGGTCTAAATGAGTTAATTTGATGTATACCACCCCTGGATTTTTTATTATAAACTAAACCAGTCGTTGTTAACTATAAAACGTTGAGATTTTTTAAATAGTTTGCGTTTACTAAAAAAGTAGTGTTAGTGTCAATTTGGCGCTTTTAAATGATAGGTTTTGATACATATCCACTATAATAATTCATATAAATAATATGAAGGTTAAAAATGTGTGATAGTTAAAGCTAATTTTGAGACGAAATAATATTTTAGTGTTTTTCATCATAATTATGATGAAATAACACATTTTTATTGTATCACAATGCGACAAAAACGCTCTTAAATTAGTTTATGTATAGTTGCATATAATATAGGAAAGTAATTTAAGAATTGTTTGTGATTTTATGCACTGTTTACTTTATTGCACCTATTGTGCACATAATCTGTGATTGTAGATAATATAAAGCAGTTAGATAATTTAAAGAGTTCATAAATCAGCGACAAACTAGAGTGGCGTGCACTCGACTTACAAGGCCATGAATCTCAATTCAAAACGATAAATCGGAAAATCGATTTTTTAGTTTAATTCAATTTTACGTTTTCTCTGAACAATGAGAAATAAGTCGTAATTAACGTATAATTTATATATAGTCGTAAAATATTTCCGTATAAATCGTAAATAAAAAAAAAAAATTATAGTTTATTTATCAATTGACATTATGTGTTTCAAATATTAATAAACATTTTTTTTTGTACTTTTATATAGTTTCCTCAATGCCATACTGATTGATTGCATCAATAATAATTGTATACCAATTAAAGCTTATAAAATATAGTTGAAAATATTTCTCAAGAACACATTTTTATATTTTTATTGAATTCCTAGATTAAAGATTTACCGATCAACCCCTGTTATTATTTATTCGTAAGTCACCTGTTTTAATTTGATAGAAACGGTCAATTACAAATGATTAATTTATGAATATAATTAAATATATTCAGGGCCAATAAGAAATGGTTTTTAGGTTAAAAAATCATTAATAGAAATCAAACTAGTAATTGGCAACTAGATATTAATTATACTGTATTATACCGTTTAATTTCAAGGGCGAGAATCTTTTTATCTCTTTGATTTTAATCGCTAGATCCATGTACTATTTAATCACAATTCTCATTAATTATATCCTTATTCATCAACATAAAAAAAATTACATCATTGAACATATTTGTTATGAATTTACATATGTATCATCAAATCAAATTTACTTACTTCAACAACCAATACGCATTTGCTTATAAATAAATAATTAAACATTCTGTAAAGAGTATTTATAACATTCTTAAACGACAAAAGGTTTAAAAAAAAAAATAAATACGGATTCCCCTTACAGATTTACAGAAGAGTTTAGAAACACAATTACATCCTAAATATATTATATATCAAAATGAAAACATACATATAAATTCGGGAAACAATCGAATACTTAAGCTCTTTTAGACTTGTGTGCACAAACAAAATATTTCTCAAATAAATCGCATAATCAACATACAACCTAAATATATTATACACAACACAATTTCGAAATCAAAACGACACGATACGAATATATAAACGTGAAATAATAAATACACAAGCAAACCGAATACTTAAGCTCTATTAAACTAGAGTACAACGTAATAAATATGTCCTATACAAATCGCATGAACATCCTAAAATGTATACATACAAAAACAACCGAATACTTAAGCGTTTAGCTCTTTTAGACTCGCGTGTAATAAAGTATAATAAGTGTCAAAACACTGTATTTCTCATATAAATCGTACGAGAAGTGATTGTATGTGAATAACACCGCGATAAACTCTTTATAATTATGTGCTTCATTTGTAAATGTTCAATATACAAGAACATGATGTGAATAGAAATGTTCGCATTATAATATAACAACGTGTAGTGTTCACAAGTTGTCAAATAAATAAACTATTTACATTCTATCTAAGCTGAATCATTCATAACTGATGCGAATATAGGTGTAAGACGGTAAGGTAGTGACGTCACATTTGGTTTTATTGTTTATAGAGAGGTTTAGCGAATAATAGAATGCAATTGTATGAAATGAGTAGAAGGTTTTTAGAAATCCTAAGTAATTACAGTACAGTTACACATCCTTGTACCGAAATCCGCGTCCGTAAAGTTTTTACATCAGTTACAGTATAATCTGTGTCAAGGCGTCATATATTCAATAATGTATTAACTGGGTAAATTGTTAATTTAATTTTTATGATCAATAATGGTGGCAAACGTATAAGGAAATAAATAATAATCGTTAAGTCTAATTTGTCGACTAATCCGAATTTTGATTTGCGCAAATTTTTATTGATATAAAAGAAATGTCAAGAGCGATGCTGATATATGCCACCCCGTTCACATTTGGTAACATGCACCTATTAGGCAAATTTGCGAATTGATTTTGCATTTATTTTGAATAAAATACTAATTTGCGTTATTTTACAACACAGTTTTATACGACTTTATAATCAGCTACTAAATCATTTATGACGAAACAAACAACTGTTTTACATTCGTGAAATCGAACTTAATTACTTTTGCAACAAATAAAACGACTTAAATAATAATTAAAACTACCAAAATTGCACTAATTTCAATCAAACTATTTGCGATCACTTTAAAATAATCAACATTGTGTGATTAATAGTTATTTTTATGCACAATTTTGCAATTATATTAACATATTAAAACAAATTGTAATAAAGATATAAATAACAATTACCTATCTCAACCATACATTACTTGTAACACAATTTACAATCGCGTAATCGTAGTTAAAACGGCATAAACTATCACCTTGGTATTTCTAATTATAATTAATTAATTGATTCATATTGTAAATGCGCGAGAAAAATATATAAGTCATTATACACTAGTGTATTATTAAATCATATGTTTAATTCGAACGAAAATATTAAATATCGAAAACAATTTATTGATTATTTGGTGGAGGGGACCATTTTTTTAAGTGTATCTTAATTTTGGAGGAATTAATACTATATTGTGTTTTGTTTTACAGATGGGGTCCTTGCCAAATGTATCAATTTTAAAAGGTCATACAAACCCTTTACAACCGAATTACATACATCGTTTATTTGAAGACGTTGCCACTAATGAGAAATATTGCGATGAAACCGCTATTTTATATGAAGGTAAACACTTATTTTGTTTTTACTCCTTAAGACAATATTTGTTTGTAAGACATGTTATTTTCTACAACTATAGTCAATGTTTTCGTCATTATTAATAACCAATATTGACTTTAAATTCCTATTAAATATATACCAATAATTTAAATAACTTAGTTACACTTGTATACACAATTTATAAGTGTTTTTAGAGGTTATTTATGTATAGAATCGAATAAAATTAGCGACTTTATCTGAACAAGATTGCAATAACTAATCGAAACGATCGTTGTTTTAGATAAAAACCAAATACTTACACATTCCTATAAACAATTAAACACCATAACGAACAAACTAGCGCACACTTTAATCAAGAAAGTGACGACATTGAAATTGGCGTCGAATAACGACGGTGACTTTATTATTGCCGTCTCAATGTTGCCAACGGATAAATTAGTCATGACCCTACTAGCAATTTGGAAAACAGGCGCCGCTTATTTACCAATCGACCCTAGTTTTCCTAAAACACGAGTTGACCACATTTTGAAAGAATCTGCACCCGTTATGGTCATCTATGATAATGGTAATATTTTTTATAAGTAGTAAATTTAATTTAGAAGCTTTGAAGCGCTAATTCTTCCAGCTAATAGTTTGGTTAATAGTTTATTTTGGAAGTTTATATGAGTAAATATTTTAGATGTTGAATTTTGTGGTTCTGTTATTTCGGAAACGTTCGATGATTTATTGAAGGAATCTGAAGGATTTGTTGATACTACAGTGGCTGAAAGCGATTATTTGAAGCATGATAAGGATAATTTAGCAATTGTGCTTTACACTTCCGGAAGTACTGGTATACCGAAAGGTAAGACAACTTCAGTTTAAAACGTAATTATATTTTATGACGAAATCTAAATAAGTAATTTTTTTTTTTTAATTATTTATAGGAGTACGTTTGCCTCATGAAATAATCTTAAATCGTTTGCAATGGCAATTTCGAACGTTTCCGTATTCAAGCACTGAAAAAGTGTGCGTTTTTAAAACGGCTCTAACATTCGTTGATTCAGTGAGTGAAATTTGGGGCCCATTACTAAACGGGCTCTCGATTTTGGTGATACCGAAGAAGATTACCCAAGACCCAGAAAAACTAATCAACCGCCTACATATGTACAAGGTAAATGCGTGGAACTATTTAATTACACCCGGACTTGTATTACAAAAAAAAAAAGTGAAATGTGCATGCCAATCGGAAAATAAAATGTAATTAGCGATACAAGATTATATAATATCGTATTCAAATCGCTACCAAATAAAATTTTAATTGAATAATTGAAAGTTATTAGTCAGTTGACATATATTAAATGCAAATTTGTTGGAAATTATGATTGAATAAATTATTTATATTATAAATGATTACAGATTGAACGACTTGTGCTGGTTCCATCGCTATTGAGGTCGTTGTTACTTTATCTCAATTTACAAGTAAGTAATATAGAATTAAAGAAACGGTGTAATAAATGCAAGTTACGCGATTTATTGTAGGAAAACACTCATTAGTGCATTCCATTCAAATTGTTGGTATTTTTATTTTTAATATATATATATATATATATATATATATATATATATATATATATATATATATATATATATATATATATATTAATAGGTTAAAAAACCGCTAAATATTCCTGATTAACATATAAACCAGTTGTATCTGTGTTGATTGTTTTTTATGCAAATTTTAATCGAAATGTTTGTATATAACAAAAATAGTATAACATTGACCTTACTCTACGCATATGAGTAGTTTTTTTTTGTTTCGTTTAAGAACTTGTTTATTTTTTGAAAGTTTGCATGCGAATAAATACCCACCCAATTATACATGCAGGATTCCGTTAAATTCTTGAATAACCTGAACGCTAAATCACCATTGAAAACTGACCTAAACAAAACTACGGAACATATCACTAAAGTAAAAGATGGCTTAGATCTCAAATCAAATAAACAATAAAAAAAACATATAAAACACTATTTTGTACTATTACTATTAACTAAATAACTAATAAACTATGAACTATTGCGATGCCTAACAACTAGGCATTTTGACACATCATTGTATCATTGTTGCCAATGGCATCAAAAATAAATCAAATATTTTGATTCCTATCTCTAGTGAGAAATAATCATATTTATAGTTAATGATTAGTTATTAAATTCAATTTCGTCCTTTTTGAGTACTCATGACAAATGTGGTAGTTTTCTTATAATTAGACACGTTTTATCGTTCCAAACAGCTAAATTAATTAATTGCACCTTGTTAGGAAAATAAAAGCGACATTCTAGTTATTTACAAGCCGAATAAAAGTTTACTTTTGTTTTATTTTGATTAACTGTAATCAAAAATTAACTATAAATGCTGCTCATTGTTATATATTATCCTAAATTAAGTCATTCTTAAATACTACTTGTAGATAATTGATTTTAATAAAGATAATTAGATAAAAATCTCTTTTTTTATCTAATGCTGTTATTAATAGAGATTGAGTGAAAATTGCAATAAAAAATCTTGTAATTTACTGTAATCGACAATTTCTTTATAAATGGATATTTACAGAAAGACGACACACTGTTGCGTAATTTGAAAACATGGGTTTGTTCTGGTGAACCACTTCCGGTGTCGCTAGCGGTAGAGTTCTTCCAATATTTCCCGGAAAACGAGCACGTGTTGTGCAACTTTTACGGCAGTACGGAAGTAATGGGTGATGTCACATTCCATATTATTTCTGGCTTGCAACAATTAAAGCACCAAGACAAAGTGCCAATTGGCGTACCGCTCGACAACACAATCATATATCTGCTTGACGCTGATTTGCGACCGGTTGAATCTGGGGCAGTGGGTGAGCTTTGGGTATCCGGTTTGAACTTAGCCGCTGGTTACGTTGCCGGACGTGATCTGGACCGTTTTGTTACCAATCCACACCAAGGCGGACAATCTGTATTCGCCAAAATATATAAAACTGGCGATTACGCTAAAGTCGAGAAAGGAACTTTACTTTATGAAGGACGTACTGATTCACAGGTACATTTAAACAAAAAATACAAAACAACCTAGTAGCTAAACTACCAGCTGTTATACTACTGTTTTATTCCTAATTGAAGTGTTGCCAACTAGCTAACGCTGTAGCTTGGCTGTGACGTCATAGCCAGGCGTAGACTACTTTGAATCTCGAATAAATATTATTTAAGTAATAGAAATCATACGTTTAAGCTTTAATCGAGGTTTTTTTTTTATTTAGGTAAAAATTCGCGGACACCGTGTCGATTTATCTGAGGTGGAACGTGCTGTTAATTTAATTGAACATGTCGAAAAAGGAGTTGTTTTGTGTTACCATCCCGGCGAAATAGACCAAGCTCTTCTAGCGTTTGTAACATTAGAAAGTGGTTACCTTACGAACGAGCTTCAAATTGAAAATAAACTACAAACAAACTTAGCGTCTTACATGGCACCACAAGTGATTATCGTTGAAACGATTCCCCTACTCGTAAATGGGAAAATTGATAGACAAGCATTGTTGAAGAGTTATGAGAACACTAATAATAATGGTAAATACAATTAATGCGCCTCCAAATAAGTGACGCTATCACTGTTTATTTTCTGTAACTATTAGATGATACAATCGTACAGTTTGATATCGACTACAGTGGCGTGCCTCAATCACAGGTAGCAGCAGCGAAAGCTTTATTGGAAACAGTGGCGTCCGTTTTGAACCGATCGGCACGTGGCGCTGTATCAATCGATGCGAATTTTTATGAAATCGGCGGAAATAGTTTGAATTCTATATTCACTATCACCAAACTAAACGAACAGGGGTACTATATAAGTAAGTTCTAATTAACAATTATTATTTAAAATATATTTATTATTATTATTAATTTAAAGGTATTGGGGATTTTATTGGGGCAACCGATCTTCGAGAAATCTTGAATCATATCGCGCCAGAAAAACATATTTTATCCTCTAAATCATTGGAAGCAACAAAATATGTTACAGAAATGCTCGATTCTAAATACAAAGAAGATGTTTATAAGTAAATTTTTATTTTCATTTGTTATGTATTAGTGTACTAATTAATTTTTTTTTGTAGTATGATTACAGATAGTTTTTATGAAAAGGCTGATTTAGAGCAGTGGCTCATGCCTGATATTCATAGACAGGATTATGCGGAACTATTGAATGAAATCTGGGATGTTTTGGTGGACGAACAACTTAGTTTTGTCGCCAAAACGCTGGATGGCACTGCCGTTGGCGTTTCGTTGAATTTTGATGCGCGACACGAACCAGATGTTGAAATTAAATCGAAATTAGCTCTAGTTTTTGAGTTTTTGGAATTCGTTGAAGGTCCCATAAGGTAACGCATACACAACTCATAATTTAATTGTTAATACTTATTTTGTTTTAATATGTTTATTAGGGACGGAAAATTGCCGGAAGGTGTAGGTAAAATTTTCCATAGTGCTATGATGGCTACAAGTTCAACTTTAAACGCAAAAGAAAATATTACTGTGATGCAATATATGGAAGAAGAATCGATACGGATTGCAAAAAACAAAAATTTCGTTGGCATTTTCACAACAAACACCAACCCATTAACACAGGTATGCATAAACCTCCACGCAAATTGAATTTTAACTATTATATTCCAAGAAACAATTTTGAAAGATGTACATTTTAAATTTCTAGCAATTGGCAATTGATGTCAATGGATACCAGGCACTCTTAGATTACCAAGTGAATGAATATTTAACCCCAAACAATTCCAGGGTCTTTGGACAGGCGCCAGATTCCCAACGAGCCATCATTTGCTGGAAATTGATTTAATTTGTTTAACTATCAAAAACACTAAAGTTCCTCGACATTTATATTCGTTTAGTTTCATTGTTTATCATTTATTGTATTATAACACATTATGGGAACATTTTCAGATAGTTGGCAACACTTATGCTTTTTGAAATATTTTATCTAGCTTTAAGTAAATTATGTATGTATATAGTTTAGGGCTTAGATACGTTTATTTTATAGAAAAAACTTATCTAAAAATCATGTATATTTGTAGATAAATGCTTATATGTATATAAATAAATAAATAAAAATATTTAACTTAAAATAAAATTATTATTAATCCATAAATCATATTTTATTCCTATTTTTCTAAATAATTATAAACAAAAATACTATAATTAAAAATTTTTCGTCTATTCTAGACATGATTTTACACTTATTTTATCAAAATTTTGCTCAATTGAGTTTCTTTATTGAAATACATCGTAAATATTATTAGTTCATGCGTTAATATTTAAATTTACTGTTCATTTCGTTCAATATTGCTGGAAATTGACTAATATGGTTGTTAAATAAACAATAAATACTCAAATATGTTTAATAATTTATTGTTGTGTGAAATTAATAGATGTAAGGTAGGAGATAAAAGTTTATTTGCATGTTAAATAAATATTGACGCGTGTGTTGTGATTTGTAGGTGCGCGAGTGGCTTTAGTATTTTTTAATTTACTGAAAGTTGGTTACAATGCGTCAGCATGCATGCGTGGTGCCGTGGTGATTGTTAGATAAGTTAAATGTGAACACATGTGATAGTTTCAGTGAATTTATATTTAAAATATCTATCGTAAGTAACGTATGAATCTTTTCTAATTAATGTCAAGTCTATGCAGACACTCATTGTCGAAATGTCGACACAAACATCACGCTACAAATGCATTGTTATCACAAGCAAACACTGAAAATATGTAACCGCATTCAACCTGTCCTGTCGAATTTTAAATGTACGATACTTTATTTTTAATTTGTTCAGCTAATTTTAGAATATCTCACGTAATTTTGTGGTTGAGTCTTTCGTGTTTCGCTTGTATAGCAATTGAAAATTACGAAATGTTACGCTTTTCTGCGGGAAAAAGCTAGGTTAAGTTCTATAGACTAGAATTGCTGGCATACAAGGTTAGAGAAATAAACCGCCGGTTTTATGACCAAACACGGTTTATGCGACAATTTTTCGCGTTGATGTAAACACTTAGTGATACATGTGTATGTAAACACTGGGTTTTCATGTGATTCACGTGATTTTCAGTGAAAATTATTATTTCCTTTTATGTGGAATGTATGAGTAGGCTTTCGTGTAATTTATGCGAACATTCACTTTCAAATGCGATTTATTTGCAATGTGTTTCATGATTTGTATTTCATATTTAAAATTACGTTAAGCAATGTTTACACTTGATGCTCAATTTTATTCAAATGTTTTATTATGAAATTTTCATTCATACATGAAGTAATAATTTTAAATAACTGTTTTATTGTATATGTATGTAGGTGTATATATTATTGAATATTAGTAGGCTTCGATTTGTTTAATTTGGGTTACTGTTAGGCAGTGACGTCACGCTGTTAAAATTGTTTTGATATGTTAGTAAATTTCGTTCGTTTAGGGCGAAACCATAGACAACCAGACCGGTGTCATGGAAACTGATTTTTTGAATTTTCGCGATGAAGAACATTTTGGCACTGGTTTATATCAGGTAAAAACTAAGTATTTTTGCACTGCAGTCGATTGGTAACAGTGTTACGCAAAAAACAAAGTGATTATATTTTCTGGTGTTATTCATAACAGAATGACTTGTTGGACGATTCACAAAGTTCCATTCTGGACATAGTCGGCGACGATTATTCCAGACATGATTCTGGAGAGTATATTGACCATTCGGTCATTTGGGAACAAGATGTCGAACGAGAGTAAGTTTTATTTTATAAATCAGTGCGCGTAACCCACAGAAATAAAAATTACTATATATATGAATATTATATGTAAATAATACTTACATATATTTACATTTCGCCTGAATTGAATTCGGTTATAACGACAATTATAGTGACTTAATATTTATTTAAGCGTGTAATATGTACTTTTAATCCTGTATGCACCTAAAATTGTTGACTATGATTGAGTGTACTTAGGTGCGTTGAAGGTTTAGTATTTTTGTATTATGTTAGACTCAATGGCGATGTGGCAGTCATACCAATGTCTGGGGAAATTAATAGTTTCCCCAAATTATCAAACTCGCCGCCGACGAAAGATTTTCAGAAAATATTCAGCGATTGGCAACATTTTACAGCCATCGAGGTAAGATCCTTTCAATAACGTATACAATTTTAATGTTTTGTGGTTGGTAGAAAACATGTACGCTTTTAATTTTTCAACTTATAAATGCATAGTCTATAGATTTCTATTACTTGACAATAAAAACTGTTTAGGTATTCAATTTTGTTAGGGAAGTAAATAAAAATTTACCATAATTAACAAATTTACGCCATCGGGAACATTTCTATTAAAAATATCAAAAGATTCTAAATAAAATAGCACTTTTCTTACTCAATTTTACCTATATGAGTAAACAACTGAGTACAAATTACGTTTTTAAATAAATTACAGACCACTCCAACAGAAGACCTAACCGCTGATTTAAATCTACCTACCCAAACTCTTGTAGGGGGCATGTTAGATTGTTTCACCCCTACCCCAATACCCTCAGCTGTGCCCCCTTTCTCCCCCGAGCCCCCATTAACCCCAGAACCCCCAATAAACGCATCTATTGCACTCCCAACCGAAACAATAATTCCTAACTTTGATTTTTCAACTACCACAATTCCATCAACTAAACCTGCGAAAACGTTTGAATTAAAATCTGAACCCGCTGAGCCCGAGCCGCAAATTAAAACCGAGAAACCTGTGCGTAAAGTCGGCGGCGGCAAAAACCTCGAACTTCTGAAGCAAGTTGTCAAAGAGGAAATAGATTTAGATACTAGTTTCAAATCTGAAATCACATCGTCCGACGAATTGGATAGTGCGAATGATAATTTCGACATCACATCATACGTAAACGGTGATGATTTTTTGCTGGCACAAATGAAATTCGATGAGGGTTTTGAAGAAACGAATGAAACGGAACCGGTGATACCGATTAGTTCGGTTATAAAGCCAGAGGCGCCGCAATATAACCGCAAGTTTGGTGGTTGCTATGAGAAAAATATGCCGATGGATGACGACGATGAGGATGATAGTGATGAGAAAGATGATAAGCATGAAGATAGCGAGGAAGATTGTATCGATGTCGAGACCGTTTCAGAACAAATGCCTGTTTTGCAAGCGCGCGACTTGACTTCACTTCTAGAACAATTCGAAGCTTCTGAAGCTGTGAATCCTAAACTACCTCAAACTTTATTTGATGAAACACCAGAAAACGCCGCCAAAATAAAAACAGAACCGCCAGCTTGCCAATTAGTGGAAAAAATTAAAACCGAAACACTAAATAACCAAATATCGGAAAAAACTACTAAAGCTGAACCACAACTGGATAAAAAGCTCAAAACTGATCCACAATGTAACCAACTGCCAGATAAAAAACACCCTACCTCAATAAACTCTAAGCATAAATTAAAAAATGGTAAAACAATCGTTAAAAATTTATCTGATGACTTACCGATTGAATTAATACAAAAAATGAAAGCGTCCGCAACAAAAAAACAAATATCTGTTATACCTGCAATGCCAGCTCGTAAACAACGAGCTAACCGTAATTCGGATAACTCAAATAAAATCAAACCGGTTAAAACGCAACAAATAGGAACTGAATCAATTCATATGGATCATGATTATTGCTCGATGTCCCCTTCTCGTTTCCCACGTCATAATGCATCTGATACTGATAGCAACTTGAAGAAATTTAATTCCCCAGATCGAAAATGTGATAAGATTGAGAATGCTGCAAAGAAATTGAAAGATTTCGACGCAAGTGATAATAAAAAATGCCTAGGCGCTTTAATAGACGATACAGCGATACGAATAGGGAAACAAATTAAAAATGCGATAATTAATGAAAATGCTAAGAAACAGAAATTGATTTTAACGAAACCAGATTTGTTGAAGCATCAACCAAAAATCAAAAATGCAGATGGAAAAATTATGATTTCATTGTTAAAAACAAACAATCGAATCGCAAATAAATTTAATTGTAACACGATTGTAAATACAACGAATGCGAATGATGAACAAATCAAGAATATCATTGTGAACGATGATGATAAAAGAAATGCAAAGAAGCGAAAATTGAATTTGGAAGAATATAAAAAACTACGCGGTGATATAATAAAAACTACTAGTTGTGAGTCTTCGCGGACAAATTCCCCGTTGAACAGTGGCGCCAACAGTCCAATGCCGGTGCAGAACGACAAGGAAAAAGTCGTTGAAGAAAAATACCAAGACTTAATCATGAAAATGGCCTCAAATATTCTGAAAACAAACGCGAAATCCAAACAAGTTCCTAACGATACAACGCTAGAAAAATTCATTCCACCCGATCAAAAACCAATCAAGATCGAGCCCAAATGCGAACCGTTAGAAATTCAAAAAACCCCACCAAAACTGCCATCAGAGCAATTTGAAATCAAGACTATCGTTTCAATCGGAGTGAACACAGATGCAATTACAATTAAAGCTGTAATTCCGGAACCGAAAATTAGTTTTAAATTGAAGAAAAAAGAATTGGTCAAGTCGAAATGTTTCGAAAAACAATCAGAAACGGAACAAAATTCCCCTAAAAACGACTCAAACGCTAAAAAGTTAAACGAAATGATTACTCCAATATTGCAGAACGCTAGTTCTAAAATCAATAGTAATTCATTAATAACAAATATTACTGCTACACTTTTACAACAAACTGCAAAGCTTTCGCCTAAATCAGAGCAAATACTAAAAATCGAAGCAAAAACTGATAGCTTAGCCCTTAAAGTGGAAGCAGAAGAACCTTTAGTGCATGGGGAAGATAAAACTGTTATAATTCTGAATAAGAACTCGGAGAAACCGCAAACAAAATCAGTTGCTGTACAAACAGACGCAATAATTATCGAAGAATCTAAGAAAGATAAAGTTGTTAGGCAGTACCGGAGTAGGCGTGATTCAAGTACATCGAGCACGGGATCAATTTCGAGTATCCCATCAAAAAACGCAACGAATATCGTCAGAAAATCAACACATCGACAAAAGTAATTACCCCCATACAAGAAACATCCAGAAAATTTTACACCATTATTATTATTTTCCAGTCATCGGACTAGTTCAACGCATTCAATATCCAGTTCTTTAGGCTCAAGATGGTCTAGATCTCGATCTAGTTCCCAATCCGACTACTCACAATCTTCTTATTCAAGGTATTTATTGAACGATAATTGACGAATCAAATAAACTATTTCAGCATTTTTAGCGATTCCTCTCGTTCAAAATCCAGGTCGGTGTCACCATCGCGCAGATGGCACACGAATAGAAACTCTAGATCCCGACATAGATACAACCGTTCTAGAAGACGGTCTAGGTCTACCAGCTACAGAAGTAATTACAGACGCTCTAGGTAGTTTCATTTCCGCGGATAATAAAAAACCAATTTGTTTCTAAATGTTTTTTTAATTTTAAATACTTAGATCACCGTATTCGCGCAGTCGTTCTCGTCTGAGGCGTGAAAGCGTCGAACATGATCGTGAACGCGAACGGATGCGTGAAGTCGAAGAACGGCGCGTGATCTACGTTGGTAAAATCAGCAGCGATACTACCAAAGCCGATTTGAGGCGCAGGTTTCAAAACTTTGGACCTATAACAAATGTTAGCTGCCATTTTAGGGATCATGGGTGAGTTTTATATAGTGGTAAATCGACAAATAAATGGATAAGGTTATTTGATAACAATGGGTATAATATGTGTGTGTGTGATTAGAGATAATTATGGGTTCGTAACATTCGCCTACAAAGTGGATGCTTACGAAGCGGTTGAACGCGGTAATGATGATCCGAACGTTACCAAATATGATATCAGTTTTGGGGGTCGCCGTGCGTTTTGCAAAACCAGATATTCAGATCTAGGTAAGTCAACTAATAAATTTATGTATACGTACTAGTGCTAACGTCAGAGTAATTAGATTATTGTCCAAACGACTTTTCAATAAAATAATGTGACAAATGAAATAATTTAGTTACATTTTGTGCAATGAAGTTAGTCGAATTTTTGTTGGTAATAGATAATATAGAAGCTGAGGCGATGTCAACTTCGCCTATATTCCGACGGGACGAAAATTCGTTTGACATTTTGTTACGGGAAGTTCAAGCAAAATTACGCAAACGAAAAGTTTGACAAAGGGTCTACCATTTAGTTAACAATTGTTTTAAAACGTTTAACAAAACAAACTGTTGTTATTTCAGTTTTATAATATTATAGTAATAATGTTTACCTTTTTGTGAAAATTAAACGGAAACAAAAACTCTAACTTTGCGGTACATCAACAAATGATTATTTCACAGTTAACTGAAACATCATTTGTATGAGTACATTTTCACTAATCATTGTGTTATTATTTCGTTTTCTTACGTTTCCTATACTGGGTAGTAATTTATTGTTTTCGCATGTTTTAGTAACATTTCATTTCGCCTGGGAATTCTGTATTAAAACTATGCTTTTTGTACATACAATGTAATTTTTTAAAACTAATTAAGTTAGAATAAACTTTATAATAACAATAATTGTGACGTCATTGATATTTAAACATGTTATACAAACATAACAAAATTACTTTTTTGATATACATTTTCTAAATCAGATCTTAAATATTTATAGATCATTAAAAGTAAATTAATATTCGTTTAGACATATTTCGTTTATCATAAATATTAAACATTTTTAAATATCAAAATATCCGTAGAAATAGATATTCATTTTTGCTAAAAATGTGATATTAACTATAAATTCTCCGTGTTAAAAATGAATTGTGACGTCACAATACTTGTAGCTATATTAATTCGTTTCAAATTATACGAGACATGCACAATGCAATCTTAATTTCATTAAAAAAATCATTTTCACAAGTTGATAACATTTGTATCACTCATGCAAGTGTTCTCAACTTGAGAAAGTACGTATGCGGTTATTGTCTCCTGTATGGAATCGTAATAAGTAATTCTAGTAAAACTTTATTACAGTAAGATTTATAATAAAATATTTACTATATTGGTAGAAAAACGAACAAAAAAAATGACAATTATAATATTTGGTAATTTCTAGATTAGATTTGTTTCGCTGTATTTGTGTTTGATAATGCAGGAATCTATAATTGTGATTGACAAATTTTATTATAAATATTATTTTGGTTGTGTCACTCTAGTTTTTAGGTAAATTTAATACAAGTTGTTTGATAATATTTATCAAACGTTATATGTTTGTGTTTTATTGATTTTTAAGCTATAATTCGCAAATTGACTGATTTTTGTTATAAATAATTCAAATTTGTTTCTTTTTACCCAAGTTTCGATTTCATTCACTAAAAATTAAGATTACTAGAGTTTTAATTAATAATCATTTCGTAATATTACGACTTGTACAACGAATAAATACTATTTATTACTACTTATTTATGAGAAGAGTTTAAAAATCATAATTTAATATGTTTGTTGTTTTTTTTAACAAATTTCCTTTAAACGCCCGTTTGACACAAACCAAAACTTACTATTAATTTATATTAACAATATTATGATGCAATTTATTATCAGACAATCTAAAAATCATGCTTCCAGTTGTTAAAAAGACTCAAAAAAATGCTTGGTGTATAAACAATCTCTAGTCAAAAATACATTTAAGCATTAATTAGTCTTGACAAATAACTTTTAAGCATTATTTTCATTATTTATCAGGTATATCATGATTACATTTAGTTTATTAATTTTGTTTGTAATAATAGCAACGAGGTTGAATAGTATTGACAATATTTCATTGTGTTGGTAATAAAAGCAATGTTACCAATCAGAATTTAAGCTGGTTGTTGCTAAGGTTGCAAACTTATGACGTCACAATCGTATCATGCCATAAGTTTGTATTTAGTTCATTAAATATATCATTTAGGCGTATTGATATTGCCTATAGTAAAAATCACACACACACATCCAACAATTTGTATTTTTGTATATAATTATCACTACTTTGCTCATAATGTATGTTATGTAAGTAATTTATAACATTGATATAATACTTAATTTGTCGAAAATGATTTTTTTCGCCTACGAATGTTGTTGCTTAAAAAAAAGTTCTTTATTGTAAAATAAATCAAACTGACTTGGATTCCATATATTTTATTTCATCTAATATTAATTAAGAATAATATTTATATAGCGTTATATCAAAAATATTGCAACAATACAATATTTATCTTTATATAAACGCAAATTATACATTTTCCATAAACTATAGTAGTCATATAAACATTTTTATTAATACCCCCTCAACTAGTTATATTTTGTTTTGTAATGGTTGGTAACACTACCAAGGGTCAAATATGCTTTTCATAATGAAATGCCTTTGTATCTTAATTGAAAGTTGTTTATTTATATTAAATAGGGTATTAGGGTAATTTTAATAGATGTTTAGTGATGAATTACTTAAAAATTTTGTATGAAACTGTTGGCAAAAGTATATGAACCTCGTGTTACGAGCGTTGGCGTGCCTGTCATTTCAAAGATGGCGAATGTACGTGATAGTGATACATGTTTGTGGCTTCACAATAAACTCGGTATATCAAACGATTCGTGGACGGGTGGCTCAATATGTTCGCAGTTAAACGCGGAAGTGTTACGAAATATCAAAGATTGTTTTCCCGATCTGCAAACGCAAGTGAAACTCAAGTTGTTATTGAGTTTTTTCCACATACCCCGCAGAAACGTCGAAGACGTAAGTTATTATTGTTGTACTACATCCGCACACTTATTGCAAACAGTTCGTACTGTTTACATGATTATTTATGTATTATTTGTTTATTTTGAATGTGTTTTATTGCGTTAATCACAAGTGATTATTTACGCACTAAGTTACGACATACTACGCATTTAGTATGTTTTTGAGTTGTTTTGCGCCTAAAGTTTTCGTAATGGAATTTCATATTCATAAACGATTACAATTTTAATCCTAAATTATCCTAATAGTTTTTTTTTGTCTATAAAATTCGAATTTGTTTATATGTTGTATTATTATAAATTTAAATTATGGCTAGGAATTTTATTGGCGCATTTATGTAATTGGCGCCAAAAATATCAACAATTATGATCATTGTTGCATTGATTCTTTATTAGGATATTGCACTTTTATTGTCTTTTTGATACTAGGATTTGAGTTATGCTCTATTTTATGAATTACGCATATAAACATAGTTTATAGTGTTTATAATGCTCTAGTGGAGGTTAGAGTTGGAGGAGATCATAGAGGTGGCTGCTTTGGATTCTGAACTTTGGGTCGCCATGTTAGCGGAAACGATGAAAACGTTACCTGCGTCTGGTTCATTGAACACGGAAATCTCAGATCTCGATGAAGTGCGACCGATTTTCACTGATTTAGTTAACGATTTACGAAAACTCGTTAAGAAACAATCGGAAAGTGGAATGCTACCGTTGGAGTGTCACTACCTAAACAAACCTGCTCTTGTATCAGTGGTAAGTTTCATCATTATATCCAATTGTTAAACAACTCCTTGTGACGACACAACTACTACATCATATATAACCTCACAAAAAAAAAAGATTGATTTACCGCAATTTATAATGTGACCAATGAGTATTGGGAAATTGTATTATTAAGTAACACAGTGTTGCCAAATGTATAGTGTAAAAAACTCTATATTTATGATTGTATATTTTAATATGTAATTTTTAAGCAATAAAGTTAAAAGAGGTATGAAGTTTATTATGAAATGTGTATTTATCGAAAATATATAATTAGCGAGTTTCAATAATTTATTGATTGAGTAATTAAAGAAATGTATATGTGATATATAGGTTGGTCAACAACCTGCGCCTAGTAAACATTTTAATCAAAAGAAAAAACCAAAGTCTGCTATGTTGAGGTCGGAGTTATTGCAAAAATCAAATGATGCAGCTTCCAATTTGAAAAAAGCTTCCGCCCCCGTTATACCAGTTCGATCTCGAGGAATGCCCAGGAAAATGACTGATACAAGTGAGCTATGAAACTTAATCATAATTTAGTGTATGTTTACTAACGTTTTTTTTTAAATTTGCGTAGCTCCACTTAAAGGTATTCCATCTCGAGTGCCGTCGAGTGGATTCCGTAGCGGGGCTCTAACTAGTCCTACAGTAGGTGGTAGACCTCTTCCTAGAACTCCTGCGGGTAGAAAAGATGGAGGTATTAAATTATTGGACATTGCTGATCAACCGCTTGGGTATGCAGCTGCGAAAAAACGGAAACGAATGCAAGGTATATATTTAGTAAAATTCATGTGTAATCGACAATTATTATTTATATATTTCCTTACAGAATTAGAAGATGCGAAGAAAAATACGGACCAAACGGGTGTACTTGCAAGTCCAGGAACCCCAGCGACTGGAACACCCGACTATGCAGCCGGACTATCGACAACTACGACCTATACCCCACAACACACAACAGCTGCTGCTACAACTCGTAATTTATTTTATTATATACACATATATATTACATATATACACATTACTTAAATAATATTAAATATTAATTTAGTTCCAACAACACCATTACCAGCAATAACAACCGTCACCACAGTAACTACGCCCGCAAGTACATACTCCGCCACGCCTACCTCTCAAACCACACCCACCACGCCAATTACACCCCTAGCCCCATCATTGACCCCATACACGCCCACCCCAATCAACTCCCTCACATCCACAATAATAAACAACAAATTACCAAACACCCCTATTCTGCTTACAACTACAATTCCAACTCCTTTAACCCCTACAATTGCTAACATAGCACCTGGAGGCGTGGCAGGCATACAGCTTAGCGAGTCATCAACCACCAAATTAGCACCTCCGCCACTGAGTCTGGTTACTGTTCAACAAACGACAGCTGGTGCTATTAGTGCCAGTAATAACAAAGTGAATAAAGTGTTAAATGTGCAGTCTGTCGGTGGTGTACAAGCCACGCCTATTTTGAAGACGCCTGTACCAGGATTGGTCAGTACAGGGGCTGGTGTTACTAGTGTTGTTGTTACACGACCCCTACAACAAATAACGCAGATTCGTTTGCAACCCCAGCCCGTTGGGAATACATTACAGAAAAAGGGATTGGCGTTAACGGTAAGATATTTATATATTTATTTTATTATATATATATATATATTTGTGTTTATTAAACAGAGAGAGCAAATGTTGGAAGCTCAAGATATGTTTCGTACTGCAAATAAAGTCACGCGCCCTGAAAAGGCGCTTATCCTGGGTTTTATGGCTGGTTCCCGTGATAATCCTTGTCCACATTTAGGCAATATTGTCACGATAAAACTGTCTGAAGATCAAGAGAACGTTCGCCAAGAAGACGATACGTATTTGACGATGATGGTTGAGACTCACTTCCAGATGAATTACAATAACGGTGAGTGGAAACGGATTAAGAAGTTGCGGACGATTGAGAACGCTGATTCAACGGTGGTGCAAGTGCAACCGCCCGCCCAGCAACAGAATCAATCAGCGACTACAGCACTTATGTAACCCGAAACAAAGAACAGGTTTAGAGTAAACTGAAGTGTATTGTGATTGTACGAACGTGTTACGCGTTATGCAGGTAGTGTTTTTTTTATATTATGGCATTTTACGCGGTACAGTGATGGACATTGGGCTTTAAGTGATTTTGAAACGAATTTTTAGTTGTTAACTGCGTAATGTTTTTTTTTGTATATAGTTGATATTTGTATTGAATAATTGAGAACAATTGAAACAAGTTCGTTAGTATTTTGGGGATTTCTTCATAGCAGGTGAATTACGTCATGGTTTAATGTTAAACACTGACGTAGTTTGTTGGTTATGGTGATTTTTTATTTAATATTTCTTGTTCAAATAAATGTTTTGGTTTTAAAATCGAACTGATTTACGATCTAAACTATAATTTAGATTTTAAGTGTATCTTATACACTGATTTGAGTTCAAAAGTGGATAATATTACGTGATTTTTGTAAAAAATACATTTCGTTGTATTTAAAAACTGATTACAAACGGCTGTTTTTCGCTGGTTTGAAAACGGTTTTAATTGATTTGAAATGAAAACATAATTTGACAGTACATAGTAATGAAGATTTCGAGATGGTTATTTATTTATTATAGATGATTTTGTTCGCGATTTCAGTTATTTTTGAACATAGTTCTCAATAACAACGATTGATTTTCGATAGTTTGTATATTTTTATGTATCGTTTATATGCTGTAAAAAATGTTATATACACAAATGTAATTAATAATATAAAATTGTACATTGTTTTTGATTGTTTTTTTCGAGAAATCGTGTAATATTTCGAATGATTATTGTATAATTTAGACTGCATTACATATAG
Source organism: Nebria brevicollis (assembly GCA_944738965.1). NCBI lineage: Eukaryota > Metazoa > Arthropoda > Insecta > Coleoptera > Carabidae > Nebria > Nebria brevicollis. Next base: position 875,057 of record OX122909.1, on the reverse strand, counting down.
ATTTAAATATTTGTAAATATTGTATAACTATTACAATTACATGAAAGATTATTATAATATTTTTATTAAATTTACTAAATCAAATATGTCTTTTGCTTTAAATCAATTGTGTCAATTATTGTGGATTGTTGAATTGTTTGTCTTATCAACAATCGCCTGTAAGTTGTTATTATTGTATTTAGTGTCAAATATCCTGTGTGAAATCCTGTAGCCTCCGTAGGTGGTGACTGTAGCTTACAGATTATCTAGTTGGGGGACGTGCGACTGCAAGAAGCTGATGGAACAATCGTTTTAGATGACCATCGTACCCACACTTTCCCATCGATATGTTAGGTTCGTATGCAACATATATTTCACAGATACACCGGTTGGATTCCTCCTTTTGGCATTGTTTCCAATACAACCCCCAACTCATCGCGATCGAGACAAAACCAACCCCAAAATAACGGATACAAACATCGTTCTAATAGACATAAATAATTGTGTTGTAACAATGATTTTTGTACTCATATTACTTAATTATAAATAAAAACATTATAAAACATACATATATTCTTTTAATTTACCTTAAAAATCCCTAATATGCCTGTAAAACACTTAAAAAAAATTTACTATAAAAAAAAAAATTTTAAGCTTATATAAGTTTCAATTAAAATTTTGAGGTTAGAATTAACCTAAAAATTTTAATTAAAAATTTTGAGGTTAGATTTAACCTAAAAATTTTAATTAGTAAATTTTGAATTTTTTTGACCATTTGGTCGAAAAAATCTCGGAAAATGCTAATTAAAATTTTGAGGTTAATTCTAACCTCAAAATTTTTTGAGGTTAGAATTAACCTAAAAATTTTAATTAGCAATTTTCGAGATTTTTTTGACCAAATGGTAAAAAAAATTCAAAATTTTGCTAATTAAAATTTTTAGGTTAATTCTAACCTCAAAATTTTAATTGAAACTTATATAAGTTTAAAAAAAAAATTTTTTTTACCTGACTTTTAACCCAAATTTTGATCGTTTCAGATATTTTTTTTTAACGGATAACCTGAAAAACAAAAAGTACCCATTTTAAAAGGTAAAGTAAAGACTGTAAGTATATTTTATAATATTTTTATTTAAAATCAAGTGTTATAAATACAAAAAAAATCATTTTTACAAGTACAATTGTTTATAAATTATTTATAACCGTCAATTAGACTGTAAATTCTTCCAGAAGTTGATGAAGATGTCTTCGGATATCTATTTGTGTATTCCCTATAACAATTTAAATACATTGTGTAAAATAGATTATTAATAACAATAATATATCAGAACACATTTTGGACTTACAATTTTTTATTAAAAAAGAAAATATTATCAATATTCACAAATAATTGATACAATTAGATCTAAATTCCTTCTAGAAAATCATACATATATTTATCTAAATAGTCTGGAGACTGTCTTTTATCCAAAATACAAATAAAAGAGTTTAACAACGATTTGTTCATTTATTACGACTGGTAACATCAAAAGATAAATCAATTCACTATAAATTGATTTGATTGCTCAAAAAAATATTTCGTTAAATCTTTAAAAAATAACATAATCATTATTTAAAATTGAAACAATAACAATTAAAAGGCAAGAATGAATTCAGTACACATTGAAAATCATAAATTCTTTCCAGAATATTAACGATTTAAAGTTATAGTCAAACATCATCTGTATTTATCCTCACTTTATCTTAAAAGCTAGTAACTCATTGTTGATTTAACTATAAACAATAAATACTACGAAACAATGAGGATAAATACGTCATCCATTTAACAATTGACAAGCTCAGGGTATCAACTTATATACAAAAAGCCCCTAGGCCTTAAAACGACTAGTACAACAGTAGTACTAAATAGCAGTTCTAAATTAAAGCTATTCTATTATAAATACTTCTGCATTATTTATCTGTTTTACATCATTCAATTATAGAATTTGTTTTGCTATTATGTATACAACTTATATAGAGAATCTATAAGGCTATAGGACATAGTATATTCCAGTCAAAAATAATAATTTACTGAAGGATAAACATGTTGCAAAACAGATAAATATTGTAACATACAAAATAATAGCATAAAAATGTTAATTTGTTACTAAAAGTTGTTAATACATTTTTTTGAATAACCCTATGTTTAATTTTGAAAATTTATTTATGTAATTTAGGCAGTGTTATATTAAAAATATATTTGCAAATTCGAAACTATAAACAATTGTTAAGTTACACAAATTAAAATTGTCTACTGCTGGGTTTTCACTAATTGTAAGTAAAAAATGATAATCGAATCATTTAATGATTAGAACGAGTAATGAGTATATATACTGACTGTTGCAAAAAAAAATGAGTGTCTACACGTTAATCATTATTAGATGCACATAATAATAGTAAAATGATTGTAATTGTTACTTAAACAAAGCTAGGTATAAACTATATTTTTCCTGAAAACCAGAGTAAGCAGAACAATTCACAATAAAATTAACAACAATTAAATATTAGTTTATACAACCAAAAACGTACTATCACAATATCTTATAACATACGCAATTTTTTAAAATATTTTCAGTTATCCACATTTAAATGTTTTAATATCAATTTTTTGGTAATACTTTAATATCAATTACAAAAAGTTGCCATTTTTTTTTCTGGGGGAGTTTTCGGCTCATAATGAAATTGGTTCAAATAACTCACAAATAAAATATTCGAGCTAAAGCTCAAAATGTACAACACAACTTGGACGTAAACCCAAACCAATCACATATTTGCGACAACGCTACCAAATCTCTACAACTCCTCCGGCATAGGAACCCCCAGCCGTTTTAAATCCCTAAGCGGTTTCAACGGTCGCGACTCCCAAATATTCACCGCCTTTAAAACGTTTGCCTCGCTCTGAATCCGTTCCAATTCAACCACAAACGGGTACACTCTTTGCTCGACCCACTCAGCAATAGTATACTCATCAAACACATCTAACATTGTATCAGACGCCGTACGCGCAATCGTTGTTAATCCGTGATAAGTTCGCGCTAAATCTTGAGTTAACTCATCGATTCGCAACGGTAAACTGTAATTCCTACGCGCGTTATACTCCGTTAACCAACCTTTATTCCTACGAACTGAAGTTAGGTACTCTTGTACTTCGATTTCCGCGACATATAACCTGTAAGTCAGACGGTAGAACGGCGAACCGGGAAACATGCAACGTCCTAATTTATCCCATAAATGTGCATCGGTTTCTAAAGTTATGAATGCAGTGTTTGATGAGTGTAGCGGGCAACTCAACACTGATAAGGTTTGTGATTTTAAACTAGAGTTAAAATAGCCATGGGTCACAGCTAGGAGGCTTAGAGTTAGGGAAGGGAAGGCAGCTGGGAATAGTTCGCATAAAACTGCGAAATGATCGTAGCGTTGCCAGCCGGTTAGGACAATACCTGATAACCCTTTCTTGAACAAGTAATTACGTTGCGACATTACTTCAAGCCACCGTAAGTTATTTTCTAAATGACGTCGCGCGTCTGGCACATACAGTTGCTCTCCGAATGCACCCTTAAAAGCACTTGCAGCCCAAGCGGTCCGGAACACCGCGCCATACTTCTCCCACACTTGTATTTGCACGAACCGGTAAATATCCTCAGCGTACACCCACACCTAAATAAAAATAAATAATTTACACCCAATCAAACTACATGGTTTTAAAACCCTTACCATTGGTTCAACTAAATCACCTAACGCTGCATCTAGCATACTTTGTTGGCTTATATGCCTCAACATATCATCCCAAATAATTAGTTGTAAATGTGAGTATTTACTGTGGATGGTTTGTGCAACTTTGCGCACGTGTCTCAAAAATAAATTCTCGTGCGATTCCAGGCGGCACACTTCACACTCGCCCATTTGGAACACTTCATCACAACCAATATGAAGATAATTAATTTTCGGATGAGCTTCCATTATCTAAATTGAATTAAAAACATTTATATCCTAACTTAAAAATCGATACAAAGTACTTACTTGATCAACCATTTCTTTGATGAAATCCATTGAAGCGTTCCGACTCGGACATAAGGCTTGAGGACTGTTGGGCACTTCGCGTAATTTCATCCAATCAGAGTGCTTCAAAGCGAATTCAACATGGCCGAAAGTTTGTATTAGCGGTATAACCTCTAACTTGTAATTGCGCGCAGAGCTTAAGATTTCTTTAACGTCAGCGTCTGTATACGCGTTTTTCGCGACGATGTTTTTTAATATTCCTTTATACGGAAACATATCTTCGTATTCTATAACAAAAAAGGATAGTTAATATGTTTTTATGACTAGTAAATGGGTTGTTACCGAGTAGTATGCCTGTAGCACCCATTGTTTTTAGTAACGGAAACACCCGTTTGAAATAGGTGATTTTTAGTGGCGCCCCTTTGAGATCGAAATGCACTAAGCGTTGTTTGGGCACGTAGGGTTTGCGCGCGTCTAAATTAACAAACGGCACCCCCATTTGTTGTTCGATCTCACGTTCCATCAGTTCGTTATTCGTGTTAATATTATTCGCCATTGCAGCTCGGCGCAGTGCGATTTCTTCGCGACTTGGTTGCTCTAGCCTCGCTAAATTATTAAAATTCAACTCAGTTGTTTGAAATGTCGGTAATTTCGAGGACTTACGGTCGCCGTTTTCGACGAACCTAACACCCTGCGCTAACTGCTGACTGAGTTCGGATGCAATTAATGATGGCGGCTTGTCGTCTTTCGATGTGCTCGACATATCTGTATCGGATCGGCCGTATTGCAAACCGGCGGTTATTATTATTAATAGAGCTAACGCTATTAGTAGCGTTGATTTTCGACGCCACGCCGTGATGCCGAAACGATAAACATAATGGAACGCCATTTTTTGTTTTCGGTGGTTAGTTACGTTTAGATTTTTAAGCCGCTATTTTGAGCCTCAAGGTTGAACAAACATCTTGATTTTGTCGTTGTATACTACGAATACATTTTTCAAAATTAGCTTTACGAATATTTACTACATTTAAAACAATTATATTTATTTAATAGCTAAATTATAAGCACTGTAAACTCTAAATAAATATACAGTTATAGAATTCGTATATAAGATACCCTATAAATACAACCCTAAATTAATCCAGATGCCTCAAGGTCAAAGTGGCACTTAATACTACAATTTCATAAAAAAAAAATCCTATATAATAATTTATATATGATGAAAACATATTTATATAATGAAATATAATTATTAATAAAACAATCAATGAATAAATGTATAGCGTTTATATCAAAACTACTTTCCATTCCAGTAGCGGACTAACGTGATTTATTCTAGTCGAATAGCCACGCCACTGTTTATCAATTATTTTAAATTAAAATCCATTGCAAGTGGAAATTATCATAATTATCAATTAAAACTATTGGTTTGACTACTTAAAATTCAATGCTTAAATAAAAACATACTTACGAAAAGAGCCTTGGAATATATAATAAAAAAAACGTTCACAAACATACAACAAATATCTTAATTAATCTATAAAAACAATGCATATTGCAATTAGGAATTAGCTATTAATATTTATTCGCATATTATTAAGACCGGTCTTACATTTTTATATAAGTATACAAAGGTTATAAAAAACATTAATACAAAATCGAATTTTTATAACACTTTTATATTATAACAAACACACACATTATTACCGTATGATTACACCAATAATTACTAATAATTTAACGTTAAGGACGAGTTTATATCTATTTCAATACTTTGATTTGACAGCAGGTAGAAAATAACTAGTTCATTTTGATATAAAATCTCGAGTTCTAAATCACCTAACGTTGTATAAATGATATAATATTATATGTTATAATCGTTTTAATTATTTATTATATTAAATATACATACAAATACAAATTGTGTTATTTTAAAAGCTTATTCATAAATAACTTACTGCGATTGTTTGTGTTTCGCGTGATTGATTTTGTAGAGTATTTTACGCGTAAATTCAAATCGCGCGGTTGTGCAGTGCTCTATATTGGATGAGTGGTTGAGTGGTGGTTAGATGTCAGGCGAACCATCACACCTGTCCATTTTCTCCAATCTCCTGCAATAACACAAAGAATAATCTCAGAAGCAGGTATAAAAACGTTGCACTAGTATGAGTCAGAGTTTGGTACTGTATACAAGTGGTTGTCTCGCGAACGACAATGTTTTAAAACAAAAAGTGTGTAACAGCTTTTAGTTGAATGAAACGAAACGTCTCAAAGTTCGTGTGTATAGTGTAACGATATCGTTCGTCCAAATGCCACCTCAATCCCATATTAACAACTCGTACACGAAACAACCGTTGTTGAATCCGAAAACGAGTATGGCCATCACGTATAAGTCGCGGAAACAGAAAGAAAATGAGAAATACCCGACGATCAAGTGTGTTATTGTTGGCGATGGGGCTGTTGGGAAAACATCTTTAGCTGTTTCATATTCGAACGATACGTTTCCAACCGAATACATCCCAACTGCGTTCGACAAATATAATGGTAAGTTGCCCTAATATTTCTATGTAATATTAATAAAACAATCATAAAAACTGTAAGCTTAAACTATTTAAACTCAGTTTTTTTTAAGGGACTCAAATTTAAACCACTATGAGTGGTTCATTAGAAATTTACATTTTTTAAAAGACGCAAATTTAAGTGTTTTAAGTTGTAAATTGATTTTGAATTATCAAAACACATTTTTATTGATTTTATGATAATACAAATTATTTATTTATCTATAGTGATATCATTTTTATAAATATTTTGCACCGCAAAATTCAAAAACCGCGTTTGATAATAAATTTAAATTCGTAAAATTAGAATTTCCGATTCGAAATATTCTATTTGTATACAATGCCAGTTTTAAAGTTTAAAAAGAAATATGAACCGGAAACCACTTATTATAAAACAATTTCAGGCATAAAAAAAAAATATGACTCACAAACAAAGCAACAGTTTTTATTGCAAATTGCATTTATTAAAATAACTATAGATGTATTTGCAATTTTTAATTACACCCATTAAAATATGAATCATATACAGTAAATAAAAGACATATTTACGAAATATTTCAAAATAAACAATAACTGCATATTTTTGTTAAACAATCTAAATATTATGACTTTCTTGTTTACCACGTATAAGACAACAATGTGTCATTTAATAAATAGATGTATCTCTAAACTTGAAACTAGATTCGTTTAAACGAAACAAATAATGTAAACGCGCGTATTTTAGAGAAATAGATTAAACTCGATTAAAAATATCGTTATATCAAGAAACCGTTGAGAAATGTTCGCTTATTATGTATGGAGCAGTTTGCACGTGTGCCGCTTAATAAGAATACCTGACGGATGCAATGGCCTTATGTGTACCTGTTCAGGTAGATGTAGACAGCTGGGCAACAGGCAATATAGACCAACAGGCCCCTCACTATAGCTACTACAGGCCCGTAACTCAAATTAAGTGCAACAAGCACAAAAACTCAAAAAAAATACTTTACGTACTACGTTTAGGGATATATAAGCATGTAAAACTGATAAATCTATTCGTTTTAGGTTAATTATTGAAAGTACTATTTAGTATTTAATGATAAATTAGGTAGTACGGTTCTGTAGTAGGTAATATGTTGTTATATTTTTGTTCCAGTGGTCGTACAGGTGGACGGTTCACCAATCAGAGTACAACTCTGCGATACAGCTGGCCAGGTATGTTCACAATAAACTGCAACCGACTATCAATATACTAGAACGCTATGTAAATAACTACGAACGTCTATACGTTATAGTACGTTTACTCAATGCACGACGTACGTTTACTACTAAAACTAATTTCGTGTCCAATAAATTACTCTATTATTGAGTGAAATCAAAATTATTTACGAGGTCCTATACACTAATGATACCTAAATCTATAAAATTTATAAATAAATATATTTAGATTCCATTTATTTTAATCTATAAGCTTCCTCTATATCAATTAAGTAGAAAAAGCGATTTTTAAAGATAACTTCAAAAAGTCCTTAATATACATAAAAATAATACCAAAAACACTAATTTAAAATAACATTTAAACTAAGACAATTTCCCAATTCCCTAGTGGAATTGAATAAAATCATGCTTTTATTAGATGAACGTATAACTTTAAAATGTCATCGTTATTCATATTAATATTTGAGTTATAATCCACTATATTTACATTAGATAACAGCCTTTCCCGCTCGGCCTTGCTTATCTAATCCTAATGCAATTTTAAAATAAAAACCTACTAAATTACTAAAATTCATTAATATTATATAATCTAACTTATTCTGCATATATTACCTAAACGTTACAGTTTACGCGATCTATACTCGTGTAGTTCATATATGCCTTCGTGACGTCACTAGCTGTCTAAAACGTGCGTTGATAATCATACTATTATAAATACTCAAGAGCAATTTTTATTTGATCAAATAGACTACAAGTAGATACTCCTTATATACGTCAATCATTTAAAATAATATATGTGGTGTTATCAATCACAGTTATAAACGTTCAAAGAGCACGATTAGACAATAAAGATGATTTTTATCCAACCAACTAGGTACCAAGTGACTATTTTGTTTCAATTTAGTCTAATTTATACTCAAATATACTTATCTAAAAGAGTTGCGACGTCATTTATATTTGAATTATATGCAGCGTTGAGGGATATGTTTGAATATGTGTTTAATATGTTAAAAAAGAAAGCGCGCTTGGGTGATTTTTGTATTTTAAGTTCTTATATTTTGAGTACTTAAGTGAGTTAACATCATTTGTATACCCAAAATGTCCGGGTATCATTAAACAACAACGAAAAAAAATACCTGTTTTTATACTGGCATCTGTTAAAATTTCTGGTAACAAAAATGTTGAAATACTGTGTTGTACTGTAGTAGTGATTCAGTGGCGTACTAGTATCAATTCATACAATAACTGATTTAATATCGTGATGTTTTTGTGTTGAGAGACTAAAATACTTGAATAACAATTTCGATTTTGGTGGAGGTTTTAATGGAAATGTGTGTTTTGATTGTTGTTAACGAGTCGCTAATGGTGTGACCGCAACCGCGGGCTATGTAGACCTTGAGAGAGAGAGAGCGCCGAGGCCCCAAATGGGCCTTAGGCGCCGACAACTTCACCTTTTATTATTATCAACTCACCAAGGGTACACATACTAACGGGCATTCATAATATACTTATAAAATAAATGAGTCGTGAACCATCAAGGTTTTTTCTTTTTTTTTTGAGGAATTATAAATATTCTCGGCCAACCAGAAATAGACCTGTCGAAATATCGAACAAAATCAATCAAGCATTTCAGCGAAAATCACTTTGAACTTATGCGGTGGAGCTAGAGAAACGTATTATTGAAAATTTCTTTTCAAATATTTTAATTAATATAGCGAAAGTTACTAAGCGCAGCACATGTATCAATAAAAATAAATAGTTTCTTAATTTACAATCATGTCACATTAACTTTCAATTTTCCTACAAAATTTTATTTGGCTCCGAAGTCCAAAACTAATTTGTTTTTTATTTATTTTAGGATGAATTGGATCCGTTACGCAGTCTTTGCTACCCAGAAACTGACGTTTTCATGTTATGTTTCTCGGTGGTGCAACCCCATTCGTTTGCATCCGCATGTACGCGGTGGGCGGATGAGTTGAAAAGTTTGGGAGGTGCTATTATTCTAGTTGGGACCCAATCGGATTTATCCCATGATTCAAAAACGCTACAGAGCCTCAGACTAAAGGGGCAGGCGCCTGTTTCACCAGGCCACGCACGGGATTTGGCGAAACGACTAAATGCACCCTATATTGAGACGAGCGCGCTTACGTGCAGCCAATTGAAAGAAGCGTTCGACGAGGCTATAATGGCGGCGTTGAAGAAGAAGAACTCTAGGAGAAAAAAATCGATTTGGAAGAAATTGTGTTGTATCAAATGAACTGTTGTTATTGCGTCGTTAGAAATATTAACGTGAGGGTAACAAATTTAATTCTGTAAGGGGTATCTGTAAATATTTAACATTCATGTTGTAGATTATTATTATTTTTGAATTTATAGATTCATTTTACAGAATTATTTGTTTGGTTATATTGAGTACCGCAAACTGAGTAATGTATTCTTCGAATTGTGATTGATAAAGAAAAAAAGTGATAAAACTGAAGAATAATTCTTCGCAAATGAACCGATTTGTTGTGTATTTTAATTTCTTTTTAAAATTATTATTTAAACTTTACAATACTGAGATTCTTAGTCTAGTTTATTGAATTACGTATATATATATTTGAAAAATTAAATTAATTAAGGAGTTGGGGTATTTATTAAGAATGGCAACCATTAATAATTATTACAAATTTGGAAAAGTCGAAATTACAAGAAAAGAAAATTCGAACAGTACGCATTATTTTAATAAGAAATTTGCATACAGATTAAGGACAAAAATGCCATTTTGACAAAATTGAGACAATTTCGCGATTCACTATTGGAACAAATTACAATTGTAAGAAAATATGATAATATGACGTCACTTCCCTACTCTTATTGTAGTCACAACGATTACAATCGAATTCTATATGTTTAACACTATTTATCGAAAAAAGAAATATTAGCACGTTACGTTTTAATTATTTTCCAAACATTCCATTCACGATTTTTGTTTCGAAAATCAACGGAAAGTTCGATTTGCACAACTAAAAAAGTGTTTTATTATTAAGTTTAACATGATGAATCATATCATATCAAGATATTTAATACAATTTCGCGATACGTTGTTTCACTAATCGCACTGTGAGTAGTTATTTGATGAAAATTGGTCATTTTTATTTCCGATAAATCCGTCCTTTAGATTTATTTTCACCTCAGAACCAGTGTAATGATTTTTTGAAGCAACGTCATTTATTTCTTTGTAATTTTCACCTATTTGACTAGACAAAAATCAAATAGGCGAAAATATTATTTTACTTATACTTTATAGCTTTTAAGACTGGATTTTATTTGCGAAATGAAGTATAAGTGTTAATTTTGACTGATTTTTCTGTTTATTATTATTATAAAATTAAGTTGTTTTAAATTAATAATTAGTTTGTGATTTTAAGTATTTAAGAATCTGTAAATATGAGTTATTTTTTTCATTTATTTCTATACTAATGTGTAGATTATATTTTTTTTTATACTTTTTTTTTTAAACAATTTAATTTCAAAATAAACTAATTTCAAAAATAATATACTTACATATATAATTGTGCCAAATTATATTTAATTTCGTCTTCCAATATATAAATTTTACTAAATATATCGTATCTTATATGTTAAACTATCAAAATATGTATTTTAAAAGTATTAAATTATTCGAAATTATTGTACATTTAAAACAAATAAAAAATAATTTTGACATTTTCGTTCTAAATAACACTTAAAACTTCCATAGAAATAATTGTACACACTTAAACACATACGCAATTTATAATAAATGGACATAGAATACATACCGATACACTGGGGCTCCTCAAAAATTTTAAATATTAAAAAACACATATTATATAATTTAACGTCATATCTACGTCACTGCATGATGTATATTGCGCCCCAGTTAACAATCCTATAATTGATATAATTATATTGACTTATAGAACAAATCGTTTAAAAAAATTCAATTTGTAAATATAATCTCAAACCATTACTATAATTTCCCTAATCTATTTGCACAAACTCCAATAAAAGCCTTATTTAAACTCACAACTCCTCAAAACTCCTGAACAGTTCGTAATAAAAACAGCAAAAATGTTCCGAAACTTAATAACATTTATATTACTTATACGTTCAATTCACTCTCAACTTGATAATAAAATACAAATCATTACTGATATACTACCAACATTTGTACAACCACCATTTTTTATCATCCTAGGCTTTAATAAACCAGGTAAATATCAATAAAAAAATAATAATAACACTACTTAAAAATGTTTTTATAGCTCAAATAACACTAGTGCAACAACTATCAACAGCTGGATATCAATCTGTAGCTTATAGACAATGTATGACGTCATTTCCGTCAGTAACACCACAACAAAACGCTGTATTTTTGCTTAATTTATTAAACCTAAATCTCTCATCAAATTTACTACTAAAGGTCTCTAATATACTTCATACACTAAAGTTTAAATAATAATTGGATTTTTAGGCAAATATAGATAATTTATATCGTGCCCCCTTAAAATGGATTGTTTTCCATGACGAAGCAAATCAAAATATAACTGAGTTATATTATAAATTAAATATTTTAGTTGATAGCGAATTTATTTTAATAACTAAATTAGATGATTTGTCGTATTTGCTTGTAAAACTATATAAAGTTGATAAAACTTCTGAATTACTGGTTGATTATTTTGGAATATGGAATCCTAATTCTGGATTGGTTAGAGGAAATGGAAGTAGTATAACGGCTATCCGGCGTAAAGATTTGCGGCAAATGACGCTTAGAACAGCGATAGTTATCACGAAAAATGATACATTATTACATTTAACTGATTATAGGTAATATGTAGAAAAATGACGTTATATGCGTCTAAATGTGCTTATTGTAGGGATAAACATATAGACAGTATCACAAAGGTTAATTATGTATTAGTGCGCCATTTAGCGGATACAGTGAACGCAAGCCTTAGTTACAACATCGAAAATAGTTGGGGTTATAAAAACAACTATTCTAAATGGACGGGTATGATTGGGGAACTAGTTGACGACCGAGCTGATATTGGAGGTAATTAAACATAGAGTGACTAGATATATAAGAGTGTGGACAATCGACGAGTAGTCCCTATCCAAAGCATAGAGCGCAGGTTCCCCGCTTGTGATTGGTCGCCGCCATAGTTTGTCTAAATGTTCAAATGAAATGCATTGCGTTATATGGAGTGCGCGGCTCATATTTTCTTATACTCTTTAAATCTAAAGGACCAGATCAGATAATTGCACCCCGTATTTTTTATGTTATTCCTGAATAAATTCTGCGTATTTTATTCCGCGACAGCATATGTCTATCTTTTATAGAAACATTTATACAAAAGTCGAAACATTTCGCGCTCAAACATTACGGTATAAACATAATTTTAAAATACACAGTTTGAATTAATAAATGTAATAAGCATAATAAACAGTGTTTATTTTAAGAGATTCGCGAAATGTATAACACTAATATACTTGTAAATATACAGCACAAATAGTTATATTAGCCCGCGAAATGTTTGGAATTTAGTATAAATGTTTCTATAATAGATAGACCTATGCTGTCGCGGAATGAAATACGCATAATTTATTCAGGAATAACATAAAAAATACTTGGTGCTATTATCTTATCTGGTCCTTTAGATTTAAAGAGTATAAGAAAATATGAGCCGCGCGCTCCATATAACGCAATGCATTTCGTTTGAACATTTAGACAAACTATGGCGGCGCCAATCACAGGCTGGGAAGCTATTGTCCACACTCTTATATATCTAGTCACTCTACTCGTAGGTACTCCGCTATTCGTCACATCAGATCGTATCGATATAATCGATTACATTGCAATGACAACTGCCACCAAATCGAATTTCGTTTTCCGTCAACCGAAACTATCATACGTCACTAACGTGTTTACGTTACCGTTTCACTGGACAGTCTGGATATCCACTGGCGCTCTCATCATCATAACTATAATAACTTTAGCAGTTACCGTCAAATGGGAAAACTGGTCTCACAAACAAGACTTAGCTGAAATGGAGCCTAAAGACGCGATTTTAATCTCTTTAGGGGCAGCTTGCCAACAAGGCACATCATCAGTACCGAATATGACGTCAGGACGAATTGTTACTCTATTCATTTTCGTGTCTTTTATGTTCTTATTCACATCATACTCAGCGAATATTGTCGCTTTGCTCCAATCGTCGTCTAATAGTATTAAAACCCTAAATGATTTATTAAAATCCAGGATTTCTGTTGGAGTTGATGATACAGTCTTTAACAGATTTTATTTCCCGGTAAGTATTTCATATGTGTACCAACTGCTTAAGCTTAAAGTAATATTTAGGCTGCAACTGAACCAGTGCGACGAGCACTTTATTTACAAAAAGTCGAACCACCTCACCAACCACCTAGATTCTTTCCGATTGAGGAAGGTGTTCGAAGAATGCGCCAGGGACTATTCGCGTTCCATATGGAAGGGGGGAGTGGGTATAAAATAGTTGGCGAGACATTTTATGAAGATGAAAAATGTGATTTACAAGAAATATCATTCTTACAAGTGCCCGATCCTTGGTTGGCGATCCAGAAGAACTCATCGTATAAAGAGCTACTAAAAATCGGGTAACTTGTCGCTAACTTCATGTCGCAACTAATCAATTTAATGTTGTTGTTGTTAAGGTTAAGGAAAATGCAAGAGTGTGGTATCCAGGCTAGGGAAGTATCTAGGATTTATACAAAAAAACCTCAATGCCATGGGACGGGTAGTAGTTTTATTTCGGTGGGTTTAATCGATATTTATTCAGCTGTTGTTGTTTTTGCAATTGGTTTATCGTCTTCAATTTGTGTTTTTATATTCGAAATAATTGTATATAGGAAAAGAAACCATAAATAATTATAGGTCGCTATTTTATTAAATTTAATGAAAATCGCTTGTATATTAAATAAAAATTCAATTAAATGGAATTTTTTTTGTGTCATAAAATATTTCCTTATTATCCCTTCATGAAGTCTCCCACTTATTGAGAGCCGCTGATGGTTCATCGAGTCAGAGGAACTGGCGGGTGTTTGGTTAACATCCGCCACAAACTGTTGGACTATCAGCTTGTGGTTCTCTGTAGAACTCTGGGTCCATTTTCAATAGACCGTTTCGTCGGTAAAACGAATTTTTAATCACTTGTCTTCGGCCGAAGTCTTTACCAGTACCGCACAGTTTTGTTTGCTCGAATGCGTCCCAACCGTAATTAAAACTGGACGTTTCCGGGAAATAAAAACGCTCGATTGGTTGTAACTTAACGCGTGCTTTTAAATAATTACGTCTTCCAGTTTTATCCATATCTAAACGCAATCACTTTAATTATTAACACGATAAAAAATAGATTGGATTCATGGAAGCTTTAATAGTCTCACTTTTATATAATAGAGAACTAGTTTTGGGATTGACTTTTCTCATAACATTTAAAATGCAGTTTGGATCTATATCCGGCAGGTCCATTTCCTCTCCTTTTTCTTTCGGGTACCTGTCCATATTCCTATACCGTTCCTGTCGCAATTTCTCCACTTCTGCCAGTACTTCAGCACTCAAAACTTTACTAATGGATCAAAATCGCAGTGTTTGCGTCGTTAAACCCATTTCTATGTCTAGAATGTGCTCATTACCTGTGGGCAGCCTTTTCGGCATCCGCAATCAACAAATGTTGGTTCTTGTAGAACCATTTCAGTTTCATGAGATCTTCTTTTTCAGTCATGGTTTTCCATACTGCTTCTTTCGCAGGGGGCATCCCCCTATCATTCGCTAACGGCATGTTTTAATATTGCAAGTGAATTCAAATAATTAAATAACGAAAATTTCACCAATTTAAGTATTGACAGTTTCAAAGTTGATTGGCAATTGTCGGAAATTAGCTATTATTTAAACACTTCAAATCAAGTCTGCATTGTTTTTAAAGATTTTACACAAATAGTAGATTTTACAAGGGGTTGGGAATTTCTGGGGGACTAATAGTTAAGTATTCTGAATTTCCTATATATGAAGATAATGGGGCTAAAATTAAATTTCATATATGTACAAATTATATAATAAACCTCGAATCGATCGATGTTCGATGGTTATATAAAATGACCCGTAATTATTTTAATAGAAAGCTTTTTAACGAAATTATGCGAAATTGAATCATTAGTGGAATTCTTAATTTTAAATAGCTAATCAAAAATTCAATTACGTTTAAATATGAATTATCCACATTTCATCTAAAATATATATATAAATATTGCGTGATAATGTGTGTATTTACCAAAAAAAATGGAGGTGAAATATACTTTAATTATATTTATAATCATTTTTGAACCAATCTATACAAGGTAAAGATGTATAGATAAAAAAAATGTTAAAAGTCTTTTTATGTTACGAAAAATTATCAGTTAGTGTCATTACATTTTTATGTTGGAACAAAGGTAGTAAACATGTTTTCCAATGGGGGTTTGTAATTAAGTTCCTTAATTCTAGATGAAATTTTAAAAATATGTCAATTAATCCACTTTTAACTAGCAGTAATTCTATATATATATATATGTAAATAGGACATGTTCTTTAGGGTTTTATATATATCTATTAAATATATAAAACGAATAAAAAATAGCTATTTACAAAGATTGATCAAACAAAACATATATACTCACTAATAATTATCTAATAAAAAATTCAAGCCTACTGTATGCAAATAAACCAATACATCATTCATTCCCACATCCCCTACATATATAAAGACCGACAGACACAATTAATCACGCCACTCAACGAAAAATGGACGTGAAGCGCATTTTCACTTTACTAACACTTATCATCGCGTTCAAACAAATAAAATGTAACAAAAATCTCGAAATCAAAATGCTAAACGATTTTCTAACTTACGACAAATTATCTGTTAGCGTCATTACGTTTTTATGTTGGAACAGAGGTACTACACATATCCTATACAGTGATTTTAATTGTTTTATTAATTTATAGATGAAATTAATCAATTGTCGCAAATGGTGTTTAATCAAAATATTTATTTATCCGTGCGTAGCACGGATAAACCAGACATTAGCAATATTGACAGTAATTTAATATTTATATTAGATTTAAATTGTGAATATTCTAATATTTTACGACAAGTAAGTTTATATTTTGACTTTATGTGCTTTTTTATAGAATTTTAATTGTTTAGGTAAATAATCAAAATTTATTTAAACCTCTATATAAATGGTTGTTATTAACTGAGAGTTTAGATATATTTGATCGCCTCAAAACTGATTTGAGCGACTTGAATATACTTATGGATAGTGATGTGATTATTGCTCAAAAGATCAATAATACTCAATACGAATTAACAGAAATATATCGCAAGGCACCATCGCGCACAGACTTCATTCAAAATGTCGTTATGACGTGGGATGAAATTGCGAAATTCGGTAAATTCAAACGCAGACATTTAGCGTTCGAACGTCGTAATTTAGATAGAACTATGGTCAAATCGAGTGTTGTGTTTACCAACAACGATACGAACACACATCTAACAGATTATAGGTGCGTAAATCAAATTAGAAGCACAAAAACTTCAAGAAGTGATTTAAGTGCCGAAATTTTCAATTGAATCTCAATTATTACATTTAATAAATTACAATAAATATAATATTTTTATGATTATTGTAGGAACCCTCATATTGATTCGGTAACTAAAGTGAATTTTCGATTAACGAACCTATTAATTGATTTCGTGAACGGTACGACTCAATACTATCCGGTGGATTCTTGGGGGTATCCGAGTAAAGAAAATAACTCGTACACTGGAATGGTTGGGTTTTTATTGCGAAAAGAAGTGGATATTGGAGGTTATAAGTACCCCAAAAAAAAATTATATTTTAACTCTAATGTCTATTGACCTTACATTTAATTGCCAGGAACTGCACTATTCATGACCGAAGCACGTTTACCACTTATTAAATACATTGGTATGACAACCTCAACCAAACTAAAATTTGTGTTCCGATCACCACCATTAAGTTACCAAAGCAACATTTTCACATTACCATTCACCAAAACCCTATGGATAAGTGTGTTCGCATTGGTTATACTAATCATTATTTTATTATACATAGCAGGTAAAAGAAAAAAATAATTTGCACATGCTTTTAAGTGCATTAGGCATCAAATAATTCTCCTACATATATTTACATATATGAAACACATATTGCATACTTTACAGGCGACAAAAGTTTAGAATATTTATTTGATTTTCACAATAAAATTTAATCTAATAATTTCAAGTATATATGGAATGGAGACAACCAGAACGGCCAGAAACAGATAACGCACTACAAAACTCAATCCTGGAAGTAGTAATGCTAACAATGTCCGCTGTCGCCCAACAAGGCGCCACTAGCGAGCCTAGAAGCGGTGCCGGCAAAATAATAATGTATTTAGCGTTCATATCTCTAATGTTCCTGTATGTATCCTACTCAGCGAACATCGTAGCTTTATTACAATCGACGTCAGATAATATTAAAACGTTAGAAGATCTATCCAAATCCCGCTTGAAGTTAGGAGTGGAAGATAATGTTTATAACCGTTATTATTTCGAGGTACAACTGTTTTTAGTTGTATTTACTAGCGTAATTATTTATTTTATATATATAGACTGCTACAGAACCGATACAGAAAGAAATATATACGAAGAAAATCGCGCCACCGGGGAAGAAACCAAATTTTATTCCAATGGAAGACGGTATCAAACGACTCAGACAAGGATTCTTTGCTTTCCATGTCGAACTAGGACCTGGGTATAAGGTGATGGGTGACACCTTCTACGAGAGTGAAAAATGCGGACTCCAAGAAATCACGTTTTTGAACATATACGATGTTTATTTATCGATTCAAAAAAATAGTTCGTACACTGAAGTTTTTAAAATTGGGTATATCAATCCTATAAATTAATAGTTATGTATACTGTAAATATATTTATAGGTTACAAAAAATCTCTGAAAGTGGACTACGACAATGCGAAATTGGACGAATATATGCAAAGAAACCGGATTGCCACACCGGCGGCGGTAGTTTTATATCTGTAGGTCTTATAGACTCATACCCAGCGTTTTTATTCCTAGCTGGGGGAGTAGGATTATCAATTATGTTGTTTATAATAGAAATAATTGCTTTCAAGAAGGGTGTACACTGTTATTAATACAGTTTTCACAAAATAACCATTTATTTCGCTGTATTTGTCAAGAAATCGCAACTATAATTATCGTATCTGTCATATTATCTTTGAAAATCGTAATAAAAGCGTGCACGATTCTATAAAAGTTTAAACCCGAAACGGACTATTCAAAGATAAACCCTGTATTTAAAAGTGAAATAATTTATTGGATGTCCATGTCGGCACGCAAAATGTAATTAATTATTAATAAAGTTTTTTGAGGCAATCGTTTCTCAGTTATGTATATAAATACGACACTTTCGAATCGAGAACAAAAAAAAATGAAGGTGCCTCTACTCATGACCTTTGTGGTCGTGCTGTGTGCGTTTTGGCGAGTGAAGTGCCATAAAGAACTTCAAATTAAAATGTTGACGGATTATCTCAAACACGATACGCAAAAATGTATTAAAATTAACGCGTTTTTGTGCTGGACAAAAGGTACCAACAATTTTAATATAAACAAGACTCGATTTATAAGCACAAAAAATTATTTTGCAGAAAATAAAAATAAATTAACGAATATTCTTTTCGAACAAAACATCCTAACTTCTATATTAAGTCCAGATGTGTTAGATATCCCAAACGAATACGCTGATTTTAATGTTTTATTTATATTAGACATGGATTGTCTAAATTCTACAAATATTTTGCAAAGAGTAAGTCTCATATTTTACTAAAATTATATACATATAATTATACAATTCTTAGTATCATATTTATAAATCAGTTAATAATTAAAAATAAATACATATTTAGTATTTTTAATAAATAATAATATACAAATTTAAAATGCTTGAAAAATAATAAATAATGTAAAAGAAATTAAACACGTTTAGAAATATTAATTTTGATAATAAAATCACCTTTTTTAACAAACTCAATAAACTCTTTATAGCTGTAATCCATTTGCCAATCACACAAATAAGAATACGGCGCGGTATCTCGACGTACATCCCCAGTTACAGGGTTCTGTAACTCCACTACGACATTATATTGCGGCAATTCATCACCAAGTATCGGTGAATTAATATTCAACTCGAACATCACATCGTGGAGCTTGTGGAAACAATGCAGCCTACCAAACTCGCTTATAATCATAATATGTCGGTAAAACGAACGGGTTGTTTGCGTGAAAAATTCACCAGCCGTGAACGTAATATCCGCGTGAACGTTCCGGTAATGTTCCTCGAGCGTTCCCTCCAATTTCGAACGGCAATAATCGCAAGTGTCCCTGTATTCGCATTGGAATCGCGAATGTAATTCGGTTTTATATGCTTTGTCCACAAATGGACAACCCTTGTCTTTGTTTTCACACTCTTTTAACACCATTTTTTAAATGTTTGTTCCCACTGATTTGAACACCTATTTTATACTTTTTTGTAACCTAGTTAGAACAATCGTGCATTGTTTATAATTTTTTCTTTTAAAAATAGTGATTAATTTTTTTTGGTTAACTAAATAGAGATAAACTGATCAGGCCTTGTGTGCAATAGAGAGAGATAAAGTACGAATTGACGTATTTTATCAGTTTATTATCAGTGTCATTGTATTTCTTTCGAATTTCAATCAAAGTGCAATGTATTAATAAACAATTAATAATTAGAATTGAAATTACGATAGTTATTGGTTTTTACGATAAATCAAGGTTTTTCCGCGAAAATAATTGTAAACTATTTCGCGTAGAATTTAGTATGGTTGTACTTTGAATATATTCATACTATTTAATTTTAAGGCAAACTATCAAAAACTCTACAAATTTTCGTACCGATGGTTACTATTATCCGAAAATCCCGAAATTCTCGATCGAATAAATACGGAAATGATCACATTAGATATATATCCGGATAGCGATGTGATCTTAGCACGAAGAACGCATGGTAATCAATATATATTAACAGATATGTATCGATACGCGCCGTATAGGAAAGAATTGAACCAAAACGTCATCCTAAATTGGACTGAAACCGAAAAATTCGGGAGCTTCAAACGACGAAACGTCGTTAGTAATCGACTCGATTTGAATGGAACAATGCTAAAATCTAGTATTGTGATGTTAAACAATGTTACAATGAATCATTTAACGGATTATAGGTAAATTAGTTAAGCGTCTAATGCATTTTTTATAACAAAATTAATTATAGGGATAAACATATAGATTCGTTAACGAAAATCAATTTCGCGATTACGAATCATTTGATTTCGTTTTCGAACGCGATTACTAAGTATTACTTTGTCGGTACTTGGGGATATCGCGACAAGAACTCGAATTCGTATACTGGAATGATTGGGCTTATGGAGAGAGATGAAGTGGAAATTGGAGGTAATACCCAGGAAAAGATTATTTTATTAATTAAAAATAACAGTCTACGTAATAAATAAAGTAATTTGCAAATGTTGCATAACAAGTATCTGTTCTGTGAATAGAATATTAATGCAAAGACACCTGGCGTTCCAGTTCGTTTTTTTTTTTTTTTTCTTACTGAATGTTGTCTTTGTTGACCAATGTTTTGCATAATTATAAAATAAACTATTTTTTTTTTACGTAGAATCTGAATAAAACAAATAAACAAAATAAATAATAGATTTAACTCAAGGTTGTTTTAGTTATACTAGAGGTTAACCATCTTATCTAACCGCTGTAACCTGATAGTTATCAACAAACCAGTTTTATGGATTTATTGACAATTTAATCAATATTAATTAAATTTATTACGTTCAATTAATTAAATTTATTACGTTCATTAATCCATCACTCGCCAAAAAACACTAAATTATATACAAATCTTAGTATCAATTCCAGGATTTAAATTCTTAGAACTTAATCCAAAATTTAAATCCTGATATCGAATATTAGAGCGAATTCTGGAAGATAATCCAAGAATCGAAAGCAGAAACATTAAATTCAATAGTGAAATCGAATCCAGGATCCTAACCCTAGTACCGAATCCTAACACAAGTTGGCACACATTTTTAAATAAGAATAAATAATTGATTATGAATTATCTACCCAGGAACAGCATTGATATTCACAAAAGACCGAGTACCAATCATAGACTATGTTGGAATGACAACGCGAACCGCAGCACGATTTGTATTCCGCTCGCCGCCATTGAGCTACCAAAGCAACATTTTCACACTACCATTCTCAACGACACTATGGATCAGCTCGTTTTGTTTAATATTCCTATTCATATTTTTATTATATTTCGCAGGTAAACACAATTTTCGCGCAAAAAACAACCCAACAATTTGTGCTTAACCATACATAAAATTACAGTTCACATAGAATGGCGCCAGCCTGGACTGCCAGAAGAAAGCAACGCATTACAAGACTCATTCCTAGATGTCGTAATGCTAACCATGTCTGCTGTCGCTCAACAAGGAGACCCCTGTGAACCTAGAAGCGGATCAGGAAGAATGATAATGATTTTTACATTTATATCCCTCATGTTTCTCTACGTATCCTACTCAGCTAACATCGTAGCTCTATTACAATCATCAGCAGATAATATTAAAACACTAGAAGACCTTCTAGAATCTCGATTGAAGTGTGGCGTGGATACAGTACTCTTCCATCGTTACTATTTCGAGGTTTGTTACTTAAATAAACTAGATAAATGAGTTTATGTAGCTTTTTATAGAGTGCAACAGAACCTGTCCGAAAAGCAATCTACCAGAAAAAAGTAGCTCCACCAGGAGAAAAAGAGAATTATATGAACATTTATGAAGGTGTTAAAAAAATCCGACAAGGATTCTTTGCTTTCCATATGGAAGTAGGGACTGGATATAAATTGATTGAAGATACATTTTACGAGCATGAAAAATGTGGTTTGCAAGAAATTAAATATTTAGATATTGACAACGCGTTTTATTCAATTAAAAAAAATAGCTCGTACAAAAAAATCATTAAAATTGGGTACGTATATCTATTTAAATTGTTTTTTTTTTCAGGGGATTAATTGTTGTTTTAGGTTACGTAAACTATACGAGAGTGGAATACAAAATGGGGAGAATCTTAGGATTTATACAAAAAAACCCGAGTGCCAAACATCTGGCGCTAATTTCGTGTCTGTTGGTTTGATTGATTCCTATCCGGCGTTTTTGTTTTTAATCGGTGGAATTGTGTTAGCGTTAGTGTTGTTTGTTTTAGAGATTATTGCCTCTAAAAACGGCATTGATAGTTGTCGTATATAATAGTGTTAACCTTAGTTAACAATGAAGACACTATATAAATTGTTGTCTACCTTGGAGATGTAAATTGTATAGGTTTATGTACCAGGCGAGCGAAAGTATAATATATGCTCTTATATGGTACATTTATGAATGCATAATTTTATTATTTATGTATGTTTAATATTTGATTTATTGAAGCAGAGGAGTTTGTTACTTCTGTTTATGGGGAAAAGCTATGATATGTATTAAGGTCTAAGTAATAACTGTAATAGTTATAGATTTTATGTAGAGGAATTATATTGTAAACAATTTTGAAAAATGTTCAAGAACACATTTAAAAATTATGTATATGCTTGTTACAGATCTATAAATTTATTTAGAATCTCACTAAACTTTATAGACTTGTACGTTCTTTATAGATATGTTATTTATTTTGAGCATCTCTATAACGTACAGATGATTAAATATAAGTGCAATAGTTACAGATCTACATATAATTTATAGAAATATATAGAAATATGTATGTAATTACCACCTTAGTCATATATATGTGAAATGTAAAATGTTAGAAATGTACTAACATAATTAATTTAGCATTGAATGTAAAACGCTTGAATAATTATAGAAGTATTTGCATAAAACCGTAAATATTTCGATTATCCTGTAACAATTAGTGTAAACAACTCGTATCAGATCGACATGTTTTATTTATCCTTCTTGCCAACAATAGAACAATAACTTACACCTTATATAACAATCTGTAACATTGATCTACTTCAACTACTTAAGCTCCCAACACACACACACACATAGAGAAAATTGATTTAGATTTCTCTAAACAAAAATCGACAATGTATCCTAATGGCATTTTAAACGTTAACATTTCCTAAACAGTGCTCTAAATATTTAAATAAATAATAAATCATATTTATGTTTAAGAAAGTCACAAATATAAATTAGAATTCGCAAAGTAAAAGTTCGATCACGATTCTGCATCTAAGTTCATTGAAAAAAAAATTTTTTGTTCTGCATATGTTGATATTCAAGAACATTTAATTTAACTAGAGAAAGTATGAAGGTTAAAACGTAACTTTTCTACTTTACTTCACCCTACTTACCCTAAATCTATGAAACACATCCTTTTATGTTATTCCCATGGAACTGATTCCAGTTTACAAAGCAGAATCTTCGCAAAACGCATAAACAACGCAAGACAAATCTGTTACCAAGTTACCCACACCAGTTCTGAAGCAGTGGGGTACTGAATACTTAACAAAAATCACATTCGAGTCTGTTTTAGTCGTCAGGTACTAGTGTTATTATAAGTATCGGGCGCCATTTTCGCATCGACTCTATTCCAACACGATTGGACCGCGCTAAAATGTTTAAACTTACGCTACTCGTTGGCGTTACATGCGCGTTTACGATTGCGTCTGCCGCCAAATTGGACGAAGTATTCTCGTGGAAGAGCCTCGAGTTCTCCTGGCCGAGTGCGAAAGATAAGGAGAACGCGATCAAGAATAAAGAGTATGTGCCCGACAACAATTTACCGCTTGGACTCGATAGATGGAACGATAAATTGTTCGTTACTGTACCTAGGTGAGTTTCGAGCACAAAGAGCTTAAGTATTCGTTGTTATTTAACTAATAACGCGTTTTTGTATATAAATATATTATATACACCGGAAGTATGTATTGTATTATTGATGAATGTATATTTTCGTGAATTTGAGAACTCAAACATAGCAATACACCTTGACATGTTCATAAAACGTTGATACAAATATATAATTAATATTTATGTCATGTATGTAATAAAAAAAAAATCGACTTTCATTTCATACAAATTTGGTATTAGTGACGTCATACGTAATTTATTGGTGTTAAGTGCATATATGCCAACAACAACAAAAACTCACCGATATATTCTGGAAAATCCGTCAATTTGGAAATTTGCTGCATCGCTGAATTTCTGCAATAAAAATAAATATTAGTTAACATTAATGGCATAGAGGGGTGGGGGGTGTTTAGATGAATTAAAATATTGAGTTGTGTTTAGATGGAAGGAAGGAGTGGCAGCATCTTTGGCATATATTTCATTAAACGGAACTTCAAAATCGCCTGTTTTGCACCCATATCCAAGTTGGGAAGCGAATAAGATTCCGGCCGCGGACAACACGGGCAATAAAGTCACCGATAATTCGATCGTTTCGGTGTTTCGTGTCCGCGTCGATGCTTGTGACCGTTTATGGGTGATGGACACCGGTCTCGCTGATATCCTAGGCGCACCACGACAAATCTCTAAACCAGCGCTCGTCGTTTTCGATTTGAAAACAGATAAACTCATCCATCGGTACGAGTTCAAACCAACCGATTTAAAAGAGGATAGTTTTTTCGCAAATGTGGTAAGTTTATGGGATTTTTAGCAGTTTACCAGATCTTAAAATCGATTTATTCTAGATTGTTGATGTGACTAAAGACTCTTGTGACAATGCCTACGCTTATATTCCTGATCTAGGCGCTTATGGGATCGTTGTGTACAGCATGAATGATAATGATTCCTGGCGAGTCAAACACAATTTCTTCCATTTCGATCCATTAGCTGGAGATTACAACGTCGGTGGTGTTAATTTCCAATGGACTGATGGTGTATTTGGTTTAGCTTTAAGTCAAGTACAACCAAATGGGTAAATAGTCACAACTTAGAAATTAGCGCAATTTGTTTTAAGAAACGTTTACTAATATGTTTAACAAATTCTAGCTTCCGCACAATGTACTTCCATGCACTGTCAAGTACCAAGGAATTTGAAGTATCTACTGAGATTTTAAGGAACTCTACTTTAGCGACTGACCCTCATACATACCACGACTATAAGGTAAATTCCCTGTCAGTGAAATATATTATTGGTTATAAAATTAACGGTTAAGAAAGATTGAAAATAATTGTTTTATGATTTAGTTGTTAGGAGACCGCGGTGTGAAAACTCAAGCTTCCGCAAGTTACGTAGACGAGAAAACTGGCGTTTTATTCCTAACTCAAGTGAACAAAGACGGCGTCGCTTGTTGGAACACCAAAAAACCGTTAACACCTGAGAATTTGAGCCTAATCGCCCAAGACAAAGAAACACTTGTGTTCCCCAACGATCTAACCGTACGCCAATAAATATATTCAAACTCAAACATATTACGATGTTCTCGATTTGTTGCTTATAGATTGACCACGAAGATCAATTGTGGGTGCTTTCGGATCGAATGCCCGCGTTCATATACAAGAGTTTGGATAACAACGAGGTAAACTACAGGATTATGAAGATTAAAATCTCTGATGCCATCAAAAATACCCCATGTGAAATGGGTACCGAGCCTATAATGGGCCATGAACATACACATTAATTTTATAAATATAAAAAAAAACAACAGTATTTTTTAGATGTATTTTTGAATTGCTTTAAATCATTTAATGTGCAATGTATTTGCTATACATAATAAATAAAATGTTTTAAACATATATTTCATTCGTATTATTTAATTATACTTCATATTTATTACACTTACCTAGGAGCTGGAAGCACTAATTGACTAATAATTAAAGTGAGGACTAGATACTTCCATTGAAACAAATAAAATAGTAGCTCAAAGTAACACAACTCGAAATTGTTTGTGTTTTAAAGCATAACTGTAAACGCAAATTTTAACAATTTCACTACCAGGCACACATGATATAAAAGACACTACAATTTCACAAAACCATCAACAAACTCTAAAACCATCGCCAACTTACACTTAAAACTCATAAAACCGCATTCAAAACAACACATTTAATCAATCAGCGTCGAAACATCCCGCAAAACCATCAAATATAAGAAGTTATTCGTGAAACAAATTTTAACAACCTTGTTAAATCTTAAATATTTCAATAATTAATTTCGCATAAACTATAAACAATATACGCAAATAATTTACAAGAGTTATAGATTGTATAGAGATAAGCTTTAGAAAAAAAAATCGTTGAATTTGATTCGGAAATAAAGGTGATAGGACCACTTTAAGTTTTAGCAATATTGTCTGTAGCGTACGTGTTACAGAATAGCTATTCCAACGATATTTAACGATTTTACTACCAAGAGCTCAGCAAACCCAGTAGGTAAACTCTCGAAAATCGCAGTTATTTATCTTAATAACTACTCAAATATCACTCATTTGCACAAAATTATGATTTTATTTTGTGTATTAAACTTAACTTTAAAACCAAACCGAAATTTGTTAAAAACCATTCAGAAATAGAAGTACAAACTATGATTAAATATGTTTTTAGACGACTTTTATGTTTATATATTTTTTTTAATAATTTCTAGATACAAGTTTAGGTAATTTTATTTTTTTTATTAAAGTTTAGATATTTTCGATTGTAAATAATATATTTTTTAGGGGTTTTAATCGCTGATATGTACTAAATTTTATTAAAATCGTCTACGAAAACTGTTTGCGTTTTTGGGTGGCGTTTGGTAGCGTTTCATCGCTATATCCATCGTTAGGTAACGATTTTGTACGAGGAGTACATCTTATCGAAGAGTGTTTAATGTGTTCATTGAAAATTGTCAAAATTGCTACATATTTCAATCAGTTCTGACGTCACGTTAAAATGTATGAGATGTGTGAACAAATAATTTGAATAACTTTCACAGTTTCAAACGTTTCTCGTATTAGAGGCACATAAAACGCGAAGGTATCATCACAAAATGGCCGCGAAACAATAAAAGCAAATCGCGAATTTAAAAGGAACGTCAGAACTCGTTCGAACAGGGATACATGTTTAGAAAGATACTAAAAGTTACATACCACAAATTCCTGACGAACGACTGGCAAAATACACGACCATCAACTCAATAGTCATTTTAATCAATAATACAAGCACGTATCACGCAAATAACATGAGTAAAACGATAAAATGTAGACCATTTTCTCACATGGACTACCCGGCGACCAGAAAATGGCGTAGCATGTCAAAGATCACATGACCTAGTAACCATGGCAACCTTCAAGTCATTTTAAATCGAACACAGTAGCGTAACATATGATTTATATTTCATAAACCCTTTATTTAATCTAAAAACACCACATTTCACACTCAAATTATTTGTCAATAAACTAAAAAATAGTTATTTGTTAGTTTTATAACTAGAAACTATGTTTTTATTATTTTTTTTTGTATTAAAAATGATTAAAAATGTACAGCACTGGCGGCCATATATTTATAAGTTAGTTGTCAATGTATTAAAAAGATCCAATTTTTAGTAAATAAACGTTAAAATGAAGTACAATATTGGTTTATAATTGTAATTAAACCCTATTTTAAGGTGTAAATGTCTTGTGTGGGGTGTAGGGAATATCTAAAAGTTGATTTAACCTAAAATTAGTTTAGACAATTTTGAGTGTTTGTTGTTTAAATCATGGAGGTGAATCCGTTGAGTGTTATATTAGTAAAATCGGATAGTAAAGGAGATCGTTTATTGTTTCGATACCCATTTAATTCGATTGAGAGCAACGAGCCGGCGAATACGAAAAAACGCAATCGATATGCTTTGGCGGATAAAGAAGATCTTTTACAAACGCCACCGCCCCCCATATCCAACATGCATAAGGGGCAGTTGACCGGGTTCAAAGACGAGGTGTTATCGACTTTATTTGCTGTAAAACCCGAATTGTGCAACAGGAAATTCGAGTTGAAAGTCAATGATGTTCGGTTTGTTGGGCACCCGACGTTATTACCGTTTAGGGGCAGCGCCCAAGATGATCCCTGTTTATTATTAATCAATATTGTATTCGCATTACAAGCTTTAGCGAATCATTCAGTTGGTACGTTGTTTTGATTTTTAATAAATATGAATTGTAATTTGCGTTATTTTTTGTTTCAGTTAAGTGTTACTATGATTTAAGTAAGCGGTTAGGGACAGTTTTGCGGCATGAGGAGCAACGTAGGGGGTATGTTTCGGAGCAAACTCAACTCATGACAAGCACCCACGATGATGGTAGTCCGGAGACTGCGTTCCAAGTTATTTTAGCGAAATGCTCATTGGCACGGAATTTGAAAGGAGTCTACGACCAATTGTGCACAACTGGTTTAGTTAACATTCGAATCAACAGGTGGATTCCGCTCAGTTTTTGTTTACCGCAAAAAGTACACCAATGGCATTTGCGCGGTAAAACTATCGAACCAAATGATATAAACAAGTAAGTATTCATAACTTAAATCGTAATTTAAAACATATTTACTAATTTAAATCATGTGTAACAAATTTGTAATGTGACGTCACAATAACCCCTAAATAAATATTAGTTGCTATGAATGTATCTCATAAACAAACCTAACTTCACGTCTATTCTCACCTAGCAATAAGGTGGGAAAACCATGAAATACTTTTATAAGCGTTTAAATCATTTTGTGAATGATTTTTTTAGCTCAAAATAATTATAAATTTTCCAGATGTTTAAACGCTTTACGACCCTACCACGGTTTATTATTACTATACCCGATTGCGCAACTTACCGATATCGCCCCGCTAGACGGTTCACCATCGCTAACACGTCTATTAAGCCAGTACAGTCCGTTAAAAAGTCTACAAACACTAGCAGCAGATGCAGACATTACACTATCACAAGTAATTCGCACGATTTCGTATTACACTGCACGGTTTAACCTATAACTGTTTTTTAGGTATTCGAATTAACCGGTCATCTAGTTTACTGGGCCAAAGCAACAGTTATTTACCCGCTTTGCGCTAGCAATAAATACGTGATCGCCGCCGATGCGCCAATACACTTAAAATCACCGCTCATCGAGAAATTCAGTGAGACTTTCATCGAAATGGATTTGATTCGAGTGATCGCTGACTTTTCATTGCCAACGTCACTCAGCCAAAAATGTAACCCGTTAAACAATCCCGCGCAGCAATCCCAACTAGTACAAATGATGGTTTGGATGTTACAGCACCATCTATTAATGCAATTACACACTTATGTTCAATTCATGGCGGTAGAGAGTGGGAATGCGTAAGTTTCTTATTTATATAGTTATAATTTCGTTTAAGTGTATTTTTTTTATAGTGTGCACTCTTTACAATCTGATCAAGCCACGCCTACTAATATGGCTGCCTCAATGCCGGAATCGGAGAGTGGTGCTTCAACGACGAGTAATGAAACTACCCCTGAGCCGCAAACACACCCTGATGCCGAGGGGGCTTTACATAATATGGATGGTGAGGTGAGTTTTGTAAGTGTCGATGATGATAAGGGTGATTATGAAGAGGAGTTGTTGTTGGATTTTAATGATGACGAGCGTAGTGCCATTTTAAGGGTAATTATTGTAAGTTTTTTGTGGTTAAAAAATGTGATTGATGGTTGGTTATTAGATACCTGCAGCTAATAACCCTGAGGATTTGGCGCTGTTGGCGAAGCTGTGCCGCACTGGGTATTTCCGCGGTGAACACCACATCGAAGAGATTATGTATCTAGAAAATTTAAGACGAAGTCAGTTGTTACAGTTGTTGGATAAGTTTCGAGATATTTTGATTACGTACGAAACGGAAGACCCCGCCATTGCAATGTTTTCATGTTCTTATGGGCACTAATTATTATTTAGTTCATATTTTATTGTTATATTCCAATAGATTATTTATTATTATGTTGCTCGTATTATTGAATCATGAAATATATTTTATAAATTTCATTGTCGTTTTATTTATTAAATAAAACCACTTTAAGTTTACAATATTAACCATTTACTATAGTTAATTTCGACCAGCTCTAATTTAATCTAATAATGATTAACCGTAAAGATAATTTGTAATTTCTAAATGAGAATTATCTATAACAAAAACAAAAAAACAATTAGTAATGCATATTTAATACTGTTTTTAAATCCTGCAAAAAGAAAACAGTAGTTTAAATATTATACAAGCATTTTATTCATCAAATTACTCATTACAAAAACATGAAGTTACAACAACGTTTATGAAATATTGCTATAACAAATAAAATTACGACATTTTCGTAAAAATTCGCCGTCAAAAATCGTTCTATATATATAATTTTTTTACAAAATACTGTTTGGTTATATATAATATACATTTTCAACTTCGGAACAATTATTTTTTAATACAGTAGATTAAAAAAATACTTTTAAGGTTATGCTACCCTCATATGGCACAAAACTAGACAACAATGGACCCAAAATCAAGGAATTAAAAAATCACGACTTTTAGTAACATATTCTTCAAGTAAATAAATATACACAAAAGTAATCAAATTTATTTTGAATAAAATTAAAGTACGGCAACCTAAAAACAATATGGTGCCATTTGAGGGTAGAAACAATCTTAATACAATGAGTATTAAAGTAAATTACTTGATATTTCGGTAATTTACGAAAAGTATAAACTAAATATACATCGAGGGATTCAAAAATATTTATTATTTAAATTCGAAGAACAGTTTTTTTTTTCTTAGTCTAAATTATTTATTTGAACCTGATTTGAACTAATATTAAATCTTTAAGCTTAAAATACGTATGTTTAGGTTAATGTATCTGCATTTTCAATACGAAAAACAATTCTTTTTTACACTAATCATAACCGGAAATAAGCTAAACAAACATGATTGTCGTAAATAATTAATAATGATTTAAAATAGTGTTTGTTTACACAATTCCTAATTCTACACGGAAGCCAATCATTTCTCAGATTAGTAACACTGTTCTTTAAATGATACATAAAGCAGGTTTACCAATCTAATAAATTTTGACACGTTAAATCATAATTATTTGTGATATTTTGTTGGTTAAATCAAATCAAATACCTGCATTCAAACTAAAATACAGAAGAAAAAAAAATTACAATAATCCTTAAAAGATTCGTTGTAAAATTTATCACAACATAAATTCACTGGTAACTAAAATATGCTAAAGTGGTCGTAAACTTCAATTTCAAATTAAAATCACTATAAAAATGTTGTAAAGTTGTAATTAAAATAATTAACAAAAAAGTGTTGTAAAGTATAAAAAATAGTGGAGTTTTCAAGTAAAAATCAGAGGAATCAACAATAAAAAAATATCGCGTGTACAAAAATAGTATAATTGCTAATTGTAACAAAGGAAAATACTTAAAGCAAAATTAAAACCGCAAAATATTAAAAATATCTATTTATATGTATAACTTTAGGAATAAATTAGTTTTAAAAATATATATACAATTTATTTAAGTACAAAAATGTCTATCGAGAAACACACCTTAGTGGGTACAATTTGATGTTAAACTAATTTATAATTAGTAGTAAAAACTCTTCGATAGAATTAGATTTTAAATCGATTCTTAAAAAAAACTGCACTGAGTATAGTACGACTCAACTCTACGAGTAATTGCACCCCCTAAGGTGTGTATGATCGCGTAACTAGAATGTCTAGTGCTGAAAAAAAAAATCGAATTGATTCTAAATAAAAATTGTTAAATATTTTAACGGTGTAAGCATTTTTTTTTTAGAAATTTGCTAACTAATAATTAACGTTGCGCATTATTTCAAGACTCAACAATTAATTCTCATTTATTTGACCGTTTTCTTTGGTGTTTCGATGCTTTTTATATACGGTCTGAAGCGGAACATGTAGAAGTTCAACTAAATCGGGAAAGTTCGGTTCTAAAAACCGAAAGTTAATACCATCAATTTTTGATCAACCAAAAAAAGTGTCTAGACCATTGCTCACCAAATAATTCATATTATGGTAATGTAGTTTTAAAAATATTAAGGGAACGCCTGGTCTAAACTGTGCGACGTAGTGATATTTATTTAAATATGTATTAGTTTGGACTTACCCGTTTCTGGAGTGATTAAACCGTGCCGAATCATAAAATCGAGAACAATTGGGATACTAGTTGTTTTGAAATCGGGCGAAAACATTTTTTCGTAACATTGGGCCGCTGGTAACAGTTCGAACTTCTGGACTTCACCGTCGGCATTGGAAGGGATAAAATCTAATGGAAGTTCTAAATCGAACACGAACTCTGTGTTCGGGAACAAACCTCGTTCAGACTCAAAATAAAACCTAACAAAAAAATACTATTAAATGCATACTAAAATATAAACTATTTCACTACAAAATTACAACTAATATAAAATCCTATAAGTTATTACAGAGTAAACATTTTTAAAACACTAAGGCCCGGTATTATAAAGAACAAAATAAATGTTAATTAGTTACTATGGAACTAAATTTACTTACACAGTTAATATAATTTTGCGTGTTATAAAAGAATCTTACAAGTAAATTAACTAATAGGAGATTTACCGACTATTTTAGTTCATCTATTCATCAATAGATGACTAATATATAAATATTGCAAATTTCGCATCGGTTATTATTATAATATTTTAAATAAAAACAAAACACGAAGCTGTCAAGTAATTGACAGAATAAATTTTACTAGCTAGAAATTCATGGGAGTAGTTTAACTGTGAGATTTACTAGCGAAGTAAATTTATTTTTCGTTTATAATACGGAAATCTATAGGGTAAAGTATATTACTTGGTTACCAAATAAAATCTACCGAGTATTTTAGTTATTTGACGTTTACAATACCGGGCATAATAGATTCATCTACAAATGTTAGATAAGCACAGAATCAGCGCATAGATTAGTGTGACGTCACGAAATGTTAAAACTTACGATACTGATCCAGCACTTGTAAGGTTTTTCATTAATTCAGACGGTATGGAAGCCTCTTCCATAGCTTCTTTATGAGCCGTTTCCAGGATTCCTAATCCGACAGACAGCCCGCCACCCACCATATTATCCCATTTATCTACACAACGACGCCAGAGAAACACACAAAAAAAATACAAACAATAAATTCGAAAATCAGTTCCGACAATCACGCGTAAAAACACAATCATACTTGGCCAAGTTTGCTTGGTCGCCGATCGCTGTTGCAACCATATGCATATACCCAACGTCGGATGTTGGATATACCCGTTAATGTCGACGCCGAAATTTCGAATACCGAATAAACACGTTGCAGATCGATCCATTTTAAATAATTTCTCACTAGAAAAATCCGTTGCCCTCACTTCATAACACTACAAATAAAAGGCACGCCATCAAAACACTTACAAACGCGAAAATAATTGCTAATTCACAATAAAACACTCAACTAATTATGAAACTTAATCTCAATTAATTATAAATCACATTGCGATTTGTTTAAAAGATATCTAATCTAATATACAAATTGCGTGTTTTTATTTCTGAATTTATTAATAAGTTAAATATAATCATTATTTGTCGACTATAAGAACAGTTTAGGGTTTTTTTTTTTAGGGTAGGAAAATCTATAAAACGACATTTATCCTAAATTAGACGAAAAATCAAGTGTATAAACAAAAGCTATTATTAATTTATGCATTAATCGTATTTTAATCATTCTTTTGTTCGAAAACTATTTACAAATTGTAAAACAAACAAAATGTGTTTCGCTAAATACCCTAAAGTTCTTCGTGATTTAAAATCATTTATTGGGTGTTAACTGTGACGTCACAAACGAATTAAATGGTTTTTATGTCGGATTATATTTATAGAGTAAGCAATGATATATGTATTTGTATATTGATGAAAATGTAATATAAATATTATGAAAATATTTATAAAAGTTATTGTGAGTTGGCAACACTGGTGATTCATGTAGTCATAGGTGATTTGAATGTTCATATGAGTATTGCGTAGTATGGAAAAAGTAGTTATTGATAAAAAAAAACCATGAGATTTTTATAATTTAAGTGTCAGTTTGAAATCTTGCCAAACTGATAAATTGACCTATTTTTACCCCAAGGCTGAATGCATTCAAGGTATTTCGCAAAATATGTGCACAAAAAAAGGCCGCAATTTACCACTAAAAATAACTCACCTCATCTCGCCATCCTTTCAAAGCAATAAATATCTGTTCACTTCGCAATTCGTTTAACACTTTATCCACTTTAACCGTCCGTTCTTCGTAATCTCTAAACGCAGGATTCAATTCTACATATCCAGAAGATATAATAAAAACCTGGAAGAAAAAAAGAACAATAAAAAATTTTTTTAAATTTGTTGGCCAACGAAATAATATTACTTCTGGATATTGTGTTAACATTTTCATTACATGAGGTTTTATCAACCCCACTTGGTAGCCTTCGACAATAAAAGGTTTACATTCGCCCGAAGAAAGTCCTGGAATAGTGAATACATTAATTGATTTTATTAATTTCTCATGTGATAATAAAATAAACCGAGTCGCTTTTGGGGTGTAATATTAATCAATATTTACTAGACTGACATAAACGTTATGTTTTTTGGTAAATAAATGAATTATTATTTGATTTCCTATTGTTACGATACCTGATAAGTAGAAACAATTGAATTTTTGTGCTAGTTTTAGTAATCTTGACATTTTAACGTCACACAACGTAACTTCAGCTGTCATTACGCTTATCACTTGTCTTTTTAGCTAAATTTATTTTAGCAAATAATTCAATGGCATTGCCAACTGTTACCAGTAGCGGCGCAATCAACCTCTTAGTGTTACCAACACTACACTCACCCCCAATCCCTAAACAATTAAACTACTTGCATTTAAATATAAATCAAATCTATTTTATATTAAACAACAAAGACAAGTCTCCATTTATTTTCGATAAAATTATAACTAAGCTAGCTTAAACACCCTTAGAAGTGGTTTAAAAAATTCTACGCTTATGACTATTAGGGTATTTCATGTTTAATAGGTCACGTGCTCAAAACCATCGACTAACTTCAGAGCGCAGTCTCTTTCCGTGTTTCCTATCGCCATCGAGTGGCATAAGGTGCGTTCATTCCACTTATATTTTCTAATCCTCAAACATCTGTGTTATTATTTGATATTTTCGACTGCGTGATATTAATTTATATTATTTACTATGTCTATTAAGTTAGTCTAAGCGAAGTTCTTTTGTAAAACGTTCATTTAATTTGTTATAGGCCGAAAAATGGGGAGACGTCCAGCGAGGTGGTAAGTTATCAACTCATATGTTTTACATTGTACAACCACCCTAAATGCTTTTTATACATGCTTTAAACCGCGTTTTATTCAATTCTACGTTATTTTTTTGTTGTTTTCAAACATATGTGATTGGTTGATTTGTTCATGATGATTTTTGTATGTCATGCCAGACTAGAGTTTCTGATTTAATTCGTGATTAATGTACAATGTCTGATGATTAATCAATAAACGCATATGTTTTTCTAAGTTAGTAATAATATTGCGCAATAACAATATAATCTTAACTACCATTAAAGTTTATCAAAATGGTGATACGTTACTAATTTAACGCTTATGTAAGTGTACCGCGCTTTATGTATGCTTTTAAGATATCCATTTTGGCCTAGGCCAACTTGGATTAGTTGCGCTTAGGATGTAGGACGCTTTAAAGCGTCTGTGTAACACGTGGCAATTCTACGCAACACTAATCTATGGTTGTTTTGTCGCAGTTATCGCTATTGTAAAAATAAACCTTACCCGAAATCGCGGTTTTGTCGTGGTGTACCCGACTCGAAAATCCGAATCTTCGATTTGGGCAAAAAGAAAGCGTACGTGGACGATTTCCCGCTATGCGTACATTTAGTGTCCGACGAGTATGAACAGCTGAGTTCGGAAGCGCTGGAAGCTGGCCGTATTTGCTGCAACAAGTACCTTGTGAAACATTGCGGCAAAGATCAGTTCCATATTCGAATGCGTTTGCATCCATTCCACGTGATTCGCATCAATAAAATGTTATCGTGCGCTGGAGCTGATAGGTAAGCTTATACCACACATTTTAAACACGCCATCTTGGCGTACCAAACACTTCATACAGTGTTACCAATCGACAAACTTTATAATATTTAGAGCAACAAATCATAAAGCAACGTTTGATAGATATTTATATGATGAGATGTTATATCATGCCAGGCTAGAGTTTCTGAATCACCATGACTATACGGCATATCTGAAACATATCTATCAAATTAGTTCCAAATATCATAATTAATATATTAATTGTGCTATTTTTGTGTTACATATTTTATATATACGAAAATTGTATCAATTTTGGTAATAATTAATATAATTTGAATAGGCTCCAGACTGGAATGAGAGGTGCGTTTGGTAAACCGCAAGGTACCGTCGCCCGCGTCCGAATCGGTCAACCAATCATGAGTGTCCGATCATCCGAGCGTTTCAAGGCGCAAGTCATCGAAGCTCTCAGGCGTGCGAAATTCAAGTTCCCCGGCAGACAAAAGGTAAAATATTGCCCAAACCACCACAAACATTACGAACGAATTAAATGATGACACTTTTTTAGAGCATTGGGTTATGATTGACCGTGATTACTTATTGACACCTGAGAAACCATTATTTTATTTGCCCCTTACACCCGCAGTTATAATTATAAATTGACGAATGTTTTTTTTGTTTCTTTCAAGATTTTCGTTTCTAAAAAATGGGGCTTCACCAAATACGACCGCGATGTTTACGAACAGCTTAAAGCTGATGGGCGCTTAGCCCCTGACGGTTGCAACGTACAATACAGACCTGAACACGGTCCACTTGCAGCTTGGAAAAAAGTGCAAGCTGAAATACACGCTTCTTAAAAAAAATTATGTATATATATACGAAAATATAACATCCATTTTATAAACTATTACTCTATTTGTATTTATGTCTTCCATTTAAACCTTCATTTTATCTCACAAAAAGTCTTTAATTTATTATCGTATTAAACATATTCCGCCATTTTGTACTCATTTAGACAATCTATTAATGAATAATTTAGATGTATTTATTCAAATCAAATATACATAAATATCAAGATACAAAATCACTTAAAATTATCACAATATTCAATACCACTATTCTAGAAAAAAATGGAATACTTATTCGTATTTTATTTATAATAGTGCCGATTAAATAATATAATAAATCCAGCACAAAAATCATCTTAAAACGTATAATTAATCTATATAGTGGCCTAAATCGAGCCGTAGTCTGAGCTAATCCGTCAATAAGTCCGGTATTTATTAAAACTTACAATTATTTTAATGAGTTATTAATTCATATGTAAACCCTAAACTTATTATATTCGGAATAACGAAATGTAATTATTATTAAATAGTTTAGCATCGAAATAAATTTAGAGAGCATAAAACTACAAGTGTCTTTTAAAAATATAAAATAAACTGCGACGATTTAGATAAAAATTGTTATTTTTATAATCTGTTAAAACCATCTACAATAATTGAGCTACAAATTTATGAAATCCTTATTTATATTCGTCGAAAAAAATTATTCGCGATACGTTAAAAACCCTAATGCAATTAAGTTCAAAATATATTTGAGGAATTTAAATTTGTACGGGCCTATCAACCGAATTGCCCGTATTTGGCATAATCGCCAATAAATGCCTTGTGCTTGAGCTGCTCCCATAACTGTCCCCGCTGCTACGTACGCTTATGTGGCTCAGTGGTGTACCCGGTAATGATTGTAAGGGCGCATGTCTTTGTGGGGTGCTGTCCACACTGCTTGCAATCAATGACGATGCACGTTCGCGCTCTTTTTCCGTGTAAAGCGGGCTTAATATTGTCGGAGCTGGATCCTCAGGAGTATAATAATCAGATTCTTCAGCTCGGTCTTCGCGCAACGTAGTTTCCTGATCAGTTCTAAGGGGTTTACCTATAAAATACAAAATTATATAAAAAATAATTTACCGCAATAAATATTAATTCGTATTCTAACTGTAAATTTTATTTTATTTATAATATCATTTATTATAAACAAAATACATTTTTTAGCGGTTTGCAACACTGTTATTTAGATGTCAAAATAATTTAAACAGTCAAGCGTTGTTGTATTACGTGAAATTGTTTATTATTGTTTAATTTAAGTTCGATTGCCATTAAAATGATGTTTTTAATGATTATTGAAATGTTTTACATGAAATAGTTTATTAGACATTACATTTTGTTGGTATAAGAAGTTGGTAATTACTTCAGTGTGTGTGGGTGTTTCAAGTGTGAGATGGCGGTTGCTCCTGGTTGATTCGTAACAAATGCAGTTAATATGAAGATATGTTTGGTAAGTGAAGATATAAGTGGTAATTCCATAAAATGATGATGATTTTTGAGTCATTACTGTTTTGGTTATTGTGGTAACTAACCATAATTTTGAATATACGCGAAAATGTGTAGTTTTAAGTTTGTTATTTACGAAATGAATTTTGAGTGAGATTTAAAACAATCGGTATTTCTTTTAATTATTTTTTATTTTTTTACTAGTTTACTCTACATTTGGTTAATTGACATTAGTTAAATATGTTTTTATTAGTTATTACGACCCACAATTATTTATATCACAATACTTTAGAACCGTCTTAAGAATTCCCATAACAAATATACATTCCCCCAACAGCCTTAAGTCGGTTCTGCATAACTAATAACTAAATAACATCTACAAAAAAAAATACATTTTACAACCGCAAATCTACAAACTATTATTGGTTATACGCAACTAAACACTAGTATTTGCCGATATGTTTTTTATTTATAATATTTATAAATAAACCAGTAACCAATTTTATAACTAGAATACGTTTATTCTACCATTTATGATCATAACCATTATGGTGTAAAACATTTATAACCAGTGTAATTTAATAGCTTTTAATAACGAATATAAAATATTTAACCGATAATTAAATGTGTTAAAAAATGGGTAACCAAAGCAATAGAAAAATAATACTAGAAATAAAAATCAATTCTTAAAATAGCAAAATAAATCCAATATCTACAATTATGCTACGCCTATTTGGATACTTATGACGATATGTTTATTTTAATAACCGTTAGTAACCCAATGCGTTATACATTTAACCAATCATAACCAACAATAACCACAGTAACATTACAAAAATTACATACCAATAATTTTGGTTTTAATCGGCGGTGTTTTATCGACATTTAAATTATCGTCGTGCTCTGTATCAGTGTCATCAATCGACTCAACCACACCAGCCATTTCGAGTGCTAGTGTCCCATTACACCTATTATCTTTCGCGTGAAGCAACGGCGATAATTTCTCCGCTTCACTATCTTCATCTTGTGTCTAAAAATCACAAACATAAATTACCAAATATAGACAATAAAATTAAATATATACTTCATCCTTTTCCAACGCTGCGTTCTTTTCATTCACATGTCGCACACTATCTCGCGGTCGATTCGATTTAGTTCGATACCCAATTTGATCAGCCAGTAACGGTGATTTTTGCGTTTCTTTGCTATCATCATCACGTGACATCAGTACAGACATACGAAACTAAAACCCAAACATAAATATTTATTTGATCATAAAAACGTCAAATTTACGTACTTCTGGGGTATTATTGGCGCTGGAAGCCCGTTTTCCGATATCGAAATCTTTTAAACTACTCTTCGTCGGGGTCCTATCGCCCCGATTTAGTATTTCTGCGGCTTGGATCGCCGTTTCATTATCAGGCGTTTCGACCAAGTCTAAAACGGCAGCTGGAGGTTGTCTGGGTAGACACGGTCCGTTTAGGGCTTCAATTAGGGACACTGCTTCATATCCCGGTGGGATATTATCGCAACTGTTCTATGAAATAAAATTCAATTATCGTAAAATTGTGAATATTGAATTGACTTACTTCTGGCGGATTTGTTGGTATTTGTTGCATGATGCTTGTTGTTTTTTGTAACGCTCTGATTTGTAAAAGAGCCCTAAATGGGGCCCTACATATAGGGCAGTTATTCGCTTGATATCTGAGCGAGTCTGCGCATGAGTTACACAAACATAAATGGCGACATGGCAGTATTAATGTGTCACGAACGTCGCACATACAAATCACACACTCCGAACCATTGTCTTCTGTTTCTTCATCACCTGTTATCTAAAATACAATTCTTAGAATCTAGATAGTTCAATTTTGATTCTAGTTACTCAAAAATGTATTTTTTTAGTATGAAACATACTTTAGTATCGTTATTTTTATTTTCTATCCCATAGATTTCTTGTAACAAATAACATAAACCATCCACGAATAGTTTTTGTTTGAGCGCTTTTAAAACATATGTCCCATCCGAATGTTTCTCAACAATTGCAATTGTTGTATGAGATTGCCGCAGATCTACACATATATACAATTAAAATAAATTGGCAACGATTTTAAGCACAATTTACCTGTGCCTTCATTCCCTTTCTCAGCAATACAATGTATTGCCAAGGGAATCATTTCTTTCTCGGGATTAAACAGCAATTCGTCCTCGTTGTATTTGGATGGATCGAAACAGTGGTTCATGTGGCAAAATTGTTGATTCGCGCCCCGTTTGTAATGATAAGTTTCCGAATTTATGTTTGGGACTTTCGAGGTGTAACTTAAATCATTGAATTAAGTGAGTTGTTTACATATGTTATTTTTGTGTCGATGTACCTGACTCCATTGCTGGTAATATCTTCTGTGCAAAAATAGTATATTGTTATAGCACAACGGACATCGCAATCGAATGTGAATTCGATGTTGTAGAGTGAGCTTTTGCCGTTTTCTAAATCGCGATCGGCATTAACGCCCTCGATTTTACTATAATCGGGCGGTGCACGCACGAATCGCAGCGATTCTTTACGGATGTTCACTAGACTTTTTAGGGTTTTTGTCGGCTCATTTGCTTGTGGTGGCGGGTATGGAAACTATAAATATAATCTCAATTTTTTAACCGTATTATTTAATAATAAGGATCATGACGTCATGATCGCTTTGGTATGATTCATATTCAGTGTAGATTAT
Organism: Nebria brevicollis; assembly: GCA_944738965.1. Classification (NCBI taxonomy): domain Eukaryota; kingdom Metazoa; phylum Arthropoda; class Insecta; order Coleoptera; family Carabidae; genus Nebria; species Nebria brevicollis. The sequence continues at coordinate 832,961 of OX122909.1, read as the reverse complement.
TGCTAATATATAATTATATTTGAAATCATTTGTTGACTTTTATTTCATTTTTCTTTATTAAGAAATTTGAGTAAAGTCGGTTAAAAATTAAAACAGCGAATAATAATCCATGAGTCGCCTATATTAATAATTAAGTTTTGACTACATTGGCAACAATGATAAATGGAAAGATGTCCAAAAATTGAAGTTACTAACGTCAAAAATATATGAGTGCATTGTTGTTATATATTAATAATAATAGTACAAGATAGTGTTGTATGTATGTATTGAATCTGTATTTATAACGATTTGGATATTTCGTCGATTAAATAGTGAATATACTTACGGAAGTTGGTTTGCTGCCCAGAAAATTCAAATCAGTGTTTTCGCCAAATAAATACGATTCGGGTTGTGGTGTATCGAATCGTTCGCCCCCCATTATAAAATGACTCCCGAAATAATTACCTGTTTAGATAAACGTGCATTTTTAATCAAATATATCGGTCAAAGCTCGAAATTATAACATACCAGATCTAGGGGGGTATTTGTAAGCGTGAGTCGATATTACATCAACTTCCTCAACACCAGCATTTTGTCGACTAGTTAGCGCCCCCATTTTTACCAAATCCTTTAAACAACTATCAAAATATTATAAAGAAACTGTCACATTTGACAGTCCTCATTGTGTAAAACTTTTGTAAACTTACAAAAAATAAATCTATAATATTAATACGACAAATACACTCAGTGTAAACTCAAAAACGCTTATAAATCTAAACATGTTTTTCATATATAATTAATTTGAATATTATTTGAAATACACACTATTTGCATTAATATGTAATATTTAAGTGCATTTCAATCGAATAGACTATTAAATTTCGTGTTTTAACTCAGAATTCAGGTTGTTTTCCTATTGTAATACTGGCTCGGTTTGTTCGTTTACTTTGCACTTTAATGCAGTGTAAGCTAAATTATTACTGAGTAAACGTTGGCAATTTTGGTTGTAAAAGTAAACTAAATTCAAGTTAATCACTAGAAATGTCAAAATTGTATTTAAACATGGTGAATACAGTGTAAAGATTGAAATTTTATGTTATGGATTCGACTGAACAACAAAACGATACGAAACAATTGACAGTGGATGAATTGAATATAGAAATTTTACCAACAATTTATGAAATTATACGAAGGTTAGTTTCAAGCGTCAAAATATTAGATCACATGATCCGGCTATTTTTAAACGATATTGCTTAATTTTTTTTTCGGTGTAGTATTGAGAGAGATCCGCACGATAACGCTGCGAAAACTAGAGAATCGCAAGATTGTGCCCAGAAAGTATTAGAACTCCAGAAGAAACTAGAACAAGCTAGGTCTCAGGTGAGGCGCAATTTATAAATCAAACGATTATTGCTTTTATTATAATATCGAATGTATTTTAGACTAGATGATTTATGATTATTTTGTTTAGATCAAACGTTTAGCTGGTGTTGAGTTCAGTCGTGATCAACAACTCAACCGGTTAGAAGCACTCCGAACTCAGTTGCGTTTGAAGCAAGAACTATTACGCAAATATCGCCACATGTACTCATTTGCGGATGTGTTAAATTTAGACGCTCAGAAATTGTAGGCCCGAAAAAAGTATGGTTTTTCGATTTTTATTCCGTTATCTTGCGAATCACGAGCATTTAGTACAAAAACTAAGTGAGTCCTACCCTGTGCGCAGGGCCGCACAGCTATTCGTTTCGTTCTATTACCGCGGACAAAGTGCGATTCAAAACTCAAACCTACAAGGGACTTTAACGCCGGAGAAATTCCGGAGTTTCATTCAAACATTTGCGCGAAACTTAAAAAACGAAGTCGAAAAACGTAATTTCAAAAAGAAATAACCATTTAACATGTAACTAAATAAAATAAACAAATACAACATAAATCATTTGTTCCATTAAATTTTGAATTGTGTACACAAAACAAAATGGCGTCAAATACAGTTATATTCATCCGTAACTCTGAAATATCACCCCTAAAATACGGTTATTACAAAGACAACTTATCGTTTACTGAAAATTTAAAAATGCACTTTTCAGTCCCTTTCTACCATTTACCCAAACGCATCTTAGGGTCTATGGTACCCCCGATTTTCGGTAACTATAAAATCTACGTAGATCTCCTCGGCCCGTTTTTAGCAATTCTAATCCTAACCGCCTTGTTGCATTACGGCCATGCGTCGAAAGTACCAACTGCGGCATCGAAAATATCCCCAATCGGTGTAATATTCGTGTACGTGACCCTAATGCCAGTTTTAGGATTTATTTTAGGTCGATTCGGGCAATCAGCGTTGAGTTTCTTGGAGATATTATCCATTTTAGGGTACTCAATGTTCGGTCACATTTTCACGTTATTATTTTCGTTGATTTTATTCGACGAGGAAAGTAATTTCATTTTTTTCGTTTGTATGTTGGTGTTTGGGGGTTTAAGTACATTGAGGATTGTGTTGATTTTGATCGCGCTTATCCCTAAACCGGGTTTGAGATTGATTATATGTAGTTTGGTGTCGATTTTGCAGTTGTTGTTTTTGGTTTTTTTGCATTTTGTTTATATGCACCGAACGTATTCGTATGGGAGGAAAATGCAATTTTGAATTCATATATGTGACAAATATTTGCACTAAATGTTACTATTTATTGTGAGACCATTTTTGAATATATATATTTTTAAATATGGTACTAAAATAAGCACTACAAATATCGCAATTATTTGATGTAACATATATTGCAAAATTACCCTAATTGTGTAGTAAAATTGAATATAAACAATTTCATTATGATTTATGGAGTTTTTCTTATATGCACTAAAATGACTAAAGTGCCTGAACTCTAATTTTATTTTTCCTTATAAAGCAACATTGGAAATTTAATTTATATAAATTAAACAAATTCTGTTTAGTTATTATATGTTTTATTAACTAAAATTTGATACAGAGATCACAAAATGTTTTTCCCTTTACAGTTTTCCTTATACATATTTAATAAAATACATTTAGAACAAAATATGAATTATTATTGAATAATACATACATTTTAAGTATTTGATTTGAAATATATTATTGGATGTTGTTAAGGATATATGCCCCAAAAATAGATGCGTTATTTATTAATTTTAAATGACCATTAATTTAAATTTGCAATCCTTCAAATAATATTGCTCTTATTTTTAATTTGACAAAGGTATCGTATTGTTCAAAAAATAGTTAATAATTATTATCAAAAGTTATATGGACCAGTAGTTTTAACAAACGTAATAAATCTAGCAACAAATTGTTGCTATAGCATCATTTGCACTTTTTTGTTGATCACGTACTGGTCATTATAGATTATAGACATTTAAAATTTATACAGTTTTAAATAATAATGTTATACTGCCGCCATTTCTGGCGGATTCAAATTTTGTCGAAGTCGAAAAATACCAACAGTCAAAAAGCTATTTTTGTACTTAATTAAATGATTTAAATGTCATTTTATATTTTCCACTAATATTAATTTTGTACTTCAAATAAATATTCGAGTTGTTTATTGCATAAATAATTTTTACTGTCGCATTCAAACAGTTTTATTAAAATATTTATATGATTGTGCGATGAAATAAATAAAAAAATTCTAGCACAATATGACCATCGGTGGTACATATGGCGTTATATGTGTTATATTATTAGAGAATTAAATATATTTACTGGACTTGAATATTATTGCAGTTAGTACCAACTGTGTTAGGAGCAGGGCTTTTATTTGCGGACATATTTTCTGTTAAGGGTTTTATATTTGGTAGACTTGTATTGGTAGTACTGGGTTTACGCGAGCCACGGCGACCCCGTTTTTTATTACTCCAACGTTGCGGTACATTCTCTCGTTTATCCGAATTCTCATTTGAGGCATTCGCGTTCGATGTATCCGCATTATTTGCCTAAAAAACAGTTTAGTCTATAACACATTCCCATTCACTAGATGCAAATAGCTACTAAACAAAACTCTAAACTAAATCAATGGTTTTTAAACTAAATGCGCTAAATAGTTTAGGGGTTTGTTAAAAAATGATAAATGGTTAGAAAATAAAAGACAATATTAAATCAAATAAAATTTATTACTCTTTTAGATTATAATTATATTTAAATATAAAAATCATACAATTTTAAAAAATAAACATATAATTTGAACTATTAAATTTTGTACCAAAATAATTTAATACTCTTTTTTTCCATAAAATGTAGCCTGAAATTATTTCCTTCTTTTTTTTTAATATGTATACGTTTTATGTAACGAACAAGTTTCAACTGCTGTTGGTTGGGAAATTAGTTCCGTAAATTCTAGTCATAACCGCGCAGACAGTGGAGAGAATACATGTAATTTGTTCTACTTGCGTTAGAAAAACGCGTAAAATTCACAGTTTTCGCGTAAAAAACGTGCAATTAGAGCTTGTTTTTTTCATACCGAATACTAACTACACACACATGTAAGTAAAACATATAAATTAGCCATTATATCAATAGAAACACTTAACAATGCCCTTATTTGCCGTTTAGATTAATATCCACAATTCTGTACGCGCCTATAGTAGACTATTACGGTCTATAAGTCTGTAATGAGAATCTGTACGCTTTTAAACGCACGCATATTCTCGTTACAGATCTATAGACTTGCTTAGAATTGCACCATATATAAAACATACAGAGTAACACCATACTTTTTTAAAGTGAATCTATATATTTTTACAAACCTTACAGATCTGTATTCACATTTTCAGTATAATTAATATTTTTTTTATATATATTTTTTTGAGTTGTTACCCAATTTACAGTTTAACTACTTGGCACAATTTAAGTTCCAAAAAATAGTATAACGAATGATAATGAGACTATTTCTTAAGGGTTGTTTGTTACCTCAGTTAAAGGGTATTTTTTGTGTAATGCAAATAGATGATGATATGTATATAACGAAATCACGCTCTATACAAGAATATATAAGTTTGTATATGATATTATAGTTGAATAGAATTTCATTAAAATATATCGAATATCACAATTGTTACCATTTTTAATTGTATCATTTGTTATTTGTGACGTCATAATATATCAAACAAATGAGATTAATTTCGGGAGGTTTTTGGTTAATGTGACCAGAGTCTATTGCAAAATACCGAAAGGTCCCTAAGTGTATAGTGTAGATATATTTTTATTTCATCAGGTCAACGCGCAATTTTTATACATACATACATAAATATGTAAAATTTTAAATAAATAATGGTCAATATTACAAGAATTTGTCATTTAAAAAAATATGTATCAGTAATTCGTCGCAATTTCCACACTTCTTAAGAGTCCAATTCTAGGTTAAGAACCACTGCACTAGATATCTACCTTTTTATCTAGACATGCTCAAGAATCTTATTTATATAAAACATAAATTGTGTAAGTCGATAAAGTGCCGCAAAATGACAAAATCATTTAATTCGAAAAACTAATAAAAAAATAAATTTTATTCCAAATCAAAATGTATTTTAGTTCAAAAGAAAATAAAAATCAATTCTAATATGTCGGATGCAATTTGTCTACCGGTGACTCACTTGTATATTTTGCCCGGCGTTGTGGTGCCGCAAAGCCTTTGCGGGCTTTGTCCGAGCGCCGGGCGGCGCTGTGTTCGCTTGCGGTATAATCCGCAACACGTTACCGACCGCTTTGGTGCGACCCTCGCGAAACACCATCCGTTGCCCCGGTTTTATATACTCCGGATGTTTTATAAAACGGAAATGAACTAACGCTTTATCACCAGTACGCAGACATGACTGCGACATCGATAAAATACTTGCCGTCTGTCGAATGCTTCCGCAATGAACTATAAGTTATAAATTGAGTTAGATTCTTAGACGTAGTACAATAAATACTATTTTAATTCAAGATATGTATAGATTTAAGTTACCCATTGCTTGATATCTGGAGCTGATTGTAGTAGGGTGGTGCAAAACCAGGATTTCTCCTTCGAACTCCCAGCATGCTTGTGGATTAACTGCAGGCGATACCATAACCATTCCTTTTCGAATTTGTGATCTTTTTATCTAAAAACCAAAAGTAACTTCTTATATATAAATGTATTATTAATAAAGTCGTCAATTTCCGCTTACCTTTTTGAGTGCGAAACTAGCAGTTTGTCCCCCTCGCACCTCGTGTACCGCCATCCGTTTTCGATGGATACTCTTGACGGCAATTTGCTGGAAATGCCCCAACGGATCTGGCCCCAAAAGTAGTATATCGTTCAATCGAATCACGCCACGCAATGTGGTCCCTGATACAACAGTACCAACACCCTAATCAACAATAAAAACGCAAAATGAAATATGTTTATTATATTAATGCCCGGTATTATAAACGTCAAATAACTAAAATACTCGGTAGATTTTATTTGGTAACCAAGTAATATACTTTAATCTATAGATTTCCGTATTGTAAACGAAAAATAAATTTACTTCGCTAGTAAATCTCACAGTTAAACTACTCCCATGAATTTCTAGCTAGTAACATTTATTCTGTCAATTACTTGACAGCTTCGTGTTTTGTTTTTATTTCAAATATTATAATAATAACCGATGCGAAATTTGCAATATTTATATATTAATCATCTATTGATGAATAGATGAACTAAAATAGTCGGTAAATCTCCTATTAGTTAATTTACTTGTAGGATTCTTTTATAACACGCAAAATTATATTAACTGTGTAAGTAAATTTAGTTCCATAGTAACTAATTAACATTTATTTTGTTCTTTATAATACCGGGCCTTAGTCGATAATTATTACCGGAACAGAATAAGTATCATCGATTTGAAACTCAGCTGGCTCGTCCTCACAATAGGGCATCCGCGTAGTCAATAGGTTCAAAAATTGTTTCAACAAATCCAAATTGAGACCGTTCACATTAGAAACCTGGAAAATCGGACATAATCTACAAAATAAAATAATTTTACAACTGTTTTGGTCCCGTTTTCTATTTTAGGAGTATACCGTTCGGAAACGAAATTAGTAGCGCTTAGTACAACGTCATCGTATGTTTTCACCATGACCGGTACTTTTCGGCAACCAGGCGATTTTAAAATCCTGACCAGTAATCTCAAATTATCCTGGAGTACATTTGGTGGACACATATCAATTTTAGTCACCACTACGAACACTGGTACAGATAGCGCTAGCGCTAATCCTAAGTGCTCTTTAGTCATACCAACAATACCAGCATTTGCACCAATCTAAAAGTGATGCGTAAATCATATTGTTATAAACGGGAATAGGGTTTTTTTATACCATTAACATCCCGAAATCAGGCGCGTGACCAGTCATCCCAAACACAGTTGTTTTTAAGTACCGTTCGTGACCAGCCAAATCAATAAATGTGATTACTTTGGAGCTTTTCTCGCATATTTTCACCCAATCGAGCGATCCATGCTCAGGTTTATTGACAACATTACCTAATTTTATTATATATTTAATATAAATGCCGTATTTGAAACTGATAATAATTACTTACCGAAACTATCAAAGCCTAGTATGTCATTGCCAACTGAGCTAGTACGTCCAGATTCCATTTCATGTTTATGCCTAAACAATTTCTGTCTAGCATGACCTCTTCCATTATCCAGTTCACCATGAGTTAGCACGCCTAATAGCGTAGATTTGCCAGCATCTACGTTACCAACGACAGCAACTCGAATCTCCAAAAAATCTAAACATATTTCGCCTTAGAATTTTATATATACATATATTTCCGGTGGAAAGTTGTACCAGTTTGATCTAAACGCTGTCGAATTAAATACTGTCCAATTTTCCCTGATTCACCCTTTCGTAAACGTAACGGAACGCAACTAGATTCGAGCGTAGCTGCAAGTGATTGCAGCGTAGCTACAGCTGCCTCGTTTTCGTCTTCGGATAAACCACCGTCGCCACCATCCTGAGCGGTACCAATCTACCAATTTCAGATACATGTTTAACTCTAATCCGGTTACTTGCATACACTTATAGACTAGAAACAACGAAAATAGAGACATTTACATCTCATTTAACACAATTAAATAAAACAACAATTTCTTTTTTTATATATATATATATAATATATAATTATTTTACAGATTACTGGGACACATTCGCCCTAAAATCATGGGTGGCCTCCTATCGCATAAGGGTGAGTCAATAATGAATTATTATTATTATAAATTGTAACATATTTTGTAATGCGCGCCAAAATAATAGCAATAAAACAAAGGCGTATTTATGTTTGAAAAATGATGCAACTTATTGTAATTTACAGTTTTTTCTCGTAAATTATCGTAATTTACCTCCATGATGGTTTCACCTCGTCCTTCAGCTAAAAGTTCTCTTAACCGTTTGAGTAACAACTCATATTGCTCTTCTGTTGGGCTGACATAGACTAATTTGCCTCGAATTGTATTGTACTCGTTAAGAGATTTATTTTCTTCGACGGTTATTTGTGGTATATCCATTTTGGCGCACTCTTTTTTATGTGTATATATATTGTTATTATTCACGAATTATTTCTAATACTTTTTTCACTTGTGGTTTTAGCGTAGATATCGCGGAATTAACCAATATTTGAATCCTCGATAATGTGAATGATTCAAAATCGAAAGATTCATAACTATTTTAAAGTGGTGGGAACAAAAAACCCCGCAAACCACAAATGTTTACGCTTCAAGTTGAATACTGCCTTTATCTAAATGTATACAAAAATTTGAATCAGTATAGTTTTATTTAATCTATTGAGTATTTATATCAATAAATGATGCTTGTATATTTGGTGTCACATATGTTTATAAATAAAATAAGGTGACCCCATCCAATGACAGTTCTCAAATGTACAATGTCATTTTAGCGCTAATAATACGTTTGGGCGAAGCCCAATATTTATTCATTATTAATGAATTGCATTTGTATTTAATTTCGATAAAATATGTGGCAAAAACTTACCTAGAAACTAACGACAGCACTTTCGCCTTTCACTTAACGCACTAAACAAAGATAGCTAAATATAACTTCCTATTCCTGCATCTCACTTTATATAGATTTCTCACTAATCAGTAGTGGTGCTTAATTTGCATTAATTTCAAAAATAAACCAACTGCATACTTCAAACATAGTTTTTTTATTAAAAGATAACTTCAGTTAAGCTCAAAATAGATGAATATGCTTTTTATTAGATGAAATATGAAGTGTTTTCGAGCTTTAATAAATAGATTTCGGACGCCACCACTGGTAATAATTAAATATTTTTGCAATACATTTTCCTTTTAGATTTAACGAAGATTATTATTAATCTTATTTACAAACTACAATTGGATTAATTGCGTATTAGAAACATTGCTAATTAATATATTACATAATTCAATTAGATTATAGTCTCTTAATTCGTAGCTTATATCATTTTTTAAGCTTTTTTTATATTTTAGAGTAGCTTAGGGGTAGTATAAATCATTTTACTCGGAAATGACGTAATGTTTGATGTATTTTTGAAAATATATGGTGCAATGTTACACAAAATAAGGGCAAAGATGCAAACAATAGTGATGCAATTTTTAGATTTGTTATATATATATACATATATATATATATATAAATTAAAAAAAAATGGCTAGAACTTTTAACGAATAGAAAACAAAAGAATAGAAATAATTATTTATTAGAAAATATACACGTTAGATTTAAAATATTATTCATCTTGTTGCCAACCATCTTCATTACTGAAAAATCTTCGTTTTACGGTAGTGTTCATGAAAGGCCGTAAAGCCCATTCAGTATCTGCTGAATCAGCTGTATCTAAAGTGCCTAATTTGATTTCGTAAAGACGCATTTGAAATCGCGGTCCTATTTCTGTAATTTCCACCTGAAACAATAATAAACCCATCATCTTGTATTCTTAAATAATCATTCTTAAAACGTCAGTGTTCCCAATATGATAAAATAAACCGTGCTGCGTTTACATTTTACCTTTTTCTCAACAATCTTATACGTATGATGCCTGAAACTGATATAATCATCATGATTCGCAAACGTCATAACACGTTTCGAGTCTTCTTTGGGCACCGGAAACAAATATTTTAATATCGAGACTGTTCGTTCGCCTAGCGCAGTTTTAAAATTATGGAACACTAAATGAGGATTTTGTTCCGACATTGTCCCAATATCTGGGATGTCATGTCGCATAACTACGTCCGAAATATTAAAATATGCTGTCGGACCATATGGTAAATGACAAACGATCAAGCCGTCTGGGACACCGCGGTTTTCGTGCACAATCATAAAGTCAGTCACGTCATTTGCGCGACACGCATGTATTAGCTGTTTCATCTCGTAATTACCGCGATTCATTCGTTGCGAATTCGGGAAAATCAACCGTAATTCTTTAATAAACATTTTCAAACGCGAACTAGGGTCTCTCGAGGTCGTGATTACTATTTTCGGGTCCTCCACCCCTGCGTAGCGATATTCGTCATCTTGTGAACTAGCTAATGTGCCGCCTGATTCTCCCCCGATTAGGGTTGCCTTTTCAGGTCCTGCATCCTCCCATTCCAGTTTCTTTTGGAGATGAAGCGCCTGTTTTTGTAAATCGCCATGGATTTGAGTGTTTTCTTCTAAACTCTGCTTAACACGATTCTTCTTATCTTGAACGGATTTTAGTTTATCTTCTACACTCTTTCTGTATAGATATTCTCGCCGTAATCGCGCTTGACGGCGCAACATTTTCGATTTATTTTGATTGGTTTTTGTATGGTTTAAGTTAACACGTGTTTAATTTAAACGTCTTAAGTCGCGTTTACATTAGGTAATTTTTTTTAAAACTTACAAATGTTCATAGATGTCGTTTAATTTAAAATTACCTATTATTTGTGACGTCACAATATCTATATTAGAATCAATAAAAAATGCGAATTGGAATATATATATATTCTATTTAATAATAGTTTGGGTAAATTAGATTTATAAATAAATACAGATTGTGATAATCGTAACAAATAATTACTATAATTATTGAGTTGTAATACATATTATTAATTTAAAAATGTACAATGTTACATTATATTAGCTTAAAAAAATCACAGCAAAATTAAATACCTTAGCTTATACGTTTTAAGTATTAAAATCAATGGATAATTAAGCCCATTTCATGACTGTTTAAAATAAATGGAACAATATCATAAATTAAATAAATAGTTATATCGCATGTGGTTCGAAATCAGATCATTTGTCTTTTATACGGAACACAATGGTAACAATAATTGGAAATGATTAAAATAGCTCACAATATTGGCAAAGCGATATTTATTATCACATATCACCCGTATTTATGATTGCTTAAGTATTTTGTAAAATAACTTATACATATATTGGTTTATTTTATTTATTTAGTTTCACCATGAAATAGGGCTTAAAAACAGTCGAAAATAGTTTATTTTAATTCGTTGGATATTGCATATATTTTTACAATTTTGTTTAAATAAAAAATCAATTTCAAATAGTAAAATAAAAATTCATCAAAAAATCAAATTTATAATATAACTTTAGGAATATTATACGCAATTATTACTACAATTAAATAAATATACCAGCACATTTTTAGGAGACAATTTATAGAATAAGTGCCCAACATAGATTCCTAATTTTTGAAAATAATAACCCTAACTAGTTCAATTTTCGTCCCGAAATATTTTGCATTCGCAAAAAGTGGAGTATTTACCTGTTTCCGTTATATTTTGCACTTATTCTAAAGTAATAAAATCGTTTTGTTGACTTTATAAACGCGATCACGTCTAGGATTTTATTTGTACGATTTATCAAAAATTTGTATAATTTATGGAATTTTTGCTAGTTTAAAACGAAAATTAATTTTTAAAATCGTTATAAGAATATCGAAATACAAATATCTGTAGTACTTTTCAATTTAGTTTAAAATTGATCTCAACAATTAAAATTGTAATTATTTAAAACTAATCAGAAAAAACCATCACCATCACTCGCAACGAGACCAAGCAGAAAAGACTGATCGAAATCGTCGTCTGAAAAATTTAGAAGCGCTATAAAATAACAGAAAGAAACATCCATTAATACTAAGTTAAGCTTAAGAGGGAACTTCATCGCCTATTATTACACATGAAGTTCTCTTAAGTTGATGCGTTTAGTGATATGATAAATAACTTACAGGCATTTTCGTCCATGGATATTTGGATAAAATTATCTGAATCCCTGAGATACTGTAACGATTTTTCTAGTTGAAACAAAAAAGAAATATTCGTTAGATATTTTTGTTTTGTTGGTTTTTTATGAGAATTATTTACCAAAATTATACTTCATATACCGCACTTTTTTACAGTGTATTTCTGGCAAATCAGTCAACAGCGTTGATTGGATGCAAGAGTCGCGTGGTTTAACCATAACTAACCGTGGTTCTTGACTGGATTCCATCACTCTACAAACACCTGTACAAATATTCCATACAAACATACAATTTGTTATATATGCTTGCGGTATATATGTCGCTGTGTTTTGTTGTTCTGCTCCAATTTTTAATTCTGCTGTACAAACTATATCGCCGCTCAGCGGACAAATCTAGAATTAATTTTCGATTTAGTATCAATTAGTAACCAACAAATAGTTACGTTATGTGGTACATATGAAATGATTAGTTATTTATTTGTGTAGTTTGTAATATTTGGACACTTACATGTTGTATTTTCATGTCGTAATCAACACAATGATAAAATTTTAGCCGATTTTCCGAGCATAATTTCTCAGCTTGCCGTTGGCAAAACTGTTCGAAATCGAATGTTTTTTGTATGATTTTCAAATGGGGTCCTATCAATTCGTCGCTTACACGCGGTGGAACTGCATCGATTTGATTACTATTAGCGCTATGAACTGCAGTTGGTAAATCAATGCATAGATACTCATCTATAAATAAAGCAAAATTATATAAATGCCACCTAATTGAGTAACGAATACCAACGCACCCCTACTTTGCACATCTGAAATCTGTGATGTACTCTCAAAATCCAAATTGCAATAGCGCTTAACAACTTGTCGAATCCATCGCGGTTTTTCTTCAATTTTCTTCCCATCGACAATTAACAAACCGGCGCCCAAACTCCTCGACGAATCCGAACATAAAAACTCCAATCGAGCACTATTCCGCACACTAAACTGTTGTTTAAGCACTAATTTCGAGTCATAATCACTGCAATCACTGTCTATATGGCTGGGCGAGTACACGTTAAATTTTCGCGCGGACTCCCGCGGCGAAATTGGCGACCGGCAACTAAGCGGCGACATTCTCAATGTGGGACAATAAATATTTCTAGGGCTACTAGGGGACAAAATAGGGGAGCGGGGCGAACGTAAACCTTGGGTGCGTTGCCAATAATCAGGGGATCGAATAAATCGGTTTTGATTGCGCAACAAAAAACGACGTTCCTGCCGTAACAATTGAAATGGTACAATATTTTCGCTATTATCTTCAGAGAATTCATATTTTTTATCCGCAAGTCGTTTCTTACGAAACGAACTCAACTTCTCGCATTTCTCAGTGTCTTCCGTGAACTCGTACGCTTTTTCAGCGATTTTTTTATCGATTTTCGATTTTTCTTTCGGCGGCGACACGATCTGAGTCTTCTGCGCCGAACTATGCGCATTCAATATTTTATCGTGTTCCAAGCATTTTAAGCGTACGTCTTTCTGCGCCACAGGTTGCGCATTCAATGTATTCGAACTTTTTTGCGCAACTAATTGCGTATTAATTAGTATTTTATCATTTTCTAGTAATTTGATGCGTGCTTCACTATAATTTGTATTAAAATAATTTTTCCCGGTCACATTTAACGGTTCACAGCTGATGTTTAATTCGTGAAACGGTTTCGAACAGTCGTTTGATTCTAAATCGTATTCGCTAAAGTCTTGGAGGATCGCTTCGACAATATTTGTCCGGTTGTCCGATGCGACGTTTGCGTCTGAGTCCGTTTCGCTGATTTCGCTTTGAGTGTCTGAATAGTTTGGGTATTGTACTGGTTTATCGGCGATGGGAAGCGCGAAATTTGGTTTGTCCGAAATTGTAAAGTTTGAGGTATCTGTGTTTTGTTGTTTCGCGGTTTTATGTGTTATGTTTAGAATGTGCAAATAATGACCGGTGTTTATGACTATGTGGTCCGGATATGCGAGGTGTAATATGGGGTTATATATGGGAAATGGGGTGGTTATACTAAGCATAAAGTCTACAGTGACCGAATGTTTTAGGCAAGGTATTGCATCAGTCAAATCTATAAGAAACCATAACGATTTAAATCGATTTAATTGTGTTATAATTTCGTATAGAATTTCCACTTACCATCTTCAATATTATTCATAGAACAGTCTTCACATATTTTAGACGTTGGAAGAAATATTACTGTAATGTAAGCAACTGCTGGATCTGATAAGCTGAAATTTACCGCGAATCATTTAATATTTCGCACAAATAATGTCTACATGTTTATTATTATAATGAATAATAAACAATTAAACAGTTTTTTTTTGTAAAAGTAGCTTACTTAACGCCGTAAGCAACAACTTTATTCCGATCGCTCGGCCATTGCGAAAAGGTAACATCTAATAATCGGTGCAGTTTATAATGGCGGAATATCATATATTTGGTCACTAGTTGAAGACGACGTCCGGGTACGTACCGCCACACGTATAAATAATACGTTTCTTGACTCATGTGGAACTCTATTAAGTCCTCCTCGACCACCCAGGTATAACTTAGTAAATATTGGCCACAAATTGTGAAACCCATAAAAATATGTGTCCTAAGATTCACGAAATTGTATAAAATTCACTTAAACATTTGCTATTTTTCACTTAACTTAACAATATTATAACGTTTTTCGTAAGAATACAACGTTAATGCACTTTATTACCATCACTAATATAATATATACGCTATTCTATTTAAATAATTAAAGTACTTTATAATATTAACGTATATTCGTATGAAAAATAGACTATATAAAATCTTTTTTTGTATTAATTGCAATATTAGTTCATTTGAAAATAATGGTTTAACATTTATTTAAAGCAAACACCTTCAGCTATTGTAAGGCAGTGACGTCATCATACTCATATTTTAGTTAATATTTAAACAAAACTATGCTATATAAAATAATATATATTTAGGTGTGTTTAAATAAATTTATGACTACGCTGCGTAATTAATTTTTGTACTTAATGTAGGTAAATTATGTGTGAAATATATAAAAATATTTGAGTGAACTTACATTGCAGCGTTTCCATCCCATCTTGGTAAAACTTCACTCATAAGTCTATTGCAAATTTCAGGTATTTTTTCGTAAATTTTCTCGGTTTTCGCCCGTGGATCTTTGGCAAACCGACCATATAACTTCAACAACGACAAACATTAACGAAACACATCACGCTTAATTATTTTTAAACAAAATTTGAAACATATTTGTTTTAAGAGTAGAAAATAATTACACATGTACGCAACAAAAAATTGTAAGTGACCATAATTAGAAAATGGTGGGAATGAAAATATGTTTGGGATAATTGAAAAATTATTTAAGATAATAAAAACGATATTGTTTGTTTATAATCGTAGTAGTTTTAGGTTGGAAGTTTAAATAAGTATATATACCTGTCGATTAAATATTTTCTTAACTACATTTACGTCTCGTTTCGTCGCATCGTCCGTTAATTTCGCTTCGTATTGCGTACAATACGAATCATCTGTAGTTGTTATACTATCGCTACTACTGTCATCTTCCATGCTGGAATCCATCTTTAATTTTTGAGTTTTAAAATTTTTGTTGCTGTTAACCTCTACAGCACAACACCAATGTTACCACCCGCAAAAAAAAAACTATATTACTTAATTAATCATTGTAAATTAACATTATTGTTAAATAGAGTTTTAAAGAGGAAATATAAATAAAACACAAAATATTATAAAAATTCAAATTTATATTTTATTAATAGTTTCTTTTACGTTTACATTATTTTCGTCGTTTTCGTGCACATTTTCGGGTACGACTCGCGCGACTTTTCGTGGCGATTTAACCAATGTTTTCGGACATTGCATTTCAGTCCAGCTAATCGGTATCATTGCCACATCCGCTTCCGAATGCGCAATAACGACACCAAGTTCGTTTTCTGCAGTTGAAAGATGGTATGAGTAAGCTTCAGTTATTGGTAACTGTTTAAATCATTAATTAAAGAAAATGTCTGAATTTAATAAGTTGACACATATTAGTGACTTTAGTTTACTTAAGTTGGGAACACTACCACGATATATAAAGGATACAATTCGAGCTAATATGATGTCGCCTGGTCGAAAACATTTATAAATTTCAACTCGATCCTTTTCCGTGGCCCTTACATCTTCTTTACGTAATATCCCACGATAAGTTCGACTTAAAACTGTATCGCCAATACATTTGATGATACATTTACAGAATTGTTGATTTATTATCGTAACTTTCGCTGTAACAATATCGCCTTGAGCTGGCACTAAAGTTTGAGCGTTACAACTATGCACTTCTATTAATTGTACCTGTAATTTTCAAATAGCAATTAAAACCTTATTACTTAATATTTATTAGTTTAATAACTTACATTATCCTTATCAATAACTTCAACAACCCCAGTTAACATGGAATAAATATACCCTTGTCTCTCATAAGTTCCTTGTCCAGGAACATGTATTTTATCTGATAAAGATAAGCGTTGTCCTGGAACACAAATTAAGGTCCTCTTTTCCATTATTTATAATTTTAAAAGAGTTTGGTTACAACTGACAAGCATGCGTTATTTACCATTTAATATTATGTAGTTGGCAACACTTTAGCGTCAACATACAGGAGGATCTGTTATATAACGTGAAGCTAGCTTCAATATTTGTCATATTAATGTATATATATAATACATTTCTACTTAAAATCCTTAAATTTTTGATTATATTTGATTCAAATACAAGATATATTATTTATATTTTATATTTGTTTCTCTTAACAATATTTGATATTTTATGCAATAACAATTCTAGTATGTAATGCTGGTTGCATTATTAATAATTTTCACTCAAGCTTTATTTGATTGGAGCTTATCGGCATATTTTCTGTATTTTTTATTAGTGTATAAAATATGTATATATTATATTATTTATGTTAGAAATTAAATCTAAATTGCATTATTAGTATAAAAGCAAATAATAGATTATGAAATGCCGTGAACTTTAGATTGTTTGTTATATTTATAGTCGAGTTATAAATAGATGTATTCGCGAATTAAATTAATATTTAGGGGAGGAAATATAGTAATTTGTAGAAAATCGATTGAAACCGCAAATCAAATCAAAAATAAACGCAAATAAATTAAAGGAAACAATTATATCAGACTTTATCTTGATACGAATATAGTAATTAATAATGAAGACAATCTAAAAGCTCCGTAACCAATCGGCAAAGATCGGTTGTGCTCGTAAGGGAGGGGGCGCAAGCTTAATGGTCATCTCTACCAAAGCACTGTTTCGGAAAAATTTACAATTTCGACTATAAAGTACATTTTTTTCATAGATTTAACCGCAAAATTCATCGTCCCTGTAAGTGTTCATTTAACGCGTAAATAATCAAGTGTGCGGGCGTCGTTTATATTAAAACTAGTGTAATTTTCCGCGATACTAGTGAAACCAGACAGTGCGGAACCATTTTGCTGTCGGACATCCCCGTTACGAAAGCTCCAATTTTATGTTATATTAACGTAAAAACGTAACGAAATCACGTGACTGATATCGAGAACGTATTATCGTGGTTTAAATTCGATTGATTTGTTGGGTTAACTGTTAGAAAATGACGGTTTTTGGAGTGTAGACAAATTTTATTGATTACTAGTCGAGTATAAATTTCTCTAGTACTGTCAAAGTGTATCTACGGTTTTCTCGAAGAAAAAAAATGTTTGTTGCACACGCTCGTTACGTGAAATGTCCACAGTATTTCGCGTTAAACGATAAGGGGACGTAAACCAATGCTATTTAAAAGGTAATTTTGAATTCGTTGCCTTTTTGTGCATTATAGTTGCGTTTTTTTTTATTTTTTATATATATTGTCTATATGTTAATCTAGATTATTGTAACGTAATGGATTTTTGATTGTATTTGGTGTATTGATTTGAACTTTTTAATGCTTTTTGTATTACTTTTTTTACATCCTATATAAAAGTTCAGTTCCAGTTTAGTGACTTTATCTTAAGCTAGTATTCAATTATATTTATTTAATTGGGTAATTTAAAAAAATTACAATTAAAGCTTTTTTTTCTAATTTACTATAAACTCATATCGCAGTAAATTAATTATGAATCACATATTTCTATAAACATTCTGCGTTGGTTCATATATTGTTTTTAACACCCTGAAAAATTACTTCCGCCGTTGATTTCGATTGCAAAAATCCCATTTCCGTTTCCAATACACACACACACGCGTATATTTAATTATTTTCGCGTTACACATCGTTTGTATTCAATAATTACTTCCGTTTTTGGTATCTGCCGAAATATCGAAACGCGTCTTACTATTTCCCATAACCGGCGTAAATAACAATTTCGCAAATCATTGTGTTAACAAATCATGTCCAATTAAACTATCATTTAAAACAGTTTACAGTAATAATAATAATAATAGCGAATAAATAAATATGGGGCGAGTGAAAGGGTATAATTTAGTAAAACGCAAACAGTGTATAAGAGGTCGAGAATATGAATGAAATTTAATGAGGACACGATTGTTGCATGCGCGGAATATTAGATTTTTATTTTAAATATATAATAAACAACTCATTCAACTCTTTCCAGCGGTTTATTTTATTTTTAAACCGTATTTTCGACAACAAAAGTGACGTCATAATGGCAATTTATTTATGGTTAATTGAAAATAGCGTAAAACTATTAAATACGTAATTGTTTTTTGAGTTATTTTTTTTTTTAGAAAAATGAGTAGTTTTGTCTTATGTTGTGTTGGATTTTTGTTGGTTTATGATGGTTTTTGATGGTTTTAGGACGGGCTGACGCCGGTGGCATGCAGTGGAGGAAACTGGCCCGTTCAAAGATCACCGCTGGTCGAACACGCACGCGCAATATGCTGTGTTGCGGCCGTAGAAAGGTCAGTAAACTCTTTTTTTTTATCATTTCATACACCTACACGCACATATTTATATCAAATACTACATCTAGTGTCTAGAAATATGTTTTAATGTGTCTTTAATCAATTAGTTTATTTGAAAAACGCGCGCGTTTTAAGAGTTTCTTTTTTACTATGTATAATGCGTTGTGATTGGTTGAGACTAATACGAATTAGGATTGTTTTTGGGTTTACTGTTTAAAAAATATAATTAAAATCATCGGATTAAGCTACCAATTTATAATGAAATATAATTATAAAATTGCGAATTTTTATTTGTAATTCATCCATTAATTTTATGTACTAAAATATAATTTCGTATTTTTATTGAATTTAATAATATTATATTGGAAGTGGAGCGAAAGTTTGTAATCTTTTAATATTTAAAATTTAATTAATAGTTGTGGAAACTAGTTTAGAAGTAATAATTATAAGTTTGCTACGTTTGGTAACCCTGTCGTCATGTACAATTTTTGTTGATGGCCGACCGAAGTTCGTTGTTTATTATGATTAGTTTTGTAGTTATTTCCACTGTTTTTATGTACGGTTTCTGTGAAATCTAGATAATCTACAATAATTAAAAATGAAAAAGTCACGTAAAACATGTAGAAATACGTCGGTTTCTATAAAAAAAATGCGACGTAACATGCGATATATTATCGAAAATACAGATAATTTATACTTAAGGTGAGTTTTATAACTTAACGTTCTCTTAATTAATAAGACAACTATAAGTAATAATATTTTGCGAAATTTATTTCAAATCCTACTAAAGTCAATTTACTTAATTCGTGGTTAATTTACTATAAGGAAATGTTACCAACTGTGTAATAAATAAAACACTAGATATATGTTTGGCATTAAGCACAATTTTAAACATTTGTATTGATGTAATATTACAACCTATTGGAGTTGTTTTAGTAATTAATTTAATTATTGATTTTATTACTTGGTATTAATTAACAAATATTCATTTTACAACCCGTTAGCGTAGCATTACACCCTTGTACCCTATTAAATAATGAATAATTTATCGTATATTCACCACTAATAATAGTATCGATATATAATTATTGCACTATGATACTATAATGGTTATAATAACAGAGTAATTTGATTTTAATAATAGTTATCCCACATGTTTGTATGTTATATGTAATTTAATGTTATGAACGGTTAAGATTGCTGATTTAATAAGATATATAGTTTAAATAATAATCGGAAAATAATTGAACAGTCGCGTGGGTTAATTGTTCAGTTATTTGACCTATATTTGCATATGTATGGTGTTATGTATGATTTCACAGGACGGTTTTGTGATGAAGATAATTATTGACGGTCTATATTCGCGAATTTCTATGGTTTGTCCCGGTTGCAATTCGCAGGCTGTCGTAGTACTACGTCGATGCGACGTATATAGTATGAATTAAATCGAATTCATCGTGTGCAAGCCTTTCAACCAATCACAATGCACGAATAGGACGCCGGTTCATGGGCGGCGTATATTTTTTTTTAATAGGGTTCCCAGCTAAAATAAGGTAGAATTTCTTTTAACAAAACAAGACTCAATTACAACAACAAACAACACATAATTGGAAGCTTTTATTAGAATAAATAAATATCATTTACAGTTGTCTATATTTCATATAGAACTTCTATAAGTCTATAAGCTATAGATATAATGGTAGAAAATTTTTAAACACATAATAGTGTGTTCATAAAGAAAATAATCTTATACTAAAGTAATACTAATTTTCCATCCCGTTTTAATACACGTATAAACATTTTTTTTTTACACGTTTTACAGTACTATAAGTATTAATTTAATACTTTATAAAAAATCACATTTTCACTAAAATTTTCCATAAAATAACGAACTTTTGATTAAAAATATGAAACAACCCTTAAGTCCTTACCCCTACTTTTCATAGTTCCCCTTCTCCAACCCCAAT
The DNA here is from genome assembly GCA_944738965.1 of Nebria brevicollis. Lineage (NCBI taxonomy): Eukaryota > Metazoa > Arthropoda > Insecta > Coleoptera > Carabidae > Nebria > Nebria brevicollis. The sequence continues at coordinate 811,771 of OX122909.1, read as the reverse complement.
CTACCCACCAATGTTACACTCCCATACAACTAACCCACCCAGTAATCCCCCACTCTTCATTTATCAAACGGTGATTCTAGTGACAGGACAGAGATGGCCTAACCGGTCATAACTCTTACTTTGTCTCTCGCCCATCTTTAGGCAACCGTACATGTGTTGGTACGCCTGTACGCGCGCGCATTTATATATATATGTAAGTGTGTATGGTGTGAAGTGCGCCTATGTTCACTTGAGTTTTATTGATCCGCGGGTTCGAGTATGAACTCTGTTGAAAACGCGTTCCTAACTTCACACCAGTGCACTGTTGTGACGTCATTGCACGGAGCTCACGTATATAAATACTCTAGTGTACTATATACATATTGTATTGTCGCGTAGCGAGATGAATATACATATATAGATATATATATGTACAACATAATGATACTTGATGTTTAAAAGTTGTTAGGGTTGGGCCTTGTTTGTTGAAGTAGATTGAGTTTGTTAACCCAGATTCACGAGAGGGTTAAGCTTAGTTAAAATCAAGGGTGCTTAGAATTCCATTGAACTTATAATGAGATATATATTATTTAACTGAAAGTTACATATCATGCTATATTCACATACAACGCCTCTATATAATATTTCTATAGAAACATTTGCAATAAAGCTCGACTAAGCTTAGCTTAATCCGTAAATTTGATTAGCTTTTTAATAGCAATGAAAGAAATATACACTTTATATTTGCAAAAGTGTTCATTGACTAAGAGCTTTTTAAGGGGAAGCTTGTACCCCCCACCATTGAGCTTTGAAACACTGCCTGGTAGTGACCTCTAGTATGACTACGACATACTATTTAGTAGTAGTCTGACCGGCATTCAGTCAATACTATATTGTACTCAGTGTTATGTTTTTTAGTAGTTTAGTAGTCATTTAGTGGTTTTCATCTTAAATTAGTGGCAATTCTAGTGTTGGTAGTACGTGTATGTGTGACAGAAATGGCAAAGGATGCTTTTTCTCACGAAAGGTATATTACTTATTAAAGAGTTGTCTATTAAAGCGCCCTCTAATTATTGCGTTAGTGTATAATTAATAAATAAATACTTTTTTGATGTTTAACTTATAAAAATTATTTGTCGTATTTTTTATTTTTGAAGAATCTTTAAAAATAAGCACAGAAAAAAATCATAAAGTTTTGAAGTTTCTTAAACTAAAAACCCGCCATGTTAACTTAGACCTATATTCACACATCTAACACATTTATTATATGTATAAAAATATATAAAATTTCACACTATAATTAACGTTTTGGAACATACATTTAATTGTTTGTTGTAAATGTTGTTTTCATATACGCTAGTCGTTAGTCGTCATCTATGTTTCCAGATCACAGTTTAACATTCAACAGCTGTTTTCTATGAGTGGAACAAAGATAGCTACATTATCTAACATTAAACTTGTATGCTCTATTCTTGTTTGACCCATGTAATATTATAGTAAGTGGTAATATTCACAACCATTAATCTTACGACAGCCATGACACCCATCACCCTTATTCAATATATGTAAAAAAATGTATGCAAAGAAAATGTAATGCGTTTTGAAAAAAAAATTACTTAATATTATTAACAAACAACAAATACTATTTGTGACCGACACCATTAATACACCCCTTAATGCACGCCTATGATTCATTTACAAAACGCGTTTTATCGTAACTTTTTTTTCGAGTCATTATAGTTGAATCAATCACAATCATTACTACTTGGATTTTCCGGGGGACAGGGAATGCGTTTTCCCAGAATTCAAATCGATAATAGATGTGTAAACGTACAAACTACCATTAAAAAATAATATTGTTGTATTTAATATGTAAATTTCCACAAACAAATCAAACTTCCCCAGACTCAATTATTATTCAAACTGAATTAGATTTTCTGTAGAATTATTATAAAATGTTATTTAGGTCGTAAATCGTTTTATTGCAATAAAGTTGTTTTGTATTTTGATTGCGGATTGAATATATTTGTGAGAAATCTGAGTTGGAATATTTGAAACTTAAATTTATGTAAATTTCACCGATCAATTTCAATTTCCTTTTGACACTAATGTATGTATAGAGAGTTGTTGTTTCGCCTGAACACAACACGAAACAAACTTGATTCTATTCATCTACTAGGCATGTTACATTGTTATTATAATAATGAAAATACACTGTAAATTTCCCGCTCTCATTGTTTGTCATACCGACAAATAAATATCTTATAACTATTGTTTCTGTTTATATAATACTATTCTATGTTTTACTAATCAAAATATTTGTTTAAATCAAATTTCAAAAATGTATACGATCAATTGTTTAATATACTAATATTTTATATTATACTATATAAAATATTCCGAATTATTTTTCGGGTTATTTTTGTTTAAAATTTGATTAAATTTCTTCATTTTAGGATAATGGTAGAGAAGTACCGGATATTACCGCGTCGCCGGGTCGTGCGCCCCCTGTGCCCAACACAAGACCCTCTCATCCGCCGCCTATGGTCATACAGGGTGACTTCCGAAAAGTAAGTCCACAAATTCATTACAAATTTTATTGTTATTATATATATTATAATTTCATAAATAAATCAAATTGCGCGCCTAATAACTCCAAATATTAAATCAAATCTAGGAGAATATTATTTTACTATATTTGGTAACATTGTTAAAATATAACTCAAGACAGGAGTAGCCCATCAGGCTATTGAGCAATTTTTTATTACGCGTGCTTAAAAAGCTTTTCGCTTTTCATTAGAATAGGTGTCCAGGTGTGACTAAAATGAATCAGCTATAAAAATAAGAATAGGTGTTTTCTTATTTAAAATGTCTACTAGCTACTTAGCATTTTTCACACAGTTAAAAAAACGAATAAAAATGCCCTGTCTTGGGTAATCTAATTTAAAATAGCTGTACGTACTAAGCGATGCTGTATATTCTCTGTGTTGTGGTTTCACACTCATACATATAGACATTCTAGAGCGAATATACGACGAATACTGAATAAATAATGAGGACAAAACGAAAACGACCATCAGCTGAGGCGAGTTTGTATCGTTTGTTGTATGCATTATATGTTCAACCATTGGCATAAATTGGCCCCAAAATGGCGACAATATACTGTCAAATTAGAATTTATTTGAATGCGGTGGCACGAGTCCATGCTTAGAATGCATTTACTTCCGATTCCCACTTGTCTGACCTATATTTTATTTATTATCTATTTTATATACCAAACATTTACTTGCGTCTATTTTTTATTCTTGAATTTAATCTTTTATCACTAGTATATTTTTGTAGCATTACAGTTTTAATATTTGTATTTTTAAGGTGTCTGGAATTAGTACGGAAATTTTCAAACAGATAGAAACGGTAGAAAACGATCATGACGCCACCACTGCGGCCGCCCTTGAGGTAACTACACGTGGCTCTTAAATCTCTAGACTCCCCATAATTTTGGTAAATTTAATTAGGCGGTCGAGAGAAGAGGTGAGATGATCGTCCGAATATTGGACCCACGACATCTGGGTCGAGCTGCTAGCGAAGCAGCGAAAAAATTCCTAACACTACAAGACACTAAGCATACGGTACAACTAGTCGAAATTGTCAAACGTCCCGGACAAACTCTAGGGTTATATATTCGGGAGGGAAACGGGATTGATCGGAACGATGGAGTTTTTATATCAAGAATAGCACTAGAGAGCGCTGTTTACAATAGTGGATGTCTAAAGGTATAAATGGGTTTCACTATTAGGTGTACATTAGAAAACCATACTGCCGTAGATCTGGTGGTAAGATTTAGAAGTATATGAGATTAATGGTGTGCAATTTGTGTTGATGGATAGGTTGGCGATGAAATTTTGGCGGTGAATTTGGTCGATGTGACTCGTATGAGTTTGGATGATGTGGTCATTATTATGTCCATTCCGCGGCGATTGGTCCTCGCCACTCGACAACGAAAAGGTATTTATTAGTTTATAAGGTATTATTAAATTTTGTAAGTGTTTTAATATAGCAACTAAGTACATCGTTAAAATGTCATATATGTTCCCTCTTAGTTTATAAGATTTCAACGTTATTTTTAAGACCCTAATTCGTCTACATTGCAGGTGCAAAAGGCGGTATGGGTTCACCTAGTGTGCAACCACGCGCAGAGCATAAACCGCCGCCGGTCGTTGTGATTAAACGTGATTTACGCGAGGATGATGTCGACGAAGAGGATCGCAATAGCGCCGGTAACCGCGATTCCATCAGACAGCGGCATGGTGGTGACGGACGCGAGATGAGCGAATCTCGTTCTCGCCTCGGCTTGGGTCTCTCAGGGTATGATCCACGACATGGTGGCGGCGGAACTGGACAGGGCCAAGCACAAGATTCGAACGGCGGACTTGTTGATTTGTATTATAACAGTCGACCACCAGACTCAAGTGGCAACTGGGGGTAAGTTAACTATAAATTATTGTATATATATTATTTTAAACGATTTTGATAACTCAGTTATCAACCACCACCCCCGGTAATAACGGAACAACCAAAACCTAGTATGCAACATTTCCAAGCGCCATACGAACGCGGCGGACCATCTGGTTACCCAAAAACACTAGAAAGTCTAGCGGAAAAAGTCCATAGTTTCTATTCAGGTCCACCGCCTCCCGGTGTCATGAGCAACGGGCGACGTATGAGCGCCGGTGCACAACCGCTCACATCACGCTTGTCATCCGGTGGCCAACAATCCCCCTCGTCTTATTACGTACAACATTCCGGCACGGGATCTCGTCGCCTAATGCCTAGATCGGGTTCAGATCAACATTTACCGCGCGTCGAGTATTCTGACTACACAAGTATTACACAGGCGGGTCGCCACTCATTGTTGAGATCCAGTTTGAAATCTGGCTCAACATTGAGTAGATATAATCAACGTTATGTTGAGCAAGCCATGGCTAGTCAGATGGCAGGGCAGAGTAAGTACGCGCAAAGTAGTTCGCAAGGGTATACGAGTGGCGGTACCGGTGGTACATTAACGAGACGAAATAGGAGTAGTTTGGATTATAGTAGTGATACTGAAGCAACATGTGGACCGAGATCGAGTTATTACTATTATAGGTACGTTTACTACAGCGCGATGGTTGGGCATGGTGTTACAAATAAATGTTCCAGGAATCAAGGTTCGTCGATGCCGCATAGCACAATACCAACATTAGCGCGAAATAACAATTTAACTTCAACTGACATGTCCACAAAGTTCAATTCGTTGCCACGTGACACAAGAGGTGCTACTCGGTAAATTTGATTAATATAATATACAAATTAATTTTTAAATTACATCCCTATGTTATATATTTTTTAAATAGAATGCAACTCAGTAAACGTTTCGGTGACCGCTCAACGGTGTCGCTGTTGTCTCAAGATGAATCTGATGGTGCTTTGAGTGCACCGGAAATGCCAACAGTACGACGAGATCGAGGTAATTAGAAATGATTCAATATTATCTATTGCATTTATCTACAAATTGTCTTAAGGTCGAATACCTTCATCACCGAGTGTGTTCACCTCAGATGAGTACCGGGCATGGCTGTGTCGCACCCCGTCTACCAGTGCCATCTACGAACAGATACGCGCTAGTCGAGATGTGCTCAACCAACAACGGGCAGCCAGGTTCACCTACAGTGCAGAAAACATACATGCAGCACTCAAAGATGTAAGTGCATTCAAATAATTTTATTGTTACACCTATAATATATTTTGGGAGCAGGGTGATAGTTCCTATTACGGTGGTTACGGAGGCGGACGTGCAGGGATGACATCAACACTAGATAGACATTTCGGCACAAGAAGTCAAAATCCAGCAATTCCATCACGCTCGTTATCCACTCAACACATAACCAGCTCAACAACAGGTTTAATAACATTTATAAATTTTAAATCATATTTGCTACGATTATTATTGTGTGTTAGGTTTGGCTGGATCATCTAGATCGCCATCAGTGCGTCGTATGCGCCATTTGTTAGAGTTAGAACAGAGTCGTTTGGGTGTAATGCCAAATCCGAGTCCAGTTCCAACACCTAGTAGCACTCTACCGCGATCTCAAACGCGACAAATCGACATAAATCCGGCGGAATTCTTAAAATATAAAATCGACAAGACTACAACAGGATCTAGTCTCACAGGTATGAGTGGACTGTCGTTAGGGGGAGGTGCGCCTGGTTCTGGTTTAGGTGATGAAAAGGGTGTGAGTGGAATGCTTTGGGTGCATTTACTCGCTGGTAGGGGACTTAGGAGCTCTACAGTTGGATCGACTGCGAGTACTCCAGTTACACCAAGCGGGTCCAATCCGAACTTGGGTAAGTTAACCATGCAGAAGATTTCTAAATTTATGAATAAAATAGTTACTTATAAATATTTTCGATTTAGGATCAACAGGGTTAAGAGATTTATATTGCGTCTTAGAATGTGATCGAGTGCATAAAGCTAGAACAGTAGTAAGTTACTGTAACTTAAATATAATTAGTGGTATTATAGTTGCGCTTGTTTATAGGTACGAACTGGTGATTTAGTGTTTGATTGGGATGAAAGTTTCGAATTAGATCTCGTAAACAATAAAGATCTAGATCTATTGATCTACAGCTGGGATCCACAGTATAGGCATAAGCTATGTTATAAAGGTTCTGTACACTTACCCAGCTTGTTACGAGAAAGTCCATTACATCAGCTTGCGCTTAAAATTGAACCAAGGGGTGAGTGCGTTTTCAATTAACCCATTGCGTTCCTAATCATATTTAATTCACAGGCACCTTGTACTTGAGATTAAGGCACACTGATTCACTTCAACTTTACCGAAGACGCGGACTACCCAGTTTAACACTATCTAGAACTACGAATCCACCATTGTTCGGTATCGACTTAGAAACAGTGGTAATTTTATTTTTAAATTCAACATCAATCATTGCGTCTAATATTGTGAATTATATTTTTTTGTTAGGTGTCTCGGGAAGCGAAAACAGGTGGAGTTCCAGGGGGCGTAGCAACAAGTTTAGCGATGGCAAACACTCTACAAGTGCCGATAATTATAAAGCGTTGCGTGGAAGAAATTGAACGACGCGGTTTAGATATAATTGGGTTGTATCGTTTGTGTGGTTCTGCCACCAAAAAGCGAATACTGCGCGAGGCGTTTGAACGGAATAGCCGATCCGTCGACTTGACACCGGATAACGTACCGGATATCAACGTTATCACGGGCGTTCTGAAGGATTATTTGCGTGAACTGTCTGAGCCGTTGTTCACTAAGTGTCTGTATCAGATGATGGTAGATGCGCTAGGTGTATGTTTACCAGATGATCCGGAAGGCAACGCTAAGTTGATGTTTTCGATTTTGGATTGTTTACCAAGAATTAATCGGGTATGATTAGTTATGCATTACTAAAATTCGTTGTAGTTGATTATATATTTGTTTGTTTTCTTTTCTTTATAGGCTACTTTAATATTCCTTATGGATCATTTGGCATTAGTTGTGTCCGCGTCTGATCGTAATAAGATGTCCGCGCAAAATCTAGCGATGGCCATGGGTCCGCCATTGATGCTGCATTCTTCTCAGGATAGTCAAAGCAACACTGGCATTTCTTCAAAAGGGAGTGAACTTGACTATGAGCAACCGATTGGTGTGTTGAAGTACTTGCTGCAAATTTGGCCTGCACCCAAGTCAGGTAATGTTTACTGGATAATTGGTATAACAACATACTCTTTCACCCTAAACACATACATATTACATAGCAATAGCAATCAATTCTAAGGTTGTATTGATTGATAGGTCTTCATTTAGAAATATGCGACCAAGCATATATATATTTGTTTATAAATTACTTGTGTATAAGAAAGTAAAATTAGAGATTAGGTAAAAATGAAATGTCGGTTGTTGAGAGGTCGGTGTTTCCAGACAGGTCGGCGCGCCAGGCCTGCAGCCGGACAGCGTGGAGGCACTCACAGTGCATCGCAAGCAGCGGCGGCATCTCCGGTTCCGCATCAACATCAACCTCAATCCTCCAGAGGGCCGTCTCGGCTCTCAGCGGGTCCGTGTCCTCCAGCAGTTCGCTCAGCAGTCTCGGGCCAGGGGGTGCGCGTGGGCCCTCACACGCAGGTCCCATCACACCCGACACACGGCCTATCATCAGCAGTAAGCAGCAAAGGCACCTACCGTCCTCTATCGCCACGGGTCGCACCGCCGGGGGCGCCCCCGGGTCCGCCCACCATCATCACGCATCAGCCCTCGTCGCATCCGCATCACATACCGTCGCAGCAGCCGCCGCCGCCGCAGCAGCCGCACTCAGTAGGACTCAAGCCCAGACAGGTTAGTTATGTTTAGTTGTGTTTGCGTGTTTCTCTCGATTGTTCGATCGTTCGTACAAAAGCTGCTACTTGAAATTTAATATCGTTTATCATGTGATACCGTGACGTCATCACACAGTTCCTATATTACATACATTTCGCTATCAGAAAGCATATAATTAGCTTGTAGTTCGTTTAGTGTTCGTTTAGCAGAACAGAAAACTTTTGTGTGCGCTTGTTTATTATCTGTGTCGAAGTTTATTATAATACACACACACAGTTCCTAAATAGTTTAAGTAATAGTGGATATGCCGCCTTCAGAGAATGCCCCCATTGCTTGCATCGCGATTGTTGTAACATTACTGTTGTCTTGGTGTTTTTTGTCTAAGTGCTTGAGACATGAGTGCCTGCGACAATTGACACAATTGTACGGCAATCTGTAGGTGATAGTTTCTTCGCCCGGATCGCCAAGCAGCAGTAGCGACTCGCAATCGGGTAGCGATTCCGTTAAACACTGCCTGCCATCGAGCCGCGTCAATTCACCCGCCTTGCGTCACACGGCAACCCCCTCGCCGGCCACAGTGTCCGGCGAGCGTGGCGGCGGTGCTAGCAGCGTCATGAACTCACCTGCAGGCGCCCGCCCCTCGCCCTCCATCACCAGTCTGAGCAGGGCATCACCCTCGTTGGCCACGCCCAATCGAGCTTCGCCATCACTGAGCACGCCCACACGCTCAAGCTCACCGGCGATGCAAGCGAGCTCTGCAGGACTAGCGGTCACATTAAACACAAACACAATACCATTTTCAACCGCCATGAGTTACGGTAACAATCAACCGACTGGTTACTCAGTATCTAGCAGTGGTTACACAACTGTTACCGGTGGTTATTCGTCCGGTAGCCAGGTTACCGGTGGTGGTTACACATCATCGAGTAACCCGGTTACAGGGTCCGGTTACTCATCGGGTAACACAGTCACTAGCAGCGGTTATTCGTCTGCAAATCAAAGCAGCTATGCGTCAGGGAATCAAAGTACCGGTGGTTATAGTAATCAGAATACTAGTGGATACTCCACTAGTAATCAAGGTAGTGGTGGATACTCATCCAGTAATCAAAACACTGGCGGCTATAGCTCATCATCTGGTAGTAATACCGGTTATTCGGGTAGTCAGAGTGGTTATTCTTCAGCGAGTAATCAGACGACTGGCGGTTATTCAGGTACCCAAAGTGGCTATTCGTCTGGCAATGTGGTCAGTAGTGGTTACTCCAGCGGTAACTACGCGTATCAGCCAACTAGTTACGCTATGAGTTTTACCCAGCCAACCACATACGCAAGTACGAATCCATTTTTGACCGGCGCTTATATGCAACCATACATTCCAGGTGAAACCACCTTCTCTGACATGAAATTCAACGGTGAGAAAAAACCGTTTTATGGCGATAGTTACGGCGATAATAACACCAAGTATAACACGCTTGGTAACCCAAAAACATCTGGTTACAATCACGAAAATTCACCTAGTCCAGTATACACCACTACCTCAGCAGAAACCACAAAATATAACACTATTAGTAAAAGTGGTTACTTGAGCACTGGTTACGATCAAAATGGTAGCGGTGGCAAAGTAAACGGGAGCACTGGCTACGATACCAGTCCGAATGTAACACAAAGTAGCATGTTACTCGGTGTAGAAGATACTCCTACACCGACAAGCAGCATTGAGACAGAAGACAGTGCCTCTCGAGAAGTTGGGGAACGAGATGCAGATGGAGATAGCGAACAAAGTGACTAAAACATCAACAACAAATCGTAACAAATAATACTACAAGCAAGTCAATAAACTAACAACAAACAACAACAACAACAAAAAAACAGTCAAATCTTATGAAAAGATACAAAAACTGCACTGAAATACCACGAAAGTACTCGAAACGCACCTAAATTCACTCATTTTTCATCATACAAACCCAAGTTTGATTGGTCCAAAGTATCTGTGTAATTATATATTTGGTCGTAATATATATTTCATTTAAAGCTGATTGGTTGATGTACATCTAATAATTGGTCATATTTGAGATACGCTGCAATGTGATTGTGATGGTAGTTCGTCCAATGGGAAGAACGCAAGCTCTGGCATTTAGTTAAGCTCGCCATATTGAAATAAACTGACGTAAATTTATTAGTTTTTTAGTGGGCAGCATCGAAACAAAAAAGACAATTGGTTGATCTTTTAAATGAAAATAATAAACAAATATTTATATATATATATGATATATATAAGAAGTAAGCTAAAAGCGGTACTATACTATTAGTAAATATGTATTATTGATGATAACATGTGCTTTTAGAAATGAAATTATTATTAAAACAAGACATAGCTGATCATTGTTAACTATTTAAATAACTATTATCATTGTTTAATATTTCTGTTTATAGATAAATGAAAATTTTATTTAAAAGATTCGTAGGGATACCTAATTGTTAAATGTATTATTGTGCACAAACATTTTTTATATATTGTGTTTCGAATTCGTGCCGGTGTTAGTTATTTACAAAACTGCCCGGTTCAAACATCCAATTTTTACGTAATTTAGTTAAATATAAAACTTAAAAAAAAATAAAATAAAATAACAAATATATGTAATAACATTTGCACAAATTTATATTTCCAATATATAAATGTATAAATCAACAAACACTGCCACTTTTAAGTAAAAAGAAATAACAAAAACAATATTTATAGTTAGGCAGAATTTTAGTGGACAAATTGGACATTGTCCAAACTTTACAGGCAAGCAAAACAAAAAATAACGTTCGTTTTTTTATTAATTTCCATATCGGTTTTAAACATTCAAACTTTTGCTCTGTCAAATTCGTTAGCGAAATATATATATATCGTAATTTATCAAAAGATCTATTTTATCTGATCAAACTGTAGGTAATTAAATATTTATAAATAAATGACTAAATAATTTGACAGTTTCAACAAATATTTGATGGTGTTTAATCGATAAATATAAATTTAGTATAAAGTATTTGTGATTATTTAATCGAAAAGTAAGTGTCGTTCGATTTGCGTCAATTATTATTGCTTTTGTAAGTGTTTTAGGCAAATACAGAATTGTCATGTCTTTTTCCTTAAAATACAGGTGGCAGCGCCATACCCTCTTTATTCTCACTTGTTAATAATCGAAAAAGGGTAAACCGATTTTATTTTGCGTAATATTACAAATATTTTATAATAAATTTATATCAAAAACTGACTGTAATCATTTCAATTTTTGCTACTACCGAATCACTTGAAAACAAATTCGAAATTTAATTTCTAAGTGTACAGTGTCTGAAAATTTAAGCCCCCCATATATCTAAATATTTACAATTTCAAAATAGAAAATTATCAAAATAAATAAAAAAAAAAAACCACCAACAAAAATATCATTCTTAAGTAAATAACTGTAAATACTGCATCCAATCATTCGGCTTTTATAAGAAGAAAACTGACTAATCATTCCCAAACATTTAGACCAAAGTATTTAAAACTCAATGTGGGATGTTTAACTGTTTTATAATACGTTCTAAAACGAATTACTCTGTTTTAACGAAACATTCTAATAGCGAAATTGTACATAATTAGATCTAGCAATGTGTGAATGTTTACTCCTCATACGAAATAAGTCGCTTACGTCTAGAGATCTAAAATCAAAGGACCTAAACGTGGATAATATCTGAATTGCAAACAAAAATATCATGTATCATATTTGTATAAAATATCTAATATTTAGATGCTGGCTTGCCTATTTTAGATCTAATTATCAACGGATCTAATTAACGTAGATATATTTCGATAATATCACTGACAATATCCAAATTTTATTTATATTTCTAAAAAAAAATTCTAATATTATTTCTATTTTTAATGATAATCAGATCTAAAATATAATTCAGCTTTTAGATCGAAACACTTTAGATCCATTCTATGTGAAATTTTTTGTTTGAACTTTGTTGTACGTTATACAAAAGAAATATGTATTTGTTACTAATTAATTTATATATTTATTACTTTTTACAATTACGTTTATTTATATTGTTTTGTTTTTTTGATTTTATTATTAGTCGAATTATTTCAATGCAATTGAATTATTAATTATTTTTCGTTTTTTTTTTAATTAATAAACTTTGTTAATTCTTTTTTGATTATTATTTATGTAGTTTAGACGTATTTTTTTTGTATATGTACAACATAGAAAACACTAGTAATTCAATTAATTTGGTGCTAGTTGAAAAGAAAAAATAATAATAATAACGCATTTTAATAACTAAATAAATGAGAAAAAAAAATACGTTTTGATGTTAATAGATGCACACTTGTACACGTTTTTCAATGTCATTTAGACGAGCATATCAATATTTATTACCCAGAATATATTATGCTTGCTATGCCTATCAAGAGCCTATAAAAAAAAAATCTTGTTACCAAATATAATAAAACAAACCCAAAAAAAAAAAATGGAAACTATAATTGTATCGTAAGAAGTATCCCAATAATAATAATAATAATAATACAATAATTGTAAAATGTAGATGAATTTTTCATTGTTTCATTTGACGCGCCATTTTATTATCATCGAACTACGTCATCTATTGAGAATTATAAAAGTATTTAGCGAATTTGTCATGTCACGTGAATATGAAAAATGATGTGATTTTTTGTGAAAATGATCGAATAGTCAATTTTTTTGTTCGTCAATTTTTAGATAATTCTAGTTAGAATATATAGAGGAATATTTAATATATTGGTGAAAACAATGCACTTGGTATGTAATACAGATTGTTTTATTTCTCATACATACATACATACATACATAATTACACTTAAATTAATTTTCTTAATTATACATCAAAATCCCAAATACTACATGACGTCACAATCTCCTAAGAGCGTTCCTTAACTTATTTTTCCTTGGAAATTAAATTAACCTAAGATTTTGACGTCATTGTACGTTGTCTAAATCGACATAAAAATCCTATTCGGTGACGTCACTCGTTTATAACGCATAAGTTTAAACTATTTTTTGTTACCCAATAACAGGATTATATTGCGTTTAGGCAACGTACAAAAGGAAATTACTTTAAGAAAATTATTTCTAGATGGTTTTCGATGGCATTTTCTATATTTATAAAATATGTATATATTTGTAGAAAACATATTTTGTTTAGTATTTATATAATGTACGTCAAATCGATGAGCAAATTTGTTAATTTATAACTTAGTACGTCATAGGGACGCTTTGTGAGCTTATTACGTCATATGTTGTCGAGATGTCTAAATGTTTATTGCGTTTATTATACGTTTTGTTTGCGTGATGTTTTCGGAAATGCCGTCAAAAATAATTGTTTTAAGTCGTTTTTGATAGAAATTATGTAAAATATATTTAATTACATTAACAATTATTTATTAGTCCATATATAATTATTATTAATTTCCAATGAATTTATATACTAGTGTATTATATATTTAGATTTATTGCTATATTTATTTTTAATGCAATTTATTTTGTAATAATACCAAAAAATGAAGTTTTACATAATTTCTAACTAAATTACGAGTAAATATAAATAATAAATATAAATAGTATGAATGTCTTACATATCATTTTGACAAAAATTTTCATTGGAAACAAATATTTGAGCATATTAATAATTGATAATTATATAAAAAAAAGCACTCTTATCATATAATTGTGAATTGAGCTGAGAATGTAGTTGACCGTTGCTAAATATCAAAAAATGGCCGGAAACTTGTCCCGAAAACTATTCCGAAACCTATCTCAATATTCCAAAAATCTATTTCTATAATGATACTTCGAAAACAAACATAAATTTTGTAATAGTATCTGTATACAAAATATTATTATTAAACTTGTGCAATATTGACACAATCTACACACATTCGCACGCACATATTTACACACACATGTGTACACTGTGCAATGTAATAGATAAACGATTCATTCGTTTGAATGTCGAGAGAGAAAAAAATGTATAAATGTGTCAAAATAACACAAATTTCCTAAATAATATTTACCAAACAGTATTATTAAAGTTACTACTATAATAAATAATTTTTTTTTGTTTTACAATAGACTATTAACAAACAATTGTAGACATACTATTACAAAATTTGTTAAATTAATCAACAATCATCTTTTATTATATACAGATTTGTTCGCATATAAATGAGAAATGGTTCCAATTGGGATAACTTTTCGGCTTATCAGAAACCCATAATGTTTTCTATATTTTTATTCAAACATTTAAACGAGTTTATCCGAAATATACTTTTCATTTAAAATCCACTATAATTTAATACGTTAAACTACTTCTAGTTAAATATTTAAATACTTTTCTAAGTATTATTTAAAGCTTTCTAGATTGTTTTCGAATTAACAGACATTTTTAGTTTATACAATTATTTATTTCATTTAACAGAAATACGTTTAATTTAATAATTTTTACAATTTTGGATAAATCGTTTGAATTTTTGCGAATTTCGACTGCATAATTCTATGTATATGTTTATAGAAATTTAAAAAGTTGTTATGTATACTAAAAAAAAGGCGGTACACATGAAAATATTTACATTCCCAGTTGTTTTTCGTTGTAATTTCTTTAGTGAATTGGCAATAAATTAATTCAACTCAATTACATAAATTTTACAACATTTTTGGACTCAAACATTCAAAGAACTGTTCATAAATAAATAATTTCGCTTTAAATATCCGAATTGATTTTTGACTATTTAAAAATTTATAGAAATTTTTGTATATATTTTCATGTGTATCAACTTAAAATATTATAGATGTTATTATGATTAAAAATAAGTGAAAAAAATTAATAATAAATAATAAAATAAGAAAACTCTGAATGAAAAAAATAAATCAGTATTTATGAATTTAGCTCTTCAAAATGGCTAGAATTGTCCTATACAATGTATTAACTGGTATTCATTAATACGAAATAAATATTCAGTTTCAAAAAAAAACAATCATTTCATTATGTCGCCTCATTTATGTTTTATTTACATTCATCTCACATATATTTATTGCTAGGGACATGCTTAACAATCTACCAAAACGTAACAAACTGTATTTCAAGTTTAATTTAAATACCAGAGAAAATACATGTAATCGTACTTTGCAGTTACAACACTCATTCACTACACTCGAATCTATAAAGTTGTTTTAGTTCCTGTAAAGTTATAAAGCAAATAACCGTACATGAGATACTCAATTATTGTGCGTGAACGTAGTATAGGTGTCCCAAATGAAAATAAACTGAACTTCTACGTTGAAGTGAAAGTTACTTTTATTTTTGCCGTTTTTATAAACAAAACGATTATTTTATCTGTAAAACATTAAACGCAACGGCAGTATAAATTAGTCTTTACTGCCGTAAACATTACATGGCGTTCGTGCGGTTAAAATACGTATAAATCGTTTAAAGTTCATCCAAATAATTCGTATAAAAATGATAAATTTGATTGTTTTTATTATAATCATTTGCGAAACACTACAATATGTTATTGAGCCTGTTGAGGAAATTTGCGATATTTTAAATACACGTTTACAGGAAACAGAATATAATTATTAAATTATAGAAAGTGATTATGATTTTCTGTTTGAAATATTATTTATTAAAAAATGAGCGATTTATTAAAGTCTAATTGCGACAATTTGTGATTCATAATTGTGTTTAAATTTTAATAATAAAATGGGCCACATTAATATTTTGTTATATTTAACGATATTTTTGAGTGTTTATTCAATTTTTGCGTCACAAATACGGCCAAAAGGTCTACGAAAATTCGTGCGGGATACGAAACATAGTATCATTCCTTTTATGAGTCAAAAAATACATAAATTCAGATCGATGGAAATTTGTTATGGTAAGTGACTAATGGTGGTATTCTATAAAACTATAATGTATATAAATAAAAATAATATACAGCTTTACAGAATAGCACCATAAGAGTTATACTATATTTGAGTTTTATTGTGTATATATTTAAGAATATTACAGATACAGTCGGTTGTTTTGATATCCCTCGCCATCACAACCCCTTACAGAAAATCCCTGAGAATCCTGATATGTTAGGTACGCAATTCTATTTATTTAAACGTGACTCGAATTTCGCAACGCCTCATATTTTAAACTACGGCGATAATTTGCTGTCGTTAAATTCATCGGCGTTTAATCCGAAACAACCGGTGAAAATCCTCATCCATGGATATATGACCAAATGGAATGAAAATGGTGCATTGGCAGGCGCTAGAAGATACTTAGAAATCGTAAGCAATATCTGGTAACACATTTTAAGTGTACTACATAATTATTTGTATTATTTTTCTTTTTTTAGGGTGATTATAATATGATTTTGATGGATTGGGAAAAAGGAGCTCGAGGTCCTAGTTATGGTAACGCCGCTGCTAATACCGAACTAGTCGGACGCCAGTTGGGATTTTTATTGCTAGATATGGCGCAATTAGGAGTCGATTTAACGCAAATACATTTGATTGGGTTTTCGTTAGGTGCTCATGTAGCTGCGTGCGCATCACAACAACTCAAAAACAAAGGACTTCTAATTGGACGAATTACAGGTGATTTATTTATATATATATATATATATATATATATATATATATATATATATATATATATATATATAAAAGCATTTTGAAATTATGATTGTTTTCTTTAGGTTTGGATCCAGCAAGTCCGCTATTTAAATTGGATCATTTTCGGGATAATTTAAAAAAATTAGATATTTCTGATGCGAAATACGTTGATATAATACACACCGATGGTAGTCCAATATTTTCGGATGGTTTTGGTCTTTTAGAACCGTTAGGACATGTGGATTATTTTCCAAATGGGGGCCGAGAACAACCAGGATGCAGTGATGTTAAAGGAGCTATTTTCAAATCACACATAGGTATTAAATTTATTGTGCAATTGAATTATAAATTATATTTATTAATATTATAATTATTTTAGATAGAACATTAGGACGCGAAATTGCGTGTAGTCATATCCGCGCCTATCAAATATTCCTTGAGACTCTTGTCCAGAAAGCATCAGGCACTTCCGGTTGTGAATTCACTGCGTATAAGTGTCCGAAAGGTCTAAAAGAGTTCACAACGGGTCGTTGTTTTCCTGTGGATGATGTCTTTAGTGAAACACACCTGGACAAGCAATTTCGGCGTGATCTCGGGAAATTAGGTGAAGACTCAATCGGTGATGGACCTATGTATTTAGTCACACGGGAATCACCACCATTTTGTGGTAAGTTACCCAAAAAAAAAGCACAAAACATTAGTAATTTGGGTGTTTTTTTTTAAAGGTACACAATTACAAGCAACTGTTCACATGTCCCAGCAAACGAAACCAACTAGGGGCATTTTATTCTTGAATTTACAACATGGAAAACACTCTACCTCATTCCAGTTCGATGTTGAGTGAGTATAATATATTGTTGAGCTTTTTTGATAGGAAATATTAATATTTTGTTGTTTTTACAGAATTTTAGATTTGTTATTGCATCGAAAGGAAATTTATTCCTTAGGGGCAGCAGAGTATGGCAGTATGACGAAAAATACATCTTTAATAACAGCACATTTGTTTTATACGGCTGCAAATATACAAGAGAACCATCATCCGAATTTTATTATTGATCAAATTTCCGTAAGCGATCTACATAATAATAGGTATGAATATGCATAGTTAGTTATGTTAATATATATATTTTATGAGTGAATTCTTAAATTCTATATATTTGTAAATCTGTATCTTATAAAAAAACACTATAAATAAATATAATTTATAATTCACTTATGTAGAATTAAAAAAAAACGTATAGTTCTTATAGATTCTTTATTAGTCATATAGATTTATTCAGAACTATTAGTAACAAATATTTATTGTTTATTTATGTGTTACAGTTGGAATTATTGCGAATCAGTCTCAATCATCCAAGATAGTCTGGTTTCTGTGGAGTTGGCATCAAAGAATTGTTTGAAAATATGATGAAGTCCCAATGCCTAATTAAACAATAGATTCATATCGATTGTTGACCAAGATCTGCACCCCATACCCCCCTTTATAAATATAATTTATTGTACATTATTTTTTAAGTGAATTTATATATTTGAATCAATATAACTGTGCTGTATTAAATTAATTTATTATATATTTCATTGTAAATTGATATTGTTATAAATAATATATTTGAATTATATGTATAAACAATTGTACTTGTAAAAATGATTTTATTGTATTTATAACACTTGATTTTAAATAAAAATATTATAAAATATACTTACAGTCTTTACTTTACCTTTTAAAATGGGTACTTTTTGTTTTTCAGGTTATCTGTTAAAAAAAAACTTCGAGAAAAAATATCTTAAAAGATCAAAATTTGGGTTAAAAATAGTGTAAAAAAAAAAAAAATTTTTAAACTTATATAAGTTTCAATTAAAATTTTGAGGTTAGAATTAACCTCAAAATTTTAATTAAAAAATTTTGAGGTTAGAATTAACCTAAAAATTTTAATTAGCAAATTTCGACATTTTTTTGACCATTTGGTCAAAAAAATCACGAAAATTGCTAATTAAAATTTTGAGGTTAAATCTAACCTCAAAATTTTTAATTAAAATTTTTAGGTTAATTCTAACCTCAAAATTTTAATTGAATTTTATATAAGTTTAAAATTTTTTTTTTTTTTACATGATTTTTAACCCAAATTTTGATCTTTTAAGATATTTTTTCTCGAAAATGTTGTGTTTGTTTTTGAAATTGTGGGATAAATTAAACAATTTATATATTAATTTGATACTTTATTTCATATTAATAAATACACACATATAAATAAACACATATTTATATATATATATAATTTTTAAGTATATTATTGCTATTTATAAACAATTTCTAAGTGTAAATAAGACATTTATAATTGTAGAACAAACAACATATACAATAAAATCACAAAAATTATAAATAAATAGTTATTTAAACAATAAAATAATACAAATAAAAAACATTCATTGTTACATTGCACATATGAGTTATTTTACAAGCGTGTTTTACATTTTATTTGTTTATTATTAAGGATTACAATATTTGGGATGAAAATGTAGGAAATTTTGAACATATAATTAAAAAGTACAAAATAAACTATTTAACAATAAATATAAAGTATATCTTTTATATTTTAAGGGAAACGAACTCAATTTATCCTTTAACGCCGGGTCGTTTTGCTGGAGCAGCTGACTCGGCGCATCCTTGACAAGCGCATTCCGTGGGTACGGAAACCAGTTCACTCAGCATGGATCCATCCTCACAGACGAGTTCCACCAGAATTTGTTTGTATTTCTTTACATGGCAGCAGAAACAGTCAGATTGATAGCGAATTGTTTCTGCAACAATATTAATATAAGAACAATCATGTTGTACCCTTATTATTATTATTATTTAATTATTATTATAAATATACGTTACTTACTTGGATTGAAATAGGTTGAAGAGTCACAAGAGCCATGGCATTCGGTAAATTCGGGTATAGGAACGACGTTTCGGCATATTCCATATTGGGAGACCTGCTTGTTAACAATTCCAAGTGTTTGTTCAGCGGTCATTACTTCTGGCCGACACGCACCTATGTAACATTAAAAACATTTCAATTAGATTCCGACAAAATTCGCATAAACAAAAAACTTACTCAACATGGGCAACGACGTTTGGTTGCACCGTCGACAACAGCCATCCTCATACACGTCGCTCGGCGCACAATCACTCAAATCAGGACATGATTCCTGTTGGCCGGCAACCGCAAGCGTTCCATCTCCCTGGCGTTGGCATTCAAACTCCGTACAACCATCACCGCTCTTCCATTCATCTCCCGGTTCATAGACGCTTCCATTCACAACGCAACCGACCTGGACGCACTCACCACAACACTCTCCAGTCGTTGGGAGCGGTGGGACATAGTGCCAACCATGTGGGCATTCCATGTTGCAGGATTTAACTGTACGGGTTTGCACCAAGTCATCCCCTGATGCGCTACCATGCAGGCAATTGATGGTGACGCATGGGTCTCCTTCGGGATCAGCCCACATGTCCCCGATGCGATAGGTGGTGTTGCGGACGAGGCAAGCACTGGCTACGTCTCGGCCGCAGCATGATCCCTCCACGGGATAATGTTCATATAAATAATCTTCACGCAGTTCTTCCGAAATAGTAGGGCAATTTGTGACGATGCTTTGAACTTGCAGCTAAAATAATTTCAAATTATATATATATTGTATGTGTATATGTATAATAAAAACTCACTGATCCATTCAAATTAACGCAAGTAAACGTAGTACAGAGATCCTCCGACTTCCATTGCTCGCCCACTTCCCGAACTAGTCCATCACACACGCAGGCCTTCTGTTTACAATTTCCGCAACAAACTTGCTCTTGATGCCCATCGTCGTTCTCTAATTGCACCGGCGGTACATACTCTTGTCCTAAATCACAACTGGTATCACAAGTTGTGACTTTCTCACGTTTAGTCGCTCCGCTTTCCTCTTGAACACACTCCACCTTAACACACGGATCCGCCCCAGGTTGCCACTGGTCACCCACGGGGTGCGTCGCCCCATTAAAGATACAAGCGACGCGTTTGATAACAGGACAACACTGATTTCGAGTCCAGTCCTCGTCTAAAGCGTACTCAAGTTTGTCGGCGCTTTCATGGATGTTAGGGCAGGTAGTAACAGTGCACGATGGTTGTGGAGCAGCGTCTCCTGAGCTGGGAATACAAGAGCATTCCCGGCATGGTCCATCAGACCAGGTGGTGTTGAGGTTTTTAGCAAGAAGGTCGCGTTCTAGTGAAGATAACTCACGTTCCCCTCCACGATCTGCGCTGGTGTATTTTTTATCGTAGAGACATTTATCCAGCGGCGGCTCTATAAGATTTTTATTTTATAATTCCTAACATGTGATTTCCTAGAAGATGTCACTTACCACAAGAGTAGACTGGACAACATTTGCCGGGTATATCATGCTTAGATATTAAATAAAATTTCGGGCACTCCTTCGGAACAGGGCACTGTTCCACTTTGCAAATTAAATCTACAACAGGGCAGCATCCTTCCCGATTAATAACACGCTCCATTCCCGCTTCCAAAGGCTCCACAGTAGATTCGTCAATGTTATCACACTCGTCAGCTGGTTTACATTCTACGCAATGGAAATAAAATATAATATGCAATTATAATATAAAAGCTCAAAGAAATTTACGGCAAACAAATTGGTGGCATCCATCAAACCGTTTGTCTAGTTTCATCACTTGTCCTTGACCACAAGTAAGTTGTTGGGGCTCCTCGCAAGTGGGACTTACGGTAGCACCTGGTACTACACTCAAAAATATAAATTATAAATCAGTTACTGAGAAAATTTATTTAAAGTGTCTAAGCTTACCGCACAAAAATCTTTCGCAGCATTCCTCCTCAGTTCTCTTTACTTTAACCGCTTGGTAGCCTTGTTCACACACCGTCTCCACCGCTGGACATTGCCGGGTCTCGCAATTAATTGCGCGGCTCACTTCATCGCACTTGCACTGCGTACACGCATCTTTCTTCCACGAATCGCCTGGGTAATGTCCTTCGTCGTCGCATTCCAAACAAATCCGGGGCTCTACACACGTCCTGTTCTTCTCCACCCGGCCTTCTGGGCAAAAGCAGCCTTCGGTGGGCATCGTCGACTTACACCCATCTGGATTGGCACAAGTTTTCGGGCAGGAAGTCCCACATAGCTTATATTCAGTGCCTTCAGGACATTTCCGCACAGGACACAACTCTGTGTGGTGGTTGACACAGAGTCCTTGAGCCCTACAGCCTAGTGCATATGTTTCTAAAGCAGAACACGCCAAATTAGGGTGTCCTCCACAGGTATCATGGCGACATGTTGCTAGAAAGATTGCTGGATCTAAAAGCGCATGACATTGCCCGAAACGGTCAGCGTCTAAGAGTACCATGCATGGATCTGTCGCCACCTCCGCATCTGAGACAGGATCGCATTCTTTAAGTGGCGCTTCAGTGCATTGCGTATTGTTTAATGCGAGCCATGATTCAACAAACTCGCGTTTGTCCGGAATTGCCTTGCCGTTCGGTGCTAAATTGTCATCTTCTGGTTTACGATTACAATTGCCGCAAATCCCTTCCGTTTTACCCCCAAACGCATGCGAGCTCAGTTTCAAACTAGCCCCTAAAGTTGGGTAGTAAACCCGCAGTTCTAATTGCAAGTTTGGTATCAAAACGTTAACGTGTTTCGCTGGCAGGCGATTGAATTCACCCCAGTCATTTTTGAACGGAAGTTTCGTTAGTTCTAAATCATCGAGGATGATTTTCAAGTTGGCATCACCGCGTTTTACGATGATTTTATGCTTTGAATCATACATCAAGGTGATCTCATTCGGGCACATTTTATTTGTATTTAGTGGACAGGGTGAATTCGATACAAACACTTCAAACTCATGCTCTGCCCCGTTGTTGCCGACAATGTTATCACGCGCCATTACATAACTGCAATTAGTGTCCGCGCTAAAATTGGCGCCATCAAAACTAACGTACTCTAAATGCGGCAACACATTACATTCACAATCGCGGCATTGTCGCGGCGGTACACATGAGTCTTTCTTGCGCACTAGACCCGCGGGGCAATAACAACCAGGGAAACAGATCTGGGGTAACGTGGGACACGCATCTGGTTCAGCTAAATTAGCGCAGCTCGGTTCGCATCGGCGACGATAGCAATCATGGTGTACTAGTGGCGCTGGGCATGAGGCAGCTACAAACAAGAATTGGAGAATAGGACAAAATAATTTAATGATATCATTTACTTACGGCATTCAAGTTGCATTCTCCAATCTTCCAGTTCTACAGTTGGTTGTGCTGTTCTGCATTCGACAACAAATGCTTCTAGAGTTTGACACCGGCACTTCTCTTCCATAAGCTTCTCATCTTGTCCACCTTCCAGACAAGTGCAAGCTGTCTCTAGACATCGACTAACCCACCCATCTAGATCGAGTACATCGGCGCACGGTTTCAAAATCTCTTCCTTGACAATATTACACATCTTCCAGGCACGGTTCTGCACATGTAGTGGACAAACACGGACCTCACATACAGTTTGGTCACCTAGTGCCCATGAGTCTCCAAAATCTACTGTGGTACGCGCTTGTTTCCCATCTGGTTTCCTTTTATCGTTCATGGCAACATCATCATAAAATCCACAGAGTCCATCGACTTGTCCTAGTAACTTAGAGGTGACGCCAATACGGACATTTCCTAATTTGTCCCACATAATCCAAAAACCATAGTAGTTGCTGACGAATAGTAGTGTATCCCCCAAACGGGAAACGATGAAAGAACGATTCTTAGCGCCGATTTTCTTGGTTTGTTCTACAGTGTAACGGTAGCCGTTAAATTCTATAGACAAATCCGAGAACATTTTAACCAGTTGGTCACCGTGACGCACAATTAGATCTCGAACACAATTCGTAGTGCAGTTCTTCAACAATGAAATATCCCAATCATCTCCAAATAGGTCCCTGGCCAGGACATGATTACAAATATCAAATTTAAACTCGGTGTCATCGAAAGTATTAAAAGTCCTTCCAGTCACATTACAAACGGCGTCCCGTACAGGAGGTGGTACACATTCATATTTAGGGCATGTGCGCCCTTTAGACTCATCCACAGCTTCAAACACTACTCGATATTTTGGGGGGCACTCGACTGACGGACAAGGTCGTGTTGTATGAATATAATCTGGGGGACGTTTATCAGTGACACATTTGAATTGGGGACATTCTTCTTCCTTTTTGATCAGTTTCTCAGGGTAGGTCTTTTTCGGTAAGACCCTAGATCCTAGGTAGCTAGACTTCCGACTTCCTTTCGCGCTGCCTCCTTTACTGACGCCCGGGGCGGTTTTGCGGCCTCCGTACATGTAGAACATCGGGGACAGGTTCGAATGAAGTTCTTCATAACGACTTAATTTCTTCTGTTGCGCTGTGTACCCTGGTGGACATTTTACTTCTGGACATTTATTCGATTCTAGTTCAGATATTTTTGTAGTTTTCTCTGGTTCTATTGTGGTGCCGACTGTTGTAGCACAATGGAGCTCATCGTCGGGACACTCTACGACGCCATTGCACCAGGAGCTAACATTAATACAAATGTTCGAGGTGGGGCAGAGCACTTGGTTCATAGGGCACGGTTTACAAACGCATTCACAACTTGCGGTGAATGTTCCGCGCAACCCTGGTTCACAATCAGCACATTGTTTAGGAGTGCATTGAGCTACACCTCCCAGAGTGCACAAGCACTGAGAGCAGTCTTCCTTTTCGAAAACAGTACCCACAGCGTAACTAAATATATATTAAAAAAAAATCATTTAAAATAAAACAAAAATAAATATTCAGTGATTTACACTTACGGTATATGGCCAACCATACACGGACACTGAACCCGAGCAACACAATTATCCCCGTCCCACCAAAGCGTTTCATTACATCGACAATGGCCCACCGACTCAGGACTATCTGGATCCTGCCCCGGACAATGGTTACAACCTGGGGCTCCAGTTGGTGCCGGCACCGTAGGCTTCAAAGGAGCTGAACAAACATCGTTACTATTTGATAATTAAAAGAATTTATAATAAATAAAACTTACGATAAGCTTCGTAGCAACCTTTTGGTTCGGCTCGCATCTCAATATTATTTGTCCATTTTTTAGGAACGACTTTCAAGTACTGTGCCTGCACGGGTCGTTCGAACTGATTCAAATGCGGCGTATCCTGATCCATATTCCCCAGGAATAACATTTCATTGGAGTAATCATCCAAAATTGGGTTCCAATTAAAATCGTCATGGGAATATTTGACGTTATACGCACTAACCCAACCATCGGGCCCGCCGCGAGTCTCTAAACCAGTTAAATTCCGCGGACTCAAAAAGTCAAACTTAACCCACTCGTTAGGGGTGTTTGTAAGTGGACGCCACGCGTTCGGTGAATCTAAACGTAGCGCGGATTTCGAATTATTCGGAGAGAATTCAGATGAAACGGATAGTTGTTGATCGGACATCATTCGATCTTCAAGGCCCATTGGGTCGTTGCACATCGGTGCAACTGTTGTTGTTATAACTGGCTCAATTGGTTCAATCAACTATTACAAGAATTAATCGCGATTTATAGTTGAAATATGTAATCATTTCGAAATTAATTAACAAGTACTTACATCCCATAGTGTAGTCTCAATTGTTACTGGGGTGGTTGTAATCGGCTCTCCGCATCCAATTAAATCGGCACGGATACTTATCCCGTTATTCCAGCTCTGCGGATTGATGCGAATCACTTTCGCCTCAACGGGTATCTCAAACATTTGCCGAAGAGGTGTGTACTGGTCGATAGGGCCTCTAAATAATTGAGGTGCTCCAGTTTTAGTAGCAACGTAACTAAACTTGTGACCGTCAGGGCTGTGAAGCACATGGTAACTTGTTACAAACTCATCGAACACAGGACTGCCTTTTAGTAAAACGCCGTAAATTGGTTCCAACTGGCCTAAATCAAATTGTAAATATTGATTACGATCTGCTATCGCTGGCACCCAACTGCCCGAAGAAGTATCACTGGGTTTTGAGCTCAAACGCGAGTTCTCTGGAGCGGTTTTTTCATTTAAAAACGAGCTAGCAGTGAACGCATGATCGGAAATTGGTTGATTGCCATCGATTAAATACATGTATTTGTGCTCGTCACATTCTTCTGGAGGAGTGACCGTAGTTTTAACAATCAATGGGGGCAGCAACTCATCTAGATAGTGCGCTGGTTTGTTTTGAAATGGTTCTTCAACAACGGGTTGGTGGCAAGCAGAACGATCGCAGCTGTAATGGTTTTCGATGCATTGACAGATTTCACAATCAGATTCTTTGTGAACAGTTCCCGGCTAATTGTAAGATACATTTTTAAATAAAAATCCGAACATCAATAAAATAAACTTACTTTAACTGGAGTGCCGTCATGGGCAACACATGTGCAATCAGCGACAGTAACGCAAGTGGAGTTATCCCTCCAGATCATCCCTGGAGGACAGGATAATTGTCTGGTCGCAAAGATGCAACCTTCTTCGCAAGCGTCTCCAGTTAAACACGTTCCTTTTTGCCGGACGGCGTACGAATAATATAAACACAAACGTTGACACTCCACAGCGCATGGAGAGTAGATGTAACCATCTGGACAGCCAGGAACCTCTTCCGCACCAAAGATATCATCGCTGTTAGCTGGTTTCTTGATTTTCTTGAGTTTTTTGCGCCGCGAAGGCTCGGCTAGTACCTTATTGTCTTCGAGTTTTTCGCATTCGGGACGAATCTCTATAACCGACTTAGGCCAATCGCAGATCATCGTTTTGGGATTGTACATCATATGGGGGCCGCACGACTTCTCAACCAACTCGAAGCCGTGTAGACCTGGAGCGCAATGATAGAATAGATGGCAATCCTTGTGATGTTCCCGGTGCGGAACACTCACATCACATGATTCATGTGGCGTTGGGGTAGTTGTGCCTACGGTTTCGTCGCAATCACACAAAACTCGGATTTCAAAGTCTGGACAGGGTATCCGTTTCGCTCGATCCGCCTTACAGATCAAGCCGCGCTCTAAGCTGCATTCCACATCCAGGCCAGTGGCTTTTGGGTCAATATGACCATCGACGGTTCGACATTGGATATCCCACATTTGCGACATGGTGCATCGCCCCCCATCAGGTAACGAATTCAATAAAATCGGTAATGGCAACGGTTCTAAATCCACATTTTTCCCTCGTAACTTCCCGCCTTTGGTAGCCTTTTTGATCGGTTGGCGATCTTGGTTAATCCACTCAGTCCAACCATTTTTGCACTCCAAAATCTGCTCCATCATATGCGATACGGGCGCCACTGTAGTAGTGCAGGGCTTCCCCGTGCATACTTTATTCGACCTAGTGCAATAACAACTGTGGCACGCATCCTCCTCGATGACATCGCCTTCAGAGTAGATGACACCATCGATTTCCATGCATATAGGTTTGCAGGTTGCGCGGGGAACACATTCCAGGGCGCTTGCGTTTAGGTATACTTGAGTTGGAGGACAAGATTTCGGGAGGCAACCTTCTATGCAGGTGTCTTCCACGCAGAGCCGATTCGCAGCATGATGTTTCGTGTTCAAGAGATTATCACATGTTTCCAAGGGGCAAGGGGAGATACATGGAGTATATTTTGAACAACGTTCATCGCATTGTATCGCTAAAATAACAATAGACTCTTTTATAAATATTTAAAAAATTTATATATACACTTACGGCACAAATCATTGGAGCGCCACTCAACAGGAACGCCTCTTGTATTACATTCTTGCGCATACGCCGCTAGGGCCGTACACAAACATTCACAATCCCCGCCTTGGTCGCACGCACAAGTATCGAACACGCACCGCTCCAAATAAGGTCCAACTGGAACTTCCGAGTGACAACTCGCAAAAGTTGAAGATTTCAAAAGACCGCATCGTTTTGTAGCCCACACTTTCCGGTCTGGCCGTTCAGCGCATGCGTCCGTGATATCCGGTGCTTCCGGACAATAAGGCTGTAATCGCCAAGAATCCCCAAACAGTTTCGCCGAAACTTCACTAATCCCTCCTGAGGGTGTTTGAAAATCATCCATCTGATTATCATTATAATTTCCACAAAGTCCTTTGACGCGACCTTTCCACCGTGGGTCAATACGGATATAAACCCGAGTCCCACGGTCCCAATGCACAATAACGCCTAAATCTTCAGACTCGACGATCACAAATAGGTCAGTTTCTCGTAAAGTTAAACGTTTCCCAGTTGAAATCGGAATAGGACGATCACGTGTCAATGTCACCACATCACCACCAGCTTTCAGGATAATCGCACGTGAACAACTCACGCCTAACGTGGAGCATGGGACATTTTGAACAGTTAGATCAAAATGGTCATGTTTGCCTAAACTGCCTTTCGCGAGTACATAATCACATTGGCCTTGATAGTCGAAGAGTCGTCCATCGAACGTTTTGTAGTGAGAATCGCCCCATACTGAACAAATACCGGGACAAACACGTGTTCCACACGACCATTTACCCTCAGAGCATTTGCATACGTTACAATCGTTCTGGACGGTTTCACCGTCGTAGTAACTACGGCCACCATGGTGGCAAGGGCATGCTGATGGTGAAACGCATTTATCCGCATATGAATCAAAAACAAAACCACGCTTGCATTGGCACCCGGGTCGACAAATTGCTGGTGTGTTCGCTGGAGGAGCATGCATATTACGACATGTCACAGGATCAACGGGTTCACATGTTGTGAATACTAGGTTTGAAGACGCGGAACATTTCGCTTTTAAATCAGATGGTTTCGGATATTTGGCAACTTCATCATCTAACGCAGGCCGGCAGTTCCAAATCGCATTTGCACACGTGCTAAAAACATTTTTTGAGCATGCTTTAAGAAAAAGAAGAGTAACTTAGATGGGTGAAACTTACCATAGTTCTTGTCCGCGACTGGCAGGTCTGATCTCTTTGTAACCGGGCGGGAATTCTAAACCGTCATGTCGACACGGACACCTACCGATCGCCACGCACTCACCATACTTATCTAAGGCTTCGCCACCAGGACAATTACACCCTTCCACACATGTTTTCTGGCAATCCGGACGCGCAGAAATATCTGCACAGCTCCTCGAACAAGAATCGCCACAAATTTGATAGGTTTGACCACCAGGACAGTGCACTCCGCATTCTCGCACTTCAGTACGCCACTCAACAATCGCGCCGCGGTGGGCGCACTCTTTTGCATACGCGGCAACAATGGGACAAAGACATTTAGCTAATTGCGTCTCGCACGAACACACATCATACAAACAATCCTGGTAAAACGTATCAGGGTCCACATGCCAATGGCAACCTAACGATTACAATAAATAATTAATGTTTATTTATTTATTTTGAAATTAT
Organism: Nebria brevicollis; assembly: GCA_944738965.1. Taxonomy (NCBI): domain Eukaryota; kingdom Metazoa; phylum Arthropoda; class Insecta; order Coleoptera; family Carabidae; genus Nebria; species Nebria brevicollis. The sequence continues at coordinate 782,322 of OX122909.1, read as the reverse complement.
AATAAATATTTACTCGAAAATATCGTTGATTTAATTTTCCCACAATGTAATTCAGCTTGCGCTTTATTGTGTATGTTCACCTCGCATGGATGCGCCTTCTGAGTGTCTTCAACATCTTTACACTTCTCATCCGTTTTCCATTTATTAGCGAATGGAATAACAGCTTGTTCGATATCCCCATCCGGTGTTGAGAAATCATCTTTCTGGTTCGCGTTGAACGTTCCACAAAGACCTCGAGTTTCATGTTTAAAAGAAGCGGGCGCGTCCACATACACACGCGTCATTCCATCCCACCAAATCTCAAGACCTGAGTCGAGCTCCACTAAAGACAAACCGAGATAAGCCGTGCGACAGATTTAAGGTAATGGCAACACTTACAAACAATAAAGAGTGAAGAAACAGTTCGTAAATACGCTCCGTCTAGACTGTATGGAAGCTCAGTGATTTCTTCGCCATTTATAAGCACATCTCGGTTCTGTTTGAGTTTGATAACTGCCCCCAAATCAGTACGAATCGTTACTGTTTTCGTACATGATGGTAACCCAGCGGCAATACTAACTGGGAAATTCATTGTGGCTGAAATGGCACCAGCACACGCAACGTTTTCAGCTTCCACACTGAAATTAGTGCCTTTCACTAGATAATAAGTGCATTGGCCCATGAAATCATATCTGAAATGTTTTATAAATATTCATAACACTCTGGAAAAGGTAATAATAAGCTTACTTTTTGCCGTCGAAAGTCTGGTAATGGGGGTCCCCAATGGCTGAGCACCGGGCTCCACAAGACACTTGAGTGCATATCCAGTGACCATCAACGCATGTACAAGTGTTGCAATCCTTGGCAACAGTGTCACCAGCTGGGAAACTTTTCCCGCGCAACCTACACGGACACTTGTCCCTTGTAACACATTTCCCATCATGCAACACTGTTCCCAACGGGCAATAGCAACCTTCTTCGCAAGTGTCTTCATTCACCTCCTCGATAGTATCAAGTGTGAGCATAGATGCACCACATGTTGCTTGTCCACCAGCGGGGCCACACGATAAATACACACGAGCTCCAGCACAACGCATCGCTAAATCAATTTAATTCATCATTCTAGGTATGTATAATTATATGTAATAGTACTTACGGCATGTTTGGTCATCTCGCCAATTCGCAATTCGTTTAACACCCTTATGCCTACATTCCCTCATATAAACAGTCATTGTGTTACAAGCACACTCGATAGCATCTTCAGACTGGCACGTGCAGTAATCCCAACGGCATGCGTCTAACAGTACATCCACATCCATGATGGGATGGCAAGCAATAAACCGTTTATCCGATAGCAGCTTTTTGCAGAACGTTTGCGCAGCTTGCGACCGTGAATTATCAGTGCATTTGTGTGCTTCCACCGGCGGGGTATCACATTGATCTACATACAATTACCGTTGAAGTATCAAACTTCTTGAAAGAAAACTAATAACTTACGTCCTAAAGCGTCGATTTGCCAACTAGACGCCAGCGTAGCAATACTACGAGATGTTGAGCCATCCTTGGCGGTCATATCATTGTTTTGATGGCCGTCGATACGACCACAAAGGCCTTCAGTGCGATTCCAAAGAGCTTCAGTGACTTGAGCTTGCACTAACTGTTCGCCATCCCAACGTAATGTTAAACCAACACTATCTAAAGATACTACGATATAATGTGCAGATAAATCTGCTCGTAAACCGGATATTTGTGTTGGTAATGGAAGACGTCGTTTACCAGACATTAAAATCGGAACTCCGTTGTCTAAACATCAATAAAATAAATAAACAAGAATTTTTATTGGTGTGTTTAAGTATAGAATTACCTGATTTTTTAAGCGTGTATTCTTTATTCTGTACGTACAAATGGACTTTTCTATAACAAACCCCTGTCCCCTTAGAGCAACCATCACTATTTTGAACGACTACGCTAAAAGCGTTGTCCAACGCATCCCTAACAAGTGTATGCGCACAATCTGATTCGAAACTAAATACTTTACCGTCGAAAGTCTTAAAGTGCGCACCGCCCCAAGTGAAACAAGTGCCTGGTGCTGGTAAAACTTCCTGGACTGTTAACAATTGGTTCTCGCGTGTTCCGTATCGACCTACATTTTTGGTACTTTTATAATTGCTGTTATTCTCTAAACCCTCATTTTTAATAAAAGAACCACTTTCGAGTTGAGTACCCCAATTCGAGCGTCCACTAGACATATCTGGTAATAAATCCTCGTAGCTAAAATTCGAGTTGCCGGTTTCGTAGTAAGTCTCTTTGCCGCCACTGATTGGGATGATTTGCATGTTGGTACCTGGTGGACGTCACCAAAGCGGTATTAGTTTCAGTGCGTTATTTATTCAGATTGCGGATTATTTACCAAAAACGCATTGCGGAACTGGGTATGGCAGAAAAACACCAGTAGAATAAGCACATGTGTAAAACGTAGCTGGAGCGTATTCAAACGGAATCCCTACCGGGCAATTAAGCGAGCATCGGAATGAGTCTAAATCTCCAGAGCAGTTGTAGCCTCCGTTAAATTGTAACCGTTTTGCTGAGCAAGAATCTGCTCTGAATTGACATTGAGGACCCCGAAACTCTTGAGGGCATTGACAAACATTGAAAGCGAGACAATTACCACCGTTTTGGCATCCAGGTGTGCAAGTAGCTACAAATAAATGTATTAACCACCAATAGTACACTTTGTGCATGAAATAGTACCCTGGCAATCTGGCACAGTGACCCATTCTTGTCTGGACGGCTTCCAGTTCCCATCTTTGCATAATAACGTCGTAATAGCTGATCCACCCGGGAATTCATGACCTTGCATACAAGTAATTGTGCATTGTGTCGAGCTGCAAGTCCTCCGACTATTTAGCGGTAATGTAGGAAAATTTACGCATGGTTTATTCTCAAATTGGCATTGAGGACCTGCGAAATTCTCGGGGCAATCGCACTGATTGGGCGCGATACATATTCCATTATTTTCACATTGTGGCATGCATTTCGCTGCAAATACGATTATTTAGAGAATTTTTAATTCAAAACGATGTTTAAGGGTGTCTTACGTTCGCATGATGGGATTGAGTTCCAACCAGAACCTTCTACGTTCCACTCCCCGTTCTGGCATGTTATGAATAGTTGGGAATCACCGTTCGGGAATTGGAAACCTGCGGTGCAACTTGCACGGCAACCCGAATACTGGGAGCAACGCATTTGCGAGTTAAGAGGGGCGCGCGGGGCTTTCTTGCATCCTAAATTAATTAACATAAAGATATGAGTTGCTTGCATCCTGAGTGATATCAGAAACTTTAAGTTATCAATTAGTGCATATTTTATTTTAAAAAAACAGGATATGTTATCACGTTTCCGGTTTCTCTAGTAATTAATTAGTATACCTCCGGAATATTGGACGGATATGGTTTCCACATTATCGGGTGCAGGCTGGTAACCACCTGCTGGTGGAGCGTAATTTACGCCTGAATACCCTCCTGAGTAGCTGTATGATCCGGATTGGGAGCCCGTTTTTGTATAAGATGTTTTCGAAGAGGTTTTAGTGCCGCCTCTGGTTTCAAACAATTTTTTGGTTTCAATTAAAGCAACTTCATGGGGGGATATATAATAACTTACTTTCTAGACGTTTTGACGCCTTCCACATCGCGGGGTTGGGGATTATTGGCAAATGATTGCGCATATTTGCCAGTTTTTAAATATTTTGGGTAATGATCAGGCAATCGACTGATTTAATATACATACATTAGGGCGTATTTTATAATAGAAAACATTTTAGCAAAGCAATACACATATAATATAGAAATATATAATCTCAGGATATATGAGAGCAAAAAAGCGTATAAAACCCGAAAAATGTCTTACCTTTCTTGCGCTAATATAAGCTGAATAAACAGTAATATTGCAGCGTGTTGTAGCACGATCATTTTTAGGGATTGCACCACCCAGTTTTGACTATAGCTATGTTTTGTTTGTTTACACAGTTAAAATAAGTAATAAACTAAAGTAGAAAACACCTTATGCGCCCTATATAAGTGTGGTATGCGAGTGGGAACAATCTCGACCGGAACACACGGCTTTTCGCAAAATGCTCGATAAGATTTTATTAATTGGTACAAGGCTGATCAGAAAAAACGCAACGGCCTAAATTTGACGGGATGTACCAAATGGACAATCACCAAAAACCCAAAAGCTATCCGCGATTATATTGTTATTGTTTCGCAGATTTAAACGAGCATATACCGTTAGAATATTAACATAATCGACATGGGAATTCATTTATTTGAGTAATTCAAAACAGGAATATATCACAAAAATTTGACTACAGTCAAAATAAGTACCAATTTTTCAAACAACAATTATATAAGTATTTAAAATATTTAATAACGATTATAATATATTAAAATAAAACACATATATATATATATTTAAATAAAACATAAGACAAATTTTGTAAAACATTTTCGACTTAAAACAGCCGCTAAATCATCTAGTAACCTCAGTCTACAATTGGCAACATTGTCGCGGTTACACCGGCCATTTTGAGTTAGTATACATTAACGAGGTAGTAAAAAGTAATGAGGTATAATTCTAGAATTTTTTTTTTTTTTAGGTAACTTCGACAAATAAATTTAGTTGAAAATTTTTGCTTTTTGAACAGTAACCATTTTGATAATTAGTAACCCTTACAGCCATCTTGTACACGAATATTGATAGGATCCAATGTTTTTGTTTTTAAGATTTAAAAACTAAATTTCCCACGTACCTTAAAGAACCCAAGTGAATTTCGATTATAGATTAATGACCCTAAACCTAAATAAGCTTGGACAACGATTTCTTTGTGTTGAATCAGACATCGATCATGTAATTGTTCGATTGATGTTACTAATTGTCGTCCGAATTCATCAGCGGAAAATACACCTCGTTGCGATTCGTTTAAGTGTTCTACACAACATATGTTAATATATATATATATTGATAGTCAATAAATAGATAATTACCGTGAGCAAATTGGTGTAGAGGATGCGAAATAAATGTAATTAGAGGCGCATCATTGCTGAACGGATTCCACCGTTGGGTGAATCCGACTGGAGCACCTCTATTCCATTGTAAGCGGATTCCGCGAGTCTTTCGGTCTCTTAACATAAAAATAGGAAAATAAACAAATAAAAATCTATATATATATATATAAAAAATCGACTAATTATAACCAAAATTTGATAAATCAATGTAATACAAAGCTATATATATTAATCACAAATAAGCACTATAACACTTTGGATTGGAATCCCTGAAGCAAAGTTTTAACCTAAATGTTCTAGAGTTAAACTTCTCTAAATGAGCAATTAGAAGTCTAATTTAGAGTTAAACTAGACTAAATATACAATTAGAAGTTTGATTTAGAGTCTAAATGACAAAAACTGTCGTAAATTTGTTTAATAAATGCGTATTAATAATAAATAGTAAATGAATGCGTAAACAAATAAGTTTCTAATCAACTATTAATGATGTTGGTATTAAAAGTAATGTGTAAAGAATTTTGGCAATTGAAACGTCCTACCTGGGCTGAAACAGACTAGAATCAACGTATTTCTGGTCAGTTTTCGACCAGCGTTCCAACAAACATCCTTTCATAACGCCGGTAACACCCGTCGCAAAGCCATTCAATCGTCTTTGCAGTCAAAACACACAAAAATATACTTTAAACCGTTCAGATAACAAAAAACAAAAACAACCATCAAACTTACGGTACTAATGAAGCTGATGGGTAAACCAGATCGCCGAGCACCAACGAATCCAAACTATCCAAGTGGATACGTTTGAATTCGAGCTGTTTGAGTGCAATGAAATCATACTTGACTGAAATCACTGATCGCGCTGTTAAAATCACGAGTCGCTCCTTCTCGGTGTCCCATAGAGTTACCCTGCGAATGATATTTTAGCGATTGTTTTGATGATCGTTTTACGGTTATGTATACTCTGTGAGTAGGAATGTTGCAATTACGGCGCCATCCATGTCGTCTTGGACTAGTTGTTGGACGCAATCTTGAGCGGCGTGCTCAACGACGCCGTCGCGAAACGTGAAATAATCACTGGCGTCGCTGCCAGGATCGGGGGGGATTGCAGTGGGGAGTACATCAGTGTTTTCGGACAATTCGGGCAGTTGATTGTTGTTTTTACATGACCATAATGTCTCAGAAACTAAATCGAAACCGAATGCAATCAAATCGCTAACTCGTTCATCTAGTGGTACTTACTTCGTTTGGGGAAGTCTATTAAGTTTGAACCAAAACGAACACGAGTGGATTTATCGTCGATGTTTGCGTTCAATTCGTTGTCGCGAGCCTCTTTCTTATCACAATCACTACTAATCACACTTGATTCCCCAAGGGGTTTTAACACATCTTGTGCGATTTCTAGGGTGCCTCCTTTGAACACTTCAATATTATCATCTTCCAATGTTTCTTCCATCATTTTTACACTTTCTGGAAGACGTTTTCACTCACTTAATACCCTAATTTAACATATACTTGACATGGATCATTAATTGGTTTGACAGATAAGGTTAATAACAATTTGATAATAGGGACTTTTATTTTTCCTATTTATCTATTTATCATATATCATTTTTATTATTAAATATATTTATTTATTTAATAAAGAAATGCTAAATTATTGAATTTATTAAATAAATTAACTTACTTTTAGTTAGTTAAATTAATTAATTAATCATTAACATACATAATACATGAAACAACTGTTAATTGTATCAAATTATAAATAATTTAACTGTATTTTTGCGTTTTTATTTTAAATATTAATTGAATATTTTAGGGAATTTTGTGGTTGCTACGTGTGGGAATACGCATCCAACTGTCAATGCGGGTCAAACAAATGTCAGCTCGTCAAAAATGCTTTTAGCTTACGTAATAATTAATTTCTATGTCGGTAAGTTGTAAATACGATTTAAATGAGTGCGAAAAATATCAAAAATATATTTGTAGTTGTATGTCGTAGCGTTGAAATTGTTTTACCTTTGTAGGTTGCGTGTTAAACAAATGATAACGAACCGCTGACACAAGCGAAATTTATTTTTAGCCGATATTTTTAAACAGGATATCAAACTGCAATAGACAAAGGTTAGTATTTCGTGCATAGTGTGATTAGTAATTTGATTCCAATGGTGTTTTAATGATGGTGTTTTGCGGTTAAAAAGTGACTAAATCGCAAGAGGAATGCCGCGTAAAAAAGAGCAGGTCCATATTGTTTGATTGTTCTATACACTGTTTAGTTTGTTTAAATATAAACTAGTATATTTTTTATTTTTGTCAGCGCACGCTACTGTAGTGTCATTCGCTTTATTTTTGTTTCAGTTTTGCATGCCCTTGTCTCTTTAACGTGTTACTCACATACAACGTGACGCAGTGTGAAAACGAACACTAATGTGAGCGTCTTGTATATGTGTCCGCAATGGCCGCCTACGTAAACCGTACCATTTCTTTGATGGCTGACGAACTTCCCCCATCCCCTCACCGCGCCACTAACGGGGTACATGTTGCTGCTGCTGTAATGGACGCGCCCCTCACACGGGGACCCATCGACACTTCACCCCTCCAGATATTCGTTAAAGCTAAAAAGAAAATCAATGATATCTTCGGCGACATCGAAATCTACGTCGGAGATGCTTGCGAATATATGCACTGTAAGTCACAAAACTCATTTACTAGTATATAAATAATAATTATTTATCTGTAGCCCTCGATGGAGAAGTTGCAACTGTTAGTACAGTGGAGCGCGTATCTACATACACGAATAAAGTCCATAATATTCGAGATGTTCTTAAACGTGATCACATGAAAGTAGCGTTTTTCGGTCGTACATCAAACGGTAAATCTACAGTTATCAACGCCATGCTCCGGGATAAGATTCTCCCATCTGGTATCGGCCACACTACTAATTGTTTCCTCCAAGTGGAAGGGTCCGATAACCAGGAAGCGTACTTAGTGACTGAAGCGCGCCCGACTGACCGGCAAAACGTGAAAGGCGTCGGGCAACTAGCGCACGCTCTATGCAAAGAGAAACTCAACGAGTCCCAATTAGTCCGTGTGTTTTGGCCACGCGATAAGTGTCTCCTACTGCGCGACGATGTTGTCTTCGTAGACTCACCGGGCGTTGATGTTACACCGAATCTGGATGAATGGATCGATAAACATTGCTTAGACGCAGACGTTTTTGTTTTGGTTGCAAACGCTGAAAGTACCCTAATGGTCACCGAGAAGAACTTCTTCCATAAAGTCTCTACGAAGTTATCGAAACCGAATATATTTATTTTAAATAATCGCTGGGACGCCTCTGCATCTGAACCAGAGTTTTTAGACCAAGTAAGTACACCCCATAATTAGAAGTAAACAAACTCGGTGATGCGTTCGTAGTGTGTTCAGTTTAAAAAGCGCTTCTAGTTATAATTTAAAATAAATAATAAAAGATAGCCTCATTTGTTTTGTGCAGCAAATGGACGAACAGCAAGAGGTAAATTTACCGAGTAGCTTTCAAATCAATTTGCTTGTTTTCTACACCATTATAGCAACTTTAGTAGTGAACAATGAATATTGTGTTATTAGGTTAGAAGACAACATCAAGAACGCGCCATTGACTTCTTAGTGCGCGAGCTTAAAGTGTGCGAAGCTCGCGAGGCAGAAGAGCGAATCTTTTTCATTTCGGCGAAAGAGGCGCTCCAAGCACGGATGGCAGAGCAAAACGGTGGTATCTTGACTTCATTGGCGGATGGATTCCAAACGCGGTACTTCGAGTTCCAGGATTTCGAGCGCAAATTCGAGGAGTGTATATCGAAGTCGGCGGTGCGCACCAAATTCGAGCAGCATTCAATGCGTGGTAAGGGAATCGTTGGCGATGTAAGGGACGCGTTAGATGAGGCTTTCATGAACGCGCATAAAATCCGGGGACAGTTGGTGCAGGAGCGACAGGGTTTAAGTGAGAATTTAAACCGGACCGAGCAACAGTTAATGTTGGTGACCACGGATATGAAAGATAAAATCCATCGAATGGTTGACGATGTGGAGCAGCGTGTGTCGCGTGCGTTAAGCGAAGAAATCCGTCGTTTAGCTGTGCTGGTTGACGAATTCAGCGTTCCATTTCACCCGGAACCACTAGTGTTGAACGTCTACAAAAAAGAGCTGCACATGCATTGCGAACAGGGTTTAGGCTCAAACTTACGAGCCCGTTTGAGCACTGCACTAGCTCTCAACATTGAGCAATCTCAACGTGAAATGGTCGACCGGATGGAGAAACTTCTACCAGAAACCATAATCACTGCAACTCCTGCTGCTGCTACTGTCTTACACCCCCGACGACAACCATTCGAAATCCTCTACCGTTTGAATTGCGACAACCTTTGCGCAGACTTCCACGAATCCCTAGACTTCCGGTTTTCTTGGGGCATTACTTCGTTGATCCAACGCTTTGTAGGAGCCCGCGCAGGTCATAAAATCGCTATAAAACAATCGCGAGAAACTCCAATGTTGCAATCTCCGATGGAAGCGCCTTTAGGACTTCCCTTAGGACCCCCAGTGCCTTACCAAGGCCCTCCAGCAGGGATTACACCTGAAGATTGGTCTCTATTGTCTAAAGTAGCTATGGCGTCCGTGAGTGGAAGTCAGGGAACAGTTGGAGGGTTATTCGTAGCTGGATTTGTAAGTTGATTATATAAACGCAATTAAATCAATTTTATATGTTTTATTTTAATTCAAGCTCCTAAAAACTGTTGGTTGGCGCTTAATTGTCGTTTCCGGTGTGATCTACTCATGTTTGTATTTATATGAACGTCTCACCTGGACCAACAAGGCTAAAGAGCGTTTGTTTAAGCGCCAATACGTCCAGCACGCCACTCAGAAATTACGCCAAATTGTAGACCTCACCAGCGCGAATTGTAGTCATCAAGTCCAGCAAGAATTAAGCGGTACTTTTGCTAGACTCTGTCACCTAGTCGATGAGGCCACCAATGGTATGGATAAAGAATCGAAGATCCTCGAAATAAAAATCCGCGACTTGGAGGAAGCAGCGGCGGCGGCAAAGGTGTTGAAAAACAAAGCGAATTATATCGGGCATGAGCTCGAGTTGTTCGAGGACGCCTACCTCAGGGCTCATCAATAATTCGAAATAATTTCTGAATTGTACATCGATTTTGAGATTATTATCGAGTAGAGGGCACTACTATCATAAGAGTGTTTTTTTTGACGTGGTTCCCTTTATACTGAGACTTAGTTACCCATAATAAATCAATTGAAGTCTGTAGATATGTTTAGGATATCTTGTATTAAATTAACTAAGAATATTGTTATATTATTATTTTATTATATAAAAAGCACGTATATTATTATTAAAGAAAAATTAAAAAATCGCATGGTTGTTCGTTGTTTGATAATAAACTAATTAAAACTAAATTTGCGGGCGTTTCTTTCTTTCTCAGAGTTCGACTAAATTATTCTGGTCGCGTAAATCAAAATAAGTGCAGTCATTTTAAAATTAAAAAGTGTTTTGGTACACAAAATAACCTTGAATATTTTATAATAGTCTCGAATGACCGGTCGCCTCACAATAACAATAGTAGTTTTTTTCCTTAAATAAATAAATACATTTGATGGAAATCCCAGACTGTTTGATCAAAAATTACGATTTATGTTAATTTTATACTGAAAAGAGGCTCCTTTGAGGTTTATATTCAGATATTATTACATAAAAGCTCTTATTTAATTAAATAGTATTGAGTAACAATACCGGGGGACGTATTACACGATCAAATGCAATCTTTGAATCGTAAGATATACGATTTAGAATTAGTTTTCGGAGTAAAATACGCATATTATGATTGTGTGGAAACCTTGATGTTAGTTAATTATTATAATTAATGGTGCTATCGTAATGATTCCGACTTTAAAAACGATAATCCAATTATATGTATATGTAAATTTTACAAACTTCAAAGACAACTTTCACATATACATCTTATATGGCGTCATATGTTGCTGAACTTGGTCTTAATCTGAAAACATTTGTAGTTGCTGGCAGTGTTCGTCCAACAACGCACCAGCATGTATCGTTCCGTAATTTTCTTGTTTTTAGCAGTTGCGGCCTCCGCAGAATATGCAACCACAGTAAGTTAACAAAATCGTATTTATTAAAGAATATTACAAAACAAAACTGTTTTGTTATTTAGAAAAAAGCAACATGTGTGATCGCAGGCGATGATGGCGTCAAAGGACAGATTCTCTTCACCGAAACGCCACTAGGTATAAAAGTGACTGGTACCATCAGCGGGTTGACCCCAGGAAAACATGGATTCCACGTACACAACTTAGGGGACCTTACCAATGGATGCGCGTCCATGGCTGGCCACTATAACCCACTGGGCCACACTCATGGAGCCCCTGAAGATGAGATCCGGCATGTAGGAGACCTGGGGAACATACTAGTTGCTGCAGATGGCGTCACCCATATTGATATTGATGATAAATTGTTAAGTTTCGATTGTAATAATAGTATTTTAGGACGTGGAGTTGTTGTCCATGCCCTTGTTGATGATTTGGGCAAAGGGGGGCATAAGGACAGTTTAACTACAGGGAACGCTGGTGGGAGGGTTGGGTGCGGCGTGATTGGTATCTCCGTTGAGTAATTTTATTAATAAACATATAAGTTTGTAAAAGTGACTAGAAATAAAATAATATTTCTTAATTAAGAATATTTTTTAATTCCTTTTGTGTGTTTTCTAAATTAAATCACAACTATAATCATTTTTTTATTTGAAAATTAATCTCATGACTAATTTAATAATTAATAGTTTTTAAAACGCCTAGACATACGCAACCCAAATAACATTTAATTGCTAAAACCAGGAGTGTATTATTTATTTTTATATTGTCATCTAAACATATTTAAGGGGCTGAAAAAGTGTTAAACTAGTTTTAATTCGAGTAGATTTATTTTATACTACAAAAAACCGTATAAATCGAGTATAGAATAGGAAATAAATAAATATATACACAAAAGACTTTATGACCACCCCTGTCTATATATTATACGAGATCTAAAATCTAGGAGTTCTAAACGAGGATTAAAGTGACAGTGACCCACGTGTTTTGTGTTATTTTCCATAAAATGGAACAACCAGAAGAACCTAAAGTTAAAACTCCAATGACGGATGAAGAACGGATTGCTTTAGCAAGCAAACTAGACGCAGAACTAGATGACTTCATAAATGGTTTAGAAAAGAAACAATACACAGAAGGATGGCCTGAGGACAGATGGGAAGCAGAAATGGATAAGCATCCTTTCTTCATGAAAAAAGCACCAGAACCAGGTGAAGAACTACACCCTCTCCTACAAGGGATCCAACAGCTCAAATACGACCCTGCAGAAAACACCGCGGAAGGTTAGCTTCAAACAACAAAATATAAACCAAACTTAACAATCTTCATTACAGAACTAGCAGTTTCTTATAAAGACGATGGCAATTTCAACTTCAAACACAAAAACTATCGACTAGCAATAATGTCATACACGGAAGGCATCAAACAAAACCATGGAAACCAAAATATAAAAGCCAGTTTACACAACAATCGAGCAGCGTGCCATTATTTCCTAAAAAATCACCGGTCGTGTCTGCGCGATTGCGAGGCAGCCCTAAAACACGAACCTACTCACGAGAAAGCGATCGTGCGCGCTGCGAAAAGCGCATTTTCGCTCGCCAAACACGAGAAATGTATCGAATTTTGCGATACAATCCTACACACCAAACCCGACGACGCTGAAATGCTTGAATTGCGGCAGAAAGCTATAAACACAGCGAAAGAAATCGACAGAGATGAGCGGCGACGCCAGAAAATTGACGCCAAACGGAAAAACGAAGAAATCGCAGTTTTAAACGCGATTAAATCACGCCAGTATCGATTTGATTCGAATAAATTAAGTTTCGATTACTTGGAACCGAAATTGGATGAGTTAGCTGGACACCGCGTCGCGTTAAACGAAAAAGCGGAGTTAATATGGCCTGTTATTATATTATACCCAGAGTTTCAGACTATGGATTTTGTACAACGATTTAACGAAAATTCGAGGTAATTATTTTTAAAACTAACTCTTTTAGAAACTAATTAGATTTCTAGCATTGAAGATCAATTGAAAGAAGTACTTACCGAGCCAGCAAACTGGGACCGGGAGCACAAGTACACTGTTACAAACGTGAATGTTTATATTGAACTAAATGGTAAACAACCACCAGAACAAATACACTTGGACTCGACATTAGCACAAGTTCTTGCACATTCCAAGTAATATTACTTCTTTTTAGGTTATCCAACAAATGTTTTTCATATATGTACTTTTCTAGATACACAATAAAAGCAGGAACACCAACATTGATTGTAATCCAGAAAAACTCACGAGCTGAACAAACGTTCCTAGCATCTTATATTAAACGATAATGTACACTATTTTATATGTATTACTGATTAAATAAATACACAATATACTAATTAAGTACTTAATACTCATGTTTAATTCATCCAAACACCAATAAATGAAGTTAGATGAGCGTTATTTAACAAACTATACACAACCACATTAGTTTGACAACCATTTTCAATTCAAATTTTTGTGGCAAAATGACGAACTAGTAAAACTATTTGAATTAAATAAATAATAATTGTAATGTAATAAATATTGATATATAGGTAATAAATAATTGACTAATTTATGTAAAATAAATAAAATATTAAATACACAAATATATGCAACCTGTATTACATACCAGTATTTTTATTCGCGAGTTGATTTAATTTAGTTTTGAATTAATTTTATTATTTAAGATACTTAATTCAATAAACGATCCATAAAATAAATAATAATCAATTTCTTATAGCTTTTAGTTGTTATTTAACTGTATAATTGGTGTACGTGTATAGTAATAATTATTTAATGTTCATTTTAGTATAAATTGCTTTCAAAATTGCTCATTTAGTTCAGTTTTTGTTTTTAATGCAGTTATTTTAGTTTAAAAAATGAAATTACTGATTTTATTGGTGATGATTGTTGTATTAGCAGGTATATATATTTAAATGTAGAATTAAAATTCTCTTTAATTTGAGCCTAAACACGATGTTAAGTTGAGGACTACTCCAAGGGTTAGACGCCATAGTTTAGACCTCCTGGTTATTTGATTTTTTTAAGATTGGGTATGCTCAATAGCATTGCCACCAGAGCCAGGAAAACTTTTTAGTTCTGGTCTAAATGGAGAGGTGGTCAAGAAAGAAGGTGATAAATCTCAAAATGGGGACCGCTACTTAAGTAATCCGAAGGACTATCCGATTCTTAAGAATGAACAAGATTCTATCGATAAAGAATTGGATTACTGGAATATTTATTATGGTGATCCGGTGAAACACCAATTCCGTGGAAATCCTCCTCCGAGGCGCATTGAGCAATATATATATTAACAAACCGACACCTGGAGCTCATCTTCAGAGGATAACGATTCTAGGCAATGGTTTTATTATAATTTAATGTTGTATTGAAATTCAAGTATTTTTATTATTTAAAGAATAAATAATGTTACCATTAAAAATTGTTTTATTTTTAATTCAATTATGGCAGCTATATAATTTAGTCGTTAGCAATAAATAGACTAGATTTAGAATAAATCTAAGTAGTTATGATATACGTACTTAGTTTTAAATTAAATTTATAAATACTCGTATTATGAATCACAAATAAATAATTATATATGTACGAGCAATCTTAAGCGACAATTATTATAATTCGAAAATTATATAAATTAAGGGTAATTCAATGGAGGGGGCTTAGCCCCCCTGGTGGATTGGCTATCCACAAGAACTTCGCGCAGCTTTAGCTCAGTCTGCAATCGTCTAGTGTTGTTAACGCATCGAGAGCGCGAGTTTAAAATATTTCATACGTAAATGACGGTCATTGTTATTATTTCATTTAATTTAAGTGTGGCTTAAGAGTGTTACTTAGTGGATTTTCAGTGGGGGGTTTACGTTTTTCAAGGATTAATTTGCCATAAAGTAAGTTAATTTATATTATCAGTATTTAATTATTAAACTAATCTAGATTTTAAATATGTATGGAAGATTATTGTTTTTAGAAAAATATTGGCTAGTGGTAATCCGGGTTTCTAAGACCGGTACTTGGAGTTCTAGACCGGATTAATGTGATTTGATTATATTTAAATATACGGTGGTATAATAGGATGTATTCGGTATAAAATAATGTATTATTTCGTGTTGTGTAATGTGATATTCGTATAAATAATAATAATAATGAATTTTCGACATAATTTATGGTGTAATTTCATCTGCTAGAAGGCTTAAGACTTTCTCCAGTTCTCAAATAATTATTAACAAACAAATATCTGAAAGGAGACTTTATATTTTCCCATAATACATTGCCTAGCGCAAAGAACTAAATGACTTTGAACACGCAAACATTGAAATTCCCTTTATATTCACATTCGATTAACGGCTCCGTTATGTAATATATTGCGTATTTACCGATTAATGAAGTACGCAAATTGTACGATTAAATATTTCATAAAACAATCAACGCTCAACGGCGAACAGCCGTTAAGAAAACAAGCCGTTTTAACGCGTTTGCTTAGAACGCGGAAGATTAATTGTTAGATATTTGAGCTGGCATTTAAGAATTCGGTGAGGAAACAAAAGTAGGCCAACAAGAAAAATAAAAAATTTAATTGTACGCGAGAAAAACGTCGAATGTTTTTATTTGATTCGCTCGTAGCGCGTCTCTCTCGTAGGTAGTAAATGTGCGTAGTAAATTCCAAAAAAACACGTTTGATTTAAACGAATTTTGATCCAACTTTACGGTTACCCCATAAATTAACGTAAACAATGTTTTATTTATTAGTAAAACAAGCAATGTTCAGAATGTTATTGACGCTAATTTCGATGAATTATTGAGTGGGTTGATTTGAATTATCGTGAAATATATCAATTACCAATTTAAGTATTAATTATCTGAGCGCCCTGGAACAGTTCTAGGGGCTTGGAAATTGTCTTAAGACAGTACTGGTATTCGATTCCTATTTGTGCAATAACTCGCGTCTGCAGAGACACCCGCGCATATTTATTTGTAAAGTCTGGGCACGGTCGACGGCTAGATGTTGAGGAATGTCTGGATTTACCACAAGAGGGCGTATCCAGGATTACTTATAGGTATAGAGTTTCAATAGCTATTATTATCTCATCTGATTCCAACACACACATAAATCTAGAAAGCCTTTGTTACACAACTGGTATACCATCTTCTTACCTTGAATCTGCACTTTGTCGGTATTGGTAACCCTTAAACGTTCTAGAACCTTAAATGTTATTGTTTTTTTTCTCTCTAAAATTTAACTAATTTAGTTTTTATTTCTTGTTGAGTTAGATTTGTTGTAGTTTCTAATAGATGGATGAATTGTTGGTAACGGGTGAAACAGATGTGGATGGCCCATGTAGAGCCCTAATACTAGCGGATTGTGTGTTAAAAAAGTGAGTTGTTGCATAACAGCTGCAGCACGTGCCATCCGGTAGAACCGTTACCAAATCATCAAGTTAGTCAAGTTAATAATGGACAACGCTCCCCTATTGAACACCAATGGGGACCGCTACCACAATAATTGTGACCTTTGACATGGATAGCATCTGGTTAAGCTCTGATTAGTTGATGAAGAAGCCTACCCATCAACCCACCAACCAACCAACCCACCCCTGTTCGTGTTCATGTAGTATTGTTATTAAAATGAATTGTGTTTGTTTTGTGTTAAGGGTGGGTTGGATTTGGTTTAAATATTAAGCCACTTCAGATGATACGCGAAAGGTGTGACCAATTGTGTAGAGGGTATGAACCCGTAAAATATATAAACAAATATTGAATGTATGCAGAGTTGTGAATGCTCGATATATGCATACAAGTCATCCAGTTCCATCCGAGTCTGTTCGTGTGCATGTGTGACCTCGACCTTGGTCTGTGTTAAGATCGGTCACGCCTTAAGGTCACTGACTGACTGACTAGGAACTACCAGCAACATCGTCAGCCTCAACTTAACCAATCGCTTAGTTTACCTTGTGGTTTTCTCCTCAACCTCTTCATTGCATTTTTCTGGTGCGCGGGCGTGTGAACAGGTCACCTGCTCTCTCAAGGGTCACCCCCGCCCCGCCATCGACCAACGAACAATCGTGACTGCCCTCAAGGAACACCATTTTCCATCTACACTACGCTCAATTCAATTAATCATTTCCTACATTTTAAATTACAGAATTCATCAACAATGTCTATAATTCGGTAACATGACTAGTACAGGAGCAATGAGTGTCTCTAGTGGTGGCGCAAATCGACCCCGTTCGCACCAAGGTGGAAATCGTCAACAAGTAACAGCGTCCACTAGGACGCGACACCACCGCACATCCCAACACCAACGGACGGATTACCACACAGAAGCAGACACGGATCGGGCATCCAGTCCTAGAATCGGGCAAAGGTCGCAATCTCTAGTAAGTTTACGAAATAAAAAGCAGGGTACGCCTATGGGCTACGCATGATGCCTGGGGCGCTCTGCATTCCTCCAGAGCAGACACCGCCCCAGGGAGCACACGAGTCATTTCGTTCTCATCCACATTCGGTAGTGGCACGAACGTCTATGGTTTATCATATTCATAAACGGTTCGTTGAATGTATGAAACGGATGTAATGTTAGACAAAAGTTTTATAGGGCTCAGTTCCGAGTGGCAGTTGAAAACTTGTCATGTATGACCTTTAGGGGTGAGAAGGGAAGTTTTAAATTGTCTGCAGAGGAAGTTAAAACACCTGTTGGTTGGTATCTCCTCAAAAGATATATAACTGTGTAGATATTTATACGCATTTAAAACAAAGACAATTTTCAGTAATTACAAATGCTAATTATTTAGCATAGTTTATGAATCAGAGGCGTACATCTAGGTGGGGTCTTTATAGGTGATTAAGTAACATTTAAAAGTCTGTGTCATATTGTAATAAATAAATTGCATTGAAATTCGTTTAAAAAACAATTCATAGACGTAGAATTACATTTAGAACTTTAACTTTTGTTATATATGAGTGTAAATCGGGTTATGGTTGAAAATGATATTCAAATCATATACGATTAATTCTACTCTAAGTAACTTGATATAGGAGTAATTTGAGATATACTTAGTAGATTATACAACCTTAACACGTCTACAATTACAATTTGTTTTATTAATTTGATAGAAAGTAAGTAATGTTCGTCGCTTATCGCACTATTAAGGTCTCTAATTATTAACGATTTTGAGTAAAAATTGATATTTAGAGAAATATGTCGTTAGAATAGTTTTTATGCAAATATTATTTGGTTTGTCATAAGAGTCTAATTGAGTTTTAAGAGTTTTAAACTGCTAACATTTGAGAGTAAACTGTCTTTATTATTCTTACTTAAGTAAATATTTTTTTAAAAAAATAATTTGTGGGAGCTACGGTACTTTAAAGTACAGTTCTATATTATATAAAGTTGATTAGTGTGTGAGGGCTCACATGTATGTATGTATGTGTATGTATCAGGAAGAAGAATCAAGTAACCGGTTGGACAAACCACTCGCACTTATTCACGAAACTAATCTAACCGTTGATACTAATTAGCTATTACCCAAGCAAATAAACCAATCAATAATGATCGATAAAAATTAATTAATTATACACATTCATTCATTAGCCATTAATTGCACCATGCGGTTATTGGTGCTCGTTACGGTCCTGCGTATACTTTAAGGGCTCTTAATATGAATCGTAGATTTGTTACTACGCGGAACGGTAATGAATTTCCTGTACGAATATGTATGAGCCATCTGGTAAATTTGGCACCATTGCCATTGGCGATTACTTTTAGTTCGCAACCTTCGAAGCGCAAACAATTGTTTAACATTTATTCATAAGTGTATAATTAAATTTAAAACTAGTACTCAAATTAAATGTTCGCCAGTGGGTGGAATCTGTGATGAGGTCGCTGGCGCCAGGATATATTATTGTTATTTTTTAGAGTGCCCTACAACCAGCAGCTGTAATCCAACCAAGAATGGCCCAATTAGAAACTTTAGAAGCAAAGGTAATATCACACCCCTAAATAAACAAATATAACTCAATAACACACTTACAGATGGCGTCAATTGAAGTGTCGCTCTCATCTGCATCGCCACGTCGGAAAAAAAACGGCATATTAACCTCCCCCAGTCCTCAACTCACCTTAACAACAACTAGAATCCTTTCGCCGCAAACACCCCAACACCCTTCCGATCAACTAGAAGGTCTACGGAACGCGTTGCGCGATAAAGAAAACATCATCAGAAGCTTGCGGAACAATGCATCACAAACCACTCCCCAGAACGGACTACGCGCTTTAATCCAAATACCGCGTGACAAAGAACTGTTGACAGATATCGAAAAAAGACATTTTGAGGATCGGTTGCAACGGCTCAAATCAGATACGGATCAAAAACGACTTGCAATTAAGAATCTAAAACTCGCTTTAGACAAATTGGACATTACTGACAATATAGATATTCGCATTCAACAAGCAGAGCTTGAATACCAACTCGGTCGGGAAGAATTGAACCTGTTGACGTTGTTGGAGGAGACTAGAGCCATCCAGGGGCGGTTGGATGAAAGTGCAGCCGCTGCGCAAGCGGCTAATAAGGGCAGGACTAAATCGAATTCGGTTCATAGCTGCGTTAGTGATTTGGGCGGGAAAGCTTTGTTGTTAGCAGTGGATACTAAATGGGATGTGAATTGTCCGAGATTTGGAGCAGCGCCGAAAGAGTCTGGAGGACTTTGGGTCGATTGGGCTTTAGAGGATACTGGATTGAAGAAAGGAGACCGGTATACACATATTATTTTTGATGAGTATGTTTGATTGTATGTGTGATTGTTTGCACTGAATACAGGAAATATGGTGGCCTGCTTCGCTTCCGGTCGACAATAAACGTGTGTGAATCTTGTAGAACAATGCTTTAGTTTGGCTCAATCTAGTAATAAGAGTAAACCGTGACACGCCGGTCCATTGTTCTCAAAGACACCACAGATTCCAGATAAACACATATGCCTAATGACTAAATATATATACAGGGCCGGTCGGTGTATTTTTTATAAAAAACAAAAATGTAAATCGTTTTCTAGAATTATTTCACGATGAGTCAGTGAATGTCATTTCATAGTAAATCACTCAGTAATCATCTACCACAATTGTCATTAGTTCCGCTACACCACATCTGTGTTCAGTCACGGATCGTTCATTGTTATCATGTTTTTCTCTCTTATCCATTATTTATCAATATTTAACAATAGTCATTAATATGTGTGCATTGAATCCCACATTTTTAAATTAACAAAACTCATTCTTAGTCTTATAGAAATCAACGGGAAATTAGTGGTAAGTCGCTGTGCGACTCGCGAGGATCTTCTCCGTTTATTATCAGCAGCTCCTGACCCAGCCCAACTAGTAGTACTACGACCTAGTGCACCACCCGCAGAGGAAGACCTCAGGCGCCCAATTAACAATATAGGAGAAGTAGGAGCGCTCAAATCTGAACTAAATCTCGTTAGGGATCGCGCGGAAGAAGCAACCAGAGCCAAAGATGGCCTCAGGGCAGACAACTTACGACTAACCCATCGGATTTCATACTTAGAAGAACAAGTATAATATACAAAAATAAAAAACTCAGTTTCTTGACTGTTTTAACTAACTGTAATTTCTAAAGGTATCAGAGCTATTAGAGACTAGACGACACCGTCACCATAGCTCGCAAAACCACCAGCGCACCCCGCAAAACCACCACCGACCCGAACGTGAGCCAGATCAACAAGTACGAGTCGTTACAAATAACCAACAAAATGTCACTAACATCAATATAGGCGCTGGGGATATGCAGGTAAGCGCCTAACATACATGCAACCCGCTTTACTTATATACTAATGTAGTTGCTTGAGTTACAAATTAAAACAAACTTACATATAAGTGTAATTTTGAATATAGGTGTATCAGAAAGGCCCACAGGTGACAGCTTTAGTGCAAGGTACTCCTAGACACGCGATACCTCCTCCTAGAACACCCTCAAATCCATGTATAGCAGCAGGAGACAAATACACCACTGATGACGACCAAAGAACTGATATAGAAGAGGTATAATTACTAAATGTTGTAAAACAACGAAATAAATTACAGTTAATATATTATAGGTACGTTCACGAAGTCACCGTAGGACTGACTTAAGAAGTGTGAAATCCCTAGATTTAGATAGTGAACCAACTTACCCGAGTCACCCATACACTAGCCATTACGCTAAACCGCGTAAACCTGTCGATTACACCTCGGAGCCGGTGGCGACGACAGTGTCCTCGGGTCATTTCACCCGGAAACGTCCAACGCCGCCGAAGAAACCAGTGCGTTTGAGTTTGCACCGTGCGCAATCGTTACAAAGCGTTGAGAATGGTTTGAGCACGTTGCCGTCACATGCTAGTCTCCAGGAGTCGATAGGGAACAGTCGGGATTCGATGTATAATAGTAAGGAGTCTATGAGGGATGGGAAGGAGGGTCGGAAAAGGACTCACCGGGGTGAGCGGAGCGCTAATTTGGGGCTTCGATGGGGACCCACTGGTCTTCAAGCAGTTGCTGTTCATTTACACCAGAGGCAAACTGCCAGGTGGTGTTAGATGCTTTATAATTTATAGAATATTGTATATATATATGTTATGTTAGATTTTATGTCAAACCTAACTTAACCTGTTGTTAGATATTATGTAAAATTTTAAAATAAATATTATTTTTCAAATACACACACTCTACATATAAACCGAACTACAATGGCCAAGAATCGACTCACAACTGGTCGTTCACAAATAAACGTTGACAACCTTTCACAGAACTATGAGAAAGAGAGGGATAGAGATATGAAAATTATATTGAGTTACTATATAAGATCAACAAGGACAGACATATATGCTACATATAAACACATCATAGATTCTACCCTAATTTTTTATCTGACATATGAATAATATACGTATAATATTTAAAGCAACAATACTATTTATACAATTTTAATAAAAAATATTTTTTATTAAAATAACCCTTACCGTTTGTACGCATGTCTATCAATGCGTGTGACGTCACACGGACTGCTTCTTAATGACTGTTTCTGCTGGTTGAGTCTGGTTCGGTATCACGTATTCACGATTAAATTCGAAAATAACTAATCATTTTCCTACTGATATATATGTGGAGTAGTTGTGCATATGTCTCGTGTTTTTTTTGCGAAAAGTGTGAAAACAAAATGCAGCACAGTTGTAAGTATAGTCATATTAAAAACTGTTTAATTATCTTAATTAGAAAGTACAAGAAAGGGCGCCTTAGATTGCACTTTGTATGCAAAAATTGTATATTAATTTAGTATTTTTGGGGTCTAAATTCAATAAATGAATATAAATAAACTGGTGATGATTTTTAATGTATTTGCTAATGTTTTAGGGTCAACTGGACCATTACACTACACACAAGTACGTAATTTTTTTGTTTATTCCACATGTGCTATTTTTATATTTCCCAGTTTATGCCTTTCTGTATATATTGCTATTATTTATATGTATGTATATATGTACCATGCGATTTGTAAAAAATGAGACTTACTTTTTTAATATTTTCGAGTGTTTATTTATTTGTGAAATAACTACCTAAAATATCAACAATTCCCTATAAAGTTGTATTGATAACCTTAAACATAATTGAAAAAATCCATTTAACACTCTGTGGTAGTCAAAGTGAGTGATTAAATAATTTGGAGTTGGTGAGTACAATTTTTACGACAGGATATAAAATGTAATTATAAGTACACGTTTTTATTTTAACAAAATTACACCCTAAATACAAAATTACACTAAAAACCTATTTACAATAATAATAAATAACAAATATCACAGAATTGTTTTCACCCTCGAACGATTCGCGCTACCATGGCCTCCAAGGAGTTGTTTCTTGGTCGGAAGACTGCTTTTTCTGCAACAATTCTTGCAAAAAATCCACAGTCATCTCAAGGATGTCCGCCTTATCCAATTTCGCTACAGAATTCGGGCACTTTGAACTCTTTCCGGACGCGTCAATCAATATTTGCTTTAACACTTCCAACGACTCGTTCATCCGAGCTCGTCTACGTTTTTCCATCAACGGTTTACGAATCTACACAATAATAATAATTAAAATTTAAGCCCCACAACACGTAAAGAAGCCAAATTACCTCTCGGCTCAAATGGCTTAAACTGTCTTCAGTTATTTGTCTCATTTTGAATCACACACTTTTAGAGTTCTTGTGCATGAAGCGCAGTTAAATGACCAACTAACCATTTAGTGGTGCTTTGCACCCTTTAGTAGTACCATCCCCACTCTGTAGAAGAAAAACGTTATTTTTGTAATACGACACTGTTTTCGACAAGTACCTGAGATTGTGGACAGTTAAAACATCTTCCCTTTGGTGATCCACAATGCACCGGAAACGGGGCGGAGCACCTCAAACGACAAGTGAGTTTTTATTCACTTATATAAGAAAGTACGTTAGAATTCTCAAGATATTCTAATCAGT
This sequence comes from Nebria brevicollis, assembly GCA_944738965.1. Classification (NCBI taxonomy): domain Eukaryota; kingdom Metazoa; phylum Arthropoda; class Insecta; order Coleoptera; family Carabidae; genus Nebria; species Nebria brevicollis. The sequence continues at coordinate 758,596 of OX122909.1, read as the reverse complement.
TGTAATAAGAAAACGAAATGCTTGACGCGTATATATATATTTAATGAATTTGTTTACAGACCGAACAATGAATATGAAATTGTTTTTAGGTTAAATAAACTGTGATTTTGATGTGAAAATGGTGTTATCAATCCGAGATGTGCTTGTTGTTTTACTCATACTAGCTGCTCGACGTCTCCGCATACTCGCAACGCTTTTCTCTAGTGTTTCCAGCTTTTCCTGGACGGCTCGGACGTCGACAGCTGGTGGTTTCACTGACCTAGAGGATAATATATGGGTTGATGACGGTGCGTCTAGGAGAGTAGGTGATGGGGATCGTCGAAGAGGACTGCTAGATTTTAAGTGTTGATCTAGCCGTTTCGCTTTTATCAGCTGAGCTAAACGGTTCACTACATCGTCCACGGACGCCGTCATCTCCGAATCGGATAAGTTCAGACGTGGTGAGACCAGCTTGGTGATCGATGGTGTTTTTATCGTCGAAAATCTGTGTTTTCACAAAAAATGGGTGAAACAAGGCTAAGTAGAATGGCCACAGTGTACCTTTTCATATAGTACAATAATATAGCTACGAACACCATGCCGCATCCTTTCCAAATCGTTAGTTTCGGATTGTCTTGTTCAGTTTCAGTTTCAAGCGTTTGCATGTATAGCGTTGTTCGTAAGAGCGCCGCCCCTGGGTACCGATAGTCCCAAAAGCATAACGCACCCCAAAATAACACCCCGAAGCCCAATAAATACCGCCATAACACCCCGCGCATCGTTTAATTCTAGCATTCAAAGAATATAATTTATTTATTTTTATTTTTTGACAGTTTATTCATATTTTTAACTATAACAACCAAACGTTATACATTTGTTTCTAACTCTAAATATGTTCGCGTCAAACAGGTGTCGCTTATCCGTAACTCTATGCTCATTGCAAAAAGGCGGTAAAGTGGTCATAAGTCTGTCATACATCCATGTTTCTTTGCGGCACCGATCAACCTGATCATTCCATCATCTTAAGTCTATTTGTGCGAGGTGGCAAGGGCTACAAATGGACAACAGCCCAGTGGGGAGTTTAACCCGCGGTCCTTGTCATGAATGACCAGTCCTTACGGTACAACGATTTTGTTCTTGAATAAAGGTACTTGTACTATATATATATTCCCTAGAAAGGTATTGTCCACTTGTGTTCATTGATAGCTCATTTCCTGTCCGAACACACACCCGTATTTTGTGGTAAACGTTATATGATATAAACAAAAAAAAATAATTTAGGCTTCATTTCTCAGTATGAGGCTCTCCACAATTTCTAACTTCAGCGCATGTGTAGTATATCTTGCTCTCATGAAAGTTGACGTTGAAATTTGTGTTTAAAATCACGATTTGCACATCAAAAACCCTTTTAATTAGTACAAAAAGGGTGAAATCTCACAATTATAGATAATTGTTTATGGGTTTAGTGTGAAATTCTATGTGAAATGACTTTTAAGTGCAAACCAACCATAGATGATGTGCATTGTTTGGCTCATGATTTTCTAATCGATTATTATATTTTGGATCATTATAAGGTACTATTTGGAGCTTATAGGTTTTTTTGAATTAGTTTGTAAAATATGGGTACGTATTTTGGATTAGACAGGAGTGTAATCAGCTCAATGTCTTAATGTAGAAATAGTTATTTATTAGTAAAAATTTATATATATATACAATGAAGCAATGACGTAGCCAAGTGTTTAATTAGGGAAATATATTAATAGAGAGCTTTATTTATAAAAATATCACATATATATTAGTAATGTTTACACTGACAGTAACCCTAAAATCACAATGTTTTATGGAAATGTGCGTAGCGCCTAATGACTACTAGACCCTGCGTTTTGATTACTTTTTAAATCAGGAAACAGTTGCCCATAACTGGGTGGCTGGTCTAAATCCTCATAGCGCGGTGGGGTCTCTTGAGCAACAGTCGTCCCTATTACAACAGTAGTAGGTGTGTCTTCAGGGGGCATGGCAGTCGTTGATTTAGGCCCTCGACAACAACACTCCCATAACCCACAAAACATAAGCACAGTCCCAAACAGCAACATAACTAACATTAAATAACCCCAAGGGCCATAATGACCAAAAGCGACTGTAATATTGTAATCCGATGCTCCTAAAATTATTATCAATTATTATTAATCGATATATGTGTTGATTGTTTATACCAATATGATCAGTTGGGTGCTCAGTAGTGTTATCAACCCCATATATACTCGGTAGTAAGTTTTTGGATTTCCCAGTGAATTTTCTTAAAAAATCCGTTGCGATTTTCTCCCAATTCGTCGCGCTCAACACTTTGCGATCGCGACAAAACTGCTCGTTCTCATCACCTACGATCGCACCCGGTGGACAATGGACAACCCCATCACAGAGGAGCTCCTCAGCGACACACACCAAAGGCGTCCAACCCACATGTATACAAGTGTGTTGATTTTTCGATCTACAAAACTCCTCTAAAAAAAAACGCAATCAATTACTCATACACAACACACATTAACCAATTTACTTTTCCCTAAAGCAGTCACCAACAATTTCTTGTGCCTCAAATACTGGTTCACCTCAGGAGGTCGCCACAACAACATAATAATATTCGGTAACAACCCATAGAGGTTATTATCACCCATATTACACGCATCCCCCTTCCAGACAGATTGGAGAAATTTCTCTGGAACATACTAACACATATCCAATGATTGTTTACTCTTGCATTGAACTCAAACTCTTACAGCGCTCAAAGTACAACTCAAATCATCGCTTTTATTCGTTGTGCTCATTTCTAGGTTGTGAGTGTCCAGGAAACGTATGTAGATTAGATGTGTTTCCGGTGCTAGGATCCGCATTAGGCACGCGTGTGGTGCACTGCTGGTGGTGGGTGGTGAAGGCGTTAAGGTGAGTGTTAGACTGGATTCGATGCCGGTGCCTTGCAGGTGGTACTCGTTTTGATTGCCGCAATTCGTGAAATCTATTTGCGGATAACTTGTTTACAATATAGAAATTATTTTAAATTGAGAATTCATGTATTTGTGTCTTGTTATTGTTGTAATATTGTTTACATGTTGTTAAAATATTATCTGCAATGGTCTAAAAACTTAAGGTCAACACTCTTATTCGTATTGGTTTTTTTTATGCTTAATTGTTGCAATTGACGCCGCAGAGTAAATGTAACGCTGTTAATTTGTTGTTTATTTTATCGCAACCTTTAACCTACACTGAGCCAGTAGCGTTTCATACATTTATACTTGTGTGTTTATAGGGTTTTGCTTTGGTACGCTACTGTGTGCAATAAATCAAATTTGATTTGCGATCGTTTGAATTAGTGCCATAAAGGGTCACAGTAATTAGTCATTATTTGCGCAAATATTTAAAAAAATGTACTTAATTAGTTATTTAATCATATATGATTTATATATAATTACCATTTTGGCCTTTTATAATTGTAGCCCCCCCAACTAAGACCATAGTAGCAAAAATCAAAAATATATCCATTATGTCCCTTAAACAATCACTACATTTCGCGCCCCCAGTTTAAACAACACAAATCCATTCACTAAAAAAATCTATTTAAAATTGCAACAACTCGACTTACGAAGTCGACCACTAAACGTATACTAAGTCCACGAAATCTTATTTTCAAGTTTCACTACTCTGAGTCACTATCTATCTATATAAATATATATATATATGTGCAACAAACATACATACAAGTGAGAATGATTGCATTTACTAAGATATGACACAGACTCTACTAAGAAATTTTAATATTTACCTTGAATACAGATAAACAAATTCCCTAAAAACATAAATACCCACCCAAATAAAAAAAAAACAATCGTTAACAATGTCATTGTTTTATTAATAAAAAAATCTTATAATAGTAATATCACAGTTTTACATAGTTCTATTGTATTGCAACCCCCCCTCACGTCTCAAGGGGGCACAAATCCCAGGATTATTATAGACGAGCTGTTTCAGTCTTACAATTAAAAAATAAATAAATTCACAGTGGATGTTTTTTGGTTCTTTAACATTAATAAATAAATATGACGCTATTTCGTTCAGCGTCTTCTACCCCTGTCGATTTCCAATCTAGAGTCGAAATGATTCATTCATTTCACAGTAATTTTCGCTTAAAGACCATATAAGCACTTCTTATGTTGGTGGCATTGTTACAGACGAGTATTCAGGTGGTGGAGCGTCCCTTTGCGCAGGCGTGGCCTGAATAAAATTCGAACTAACGTGAACGGGTACTACGAACACATCATATTTTTCGGTTTTCTCCCCGTATGTTATACTATCGTACGGTGGTGGTGCGAATAGGTGATATGCAGGTGGTGGTGTATCCGTACAAGCGGCAGCGAGAGCTTGACGCGGCACGCCTGAAAGCACACCTGTTTGAGCGCGCCTAGTTTCCGCTTGCTGCGCAGCACGGTTCTTCAAACAACACCATTCGGAGCAGGAGACTACGAGGAAGAAGGCGATTAGACCCCCGAACGAGCCTATGTACCAAACAACGCTCCATGGATCGAAAGTTGACGTAATGACTTTGTCGTTCTCTACGTGGTTTGATTCGTTCTTCTTGTTGTTCTTTTTACCGAATAGTTCCCCTATCGTCATGCCGCGAGGCACGTATACTTGGGCCACATCAGTGGGGACTCCATAGTCCCGGAAATTATGCCATAGACGTTCTTTGGATTCCTGGTTGATGGCGTCAAAGTTTGTGTAGTAGAGAACCGGCTCTTTGTATGTTTGTGTATCACCTAGAAAGAAAAAAATTCATACATTAGTGACTTTAAATACAATTACGCCTTACATACCAGCCACCACATATACAGTCGAGTATAAATTGTTGTTTACCCCATTTTAAAATTATCTAGTAATCTTTCCCATGATTGCAATGTTTGAAATCATTGTATTATTTTCTCATACCTATTTTTTATATAATAAATAAATTATATAATTTTTATTTAAACCGTATGGGAAATTATTTTAAATAGCTACGTATTTATAAATACTGTTCTTGACCTATTTTGAGTTTTACTGTTTTAAAAATCAACAATTCTCATATTAAATGTTCAAAATGAATTTATTTTAGCAATATACCGCAATATTTCTAAATGTTTACTTTCACGATAACGCTTATCGCAATAATTACTATTATTATAGGAATATGTTGGTTTAGCACTTAAGCGTGATGTTTTAATAAAAATCTTAAGCTTACGTTTGTATTAATAGGATTTTTATTTTCCGGTACTATTAATACGTATTAAATAAAAAAATCCCTGGTACCCAAATTTGAATTGTGGTCCAGTGGTAATTCGTTATCAGCGACTGATTATATATGTTTACGTACATTGACGATAAACGTTATTATAAATACATTTTCTAGGAATTAATCATTTTATCCAGAAATACGGTACACCAGAAATACTGTCTGGTAAAAACTAATTGTTGACCTATTTATTTGAACTAAACTACGTAAGTTAGGACTAAATAATTTTTTTTTTGCGGACTAATTATGTATTTGTTGAGAAAAAAACGGAATTTCTGAATTCTATATTTAGTTTAGTGTCATAGCTCTGTTAATTGTTTAAAATATGATTCATTTTACACGTAATGATTAATTGGTAATGGGTTAGTGTGAATTTTTGTAGTCCTCAATTCCAACCGGAAGTTTTGTTTTTGTGTCCCCGTTTCCAAAATAACAAGTTTTTTTTTATACGCTGTATAAAATACACGAAACGTACTACTATAGAATTATGGCTTTTAAGTTGAATGAACCATATAGTATATTTAGAGAAAATTCGCAAACAATTATTGCGCAATGTTAGGGTTCAATATTTGGTTTATGTGCCACATTTAAAAGCGCGCTATTTTTACGATAAAATAATTATTTAATATAGAAAACTTACCATTTGCATAAAATTTAATTGCACCCCCATCGATTGCCACTGGGACCACAAAAAACCAAATTAATAGCCACATGTTGCACAATTAAGTTTGTATTTTATTTAGAAATAAACGGGCACTTTTACTGGATAAAAGGACTCTTGTTTGGCACTGCGCGTGTTACTATCGTAAAACCACGATTTTGACCACTATCTCGCTTGTATCTACGATTGACTAATTTCGTCCCAAACAATGTTTTTATTTTTATATATCTCGCGAATAGGGGGGGTACTGCCCCCCCTACTATAGCTATACCGTAGTAGCTTCACCTGTAGTTTCAATGTCTAGGACTTGTTACTGAGCGAGTTTTATTGATTTTTATCGATATTATAAGATAAATAATGAGTTTCAAGAGGCTGTTGTTAACAGGAAGGTGTTTGAGATCGATTTTATAACACTTCAAAAATACTACAAGGACTTTATTAATTTAAATCTCCCATTACCCCTTTAACTCTCTTATTTTCTACTCTTATAACATTTTTAAAACACCCTACCACATCTACTCATCTCAAATAAAAATATAATTATGTATAAAATAAAAAAAAGTCATGCTTAAATATTTTAGTATAATTTTCTAATTTAATATACATGTATGGTAAAAAATGTATTTGAATTTAAAAATATATTTTTATCCATAGATCAATCGTAGATATGACTTAAAAATAGAATGTCTACATATATGGATTTAAGATCGATAAATGATTCCATCGCGTGATTTTTCTAGCCGGGGCACCGATCACAAAAATAATAATTGATATTTAAATAATTGATAACCGATTAGAATCACACCGAATTTTGTTGTTGTTTGTTCGGAAATTACCTTGGACCAGTATTCGTGGGTCTAACGGGCTGTTTACGCCGTTCTTAACATATTTCACAATATGTTTTACATATTTGTCTCGGATGGTAATTAGGCTTACCTAGAATCTCGCAATGACTCAGTTCATTTAATAGATCTTCCTCAAACCATTGGGTTTTTGCTCTTAACGCGAAGGCCCCAAGGTAAACGACTCTTAAAACATGATGCAACTTAATTATTCCTATATGGTGTTTTCATAGAGCGGCACACATAAAAAACCGCTCTCTTGAAATGTGAAAATCAGTTATGTTTATTGTATATTTGATAAAATAGCAATAAACTAATAGTGAAATGTTTCACACGTCATTGGAAAAATTAATAATTGTTGTGGAAAACCATAAATAACAAATACTTTTTTTTATTATTTGTTCTTGTAATAAATGTTCGCATTTTTATTGAGCGTCACTCTTCTGGAATATACCTGGACAATTATCACAAAAAAAATGTTACTTTTTGCAGATTTTCTCGAAATGTAAGTGATTTTCTTATATATGTACCAAAGTGTCGTGTTTTTATAAGAAATACGAATCAATTTAGAACCTTTTAAACAGCCATGAAAAAGTGGCAAAATAGTGGCAGACAGTATAAAAAAATTAATAATCGAAAAAAAGTTGTTAGTTAGCAACTAAATCATAATAACAAATATAATCGAATAATAGTCATTATCTATCAATTAATAAAATCAATTGAACAGTTATCCGCTGTTGATTGGTTCACAATAAACGGTGTTTGTATCAAATAAACCTTGATTTTTTAACTCATATCGTAATTAAAATGTTATTAGTCTAGAAATATTATATTTCCACCACTTTAATCTACTAAATAAAATATTACTTGAAATAACATTTAATTTAAGCCCAAACACGATTTCTCATTACTTATTAGCCGTGCATGGCTTAGCCGTAATGGCAAACGAACGAAACCTTTTTGTTTAAAGGGAATTTTCGAAAATAATTAATCGCTCTGTTACATAATTAATCACCAATTAATTGATGAGACGTTATTGTAGTAGATTATTTCCTAAAGATTAATTTCAATTTCCTTATTTAATAAATAAAATAATTATAAATAGATTTGATAAGATATTTTATTTATAAAACTGTTACAATTACAAAATGATTAGGCAATTCGCAACTCGTGTTGGTAGGTAGAGTTGCGAATAAGTGGCGCTCGCATTGCTTTTTTAAATAATGACATAAGTATATAAAATGATTTCCTTTATTAACTCAAACCAAGAAAATATAAATGAAATTGTATATGTCTAAAAACAGCATGAAAGTGCATGTAAATAGGACGGCTATTATTAAGAGTCATAATTCGTCTGGTTCCCGGTCCGGGTCCCTATTCGGTATCCGGTTCGGATCCCGGTTCGGTTCCCAATTCGATTCGCTATCAAATAAATTCGAGTGAGGTTTGGTGGTGGTTAGTGGTATGCCTAAAAGAGCAGCCCTGGCTACGTCATTGAGGTGGTGATGGTTCGTGGTGGAGAGTACACTGTAAAAATAACAAACGCAGAAAAAAGCGCGGCTATTAAGTTTGGTACAGAATCTTTTATTGTTCATTTGTCATTTTGCAAAAATACAAGTCGATTTGTGTGGCAGTAATAGTATGTGTGAGTTTTATTCTTCAATGGCCTTGTCGATGGGTTCCTCGTGGGCGCAGTAATTGGATGTGGTCGCATTGTCTGCACTGGAGCTAGAGCCGCATTCGCCGAAAGAGACCTTGACCTTTTTGTCCAGTTCGTCCTTGAAGATCTGCGATTTTCTCAATCCGAAATTGAAAGTTTTCATAGGGACCTTTTCACTGTCGGCACTGAGACACAAACGGCCCATTTCATTACAAATCTCATCAATTTGGGTGCCAACGTAAAAACATGAATTTTTTTCTTGGTATGTCATTGTGTCACTCTGCAACCGAGCTCTGAATTCTGCCTCGTCCAACTCTGTGGCTCTGCTGCGCTGCTCAGCAGCATTAAGCATTTCCTCAATCAAATTTGTTTTCTCCACGGTCCTTTTAATTTCTCCTTTATCCACGTCTAACTCTTCAAGTTCTAACACACAACTTTCTGATAAATCCTTACGTGCTTCAGACGTTTTCATGTTTACTTGAATTTCCTCACTTCGCAACAATTTCTTAAAGATTGCTTCCGCCATCGAATAAGTATCCTCACGGTTTTCGTCTCCTTGGCAGTCATTCATTTTTTTTTGCCTTATTTCTTCTGCTTCCTGCTTCTGTTTTATCAACCTGGCAGTGATTTGCTCGCGAATCAGTTGAGCTTGGGTCATAAAGTCATCGTCTGGTAATTGTAACAAGCGGCTGTCGCCATCAATGTCTTGTTCATCTTGCAGCGAGATTTGATCCTCGAGGTTGTGTTGTGCAAAGCTCGAGTGCGGACCACTGCTGGCGGATGAGGAGGTGTTAATCGGATTCAGACGGGGCTGAAATGAGTCCAACAATGGTGCATCGAGTTTATGTACAGATGTTTGGTGACAATTACCCTTTTCGGGCCCTGGATCTTCCACCGTATTGATTTCAATGAATCCGCCGCTTGAGACAGTTGATATGGAGTCGTTTGGAGTGGAGACTTGTGGTGAATTGACAATGCTTATCGTTTTTTTATTTACGTCTACAATTTGATTGATTGATTCTTGAACCGATCGCAAATCTTCTTCGATCTTGTGGGCCATTTCTTTTTCAACTGTAGGCAAATCCAATTCAGGCGTTTTCCGCTCCAATTGCAAGTGTCCTTGGCGGTGGGGCGTACCTATATCGTCTATTGACTCATGATCTGCTGATGAATTGTCCGATACGTTGAGCATATCTTGGTGCAGGGCCATCATGACCAACTGGTTCTTGGTGTTCTCGCTCTGACCAGAACCTGCACTGAATGGTTTTTGCATTAGTATGGTTACGCTGCTGGGTCCAGGCATTTGCGTTTCAGCTCCCACCTCACCCTGGGGCACCAAGTTCTCGGGGAACACCGCGTTCTCCAAGCGTTTTACAAATGACTCCGCCGTATTAAGTGTGTGAGTAAAGAAGCTACTGCTATCGGACATTTCACCTGAGCCAGGATCCCTTGACAGTGGTGGCGCATAGTGTGCAGTATGCACACTCTGTACATGTTCATTTAGATCCTCATCTGAGGTTATCAAGCTTGGGTAAGTTAGTTCCGGATCAATCGAGCTTGACGATATAGAGAGCCCAGCATTTATAGAGGGATACATATAGCGGAAGCCACTCATCTGATCTGGATCACTGGGGAATTCCAAATCTTCTATATCTGTATCTAGACTTATGGCAGGATCGTTTATTGCCGGAATGGCAAATTTTACGTGAGCATGCTCTTTGGACACATTTAGATCAGTTGGTTGGCTTAAATCTTGCTCCGAGTCACTATCAGCTCTGGATCTATCTTCCGAAATACTTCTTCTGCGGGTCTTTGGCTTGAGTCTCATTTCTTCGCTAGAATTTATCATGTCAAAGTTTTGATCTTGTAATTTTTCATATGCTTTCGGTTTATAGTCTGGATCTGGGTCAATTTCATGCTCCAGGAAGCTTAAATTCAAGTCTGATCTGGGGGAATTACCATCAAAAGTGTACAATAGCTTTTGGTCAATCTCAGTATCATCTTTTGGGACCACAAACCGAAACTTCTCCGCGGCCCTTATAGTATCTTTATCCTGAGGCAGATACTTGAAATCCTTAGCAACTTTTGTGCATTTTGAAGCCCAGCTGGAAGACTGCGGCTGGGGCTCTTCTAAATTTACTTGATTCACTACAAAATGCTCGTTATTCTGGATTGAAATCACTTGTTCGCACTGCTCCAAATCCTGCGCCTCCATCGTTTTATTTTCGTAGTAATCTGAGAAGCCAGCGGCTTCTTCTAAAAGCTCTACTTCTGGAGGCCCATTTTTAAGATATTCCGAACCTGCAGCTGAAGATTCGACATCAGTCTGTTCCAGGTTTGCTTCAACTGTGGGCTCAGGCTCGTGCACTTCCGGTGGCTCTGGCTCTAATTTGGGTGTAATGGACTGGTGCATTAGATATGAAACAGGATTATATTCGCATAGTTCAGAGTAGATGCTTGTCAGGAAGCCAGCAGTCTTCTGAAGGCCTTCCTTGAGGGAGCAATGATTCTTCAAGAATACTTGCTTTTCAGAATTGGTCTCAATTGTAATTGTTGTCGGTTGATCTTTCAAGTGACCAAAGTGTTTGATGAAACTGAATGATGAATTAGGGTCCATATGTGGTTCTGCGGAAGGAACGACTTTAGAGTCTTCCACCAGAGGGGAATTTTCTGACTCGTCCATCGATTCGAAATCATCCTCGTTTTTATTTTCCATAGTGCACGTCTTTACGTCCCCATCCACCACTTTCGATTGGCTATCGCTTGCTTTTAATTGGTCACCCGACAAATCGCATTCATTTATCGTCGTTTTATCATTGCATACCTGCAAAGTGCATTCTATAATATCATCCAGTACACTCTGCGCCTCAGTTCCAGCCAACTGGGTCGTAACATCTACCATAAGTGACCCATCAGAGCTCCTATTTACTCCAGCTTTAATGCAGTCTTCCTTCAGCTCATCAACTTGGACCAAGAGCTCGTTGATCAGAGTCCGGACATCATGCTCGACAGTCTCAAATGTTTCAACTTTCTCAGTATGATAAGCATCCAACGAGGTGACGGACGTCAACTGGTCATAGTGATCAAAGCCAGACATGATTGAATCCAGGGAAATCTGATCAATCTGATCATCTTCATCCATATGATTATCGGAGCTGATATTAAATCTACCCAGATAATTATTGGGATAGAGTGAGTTTAGCTGCTCCTCGGAAGAGCGCTCACTGTGGTTGGAAATAAAGTTCATCAACTTCTTCCTAGTGTGTTCTAACACCACAGAAATGCCTGGCTCCTCAAAAGACAGCGCGGCGCTGAAGGAACTAGACGAGGCTTCGCCGGTAAATGCTTTACTGAGATTGGAAGTCTTAGAGCTTAGAGCTACGGGTGAGTTGGAGGGTACATAATAATTCTTGGAATTTTTAATCAAATCATCTAGAGACTTAGTGGGGCGATGCCCTTGACTTGGACCAGCCTTATCTGTATCTGAAGAATTGGAATGTTTCCGTCTGTAATGTCTTAGATCTGAAGTAGATGAATTGCCATATGATCTACCGAATGAAGTCACTTGGGTACCACTACCCTCTAACAGTAGTAAATTTATTTTGGATTCCTTATTCGCGGACTCAACGCTATTTGGTTCAAGCTCTTCAAATTCTTTCAAATATTCATCATACATTCGTTTATCGTGAAGCAAAGACATTATTTTACGCTTTCGCGTGACTTTGCATCTTTCCTCCCTTTGGGGTGCCAGTGCACTATCGGGTAGTTCTGTTGGTAAGGGGTCGTAAACGACAACATAATTCTGGCTCGCATGGTCAAAAATCATTTTAAAGAACTTGTCGAGGCGTAAGTCGCCTTTTTCTTCCATGGTTCGCGTCGATATGTTCAGTTCATCTTGACCGTCTTTCATAGGGAAATTAAAGTCAAGCGCAGTTGGGGCTTGGAAGTTTGTTTCAGCGTGGACGTTATACATGAACGCCTTAGAGAAAATAGCTGTGTCCTCGTTGAAGGTGGTGTATGTTTTATCGCTTGTTTCATTTGAAGAAAACTTAGCCCCGAACTCTTCCAATGGTAGTACTGTTTTTTGAATATCAAGCGCTCGTTTAGGTGCTTGAAGCTCTTCTGGGTGTGTTGGTAGTATTTGTTGTTCGGTTATTTGAGTGAATGCATCGAATTGTTTTGGTGCCATTTCATTCAAGTCTTGGCACCATACTTCAACCTCGTTTATCGAGTCGGAACTTTCAACGCTTTTAACTTCAGCTAATCGCTGGTATAATTGGTGCTCCTCGTCCTCTACGTCATCGTATAAGTGTCGCCAATCTTGTTCGTCGTCATCATCGTTTGAGGTACTGGTTGATGATGAGATTGCGTGTGTGTTGATGTTGTTATTGTTGAGGTTGGTGGGTGGAGCGGTACGCCTGCACGGATAGGGAAGATTCACAATTAACACTATAAAAGGTGTTTTTAATTAAGGTACTATGCTACAGACTGAGCTTCCCTATTCGTGCAGCAAGATGTCTTAAACAGAACAAAAATAGAGACTTACGCTGCGTCGGTCGCTGATGGCTGCAACTGCTGCATACTAGGCTCTGGTGTTTCTTCTTGATCAATGCTAGAATCCAAGTCTTCGCTGGGTGCAGATGGGCTCAGACTACTCTGATTCAAATCGGAGTTACTTGTGGCTTCTGTTGATCCTGCGTCCTGTTGGAAGGCCACCATAGTGGCTACCGGTCTTTCCGGGGTCCCCGTATCCATTTGCTCTTCTGCTCCCAAACTTCCTTCGGTGTTCGATTCGATGTCTTCCGACAGCACCTAAAATAGAACTGGTTATTGGAACTGGTTCGTAATTATTATCAACTCTGTTTTGTTTTACTTCAGTGGGTTCAAAGGTCGCGCCGGTAGAAAAGTCTGGCAAATCTTCGTAGGGTGCAGGAAGAAATGTAACTTTCTTCTCGCTTAACTTTGCCACAACTTCTTTACTTGCGTGTTCCGACAAATCGGCGCTCCCTGGTTTATTGGATTCGATATCGTACTGGTTCACAAGACTCTCTACGAGCTCCTTGTTTTGGTTGATTATTTTGTTCGCCTTTTCTTCTTCATCCAGACTTTGTCCGGAGGAGCCTGAGTATTCAAATGAATAGTCTTCTTTCGTAATCGTTGAAGCTTGATCCGATTCTGTTTTCCCATCATCCTTGAGTTTCTTCACCTTGCCTTTTTTGATTTGAGCTTGAATTTCCTTTAATATTTTATCTGCATTTCCTTCCGGCAGCATTATCTTCTCCTTTGGGATTTCTTCTTCGGAAGACAAAGAGTCATCGACTAGGTATTCGTCAGTGGTGGATTCGAATTTTGAAGATGCTTGGTCTGGTTCTGGTAATGGTATCCATGATGTGTCAGTTTTCTGTAAAGATAAAAAATTAAAATGTCATAAATGCAAGTTGTGTTTATTACTTCAGTATTTTTGCTGCCTGTATCTAATATTTCCGAGTCTTCATCCTCTTCGAAGATGGTGGCCAGATTCGGTACTTTCATTGCGTTACGCCGCATATCAGTCACCACCGATTCTAAGGATTTAAGGAATTATTAACAGGAAGCTTTTTAATGAATCGTTGTATTACCAGGCATTTCTTGTTTGCGACTTTTAAACCGAAATATATTCTTCCAAAACGACTTTTTTGTCTTTATAATATTGGCGTTCGAACGTTCAATACTGTTTTCTGAAGGACCTGCGTCTGTCATGTCTGTACTGAGTTTAGATTTCTTCTTTTTGTTAACTTTTGTGTTAGGGGTTTGGTCTACTTTTCTTTAATGGACGAAATGTATTAAGAGTTTGTGTCGCAAGAGACTAAACATGGGTAACACTTACATATTGTCCATATTGAAGGGTGGAGGGTTAAAAAGATTCTGCTTACTAGAATTTATTGTTAAATGAAATTTCTTCACTTGAAATTTAGTTCACATATTTGTGTCAAAAAACACAATGTTCAAATGTTGTTATTTTGAGAAATTTTGTTTACATATATCAAAGCCATCTTAATATTAAAAAAAAAAAACCAATCACACCCACAACATACATGAGTTACAATTAGAGTTATGGATGTCTTGAAGACAAATCTTAAATTTCTCATCATCCTGGATGCAGCATCCGGTGCACCATATGGTATTCAATTTAAGGGGTGTCCTAAGGTAGATCTTTAGTCTCCCCCCTATTGGTCTCTGATGGCCTTCTTGCACGGCATCATACACTATCAGAGTTATTCTTCCAGTGGTAGACAGCGGTTGTGTTTTTAGCTCACGGTCAACTAAATAAAATTTATTATTTGTTGTGATTTTGTATATATATTTTGGTGAGTTTTCTCAATTTATACCTAATATATTTATCTTTAAATCATTTTTATATGTATATATATATATATAATAAAAAAATATATATATATGCTTTGAATAATTATTAATATTTGTTGTAATTTATATATATTGAAGAGTTTTCGCGTAGTTTAAGAAAACTATTATTATTTAGAGTTTGTAATCGTGTTATTTTACAATTTTAAGTATAAATATATTTTATATGTATATTGTGCGTAAAAGTTGAGATAGTTGAAGAGGCAGCACGCGTGTTTACTTGTTGGTGTCCCTCGGCATCTGTGGCAGGTGTTTCGCGCACTCGGACACTGATTGGACCACTGACAGCTGCTGTGGTTTTGTTCTTCAGCAAGGCAACAGCAGCCGTCAGGTTCAGATTTCCATCTCGGCAACGGCATCTCGTGTTTCGAGGGACGTGCGGCGCGCAACGGCCCGGGCCACCAATCTCTTACCGGCCTTCCAAAACACCTGGCTTCTTTTGCAGATTCATCCACAACATTGAAATTCCCAAACAATTTTAGATTTTAACATAATTATCACCCGTATATAAACAGTATTTTTTTTAATAACTACTAAATAAACGTTAGTATTTCACTATTTACCCCAAAAAAAAAATTGATAATAATACTGGTATATTATTACGCGCAATTACCCTAAACAAGGTGGTCCCTTACCACAACAAACTATAATAATAAACGACATAGAACAGTATTCGTTTAAAATGAAGAACTTATGATTAGTTAGTCATTAAGAAAAGCGGCAACAAATATGTATACACGGTTGGCTGGTTGGTATGTTTAACTCTTTTTCGGAATAATTTCTCTACGGTTTGCTGGTCAGCAATTACTCGACAGATTATTTCCGAAATTTTACACCAGCTGCCCGGGCCAGACTACTCCATATTTATAACCCTCTTAACACCCGAACATATACATCCAAAATAGATACAAAATTGACCATAATTACGTGAATATTTATTCACAAATAACACCGGACACGCATTTCAAAAATACGCTCAAATATTAGTACTTATTGTTTCCCGGTTTATCATTTCGGAGGCAATGCACGTACTTAACACCACCGACCGGATATAGATAGTGAATGTCGCTTTCTGTCGTTTAATATTTTCATAACATTACTCATAATATTATGATTTATTTTAAATTAGAGTATTGACTCCTTAAGGGACTACAATGTTTGATTGCTATGCCAAATATTGGCCATTGGTCATTTTTCGGACAGAATATCGAGTATTTTGGTTACTTGCAAAGGGGAAGTAGGTTTTGGTAACACGCGACGCTGCTTTAAGGGTTCGTAATCGATTTTAGTGTACATACAACACCACCGAACATCACATATATATTTATTTATATAATTGAGTATTGCGCGTATAAGTATATTATATAGATATGAGTAGCGATTTTATTTTTTGTGTTTTGCGTTCGTTATTTTTTGTGCGGGGTTTATAGATATCAAATGTTGGGTCTTTATTAGTTCGGGGTTGTTTTTGGGGTTGATGCACGGGTGATATTTGCAGATTTCATGAGTCATCTCGGAAATGGCATTTATCTTAATTCGTACACATTTATTTCAGGGTTGTAACTATTAGAAATTGAGTCAATGGTTTTTTGTTTTTATTTTTATAAATTAATTGTCTATTTATATGAGGTTTTAATTAGAGCTAAACGATTTATTAAATTGCGCTAAATTATTAGATAAATAAGGAAATAACTCAAAAATAATTTGTTTTGTGCATTTTATTATTTTAAAATTTATTTTATACATTTTTGATATATAAACACGTAATTTAATAACAAAAATAATATTTATATAAATTTGTCGAAAATTGTTGTTTGTTGGAACCGTTGGAACATTGAAGTGGTGTTATCAAAACTAGTTTCCGACGTCAAAATGAATGGATGGCAACGATGGGGACGGCGCAGGCGCGGCGTTGAAACTTAAACAGACTGCACGACGTCGCTTGGTCAGTTCGGATTTAGACGCGAAGCGTCCCTGTACAGATATTTCCATGCGTTGTGTCTTTTTTTTTTACTGTGTACATACAGCACAAATTTTGAGTAGCGTCGCTAAATTTGTTCGGTTTGTTTTTGTGAGGAAACATGTTTGATTTGTCCGAGTGTGTAAGTGTTGAGTGTTTTGCGCCATTTGGGATTTTTAATCGTGGTTTTGGTAAGATTTAGTTGTGCGGCTCTTGATCCTATTGTCGTGTATTTTTAGCAGATTTTCAGCTACCTGAGTGTTCGTCAATAATTTCGGAACAAATCCCGATTATTAACCATATGCATAAAGTGTATGAAAGGACAAGGTCACATTTGAATTATTCATATCATTCAAACAGTGAAACAATCGATAAAGCAGAAATTGTTGTACACTTCCCTGGATTATCATAATATTTACCTATTCGCTTTTCTTAAAAATATATACATTTGAGTCTAAACTCGATGTTTGCTCATTAATATTTATGGTTTAAAATTTTGGCAAAAGTGCATTTAATATCTGCATTCTAGGCGGTGAATCTTGTTGTTATTACATCCGGTTCCGTTAGTTAAGCGTCACGCACGTCTCTGTGAGAACTGCGAACGTTATTAGGCAGTTAAGTAAGCACTATCACGTTACTAAGTCGCTGGGTTTGGGTCTGACTCAAGGTAATTTTATCTGATAGTGTTAACATAAGGGTTGATTGTTTTCGTGATCGAATTAACAAGAAAAGGGTTCAAGCTAATGAAGTTTGCTCAGAGCAAAGACATGCCCCGCTCCATAGAAATGCCGGTTTGCGGGGGAGGTGCACGGGTTTCTTTGATGAGGTTTTCCTAGTAAACAATGTAGTATACACTGTTATTAATTAGTATTTGTGGTGTTTTTCTCATTACTGGTTTTTGAACCCTATAGCGCACAGTATACATATAACTTGTTTACAAATTCTTCTGCACTGTTGCCAACTTGAGAACGTGTGAAATTCCTATTATATATAGCCCCTTTTTACCACAATGAACCAGTAAATCGAAAGGGAGTCGACCCTCTTTCACGTACTATACGTATTTTATGGCAGTGTTACACAAAAAAAAAATCATTTCGATTTACGTGGCTCAAAATCGAACAACCTTCATTGAGCACTAAGTACTTGTTGACGCACTAGGATAAGAGTACTTATGTGTCGATTGTTTCAACAGTTTCAATCAAATTAGGAATTTCGGTATATTTTCAGGGTGTTTCAGTTGAAGATGCTCAACAAGCAGAGCACTCAAACATTTGCTTAAACCACAGCTAACCCTGAATATGTCTCTAACACCAGAGGTGCCCTTAGCGCCCAATTATGACAACAATAATGAAGCAAACGCTTCGAAAATGAAAGCTCAACACACAAGTCTACAACAACAACAACATAGGTGTGCTGCATCGGAACCTAGACGTGGCTCTGCAACAAAAACACCTAGAGCTAAAGGTGCCTGTGGCGGGCGTTTACACCTAAACAGCTTATGGTCCGTGTGGTATGGGTTCTTCGGGACATTTCTGCAAGCATACACCGCCGTCAAATGCACTAAACGATTTTTGAGTAAGTCATTTACATAACACCCTAAGAATTCCAATTAAATATCCATATATGTTGTATAACTTTAGGATACTCAGTACTACCATGGACATCTCCTGCAGCGCTTTGGGAACTCCACGCGTGCCTCCTAGTGACAGGACTCGCAGTACTTTTGTTACCGCTATTCTTAGCTTCAGCTGTTTTTAAAGTTAGTCATCATCAACAACAAAATTATATAAGTGCTTATTATTTTAACACTCCCCCCCTCCTTCCCCCCGTATAGGTGGGTAATCACGCAAACGACGGGTTCAAGTTGGGCAGGACGTCATCGATTTGTGACAAAGACCCTCCTAGCTCATTACTGGGTCCTCGGTGTAGTCTTTGGAGGCATGGGGGCCCAACTGCGGCTTTTTTACACTTGGTGATCGCCTTCAGCATGCTAGTACCCAAACTCGTGATGGAGGCTCGGCTCGTTCAAGGAGGTTTTCTTCCAAGTGGTGAGTCTATATGTTTCTTAACCCCCTTTACCACCTAATGTATGTAAGGGAACAAAATAAAATTTAACGACTTGTGGTGATTTATTATAATTAAAACAGTTTCCAACTAGTTGGTTGGTTTAATGAGAGCGGATCTGTCTGGGAAGTTTTTTTTTTTAAATTGCTTTTGTTCAAACAATTAGATTACTAAAGATTAATAATGATATTTAGTTGTAATAGTAATCCTTGGTGAGTATTATATTTCTCTAACTTACCCCCAATCGTCTTTTCCGCTAAATTAATTTCGTTTCGATGACGTTCAATTGGATTAAATCGTTTTAATCGTAAACTGGATTTTCGTTCGGAAATTCACCATTTGCGTGCCAGTAATACCAACGCCGTGATTCAATATTCTCACTTACTGTTATTTTTCTAATCAAGATTACTTGAATTCTTTCCCCGTCGCTAATTTAATTTATTACACCAATTAGCGACATCGACAATATTAAAAAGCGAATGTTTCCGTTACGTGCGCCACTGGTACGCCTAAAAATAAAAACACCTATTTTCTTAAGCGCACGCTATTAATTTATATTGTTTATTATTAAGCGCTGGTTAAGCCTAAATGCGCAACCGTGTTTATTATTTTGAATTTCAAGTGTATACTTTAACGAATCAATCACCTATTTATAACTGAACGTCGCTATTCGGTTTCGGGAAACGTCTCGAGTTTACTGACCGAAAATAAACGCTAAAACTCTTTTATATTAGATATATATTGCAGTTTCAATATCACAGCACGCCATATCCTACAAATTGTTATTTCTAGCGCGTTTTTTCGCAATTGAATTCCAGTTTGAATTCGTTTTAAGTGTAAAGCGTCATATTTTAATGTTGTACCCGCTTTGAATCTTATTGTATATATGAGTTTTTCTCGTTTGGTATAGAAAATGGTGTCACTGCACTGCTTATAATAAGCGAGCACACCATTAAATATCAAAAATGTGCGCTGGTGCTCGGTGAAAAGCGATTTATTCTGCATATTCTACGGGTGCGTCACTTTTTCTGAAACATTACCCCGATTTATGGAACTCGCGAACTGAAAATCGTTGTAAAACTGTTATTTCAGCACGAAACCCACACATTCGTGCACATTATAAATAAATAAATAAAAAACCGTATGTCACAAAAACATTTTAAAATAAATATCGCAACCCCTAAGGTATATAAAAGGGTCAAATTAGTATTTTGAACTTAAATAATTTACTGACGGTTGGGAAGTGAAATGCAGACGAGTCTGCATCGCATAAAAAGCTTATCTGGTAGGGCGTATACGTTGAGAAGCTCGTTTTAAGCGCTCCATTGGAACCAGTGGAGCGCAAAAAAATACGCCAGGTGGATACCCACTCTATGACTGAAATCGAGCTTTCACTGATAAGCTCCTTGTATCAGATAAAATATATCTGGGTTGCTTTATTCATCATCCTTTAAAGTTGTTTAATTTTTAGGTTATTATGTAATACGAGTTTTTTTAATATATATTATATTATTATTATATTATATAAATGAACTTTAAGTGAAAAATATCGTTAAAATCGGTAATAATGTGTGTATAAAAAAATAATTATAAATAATTTGCGTTTAATAAATGAAGGGATTAAAATAATTTTAGTTTGTTGTCGCGTTGTGTGATGCGTATTAGGAATTTTAGTAGTTTAACAGTAATAACAATGACGGCTAACGTCACCAGGGAAACGTAAAGCAAAACGTCTAGTAACAAGAATTTCCACCATTCAATGTCGGCGTTGGGTAACCGTAAATGCTTGGTGCCTTTGTGCCGGATGACGTACTCCATCCACCACACGACTTTGTCCAGCGACTTCATCGGTTGATCTTGCAGCAAATCGGAAACGTACCCCATCCGTTTCACATACCTATCAAAAAATCAACATTAAACCAAACTTACACTAGTTGCGTAAAACTTACACAGGATTTTCAATCACTTCAATAATAGCATCTTTAAAATCATCTTTCGTCATTTTCAAACAATCCAAACCAAGCCCCAAGCCCAACTTTTTTATTTTACGGATATTTTGTGGTTGATCCGAAAAAAACGGCAATCCTAACACCGGTACTTTATTATACATAGCTTCCTCCAGCGACTGGAGTCCACCTTGCGTTATAAACAACTTAACATTCGGATGACCTAAAATGACCGGTATAGAGTGCGAAGTGATACATTTTCTATACCATACTTAAAATATCTTGTTGTGGTAGCCATTTACGGATTTCGCAATTCTCGGGTTTTCCCGGTAAATGTGCATCCTCAAACTTCCACAAGATCTTATACGGCAGTTCTGCGAACGCTTGCATCATATTGTGTTTCACTGACGCCGGTAACATTGCACTTTGGATATTTGATCCTAAACTGAAGTAAATCACACCTTGGGCGGCATTGTCTAAATAGCTTTGGATATCCTATAAAAACTATCAATTAGTTTCTATCGTCCTTTTTTTGGGTGGGTGGGTTTACTTGTGGTAAGGGTTTCTTGGGTTGTATGTGGAGTGAACTGTACTCGATGATTGCTGGTCCGTTAGGTCGTGGTTTGGAGAAAATTGGGTTCATATTTAAAAATAACATATCCACTTTTCGTGTTAACTCATAATAACTTGGAAGATCCCTCCCAGTTATTTTCGCTATTCGTTTATCCATTGCTGGTAATTCAAGATAGTAATAATAGTACCTAAAATCCAGGAATTATTGACCTATTCAACTGGTAAATTGACTAGTAAATTACCTGATCCACAAAGAAAACTTCACGCTTTCTAATCGCTCCCAAAACGTTAATTCATCGTGATATGGTAAAAAAGGCTCTGGAGTTAACACCGGATGTGTAGGGTTCCCGAAACCTTCATATACAGCCAATGATGTCGCAGCTGAAGATATACCAACCTAAGACATACATATTAGAATAAAATCTAGATGTGATTGCGAATTAAAAACGCACTGTAGGACACTTAAAAATCTCTCCAAATAGTAACATCGTCGGGAGGACCCATTCAATGATGACCAAATCGAATTTCGCATTTTTATTCTTCAGCAATTGCTGCATTTCCGGGTGTTGCAGGTGCTCCTCACTGATTTGTTTTAAAACATTCACCTGCTGCATTAGACTCTCCTTAGGCGTCAGCTCCGCCAAAACCGTGAAATTTAACGAATTTTTCAAGTGAACGAAATCCAATTCGATCTCGCGTAAATTCGTTAGATTCGAATCGCGAATCGGATTAGTAGTAAAAATGACCTATATCATACAAAATCAACACAATTTCTCACATATATTATAAAAACCTTACCAATTCATGACCCTTCATGGCTAATTCCTTATAAACGGTTTGGTAAACAATATGATGACTGTACGAAGGTATTGAAAAAATCCCTAAAATTTTAGCGCCCTCACTCACGCCAATTAGCAAACCCGCGATAAAAAACGCACTAAATGGTGACATGTTTGGTAATAAGTAATTTTTTTTTTAAGCTATCAGCTTTATATAAACACTACACACGGATAATTAATTAGTTATTGATTAATTTCGTAACGAAATGATAAACCATTATAATTTATAGGACGTTAATAAATAGACGAAAAGCGTTTATGGTAACTGATAACACCTATGTGTAGCGTGGTGTATTTAAATAGTTTTTCGAACTGAAAAATTCTCACAGTTTTAATAGAATTATTTTTTATAAATTGGGTATTTTTGATTAGAATTTCGTTTTAGTCAACAATTTTTTTTGCGTAGCCTTCTAAATATACAATAAAAATTATTATGCCACATTAACGCGTTTTAATCACTTATTATTATAGCAATTTTTTTTGCTAAGGGTAGACGTAATATTTATTTAACAAACATATATTTCATATAAAAACTGCGTAAATACTTTCGTCACACCACGTCCCATGTCCAATATATATTAAAATGTGGAAATCCGTAAATCTCCAGACATTTTCTATTGAAATCTTCGTCATATATCATGGGAGGGGGGTGGTACTTTTGGGTGAAATTGTTTTTTTGTTGTTGAAATTAAAGTTATTTCAAAACGTCTCCAAAATCGGTGGCTATAATTCGGGTATGGAAGTGATAACAATTGCGTGTAGCACATCGTTAAATTGTAACAATAAAACTAACCCCCGTCAGCTGTTAAACTAACATCTATTTCAGTGTTATTTTTAGTGCGCGGTTAATTTTAGATTGCACTAGATATCGTGAGTATTTCTAGACTTTTACTGTCTTGAATTTCGAATCGAAAATCATAAAATTTAGCTTACTTTAGTCGCTTTTTCCAAAAAGAAAAATAACAATCTTTTATCTAACACCATACACAATATTGCAACACACCCAACCCCCTCTGGGGTACATATAAACAATACATACATACCAATATACATACATATATTTATATATGTGCAACTATTTTTAAGTAATTGTAAAAACTGTAAAAAATGACTAGAGTAAACATGCACATGTGGTTTGAATATTTTATTTACAACTGAGTTAACGATTGTGAAAAGTGGTCGTGTTTGGGTTCAAATAACGGGGTATGTCTGGCAATTAAAATGTTTGCTAAAAACTTTTAATTTGTTCGAAAAAGAATATCGATTTGTAACATCGTTGTCAGTGTTGTCCGGTGTTATAGTATTAATAGTTTGTTGAATTGTTAGCGTAATTCTGGTGATAGAATGCCGCCAATTAGTGCAAACAAACACCACGAAATACGCAAACTATATTTAGCAAGTTTGCAACGCTGAATCCGCAACACTAATTGGCCTGTAATAGACAACCAAACCGGACCTAACTTCGGTGTATATTCACTAAATTAACATGAATATAGATCCGATTCTGATATCATTCAATTTACCACCGCAATCTAATTCATATTTACCTACCCTATTTTTGAGTAATTTAATTTTTTTTAGAGAACAGTTTAAAAAAAAAATCTAAAGTATATTTAAATATATATAAAAAAAATTTAAATAATAATTGTTCTAAAACAATGGCAATGGTGATATAAATTGTAATTTTGAGTTTAAATAAAGCAGCATTTTATGACTTATAATTAGAAGTGTGGAAAATCTAATAGGGTAGCTTTAAAGTTGTTAGAGCTTTTAGTTGTCTGGGTACAGCTTCTCAAAGTTAGATCTTACTTGGGTTATCAAAATAAATTACTTTGTTGCTAGGCAACTTGGGTAACAGTTGTGTCAAACTTCGTTGCATATAAAGGATTTATTTTAGTAAATCTGAGCGAGTAAATTATTCGCGAATGGGGCATTTTCGGCGGAAATGTTTCAAATAAAAGTTTTCCTGCGTAAATATATATGTGATTTTTGTTGGAGATATTTCTTTGCAAATTGAGCTATTTTTGAGATATTAAACGGGAAAGATGAACGTTACGAGAGCTGAAATGATTTGATTCTCGTGTAGTTGGTGGTAGTGAACCGGAAACGACATAAGTGACAATTTCACGGCTTCGTTCCGGTTGGTGGAGTGATGTTCCGGTAAATGGAGCCGCGTTCCGGTGATACCCAGATCTCTATCCATATCCGGTTGAGATGTATCAATGCTAACAAATATATGCAATTTAGCGTAGATGATTTACTTATTTTGCAAATTTCAATCTATAAAATTCGGATCGGACTAAAAATAAATGATCCTCTAGAGAAATTATGTTGCCATGTAACTCAACCAACCCCTTTCAACCTCAAATTAAAACTCCCGCCCCCTTCTAAACTGTATATATAATAAATATATTTGCTAAAAATTTTTTTTCAAAAATCCTAAAACAACTTGGATCTTTAAAACCGTGGAAGATCTCAAAACACTCGTGAATTTTTCTAGAAACCGAACACATTACGCTATCCATGGGGTTAACGTATCCACACTTCACCCCCCCCTACTCTTATTCATAGTACACCCCACTCTTATGACCCTCGCCTTCCGCCCCCAACCCTCGCAATAGCTGGGAAGTATATATGGTGCCTCCGGCATTTGTATTGATTTCTGCCGCCCCTTGCAGCAACCACCCCTTCTAAACCACCCCTCACCGACAAGGACAGCAATAACCAGAAACGAGATAGACCTGCATCGCTATGCATTTGATATTAGCATTATTTCGAATAACGAAATATAAATTGCATTTTTTAAATTGTTAATCACTATTGTTTAAATTATTCCATCCAGCAAATAAATTGATTAGAGATATTTAGTAATTAATTTCGAGGAGTCTGTTGGGTAGTATCCGTTTCTAAGGGTGGGTGGTGTGGTTTACCCTGAAGTACAAATACGAGCAAGAGATGATTGCACTGTGAATTGAATCTATCGCAGATCTTTATTTTCAGCGAGCGGAATCCGCAACGTTGACATTGCTTTTTCGGTTTCAATGGTATTTTAATGGTTTCAGAACTCTATACTGAATTTTGATTGGAAACTAAATGATTTTTACATTAAACATAAAACTGCTTTAAGTTTAACTTAAACCCTCTAGTGAAATAAATCCAAACGCAAGCTTTAATCTAGTATAGCTTAAGAACAGACAATTAAGTCTGTAATGTTTAGTTAATCTACTTGAAAATTTAATTTCATGCTGGTGAAATGTTAATTGGTAAATGGTGAAACGCGCCACTTTTTATCTGTATTCATTTTTGTGGAATGGTTTATTTTTTTTATTTTTCGAAGTTGGAATTCTATTAAATATAGTTTGGTGTCATTTCAATGCATAAGCTATTGTGTATACGTATGTAAAATGGACAAAAGACCAACATATATTCGAAATGACTATCAACGCATGATGGGTGACACATAAAAGCCCCTTGAAAGCTGTCAACTATGTGTATAAGCTCTGTTTAAACTGCCACCGAGCATCACAATACGATATTATCGCAATCAAAAGTTACATTCAAATTTCAAATATCTATATACTGTATACACTGTATGTACATCGGAAATTGTCTTCATTTGTTTGAAAATATTGATTTTTCATTTACATACATTCCATATTATAATAAGACACTCAATAAACTTTATGTTTGATACAAAATATACATCCTTTTACGTCCTGTAAGTTTGTTTCAGTCCAGCATTGCGTTTAATTTGAAGTCTCCTCTAGAATGACTTCAACAGAAAAGACATTTTCTATTTTTCTTTCATCTCATGCTCCGAGCGAGTATCCTTATTGTATTTTCTTTCCACATATAAATTGAATTCTATAAAAAAACAACCACGACAAAAACAAACACATATTGTATATTTTATCTAAACCATATTGACTCAAAAGTATTAAAAACTCATTTAAAACTAAATCCTCCCTTGCGTTTACATGAGTGGTGTAAGGGAGGGGGGTATAGTGATCTTTAATTGGTGTCCCATATGGCCAATTACCCTCTAGTGCGGCAGCCCTATAATTATATTGCTTTATATCGCGAATTAATACATTAATACGCTGAAATACATTTTAAAATTGCCGCCAGATATGCACCCGCCCCCCTTTCCGTATTGCCACCCACTAGTTTCCGTTCATTCGTTTAACTTCCGCTCTATGTATCAAATTCCCGAATTTCCATTCTGAAACGCCTGTAGCGATTCTATTATCTTTACATGTAGGCAAGACGAATAGCCATCATCAATCTTTATGCTTTAGTTATTTCCGGTTGGAATATTAACAATGTATGCTTCCAACTCAGGCGAAGTATAGAAAAGAAGTACTTTAATACGTAATTAAACGTGTAAAATATATATTTTTTATTGTAGATACTATTTGGCGGACAGACTTGGATTTTATGGTAGTCCACCATGATAGACTGGTTGTGTTGAGTTTTATGACTGCCACGTCTTCGGGCAATGGTAGTACTGTAGTACCAATGAGTACTTCTGTAGAGAGTGTAACTAGTACTTCAGTGCTCAACAGCACTAAAGTACCACTGGTGGAGTTCAATTTTATGAAGATGCTAAAGGACTTCTTTAATATGGAGGGTCCTGATAGTAATGTTGGTAAGTGTTTTAATTTTATTATAAATTTATTAATAAATATTAAGGAAATTTGGACTTTTAGATTCTGGTTTTGGTAGTTCTGTAAGTGTTGAGTACTTAAATTACGCACTAGCGCTGTTCGTGTACTCGGTACGCTATCCAGCGATTTTCTGGAACACAAATAAATGTTTTGGAATCATTTTCTCCGTGCAACTTTTAGCAAATGGCCTCCAAAGTTTGTTGGCATTTGCAGGCATGTCAGTTTTATATAAAGTAAGTTACACGGGTATATAATGGTGAAACCGATAAACATGTTTAATTAAAACTAGGTACAGATTATCGGGGCATGGAAAGCTTTGCCATTGTTGCGACATTACCCCGACGGGATGTCCCCACTCGGTGGTAGATCCCCGTTTTTATTAAACCCCCATGTGACTTTAGCGTTATTTGCGCTCTCCAGTCTTTTGGTGCTATCTTCAAGTCTGATTTTATATCTGTACGGACATGGACGGTGTGTAAATAAGCAACGCACGCAACCGACACATTTATGTATGTATTTATTTTAAATAGATTCAATTCGTTTTTAAACCAACAAAAAGATCGGAAACATATATTTGTTTCGCCTACCAACCACCACCATTCCTGGGGATACTTCACACACTGTGCCGCCTTGTGTGTGCTGGTTGCAGTGGCGGTCGCATACGCCCCCTTGTTATATGATTACACTGTTGTCTATCGCGGGTCATTAGATGGGGCGGTTTTAGCGTGTATTGTCGCTAGTATTTCCCATCTATTCCTGTGGGTTTTAGTCTGGTTGTTTTTGACGATAAAACACCGCTGGACATTTAAATTACGTGTTACCGTAAGTTCTTTTCGTAATTTAAATAATAAAAGCTTACAACTTATATGCTTTTTACTCATATAAGTATTATTAGAAACCAAAGCTTCTAATGTTACGTATATTAAGGGTGTATAGCACAAGTGACACTATAGATTGGGATCTCTAAGATTATTTATTTAATTTGAGTGTTGTTTAGGTTGGTAGAGCGACAGTGAGATCTGCTCGTAGTGTGAAACTAGTCACTGATATCGATTTGGTGGGGTGTCGCTCTGAAGAAGGTGTCCAACAACCATTGTTAATCGTAGGTAATGGTCGGACTTATACAGTTTCGGAGCATTCACCGAAAAAGGCTATCATGAGCGTTATCCAAAAGGCTGCAATGGATAAAAAGAGCAAAAGCAGTACTGCCACTAGTAGCGTAGGGTAAATAAAACCCTCAAGAAAACCTCTTGAAGCTTTCCTAATATATAAATAATAAAATAGGGGTTCGTCGGTGGCGGATGATGATCCAGAAGAGCAAATCTATTGGTTGCGACCAGCGTTGGTGACACCGCAACGGTCACCGGATTCTGGCTCGGAAGACAGATTGTGTTGGTTCAGTTCGAACAGTCGCCGGAAACAGGGACAACATAAACATAAAGTCACCTTTAACGAAGCCTCTAGTACGTCTAATATTCGGTAACTAATGTATCATCTTCTAATATATATTTATATGTATATATGTTGTGGTTTGTCGCTGCTTTCGTTGTTGTTTTTATATTAACACGGTTTGCATGACTGGCTCTTTTGTTTTTTTTTTTTAATTTTTATTGGGGACGTTCTCATTTGCATTTTAACAGCTTAGGAACTGCATGTTTAATTTTAATTCTAAATGGAATGAACAGCTTACGCTCAAATAACTAAAAAAATAAGCTCTGTTTTGTTTTTGGTACGGTACGACGAGCTTGAAATATTTTGCCTTTAAGGTTTATGCGTATATATATTTTTTATTAAGTGCTTTTTGCGTATACTACTCGGTAAAAAAACTTGTTTATTTTTCTTTAAGTAATCCAAAAGGACCATCCAAGTTGCGATCTTCAGGAAACGGAGGCGTTGATGAAGATGACGGCGACTACGCTACTTTAAGGGAACTGCCGCTCATTCCCATGGTACACCCTGACCTAGAGGACGATACTACTTCAGAGGAAGGCGGCAAGGTATCTACCCTCACATATTTTATATATGTATATATATAGCTTTATAGTAAATTAATGTGTCGGCTTTTATAATATAAACTAACGCCTATATGAAAAAAGTCCTTTAAAAGTATGGTTTCTCAGCTGTTAGCTTGCGTCAGAGATGATAATGTAACATATGCGAGCACCAGCAGGGATTTGATCCCTCCTGGTGACTACGAAGACCCTAGTCCCTTATTAACACCGGAGCCCCTCTCCGATAGAGAGGACCAACCAACCACTGCCAGACTAACAACTGCGGCTACAGTTAACAAAACTAATAACCCAGTTACTGTTACCATACACACACAGGTAATCAAACCAGTAACTGCTTTAAAGCATTAGTAATCGCATAAATCCCTGCTTGATATCTGCATGAGCAAACCACTCCCTAATAGCAATAAATATCAAGCCTTATTGAATTCTACAGTTACCAATGGCTCAAACACCTCGTTGCCTTCGGCGCGCCGATTCCGGTATGCCGCCGGAAGAACTCACACCGCGCTCTGATTCAATCTCGACCGAAAGCTCCTCGTCACCGCCAGAGCCACCTGGCTCAAATCACAGCGAAACCTCCTCCGGCGTACACTCAAACGCCTCAAACACATCAGACCACATACACCATCAACAACAACTACCCCTACCCCCTCCACCCGCACAATTACTCTTCAATCACCCACAACTAGCGCAACAACAGCCTATCCTTAACCATCAGCTAAGTCAAGTGATCGCTTCGCGAAGAACTGCAAGCGTTGTTGATTTAGCAGGTCAAAAAGATGATAATCAGTGGAAAAGTTGTTCGCTACAACGAAATGTACAACCACCTAATTTTAGAGCGCAGAATGGCTCGTCGCAAGGCGCTAGGGTTGATTATTCTGCTGCTCCTAGCTCACTCATTCGTAATATCGACCCTGGTTATGGTTACGCAGGGCAGAAGGCTCAAAACATCAAAAATGATGGTTCAAATTATGGGTATGCGCCTCAAAACATAAAAAATGATAACTCTAATTACGGGTTGAATAATTCCACTTCGCAAAATCTCAAAAATGATAGCTCAAATTTTGGATTCAGTAATTCATCAACGCAAAACCTCAAGAACGATGGCTCAAATTATAGTTACAACAATTCCACGACTCAAAACATCAAAAATGAAAGCTCCCTGTATGGGTCTAACTCTCAAATCCCCAAAACGAACTCATCTAGTTACATTCATAACAATCTAAACTCCCAATCCCCGAAAGTAGATCCGTCAACATTTTACAATAACTCAAACCCGCAGAATTCGAAAATCGACCCTTCCGGTTACGGTTTCACTAAAGCTACGCCACAAACTCAAAACATAGACCAGTCCGGTTACGGTTTCACCAAATCAAATCCCCAAACATCGAAAATCGACCCATCTGGTTACAATTACAATTCATACAATACGCAAAGCCCCAAAAAAGACCCAGTCAATTTGAATTCAAACTCGCAACCAGTGAAAAGCGAATCTCATGAGCCTGAAAGCCATCGTCGTAACTCAAGTTATGGGTATAGTCCGGTTATAAAACCAGAGCAAATAGTTCGGCACAACTCTATTTATGGTGGTTCTGCACCGATGACCAACAGTTCTGAATGTATAACAGTTAGGGCGTCTATGGTTTATGGTTATACTACAACTGGTTCAGTTACCAGTGATACTAACGATGTAGTTCAATATTCCCCAAGTACTAGTCAGCAGGGTTTGTATGGTTATACGGTTAAGCCTAATAATAATGAGGTAACTAGTCCGCAAAATGGGATTTATGGATTTACTAAAAAAGCTCCCCAAAATGAAGCGCCAGAGCATGGAATACCAGTTATATTAGAAAACACTGAGAGCACAGTGGTTATACGACGTAAAGCAGTGAAACCATTAGCGGTTGTTGAGACCATACCGGTTATAACCGAAGAACCTTTTGGTCGCTCAACCAATATGAAGATGACGTCGTTCACTGAAAACAACGACTTAAAGAGTATCCAATCCTCATCTGCGACCCTTCCACACTACCCCACCCAGCCCATACAGCCACAAAACCAATATCCACATTGTTCCACGATGCCCTTACCGCATAATAACCCCACAGGCACACCAGCCCCTAATCTAGGCGCTGGTACTAGTTGTAATGTATATCCCAGACAACACTCAACAATACCAACGCATCATAATGGTGTGCGATTGTTTCCCCCTAACCAAAATCCCTACACTAAAAGAATTCAAAACATACAAAATGGCAGCGTTCGAGGTTCTAGTGATGGGACTTATGGACAAAAACCAACCGGCGATATATATCATTATAATTCTTAAGTTGTAAATTAATTTATACTAAAAGTGACAACGTACATTCAATACTTGTATACCACAAAAAAAAACTATTGTTTAAAACATATGTATGACATATCTTCATAAAATATTTTTATTTTTTACAAATGCAACTTCATCATATCATTAAATATGTTGTCACTATCATTGAAAAATTCCCGAAAACGCGTTGTGATTGTAACTAGATTTTTTAGCGCACGTTGTATTTAGTAACACGTTCCCCTACACCCACACATTAGCCCTTAAAGCTAAATAAAACTTAGTCTGGGCTTGAAAGCCGTTAGAACCGGTTTGCTGAATAATACAGGGTTGCGCTATATGAACAACCGCAAACAATAATCGACACGTAAAATGCACAATTTAGGAGATATTTGAGGTGAAATTACTCAAAATGTCCTCAAATGCTGAGTCATATTTAAATAATAATAATAAATTATTATATATATATATATATATATAAATACATATATTTTTACAATTCAGTTGCATATACAGGCTTCTTAAAATACCAAAGATATCTAATTTAGTATTGTAGATTTTTTACATTCCAATATTTAAAATAAGACACACACACACACTTAAATAAAATAAAAGTAACCAACTGTGGACCATCGAAATATCGGCTTATAACCTCATATCATCAAACAAACACAAACAAATCATCATTTTCGTTCGCTCACAAAGAAATCTACAACAATAACATTTTTTACATTTATAAAATTTAGGTACACAAAATATGAAAACATTTTTATGTTAGGTTCAACTGTTAATATTTACAATTAATTTTACAATATTATAGATATATATTTTCCATAAATGTAATATTCTGTTCGAGTCAAAATGCGTAAGTTATCAATAATTAATGATAAATATTAACAGTTCATGTTGGTAGTAAGTGTAAATAATTATTTATGCATAGTTTATAGGTTTTTATTTATTGATATTTTGTACATTTTGTAATTGTCTATATATGTATACCCGTTTATGTTTACGTTTACCAACAATTGGCGACACTGTTCCTTACTACAAATAATTTATTATGTGCAAATGCTACTTATATATATAAATTGCGAATTGTTTATTTCAAATCGAAACAATTTGAAATAAACAATGCCGCAACCCTTTGGTTAACTATTATTATAATAATAATCTATATTGTTATAGTCTCGTAATAACAATGAACAATAATACTCTATAAAAATAAGTATAACTAACTGTCGATTTATTATAATAAATATTCACAAATTTGTTGTTCCGATGATCAAATTTGTCTAATAAAAAAAATCATTGCTACATTGATTCTAGCTAATTTAGGACCATATTTATATTAAATGTAAATGAAATTCAGACTGATTATACTCAATCGATAGGACAAATTTGAAACCGTCGGATTTATTATCATGTAAACGTAAAACATGTTTTATTGTTTACTTTTCTTTAAATATTTGATGTAAAAATGAACAATAAATATCAGTAATTAATGACACGCCACTCATAACACCCCACTAATAAATCCGCCCATATATTATAATCAAATCCCTTAAACTACTTCAGGGATCCAAGTGCAACGTGTCATACAACCCAAAAAAGTTATACCTATCCCATTTATGTCATATATTATATAATCTAGCTATTTAATTCCGTGTTATACACGTAGATAGTTTAAAAATGGTTTAATAACTACTTAAATATTATATATTTCAAAAGAAAAACGAATAGACAAACGTTTTTATAACATAAATGAATATCGCTCAAATGAGTGAGTAAAATGGTGAAGAGCGCGAATATATATCAGGGTATCAGAATATTAAATTACATAAGTTTTACCCATTTCTCAAAGAAATAGCACATGTTTTATAGACTAAGGCATTGAATATTCAGGGAACATAAACGCTAAGGGGTCATACATGCCGAAAAAGCGTCAAAATCACGTCAAGAACGCGTCAAAAACGCAACTTTAGAACAGGAAAGCAGAATATCCAATCCAACCGCCATTACACGTATTAACGTGACGTTAGTTATTTTGTAAAACATTCAACATACATTTTTTGTTTATTCAATATTTAATTCAGTCAATTATCTATGATACATATAAAATGCATGATTGATTTAATTCTAAATAGTTTTTAAATTGAATGAAATGTGTAAATGGTGTAATTTACTGATGGTTAATGGTGTAGTAACGCTAACTTCAGTTTGATGAGCGTTTTGTATTTTCTGTATGTTGTAACACGCGTTGTTACAACAACATTAACCTTTAATAGCAACACGTTTATTATTGAATGTTTGATCAATAAATCGTATTGAATCTGGTAAAATGAAGGTCGAAGAAGTGAAATCGACTGTTAAAACGCAGAGAATTAGCGCTCATAGCCATATAAAAGGTTTAGGTTTGGATGAAAATGGTACAGCAATCCAAAGCGCAGCCGGTCTCATTGGCCAGATTGCTGCTCGTGAGGTATTTTTTGTTGTAAACTTATTTAAATAAGCTCTAAAATATGTTTCCTAATAGGCTGCAGGTATTGTAGTAGATATGATAAAGAGTAAAAAAATGGCTGGACGAGCCGTTTTGCTAGCAGGCCCACCGGGTACAGGTAAAACTGCAGTTGCTCTCGCCATCGCGCAAGAACTAGGTAATAAAGTGCCGTTTTGCCCGATGGTTGGCTCTGAAGTCTACAGCACTGAGATCAAAAAGACTGAAGTGCTCATGGAGAACTTCAGGCGTGCGATTGGGCTGCGCATTCGGGAAACGAAAGAGGTATATGAAGGCGAAGTCATCGAACAAACACCAGTTGAAACCGAAAATCCAGTCGGTGGTATTTACCATTCAAATTAATATATATCGCAGCTTTCTATAGTTAGTTCATATTTAGGTTATGGCAAAACAATTAGTCATGTTGTTATCGGTTTAAAAACTGCTAAAGGTACTAAACAATTAAAATTAGACCCGTCTATTTACGAATCTCTACAAAAAGAAAAGGTTGAAGTCGGTGATGTTATTTATATTGAAGCGAATAGCGGGGCTGTTAAGCGACAAGGTAGATCTGATTTGTACGCCACTGAGTTTGATTTAGAGGTATTTATATTATAACGTCCCCTTGTTCTTCCCCTAAAATTACATTTGAATCACTTAAAGGCAGAAGAATATGTTCCATTGCCTAAAGGAGATGTACACAAAAAGAAAGAAGTCATCCAGGATGTAACTCTACACGATTTGGATATAGCGAACGCGAAACCCCAAGGAGGACAAGATATCATGTCAATGATGGGGCAACTAATGAAACCAAAAAAAACTGAAATTACTGGTAAGTTAACGAAATATATTTCAGTAAGAAATGACGTACAAACCTCTAATTCTATTCATAGATAAATTGCGCAAAGAAATCAATAAAGTCGTTAATAAATACATCGATCAAGGCATCGCTGAACTAGTACCCGGAGTTCTATTTATTGATGAAGTCCACATGCTGGACATAGAAACATTTACGTATTTACACCGCGCCCTAGAAAGCGCTATTGCTCCAATCGTTATTTTCGCAACAAATCGCGGTAAATGCGTCATCCGAGGCACCGAAGACATCATTTCCCCTCACGGTATACCACTAGACCTGCTAGATAGACTCCTAATCATTAAAACCATGTCCTACCTAAGGTAACAATTAAAATAAAAACTATAATCTCAAATTTGAACAACTTTACGCTTTATAGACCCGATATGGAGCAAATCCTAAAACTACGCGCGCAAACTGAAAGTTTAACCATCGATTCCGATGCGTTATCAACGCTAAGCGAAGTAGGATCAAAAACAACCCTAAGGTACAGTAAAAAATACTCATGAATTTAAATACAACTATATAAAATCCCCCCTTGAAATAACTTAGATATGCCATCCAACTATTAACGCCTGGATTTTTAACGGCGAAAGTCAACGGACGCACTTCGATTAACAAATCCGACATTGAGGAAGTGGCGAGTTTGTTTTTGGACGCGAAATCATCAGCGAAAATCCTATCGCAACATCGCGATAAATTTATGCTGTAAATTAAAAAAACAACCTTAATTCCATATGTAATTTGTGTATTTTTAAGTTCTTCATAAATAAATCAATGCTTAAATGCGAAATATATTAGTTCAAATATAAGTATTCAAAATCGACCAATCAGTATCAGCCATTTGGTCCAACCACTTGTTATGAGCGATTTGATTGGTCCAGGTGTCTTAAGCGTGTCGTCACACCCGGTGGCGTCTTTCTATTGGTCTGCTGCTGTCACTTGAGTCTCGTACATTTGGCATGTCGTGCCGTTGTTAAGTTCGGTGTTTTTGGGCTTAAAAACGTGTTAAATATACGTTTAATTGTGTGTAGTTAGTTGAAATTTAACACTAGTTACAATGAAGTATCTAGGTTTATTATTTGTAGGCTTATTTTTAATATGCGGTATGTATTTTTAGGTTACTGATTGATTTGTTGATTAATTATTAATATATCTGGATTTGATTGTGTTTATGTGTATAATTTAGATGTTGCACTTGGAGATATCGATGCTGCTAGCGAAGGAACTGTTGAAACGGTCGATTTGGATCTTGGTGCAAGTCGGGAAGGGTCCAGAACCGGTAAGTTTACTAGATGCGTAAATGTACATTTTTTTTATTGAATAAACTCTTATTTGATACATTTTTATTCGTTATTTGTGGTTACTTTAATAGTTTATGGTTTTTTCTCCATTGTAAGGAGATAAAGTTTGATCAAATGGTCCATACGTCTTGTGAAATAAATTCTCTTATCAGTCTTATCAATATTAGTGAATTTAATATGTTGATACCATCCATATCTGTTTATAATAAATGCAACAATAAATTAATTAATTTTTAACATGTTCTAATCAAACCTTTGATTCTCTGTAATATATGTTTCATATTTGTCTCTAGGCCCTTGGATAACTAGTTTTTGAGCCTTTTCTTCTATGAAATTGGTTTCGAAATTATATTCGTCTTTTGTTGATAGTTTTCCTGTGACTGTATGAGCTAAAAATCTTGTATTTTTTTGGCGATGTTGTTTGTTTTTTGCAATAAAATACTTACGAGTCCTTAAAGGTAGTCCAATTCGTACATACGACTTGCCACCTAGTAGTTTATGTGCGAAATTAACTTGAAATGGAATAGTTTTCACCTTTGTCTCCTCTTGTTTCAACGGCAATTCGTACATGTTGCGAATGTTTTATCGATATTTTTTTGATGAGTTTTCGTGACTCATTTAGGAAATCAATTTTGATATACCACCATACACAATATTAAATAAATTATCGAAATGAAAATTACATTCAATCATTTCTGATTAAACTCATTTCATCGTTTAGACGACGAAGTAGTCCAACGCGAAGAAGAAGCCATCAAACTAGATGGCCTTAACGTAGCGCAATACAAAGAACTTCGCGATAAATCCGAGAAGTTCACATTCCAAGCAGAAGTGAATCGCATGATGAAACTAATCATCAATTCATTGTATAGAAATAAAGAAGTAAGTTCGAATCGCTTGACGATCACTTCTGCAACTAATTTAGCTATTTTAGATTTATTTGCGTGAATTAATCTCAAACGCTTCGGACGCCTTGGATAAAATCCGAATGTTATCTTTAACGGACCCGAAAGTCTTGGATACCAATCCCGAATTGAATATCCGTATTAAAGCTGATAAGGACGGGAAATTTTTGCATATTACTGATACAGGAGTTGGGATGACGCGACAGGATTTGGTTAATAATTTAGGAACGATTGCCAAATCGGGCACTGCGGAGTTTTTAAATAAAATGCAAGACGCCGCTACTGAAACTACCCAAGATATGAACGATATGATTGGACAATTTGGAGTCGGATTCTATTCAGCTTTCTTAGGTATACTATAAGATAACAATTATTTGTTTGAAATAAATGGGATTTGTTTAATAGTTGCGGATCGTGTTATTGTAACGACAAAACATAATGACGATCCTAATCAGTATATATGGGAGTCTGATGCGTCGAGTTATACAATTGCGGTGGATCCTAGGGGCGCTACACTTAAAAGAGGAACGACAATTAGCCTCCAATTAAAACCTGAGTCCGTGGACTTTTTAGAGACTGAAACGATAAAGAATTTAGTGAAAAAATACTCGCAGTTCATCAATTTCCCGATTTATCTCTGGAATAGCAAGACCGTTGAGGTTGAGGAGCCTTTAGACGCAGACGAAATCGGCGATAAAGATGATGAGAAAACTGAAGATGAAGTTGATGACGCACAAGTATATAAAACATTCATAACCCCTATTCCCATCAAATGATTCATCGTTTTGTTCATTTAGGTTGAAGAAGAAAAGGAAGATAAACCTAAAACGAAGAAAGTTGAAAAAACTGTCTGGGATTGGGAAGTTTTGAACGATTCAAAGCCAATCTGGACGCGGAAACCGAATGAAATCGCGGATTCTGAATACGATGAATTCTACAAAGCGCTCACTAAGGACACCAAAGAACCTTTAACGAAAATCCACTTCGTCGCCGAAGGCGAAGTCACTTTTAAATCAGTGCTATTCGTTCCTAAAGCCCTACCATCCGAAAGTTTCAACAAATACGGCACGAAAGTAGATAATATCAAAGTAAGACACTAGAACTTTAATTCAAAACCACTCTGAGTTACTAACTCATGTTTGCTGTTATAGTTGTATGTTCGACGTGTGTTTATCACTGATGAATTCAACGATATGATGCCGAATTATTTGAGTTTCGTCCAAGGTGTTGTCGATTCGGATGATTTGCCGTTGAACGTTTCGCGCGAAACTTTACAACAGCACAAATTAATCAAAGTCATCAAGAAGAAATTGGTGCGCAAAGTGCTGGATATGGTTAAGAAAATCGCCAAAGATGAATACGAGAAATTCTGGAAAGAATACTCCACCAATATGAAACTAGGAGTGATTGAGGATCCCAGTAACCGAACCCGCCTAGCTAAGTTGCTCATGTTCCACTCCAGCAATGGTATAACGCCGTAATTATATCTCATGTTTAAACATTTTTATTTGATTGTATGTGTTGTAGGTAATGAAATGACTTCGTTAGCCGATTATGTGAATCGTATGAAGCCTAAACAAGATAAGGTTTATTATATCGCTGGTTCAAACAAAGCTGAGGTAGCCAGGTCACCCTTCGTCGAGCGACTGCTCAAGAAAGGCTATGAAGTGTTGTTTTTGGTGGAAGCTGTTGATGAGTATTGTATATCAGCGATCCCAGATTTCGAGGGTAAGAAATTCCAAAATGTCGCCAAAGAAGGCTTCTCGCTTGCGGACCAAGAAGGTGGTAAAGAAAAACTAGATGAACTCAAATCTGTCTATGGACCTTTGACCAAATGGTTAGGGGACAGTGCCCTAAAGGACGACATCGCCAAAGCTGAAGTGTCGGAACGTTTAAGCGACTCGCCATGCGCCCTAGTTGCTAGCATGTTTGGATGGACGGGAAACATGGAAAGACTTGCTGTTTCTAACGCTCATCAAAAATCAGACGACCCACAAAGATCGTAAGCTCTATTTTAATTTTAATTTAAAAACAAAGATTGTAATAAATGTTGATTTACCAGGTACTACTTAAACCAGAAAAAAACTCTGGAAATCAACCCTCGCCATCCTCTAATGAAGGAACTTCTCCGTCGTGTTGAGAACGACCCAGAGGACCCAGAAGCTAAAGACATGGCTTTAATGTTGTTCAGAACTGCAACTCTACGTTCCGGTTACATGTTACGTGAAACAGCCGACTTCGCTCTCTCGATTGAGCATATGATGCGACTAACGCTAGGTGTGCCCGTTGAGGAACTCCCAGAAGATGAAGACGACCTCGACCAATCTGATTACAACTCCAAGGACGACGAGGAAGACTTGGAAGAAGACGAGCACGACGATGAACATGATGAACTTTAAAAAGTGCCCCGAATATTTTGATTTGTATTTGTTGTAATTTAAAAGACTGGTGTTTCAAGTTTGGATTATTTTACGCAGAATATTCAAATTTATTCATTTTTGTATTTATTACAGGCGCTAAGCCAGTGGTTCTTAATATGTTTATAAGCTTCATTTGTAATTGTTTATAGTTATTAATTTGATTTCTAAACCACTTGTACTTTCTATTGATATTATGCATTCGTTTCATTATTAATCCTGTATTATTTAAGTCATTTGGAAAAGAAGAAATTGTTTAAAAGTGTATTGTAAATCAACATTTTGTTTAAATATACATACGTAATTGTAATTTATTGCTATAGCACAAGTTTTAAACTTGTTTCATGTATTAAATCTGTTTACTTGTTAAGAACCACCGAGACATTGTTTATATTTTTTTGTAATGTTTATACGAATTTGTATTTAAAATACAATAATAAAAAGCGTACTTTAATTCCTGTCTGTTATTTTTATAGTTGTGTTTGTTTTATAATTCGAAGAGCTAGTAGGTCGGAAAATACATTTTTAACTTAAATATTAAAACTAATTTATTTTGTTGAATCATTTTCTTTTATTATTAAACTAATTATATATTTCTATTATAATTTATTTATTACAGTTATAAATATTACTTTTATATTCTATATCATTGATTTATCATATATTTAAATGTTATATTTTGATATTGTTAGAAATAGGGGTTGATATATTTGAATTAAATAATTGTACTGATTTTTGTACGTATATTACTTCACTTTAAATTCATATATTTATATTATTGTCTTCTATTGTTGAGTATATTATTTATTTATAATCTAATTAATTGTTATAAGTTGTTATTAGTGCATGAAACACTTTTATTATTAAACAAATGATATATTTCTATTATAATTAATTTATTACAGTTATAAATATTACTTTTATATTGTATATCATTGATTTATCATATATTTAAATATATTTTGATATTGATAGAAATAGGGGTTGATATATTTGAATTAAATAAATTGTACTGTTTTTTGTACGTATATTACTTTACTTTAAATTCATATATTTATATTATTGTCTTCTTTTGTTAAGTATATTATTTATTTATAATGTAATTAATTGTTATAAGTTGTTATTAGTGCATGAAACACTTTTATTATTAAACAAATGATATATTTCTATTATAATTAATTTATTACAGTTATAAGTATTACTTTTACATTGTATATCATTGATTTATCATATATTTAAATGTTGTATGTTGATATTGTTAGAAATAAGGGTTGATATATTTGTATTAAGTGTTTAAATAATTGTACTGATTTTTGTACGTATATTACTTGACTTTAAATTTATATATTTATATTATTGTCTGCTTTTGTTAAGTATATTATTTATTTATAATGTAATTAATTGTTATTAGTGCATGAAACACTTTTATTGTTAAACAAATGATATATTTCTATAATAATTAATTTATTACAGTTATAAGTATTGCTTTTATATTGTATATCATTGATTTATCATATATTTAAATGTTGTATTTTGATAATGTTAGAAATAAGGGTTGATATATTTGAATTAAATAATTGTACTGATTTTTGTACGTATATTACTTGGTTTTAAATAAAAACATCATAAAAGATACACACATTCTTTTAATTTACCTTAAAACTCCTTCAAATTATCCTAAAAGATCAACATTTTAGTTAAAATGTGTTGTAAAAAAAAAAAAAAAATTTTAAACTTATATAAAATTCAATTAAAATTTTGAGGTTAGAATTAACCTAAAAATTTTAATTAAAAATTTTGAGGTTAGATTTAACCTCAAAATTTTAATTAGCGATTTTCGTGATTTTTTTGACCAAATGGTCAAAAAAATCCGGAATTTTGCTAATTAAAATTTTGAGGTTAATTCTAACCTCAAAATTTTTAATTAAAATTTTTAGGTTAATTCTAACCTCAAAATTTTAATTCGATCTTATATAAGTTTAAAAAAAAAATTTTTTTTTTACACGACTTTTAACCCAAATTTTGATCTTTTTAGATATTTTTTCCACGAAATTTTTTTCTAACGTATAACCTGAAAAACAAAATGTACCCCTTTTATATAGAATGAATTGGTATAGGATTATTTTGGGATTAATTAAACAATTTATATATTACAACAATCATTTATTTCATATTAATAAAAAACACATAAATAAACACATTTTATAAACAAAATACATAATAAAATTATTATTTATACACATACAAATTATGTTTTTATTTATTCCTAAATATTTTAACTACATAATAAAACAATTTCATTAGTAAATCAATAATTTATTTCCACTTTTGTTAATACATATCAACAATATTATTATACAGACCGATATTATTTATAAGTTGGCGTTAGTGTTAGGGGTGACGCCGCCAACGGTTTTATGAATCCCCCTTAGAACTAGGCCTTACAAAGACATAAACAATATGAAGGATATATAATATGTTAGGAATATAGGAATAAAGGATGTTTTTTTAGAACTTATACTAATTCCATGTTATCCAAAGTTAAACAAATAATAATAAAAGTTAAATAATATCATGTTTCGGTTTAAATGCACATTTATTTAATGCAAACTCTTAAAACAATTTTGTTAAAAGTATAAGCACCGATAATGTTGTAATAAAAAAGGTTTTGGGGGACCAGGTCAGGTCAGGCCAGTCCAGTTGGGTCGTTTAGTTTATTTTAAGAACGACTCAACAAGGGGAAGGCCATCGAAATATACAATAATAGAAATATGTCATAAACTAAGTTTAAAAAAATAACTAAATATAAACTTTGATTGTTTAATAAAAATAATAAAGTTTTCAGTCCTCTTCTTTATAAGAGATCCAAACTAATTCGGACTAAATTCAAGTCGAACGAAATGAAACAGCTTCAAATAGTACCTAGTTTTCTAAATGTTAGTAATATCATTTCGAAATATATCAATTATATTTCTTTAGTTTTTTTTTTATTTATTTCTCTTTATTCTAACAGCAATAAATAGTTATTTAATATTCCTAAATTTCCCTCGAGGGAAATGTAACATGTAATTGTCAGCCGTATGTGCAACTTTAGAGCGGTTTGATTATTTCGAAAAATCCCTAATTAAACTAAAATGCAATTCTCATCTGTGTATTATACAAATGTTTCGTGATTTATCGATTAGAAATCACTAAACAGTGCCAACAAATCAACCAATCGTTTCATACGAATCGAACTAAACACACTAATAATTCAATAAAAAATATATATAAAATTTTCCAAGTTCAACAACACCAGCAAAAGTTTTTTTTTTTTAAATATATATTATTAATAACAAACGAAATGTACAATTATGATTGAAGTGCTTCAACATTCGGATAAAACGATTGTGCAATTCGTTCTTATTGGAACAGGGCCGTTTTGAATAGTATTGGCAAACGCTAACGTTTTTTTTTTTTTGATTTCGCGGGAATAAAATTTTGGAATGATTTAAGTTTGGAGTTTTTTCAGTTACGCTCTTTTTTTGTATTAACTAAACATATTCTGTTGTGTAGCATCATTTTCAAACTCACTCCAGGCGCTGTTCAGTTCCATGAAGATTAATTTTGCGATGTTTTCATGTTCTGTACCGCTATGCTGAAAAAATATACGAAATCATAATTTTAATGAGCTTCTATTATTTTAGTAATGTTTCTTATTAAATAAAACTTACTTTATCTGGATGAGATGCTAGACAGGCTTTCCTATAGGCTTTTTTAACATCGGCTGCGCTTACAAGCTGATGCATATCACACTTATTCCACTTTGCCCCATCCCAGAGTACCGTATGTACCGAACACAAAAGTGCCCTAATATTGGTTCGTTTGCCCTCAACCTAAAACATAACAAAATCAAAAATCACTACGTGTGAGGTGCGTTAAAATTCATTCATATTTACCCATTCTAAAATTTTGAGCTTTTCTGGATCCATAGTGAGAACCAGATCCTCTTTGCGCATTTCATTTATTGTCCTCGGGGAATTATCACGTTTCGACGCGAATTGATAACCCTGCGAACCCAATAAGTCACCAAACACATCCCCGGTTTTTGGTTTACCTACTTTTTGATCTGAAATCCCACCAAAATAAATAAATACTTAATCAACATCAACAATTAAGTTTTAATCACTCCACTGTGTATGGGTGTTAATTTATAATACTTACTAGGATCATTTTTATTGCTATTTATAACCGTATCAAAATGACTACGACTATAATCAGGCCTTAAGTCCGCTGCAGGTGATCTAGCTTGGTGTATGGGTGTGGTTTGTGCGTTCGCAGGCGTGGCTTGGTGTATGGGTGTGGTTGGAGGCACTCGGTGTGGGGAGTGGCCACCATCCGACGCGGCTGAGTTGGGAGAGCTTTGCCCGGCTGCCCAACTCGCTGATAAATTACCTAAACACAACTTTTTTCAAAACAAACCCTATCGAGTAGCGGATGACATAATAACAAAATAATATAGGAAGAAGAGACAAGTAGACTAGAGGTTATTTACCGAGATCTGCAAACAAATCTGTGGGTTTGCTCTGGGGTGCTTCACTGCTTTTAGCCATGGCCGGATTAGATGTGGTGTGATTCATCGGTTTGATCCCTGCACCCAAGTCAGTCCAACCGCCCAATAAATTATCTTTATTTTCGTTGGAAGATGCAAATGGATCGAATATTAATGGGGCGTTTCCGCTGGTTTTATTTGCGGAAAAGTCACCGAAACTCGCATCGCCAATAGGGCACGAGGTGAAATCACCGAAACTATCAGCACTCGTGTCACCGAAGCCGCCCAGCAAATCCACGTTGGAAGAACTTGCCGTTTTCTTTGGTGTTGAATGTTCAGCAAAGCCTGCGCTTAAGTTCAACAGATCCAC
This sequence comes from Nebria brevicollis, assembly GCA_944738965.1. Taxonomy (NCBI): domain Eukaryota; kingdom Metazoa; phylum Arthropoda; class Insecta; order Coleoptera; family Carabidae; genus Nebria; species Nebria brevicollis. The sequence continues at coordinate 714,474 of OX122909.1, read as the reverse complement.
AGCTTCTTCAAGATTTGTTGATTTCTCAAGTACCTTAGTTTTAGACAACATTAATATACAATCTAATATTATAAATGATTAGATTAATAGACATATCCCTAACAAGAAATAAACAATACAAGTAGAGACTAGTTTTAATTTATTTAATCGATTGATCTTTTATTATGCTCAGCTTAATAGACATATCCCTAACAAGAAATATATATGATTATCTTATTCAATAAAAATTAAAATGATGTAGAAAAAATATTTAAAAATATAATTCAACAATATAGTAGCGTTTAAGCACATATTAAACCAAAGAAATCAACCTCTTGATCCAAAAACCATAAATTGAATAACATCCTACCGTAACTTCTGGATCAACCGTCATAATATTAACAGCTTTGGGTGATGGAGGTGCAGGCCTATGGGGTCTCTCAGGTCGTTCAGGAACCTTAGGCGTCACCTTTTTCTCCGTGCTTGCAGGTTTACTAACTAAATCATACAAAACATCTCAATCCCAAACATCCGAATTCAACAACAATGAAAAAACTCACCAAAAGTATCAACAGTCTCATCCATTTCAACCTGCGACGAAAAGATACAATTAGGGCTCCGCTTTGAGGTGTCCGTAAACCAGGGCGCTGGTTGCGAAGGCCGACGCTCTGAATCCGACACGAACACACTCAAAGCCGCCTGGAACCGGTCCTGGTAGTGATCATGGTTTTCGATCAATTCATCCAGTTCAGATTTCACGAACTTCAACAACGTTTCCTCTTCGCAAATAAACCCAGTGTGGAATTGCAATTGGCAGATTTTTATCCCCGTTGGTTTACCTTGATTCATAACACCACCTAAGTTGTGACGTGCGTGGTACACCACCACACATACGTCACCGCACACGTTTGTGTTTAATGGTATAACACACTTAGGAATGAATTATATAACATTAATAATAGAATATAATCGGGAATAGGGTTGGTTACAATACCTTCCCTTCTGCAAGATTGAATAAACGCATACGTTCATAATCTAATAACGTAGACATAACGCAACGTTCACCACTGTAAACCTCGACGTAAGGTCTGCAACCATCTCTAACCTTAGTAAACAACGGAACCGGTTGTAGAATGACTTGCACAAGTGTAACCGGTTTATGATGCGGCAGTAACGACTCAGAATGGCGGGAAATACCGCGTACTATATCCGATAAATAGTATAAATACCGCAATTCAGACGGACGCATTTGGGGCGGCTGTCGTTTTACAGCAAACATTTGCAATGCGTCTTCAGGAACAGTGAAAAGTCCAGCGTAGATTAACAACGCGCACACAAGCGTTGCTGATGTTGCTTTTCCATCCTAAACGAAATGAATTCAAACAAACGAAGGAAATTCTTAAATTAAAACTACTTACAGTACAATGTATAACGACAACATTGCGACTATCGCCATCTAGGTATTGGTATAAATCTTCCACCATTTGGTACATAGAGTTCAACAGTGGCGCTCTATGGCACGGTGGGAACGCGAACCCGCAATCGACAACGCGTGCGGGCCCGAAACGCGATTGGTAACCCCGCCCAGAGACATTATAAATCGAGTAACGCGGATGCCGTGAATCCAAAAACACTTTAACGTCATCGACATTATTCGTCCTATACGCCGATTCTAGTCCTTCGGACGGAAACGGCATCACGAGAATCCGCGACGTAATGTAACTAATATCTAAATCGGATCGAGTGATTGTTCTAACGAAACGATCACAAATTACGAATTGAATCGTTTATATGTCGAGCGAAATACTTACTGTTGCATCGTTTGCATCACTTTAGAACTAGTGTCTTTTAAGTTCTTCAAGAAACTACCCGCCCCGCCTTTAAACGAACTGAACAATCCACCGGATTGTTGTTTGATGTCAGGCGGTCTTTGTGGTTGGACGGGGCGTTGTTTCGCTGGTGGAGGTCGCTGTGGAGGCGGAGTCCGTGAGTGGTTGACGGGCACAGGCGGGGCTGGTCGCTGCGGCGGAGCTTTAGGTGGGATGTGGTTTGGAGATGAGTTAAAATCAGGGGAGTCTGGCGTTGAGTTAGGGATTTTTATTGGTAAATCTAACGGGGTTCTTAAGCTAAAGTTAGATGATTCAGAAATGGCGGCAAGTCGATCTAACACTCCAGACACGCTTAAACGTTGCGAGGGGTTTACTTGTAAGCAACCACCTAAAATTGTCTATGTAGTAGTTGTGGTTTAATTATGCGATGTTGATGACTTACGTATGACGTCATGGAATATACCATATTTGGAGTCGCCTGTTGGTAGTGTATAATTACCGTTAAGTATCCGTAATTTAGCGCCGTCTTCGAAAGGGTGTCTCATATAACATAACGTATATAAAATACAACCAAGCGCCCACGCGTCTGACGCAGGGCCTACTTGGTAATTACTCCAAGTATCTACCATTTCAGGCGCACGGTACATAGGCGTGGTAAACCGAGCCATCTAATCAAAACTTATATAAATTGAGGTTATAAGTCGTTTATCAAATAAAGTATACCGTATCTTCTAGCATCGAGCGTTGCCCAGCGCTCCACGTGACGTCTGGTTGGAATTGTACTATAGTTGCGGACCCAAAATCGCATAATTTAATATTACCATCAGTGCCGATGAGTAAATTCTCCATTTTCAAATCGCGGTGCGTGATCGCCGGACTCTGTGCGTGCATGTGTTGGACAGCGCGACATGTTTGGTATAAAATACAACAAATCTTATCTGGATCGAACGGCGCGGTTCGCTGTTGTAAAACTTCGACAAGTGACCCACCTACATAGTATACATTGAATATACAATTCTGAATTGATAAACAATTTGTGTTAATTACCAGTACAAAGTTCCGTTAACAATAAATACTCAGCCATGCCATGAGTGGTTTGTGTTTTATCGATAAACGAAGCGGAAATATATTGTATGATATTTGGGTGGCCAGAAATTTGTTTTAAAATATTTATTTCTTGTAAAATATTCGTTTTGGCCTCCTCATCCGCGGCTAAGAGTCGCTGAAATATTTCAACACATATTGAATCGTATTCAATGACATATAAATTATAATCTACTCATACATATCAGAGTTAAACACTGATAAATCATATTAAATTACCACTTGTAATCGTCATTCAAATATCGAATTACAGGTTAGATAGAAAATGAAATCGCTTACTTTGAGAGCAAATTCCTTGCCCGATGCAATGTCCTGGGCGGCGAAAACGATTGCAAAACCACCTAAATAGACAATCAATCAACAACCATTGCGCGAAAAATCGATTTCAATACGAAAATACCTTCAGCGATCACTTTTTTCACTCGCAATTTCACCGTGCCTATCTCGACGATTTGACCCACGAAACTATTGTCAATTTGGCCATTGTTCGACGAACTAAAGTACTCAAACGCCGATTTAAACAAATCACTCATTTTGATCAATTTGTTTCGATTTCCAAAACGTTTTAAACCAAGTATTTAACCATTTCTTTTATGTGACTGACAAGCCACTTTAGTTGTGCAGCTGTCAAACATCTAGGGGAATTTACCAACAACAAAAGTCACTAGATTCTCAAATTTACTCAAAATCCTAATAATAATAATTGACAAATAATTTATAACAAATACACATTTAAACACTAATCAACAATAACAATTAAATCTAGCGTTTAATATACGAATAAAACAAATCAGCGCCGCCACTGGCGATAATTTAGGGATTAAACTCAATAAATAAATATTAAAAAAATCTAAATAATCAATATAGATGAAACGTAAGTGAGGAATTTGTATTTATAAGCGTGTAAAATAGTGAAATGTATGTGCAAATAGTGTACAAATGTAGCGGTAAAGTATTGATTATTTTGAACGGGTAGTAGGATTTTTATGACAGTGACAGTTCGTACAACATGTCAAATCAATCGCCGTCATCAAGTCTAAATCGCGTTCTACCCAAAAATGGCCAGTTAATATTCGAAGAGAAACCTGAATTAATAATGTGCAAACCGCGTTTGATGCCACTGAAGAGTTTAACGCTGCAAAAACTGGAGAATATGCAAAAAGAAATCAAAAGCACAAACTTGCCATCCGGAGACAAATAGTTCGATTACGATTTGTGTTATTCGCTAGTAAACATGAGTGTAGGACCGTTAATAACGGAAATAGTGTTAGCGTTTGTTGTAGCTGCAAGTATTTTGTATCGATACGGTAACTGGTTTCGCCACCATATATTTGTGACATTATCGGTACTCTTAGCGTGGTATTTTAGTTTTTTAATCATTTTCGTGTTGCCTTTGGATGTTAGTTCTGTAAGTAGTACTCCATATAATATTTTCTACACCTAGTTGTTGTTTTATTACACTTTTACGTCATTAAACAAACAGCAAATGCCTTGAACTTTTATCTCAAATGACAGCTAACAAGTTATCACAGCATGCCATGGGTAACCATTTACAGCACAAGTTAAACTAATAGTTCGAATCTCTAAGATTAAAACACATACAAATTAGCTTTAAATGTGTAAAGTTTACTGTTTGAATCTAAATATTTAGTTAAAAAAAATGCATGTTTTTTTCTAGTATGACTAATAAAGTGTACATTTCTTATATATATACTATTTGTAGACTGTTTTCCGACAATGTATCGAAGACAACATTCACTTCAATGCGAGCGATATTGCGAACTCGACAGTTGTGCCGACGTTATGCGAGGAGCCTTGGAGTAATGTGCCAGAAAATGTATTCCCAAATTTATGGAGAATCGTTTACTGGAGTTCACAATGCCTCACATGGTAATGCCTACTACTTAAAGTGTTGTTACATATATATATATGATGTTTGATTTATTTTAGGCTTATTATGCCTATGATGCAATCTTATATAAAAGCAGGCGATTTTACAGTACGCGGCAAACTCAAATCGGCGTTAGTCGACAATGCGATCTATTACGGATCGTACTTATTTATTTGTGGCATTCTACTCATTTATCTAGCTCTTAAACCTGGTATTCATCTAGATGGGTATGTAATACACAAAATCGATATATTTTTATTCTAGAGTAATTTCGAAATAATATTGTAGACAACAAATAAAAGCGATAGCTTCCTCAGCGAGTAACACCTGGGGGTTGTTCCTACTAGTACTCCTACTAGGCTACGCCCTCGTCGAGATTCCTAGAAGCTTGTGGAACAGCTCAAAACAAGGTTACGTGTTGAGTCACAGTTACTTCAAAGCAGCAAAGCTCAGTTCGGATAAATGTGAAGCGGAGGAAACGGTTGACGATATTTTGGAGTCGTTGCAAGCGGTTTCAGTTGCAATTCATCCCGGGCATGTGTTGTACGAGCATTTAGAAACCATTTTGCAAAAGGTTCCGATTGAGCTGAGGGACCGGATGAGTCGAAGACAACTGCCTGAAGATACACAAGCCGATGCGCCCACTGATAAAGCGTTGATTCGTCTACACAGACAAGTAATACCGCGGAAAAACTATATAAAACAACTGTAAAATGCGTTTGCGAATTTTAGGTCATCAAATCGTTGCAAACACTCCAAAGAACTGAAACGCAATGGAATATTTTAGTGGAGAAAATATTCGATTTGGAAGATATACATAAGAATCAAGTGTCTAGGGATCACAGGTTTAAACATACGTTTCAAAAGAATCGTAATTCATGCGTTCGCATTTTATATAACCCTACTTTAGGTACGTACAAGTAATCGATTGATTGCGTAATATACTAAATGTGTATTAATATTCTAGAATGGTATTGCAAGTGTGTATTACACGGTTACTTACAAAAACTTTTAGCTATTATTTGCGGAGTTTTAAGCGTCGCTGTTGTGTGGTCAGAAGTGACTTTTTTCAATCAAAGTCCTGTTTTATCAATTTTCGCAAAAATTGTCAACGTAGCGAAAATTAAATATGAATATTTAACTATTGAGGTTAGTTAAATATACTAATTTACAATTTTATAAGTCGAAATAAAATCCTATTCTAGATACTATCAACAGTAATCATCGCCTATTTGTGTTATTGCGCTTATTCAACAGTACTAAAAATTCGCGTATTGAACCTATACTACTTAGCACCACACCACCAAACCAACGAATACAGTTTGATATTCTCTGGCATGATGCTATGCCGCTTAACGCCACCGATGTGTTTGAATTTTTTGGGGTTAATCCACATGGACTCGCATGTAATTAAAAACAAAGTCATGGAAACGTACTACACGCAAGTGATGGGTCACATGGATGTGATTTCCATCATTTCCGACGGCTTTAACATATATTTCCCGATGCTAATCCTAGGCTTTTGCCTAGCGACTTATTTCAGTTTGGGTTCGCGGCTATTATCACTATTAGGTTTTCAACAATTCGTTGGCGATGATGAACTAACCACTGATTTAGTAGATGAGGGCCGTGAATTGATTAAACGAGGTAATTTCAATTAGTATCTGTACGTATGAGATTGATTGGGTGTTTTTGGTTAGAAAAACGACGAAGACAACGCGCTGAAGAATCAGTCACACGGCGACGAGAATTCCAGGATCGTTTCAATACAGGCAACCGATACCGAACCATGCGTAATAGTACCGATACAGGTTTAAATTACATTTAAAGTACTTGAATAAATTAAACATAATGGGGTTTACAGTGCGACCACATCGGGACGAATCTAGGGATTCATCGCGAGCCGGTTTGTTACGGTCTGCAGAACCATTGGATTATTACGCAGGCACCAAATTCGCTACAGATGAAATCGACACTCGATTACCAGGTAAACATCACATATATCAATGATGACGTTATTCTTAACTTTGTAACTCTTTGTAGGTGACGCGATGCAAGATATAGATGCACGTTTTGGGGCAAGCACGCGCGATATGATCAATGAACGGTATACTAGTTCACGAAACGTGAACAACTACCAAGGTGATGACAGCTACGAGGTGTTCCGGTCTGGTAGGGTAGGCCCGCCACCCCGAGGTATTTTCGACGACGTATAACTCCAAATGGACTGTTAAATTTGAGTTTATAACCTGAATAACAATTTATTTATTCCGTTAATAAACGATTTTAAAAACTTATTTGTAACTAAACGGGTTGTATTTATTTAATTTTTTAACTAGTCTTTTTAGGGATGAATCGGTAAGGAATTGCATATTATATATATAGTCTTACTTAAATTAATGTAGTCAATTATAATAACCAAGTATTATGAATGTTGGTTACAAAAATGGTGTACGCCGGGGAACATTGGGTTAATAATATAAAATAATTAGAGAATTTTGTATGACAAGACTTATAATAATCGTAGTTTGTGATTTATAGGAAATAAAAACGTAATAAGGATTTATAAAATCAGTATGTTATTATTATTTAAGTTTATATGAATCTAGTATTTATATTACTGTATTATTATTTCAATATGTAAAACACTTTTAGACTAAAAGCATTGTTGAGTTTGTCATAGAAATAAAGGCACAATATTAAGAAGCAATAGAGTTTTATTTATAATAATAAACATTCCTATATAATAACAAAAACATTAGGATAAATTATCTCTATATATATAAAAAAGATATTGCTAATTTCTCTACTCTCTTTAACACTAAAAGGAACGAAAATTTACTTAAAAAATATATATATTTTTTTAGTAATCTTTGTTAAAACTTACAAAAATACAATTTGTGATTGCAAACTAACTATATAAAAAATATAAAAGCCCAACTAAAATGGCAAGATATCGAATAGAATTTGATTACCTAACCTATCTTTGTAAGACCTAACTAATTGTTTTGAGAATTTGATTGTTGCATTTAAAAAATGTATAGAAAGAGTGTGTGTAATTTTTTTATAAATTTATTTTTGAGTATAATTGGTGTAAAATTTAATTTGTAGCATTTTGGAATTTATTTTAAAATTTGATTGTATGTTGTGAAACCAAGCCGAAAATACAGGGACGGCTTCAAAAACTACTAGGCCCCTTTTATATCAAAACACATATCTAAATAAAATACTAATAAAATCATTTAATTTGATAAAAAATAATTAAACATAATACGAATAAAAACAAAATGGCGCCAAAGCGTTTAAAAATCCCTGTTCAAGCGTAATATATAATATAAAATGTAATAATAGCTAAAACAAAGAACGCCAGTGTATACGCGATTGTAATCCTAACAATTTTTTTATGCTCCGAAATTCGTACCCGTATTTTCTCATTATCCGCATCCTCGTCCTCTTTCAACAATAACGGTTCTAAGATCGGAAATGAACGCGCTAACCGAATGTCCTCAAGACTCCTGACTTTAAAACGTGACTCTTTTTCGTTTCGTTTGCGCGATAAGAGGATTTCCTCGAGCTCGTGCACGGATAACGATGACAAATGTAAATGTTCACGCGTTTCTGGTTCGCGCATCCGTAACTTAACCGGCGTGATTTTATCGAGGTCACTGTTACTCGCCCAAATCTTACCGAAACGTTTTTTTCGCGATTTCCCACAGGAAATACGGTTTGACAGCTCCTCGAAGCGTTTAACTTCGAAATATTGCTCATACGCGTCGCTTAAGTTGATTTGAATTAGGGGTTTATAATCGCGAAATGCGGCGCAGTTGCTTTCGCTTTTTTCGAAACATTTGGCACGAAACGCGGCTATATTCATATCAAAGTCGTATTGAACATACAAACTCTTCAATATGGCGGCGTATTCAATGGTTTTTTTCACCTCGAATATAGATAAATGTGGGATTTTAATTAGATTTTGATTTTTTGTATAATCTTGTTCATCGAAATAATAACCACATACTAAAATATTATTTTCTAACTGCGTAAAATCGGGCAAGTTTTTTAAAACACCGTTTAATGATTGATTAAATTTAAAATACAAATCGGAATACACGATCGGATTGTATAAGTGCTCGAAACCGGAACCGGTAAAGTTCAATGGGTCACTGTACCGGAATTCTTTAGCGATCACTTCGCCGTGTCGTTGTCGTTTACGAATCTCAATACTATCGGATGATCGGAATTGTTTTCGCGGTGATAACATGCGATATAATTTCGAGTCGCGAAATTTCGCGCTCTTTGTCGCGCGCGTTAACGTTTGCAAATCTTCTTCGCTAAAGTAATGGGGATAGTTACTGAATCTAGCGTGTCTTTTCGGGGGCGATGCCCCTTTGGGGCGTTTATGCTTAAATATAGGGGATTTTTTCGGCGTTTTTCGTTGTTGTGAAGGCGAAAGACACGCTCTGTTAAGTCAGTACTCGGTTCCAAGTAGTATTGGGTCTTTTTCTTCCAGTTTTTGTAAATCGTAAAGGACCTAATTGGGGTTAAAACAATTTATGGGTGGTTTTTATGCAAAAACCGTGCGGTTGAGTGCCGAATTAAGCTTCATATTTAATACAATTAGCGTGCAAAGGTGTAATGCACAATTATATATATAGTCTGATACCCTTTTACCGTTAGGTGTAGGGTAATGCACAATTATCATTTATTAAAATATCTATTGATTTTAAGTTAAACTACTTATATTTTCTATAGAACATAAATATAAAGAGTTGCCTATGTGATTGAATTTAATCAATTTATATATTTAAAATTAAATAAAAATGATAGATTTTAATACAAATATAATTTAAAAGACTTGCATTTAATTTAAATTATGCATAACAATTTTATATGGCTCATAAAGGTGTTTATTTTTATAATTGAGATTCGAAGGTACTAAGCTATGGTGTCATTGTGGCTGAAAACTGTCACAATATTAAAATAAATTATATTTTTATATTTTTAACCGATTTCGATACAAAAACATGTTAAACGACTAGTATTTAATAAAAACAATTCCCTATCCTCAATTTCCCTAAGATTTAATGCCCAGAAACCATAAATTCCTGTCATATGTCTGTAGGTTATGATGCGATTCCCGTGATGCTATACACAAATTATATGTTTTAAAAGCACTTACCTCGAGAATACTGGCCATACTCCACGCCTGAGTTCTGCAACTTCCTGCACAATACTTCCCATCAGTGTTCGTCAGTTCTGGTAGTCCTCGCCATGCAGACGTTTGCAGTTCGGTGAAATGCCGCGAGAGGATCGCTTTCGTGCTGGCAACCGTGCGTCTAAGTTCACCATTCTCGATAGAGAAATGGAGACGCGCTCTTAAGAAATATCCCAAAGGCCACAACCACTCCTAATAAACACAAATACTCTCAATTTTTATTTCCCCATTTCGTATTTGTTTTTAATGCTTACAGGTCCTTGATGATAGTTGAACCCATGAGCGATCTTTGGGTCATTAGAATCATTTGAATTATCATAATCACCACAATATGCCCAATCTTTCGGGTCCAGTGTCTTCATACCAAGAGGCCCTAAAATGATCTCTTCTGCTTGCTTTAACGCAACCCAAGCATGTTGCGGATTAAACAATTCTGGAGCCTACGTAATTTATTTCAAATAATTAGAAATTCGTAGGACTTATACGTAAACGAACTTACAGCAACCATAGCTATCGGGAAATTGCATCTGAGTTGGTAATCAGACCATTGTTGACTAGCTCCGAAACAATCTTTATAGATTCCTCGCCGATGGACTAAATCTGGGCGTTTTTCTGTGGAAATCGGGACAGTATTCACCCAAAAACATTTCTCAAAATTCATTTGAATCTTATCCATCCACTGTCTAATAATACGAAAATAAAAATTGATTAAATATAACAAAAACCAAATCCATATTTTATAAAAATAAAAACTCACTTGAAACTCCAAGTTGTGATAGTGCCATCCCGATGTTTCCTAGTAACGCCTTCGAACGGATATTTATTTATTGAATACAATTCCGCCAACCAGTTCAACGTTGATTTACACAATCCAACTAATTCTACTGCGGAACCATCGCGTGGCGTCGCCGGTTTACCGCGATTCCCCGCCTTTTCCGAACTGCCCATTTTGTCCATCCACGTGCCGCAATTCGATTCATTGCCCCCCAATACAAAACCAGTCTCGGGGTGTACCCCAATTTGGTTATTAAAGCCCCGATCGCTCATGTGCGCGTCAATTGAGCGACCAGCGTTCCTTTCCCTAAATATCAAACCTTGGAAATGAATATTGAGCGACTCTTGGATTACGTCGTGTAATGGTTGGTCCTAAATCGAATAAATTTGTAGATAATAAAACAAGAAATCTTTGTAATTTTATTAAATCTAATTATATTTATTGCGTAAAAAAACGCTTTCGATATAATTAAATATTTTTAATATGAATAACGCAATGTATATATGTATTGTGGGTAGTCCGCGTACGGGCGTTTAAATAATAGATTTTATGGAGCTTACTACTTTTCCAGGCTCTAGCGCTGGTGAATCATCAGATGGATACAATCTGGAGACTTTTTCCGTTAAGATATGCACGCCATTTGGTGCTTCTTTAACGTAACACTGGATACAGTACAACCACCACCAAATTGCGTCGCGACAATTAAACCTACACCATTAAAATTCATTTAACAGTTATTACAAAATAAAAAAAATCAAATAAATTTTCTATATTAAATAATTTGCGATAATAAACGAACCTTGCATTTTTACCACCATCTAACAAATTAGGTATCAGTCCATGTCTTAGGCATGCAGCGTACCCTAGAATGTGGAACCGGGCCTCATTGTATCTTCCAGTTAGAATGAAGAGACCCCGTAGGGCTATGAAGGTGTCTCGACCCCAGCTGCGCATGTACCCCACGGCAAAATGTGGTAAACCAGCCGATAAAGTTAAACTGGCCTGTTCCAATTCACCCCGATCGTTCTTCCAACGTTCTGGAAGTGGTGGGTTTAGATTCGGCGACAAGATTGGTAGACTAGCGGTTTTTATGAGTGCCCCACATTGTACCGAGCCTAAGGCTAAGCCTCTTACGAAAGCGGAGCCTTGTTTTACGAAACTATTAACAAAATTGTAAATATGTGAAATGAATAAAAAATATATATATATATATTTCAACTTACTCTCCCATTAAGTTGTAACATTGTTCGATTAGTAATAAGTACGTTCCAGTGACGATAACATCAAAATAACACGGGATTAAATATCTAGGAATGTCTTTTAAGAATTTTAAATTAGTATCCAACCATTGGCCAAGTTCTAAAGTGCCCTGATCGACTTTTAAACGTTGCCAAATATAATCTAAAAGACACAATTGAATGAAAAATAGTTTAAAATCTAAATACAATTAAAATTACCAATCATCCAATTACCATCGCGTAAATTATTACACAATGGATGCCCTAAATCATTACTAGACCGTATTGTAGCTAACAACGAAATAAAACCTAGAAATAAACATATTAAACCGTATCTAAGCAGCGTAAACACCTCAAGTTACCTTGTAAGCCGCAATAGACTAAAGGACCGAAATTTGGGATGTTATAGACGCCCAATCCTTTACCATCATCACGTTCTTCTTCATCACATCGATACAAAGCGCGATTCAATGCAACGAGATCCATTCGACTCACAATATTCAATAGAGTCTGATCCATACTGATTGGATTCGCGAAGCTTGTGATGAGTTCGCGCAGTTTTGTAATTGAATCCAATATATGTTTGTGTAAATTAACGCGTATTGCTACAACGCTTCCGGGTTTGAAATTCTTGAAATGTAATTGCAATATGTTCGGATCACCCGATTCGATTTGATCGAAAACATCTGACTGGTTAAGCTTGATGTTTTCTTTGATGTCGATTTGGAATTCGGATAAACCGTTAATGTACTTGTCATCTTTTTGATAGTTTTTAAACTCAGAGTATCTGTTACCCCCTGACTTTGCCGAGCTATGGACTAGTGATGTTTCTAGAATAATTTCTTCTAGGACCCCATCGACTTTCAGTGGTTTTATTTCGCGTTGGCAATTGGCGGAATTGTGGTTTGGATGCGAAAACGCGGTGAACGCTACCAAAATAACGCTTTTATGCGATTCGGGACAATGTCGCGTTACAGCGACAATATCTTGGTCTATTTGGTCAACAAATACTTGAGTGTAACCTTCCATTCCTAAGTAGTAATGGAGTTTATTTAACGCATTTTTAGCGGCGATTATTCCGGATTTGTGGGATACAAATTTGTTGTTGTTCAACAGTTTTTTATCGCTTTCCGTCCATTCAGTGTATTCACGACTCTCATCAACTACATGAATCTTAAACATTAAAAATACCGCTAATTTAGACAAGTTTGGATTCAAATTAAAAGAAATATAGAAATTGCACTTACATGATGTGGAACTAGTTCATCGTAGCCCCGATTAGAACCACTAGCGCAACAAGCCATCGACACTAAAGCAGCGCTTGGTAACAAATCAAAAACAGATCGTTTCGAAATAGGACTGGGATTATCATGAGTCAAATCCATGAATAGGGCATGCGCCACTGAAGGCACCAACGGGCGACAGCTCGGTTGGTAAAAACCCCCCACCGGAACCCCCCCATAACGGTAAACCAACCGTCCTTCTTCGTGAGAGTCCCAAGCTGACATAGCTTCCCTAATCAGTGAAGTTATACCGAGGCGATTAACGAAAATATTATCCTTTTGGTCTGAGTTCGTGAAAAGTTCTGCAACCACATATAAATCAGGTCGGATTTTCCTGGCAGCATCGAGCATATATTCCGCGACTGTAATCGGTGTAGAATGGCAATTATCTAGACGGACGCCATCGAAAATCTGCGCAGTTTGTTCCACGTATGTCTGCATGTGTTTCCACAAAAATGGACAATCTTCTGGTTTTTCACCGTAGCGCAGCTTAACACTATCACCCCAAGCGATCAACTCGCGGCGAACGTACACATTTGAATCAGACGCGGCGAAATTCTTCAACGGATCCGCGTCCATCACCCAACCGTTATGGGCCATCAAGTACTTACCATCCTGTCCATACATCAAGTGTTCAAAATCAGGGAGACTAACCGGCGATCCATGATCTGTAAAATATCTAGAAACAACCCCAATTGGAAAATTAATAAAACAAAAAAACAATGAACATTCACCTAGGAACCAATGGATTTTTGACCGAAACTTCTTTGACCTTAGGCCCGTCATCTTGGACTCGAAAATATCGAATACTCGCTAAACAATTTTCGACAGCAGCTGTAAGATGACCATAAACTTCATCGTACGCGATTTTATTCAATTGCTCCAGTTTCTTTTTAAACTCCTCCGAACACCGTTTCAAGCGTGTGTCTTCATCGAAACAATCAATTCTATAAACATTATAGACTCGAAGAGCTAATTCTATGTCCACAGAGGCTCTTAATCGGCGGTATTGGGTATCACGGATCAATTGCAGCTCTTCGGTTTCATCCGGCAAGCCGGCAATTGGCGGAACGCGATTACGCGCCAACGCAAAGAAACTTTGCGCCAATTTATTCGTATCGCACAAATACATATCGGGAATATTGAGTTTTGGGAGTAACTCTGTTAATAAAATGTGTCGAATCGCCTGAATATACATGAAAAACAAATTAAATCGTACACGTTTTTGGATTTTATAGATTTTAATACTCACATTAAGATGATCTTCTGTTTCGACGCATGACGGCACCCCGTTTGCTTGCCAATCGCCGCGCTCTACTGCTAGCGTAAATAAATGCAATAGTGCATCGAATAGGTAGGCCGGACGTAAATGGGGTGAATTAGAACAGTTGTAAGTGCATTCCGGATGTTCTTGAAGCCATTTACTTTCATTTGCCGTATGGTTTAAAACAATATCACATATTGACGTAACCTTCCAGTCGTTACGCATTTTCGTGATGAGTTTCTCAATATTTGAGAAAGATATCTCAGAGTTACCATCGTTAAACAACGAGTTTAATTTAAGTTGATCGCTCAAACTGTAGCAAGAATTAGATAGGCCCAATTGCTATAGTAATAAATTTCAAAAATATTTATTATTGTTCAAATTTAATTCGTTTTTCATCAAAACTTACTTGAACTGGTGTAAAATGTATCATATTATAACCGGATTCTTTAGTAACTTTTAATTTATTTTCCCAAGTAGAAAACGGCCCCAACTGTTTGGCAAGCACTGTTTGACACTGGATACAATCTAAAGGCAACTCCTCGTTTTTACCATATTTTAAAATGGGATCAACAATAAAGAATCCTGATCCTTGAGGACCACACATTTCCCTAAATTAATTTACAACTTAATACAAAAATGCGCTCAATAAAATGGCGACTTTTCATTGGTATATCAGCCAGTATTACACTATAGATTCGCATTCTTAAGACAAAAATCAACTTACGTTTTCTCGTAAATGAAGTAATAATGGAAACTCCCAGCTTTCCGTGCTTCTACCTCACAATAAGCGGACGTATCATCGAAATATTTACAACCCTCATCCTGGTACCAAGGCAGAACTCGATACTGATTTCGCACGAATTCCTCATCCTTTTTCGTTGAGTACTCATCGCCTAACAGCGGATAATTCGTGTATATGTGTACTTTTCGCCCGTATAGGGACGGGCCTAGGCGAAATTGTATGATCCAATTTTTCTCGATGCGAAACAACGTCGAATCTAAGTGCTCGTTGTCGTTAAGCGTCAAAACGCGAATTTCCGTCGTGCGTAACGAGTCGCTTGACGGCATTTTACGATTTCTTATATTTGGTAATAACGAATATACGCGAACGGGTAAACTGCAAACTAGCGATGGTATCCACGCGATTTTATATATTACATTTGATTTCTTTGTCGATTTATTCAATTTCGGTTTTAATTGTTTTTGTTTTAAATCTGTTAATGGTGGAAAATGTTCATGTTGCGTTTCGATTGCTTCAATTCTAACTGGTTCGAGTTTAAGTGGTTCCAAGTCGGTGAAATCTGTTTGTGTTGTTTCAATCACATCGAATTTATTCGTTTCAGTTGTTGTATTAATTTGCTCAACTTTTAGTTGAACTGTAGGCTCTAAAGTCTCCACATTGGTTTCGGTGTCTTGTTCTGAAGATTGTTCTGGTTTTTCTTGTTTATCGTCCCCAGTGACCTATAAAAAAAATGTCGAAATCTATTAAGAGACTCTAATTTAAAACAGGGAAAAAATAGACGCGCAATTTTTTTTGCTAGTTTATTTCTTAATTAATTTGTGGGATTAAATGCTAATTATATATAATAAAATTAAAAAATGTTAATTAATAGGAAAAAATACAGTAAACAATGAAAAATAATCAAAATATTCTTACTATTTGATTTCGGATCATTGCTGTTAAAATTCTGTATAAATTTCGCAAAATTTCGTACATAAACTTTGAGTGATAATAAATGAGAAAACTGATTATCATGTAGTTATTTGAGTGATAAAGTTGTGATTTTGCGTTTGAAAATATTTACCTCAACATTAGCGACCGAACAAACCAACTTATAATGCAACAAAGTCGCGCGACGATGTCTTTATAAACGCGACAAGATCTCAACCGTGACATTTCTTACGAAATATAATACTTACAAGTTTCTTAACGTTACAACTTTTGTATAAATTCAAAGCATACACAATAAGCAGCCCTATTGTATTACTATAGACAGTTTCTGTACACTGTCTGACAAAATCAAACAAACTCAACATGTTTTGCGATGCGAAACAGATTTTTAACACAAAAATTAACTACAATCCAAAGTGAAACGACGCAACGTCGTTTCCTTTACGACTTTAATTGAAATAAATCAAAAAGACACAAAAAAAACGATTACGATGCAAGTATGAAAAATCAAATAATTTATCATTGGGTCAATAGGTCGATAAACGACCTTATACTTATATTAAATACAAATTAAAGCTATTTATCGCCAAATAAATACATAAATATAACCTAATCATCAGATATAAGAATCCCTGAATTGTCTACATAGTTTTTCGAAAATAAACAACTCTTAATTTATATAAATATATTTTAATTATATCTCACCTAATTGATTAATTTTTTAAACGTTAGATTAGAATCAAAACATGATTTTTTTCTTTGACCTTATTTTGGGCCGGTATGACATTTCAAGGTGACTTTGGAATTTCAAATGTGTTAAACTATTTAAAATATATTAAAATGACTTATTTTATTTCAATTTGTAATATGTATTCGTGTTAAATATTAAATTTAAGTGTATTTTACGAAATGTATTAATTTTTTAAATAATATAGACAGCGGCGTACATTTTATGATTAAATAAATAGGTGTAGTTTAATAATGTAAATTTAATAAAATCGCAATTGTATTGAATAGTTTATTGATAAATTGTAGTAGTAATGGTTGTGAATTTAATTTGAATGTTGTTGTAGTGTGGATGTGTTAAAACGAATAAAATGTGTAGCGCCGTTGGTTTGTTGGTGAATAAATAATGAAACGTATGGGATTAAAAATCCCTGATGCCCCCCATCAGCTGTCATCTATTTAGTAAAGGCATGTCAATCGTTGAATCAAAATCGAAAAAATAAATTCTCAAAATCACGAAAGTTATCTGTGGCTTTATCGACGATGAAACACGTAAAAATACGGTGTCTACGTGCCGGTACACGATAAAACGTCGCGATTCGTAACGAATTCGGTGCGGGCAAACAGATCAAGTGATTTTCTAAATGTTGTAATTATGAGTTCGGACGAGATGAAATTAAATGTAGGCGAAAATTGTGTGAACCGAATCGCGAATTGTGATTATAATAGTGATAGCGAGAATGTCGATGAAGAGGAGCGTAATTTCGAGGGCTCGTCGCGAATATTTAGTGTGGACAGTGTCGAAGATTTGAATAATTCGTGGGTGAACGATTTCGATTTGATGGACGAGACTTTGTGTTTTCACCGCGTTGATAGTGATCAAATTATTTACGAAACGAAGAAGAAACGGTATAAAAAAATCGGCAAATATATTATGGGGGACTTGTTGGGCGAGGGCTCGTATGGGAAGGTGAAAGAAATGTTGGATTCGGTTACGTTGTGCCGGAGGGCTGTGAAAATATTGAAAAAACGGAAACTACGACGTATTCCAAACGGTGAACAAAACGTACAAAGGTATTCCACATAACTTACCGAACGTTTTGATCCAAAGATCCACTTGAATAACGCCGACATATTCACATAACTGAAACCAATTATATTGATCAGTAAAATTCATTTTGTTTCTTTTTTTTAGAGAAATAAAACTACTTCGTGCCCTCAAACATAAGAATGTCATTAATCTAGTCGATGTTCTATACGATGAACAGAAGGAAAAAATGTATCTGGTGATGGAGTTTTGTGTGGGTGGACTCCAAGATATGTTGGAGTCAACGCCCCAAAAAAAATTCCCGCTCTCCCAAGCGCATGGGTATTTCACCCAACTAATCGACGGTTTAGAATATTTACATAGCAAAGGAATCATTCACAAAGACATCAAACCGGGTAATTTACTTCTAACATTGGATGGAACACTGAAAATATCGGATCTTGGTGTTGCAGAGGTTAGTTTTACTCCCATTTACAAACATGTTTCAACACCAAAATACGTTAATCATTTTCAAAATCACTATACTCCAGAAAAAAAAAATCTACATTTAAATAAATTAGGATTATGCATGTTTTCATACAATAATAGGGAATATTAGTAATACCTGAGTAAAAATCGTAAAAAAGCGTACACAATCACGAAAACTGCGAACGACAAGAACATGTTCGCCGCATGCCAAATCACGTACAACTATTGTGATAGCTAGTCGATTTAGGAGTAAATAAGTGTATTTTGTTGTTTATTATTGTGTAAAGGTCAACAGCTGATTTATATCATATGTATCGAAAACAATTATATTTAGGCTTTGGACACATTTGCAATGGACGATACTTGTTTCACTGGACAAGGATCGCCAGCTTTTCAGCCTCCAGAAATCGCTAACGGTCACGAATCATTCGCTGGTTTCAAAGTTGATATTTGGAGCAGCGGAGTTACCTTGTAATTACCCATTTATTGCTTTTAGTATCTAAAAATTAAAAATAAAACATTTATTTCTAGATACAATATCACGACGGGACAATACCCGTTCGAAGGTGATAATATTTATCGATTATTCGAAAATATCGGGAAAGGTGATTTCACAATACCACCCGAAATCGACGACCCACTACGCGAACTATTATTAGGAATGTTAACAAAAGACCCAACGCTTCGATTTACGCTATTACAAGTCAAACGACATCCGTAAGTCACTAAATTAATCACTCATACAGTACAAGTAACACTATAGAATCACATCTCTGAGATCGTTATTCTAATTTAGTTGGTTAAACCGTAAACCCGCTCGAACTTATGACTGTGTCCCAATTCCCCCACTGCGAGGCGACGAATTACATTCAATGACAGTGTTGCCATATTTAATTGACCATCATTACGAAATGAACAACAGCGATGGACAAAACACTCAATATTATACAGAACACGAATTAAATGGTAAGTGTTTTATATAAATACCAATAGAAACAAATTCACAATCCACAAATTAAAAAAAATCAAAAACCGGCGTTAAATGAAATTAAGTTGCAATGGTTACAGAAGAGCGTAAACAACACGACACCGATCAACAAGCGCACAAAAATGGGGGAGCGGCACAGGCCGTGGTGCAAACCTCGAAACGGAGGTGGCGCAAACCGATTTCTTGTATAACTGTTAAAAAATTGCCCGGTTGCAAACAATCGTGACAGTATCTGTGTTTGTTAGAGTAACCGTTCGAGTGCAACACGCTCAAAACGGTGCAATGGTTACATACTTAAAACAGAGCGCTACATATATTTCTATACTAAACAAACATGTTTATATACAATTTTTTTTTCGATTTATTTACACGAATAACACAAACAATTGTCGAAAACAACAATTTTTTTAATCATGAATAATTTATACATTTAGTATTTATCCATATATGTGAGTGGTTGTGCTCAGATTTCAACCTTTAAAACTGTTTGAGATGAAGTTTATTTTTGATATAACTAGGGCGGGGGGGAATTTTGATTAAACTAATAGTTAATTTATTTAAGTACGAATTTTTGGTTTTTATTTTTGTAGTTGATAAGGTTGAAATTTCGTAGCTCGTAGAACTATAGAAATATATGCGGACGCACTATAGATACTATTAATTATTGTATATTACTTATATTAAACAAATTTTTATTGTCAAATATGTTGTTATATATTTAGAGTGCCATAAATAAACAGAATGTGACGATAATTCAAAAAAATCACAAACAAATCGAACAGAAATAATTTAATTTGTAAATGGGATATTAAAAGAAAAAAAAAGTATTGTTTATTAAATGATTTCATGCATTTTTAATTCACTTACCCTTCTAAACAACAATATATACGTTTGTACTTTTGAAATTGCAATTATTTCAAAGGTAAACACTTAAAACTAACAACATACAGTACACAGTTTAACGAATAATTTTCAAATATATTTTGATAGTTGCGAGCCATTATTACACTATGGCTTCGCATCCTTGAAGTGATTTCGGGAATTTTTGGTAGTGTTTACTGCCCATCTTACATATACAATATTTATTCAATTATTAATATACAAGTATTTAAATAAATTACCAAATATCAATTAAATTTGGTATATTAGTACAATTATATATGTAAATATTTACACTTGTAAACGGATTTACGCCCCCCTTTTAGGAGATAATAAATAAACGTAAATTAGTTTCAAAACAAACCTAAACGATTCACTACGAAATGTAAATGAAAGAAATTTAAAATAATAATAAAAAAAAAAATTGTACTATTCGTTCCAGTATGTTGAGAATTAATAAAAAATAAACGTATGATTTCACATAAAAAAAACTGAAATTTCCATGCAAAATTCAACTAAAATTGATTTACGAGGTTATATAGCACATGAGACACTTTGCAACAATTTAAAATTACTTACTAATTATTAACACGTCATAACGGCGGATCGCTTATCGCGATTTTTACTTCTTGATATTGTGCGCGCTTTGAAATTCGCTGCGTTCACCAAATGCTGCAAGAAAAACACATATTGTCCCACAATAAAACACACAAATCATAACCTTAATATTTCTCTTTCAACACCCCCCTCCTACTATGTAATTAAATAAAAACCAAATATAGAAAAGGTCAATTCTAAATAATAAAAAAATGTTTTAGTTGTGGAAGGAAATATGACTCCCGTTGATCAAACATAACTGGCCCACATCACCCCCCCGCAGACATTTACGCGCACATGTATTATCCAAGCCTCAATTGTGTACTCGAAATTAATTAAAAACCGGATATAAAATCAAACTTACCCGTTCCAATTTGCTTTGTTTGACTTGAGCACCATCCGCGTATGTAATCCTAGCGCCAAGTTGGAAAACATCTCTGAGTAGCTCATTTTCGGCTAAATGTAGATTCAATCCAGAACCGAGTGTTTGACAAAGGACCTCGTACTGTTTCCGGCGCGACCAGCTATTCAAAATGAGTGCTTCTTGTCCGAAACGGACTTGGACATCAGAACAAGTATCTTCCTAAATCGATCAAATTACAAATCGACCGAAAAATCAACAATGTGACGGTAACTAACCTCAATGTAGTGTAGAATATCTCGAAAGGTGGCACGTTGTTGTTTCCTGTCTTTTTTGGCGCGATATTTATGCGAATCCGTCGCTAATTGACGTAGAGTTTCGACCAATGCAGGCGTTAACTCTTCGGCGAAATCCGCGTTGTGTTCGCGGCCCAGTTCGTAGATGAGCGCGAATGCTTCGCCGGTTGATAGGCGAATGTCTAAATGAGGCGATTGGAGCAGCTCGCTGAGTTGGAGCATTGTTGGCGTGAAACTATTCGGGCAACTCATCAATTGGTAAACATCACCGGTTCCTACTAGAGTTAGAAGTAAACTCCAAGCACTAATAGCAGCTGCATGGAGGACAGCGACATCAGCAGTTATAGCAGGTGGTTGTCCATCACCTTTCAGGTAGCTTCCACTGAAGACTTGATGCATTTCTTTCATAAGGTCTAAAACCTCCCCCATTTCACCACCAGCCAGAAACGTTAACAGTCCCAAAGACCAATAACACTAAATATAATCAAATTAAAACCTCTTATAATATTGCATATTATATAATACCAACCTTAGCTCTAGCGTTCGGTTGCACGCTTTTGTCATGCGCTGTTGTACTTAAAGAGCCTTTAAGCTCCGCGTAAATCTGCTCCGATGCTTCTCCAGCTCCTAGTTGAACGCATAGCAACGGTGCTAGTTGGGCAGCAGCTGCTTGCTCAGCCCCTCGCCCCTTTTTCAAGCCGCGTTCAACACAATCGCAAATCGTCATGCGGCGATCGTACACAAAATCAGGTAGATACTTCATAACTAGTGCTTTGGCGACTGCGTCGAAGCAATTCGTGCGGCCTTGCGCTGATTTTTGACTCAAACCGTCGATGGCTTCGAGGAGTTTCTCCTCGAACGCTTCCTGCGCTGCTAGATCGTCGGTTTCGGAGGATCCTTCCTCGACAGTTGCTTCAGAGATTCCGCTAATGACTGACGCATTATCGAACGCGGAATCATCGTCTGAAGTTAGATTTGTTAACTGGTCTATACGTCCACTTCCCACGGGACGATCTATTTCAATAAATACAAAAAAAATACTCATTTGAAGCTTAAAACAAATATTAATACGTTTAATCTCAAGCATACAAATCTATAGTGTTATATGTACCCTTAACTGCCACTTTGTTTATTACAAATTATATTCATCTTATAAGATTATAAATCAATATACAATCAATGAATTTTAATATAAATTAATTAAAACAATCAATTTTACTCTAATTTATTATGAATTAAATAAAATATTAATACGACTTAAAAGTATATGGGGTACGGTACATATTTGTAATGTGAGTTGCCTATATTATGGGAAATTATTTTTACCTTCAATGTCGTATATTTTCCATGAAAATTAATGAATCATGGTATTTAACGATATTATGAAATATGAATCTATTTTAATAAATAAAAAATAACAGCAATAAATATTAACTATATCTTCGAAATAATTAATTTTACAATATATTTGACAATAAATCTATTTATGTTGAATAGAAACCTTGAGGTAGATAAAAAAAATAGAAAATAATTACAAACTCGAATAAATTACAGTTGTTTTATGATTGTAATTTAATTCCATATGTTTTAAAACAGTTTAAATTTGCCTCGGGTAAAAAATGAAAGTAAAAGCACAATATTAAATGATGTAACTGGGTTTGGTAAGTGAAATTTGATCTATAATTAAGTAATAATACTAGAAAAATGTGTAGAAAGTCTAAATATATATTAATTTTTTTTTTTTTTATTTGTTGAAAAACTGAGATGTCCTTGAAACTTGTGGTGGTTTTGTATGTAAAATTATCAGTTTTTCGTAAAAATTTTAGATAAAATATACTACAAATTCTAATTACTAATCAAACAATTAATAGTAATTGAGATTAAAACAAAATTGGGTTAAATTATGGATTTATTTTGGCCATATGTCAATCGAAGTTACCTAACCAATGTCTACTTTATATTAATATTAGAGTTCGTTAGGAGGCTTTAAATAAGGGTTTTTTTTTTATTGTTGGGGTTTCGAAGTAACTTACCATTTTTCCCTTTCTTTTTACCCTTAGGCATGGTCGATCAGAACAAAAAACTGTTTCTTTTTAAATTTACTAATTAAAATAGCTAAACTAACACTTGATCAAGATGGTAAACAGTTCAAAATATTGTTTTTCGCACTTATACACAATACTTGACATTGGATTTTGAGTAAATTCGTATAAAAACTCAATAACATTTTGTGGTTGACACGAGGTTTCTGAGTACTCGTGCAGTACCACACTAACGCGCTAAAAATTCGTACCGTTCGTTTTATACGCCCCCAACACTTTCAATTATCAAATGTTATGAAATTTTACACAATATTACAATGATCAATTTAACCAATTTTCAATGACGAATCAAACATCGATAAAGATACTTAAAAATAATAATTGGAATTTCTGGTTATTCAACAATGTCACCAACTAGCTTAAAATTTATTTCGCCATTCAACGAAATTAATATTTAAACCCTAATCTATAATTAATTAAGAAAATGGTTAAATTGTATCAACATTTATAATTATTTACGATATATTTATTTAATATACAAAATTCGTTTAATAATTTAATAGATTTTCAGCTGTGGCTAAATGAATTAAAAAATTCTCTATAGATAAATGTAAATGTTTCGCTTGTATATCCGGTATTGTAATGTGTTCCGCATTTGTAGTGGATGAGAAACTTTTAATATAACTCAATAATTCTTGAGTTTTATTGGAAATCTCTGTGATTGCATCCGTTTCGGAAAGCGTTGCGTTTTCAGCGATTTGAACCATAAACATTGCGATATCTTTATGGGTTTTACTCATCGCTAAACTGTCTATTAAATAAATAATAAATTAATTTCGTTTTCGATTTAAACGAACGTTAAAATACCTTTGGCGTGAGGTAAAACAGTGATTTCAGTCGCTGGTAAATTAATTAGCACATCATACGAATCAGTTTTAGCAAAAATCGCACTATCTGTAAATCCTGCTACAAAATATTGACTAGCTTTTAATTCGTTTAACGAATCAGTTGTTACTTCCATTATTGGGTAAATAAAATCGCTAGCATTGCGATGCAACATTAACGCTGATATGGTCGGCATTAACTAATTTAAAAACATGTGTTAGAACTAATTTTAAGTGATTAATGCAAGCGAATCTTACTTTGAATAAAGCTTCTTGCGAATGGTGATATAAAACAACTCGCATTTTTAATAAAATCGCTGTGTATAATAAGATTACCTCCAAACCGAACTTATTTATTAAATCTATAACGAAATGTTAGGTGATTCTCCCAATTTGATGTAAAACATAAATTGTACCTTTGATGTGAGTCGCATTTGGAATTGTGTCGAAATTTTTTGTTGTTAATGTACCGTTATGTTGCACTGTACATCGACCAGAAATGATATAAGCTATGTATAATTTAACTAGTTCAACCGGCGAACCAGTTCGTATGTAATACTGACTTAATTCAGCACCGAGATTCTCGTATTTATCCGGTTGGAAGTCGGTGGCAATGATTGCGATTGAAAACTGTTTCGCATCCTGTAACATTTCGTTGTCGAAGTGATCGTTGTTTAGGATGTAAAACCAAAATGTTTTCGAGCGAAAATAGACGAATTTCAGGTTTGAATCAAGCTTTTGCGACACGATCCCTTTGTGTTCATCCGAAATCGTCGGATATGTCCAAGTCATAAGCCATTTATTATTGGCGTCTTGTTCTACAATTATTTATTGAAGGTGATTACGAATTGACAAATGCAAATGGGCAATAATACCAATTATATGGAATGATTTGATTTTATCTACAGTTGTCATGGTTAAATACAATGATTTAACCCAAAAATCGGAATGTTTCAAACTAATTCACAATTGTTGTAAACGAAATAAATTATTTTTTAAATAGTTTTAAAATGTTTAAACATAAGGATATATATATTTAATACACTCTTATTTCATTTTATGTTCTTATTACAATTTAAACAATATGTACAATTCTTTTTAATTATGGCAACAGTGACTATTGTTGAATAGTGTGAACTAAGTAACGAGTAAGTCTTTTGTGGTGTAAACGGAACTTTAAGGAAATTCTGACATTTAAAATGTCCATTAATCGTATGTGATTGTTTTAGTATAATAATTAGTTATGAAAAGAGTAATTATATATGTAAACGGTAGTGCAACGAATGGAAAGGTATATATTTTAATATTAAACTATAAACTACTCTGAACTCTAAATATTAGAACGTACATTTACAATTGGTTAGATTTGTTTAAAAAAGACATTTGAGCTTGAACAAATGAAACTAAAATCGATTTTAAGTATAGAATAAATTTCCAGACGCTACTAATCCAAGACAATGATAATTTACGAACGTTTCTGCAAGGGGCGAGTTTAAAATTCAAACTGAACTTAACTCGCGTGTTTTGTAAACAAGGAGGAGAAATCGACGACATAAAATATATACGGGATGACGACATATTGTACCTGTCGACCGGTGCGGATTTCGAGGCAATTGGTAGCACTGACACGCAACGAAAAATCCCCAAATCGGACTGGGTGACGTTAAACGTCGGCGGCAAATGTTTCACCACCTCCAAAAGCACGTTAACCGGTAAAGAACCCAGTTCCATGTTGGCTAGAATGTTCGCATCGGACACAGAGTACGGCTACAACTTCACACCGAGCAATGTTGATAATGAAGGCGCTTTCCTTATCGACCGCTCACCGAATTACTTCGAGCCCATCTTAAATTATTTGCGAAACGGTCAATTGATTTACGATAAATGCGTGAATCCTGAAGGTATTTTAGAGGAGGCGCGGTTTTTCGGTATCGAAACGATTACACCGACGTTAGAAGCGATTATAGAGCGCGATAAGAAAAACCGCGATACCGTACCGTTAACGAAACGCGATGTTGTAAACGCGTTAATTATGACGCCATATTCGGCCGAGTTGCGGTTCCAGGGTGTGAATTTATCCGGCGCAGATTTGAGCAAATTAGATTTGCGATATATTAACTTTAAGGTTTGTTTTATACGAAATCTTACCAACCTAATCAAAACATAATTACCCTGCTAGTACATGTATTAAAATGTTATTATTGATGAACAAAAAGTTGTATTTTTAGTATGCTAATTTGCAAGGTTGTAATTTAACCGGTGCGAATTTGAGTTGGTGTTGTTTAGAACGAGCCGATTTATCGTTAGGTGTGTTAGATGGCGCCCAATTGTTAGGTTAGTTTTACAATAGGTTTCGTGCGCGTCAGAGATGCAATCCTAATATGTTTATAGGTGTAAAAAGTCTATGCGCCAATTTGGAGGGGGCTAGCTTACGGAATTGTAACTTTGAAGACCCGTCCGGGACGAAAGCGAATATGGAGGGGGTGAATCTAAAGAGTGCCAACCTAGAAGGCTCACATATGGCAGGCGTGAACCTTAGGGTTGCCACCTTAAAGCATGCAAACCTCCAGAATTGCAATTTGAGGGCGGCCGTGCTTGCCGGAGCTGACTTAGAGGTAATTATATGTAGTAATAGTAGGGATGTGCTTTTAAGGGTTAAAAGCGCTTTTATCAATCGCGTTTAAAACTAGTTATCGCTAATTCTATAAAAGTCTACACATATAGTTTAACGAGCGATTTTATTCGTAGAATTGCGACTTATCCGGCAGTGATTTGCACGAGGCGAATTTACGGGGTGCCAACCTTAAAGATGCAACGTTTGAGCTTATGTTAACGCCCATACATATGTCACAAACAATACGTTAAACTTTGTTACACTTATTATGTATTTTAAATTATTAAGTATTGTATTGATTAATTTTAATAATAATTATATTAAATTAAATCAATTTTAAATATTTATTTAATTATTACTATAAATAAAAATAATACATATTTAAACAGCTATTGTAACAATTGTGTTTTGCTATTAAGATGTCAGCCATCTTTGATCACATATATTCGAAATTCTAGTAATTGTTTCTTTGATTTGGCAACATTGGTCCCCTGCGTCTGGATTCGTTGAATTTAGTCGGTCACTTTAAATTAAACCTCAACTCACGTTTTTAAACTAAATATACAATTAACAATATATATTTATATTTCGAGTTTTACTCATATCTAATTCGGCTTTCGTTCATATTACTCAAAAATAAATACAACGCAATCATTCCCAAACCAGCTGCTACAATCCCAGCTACTAAACTGGGATTTCTTTGGAAGATTAACAATAAAAATACTGTTAACGTTAGTATTAAGGTAGCTGCGATTGGCAATATTGGTAAATGTTCCCAATATTTCAATTGATCTATAAAAAAACAAACTTAAATCAATTACCAGAAGCACTCGTTTTCGTTTACTTACTAAACCCAAAAAATTGCATTTTCAATCACTTAAACACGCTTCAAAAACTACAAACAATCGTATTTCACTTCAAAAGTGCGACTAAATCTCAATAAAAAAGGTTAGAAGTCACATAGAATTTATTTACTTTTATTAATAACGACAATAACATCGTCTGATAACAGTATCAACACGGATAAAACGAATTTAGTCAATATATTTTCCAATAAACAATAATTGATCACCAGAAAATTTTAGAATAATCGTACACTATTAAGAAAAAAATATGTTATCTCTTAAGACGTTATCAATTTTTATTAGACTCGTAAATATGATAATTTTTATTATTAGACTCGTAAATATGATTATTTAAATTGTTCTAGCTTAATTTTTACTTCCATAAATTTCCAACTCATTCAATACCAGTTGATTTAATAAATGTTTAGATATTTCAACAAAACAAACCTTCTGTAATCCTGGAATTGTTTGGGTATCCTCGGGCTTTCCAGTGCCACATTAACTGGGTGTAATCGATTCGTTTTATCGGTTCATTCGCTAAAAACCTTAGGAAATGTGTTGTGTTACGTACTGGATTCATTTTAAATGCAGTTGTTTCCCATACAAAATTCAGTTAAAAACTGTGTTTTTGTATCGTTATTGACTGAATTCGAAACATAAATAAGCGATAGTAGTTAAAACTTTGACTTGTGAGATCGCATCAAATGTTTTGTTGTATTTTGAACTTATCGCTCAACTATTTTTATAATCTATGTATTGAATGAATATTTCATTGAGTTTGTTTTGTTAATCTAATAATTTCTAATTGGAATTATATTTTTGACCTATATATATATATATATTAAATAAATCGCTATTTTATTACAATTTGTACGAAATTATAACAATTTTGTTATTCATGTATGTTGATCGGGTTGCCTATACAACAGGCGCATAATATTGTTTATAAAGGTTTATTTAATATAAACAGTTATTATTTTATATATAAACTATTTATTATAACGTGAAATAATTGTTTTCAGTATGAATGCATATTTCGGAAATTCATACGCAAATAATTCATCGATTTCGTAAGTTTTTAGTATAAAAGTTCGCAATCATAGTGGTTTATTTACATAAAAGTGTAAACGCAAATTTCCGGTAATTTTGGAATTTCCAACCTATACATCAATTCCCATTCGGACGCTTAACCACATATATAGTGTGTATTATAGTTATCAAATAATAATGCTCGTGTTACAAAGCAGTGGGAATGAATTTTGAAGTACGGCTCTGGTATATATTAAGTAGGAGATGATTTGACGTCATATGACCTTCTTAGAAAAAAATGTTGTTCTGAGGCAGAAGCAATCAAAAGAGCCTCAGCATCTGAACAGATGAGATTGTTTATTTTGTTTTTATGTGTGTTTGTCTTTATATATTGAGTAAGTAATTTAATTTTTTTTTAAATAAGTCGTTAAATAGTTTAACTAATTGTAAGTGGTTTGAGGCCAGAAACTTATAAATTTTTAAACAAAGAAAATATCTCAATGTTGCCAAATCAAGTCAAAAATTCGACCCTAGGTGTGTAATAATTTATGAATTTTGGTTTTAGATTCAAAATGTACCTGCTGCGTTTCGCAACTATTTTTTTACTACTTGTTGCCACGACAACGGCATTAAATAAGCCAAACCTCCCGAATGTCGCGTCGCGTTTTGGGGTCAAATACGACGAAGCGCTAGAAGCGATTTTTAGCGTCGCAGTACGCTTAGAAGCGCTTTTAGCGGACACCGGAGCCAAAACATCGAAAAACTTCATGGTTTCACCGCTAAGCATGGCGGTAGCAGTTGGCGAATTAATGTTAGGGGCTCGCGGGAATTTTCGCGAACAATTATACAGTCTCCTCACCGTGAATGTTACCAACCGTAGCAGTAGCGTTCGACACGTAGCCGACTCGAATATAACGCATTTCGCATTACACTCGCAATTAGGGGATTTAATGAAAAATTTACAGAAACGGGGTGATATAATACAGGGTTACAAACTTAAAACCGCAAGTGTTTTATTCACGTCGTTGAATTTAACGATTAAAAACGAATTCAAAGAGAATATTGCACGGTTTTACGGGACGGAAATCAAACCTGTTGATTTCTTGAACCATGCTAATGAGGCGGAGAAAATTGTTAATCAATGGGCGATCGATAACACGCAGGGGCTGATTAAATCGATTTTACCGGGGCCTGTGTCGCCGCAAACGAGCGCGATACTCGCGAACGCGGTTTACTTCAAGGGGGATTGGGAGATTCCGTTTAGTTCGGAGGTGAATCGACGCAGTGTATTCCGTACTAGCGCTGAGCATTCGGTGAATGTAACGTTTATGATGGGCGAATTTGAGAATTATCGTTACGTTGATTCGAAAGAGCTTAAATGTCGAATGGTTATGATACCGTATGAGAATGCTGAGTTAACGTTTAATGTCATTTTGCCGCATGTCGATAACGGTAGTGAATACGATATAAATAAGTTCGTCGCAACGTTGAAGACGCGCGACATTTTGGACTTGATCGGTCAAACAAAACAGCGCAAAGTTTTTATGATTTTGCCCAAAATGTCGCTGTCGAATACCATAAATGTATTAGAGCCCTTAAAGCGCTACCACAAATATAAAAATGCCGCTGAATTCCAACCACCAGTTCAAGAAATATTAAATAAAAATAGCGGATTTGATGCCTTAGATGACAAAGTTGACGCATTTAAAAACACTTCTACAAGGTTAGTACCCCGTCAACAATAAAAAAACAACTTACCAATTTTTGACGTACTCTCGCTATTACACCTTGAAGTATAGCCAACTGTTGATAAATTTTGTTTATAGATTAGGAGATCGATCGTCTGACTTTTTGGATTTAGGCGACATTTCCGACGACCCCCGTTTCCAAATATCGAGTATCTATCAACAAATGACGTTATCTGTTAACGAGAAAGGCACTGAAGCTGCTGCAGTCTCAGCAAGCGCTATTGATTACATCTTAGAGTCTGTTAACTTCCGCGTTGATCGGCCATTTTTGTTCTTCATACGTCATGAAACAACAGAAGCTAGTCTTTTCTGGGGAACCATTGTAGATCCCACCGAAAATTACGAATAGTATTATTTTACCAACAAACTTAATTCATGACAATCTATTTATAATTATTATCTTTAGTATCGTGATAAATAACATATTTTAATACGAACACAACTTCAACGAATATGCTTAGACACACATTGATTGTGGTAGATCTAGACAGTGTTGCTAACGGTGTAAAAATTATGTAATATTTAAAAAACTAATAAACGCCTTTTTAGTTTATTAAAACATTTATATCTACGAGTTTTAAGTAGTTGTTTATAAATATTTAATTGAGTTTGCAACGACGGTTTATATTTTTTTTTTATATCCGTAATTAATTAATCTATAATTGAGTAGATAATTTAAAGTGGCAAGGATAGATTTGTTCTCGGTTATACATGTTGTTTTTGTGCCTGAAATTGGTGTATACATATTTAATATACAAATAACAATTTACAAAATATATTTACAAGATTACTTATATATATATAAAATATCGGCATAT
The DNA here is from genome assembly GCA_944738965.1 of Nebria brevicollis. Lineage (NCBI taxonomy): Eukaryota > Metazoa > Arthropoda > Insecta > Coleoptera > Carabidae > Nebria > Nebria brevicollis. The sequence continues at coordinate 682,878 of OX122909.1, read as the reverse complement.
ATTTATATATATGTATATAAATATATTTTTAAATAAAATTTATACTGTTTTAAAATATATAAGTACAAATTTTATATATATATTAATATTATTCAGTACAATATGGGAATACATATATTAACAATCCGCTAAATAAAAACACGGTAATACAAGGGTGTTTCGGGACGTTCCAAGTCACCCCCCCCGGTGCATTCAAATTTAATTATTCGAAACAAATTATATACAAAACTCACTAAATTGTTGTCTTTTTGTTTTTAAAATAAACTATGGCAGTTAATTTGAGTGGAATTTTCAAACAAACAATTAGCGTTAAATGGACGGTTAAAATAATAAATAATCTATAATTAGATGTATTAAATTTGATCCTAACATAAATAATAATTAGATTAGTACACAGCACATATTATAAATTTTGAGCGTTTTTTTAATAAAAAATACATTCATTTTGGTCCCTTACTTTGGGGGGAACAAAGTGTCGTACGGGGGCGGTAAATCTTTATCGAGTTCCGGCGCTGATGGAGCAGCAGGAGGCGTTACTCGCTCAGGTCTATTTTGCATTTCAATAACGCGCGATGACTAAACACAAATCGATACATTAAGAAAGCTTTCAATTACAAAACTAACCTACAAACCTGTGTGCGTTGGTTGTTGGGCGAGTCCATGCACCGCACCGACCAACAAAGTTTCCCCGTTTTTTTGCACAGCCAAATACAAGCAATAAACACTAAAAACGACAGCACTAACGAGGCTAAGGCACTAAGCGCTACGGTAGTACTTGTGCTGGAGCCTAAATCGCCCATTGGATCATGTATGCCGAATTGCTCATCGTTGTAATAGATCCATTTTTGGTTTTGGGCCAATTGATCACAGCCTGACTCATCCACGCAACCTGGTTGTGGACAATTGACTAAACCATCGTTCTCAAACACGTTTAATATACATTGCGAACTCCTAAAGTGGTAATCGTCATTTGAGCATTCAATCATCGAATTATCACACCCTAAAATGTCAATTAACAGTCAAACTTGTCGAATTTGTTATTTTTGTGGGTTACGTACGCCAGGCACTCGTGTAGACTATGAGTAATTCGGTTTTTTGTCCAGGGTATAGTCGTTCTTTCGAGATGAATATGATTGTATCGATTTTACCTTTCGCGTCAGATATCGACAAACCTGAGTTAATACTAGTTTCATCATGGATTATATTAGTTCGGCCGCAAATTTGCGGACTGTTTCCGCCAGTTTTTGTTCGAAATTGAATATAATCAATGCATTCGTTTGTTGTGTGATTACGGCGAAAATTTAGATTTTGAATAACCGCAAACGCTACCACATAAACTCTTATAAGTACTACTACATGAATTATGAATAAATTAAAAAAAAAATTGAAAACTACTTACCATAACCTGACTCACTATCGACCTTAAATTTACAATTGAAATTAACTGTCCAATCCAAATTATGATTCTTCGATCGATCAATAGTGACAATAAGTCCAGCACCTCCATATTTACCTAATTCGATTTTACGTTTAACAATCGGAGAACATAAATTATTATTTTCGATTGAAACTAAACCAAAAAATAATCACATTAAAACCTTATTTCGATGGAATAACCTCCAAAAAAACACTCACGATTTCGATAAACGGTTGTATAATCATTTCGACCACTCACTGAGAGCGTTATCAGCGTAGAAACACATAAAATAATCACTTGCAATCGAAAATATTTACACATTTTTGAAGATTACGGATAAAAATACTGTCAAAGCTGTCAATATAAATAAAAATTCCCAATGACGTCACACGTTAATTACCACAAAGTGAAACGTTTAAAAGATAAAAAAAAAAACATAAAGGAATTTCATAATATTTACTTTATACTACTTATATATATAGATATTGTTATAATAAAACAACAATAAATTGCGAAATGAGTTAGGGTGTTTTTGTTTGCGATGGTTGGTGATGATTCAAAAACAAATGTCAAACTCCAAAAATAAAAATGAGTTTTGAATACGATTTGCATGTGAATTTCGAGGCTCAAACTGTTGGAACTGAAGTCACGAAGAGCCTGTGCGTTCCGAAAGATGTTGAGGTATTTTTTATACGATGATACCAGGTAAAATTTTAATATTTCTATTCCAAAACTGTAGAACGCTCAAATTTTGGTTGAGCCTTGTGAGCAAAAAATTATTTCTCCGTTTACTATGACAATAGTCGGTTTAAATGAATTATTAATTACATATAGACCTACAGTTCCTAATGAATCTCGCGACGCGTTTTATTTAATTAAACGTTCAGATACAAAAGACTTAATTTTGTACCTGGAAGGTTCAAGTTTAGGTAAAATTTGATATTAAAATGTTGATTAGGTTTAATTTCGTTTTGATTTCTAAGGACTGTGTGTGGTGGCGTCGATAAAAAAACTACTTTTATATCGATTGAAGAGCTGTTTTAAATTTAAATCAACGTTTGAGTTAAAAAATTATTCGAATGTATCAATCAAATTTCAATTTGACATCGATAATAATCAAAAGATCTTTCAAATTGTGCCGAAATCGGGCGAGATACCACCCGGGAAGCATTGTTTTATTGACGCTGGGCTTATCACCGAAAAACCTGGGGTTTTTCTCTTACAGTTGGCATGCTTGATTCTATATGCTGTATGTACGCGTATGTATGTATGTATGTACGTGATTTTATATGTGTTTGATTTAGGAACCGATTTACATTGAGTTTTTTGGTGTTAATGCCGCAAAAGAAAGTAAACTGTTTCTAGAACAATTTAAAGAGACTTTTATTGTGCCCCCGATTCCTATAAGTGGTTTTGAAAAATATACTAAATCGTATATGTGCGATAGTGAGCTTAAGCCGGTACTGCGTTTTTCGGAGAATTATATAAGTTTCGGGGATAAACGACACCTTTTAGTTGAAATTATAAATTTAGCAGAAGAATGTGTGCACTACCAATGGAATATTGGTTAGTTGTCCACAGCGGTGCTTATATATATTTTAATTTATGGTATTTTGTAGAAAATGAACCAGTTTTTAGTATAAGACATACGAAAACACATTTACGCCCCGGTGAAACTGGTTATATTGATTGTTATTTCAAGCCTCATACGGAAAATTGTTTATTTAGTGCTGTTTTATATGGGAAAGCAATCACTTTCGAAAATTACCAATTATTGCAGAAGTTCGAAGACAATATCGATCAGCCACAAATACCGATTTGTATCTCGTTCTTAGGTACTTTTAACATCTTTAGTACTGCTTTATATAAATCAAAACAATTTAAGGTCATTCTTTTACGAGTCCCAATCGATGGTTCCCCCAAATTGAACTCTCATCCGAAATCATCAAAATGCCCATTTGTGCACCGATACAAAACGTATTCACTACGTTTCTTATAAAGAAAAACGGTCACCTACCAGTTTCATTCCAATTTATCGGTCCGAAAAACACGTAATTATCCATTACACTGTTTATAGATTGTTTAACAATTATAAATATTTATAGTAATTATTCAGTTAAACCTGAAGAAGGTTTGATAATAGAAAAGTTCCAAATAATCGTCGTTAAATTCACTCCGCAATACACATTCAATCGGAAGTATGTAGAGGATTGGAAAATACAACTCAACCAATCGGCAAACGATTTTCACGATATTAGTTTTCATGCAGTTGTGGAAAATCCACGAATTTGTATGGGTGTTGATAATGTAGTGACCTGTAAAACGATTTACCCGGGTTGCCAGCAAATTTTGAGTGTACCGTTTCGCAATTTATCACAATTACGCATAATGCAAGCACTTCCAATTGAATTCTAACTTATTGTACTATAAGTTAGGATCGTTGTGATTTCGTTTTATGAGTGACATTAAACCGCTCCCGTTGACTTTTAGGTATAAATTCATAAATGATAAATGGATTACGGTCGAAAATCGTACTGGAATCGTAAACGGTCACGAACTTATTTATTTGACAGTGATTTACACGGCTGATTACGATATACCGGAACACTTACAAGTGAAATATGGTGTTTGGGTGATGGAAGGTGTTATGAAAATTGGCCAACCGAGTGAATTTGTTGTTACTGTTGATGCAAGTTGTAGCTTTTCGAAGATTTGTGTATGCTCAACTCGAAACTACTTGTCCGACTGGTGTAAACGAACCTTTATTTTTCTCTAGACAAATCCACAATCGTTTAATTACCACGATATCATTTGCACCGAAAACTATAAAACATCTTTTGAAATGTACAATTTTGGACTCTCCGAAATTAATTACAGCCTAAGATTTCAAAAGTTGAAACACATTAAAGATGCTTTCATCTTCAATATGAAACCAATGAAAGGCGTTTTAACGCCTGGCAGTCAAGAAACAGTTACCGTTACGTTTCAAGCGGTTAAAACCGGCTCGTTTTCCGGTTGTATCCGTTATGCTATACGGTTAAACGACACAAGCGATATTTTAGTCGAAACAGACGAACAATTTTGGAAAAACGACAACGTTATTTACAATATTGAATGTTCTAGTTTCTATCCAACTTTAGAGGTGAAACTCGTTTATTTTTAATTCAATTTACTCATTAGTGATTTGGTTAAAGGTTCAACAAGTTGGTAAAAATGTTGCAGGACCATTGTTTGGTAATATAAATATTTGGGAGATTTTCTCTATTGAAAGGTTATGGTTTTTTTTTTTTGTTTTGTTTTGCAATGAAACTATTTTCTTTATAAAACGATGTTTCTGTGTAGTTTCAACAGTTGTTTACGTCAAATAAGAGCGAATGAAACGAAAAAGTTCAATATGCGTGTACCGGATGCGGAATTTAATTTGGGTATCACGAAAACGGTCGCGTTCATACTGAAAAATATGACAACCGTCGACACCACCTGCTCGTTTGAGCGTAAAAAGGTGTGCGATTGTGAATGCAAACAAATCATATCGAAATCGAGTTTTCGCAGATACACCTACAAAGATTGTCCGCACAGGAAAATGATTTATTGCCACATATCTAATCAGATCATAAAAGTAGTAACAACATTCATAAATCAAGTACTTTTCCATGATTTGTTATTTTCAGGCGCATGAAACCGAATTTATGTTCGTTAATATGCACTATTTATTACCGTTCACAGCAGTTTTATGTTTTGTGATGCATTTATCGCATAATCGAAATATCGAAATCTATTTCCATATGATAGGACTCCACCCCGCTCATTTATCTGTATACCACACTGATTTACATATGAAATTGTATGGGGTGTATTTAGGCGAGCATTACCCTGATTTGCAGGTACTATACAGCGCAAGTGACACTATGAGATCGTATCTTTGAATCTAAATAAAATAATAATTTCTAACAGGCATTTTGGATATATAACAATACTAAAGAACCATCACATTACGAATTGGATTTGAAAATATTGAAAAAATTCAATATACGCCACAGGTACGATGTGCTTAAGTGCCTAAATCCAACGTCTGAAGTTGCAGCGAAAAGTGCGCGCGGTATCGTTTTCCAATTTTCCCCCGTACATGCCCGATACGTACAAGTAATTATTGACTGGCGTAATTACCGCGATTACATCACTTAAATAGATTAAATTGCCGTTTGTTTTCGGACACAAATTGCGAACGCTTATTGTTTCGGGCCAAGGAACCGCACAGTATTACTCCCCGCTCAATAGCATTATGGGTAAAGCGCCCAAAGACGACGTCTATTACTTCCCGGGTTTATTCGTGAATATCTCAACGGAACACATCGTTATCCGTGCATTACCAACGAATTGCAGTACAACGAGATGGTTAGTAGTGCGAAATGAATTCACGTCAGACGTCATCGGTTTCTGGTTTCGGCAGTAAGCAATCAATCAAACATACAAAACGTTTGCGTAAATTACTGCGTTAATTATAGTTATTTCCGAAAAGATATCATTCACATTTCATTCGTGCCGTCCACTGGTCTTTTACAACCAAAAGAAAAAGTTTTAATCATGGTGAAAGTAGCAACGTTTGGTGCCGCTGAAGCCATACGCCGCACTCTCAGTTGTAATTTGATCAACAAATCCGCATTGCTACGTCACACTGTTAGCAAAAGCAAGTACTACGAAGAAGCACAATATTTACAGAATCTCTTCGATATGGATGGTACTCAAACGACATTTACGGTACTAACCCCCAAAAAAACACTCATAAATAACTAACAGGTCCCCTAATACATTTTTAGACTCCATCCGTCGTGATACAACCAGCCCCGAAACTGTTCCATCGATGTATTGCAATATCTTGCTATATTATTGGTTGTGGTGATATCGATTTAAAAATGAGCATAACTCAACAATTAATCCAAGAACCGTACCAACAATTCCCGACATACAAAATCTCGACGCGGGATAGAATTCTAGCGAGGAAATGGGGGAGTACATGTCTCAAATCAATTAAAGAGAAAGAAGCAATTGGCAAATTCCAATGCAGCTCAGTTTGTTGTATAATCTTATCGGATGAGCAATACAATGTGATCCGAGTGTTTTTAGAGTGTTTGATAAGGTACTTTTAAAGCAATTACATAATCGGCACTGATTTCAAGTGAATTCCTATTTCAGAGATGTTTTATACAGTAAGCGCTTGAGGCATTATGTGAAAACACTGAAAATCGAACCGATGCTATCGTACAGTCAATATATATTTGATGAGACGGAGCGCGAAGAAGAACGGAAAATTACGACGCTGAAAATGAATCGTATTCCGGATTTGATGTTGTCGAAAGTGTTTCAGTGTTTGATTGAAGAGGCGTTGATGAAACATTTCGGATTGGGCGCACATCCGGGGTACGTGGTCGACGATCGCTTCAAGACTGGAGTGACCGATGAGAGTTATAATGCGAATGCTGCTTATCCGGAGAAGTTCTTATTTTTATTCGATTCGTAACTATTTATTTGAATAAAATGATTGTTCATTTACAATTTAACGTAAATTCGGATCTGCGATCCGTCGAAAAACCGCCAAATATTTATCGCCGTTATTCCTAGTGACTTTTTGACCCTCTTCGGATGCATCGAGAATTTTCCCAACTACAGGATCAGCTTTCTAGTTATTTAAACAAATTAACTAGTGTTTCAAACCGTATGTAAGTGAACTTACTTGTTCGCTGTCCGGGATTTGTTCAAATAGTGGATGTTCCACGAAATGTTGCACCATCCACTCATGTAAATCCTTTACATCGGTAACAGTGTAAACGATAGCGTTTATCGCTAAAATATACGCGTATTCCGCAAGCAAACATTTATTGATTATCCGCCACTTATGCTTAGCTTTCTTAAAATGTGGATCCGGGTATAAAAAAAACATTTTCGTCAACTAAAAACACTCAAAAAATAATCGCTCACTCCACTTTACGTTCACTTAGCTTACTTGGCCTTTTTTGAAAAAATTCGGCAAATATTTCATTGCATTCGACCTCAAACAAGCGATATTCTCATATTGCCCCGCATTTTGAGACCTAAGCGCCGCTATCTTATCCATAACATAATCCGACACCTTTACACGAATCTCCATACCCAGCATTATAGTCTCAGGGAACATAGGTGACAACGTCACCAATAAACCCCCATACCCACACCCAATATCAGCAAATTCCACTTTAGAACCACTTGTTTCATATTTCGGATACAATGTCCCCCAATCAAAATCATCTGGGCGCCTAGGACTTATCAAAAAAAATAAATTAAATTCCCTGGTTACATATACCGGTTATTACTAGTCGATAGAGTGATCTGCGACTGGGTTTGAGTGGGCACGTTGTCTATAATACTTCTTTTGAGGTAACGCTAAAGTTTCACTCATTTTTAAAGCAAATTGAGCGAGTTTAGAGCAAAAAAAATGAGTCGTTTAACCTTAAAACACCATGCGCATAACCGCCAAATTTACTAAAACGCGCAACGCGTCTCTAGTTCTAAACTGCGTAATCTACTTTAATTTCCTAGTAAATAACATAAATATTCCAATGTTTTTGACTCAATAATACTAGTTTAAATATGTTGTGAGTGTTTTATGATGAGTTGAGTTTGTTTTAAACGATTTTTAATCGTTTTCTTGAGATTAATTGCATTAGATGTTTTGGTGTGGTCGTTTAGATGTGCTGGGTCAGCTGACGGCTGATCGAGTATGATCCGTCATTGTATGTTGTTATAATGAAAGTGAGATATGTTATTTATCGGAAATTTAAACAATTATTGATACAAATATGCGATAATAATTGGTAAACAATGTTTAAATTTGTACCAGCATACTTTAGTTATGATTTAATTTACAAAATTCAGTGTAAAAGTGTTGTGGGATCTATAAATTTGTAATAACAAGTCGACGATTCGGTATGTAATTTTGTAATTTTTTGGTTCAATTGGGTTTTATTGTTTACGATTGATTTGGGTGGGTTTTCTGGTTGATTGATCACATTTTTGGGTGGTTTATCGACTATTTTGTTGGTTTAACGATTTGATGATTACTTTTCAAATACAATATTTAATTATTGATAATGCGACTATAATTATCTATTATTTAGGCAAATTATGTTTAAATATTGTGTTTGATTTGTTTAAACAATGATTACTAATGGTAATAGAATTTTATAACATTCTCAAGGTTATAAAATATTATGAATTTATAATTCATAAATTGATATATTTAGAATTTATTTGTGCTAGATTTTGTTTAGATTAAAATATTTTTATAATTTCGAACAATTTTCGCTGACGAAAATGAAATATTTCGTTGGCGTAGCCAAAAATTATTTGAGAATTTCGCGTTTTTTGTCACTTAATTTATTGAACGCGTTTATTATAATTACGCATCTGTCGATTAAAATCACACATTCTTCTATAATCTACGTTTAAATTGTTTTGTTTTTGAGTTCTTGTTATAACAATAAAATATAATGTTACAACGTGGCGATTAAATTTCCGACTCAAATCGAATTGAGTCTAGTTTTTCTTAAGCAGCTGTTCGCGTTAGTTTAGAATTGTTTTTATTTATTTTTTGGTAAAATGTGTTAAAAATGCAACAATCTTGGTGTAAAATATTCGAAGATGTGTCCCCATTCGATAGGAAACGTTTGGGAAAGGTTTGGATCTTTTATACATTCTTAGAGATTCGCGTCACGGTGTAATACAACCTGAAATATATTAAATTATTTTTAAATATATTTTTTTTATATATACAAATAAACAAAATACTATAAAGAATCTTGGTTTATAATATTATTTTTAAAATTAAATTACGACTATCGCTATTTTTAATAAATAATCAGCGTTTGTTCCAAAATAAATTTCCCATTAGTGACCAAACTAACGACATATTAGATTAGTAATGTGATCGATGGTTTGTTGTTGCTTAATGTTGAATATTTTTAACTCATAATAGCGTTGGCCCATTTATTTAAAGACACTAAAATCATATTTTGTTTTCAAAACAGTTACGTTCCAAATAATCGGTTAAAAATAACATTCATTCATTTATTTCTACGTATCAAAAACGCGCTCGTATGCGGGTTAAGGGGGAGTTAAGCTCTCAAAACTAGTCAAAATGTTTATTTTAAATTATAAAACAGCCTTAAAGCCGTTGATATTTATTTCATTTGTGTAAAACTGGTAATCTACTTACTAGGCGCTTATATAAATTCTGTAGCACATTAATGTTAAGCCAGTTATCTATTTGCGGGCGTTTATAAGTACAGTTATTTATTGATTATTCTATTAATAACTTATCAATAGAATCCGTCATAAGGCATCTATTGACCTTAATGCTTATAAATAGTAATTTCCCTATAAATTTGGGTATTTATATAAAACTCCCTTTGCGTTTAATTCCTGGAATAGATTTATTGTTCGTATACAAATCAATCGACTTGCTTACGCATTCTGTTATCAGACCTTGGTCTCGTATTTTGATAAGAATATTGATAACTTATTTATTGGAGTCTGTTTTGTATGTTTTATTGACGAAAAAACAGTAAATACATAATTTATCTTATATTTGAGTCTGGATGCCAGTTTATTTCGAACTACGAGCTGTGTTTGTGTATTAAAATCATATTTATTATTTAAATATAAATTTGATTATATTATAAATATTAGTTATCAACGCGTAGGTGATCGCAATCGATAAAAATAATTGGTTTCAAATCCCAAATATTGAATTCGTTAAAAAAAAAAATTTCGGTGTATTTGTGGATATTTTGTGTTTTTAATTATGATTTATCGGACGTTATAATCAAAATTGACGATGAGTATTGCTGGTAGTGTTAGTTCTTGGGGTAAAAACTCCCCAGAAAGCACGCCACTGGTTTTAAAGATACCTAAAACGTACGGGGCTGTTTTACCGTATTACCACTTTATAAAATCTACTTTAAAAGCATCGTCTATATCGTTACAGGTAAATTATAATTAAATACTATCAACAACATTTTATATATGAGTGTGATTTGTGCGTAAATGGTACATTTTACAGAAAATTGTATTGAAGCAAACTTGTAGAGCATTTTATTCTGTACATTTTTGTTTCTTGTTGTTTTTTTATAAGTCAACCGGTTTTCGAGTTATTTTTATTATAAATTGTTAAGACACATTAATTAACCCAATTAACATGCGTGTATTACGGGTTAGTATTCGTTTAGGCGCTACTTTTTTATTTTAATTATTGAATTTTAAGTCTTCGTTTGCAATTTTTATTAATAGATTTGTTGTTATATTTTTTTGCTACAGTATTTAAACTTGTAATTTTGAGCGTTTATTTTGTTGAAAATATATTTAAATGTTTTTTTTTTGTAATGTAACCAAACAATTTTGATAATTAGGAGTATTTCTATTGTGTTTTTAATGGCAAGGAGATGTTTTAGAATAATTATCATTAAAAAAAATCTTATCTTTCGTCAGGTGACAATTAGTTTTTTAAATAAATTTACATATGTCATCTGCACTATTTGGTAAAATTTAGTGTGACAAATATATTTGGTGTAAGAAGTTATCAAAATGAAAAAAGTTCGTAGTAAAATAAATATACAGGTAATATTATTAAGTGAAGGTTTTATTGACCCCGTTTTTTTTTTCGAAAACGTATTATTAATTGTTTTTATAATGAATATTGTTAATTGCATACATTGTTAGTAAGTTTGTCATTTGTGTAAATTCGAATTTCGGTACTGTTTGGTAATTAGCATTACTCACTTAGTACGTCAGAATTTTCCAATATTATCAATGAAATCGATGTTTTGATCAATAACAAGGTAATATATAAATGTATTTTTTTGAAAATTGACCTCAGTTCTCAATGTTTCTGATATGGTAACGTTTCAAAAGTGAAAATGTGTGCGAATTTGTGGTCAAAAGTCCAAGCAAATAGATTAAAAATTAAGTGTATAAATTGTATTTAAATGATTTGGATTTTGAGGACATGTTATGTCCTTCTGAGCAAATCTCTTAAAAGTGCACTAATTCGATAATAAAACCGCACTAAATCTATTATTTAGTTCGTAAAAGTGAATAAATTCGTTATCGCAACATTTCTGACAATCACAATTAGTTTTTTGTAAAGAATTCTGATAAGGATTCGATAATAACACGATTGATTTTGATTTTAGTCTTAGTAGTGCAAAAAACTTACGACAAAACTGACACTGATTAAATCATTTATTTATTTACTTTTCGACTGTGATTAATAATTTATTTAAAATGAAGAATATACTTAATAGAAATTCGTACCATTACGTAAGTTTTTGTCACCCTATTTACTCAATTTGTAATCAACATTACCGAAATCTATTAAATTTGTTTATTTCATTCATATATTTATGGGTTTTCTGCCACCCCATTTGATGGGATAAGGCGTGATATGTATGTATGTATATTTAATTATTTTCGCAATACATTTTCATGTAAACATCACAATTCTTTGATCGAGAGATTAGAGCCCACGTGTAATACGTTTAAATCAGTAATTTGTGTTAATTTTTTCGATTCATTGTTGTTACTTATGATGTAAATCAGATTAATTAATTAATTAATATAATCAACGATTAAGACAATTGAATTTAATCAATTAATTAATGATGATTTTGTTGCTAATTTATTAGATAAGCCAGATTTAGAATTAAATAATAGATAACTTAAGAGTAGATAAAACTACTTAAACTTTGGATTACATCTACAGAAATATCAACAATAGTAATTTGATACAGTGTAGGTTTAAGGGGATCTAAAGAATTCTATAAAAAAAGAAAGCTTTAAAACAGTGTGGGCTTAAGGGGATCTTAGAAATTGCTGCCAGAATTTTGTGTCTCGAATTTATTTTTTGTGCCCCTTTTCTGAAATATCTATTAGCGAGCCCATGTGTCGAAATGTCCCAGTTGGTTAGACACTCCATAGGCGGCGTAGATTCGATTTCGCCTGGGAATCCAGGCGATCGGCCCGAAAAACGGCGACGTTCGTTTTTGAATCTAACGTTGGCCCACTTGCATTTGCCGGATGGCAGTGGTGGCTCGTCGTCGCCGGGAAGCGGTGGGCATTCGTTGCATTTGCCCAGTTTTTCGTTGACGACGCCCGACGGCGACAATGGGGGACGAAGATTCCATTTCGGAATACGTCGAAGTTCCAATACGGTTCGCTGAGACATTATTCCGTTTTCAGTGTTTTTTATATTACGTGATTTAACCGCCTGAATTCTGCAACCAGTGGTTTCTAATTACGCTTATTTAATTTTTATTAATTGTGTTTTAATAAACAATAATTCGATTCGCCAGAGACCGCACGACTTTCATTAATTATTAACTTATTTCTTATAGTGTTTTTCTAAATAATCTTTTAACAAACGAGTCGATCAGTTTAAAAATGTTGCGTTCCTTCGTTGCAGACTTTAAACCGATCCGAATCCATGGTCTCCCTATGTTTTCGATCACTAACCGGATTCGTTTTGGATGACAATCTTTCAGGGCTCCAGTCATTCCTAGAAAACAAACAAATTCAAGTTGATGACCGGGACGAGGTGAATTACTCTTCAATTAAAAACGTACTAGTTGGCCTTAGTGCAATATTGAAATCTCTATTCACAAATTAGAATGGTGCGTCAGCGCTTATGGTCGCCGCCAGCAAGGGCAGGGCCGGATTCATTCGGGAACTATTGGCCCATGGGGCTGACCCAGCCGCCCAGGATATGGATGGGTGGACAGCACTACTCTGTGCCGCCCGAGAAGGCCATACAGATATTTGTTTAGCTTTACTAGAGAATGGGGCGGACATCGAACATAGGGACATGGTAAGTCATTTTTAAAACGCCATATTTTTAATCAACTACAAATTTATTATAATTTCTAAGAGTCCTTATTACACTTCGTCGTGCAATCTTCGGATCATTATACTTAAATTATTATATAAAAACTAGTAGACTATTCAATTAAAATCACGTAAATTAATAATTAAGCTCGCAATTTTAATTTAAATTAATTATTAATTATATTTATTTAAGGGTGGATGGTCTGGTCTAATGTGGGCAGCGTATAAGGGCCACGTTGACACGGTGTCGTTATTACTAGACCGCGGTGCCGATAATAACGCACACGGTAATTTTCACATATCATCGCTGCTTTGGGCGGCTGGTCGGGGCCATACACGTATTGTCGCCGAGCTGGTGAGCCGTGGGACCAAAGTCAATGTGGGCGATAAGTACGGGACCACCGCGTTGGTGTGGGCCAGTCGTAAGGGCCATTCAGAGATTGTTGAGTGCCTTTTAAAAGCTGGGGCCAATGTGGACACAGCTGGTAAATATCAACATCTAATTTATATAATACAAATATTTTGAATCATATATAAATAAACTCGCTGTCTCCTAGGTATGTATTCGTGGACAGCACTACTAGTGGCAACACAAGGTAATCATTGCGATGTGGTAAACATGTTGTTGGAGCTTCGCCCCAATGTGAACGCTGTCGATAAAGACGGATGCACCGCCTTAACAATCGCGTGCAAAGAAGGCTACTACGACATTGCGTCGTCTTTACTAAACGCAGGAGCGTATATAAACATCCAGGATCGTATGGGCGACACGAATTTGATACATGCAGTTAAAGGGGGGCATCGGGGTATTGTTGAGGCGTTATTAAAAAAATACGCGGATGTGGACGTCTGCGGAAAAGATCGAAAAACTGCTGTGTACACTGCAGTTGAAAAAGGGAATTTAGCCATTGTTAAAATGCTATTAGGTGCTAATCCAGACCTAGAAATTAGCACTAAGGTAAAAATATATTCGTATTTTAAGTGTATATGTTTGTGATAATTGTTATTGAGCAGGATGGAGATACGCCGTTATTACGCGCTGTTCGCAGCCGTAACGCTGATATTGTCCAATTATTACTGGACAAAAGAGGCAAAGTGAGCGCAACCGATAAAAAAGGGGATACAGTGCTACATATTGCAATGCGAGCCCGCTCAAAAGCAATCGTTGAAATATTACTGCGTAATCCAAAACACTCGCAATTACTCTACCGGCCAAACAAACAAGGTGAAACCGCATATAACATTGATTTGAATCACCAAAAACAGATCCTAGGACAAGTTTTCGGCGCTCGTAAGTTAACCATATTCCAGATATTTTCTAGTGAAACTAAACAGTAATTCTTGTATAGGTCGTTTAAATACGAATGAAGACAATGAGAATATGTTAGGTTATGATTTGTACTCGAGTGCACTTGCAGATATGTTAAGCGAACCGTCGCTTAGTATGCCGATTACGGTTGGACTTTATGCGAAATGGGGCAGTGGGAAGTCATTTCTATTAAATAAATTACGGGGTAATTAGTTTAACTAATTGTTTATTTTTTATGTTATGTGTGCTAATTATTTATTACAGAGGAAATGAAGAACTTTGCACGGCAATGGGTCGACCCAGTGTTCCATTTCAGTTCGTTACTATTCCTAGTGTTGGCACATATGGCTCTGGTGGTTGGTAGTATTGTCGGAGCAGCCATGCAAAACTGGGTGTGGGGTTTGGTGACAGGGGGAACTGTATTCGTAATTAGTTATATTTTTTTAGCAGTAGTTTACTATTTAAACCAAAGGTAAATAAAACGCTAGCAACAAATTTCAAAACGTGCTAAAATATTTGTTATAGATATGATTGGGATTGGCCTTACAGTTTTACAGTGAATCTAACTAGAAAACTAAATTCCTTAAGATTAATTTTACAAGTGACGTTTTGTCATCCTCCCGCTCCAAGTGTAGCGGACGGTCTTACAGCTCAACCTATTAGGTAAACAGCTCTAAAAATTGATCCAAAAAAAAAAAAACTAAAAATGTAATATTTTTGTTTCTTACAGATTTTATTTTACTGACCAAACTCGAGTCAGTAGTACAACAGGGGGCGAAAATTCGGTTGTTCAAATGTTAGGATCACTTTATGATGCAATAGAAAATAATTACGGTGCTCTACCCACCCGACTTTATCGGGCATTTAAGCCGAAACCAGGTATTTAATAAATAAACTTGTGTGAGAGATGCAATGCTATAGTGTCACTTGTGCTGATTTTATTAGTTCCTTTAGGGGATTGTGTGTTTGAGAATTTTGGTGTTTTTTTTTTAGTGAAATCAACATCTTCTTGGAGATTGAGGCGATTATGTTGTTTACCCTATGCAGTGATTTTCGAATTGTGTTTCGCGTGTTTATTAATCGGTATCTGTACATTGGCAGCCTATTTAACCGCCACTATAGAGCAACAAAAACAGTATGTTGTTATCGTATACGCTAAAAATCATCGTTAAGTTTGCGTTATTAATTTCAGATTGGAGTCAGTGGGGACGATGACGATGCACGTGATATTAGTTACAGTTGCGTTATTTTTAGGCGTCACATGTATAGCAAATTTGTACACTTGGGGTCGCGTCTTTTTGGCGTTGGTGTTCTCGCAACGGCGTCAACTTCAACGGGCAATTGCCCGCTTGGACACACTAAAATCTGAGGGTTTCCAACAGGCGTTAACTCATGAAGTCGCCCTTATGAAAGATATGGTCAAGTGAGTTGATTTGTGTGAGTTATAGGTACAGTTTTGTGATATTTAGTGGTTTTTTTAAAGATGTCTAGACGCGTTGAGCGCCCAGCAAACTCGATTAGTGATCATTGTTGATGGTTTGGATAGTTGTGAGCAAGATAAAGTGCTTTTGGTGCTGGACGCCGTGCATATGCTTTTCTCTGAAGCCAACAGTCCATTCATTGTTATCCTAGCTATTGATCCACATGTTATATCTAAGGTAAGGCATTCATACGTGTTATATGTGCTGAATTAAGTACGAGGAGATTCTGTGGTAGAGGTTATTTATTACGAAAATAATTTTCATAAGTTAGTTTTAAAGAGATTTTGTACCCTCTGATACAGTTTAGGGTATTTATTTTGGTTTTTTTTATATAAATTATTTATATAATTTTTGTGTTTCCTGCCAAAGATGGCTTGGGAGAAGGTCAGTTTTATGTTTATGTACATGTTTTTATGTTAATTTCAATAGAGACGAAAATCAACGTTTAATCTAGCACTAGATTAGAATCTAGCATGTTACTTGTTAAATGTATTCTAGTCGATCTCGCCCCATATTTTCTATAATTAATTTCTAAACAGGCGGTGGAAGTGAACAGTCGAAGACTCTTCAACGAAAGCAACATCGGTGGCCACGATTATTTGCGCAACCTCGTACATTTACCATTCTTTTTACAAAACTCTGGTTTGCGTAAAGTGAAAGTCGCGCAAAACACTGCTCAAACAACGCACCGGAAACCGACTGCAGTGTCCGCCTGGTCCGAAACCGAAGAAGGTATCGGTCTAGGTGGCGTTTTAGTCCGATCGGTAAATAGATACACTCGCAGTGTGAAACAATTTAAACAATGTTTGTATTTTAGTTGTCTAATCGTCGTTTGTCATCCGAAAGCGCTTTAATGTCAAGCTGTGAGAAGTTAAAGCCACCAGCGGCACGGAAGGGTTCCCGCAAATTAAAAATGAGCGACTCAATCGCGAGCTCGATCGGATCTAATTTGAATATTGTTGTCGGCGCGCACGATCTCACGAAAATGTTATTGACTGATGATTATTTTAGTGATGTTAATCCTAGATCGATGCGGCGGTTGATGAATGTTGTTTACGTGACGGGTCGTTTGTTGAAAGCATTCCAAATCGATTTTAATTGGTACCATTTAGCTAGTTGGATCAATATTACCGAACAGTGGCCGTATCGAACATCGTGGATTATTTTACACTATGATTTATACGAGGAACAACTCGAGGATAACACTTCACTGAAAGGACTTTACGATAAGTAAGTATTATTATTTGTTTTACTTATATTAACAATTTGTATTTTTTTTTTTTGGTAATTTTGCGACAGTTAATTAATGCAAATGAATGATTAATATATATATTTTTTGTGGTGTTTAGAGTTCGACCACGCATACCAACATTAAAAGAGGTCGAACCGTTACTCGAACTGGACAGGGACGAAAAGAAATTCGATATTTTCTTAACATTTCACCGATCTAGCTTACTAGTTAGTGATCTAAAGATATTTTTACCATTTACCATTAATCTAGATCCATACATAAAAAAAGTCATCAAAGGTATTATTGTCACATATATTATAAAATGATTATGTTCCAAGGAGGTTACTTATTTTAAATTAAACATTCTAGAGGAGTATCAAAATATTGAAGATGATCACCACCATTATAATACAGCAATGAAAAATAATCCATCAGTGCTTCCAGTTGGATCGCAATGGGGAGGAACACCCACCGATTGGAGTATTACCCCCAAATCTGTGATATCGCAACGTAGACAGGTATTTAAAAAAAAAAACAAGACTCACAGACCCAATCCCATAGTTAAATATTGCCTATTAATTAAATATTGTGTTTTGGGTGTTTTAGAGACAATTTCTCAGGCCTACGCCTCCTAGTGGTCCTATGTACCCTCAACCGCCAAATATTTTAGGTTGGGGCCCCCAGAACCCTTGGAACATCGACAATCAATCGGGAATGGGAACCCCAAGTTTTCCAGGAGCCCAATTTTCGCTTTCTGCAGTTTCAAGCATTCCTGTAAGTGTATTCTAGAACATTTCGTAGTGTTGTTTATTTTATTGAGGTTTTTTATTTTGATTTGAATAGCCTGAAGTATTGGAAACAAAACTATCGAGTTTAAGTGTGAATGGTGTGTGCCAATTGTTTGAGAAAATCGACGATTTGACGCCGAACGCGTTGGGCCAACATGCGAATGTGATCCGGCAAAATAATATCAACGGCCGTGTTTTACTGCACTGTGATTTGGATGAATTGAAGATAGTGTTGAGTATGAGTTTCGGCGATTGGGAAATGTTTCGCGTTTTGGTTGTGTCGATGCGCGAACATGAGATGACGGCTATTTGTCGACAGGATGAGCGCGAAAAAGGTGTAAGGTTCAGTGATCCACCACCCAGAGAACGGAAAAGTAAATTATTATATAGATATTTTATTTGAGTTTCAATAGGTATTTATATATTGTTTATAGATAGTGTTACGAAAACTCATACCAGTGATCGCGACAATAAGTCGATGACAGATTCCAGTGGTCCCAAATCTAGAGTTACCAATAAACAAAGTATTATGGAGAAACAGGTAAGATTTTTCATATATATATATACAACTAATTACATTTCGTAATAATTATCACTCGTTGCCACTATAACTAATATTTAACTTTATTTTGTTATGTTTTTGCATTCTTGGATGCGATTTTAGTATCAGGTATTTTATATATACATAACACAGTTCCATATAAAATTAGTTAATCATATATATTTAATTAATTGAATCAAAATCCTTGAATTAACATGATTTTCTACATTTCATTAATTAATTTAAACTAAAATTGACTAAATATTATTAATAACAATCAATATATTAACCCAGTCCCACCCAAAACTCAAATAAACTCACCATAAACCTGAACCCCAATTAAACCTCACCTTAAAAATGAAGCGAAATCCTCTAAATTACAATATATGAAAACTACTTGAAACCAAAATCCCCAAACCTTTCTTATCATTTAATAAAAGCGAGGTGGAAGGAGCCGCAAATAACCACCCCCCTCCCCAGTGAAGTTCCTTAAAACTGGGGCTGTTATGGAGCGGTCAAAACTCCTCGTAACCGCTCTAAAACCACTTCGCAGGTGACCCTCGAAGACCAGATGATCTGCGGTGCGCTGCAAACGTTAAACGAAGAAGCGTGCGAAGACGTCTTGGAAGAATCTGTTGAACCATCGATCGAATCAATTGACATCCCGCAAACTTCAATCATACCACCGAGTCCAGATCAATTTTTACCTCAAAATCAACAAATAGTAGGTGAGCCCTACAGCTCCAAAAGTAGCACGTTTGCTTCGTGTACTAGTATACCGGAAATGTATTTGGACACGCGACACGACGCAGCGGTCACATTTGTGACGGCGCAAGAACTCAAAAAGCACTCAGTGTATATGATGGAGCATGATGGTACTGAATCCACGAAGATTTAACCACTTTTATGAGCATTCTATAGGGATTTTATAACGAAACAGTTGGTGGAAGTTCCAAAAATGGTCAAACATGATTTTCGGGACAATACCGGCTAGATATCTAGGAGACTTAAACAAAATAATTAGTATGTCTCAGGAAATGGTTATTGGTTGTGTATGGGACTTTTTCACGAAATATCTAGGAACATTTATGGTAAAATTGTTGGTAGAACTGCCGGTATCTAGGGTTTATCGTGATTTAGTTGGGGGAATTGGAAAAAGCGAAATAGAAAGCCCAGGAAGTTAATTGAATTTAATATTTTAGGAAATTGTTGCCAAAAAGACTTTTTTTTTACGCATTCCATAAAGCCAAAAGAATTGATATTAGAAAATGCCATAAATCCAAAACAATATTTGTAGATATTGGGTTCTAAATCAAAAAATGATTCTCTCATTCCAAAGATATTATTATTATTATTATAAAAATCTCATTATTTAGTGTATTTTTTAGGGAATTTATTGTTAGTTTTAGCTGTACTTATTTGAATTCACAAAAAATATATATATATGATCATTTTTGTACCGAAATTCGTCCCATTCTTCATTATTTTTATATGAAATTATTTTGTATCTTTTCTTTGATTTTTATCAATAAATTATTGCATTTTTTGTTTGGTTTATAGTTTATTTGCGTGTTTTAATGTGACATGTTTTTTGATTGTGTAGTATGTTTTGTGAGTTCAAATTTGTATATGTTAACAATTTCAAAATAAGATAACATCTGTGTTTGATTAGGATCTGTAACTAACAGTGTGTGTTATCTTAAAACTAATTTAAAAAATACTAATTTTAATTAATGCCGTCATTTTGAGCCAATTGACGAGTGTTACCAACGAGTTAGTTTTTTTGGTGATATTACACATTGGTTCAGATCACCCGATCAAGAAATATATATACTATTTATGATATATAGAAGTACCAAACGGGACTCGATCGAGGACGAGTAGCACTGGAGGCGAAACTGATTTTGTGATTCTACAAGCGTCACCATTTAATAAATACCATTGGCAACCTGTTATGGGTGTTTCGAGTAACCCTCGCGACAGTTGTTCGCAAAGCGAGGCAAGTTCGGTGTGCAGTACACCGAGATCCCGTCGCAAAAAGGACATATCAGTATTTATTCAAGGTAATTTTCATTGAAGAAATAAATTGAAGTTCTCTCCTGGTACTTTATAAAATATGACTATTTTTGTAGAACCCCGCAAATCATCTGATAGCAGTTACATAATGATTGATATGAAATCGTTAAACGAGAAAATAACGTCAAATGCGACGCAAAACAATAAAGAAACGTCGAAGAACACTGAACATATTCAGAGTTCTAATTACGGACAGAATTCCAAACACAGTAGTGTAAATCGACCGGGTTTAGAGCCAGTAAAAGCCCTAACTCCAGATAATTTAACGCGAACTTACTCTGTTAAAGGTCAAAATGGCGCCAAAACGCACAGACCACGCCCCTCCTCACTTTTAGTCGACCAATCACCGACCAGTTCCGCGAGTTTTTGCGTTAGATCCAAATCAGTGGATGATAACTCAAATAAGAAACAAAATTCCGTTATTAATTGTGTCAAAATGAAATTTCCAACTGCCCCAGACCAAACCACCCCAACTTCTAGCCTAGAAAAACTGTCGAAACTCTTAAATTCAAGTTTAGACAAACTCCCCCAAAATAATTTAGACTCAGACGATGAAAGTACTCCGTTAGTTTCAGATATATCTACCCCATCAGTTAGTTTAGTTGAGACCCCCCAAAAGCATTACGGTAACACGACGTTTTCCCCTAAAAGTCCAAACTCCCCCACAAATTCATCGCCGTCTCAACAATTTTCTTCCCCGGAAGCTGAACATAAAAACGACAATAATTTCACTGATAGCACTGATTTTAGCCCGGTTTCCCCCATACAAGATCTCATCAAGGTTGGTCAAACAGGTGGTAACAGTGTATCAGTGATGTCTGGTGACTTTTTATCACCGGATTCGTATAAAAGTGAACGCAACCCCTCGCGTACTTCAAGCGAAATATCCCTATCAAATTACTTAGAGCCCTCGGCGAATCTTTACAAATTTCCCAGTAATTCCCAGAGTTTGGTCAGTGTTACCAGTTTGACAAGCGATGGCAGTCACAGACTGTCCAACGCGAGTAGCTGTCTATCGAGACAGAATGCGCTTGATGCCGAAGAGAACATCTAGACATTTTAATTTCACTTTCGACAAGGTTTGTAGGATTAATCCATATTTTTTACCGCAAATATTTTTAATATACCAAATGCCTGTATTAATAGTTGGTTAAATAAAGAATTGTTATTGAAGAAAATTAATTCACAATTCAAAATATTTTGAAAAACCCAACTGTATGTTTTTAATTTTGATATGGTTGGCGACATTTTTTTTTTATTAAATATTTAACCAGTTATTTTACGCTAATTTATTTTAGTTTATAGCGATAATATACTAAAATAATATAGTTTAACAATAATTTTAAAGGATATAATAAATTTATAATAATTGGGGTGATTTGGAACTGATTTTGTGTAACTCCATATTTGTTATTATATTCAAATATGACAAAGGCTTGACGTATCTAATCATTTTGACAATTTTTCCTCGTTTATCACTCATAACTTAATTAAAATCAATCGTTAAACGATCATAATAAACAATCATCGTAGACTAGTGCGTAATTACCATAAAGATCTAATGTAATAAATGAATTATGGATGAAAAGCATAAAATAACTTTACAAAAAAACTACACGGAACTTGTAAAACGCACCAATTTGAGCGAGCTGCTCCCCAGATTAATCGAAAATGAAGTGTTTTCACTAGAAATTGCAGAACCATACATGGTGAGTCAGTTGTGAATATAGTTGTTTTGTCATTAAATTCATGGATGTTTTAGAAGAAATATCGTTCGGAATTGGATCGCAAACGAGATCTATTTTTCGATATACGCCGACGCGGTCCATACGCGTTCGATAAATTAGTCCAATGTTTAAAAGAAATCAATGATTTCGATCATTTAACATTGGCGTCTTTATTGGAGGGCAAAGAAATCGTAATACCTCCAAATGTGAACCGTGTTAGTAATTTAATGAATCAAGCGGTGATCGAGGAAGAGATCGACGACGCTTTGCCAGCACCTTCAGGTGTAACCCCATTCGCGTTTCCTGCCAACCAGCGTCCGCAACACATACGACAAATCTCCCAAGAGTCACCGCACGTAAATATATACATTACGGATCAACCGTTGAAAGTTGTTGTCAAAAAAGGCGAGAAATTCATGGATAATCCTCGAGAATCGAAAGTACCAGTTTATCGCATGCGTTCAAAGTGTCGCGGCGTTTATTTAGGTATAAATAACATTGAGTTTATCAATGATGTTAAAAGTAAGCGTACTGGATCGAATGTTGATGAAGAGAATATGAAAGAGTTGTTCAAACAAATGGGATTCAATACTACGAGTAATCGCAATCAAACGAAACATGTATGTTGTACTTTGTATTTGTATAGTTTATGAAATTTACGTGGTTGGTTTGGGTAGGATATGATAACAGCAATTAAACAATTCGCGAATCCGGATAAGAATCCGTTGCTGAAACGAGCTGATTGTTTAGTCGTCGCTATAATGAGCCATGGGGAAGAGGGTGAAAGTGCAGAAAGCAGTCAAATCATGACGGCA
This sequence comes from Nebria brevicollis, assembly GCA_944738965.1. NCBI lineage: Eukaryota > Metazoa > Arthropoda > Insecta > Coleoptera > Carabidae > Nebria > Nebria brevicollis. Next base: position 659,583 of record OX122909.1, on the reverse strand, counting down.
GATGGTTTATTTTTATCGGTTTCTTGGGTGTTGAATCAATTCGATAATCATAATTGTCCTGCGTTTCAAAAGAAACCAAAAATATTCCTATTCCAAATTTGCCGGTGAGTTTACTTCATATATATATATAAAAAAAAAGCTCGTTTCTATTCTAACCTAACTGTTTTAGCGGTGATAATTTACATCCAGGCGTACAGATGTCTGGACGCATTCAGGCAGATGGCGTCAACACGACCCCGGGTAACGTCATACGAAATATGACGGATATGTTAATTGCGTTCTCGACTCTACCTGGTACGTAACACAAAACAGTTTTGTCGCTAAATGTTTAGTATTATTATGGAAATGATTAGGTGATCAAAGTTATCGGGATATCTACTTAGGGACATGGTATATACAGTGTATATGTAAGATTTTTATGGAACATGCTTTCGATACGGACCTGGAACGATTATTAAAAATGGTGGACGAACAACTAGGACGGCTTATGTCCGATGACGGGAATATGCAAACTTCTAGTTACGAATCGCGTGGTTTTCACCTCTGTTTTCTTAATCCAGGTTTATCGGAATAAGAATAATTAATTGGTAAGTGCTAACTTATACCATGACAATGGACAGTTTGAATTTATTTTCAATTATAATATAAGGGACTAAAACCCCTAGTTCTAAAAAATAGAACATGCGTAGTATTTTTTTATTATTCGTGATTTTAAATCAGATACTTATTTTTTTTATGAAACTTTTTTTTTTTATATAACCTATACAAATATATGTCAATTATTTATGCAATTTTTAAAACTTTACCCAAAATAATTACCGTGCGTAATTATAAATGTGATTTGTGTGAAACAAAATATTATTTTTATATACCCTATACAAATGTGTCAATATTTATACAATTTATTAAATAATCGTTTTTTAAATTGTTTTTTTCCCTATTTCACACCGTGAATGAATTCCCTATATAAATAAAAAAAGGACTCAATTGTATATTGTTTATTTTAATAAATAATAACAAAAAGAACATATTATCCAGCTAGTCACTAATATGTATGAGTTATTACATAGAATTATGTGCATTTTAGTTACAATCTATCGACTATTATAAGAAAGTTCACAGCTATAAAATGATCTTAGTAACGAATACGTTATTTGATATTTAGCGGCTCTACAAAAGGTTATTTACCATGCGCGAATATTGCTAGTCATTAAAATTCGCTCGAAAATTGATATCAAAAACATTAGAATTATATGTATTTTTAAACGACACTTATTACATATATTTAGTTTCAAATACCATTTTCGAACAATTTCCGAATCGTGTGAGACCTTAGCGCGACTACAAGTTCTAAAAGGAGGCCCTAGGACTAGAAAATGTTTAAAATTCCTCGACACCAAAATATGTTTTCATATTTTCTTACATATTTTTTTTTTTCGAGGTTCTTTAGCAAAAATTTTGAGATTCATACAAATATATATATATTTTTTTTTCCATAGAGAAATTAACTAAAATTAACGTTTATAGATCCCCATTATGGAATATTTTATATATTATTATTAGTTTTTGTGTATTTAGGTTCAAATCAAATCGGAAATGAAAATCGGGCTAATATTTCGGTTGTGCGTGTTTTATTTATATGAAACTAATCGAATATACTACTGAATAACAAGTACATGTGTAGTACCTGTTATCCATGGTCCTAATATGGAATTTGTGTTTATAGAATGGTAAGTTTCAATTAGAAATAATTTAATAGAAGTTTTTTAAGCGAAGCTTAAAAATTCGTTTGAGGTATATTGCCGCTTATAAGTAGTTAAAGCGCCGATTATCGTTGTTATAAAGTGTATTTTAAGTTCCGGATGTTTTGTTGGTTAAAATTTAGTTAATTTCTCTTAGAAAATGACGAAATTGCCATATGTTAATTTCGTTAATTAGTAATGAATTTGTAACCAAGATTACACGATTATCACATTATATACACTGACGACAAAAACTGATAATTTGGTCCCAAATCACAGATGAGCCCTCACTTAACCGAAAACAAAACGAAACAAACAAACAAAACACACTCCACGTGTCCCGGTTGTCAACGAAACAAATCATAAACACTGATAAAAAAAAACGCACTCGATCTCAATGCGCTGAAATCGCCTCGATCAACAGTGATTTCGAATCAGTCGTCGCGTTCTTCTCCAGCTCGGTCAACTCAGACGCAGCCGTCTCCAAATCAACGCTTTGAAACAACAACCTCGACTCACGATACGTATACTGCGAGATATCCAACTTAAAGCGTAACCCCAGCACAATATTCAGCGCGCTCAAATCATAACTGTGACAACCCGAATATCGATACTGCGGCTTTTTATCGAATCGACAGCCAGCCGATTGCGCACCAATCGGATGGATACAATCAATCGTGAGAGCACACTGGACCCACGGTAACATTATATATTTCGATATCGATGGCGTGTTAATAAGAATCAATCGTTGCGCGGCCACCATTTGTAAAAACAGGAAATTATCGGCGTCTGTATGGAAATAATTAAACATTTTCTTGTGCGTCAAACTACTAACAGCTTTCTTCATCGACCACGTTAAGATCCCGGTTGTTTTTGTCGTCGCACGGAACAACGCATCGAATATATCATACGTCATTTGACGCGTAAATCGCTGGTTGTTTTCTAGGAATAAAATCGCTCCGGTTTTGTGTAAAGAATCCTGCAAATCACACATAAAATTCGCGATCATTTCCATTGAATATTTTAGTAGTTACCTGAATAATTAGGGGTCTATATGCGTGTAGTCGTTCTTCTTCAATGTGAGATGGGAATTCGTCGAAATTAAAACTAACTACTTGACACCGACTGCTATTGCAATAATTTAACAGCTACAAAAGTTATGAAGTTAGTACAAATCCAATAATTAAAAATCAACCAAAACTTACTGTTTGTAAGCTATAAGTGCCGAGACCTAAATTGTACACTAAAACAGTGTTGTTCGTTAATATTTTCCCAATATTGTTGATTAAACCAATCGCTTGGCTCTCTTGGCCATCGAACACATATGTGACAACAACTGGTAACGATGTGTTGTGCCATGTATCGTTCGGGTACGATCTGGGTTTTGATGTAAAGCCCAAAATTTTTAAATACTTCTCATCGGCAACCAGATTTTTCTCCTCTGCATCACGTAACGTATCCTAAATCGAAACACATATAAATATAGGTACTTGATGCAGCGAATTACTGTAGCACTACCTGAAAATTGCGGATATGTTGGTGTGTTGTTGTGACAATATTCTGAAACGATTCTGGCCGTTGCGGCCCGAATAATATCAACATAAGACTTATACCGATAACGAAACAGAGAAGAATTAAGAAATGTTTGGTCCGCATTTGTATGGCGTAATTTAAACATTTACATTGAGGTAATATTACATTTAGTATTGAGAACAGTCACGTCGGATACCGAATTGCGCATTATTTAACCAACTCGCATCCGTGCGTGTATAGTATTAAATTATTTACGAAAACACCCGTTTTCTTTAGTTTTCATATTAAAAACTGACAGCCGGGGGGGTTACACATTTATTTTAGAATATTGGTATTCACTTGATAATTATGTTTTAATAAATTTAGGCTTTAAAATTAATATAAGCTTATAATATATACAGAAATATACTCGAATATAACTAGTAATAGTTATTAAATAATAGTCTATTTTGAAACAATAAAACGTAGCCTTTTTAATCACTTTTACTGTTCTAATTATTAAGCTCTAATAATTGAATTAACGTAATAAATAAATAATCAATTAACATATATTATTGCTAGTATGAATTTATTTGTAGTGTTTATTTGTTGAAAAAACTGGTTCTTTGGTAAATTGTATAAATTCTGCTTAGGTTGGGAACAATGTAATAACGCCATTTTTATATGTGAGGTTGTTGGGTTAAACGTCAATTTACGTTTTAAAATAATTTTGAAATTATATTGAATATGTCATTTGCTGAATCAGGCGGTGACGAGCAAAGTGAAGACGGTGAATTACGGCATAGTCCGGCAACGAAACCAGACGAAATGCTAGATTTTAGGTTATATTTATATTATCTGACTAATTATGTGAATTCAACGAATGTTTTTTGGTAGTTTATCTGATGAAGAAGTTGATACAGCGGACTCTTTGGATATTAAACCACCGCAAGCGAGTCGTTTACCGGTGAGCACTGGTCCTGGGGGTCGTAAACGTCGGGATAGGATCCGCGAAGGACGAACGCGTCATGGACGATCTGAGCGACATCGAGATCCTGAACGCGGTCATAGCCACCGCGATAAACATCACAGGTATAGTAAGTTCAATTTATAATAACTAGAGTAAAATAGTTTTTTGTGGGTTAGGGAACGACCGGGGCGGGAACGGGAGGCATATAGGGACAAAGAACATTTTCGCGAACGGGAAATGTATCGCGAAAACAAAGAAATCTATTTAAGCAAAGAGCAATTCCGTGAAACTCGTTACTCTGAACCTGGTTTACCAGCGAAATTCGTCGAAACTCAGTACAGGGCGGAGTCGAGGAGGGAGGAATTGAAATATAATCACGAAGGCACTTCTCGGGATATTCGTTACATGGAAAGCTCAAGAAAATATGAAGAAAAACGAAAAGAAGGCGTTACTGAAAAAGAAAAATTCGACTTGCGAAATGCACGTTTTCTACAAGTTAGTTAATACATGTTTAAATTGACTCGTGAGGGATACGTTTATTTTTAAATTTTGTTTGGTTAGGAACAAGAAAAACGGCGATACGATGACCAGAAAGACCGCCGCCCTAAATCGGTCGTCGACCAAACACTAGACGATCTACGTGAACGTTTACTCGACAAAAAACGCCAGAAAGAATCGAGCGACGAATACAAACACTACGAGAAAGACACGCGACGCAAAGCAAAACCGCAAGAGGTGGAACAGACCGAGGACGCCGATGCATACGTCAAAGAAATCATTGATTTGAGCGCAGGCGACGAAATCGCGTCCACATCACGCGAGAAACGTGAACCACGCCATCACAAACGTGACGAAAAAGACGATTGGAGCACCCGCGAAGAAAAGAACCAGTTGATTGAACAAAAATTGTCGGAGGCGGAACGCGAAGAGCAGGAATTACGCAAAGAAAAACTCTTAGAAGCTGGTATTATTATTGTTTTCAGAGTCTCTTAATACTAAATTTATTGTTTATTTGTGTTTAGAACGTGAAATTGCGCGACAAAAAGAACAATATATATTAGACAAAGAGCGTCGACATCAAAGGCGTCAAGAGAGGCAAGAGACGAAACGTCGCATTCAACAAGAACAAGAAGAAGAACACCAAAAACGCAAACGGCAACGCATGTCTGGTGAATTAGGACAATACAAGGTGACTTATTAATTATAATTCAATTTCGTGTTTTAATTAAAAATGTTGATACTTCAGGATAAAGATTTAAGTATAGTAACAGTCTCGGATAATTCCTCCGAAATGTCATCGGACCAGGAAGAGCAACAAGAAGACGCCAATATAGAAGATGCGTCGACAAGCGATGAGGAACACAGTGAAGAAGTTGAGGAAGCTGAGGAATCCGGTGGTGAATCAACGAGCGGTGATGAACGAGTGTCTGATAGCGAAGCGTCGCCGAACAGAAAACAAAGCGATGATGAAGAAGATCGGGATCAAGTGTATAAAGAGTCACCGATGAGCGTAGGGGGTTTAGCCAAAAGCGATCGAAGCTCTACCAGATCTCGATCTAGGTAAATAAAATAATCTTACGTCAGTTGTGAGAAAAACTAACCATCTTACTAGATCCCAATCACCATCATCGAAGAATAACGGTCAAGAGAATCCGAAAATCGAGAAAGAAACTACGGAACCAAAACCGAAATCACCTGAAGCTCCAACGAAGAAATTAGATGATGATTTACCACCATATTTCCCTGCTATACAGGTATTTTATTCTATAACCTAAATTGCGTCTAATAATATTAAATTCACCATTAAAAAAAAAAATTAGGGTTGTCGTTCCGTTGAAGAGTTCCAGTGTCTCAATCGAATTGAAGAAGGTACTTACGGTGTCGTGTACCGCGCGCGTGACAAACGCACTGAAGAAATTGTAGCGCTCAAACGTCTCAAAATGGAAAAAGAAAAAGAAGGTTTCCCGATCACTAGTTTGCGGGAAATCAACACGCTGCTTAAAGGACAACATCCAAATATCGTCACAGTGCGTGAGATTGTTGTTGGCAGTAATATGGATAAGATTTTCATTGTTATGGATTACGTTGAGCATGATTTGAAATCGTTGATGGAAACAATGCGATCGAGGCGCCAAGTGTTTGTACCTGGCGAGGTGAAATGTCTGCTAAAGCAACTGTTGGGTGCTGTTGCACATTTGCACGATAACTGGATTTTGCACCGCGATTTAAAGACATCGAATTTATTGTTATCGCATAAGGGCATTTTGAAAGTTGGTGATTTTGGGCTTGCCCGCGAGTATGGTAGCCCCTTGAAGGCTTACACTACAATTGTGGTTACTTTGTGGTACCGTGCCCCTGAATTATTACTTTGTTGTAAAGAATATTCAACACCAATTGATATGTGGAGTGTTGGGTGTATTTTTGCGGAATTGCTATTAATGAACGCGTTATTCCCTGGGAAATCTGAAGTTGATCAACTTAATCGAATCTTCAAGGTGAATTTATATATATATATATATATATATATATATATATATATATATATATATATATATATATTAAATTAAAAACGACACTAAATGTATTTCTGTTGCCATTTTGTAATTGTTTTTGTAGGATTTGGGTACACCGAATGAGAAAATCTGGCCGGGTTATAACGAATTACCGGCGGTGAAAAAGATGAAATTCACCGAGTTCCCAGTGTCACAATTACGCAACCGTTTCGGTATGTTATCCGAATTGGGTCAAAATTTATTGCAACGTTTCTTAACGTATGACCCGACGCAACGAACCACCGCTGAGGACGCACTTAAACATGCGTTCTTCAACGAAGCCCCGCTACCCATTGACCCGGCAATGTTCCCAACATGGCCCGCTAAAAGTGAATTGGGACACCGGAAAGCCATGGCCGCCAGTCCCAAACCACCCAGCGGTGGTCGCGAATATAAACAATTGGTAAGTTTCTTTCTATTAATTTACGAAAGGAATTTACGACAATTAAAATTGTTTCTAAATTGTATACATTATGAGTTGTTTTTTGTTTTAGAAGTGTTGTTTTGTTTTTAAGGGTGATGGGGATGAGGATTCCGCGCTTGGATTCCATATGGGTACTTCGTCCGGGGCGCCAATGATGGAAGCGCGCCGCCTAGCAATGGGGGGTGGCTTCAGTTTAAAATTTTAATTCGTTTGTTATATATTTAGATTATAAGACTACAATAAAAACTCAGTTTTAATACGTCGCATTTTCTTCAAAAACAGATAAGTATCATTTTAATCCTCTTAACCTCTAAATTAATTTATTCAATCGTACTAATTTGGTGAGTAATTTCTATCTAGAATATTGGTTCGCGAATAAAGAAAACGACAATTTCAACATTCAAAACATAAATTTATTTCATTACAATCCAACGCATATTTCATATCATACAATTAATTCGTTTAGGGTGTTTTTTTGTGTGTTTTCTTAGGTAAATCACAACGTTGAATTATTTTTTGCCGTTGTCGATCTGTGGTAGCCGCAACAACGAATTGATGATCTCCGAGTTTCGTTTTGCGGCCGATTGGTATCTGCATCCTCCGACGGCGTTTGTAACCGATGCCTGATTGTTCGTTTGGCGTAATTGGGCTATCAACCATGTGGCTAGTTCATGCACACCAGGATTCTGATACTACGTACATAGAAACAGGAACATGTTTTAAAGAAAGTAAGTTCCACTTTGTTGGCTACAACTATATTTAAGGCCGGTGCAATTTGTGATATTGGATTCGTCTATAAACTTATTTACAATTACGGTTAATTGCGCGTTCTACTTACATCTCTATCGTATTTATTATCGTCGACGCCGGGTAGGGCTGCGCCTTGAGCGTTCCCCGCAAATAAAAACACCACCGCGAAAGCCAGTACCATAAGTTCAACAACGGCAAGGACAGAATTCTTTTGCATGAAGATACACATTTTCTGTTGATTAAAATACATTTATTACTAATATTAATCATAACTCTAAAACAACTCAATTTTAGTTTGAATGTGATAACGATACAATTTAAATTATTCAATGTCTAACAAATATAAAGTGGTTTTTTCCACCCCATTTATTACTTACATGATAGAAATATATGCTTCTATTAGATACTTTCTAAAACTCACAAACTGTACTGGACTGAGTTCCTGTGAGTTCCCTATTAAATACCTGGATAAAAACCCCGTCACCCCCTTGGAAAATCACCTGTAGGGCCCCCCCACAAGTCATCACGGGGAATATACGGGAAATGGTACGTCAATTCCTCCCACAATAAACGAACAAACCGAATAACTGACAAATACACTCTTTATTCGAGCTATTTAAATACAATTTATTGCTTTTGATTTTCTTATAATACAAAAAATACAAATTCATGTCGTATTAAATATATTTCTGGGTGGTTTTTGACGGGAATTCAACCATAACGCGTTACTTGTATGTATTTTGGGCCTAATTAGGATCATTTTGGGACGATTTTGGGTAGGCAATTCGTTATATTATTCGCATATGTGTAAAGTGGGTTACTTATTTATTAAAATAATGTTGCATGCAATTTTTAATAATTATCTATTCTGTTTGTTGATTGAAAATAATGATCAGTCATTTTAGGTTTAATTTACAATCGAAATTTGGCGTAGAATTTTTATTAATTGCTGTGCTTATCTATGCTGATAAAAAAGAATAAAAAATATGATTTTTAATTCAGTAAATTTCTAGAAAAACATAATCCTATTTGGGGTACTAGATTTATTAAAAATAATTATTTATTATATATATGACATTTTTTCCAATGATTATATATTAAATAAAAAAAAAACATTGATTTCTTTTGTGCTAAGGAATAAATAGAATATATATATAATAAAATTGCATATTTATTGACATTGCAATTTCACATTTCATTGAACAATGGAAAAATATTTTCCCCGCAAAAAGAAAAACAGATTCAAATGTCTTATTATATAAAATTATGATTTGCGCATCTGGTTGTGACAGTTGGGAACACTGTACGGTATCACGGTATCGCGCGTTTTAAATACATACAAATATTGATGGGGTTTTAACGAGAAAATGTGCCGCTACATTGTTATTTACGCGAAAATAATCGACGAAATTTATTCGCACGTGTGCGAAATGCATTTTGCACGTGGTACATATACAAAATTTGATCTTATAATCTTAGGTTATTTTGATTTATTTTTACTCAAGCAATACCTGGGAATTTGGGGGTTTTTTTTTATAACTAGAAAAGTGACTAATATAGTTTAAATATTACAATCTCTATTGGTTATTAATCAAATATGTATATAGAGTAAACTTCGTGCATCGGAAACTAACTTAAGTTTGTTTTTAGATTTATTTTAGCTAAAATGCGCTTTAAATTCCTTTTAATTTGATTACCAACTCGAGTTTTGCACTCAATAACTCTAAGCTTACTCAAAAATTTAGCCAAACCCATAATATAGCTCTTGGTTGTCTGATGGGTTATAAATCGAGTTTGGGTTCAAATAAACGGAAATTGAATCGTGTTTACGATTAAACGTTCAAATTTGAGCGAAAATCTTTTTTTAAGCCATACATATCGTTTTTAAATGTCTAATTCGTGCATATTTAACTCGAAATGTTAACAGAGTTCTGGTATGGTTAGATTAGCATATCTTTTGAGTAATTCTATAAATATGTCGCAGGTATAAATATGTAGATCAACTTATACTGAAATGAATCATAATTAGGCTTGTGGTAAAAATTTCTAGCGGCGTTTTTCATACAATAGTTAAACTATGGTTTAAACCATGATTAACTGTTTTAAATATATTTTATTTATGTAGATTTATGTATCGATAATTTTAAATATGTATAGGGTATCCTTTTATTATTAATGCGTGTAATTTCTTAGAATATGGGGTGGTTAAAACCGGTATTTAAATTCTTATTAAATTATATAAATATTTTTAATAAAAATTTTACGAAAGTTTATAAATTAAACTCGAACTCAAATTGATGAAAACCCGATATTTTAAAGGGGGAAAAATCAATCAATTTCGTTAAATATGTTTACGCGATATGAACCGGTTTCGCAAGCATATTTGAATATATTTATTTTTTCTTTTGTGATTTAAAAGTATTCGCAAAAACTCAATGACCTTTTCAGAGGTGTTTATTTTTTTTAAAAACCAAATTCAGGTTCAAGATCACAGCCCGTGCTTCAGTTTTTGAATAGAGCACTAAAATAAAATAAAAAACCGCGTTGTTTTCATGTAAAATATTTAAATCATCTGGATTGATTAATTTTAAAATACAAGTCCAATTTAGGAGTTCTTATAAATTATTTAATAGCACTATAAATTAAGACTAGTTTTTTATGCATGCTCATTTTATGCAAAATTAAAGTTGGTATCAGTGTCAATAAGTACTTAAGAAAATAATTTTTTTTATATATTCATTTTTGATTAAATTGTATTGATGGACATAGAATACTGGTTTTTTTTTTTAATAAAAACAATTGAGTCTGTTGAAAAATAAATGTATTATACTATGTCCAAACAAAACAACTTATAAATATGAAATTATAGTGTTTTGAATTAGATGTATCAAAAATGACAGATCAAGATTGAAATTTGTCAAATGGTGGGGGTCAGCGACCTTTTTAAGTCGTTGTCCGACGAAATTTATTCATATTTACGAATTATTATGCGCGATAAATTCCGAAAAAAACGAATACACCAATACGTTAAGTGTTCATTTTCTGGTTCGTTTAAACATTCCGATTTGAAACAACAAAACAACCAATTGTTTCTGCGTAATTTAAAACCAAACAAAAATCGCAACCAGTTCTGTGCGATTGTACCTATTTTGTCATTTATGTCTTTGTAAACATGTTGATCGTCAAGGTCACAGTGTCAGGGACCGCAACTCGCGAAAACTGCCCTAACCGGGTGCCAAACCCGAAACCCCCTACATTAAAACCACATTAGGCGTTCCGAACCGCACGCAAATTAACCAAACGAAATTATAATCGACGCATTTTTGTTTTGTAACAATTATTTTTTATTGAACTGAGGGTTAGAAAATCGTTTTCTATGCCCATGAACTCAAATCGAATGAATTTTTTTGCCCCGAGGCTGATAAATAATACTCGAAAAGAATATCTAATCGAATATTTCGTAGAATAATAATTATCGTATCAATAGATTAAGATATTTTTGAAAGTAAATTGACGATTTTGATAAATTGGAACATTTCCGAAATAGTCTAGACGTGATAAATCAATCATAAACATATTCATAATTACCACCCATTTTCTCTAAATTATTTATTAATTAATTAACAGATTCTCAAATTATATGTGTGTGTAAATATTAAAAAAAAATACATATATACAGAACTACTCCTAAAAATCATTTAACGCTCTTAATTGCCTTTTTTTTTATAAAAATTGCTCAATTTAGTACCTTTACCATTTATTTTAATTAAATTTCGTGTTGATATCTTCTTTTTTGACTGGTATTGTCACTGAAGCCAATCCTGTTGTCAGCTTTGCTATAATTTCGAGTCAGCCCCGTTTTTTCTTTTACCCACCGTTGTTAATCTTAAAACTAGTTGTGTTTAAGGGGCGGAGCACCCATTGAGGCTCTGGCTATAAGTACCAGAGCCTATCGGGTCCCCCAACTTAGTTTCTCCCCAATTGGGACCGAGCAACAGTTGGGATTTTTAAGTGTAGTGCCGCACCTTTGGGATAGTGTTAAATCATATTTAATAAGTGAAATTAGGAATTAAATTTTTATTTTTATTTAAACAGGTAAATTTTTATGTATAAGGTATTAATAACAGAATTATTTAATATTTATTTTAGAGAATGCGAATCTTGGTGTAATACTGCCTGTAATTTTATAGTGTTCTTTCAATCATATTTTAGTTTAATATATATTAAAATTAAGTCATGTTATTGAATTCCTTGTAGTTTTAGCTATATATATATATATATATATATATATATATATATATATATATATATATGTATATATATATATATATATATATATATATATATATATATATATATATATATATAAATCAAAAAAATATATAAAATCAGTTTAAAAACTAAAATGACTACTTGAAATTTAATTTAGTTGTAATATTTGCGCTATTTTGTTGAAAAGTATTTTAAATAAATTGATTGACGCCTATGAAATTAGTATGCAAGTTCACAATTTTTTCTATACTATGTCAATGCCCCTGATCTGAAGACCTAACTATTGCAGACACCTTCTTCAGGGTCTTCAAATCACTCATGTCTTGAATAATAAATATACTTATACCATATTCCACTTATTATCCATAGTTCCGCCTACGGTAATTCTGAATTCGAATTTTAAAGTATTCCAAGCATAAATTCTATTTTAAACTAACTTTAATATGTTTAACTAAAAATAACTTTAAACATTACGGATTTAATAAATATAATAAATGAATGTTATTTATTTATAGATTTTCGATGCAGCGATAAAGAATAATTATGGATTGGTCTGTTTTGGTAAGCAATATTATAATAATAATTTAAGTCTACGCCAGTGGTTAGACTGTTTAAAATTCTAAACATTATTGTCATACATATATATTTAGGATAACAATAACATTCACTGGGTTAATTACAATATACAGTTAATGGTTTTGATTATTTAGAATTAATTATCCACCATTTAGTGATTAAACTAACAAATTATCAATCGTCTGTAATGTGTTTTCTAGAAATTGAAAAACATTTTCGCTTGTAGATTTTAATATTCGGTGTCTTCTTGTCACCGAAACTAACATCCGGTGGTTTGATGCGAGAAAAACGGGCCCACGAGCCACCCACATCCGTACGATCATTCCTGCGTGATTCCGTCGAAAGTCGTCCGCAATCACCCCGGCTATCCGATTTCAAATCCGCGTACATCGAACACAATTCGTTTGGCACAAAAAGTTTACCGTTGCGATCTGCAGTCGAATCGGTACCATCGAAAGCACAATCGCATAGGTTGCCCTTAAGGGATGCAGTCGAACGGCGACCATCACTAACCAATAACTATGCGTTCGACATCGATTATGAACCAGAGTTGCCAGATTTTACGGTTAAACGCGTTCAAGTTCCGCCGAAAACGGTAAACTTGCCGTATTTACGTTTCCACGATGCGTTATTCCCGTACCGATTCGGTGCTGGTTTTCAAATACCGACATACCGCATTGGTAACCAGTTTCAACAACTGGTTAATTATGGTTACGGATTGGAAAAGCGTGCAAGAAGTATGAATTATGCGCGGTTACAAGCTGGTAATGAAAATTTGCATGGTAGGTTCTCATTTAAATAATAAATAGTACTAGAAAACCTGATTTTATTAATTTTATTAATCCAAATCCTAGTTCCTAAACAAATCATATTTGTACTCCTCTAAAATCCGAATTACTCTATAAGAACCTTTTACTACTTACGGGTTTGAAATGATTTGGGAATTGATCTTGAATTATAATTTCTAGAAAAATATCAATATTTCCCACGTAATTTGGAGAGAATCTTACGCCATTCCACCCCGAGGATCGTATGCTATTTAGAAGGAATGGCAGTCTATCGCAAAGAGCCTTTAGCCTTTCATTCACGTGATTTAGATCCGTTCGCGTGTACTCATCTCATTTACGCTTTCGCGTCGATTGATCCACACGGATATGGTTTAGTTCCAAGGGATCACGAATATGATATAGTTAAAGGTGAGTTTAAATTAATAGAACTTAAAATTAGGGAACTGTAATTGATTACGATTAATGATTTTAGGTGGTTATCGTGCCGTTACTGGTTTAAAACGTTTAAATCCTGAACTAAAAGTGTTGATATCTATTGGTGATGATCGCGAAGAAGGCGCTCACAAATATAGTAATTTAGTATCGACAGCGTCTAGACGCCGGATTTTTATTTCGTCTGTAATCCAGTTTTTGGAAGAGTTTGAATTTGATGGGATTGATCTGCATTGGCAGTATCCCGGTGCTGAGGAACTAGGCGGTCGCATTACGGATAAAGCGAATTTAAGTTAGTTGTTTGTCTATTCCGATTTGTTCATGGAGCGTTATTAATATAGGTTCGTATTTAGGTTTGTTATTGGAAGAGTTATCTGAGATATTCCAATCGCGTGGTTGGATTCTATCGGTGTCGGTTCCCGCATCCAGATTTCGCATCGCCGACGGATACGATGTTCATTTACTCGCGAATTATGTTGATTTCGTCAACTTGCAAGCGTATGATTTCCATATTGAGAAAGAACCAGCTGCTGATCATCACGCGCCGCTTACCAAACGCGAAAAAGACACCGGTTTAAATGTTTTCTTTAACGTAGTAAGTACAAATATTCATACAAAGAAATTAGTTTACAATTATTTGCGCATTTCTCTAGTTTCATTAAAATATATCAGATATGTCACACAAAAAATAGCGTTATTTTTTATATTTACATTAGGATTACGCTGTTAAGCACTGGCTTAAGCGAGGTTTACCGCGAGAAAAGCTCAACCTCGGTCTGTCGTTTTATGGTCGTTCGTTTACGTTACAATTCGCAAACAATACAGCTCCCGGTGCGGCTATTCGAGGTCCTGGTAAAGAGGGCTTTTACACTCAAACCCCGGGACTTTTAGCGTATTATGAAATTTGCGATATGACACTGAATGAAGGGTGGACAACTGGTGTCGATGATGTCGGAAGCCCGTACGCGTACAATGGATTACAGTGGACTGGATTCGAAACACCGGATAGCATCAAGAAAAAGGTGAGATTTCATTTATAAAATTGTGTGTTAGTCATGAATTAATCATATCACGAATTAGTGACGTCACTGTTGGATGACACGGTAAAAGGTTGAAGGTGATACACCTGTTATTCGGTGAATATACCGCTTTTCTTATCATTTTAATAAAATACAAGTTAACCTTGGCGTCGGCATCAGAAATTTCGGCTTAGAAATGTTTCATTCAAGTCTATTATTGTGGAAATATGTGCGTGAAAATGAATATTATAGAGTTTTTTATTTTTGTAAGTAACCACCTAGAAATCAATTAATTTATGTTGAGCTTAAAACGTCGTTTGAAGTCGATGAAAATCTATAACTGGAATATATATTTTTTTAGATGTTATATGTGAAAGATATGGGTCTTGGTGGTGTTTCAATTTGGGCTGTCGATCTAGACGATTTCCAAGGATTATGCGGCGAAAAATTCCCGTTATTAAACGCCGTCAAACAATCACCCATATATGGTAACTAAACAATATCCGGTATTCGGTATTATTTATGATCATATAACTTTACTAGGCGATTCAAATGCAATTCAAACCAAACGCAGTTTTTGTGAGAAAGGCGATGGTATTTACAGCGATCCGAACGATTGTTCGAAATATACAATATGCCAATCGAACACTCGCCACAATCTCCAGTGTCCGAAAAACATGATGTACGACGTGAAAAACGGCCAGTGCCGGTACATAAGTGCCGAACGTTGTCGTCCCGGTCAAAAAGTCCATGTGACCGCATCGCAAGAACAAGTCGATCAAATGTTACGGCTGCGAGAGGCTGAACCCGCGGGTCCAAAAGTCGTGTGCTACATGACCAATTGGGCATTTTACCGCAAAGCTGAAGGGAAATTTGTGCCAGAACATTTAGATACGCGTTTGTGCACCCATGTTATCTACGCGTTCGCTAGTTTAGAACCAGAACACTTAATGCTACAAGAGTTTGATCCATGGGCCGATTTAGATAATAGTAAGTTGATATTTGAGTGTTTCGGGAGTAGATTTGAGGTGTTTTTATATTTTTTTTGTGTAGATTTGTATCAAAGAGTAACTTCTTTGGCGGACACAAAAGTCCTGTTAGCCTTGGGCGGTTGGACTGATAGTTCCGGGGACAAATACTCGAAACTTGTCAGTGATGGGTCAGCCAGACGTCGCTTTGTCGCTGGCACTGTTAGTTTCTTACGCAAATACAGCTTCAGTGGTCTTCATCTTGATTGGAACTATCCAGTTTGCTGGCAAAGCAATTGCAATAAAGGTCCTGCTAGTGACAAACCAAATTATACTAAATTAGTACAAGTACGTTTCTAAACAACCTATTCAGCATTTCGTTACTGATATATACTAATTTAGGAACTTCGCGCTGCTTTCGATAAACAAACACCTCCATTGCTTTTGGCTTCATCAATTTCTGGTTACAAAGAAGTGATTGACGTCGCGTACGAGCTTAAATCTCTCGGCGAGGCACTAGATTTCATGTCGGTGATGACGTACGATTACCACGGTCATTGGGAACGGAAAACTGGCCATGTTAGCCCCTTATACCACCGCCAGGGAGATGCATACACTCAATACAATACTGTCAGTATTTAAGACTCTATTTCTAGTGACAGTTATTTGAATATGTTTTTTTTTTGTGTGTTAGAACTTTACTATGGAGTATTTAGTGGAAAAAGGTGCTCCTCGCGAGAAGTTATTACTTGGGGTGCCATTTTATGGACAAAGTTTCACGTTAGCGAGCCGGGACGGGCATGATCAAGGTGTTGCTACCAGTGGACCTGGGGAAGCTGGCGAGTTCACGAAACAGCCTGGGATGTTAGGATATTATGAAATATGCAATAGAGGTGTGTTTTATAGGCAATTGTTTAATTCGCTATTAGGTAATATGACATATTTGATTTAGTTCGTGGTCAAAGATGGACTGTAGGAAGAGACGCGCAGAAAGCTACAGGACCTTATGCGTACAAGGGTGACCAGTGGGTTAGTTATGAAGATGCTGAGTCCATTCAAAATAAAGCTAAATATATAAAAACCGAAGGATTTGGTGGTGCTATAGCTTGGACAGTTGATTTAGATGATTTCGCAAATCGTTGTTGTGTCGAAACATTCCCGTTGCTTAAGGCGCTAAATCGCGGTTTAGGGCTTCTTAAAGGGACTGCACCGACTGGTGGGGATTGCACTAGGCCACCAGCACCAGTTACACCACCTGCACCCACTTTAACCACCGGAGTCGACACCGGTAACTATATAAGATATAACGCAATCTATATATAACAAACTTACATGCGAAATTTAGGTGCTTCTGTAACAACTCCTCTAATGCCCTCGACTACTTGGCCAACATGGAGTAACAAACCATCTAAAAACCCGTTAACTACCACCGCTGCAACACCCACAACTACTGATTGGTGGCACAAACCAACTACTACTTCCAAAACTACTACAACTGAAAAAGCAACAACAACTACTACTGCCAAAACGACTACAACTGCTAAAATGACTACAACCGCTAAAACCACAACTGATTGGTGGCATAAACCATCAACCACTCCAGAGACAACTACTACGTCCTCTTGGTGGACAACCACGAAAACCACAACGCTCCAACCGACCTCGACGAGTGCCTGGTGGGTGCCAACCACAACCAAACCAACCACTACTCAAAAAATAACCACTACTACAGGTCAATCATGGTGGCATCCCGAAAGTAAGTCGATAATTTAAATAATTTAATAGCATCAACTCTTCTTGGAAGATATATAAAAAAAAAAATTTTTGGAACCCTGTAGCCACTACGATACCTACTCCAGCAGTAGTAATGCCAGGTATAGACAAACCAGGTGGTGTCGAAGGTTCTAAATGCGAAACAGGAGTGTATAAAGACGATCCGCAAAACTGTAATTCATATTACCGGTGTGTTCTTGGGGAAATGCGGAAACAATACTGCGCAGGTGGTTTGCACTGGAATAAGAAGCGCATAGTTTGCGATTGGCCAGCAGAAGCCAATTGCCACGAAGAAAAGGGTAAGCGCTCGCGAAATTATACCAGCAATGTATAATTACACAATATCATGTTGTTTTAGAATCTTCAAAACCAAGTACAACTACACGACGTACGATTACAACTACACATAACACGCTTACAACCACTAACCATCCGGTTCGAACTACAACAACAGTAAAACCAACACAAGCTACAAGTATAACGACTAAAAAACCAACAACTTCTGGTAGTTTACAAAACCCATGCTCATCCGGTCAATATTATCCTCACGATGACTGCAACCAGTTTTACGTGTGCGTCAACGGGGTGCTAGTGAAGCAAAAATGCGGGCAAGGTTTACAGTGGAGCGTTCAGAAAAATTCGTGCGATTGGAGCTATAGATCAAATTGTGTTAGTCGTAGAACTATCAATAAACATAATACATTATTTCGTAAGCTCTGCAACATTTTAGTGTTTCGAAACATTGAATTTATGGTTTATATTTTTTTTTTTGTTAGAATATAAAGCTGAACAATATTCCGCTTGCGATTCAGGGACGTATTCACCGAGCGCAACCGATTGTGGGCAATATTTAATGTGTTTGTGGGGCAAATATGAGGCGTTCAGCTGTGCAAGTGGTCTACATTGGAACAGCGTAAGTTTAAATAATTCGTAATGAGTTAAACAGACATTAATGTAGATTTTAGGAAAAGAAAATATGTGACTGGCCTAAAAACGCAAAATGCGATGGCAGCTCCACCGATGAAGTTGTATCGTTACCTGATGTGATAACTCATAAACCAGGTCAGACAACAGTTAAACCAACCACAAGTTGGAAACCTACGACGCAAAAAGTAACAACAACCACTCTAACACCATCAACAACCACCGTGCAACCAGAACCGTTGTCTGGTTACTTTAAAATCGTTTGTTATTTCACGAATTGGGCTTGGTACAGACCCAGTTTGGGCAAATACGTGCCTGAACACATCGACGCAAATCTCTGCACGCATATAATCTATGGGTTCGCTGTACTGGATTACGAGAATTTGGTCGTCAAAGCCCATGATTCATGGGCTGATTTTGATAACAGTAAGTTGCGCGTAATACACATACATACAATAATATAATTGTGTAATTCTTCTAGAGTTTTATGAACGCGTTGTGGCTTATAAGGCAAAGGGTCTTAAGGTATCTTTGGCCCTTGGAGGATGGAATGATAGCGCCGGCGATAAATATTCGCGATTAGTTAACAACCCAGCCGCTCGAGCACGCTTTATTAAACATGTGCTTGAGTTCCTGGAGAAGCATAACTTTGATGGTTTGGATTTGGATTGGGAGTACCCGAAATGCTGGCAGGTCGATTGCTCAAAGGGCCCGGATTCGGATAAAAGCGCTTTTGCTGCTTTTGTCACCGAACTCAAGGACGCGTTTAGACCGAAAGGATTGTTGTTGTCAGCGGCGGTTACACCGAGCAAAACTGTTATAGATGCCGGTACGTTTCGTATAAATCGCTAAAGGGATTCATATATAATTTTGAGTAGTTTATAATATGTGGGGGGTTTTTTAAAGGTTATGATGTGCCAGTGGTTGCTAAAAATTTGGATTGGGTTGCTGTAATGACGTATGATTTCCATGGTCAATGGGATAAGAAAACTGGACACGTTGCACCATTATATGAACATCCTGATGATGATGTTACGTTCTTTAATGCTGTAAGTTTAATTTTAATTGTATTCTTTATGTAATCAATTTTCATTATATTGTTATGGTTTCCGTAGAATTACTCTATAAATTATTGGATATCTGAGGGTGTTCCACGCAGGAAGATCGTTATGGGTATGCCGCTTTACGGACAAAGTTTCCAATTGGAAAAAACTGCAAACAATGGACTTAATGCTAAGGCTCCAGGACCTGGACAAGCTGGAGAATTCACCAGAGCCGCTGGATTCCTAGCTTATTATGAAGTAAGAATTTTAAACAAATCTAATTATTTTTAATTTAATATATTTATTTTTCTAATACATACATTTTATATATTATTCTAAGCATAGTTTATTGATTAGATTTGTGACCGTATCTTAAATAAAGACTGGACGATCGTACATGACTCGCAAAATCGTATGGGTCCTTATGCGTACAAAGGCAACCAATGGGTCAGTTTCGACGATCCAGAAATGATCCGCCTCAAATCTGAGTATATCCGTAATATGGACCTAGGCGGCGGGATGGTTTGGGCTTTAGATCTAGACGATTTCCGCAACCGTTGCGGTCAAGGTGTTCATCCTCTCATGAACGTTATTCGAAACGTACTAAAAGATCCTGGCAACGGATTAGTTCAAGCAGTCATTGCTGAACCTGAACCTCCCACAGTTACACCCCTTAAACCAACTAAAGTTCCATTTAAATCCACCCCGATTATCGAAGTTACCACACCTCAAACACACGTCAAACCATCAATAACATCAACAGTTTCTACTATTACTAAACCGATAACCAATCCCGATTCTGATTATAAAGTAGTTTGTTATTTTACGAATTGGGCTTGGTATCGGCAAAGCGGTGGCAAATATGTGCCATCCGATATAAATCCAGATTTATGCACTCATATTGTGTACGGCTTCGCCGTACTAAACGGTAATCAATTGATTATCAAACCACATGATTCTTGGGCCGATTTAGATAATAGTAAGTACACATATAAATAATTGAATCATGACATATCTAGAACGCTTCATTTTAGAATTCTACGAAAAAGTCACTGCTTTCAAGGCTAAGGGCATTAAAGTCCTGATCGCGATTGGGGGTTGGAACGATTCAGCAGGCGATAAATACTCGAACCTTGTGAACAATGTGTCTGCACGACGGCGTTTTATTGCTCACATCACTGATTTCATCGCCGAGAACGGCTTCGACGGTCTAGACCTGGATTGGGAATACCCGAAATGCTGGCAAGTGGATTGCAACAAAGGCCCCGAGTCGGATAAACCAGCGTTCGCTGAGTTTGTTAAAGAACTGCACGCTGCATTCAAACCGAAAGGTTGGTTATTATCAGCGGCGGTGTCACCCTCGAAAAAGGTTATCGACGCTGGATACGACGTTCCAGTACTATCTAAATATTTAGATTGGATCGCGGTGATGTGTTACGATTATCATGGACAATGGGATAAAATAACTGGCCATGTAGCGCCTATGTACGCCCATCCAGATGACATCGACGTTACCTTCAATACTGTAAGCTATTGTTTGTGTATGTGAACATAATTAAATTAATTAGATATTTTCTGGTGGGGTAGAACTTTACAATTCATTACTGGATATCGAAAGGCGCTGATAGACGTAAACTTGTCTTGGGCATGCCCATGTATGGGCAATCGTTTAGCTTAGCTGATAATAGCGTGAATGGTCTTAATTCACCGACGTATGGGGGTGGCGAGGCAGGTGATAGTACACGAGCGCGAGGATTCCTTTCATATTATGAAGTAATAAATCGTAATTTATATGTATTAGACATATTTATTGATTGTCTCGTAATAGATTTGCCAGAATATCCAGAAGAAACAATGGCAAGTGGTGCGTGATCGTAAGGGTCGCATGGGACCGTACGCGTACTTACGCGACCAATGGGTGTCGTTTGATGACGTGGCAATGATCCAACACAAGTCAGAGTATGTGAAAGCGATGGGTCTTGGCGGGGGGATGATTTGGGCGTTAGATTTAGATGATTTTAAGAATTATTGCGGTTGTGAAGAGTATCCCTTACTAAAAACAATCAATCGAGTACTTAGGAGTAAGTCAACTAAATATATTAAAAAATATATATTTATGATTGTTTATAATATAATTCTACAGATTATCCAACTACTGAAAAAGATTGTCAAATAGACTCGAAGCCCCTAGACGTTTCTTTCAAACCAAAAGATAAAATCCCTGTTGATATGGCGCCTGTTCGGTCGTGTGATGGACGGATTTTCTCACCGGACGAAACGGATTGTAACAAATATTATTTGTGCAACCAAGGACAGTTGATGCAACAAAAATGTCCAGCTGGACTTCATTGGAATGTGGACCATTGTGATTGGCCAATAAATACGAAATGTGAAGCAAATGGTGCACCGACTATGACCACAGTTAAACCAGTGGTAACGACAAAGCATCCTAGTGTTGCCACGGTGAAGCCGGTACATAAACCCGATTATATTACTACCACTTTGAAACCAGTGCACTCCGGCACCACGGAAGGGTATAAACCGATTCGTGGTGACGAAAAATATAAAGTTGTTTGTTATTTCACAAATTGGGCGTGGTATAGGTGAGTTCCAAATGTTTACTAGTAAAAGAATAATTTTTAACGCGTTTATGTAATCAATTTAGACAAGGGGACGGTAAATATAAACCAGGCGATATAGATACGGATTTATGCACGCATATTACATACGGCTTTGCTGTCTTGGACTCAAATTCGTTAACAATCAAACCACATGATTCGTGGGCCGATATTGACAATGGTAATTGTTGTAAGTTTAATAAATGCTTAAAAAGCTCATTTATTATGTTGTGTTTGTAGAATTTTACAATAAAGTAACGGCGCTAAAAGCTAAAGGTATCAAAGTATTAATTGCAATCGGTGGCTGGAACGACTCATTGGGCGATAAATATTCACGGTTAGTTAACGATGCTCAAGCAAGGGCTCGGTTTGTGGCCCACGTGGCTCAATTCATCGAGAAGTGGGGCTTCGATGGTCTAGATTTGGATTGGGAGTACCCCAAGTGTTGGCAGGTATGAGAAGCTTTATAAATCATTCTAGGCTTTGTGTTTTACTATCTTTACTGACTTCTCTACTTAGGTGGATTGCGATAAGGGTCCTGCTTCGGATAAACAAGGATTCGCGTCTCTAGTAACCGAACTCAGTGCTGAATTTAAACCACGTGGTTGGTTATTGTCGTCGGCTGTGTCACCGTCAAAAATGGTTATTGATGCTGGTTATGATGTGCCAGTGCTTGCTAAACACTTTGATTGGATCGCTGTGATGACGTATGATTTCCATGGGCATTGGGATAAACAAACAGGACATGTAGCACCTTTATATTACTATCCAGGCGATACTTACGACTACTTTAACGCAGTAAGTTATTACAGCTTTAAATGAATTGTGTACCTAAATTACAAATTACTTATTCATTCCTAGAATTTCTCCTTGAATTACTGGATTGCAAAGGGTACTCCACCCCATAAACTGGTGATGGGTATGCCGCTATATGGGCAGAGTTTCAGTTTGGCGGACACTAGCAATAGGGGGGTGAATTCCAAGTCGTATGGGCCTGGAGAGGCTGGAGAATTCACAAAAGCCGGTGGATTCTTGGCGTTCTATGAAGTAAGTGTTGTTTAAGGCTTGATATCAATTTCACTATGGAATTATATGACTTAAAATCGTTTCAGATCTGTGAAAAGGTCAAGAAACATGGATGGACTGTCACAAGAGATCCCGAAGGTAGAATAGGGCCGTATGCATATTCTGGTAACCAGTGGGTGTCGTATGATGACGTTTCCGAAATTAGACGCAAGGTAATTAAAATAAAACACTTGTGTTTATTTTGATGCTTTAATGATTGTTTGTTTTTCAGTCGCAACTAGTGAAGCAACTAGGTTTGGGTGGAGGTATGATTTGGGCTCTGGACTTGGACGATTTCCGAGATAGGTGTGGCTGCGGCAAACATCCCTTGCTCAAAACGATGAACCAAGAATTACGGGGTAGCAACTTCGGAATATCCGCGCATGATTGTACATAAGTTATTTGCTTTAGGTTTCATGATATTTCTATTGTTCAATAGCCCATTTATTGTGTAAAAGAACTGAATAAGTACGTAATATAATATAGGTTTAAATAAAACGAACTATTTGTTTAAGTATTTAATAAGATATTAACAATGTAATAAGAATTCTACACGCCATATTTGAAAATATGCAATGTTTTCTATTGTGATTGACACTGATCTACTTTATATATTGTAATCCTTAATAGTAAACAAATAAATTTTACAACAGATCATCTCATTATAGGGGTGCAAATAAACAACTCATTTATAATAAATATTGTCCATTTATTTAGCAATAGCATATATAAACAATATGTCTTCCCTATGATTTTCATAAATTTTAAAGTCTAATAAACCAAAATATGAATAAACGTTCAGTGTCAGACATGACGGATATTTTTCTTAACATGTTATAATTTTTATATATACCAAATAATGTTGAATATATATGTTTATTTATAAGATTGTATTTGTTTATAAATACGAAATACTTCCGCTTTGAATATTTTGCTTGTAACAATGATTTTTGTTGTAATATCAATTAGTTTTAAATAAAAACATTATAAAACATACATATAGTCCTTTACTGTACCTTAAAATCCTGAAAACAATCCAAAAAGATGCTTTTAAAAGCACATTTTTTTCTTACAGAGGGGTAAATTAAAAAAAATGTTCGAGAATAAATATCTTAAAAGACCAAAATTTGGGTTAAAAGTCGTGTAAAAAAAAATTTTTTTTTTAAACTTATATAAGATCGAATTAAAATTTTGAGGTTAGAATTAACCTAAAAATTTTAATTAAAAATTTTGAGGTTAGATTTAACCTAAAAATTTTAATTAGCGATTTTCGAGATTTTTTTGACCAAATGGTCAAAAAAATCCGGAATTTTGCTAATTAAAATTTTGAGGTTAATTCTAACCTCAAAATTTTTAATTAAAATTTTTAGGTTAATTCTAACCTCAAAATTTTAATTCGATTTTATATAAGTTTAAAAAAAAAATTTTTTTTTACACGACTTTTAACCCAAATTTTGGTCTTTTAAGATATTTATTCTCGAACATTTTTTTCAACCGTTAACCTGAAAAACAAAAAGTACCTATTTTAAAAGGTAAAGTAAAGACTGTAAGTATATTTTATAATATTTTTATTTAAAATCAAGTGTTATAAATACAAACAATCATTTTTACAAGTACAATTATTTATACATTTAATACAAATATATTATTTATAACAATATCAACTTACAACAATGAAATATATAATAAATTAATTAAATACAGCACAGTTATATTAATTCAAATATATAAATTCACTTAAAAAATAATGTACAATAAATAATATTTATAAAGGGGGGTATGGGGTGCAGATGTTGGTCTTCAATCGACTGCATTTTCTATAAACAAAAATATATAAAAATAATTGCTTAAAATATGTATTTGTTTAAATTGTAAATGAAGTTAAAAGTAATACATTATTTGAGCAATACATACAGACGTTTTATTATTTTCCTTGTGGTCCTTATTGTCTCCTAGCACCTAGAGGACTCCAGGGAATAGATTTCTCCAGAAGCCTTATAACTAGGTTTAAAACAAAGTTGCAAAATAGTGCTCTTAAAAGCACATTTTTACTAAATAATAAAATATTTATTAACATTATTATTGTTTATAATGGTACCTAAAGATTCTTCTTTATAATTAATTATTTCCTATAACAAAAAATTAAAATAATGCTACAAGGGTTATTTTACATATTTGTTTAAATATTGCTATCTTTTATATTTTTTATTACTCATATATTGTTTATTTAATTGAAATGTTCCTATGATTAAAAACTAAAACACAGTAGATTTTTGTGTAGTAATTTGTATTAAAAAATCTCATTACAATTATTAATATTTAATTCAATTTTTTGCCACTTAAAATTAACAAAAATAAAAACAATGTTTTTCTATTTGTTTATAATTGTTTTTTTTTTTTTAGTTTTTACAACACACAATTGTTTATTTTTTTTAATATTTTGTCTTTTATTAACAAAAAAAATCAGTCGCAAACAAGTGAATCCACAAACACACAAATTAAAAAGAAAAAGGTACAAAAAGTCACTAAAAACTGGTGATTAAATTTTCGAAAAAAAAATCTATATCGAATTTAATTAATATTATCCTTAAATAATCACAATATTTCTAGGGCTTCCAATCTCCCTTGATTGGAATAAACTTCCAAAATGGGGGGGGCGGCATCCTATGTATGATTTTTGGGGGGAATTTGATTGATTTTTGTATATAAATAACTTAAATATTGGAAGTCAAAATGTTTCATTTATAACTCGTCGTGCGATTCCTAAACAAATAAATATGTGACATTAATACTTGGTGATAGTTGTTAAAAGACTCAAATTACTTCAACTTCCGGTGCGATCTCATCCTCCTCATTATCGTCCTCATCCTCATCATCCTCGCTCTGATCCTCCGCTTCTTGTTTCTTTCCATCTTCACTCGCATCCCGTTCTGCTTTTTCTTGGCTGTCTTTCATTGCCTTCTCCCCATCTTGCGTCGCTTTCAAATTCTTGATGGCAGCTTGTGCGGCCTCCAAATCATCAGTGATTAGGATACTGTCGAAAATGGTCCCGGCTTTAACTTGCCAAAGATCAAATCCAAGCGCGCAGACTTCTTCGCGCAAATAAATCGAGGAATCGGCCGCGTATTCCGGATTCGGCACCTCAGGGTGCACCCAAGTGCCTTTGTACGCTGGATTATCGATTTGCTTAGGCGACCATTCACCTTTGTAATCGGGATTGTCGATCATTGGTGGTTCCCATTCACCTAAGAATAAACACTGTTATTCAAAGTGCCACAATGCTTGTTTATTACAAGATTTATATAGAAAAAAATATATATACACGATCAGAATAAATAATAGAAAAGAATAAATTGTATTACCATCCATTTCATCGTCCCAATCATCAGGTTTGGTTGCTTCGGGATCAGCAATATGTTCTGGCTTATCCCAATCTTCTGGTTTCTTATCATCAGGATCGGGGATTGTTGCTCTATAAACAATTAAACATCGTTTACGGATCATATAAATAAATTGTTTTTAAATGGGAGCGAAATTATTTAAGACCTGATTGGGAACTATTAAAACTATTAACTATTAAAAAAAGTACCACCCACACCCGAGATCAATTCAACGTTACTCTGATTTGATGAATACTACTAACCTATCATCCCAGTCTTCTGGTTTGTTTGCTTCAGGATCCTTGATGTTCTTGGGCGGTAAGAAGTCCCAATCTGCTTCTAAGTCACCACCTTCAACCTTCTCGCCATCGATTTGAACCTCGTATGTGTTATCCGGCTTTACGATCAACGTATAAGCGTGCGTGTAAACGTCGTCTTTGCATCGGATATCTTTGTTGATTAAGTGATTTTTGCCCTTGTAACTGAAGATCACATGGACCTAACACACGACCAAAATCAATAAATTACACACACTTCAACACAACTCTATAAATTAGAATCAAATTTGATTTGAAATTACCTTTTTTGTACCCGGCCCGCAGATGTCTGGTCCGAACATAATTTCGTACGGTGATTCACCGTGCATATCTTCCTGGTTCAGTTTGCAGTCGAATACTTTAACGTATCCGCCGCCGCAATCGATGTTCTGTTCGTGTTTGACGGTGAATTGGATCACCAGGTTCTTGTCCTTGTTTGAGAACGGCGCGAACTTGCGACTGGCCGCGTAAAAGCGGGCGTCTTGCGACGTCTGGATACCTTTGTCTTCGGCTTCATCGTTGTAGAATTTACCAGGGGTTAACACGAATTTGCCGAACTCTTTGCCTGGGTGTTTACTGTAAATCCAGTTCTTCTCCCATCCTTCTGCAAGGCGCACGATTTTTATTATTTATTTACAAATACAAGTTTAAGGCACCTTATAGGGACATATTATAAAATATCTCGAATAACAAAAACGTTTAGAATAAAAATAAAAGAGAATTTTATTAGCTACAACTTTTAATTGAAACATTTCCCCCTAACATCCCTAATAAGTCGCGAAATTTAAATAATATTAATTTGATATGAATTTTTGCTCCAGTTGCCACATTGTGAACAAGGCAGCACTACAAGTGTTATAATACAAATTGTCATAATTTATTTTTACGCCTAAGGCTATTTTAGATACTATATACTTTTTTAATCATTTTTATATGTGGACACAATGATTACATGTAGTATAAATAGATAATTTAGTACCTATTTGCACATGTATAGATAATACTTTAATCGCGAAAAAAAATATTCCCACCTAGTATATATGTACGTCACGCACACAAAAAAAATATACGAAATATTACAGAAAATAACTTAATTATATGTAAATTAGTCTGTATTTAATCGAATGCTGCTTGGTAAGGGGTCTAAATGAATTGAAAACCAATTTTATGGTACAGTACTTCGCATAGTTGCGCCCATAAGAAATGTACCGGTACTTCAAATGAAGTTTTCTCGTCATTTTAACAGTAAAAAGCCATAAATGAATTGCTTACCATCTGCGAACTTCTCTTCTAAGAAGACCTCAGCCTTAATAAGGCAAAACACTGACAAAATTACGGTAAATATCGTGAAATTCTTCATTTTGAGCGACTAGCCTCCGACAGACTTTAATAAACGAATGCGTGTAACTTGAAAATACTGACAAATCTATACATATTTACCGTCAAGTTACGACACACTCGCGATACACCGAGCTTTATTTACACATACGTTTACATACAACATAATAAGTTGCGTAGGTCCTAGCAGAAAACGACGCACGACAGATGGAACCATTTGATTGGTCTGCATATTATACATAAACCACACAACCACCTATTCAACATATACCTGTCTTTATTTGAAACACTAAACCAACACAATACACCATAGAACGTACGTCGTAGCTATCCGACGCGTACGACAGATGGAAGCTTTTCATTGGTCGAAAAATTCTATATTCCAAGGAACTTTCACCAAAACGACACTATTTTAAATCATCTAATTACTTAAACAATATTAGATACCACAATCGCTAAAATGACATAAAACTAATTAACTTAATCGCTAAAAACATCGCTAAATATGACAAATATCGCTAAATATGCATTGAATACATTCCTTTGATTAATCTCCAAAGATATCATTGTTATTCAAGCGTCATGGTGATTGATTTTAAACAAAAACTAATTATTTCTACAACAATAGCTTTATTTAATCTATTATTCCGTTCTTTCTAAACTAATCCTAATCATAACCAATCAAAATGTTCCATGTAGTACA
Source organism: Nebria brevicollis (assembly GCA_944738965.1). Taxonomy (NCBI): domain Eukaryota; kingdom Metazoa; phylum Arthropoda; class Insecta; order Coleoptera; family Carabidae; genus Nebria; species Nebria brevicollis. The sequence goes on along the minus strand of OX122909.1, from coordinate 630,417 downwards.
CGTGGTTATAATATCACGTCTATTATTGGTAGTGAGATAAAATAAGCTCTGTGATTGGTTGAGATGAACTGAACGCGTTTGCTTTGCAAAATAACTCACTTATAACAATATTAAATTTAAATTGCGCGCTGCAAATTTAAAACCGAAAAGCGCGTCATCGAGAAATTTGAACTATTATTTTTACTTAAGTAAATAATTGGTGTAAAAACAATTAAAATGTGATATTAAATGGGTGAATTGGTTGTTTTAATTGTTTGCTAAGAGATATTGATGGTTTTATGGGTGGTTTTGTTGCGAATTTGTGTATGCGTTATGTTCAGGTTTGTGTGTGATTTTCTGGGTGGTGGGTGTGGAAGAAAGCTTCCATAACCTTGCAAAATCGCCTACATTTGAAAGTAAGAGTAATATTATAGTACTGACATTTCTAAAATTGGTTTACTGTAGCAGTAATACGAACAATAAGTGTATCAGTGTAAATCGCGGTAAATAAACGGCGATGCTATCGAGTGAAATGTATCGATTTGAGTGTAAAAAGTGATTGATGTGTCATGAAATCGCGGAAATATCGCACAAAAAGTTGATTACCTTGAAATATCGGCAGTGTAATGTCTCAAAATATTGATTATTGATTGCTATTACAATGACTTGAACTGATTCAATCCGATTTTGATTCATAAAAGTTCAATTTTATCATGTCTTTAGCAACAATTACTAACAGTGTTTTTATACAGTTATTTATTGTTTAAACAATTATTAATCTTATTTTTTATTTACGGTAAGTTTCGATTATTTTAAACTACAATTTAATAAATTGTTTTTAACTATATTAGAATATCAAAAAAAATTTTTTTTTTAAAGTTGAAATCTATTTAATTACTAATTCGGGTCAAATAGAAATTAGATCGGTGCAAAATGTTTATAAATTCGATTTTTCACCCTACAAAACTTTCATATTAGGGAGAAAGTACCGAAGAAAGTATTTTATGATCGGAATACGAAATATTCGATGCAAAATTGTGTGAATATATTTTACGCAATAAACCAATTATAAATTATTAATTGTTGAAAATTAATGTTTATTGGTTCAAATTCACACGCTTTTGACAGTAACTGACAACAATTACACGCTTCAATTACTCGAATCTAATTATTATTTATATATTTGTAGTGTGCAATACTGGCTTATTTTAGTTAATGAATAATTAATTTCCGTATTATTTAATAAATAATTAGTCGGAATTATGTAATTTTTTTAAAATGAAAGTTATTGTAATTTTTTTGCTGTATTACAATTAAAATTCAATTTTTTTTGTTGCAAAATTGCTTTTAAAGGGAAATTCGATTAAATCACGCGCTATTATGAAAGAAATCAACATAAATTTAATTGTTCCTAATATATTTAGTGTTAATGTCAAAATATCCCACTTTATAATACAATTTTTTGGTCTAAATTACACATTAGGTTCGCATCTCCCAATCTAGAAATTCTTATATGTGCCTATTAATTAAATTTTAAGATTAAAATAATTTTAGGACTTTTGTTTTAATTGCAGAATTAAAATGGCGTCAAATACCGAGCGTATAATTCCGCATATCCGTGATGTGTTCACGAATACGAATGGGGTTTTGTCCGATCGAAATGAAATCGAGAATTACGACGATAAATCGAGTGATTATGGTGATAAAAATCGCAACAAAAAGTATAAGACGTTGGAGAGGCATTTGAGTATGAAGAAAACGATTCGGAAAAAAATGATGAGAGATTTACAGGAGATTGGTGATGCGGATGATGAAAACTCAACAACGGCACAGAATGGAATTTTGGAGAAACTGAAAACGGATCAACCGCCTTCAGCTAACATAGATAAACCTAGTTTATGGAAACGCTTAACTAAGGGCTGGTCAGGGAACGCGAATAAGAGCTAACTCAAACATCACTAGAATTGAGTTTTAATTAAAAATTGAACTGAATCTAACTTAAAAATAAACATGGTAATTTTATATTAAATTACGACAGTTTTAGGAATTTTTATATCAATTTTTGACCATTTGTAGGGATTTTATATCAAATTTCCATCAGTTTTAAGGAAATTCAAGCGTTTATAGCGAATTTTTTATAGTATTCGACTAGTTTTAGCGAATGTTTAAACATTTTTGAAGATTTTACAATATATACAAAGATATTTGCCAAGCAATAATTAATTTTTGCAATAATTTTATAATATGTTATTTGTCATTGTTTAATATTATTTTTAATACTATAGAAATTTTATAACACTTTGTCAATTCGAAACTTAATAATTTACGGTTTTTTTTTTAAGAGTTGTCAGGGCCGGATTATTAATTAAGTGCAGCTATTTTTAAACGTTCCTATTATTTAAAATAAAAAGCAATGTTTAATTTGTACTTAACCTAGAACAGTTAAGTTTTTAATATTTTAATAAGAATTATGGCATTTACGTACTATTCTAACATAGATATTTTTTTAAAACTAATCGACGTTTATTTTAAGGGACCAAAAATAACATTTCTATTTGAACTTTAATCTGCCATTTTTCTTAACAGTGATTCGTCCTTTTTATATTGTGATTTACGCTAGTGGGTTTTTTTTTATATACCATTTATACGATTTTTTAATAAATAAATTATATGATTTTATGTATACATCTGCTAAATACTCGATAAGTTTTATATAATAAACATTTTTATCTGATTTATTGTGTTTTCTAACCTAAACCGCAATATACATAACCATATAAATCACTTAAATACATTCATTTCTTACCATTTTCAAGCAGAAATCACTTCACAAAATATGATCAATCACATTCATTATTACGTATTTTAGGTATGAATTACGTTTTAAATAACAACGACCCGTTTATTATAATTTTCAAATATAAATGACAAAAAATAAATTCTTATTTAACACCTAACAACATTAAAATACTATTACATGCTACACCAAATCAAATAACGAATTATCACACCTAAATTGTCTTTTTTTGTTTGTTTTTAAATATAAAATTAAAACAGTTCTATACTACTTTGTAAAATAGAGTAAATTTGAGCTAAATTGTTTATAAATTCAATATTAAAATAGACTTGTCTATAAGTTCAAGTATTTTTACGCGTAACTTATAGGACATTTTTCGCTAAAAAAATATTTAAATGTTTTTAAAAAATAAACTATGAACCGAATTGTTCGGTATCCGGTTCGATGGGTTTAAAGTCATAAGCGCCGTGACCGTCAAATTGTAAAACATGTTCGTGATGTATCCATAGTGACCGTCTGTGTGAGACGGTAAATAGTGTGATGCCAACCTAAGGAAATGTCCCCTAACTTAGTTCCCTAATCAACTTTAGTTAAAAGCGTTTTAATAGCAATTGTAGCAAACAAATCCCAATTATAGCGATGAAAAATAGCCAAAATAAAAAAGAGCTCGCAACTTATATAAATGTATCGTAATATACAATGTACCACTACCATAAAAATTAATAATAATAAACTCACCTCTCGGCAATATTGGTACATGCTGCCCTCGACATCAACTGAAACGGCACTAGTGCACTCGTCTAAAATGGCAAATTGTGGCGTGTGGTAAAACAGTCTTGCCATCTATAAAATATTAAAAAAATTAAAAACCTCTATAGAGTCAACTAATATAAATGAATCGCCCTAGAAAAGAAATAACTTACAGCAATCCGTTGTTTTTCACCACCACTTAAAACATCTAACCAATCCGCAACGCCATCCAAACCATCATCTCGCTCTAACAAATACGCTAATTGCACCCTCCTCAAATGTTCCACCAATCTAAATATGCACGAAAACCACTGAATAAACCTCTTAAAACAAAAACAAATCATATCAACTTACAACAAATCACTGCAACCGCGTCGCATCGCTTCGGATTGACTGTGCGGATATGTGATTTGATCCCTTAAGGACCCTAGAGTCATGTAGGGCCGTTGAGGGATATAAAAGAGCTTCCCTTTGGGCGGTTTTGTTAGGGTGCCACCGAATAGGGGCCATAGTTCGCCCAAAACTCGGAACAAACTCGATTTACCGCAACCGTTTGGTCCACAGACGAGTACGTTAGTACCAGAACGAACTTCGAATGTTAGTTCTTTGATTAAAACGTCTCCGTTCGGGGTAACTAAGGGGACTTTATCGAATCGGATGATGTTGTCTTGGAAAACTAGTTTCCCAGCACCGGGGACCATTGCGTCACTTCCTGTTACCATTGTACGCGTGTATCTAGTACATAAATGTGCTTAAATGCGATGTACACGTAAAATATGGATTATTCTTACCGGCCACTGTTTAGATCTTTTAACACTTCTCTGAGTTGAGTAACACGTGCTGTAAAACCAGCCAGCCGTGTTAGTTCCCTACCAGCCAGTACTAATCGACCTATAGCTTCAGCTAACTTCACTAACATTCGCCCATACGTATAATATAACCTAAATTAAAATATATATATTATAGAAACGCATACAATTATTTATTATCAATTATAAACAATGGGAAACACGTGGTTTATTAAGATTGAATACAAACCTAAATCTGTCGCTTTCATTGTCGGACGCCATTAAATGAGATGTGGACATGAACGGTCGGGAAACCGCGTAAAAGCCAACAACAGTCGCTATATATTTGGCAACAATGTTATCTAAAACACCCATCATAACGCGGAATTTTAAGAATTTACGTAAATGATCAATCAATTTTTGGAAACTCGCCAACAATGTGATCCGTTCGCGATTGTTGCCGTTATAAAACGCGACTTCTTCCGAATGCGCAATTAGTCTAGCGTTTATATGCCGAAACTCGCCTTCCAATTTCTGCTCCTGGATCGTCAAACGACCTAAAACCCAACCCAAAACACTTATATTTCCCAATCTGAACACATTTACATACGAAAATAATAATAAAAAACTAAATCAAATTCAGAGATCCAATCCTATAGTGTTATATGTACGCTTACTAAAAATGGATGCCGATTTATTACCTAAACAGTAGAGTACTTTGATAAACTTACCCGTTGGTCTTCTGAGATGTGTTAAAACGACTCCCGACACTAATAGATACCCTAACATAATAGTGGGTGTTTCCCCACCCAAGTTCACTGTCAATCTATAAACGTATAGACCAATATCTAAAATGGGTTTCGAAATATTCGAATAGAGATCCGCTAAGCTTTCGCAAAATTTGTCGACGTCTGTGGTTAATAGTTGGTCAGCGTTCGCGATACGATTGTCCAGATTGGACATGCGGTAATACGTGAACGATTTTAGGTAATCATTGTACAGGTGGTGCGTTAAGTTTGTGCGTAAACGGATTTTTAACTCGCCGATCGACCATTTTAGGATGTTGTTTACGACTGAGATTACCGGCATTGTTGCTAGGAATCGTAATAAACGTTCTAGGAACTTTTTACGGTTCATAGTTACGATTGCACTGTAATCAAACGGAAATGAATCTATTATAAAATGGTGGCATATTCAAAATGGCGGTAAATGGCCGAATGAGTTAGAACTTACGTTTCGACTGCTGTGCCATTGTTGATCATCCATAAATCGCATAAAGTCCGTGCGACCAAACTGCCAGCGACTAAAACTAGGAGTCCTGCTTCCGGTGACGTCCATCCTGGCACAACGATTTTTAGTAGTTGTGTTAATTGTTGCACGAAAATTTTATCTACATGCGCCTTCGGTTTCTTCTCTTTTTCCTCTTTAATACAATATTTAACTTCTTCTAAAACTCTCTTCGGCCTAACGAAATATTATTTATAAATATTTTATAACGAATAAAATAAACAATATAAGTAGTGGTGTGATAATATTTAATATATACTAGATTAAAAATAATTATTGCATAATGTTTATACGATAGCACAATCCAAAGTACAAATAATTACGAATTTTTCTATTATGTTTTATACATAGAAAAACCATAAGGATGCCGAATATATATATATATATATTTAGAAATTTCCACAACGTCGCTTAGGTTATAAACAAAATCAACTAACCTCGTTTTTTTCGTTTTCTGTCGTTTCGACAAAATCCAAATCGCCGTTCCAATCGTAGCTGCCGCAACAGCGTTATTTCTAGTAAATATTTTACTTAGTGTAGGTGCCATAACGAATTATTTATATTTACTAATTAACCTTTTCAACCGTAACAACCAATTACCCACGCGCAACTAGCACTAAATGACACAGCAAAACAATTATAAATTATGATAATTAACTGTAGGCATCATCAATCAAATGAAAACGCTGAATATTATCAAGAAATGCACACAATCATACAGGTGCGAAACGTCATATTTAAAACATACGTTTACATAACACTACCGGAACGACTACACCTCCACAACTCACACAACGTAACCAAACGCATAAACTATATATGTTTATGCGTTTAAATATTACATAAAAACAATTAATATTAGTCTATTATACAATAAACAACCATAAATATATTATCAGCATTTGTGGCGATTGCAAAAATTAATATAAACGCACTCATTAACTATATATATAAACCAGCAATTATATCAAACAAATATAGATTTTAGGGTGTAATTTGTTATGAAATCATATAAACTATTAATTAAAAGTGTTTTATGTAGTTTTATAACAAATTTGATATAAATAAAGGCGTAAATCCTAATATTTGTCGCACTTAAAACGACTTGACTTGTCTATGGAAACGTCCGCCATTTTACTGATAGCCTTCAAATTTGGTGCACGAAATTTAATATTTTAAGCGTAAAAATGAATAATAACGACGATCCAGATGGTTTATTACGCAAAGCCTTAGCTGTAAATGAAATACCTGATGATTTTGATCCGAATAAAATACCTGAAACAGGTATTTTCGTATACTATAAGATATAATTTAAATTGATGGTTATTAACGGATTTAGGGGAGGAATATATACATTATGTTATGTATGAAGCGAGACAGTGTAAAGAATGGGTTCGAGCTGATATCGACGAAAGGAAAATCAAACATAAACAGGCTACAGTGCAAGAGGTATGAGGTTTGAGTGTGTGTGCTTCGCAATGTAAACGTTGTCTTTGCAGCCGGAAGGGTGTATGAAAGCGCCAATGCAATTCTTGCCGTCTGTGGAATGGCAGCGACGTCAAGTCGCTGATTTTTCCGTGTTTCGTGATCATATTGATGGAATCCGTTTAAATGTTGTTGAATTCGCACCGTTTAACGGTGAGGCGGAGCAGTGGGCGAGGAAGTGTCGCGTGTCACCGAATGTCACTGATTTGGTAACGTTACAACAAAAGTCGATTTGTAAAGTGTTAAAGTTCCATTTGGATTGGTTGGACGAGTTGAAACCGGGTGAAATGTTCGATTACGTTAAGGGTACTTGGTTGTATGCGTTGTTGGTATGCCTGGAATTGCCTCTGATGCCTGAAACGTGCGCCAACTTGAGAGAACTAGCGCGTAAGTGTTCCCACATACGCGCAAACCTAAACAGTGATACCAACTACGAGGATGTCAAACCACTAAATTTACTAATCGCTTTAGTTGCTAGATATTTTAATAATTTCGACTTAATCGATAATAATAATGAATTGTAATTATATTTTTAATCAATAAATATTTTAAATAACTCATCTTGTATTTAAATATAATTTACGATCAATTAAAACTTACTTTTGCAACCCAATAAATAGAACATTAGTATTACAAAAGACACAAAATACAATTAATATTTTTATTGTAACTGCATCAATACTAATATACATATAAAAAAAATCAAAATACATTGTTATAATTTCGAAAAACGAAACATAAATGATAAAATCTTGTATATATATATATATATAATAATGTAAATTCATTTTTCGGGAATGCATTCAGGGCAAATGGAGCACATAAGACCTCAAAAAGCAAATTTATATGGTTTTACACTCAAATCCAATCATTTTCCCTTCAAATACAGTGCATATAACACATATGGATTTGATACGTATGATACAGGGATTTTTAATTTAATTCAGGGCTTGGATCAATGACTCAAAGTAGTTAACGAATAATTTAAAACTTAAAAATAATTGTTATTATTGGCTTTAAAGCAACAAAGGCCCTATATAGTATTAAAAAATATTCTTAACAATTTACCTTCATCATTTCACAATTGATTCACAAGCTTCGCCATTTGTTTCTTCCACGCGTGTTTTAGGGTAAATTTAAACTACTATTATGAATATTGATTCGTCAATTAAATATTATTAATAGTTGATAATAAATTCATTAAAAGATTGTTGTGTTTATTAAATTTATACTAAAACACGAGTTTAATAAACAAGTTCGCGAATAATAACTGTCATAATACTCAAGTATATAATATATATAAGATTTTTTCTACCAACTTTGACGACATACGATCGGTGGAAAAAATATTAAATAATGTCGTTTTGGCGGTCAGACTAACTTTTAATACTAGTTTTTAGTTATTATTTAAAATTTCTTTACAAAAATCAAGCAAAAGCCAATAGCTAAGCTTTTATGTTTTTTTTTTTTAAATATTTTATACAAATTGTACACTTTCAAAAGAATTGCTTTCGTAATTATGCCTTGTGGTTTTTGACAATGATTATGAGCTACAATGTACAATCATAATTTGTTTGTATTGTTTTTAAATAGATTTAATCAATTCCTAGCTATAAAAAAAACTAGCATTTATAAGCTTTAAATCACGCTAAAATAACATCAAAATCGTTTTGACTACAATTAATCGTGTATACAAATTAGTAACAATTTTAAAGTGTGTGTGTTAGTAAGTTTCGTGTTATTTTTAACGAGTTTTAAAGCTTAAATACCAGCGAAACATATTTAAAAGCAGCTAAATTTGTTTCAAATGAATAATCTATTTAATTATTTCACATATAATGATGGCACTATAAGGCATTCAGTGTTTGACAATTAATTTGTTTGATTCGTGGGCAACATTACACGTTGGTAGCAGATCTGTGTGATTTTTTAATGAATCGTTACTTACGAAACAAACAAATCGATTGGTTTATAATTTTTTTATATAATACGGGGGTACATGAAACTCACATTCAAAATCATAACTGGGGAATAAAATAGTAAAATGTTTCAATTATACATTTATTTTGCGTAGAATCTTTAAAATGTACAATAATTGTGTGTTTAAAAGATTTATTAATTAAATTTACTGATATTACAATTTAAAAAAAAATCAGAGTTAAACAAATGACTTATATATTTACAATTTATACAATTTTCAATTAATTGAACGAAATATAATAACATAATAAATTGTAATAACAAAAAAAAAAGGAATTATGGAGGATTTTTGCTAAATAATGAAAATAGTCCTAAACTAAAACTCTGCTATATTTAGAATGTGAGTTACTTTTATTGTGTTTTTATACTCAAAAGAAATAAATAATCGATCGCATTTTAGGGACTTTTAGTTATTAAACGCCTGGTAACATTTCACTCGAGCGCAATGTTACAAACTTCTGATGTTTCATAATAAACTTATATAAAAATATGTAATTTGTACCTTAATTAAATAAAAAAACATCGCGATTCGAGACTCCAAAGAATATTTAAGTTGGGAACACTTGCACTTAAAGTACTAATTATGTAAACTTAGTGATTAGTGCGTGTAGATTAATGTGTAAATCGTTCACATAATAACTACAATAAAGCCTCAGTTACCAATTTAAATAATAACTGGAAAGTGAATAACACAATTATGAAACATGATACGTTTCGGTTGTAATACCAACTGCGAGAAACGAAAAAACACTATCACAACGGGTTGTAAAAACAGTTTATTTAATAATAGAAAGTCCAGAATAATCAAAAAAAAATCATTAATTGAAACATAAAAACCTTAAAAATTATAATATCTTCGTTCACTGGTTTAGATTTCACGCCACTTTTCCAAAACAAAAACAAACAAAAAAAACACACATTGTTTTCACGGCGTATTTCGGGAAATTGTCACTAGATGGGGGGGGGGAATGCACACTTTGTTTTACAAGGACGTTTCAGTGTGTTTGTTACCAACGTAGTTTTGTTTGTGTTTTAAAAATCAAATATATCGATACGGCAGCTAATAGTCTGGCTTTATTTGATTGATGTTCAATATAATTTACGATTAGAAATAAATTGACACGTTTAACATACTCGATACTTTTTTTTCTTCAAAATTATTTAAAATTTCAATACAATTAAGTAATATATTTACAATACCACAACATGGGTACTAATCACAGGAAAAACAATACCAAAGTACTTAATTATTATCGCTAATAAGGACAAATTTAATGATGTGTCAACGAAATGGAGATAAATTGTTAGGTTTTTTTTTAGAAATGTAATCATAATTGGAAACATATATTGCTTGTGATTTACGCTAATAATTATCCAGTTTTATCGCAAAACGATTAAATTTGTATTTGATATATTGATTAAAAGTCTGTTTTTATTAATTTTTGATTGTTAAAAATGATTAAATGTGAATGAAGCACAAACTTTTAGCTGCAAATGATTTAAACAAAATATTTGTTGAACCCGAAATGTATGTTAGAAATAAACGAAAGTAAATGAAACCGCGTATAAAACCATAATTTGTTTCGTGTATTTTGAATTAGTTACGTGTGTAATAGTAGTTGTTGTTGTTGTTGTGTATTTAATAGTATTACATAACCTAATTGTTTAACCTAAAATATCCTATAGCAGTCAAATTTTGCTAGAACTTATCTTGGAATAGAAACAGGTTATTTGTGGCTGCAACGGCGATAATATTCTCCGTCGGGTGCCAGGCGGTGTGCAAGATTTTTTTGTTAAAGTCCAAACAGTCGACACTGATCTCGTCTTTTTTGCGCTTGCCGCCGGTGCATACTTTGCGCGGTTTGAGCACAGTTTTCGGTTTGGCAATGTCGCGCGACGCCTCCAGCGTCACGTCACGTTTCGTTGTCCGGTCGAACATACGGAAAAAATTGTTGTACGAACCGGTCATTATTGCCGTATCGTTACCGTTCCAACAGCACTCGAATTTGTCGAAAATACAATCGTTTTCGTACAATGAACATAACTTGGTTCGCAGGTACTCGTGCACCTACGCATATTTCAGCGGCGGGAAGGAGGGGGGGAGAAATTCAAATTACAATTCCAACGCATAAAACATCACAAAAAAAAAGCAACCCCCCACACACCATTTCACTTCATTCATAAATCGTTGGACGTAAATATATATAAAAAAAAAAAAACCAGTAGCGAAATTAAATTTAAACTTACCGGATACGTTTCGATCGGTTTCGTTTCCATGTGCAGATCCCACACTTTCACCGATAAATAGTCGCGCGAAATCATATAACGGCCCGAATTGCTCAACTTCACATCCGAAATACTCGAGATTATCTCCGAAAAGAAGGACCGATTAGTCGGATCTTCTGGTTCTTCAAACAACTTCGAGTGGCGGTCACATAAAGCCGCCGCTCTCATATCACACAGTCTTATTGTACCTAAACGCAACAATACACAATAAAACAACAACAAAACAACATTAACCTTAAAATATAAAAACAAATTCATATTAAATTACATAATTACCACACACATAGATAACGAAATAAACAAATAAAGATAAACGAGTCATCAAAAAACAATAAAAACAAAAAATGGTTAGAGCTCACCTTTACTGCTGGAATAGACGAATAGATTGCACTCGACCGGGTGAAATTCAGCGGCAGTGATCACCTCCGTTAACTCTTCCATGTTCGTCGGTTTGATATCGACGATATTAAAACTCTGATCGGTGATCTCCAAATGCCAGAGGTTGATCCGCAAATCGTCGGCGGACAAATACGTTTCTTGGTCCGAGTTCACCGATATCGAATTGATGTGATAGGTGTGCGCGTTCGCGAATATACGTCGCGGCGACGCTTCCACCATCAGTTCCATCGGTTTAATTGTCGGCACTTTTAACGCACTTATATGCGCGGGATCTCGCAACGAGCCGTTCTCCAGCCGCGTATTATAACCTTCAACACGCTTATCACGCTCTGACACCTATATTTTAAGGAGACAAACAACTCTATTAAATATGAATCTAAAAATAATTGTATTAAATGTGCTTTAAACTGATTTAGAAGTTTTATTAAACACTTCTTTGCTTACCTTCCATAGTTTAATAGTTTTATCGTTAGTCGAAAGCAAAAAATGCGCTTGATTTTTCCGTTTAAGCCACCGAATTTTGTTGATTTTCTCTTCGATTTCGAGGCTTTTCAAGTAATCGAACTCGGGCTCGTGCGATTGGAACGTCGAGTAGACGTTGTACTCGCCCCGTCGGGGTAGGGACGTCTTCGACAAGGGGTCCCGCTGGAAGATGACCACCCGACCACCTTTATCGCCGGTCGCCAACAATTCGCCATCGTGGTTGAACTCCACGCACGATATAATATCAGCCTCCGTGACGTCATCATCTAACGTCCCTTTTACCTGGGAGAAGCACCACTGGACGTCGCCATTACCTTCACAGTCAATATTGCGAAGAAAAATAACATAAATTAACTAATTAAAAACGATTGGAACAAAAATGTTCGAATTGGATTTTAATTAAAATCAGAGTTTATACCATAAACAAATATGTATTTAAATTTATCTAATCTAATCATCTGCACTGTTTATTTATGTACAATTAATAATTACACAAAATTAATATATACGAGTTGAAATAAATTAAAAAAAAAAAATTAAATAATATTGGATGCCATTTTGATTTAAATAAATTTCGTGATTTTAGCGATGTTTGATTGTGATTTAAAGGAAATGAATGGCTGAATGTGTTTCATTTTAAACAAAATGATAAATCATAGTAAATGTGTTGTAAGTTTTAAAACAAAAAAAAATTCAAAATTGTCAACTGTCAATTGGTGTAAAAGTAAGGTTGGAAATTTAAGGATAATGTTGAAAATGAATGTAATAAATAAAAGCAGATGTTTACGGTTGGGAAATATGAAAAAAATTGAGTGGAACATTTGAACGATCCGAATATTTAACCTTCGAGATTTCGTAAAATCATGATTGTAAACGTAGCAAAGCTGTCAAATTTGTGTCGAAATAAAGTTTGGTGATTGGTGTTGGTGTAAATTTGAGAAGATTAAACTTAGTTGATTGAAAATTACGAGTTCCCTCCACGCAAAAAAAACGATTTGTAAGCATTGTAAATCGCGTTTCAATCGGATGGACGTGATAATATAAATTGCATTTACCTTCCATTATATAAGTAAACGCGTTTTCTATACACAATAGTTTAAATTTCGAAAAAAATCACAGTCGGATCGAGTTCCACAAAGTGGCCATTCTCCTCGGGCACAAATCCGTGAACGGCGGCGCGTAAATACCAAAATCACGGCGTACGATAACTTGAATTTTGAACACAACCGATTTTTCTATGTGATAAAACCATAGAGAGTAAAGAAAATCGGACAGTTTTTGTTGTGTAAAAAATGTGCATGCGATATTCACAATGGCGGTCAGCCACTTGCATGAGGGAAAACTCGTCGTCTCTGTCGCTCTCATTACAAGCCAGCTTCCTATGACGTCACACGCACATTTGATCATAAAGGGTAGCTGTATTATCGCTATATGCGTCTGACAGCTTTTTAGTTCCATCATTTGTCGATAGGTTATACTACTTGTCTTAAACAGTGTTACCACACAAAGCAACAAACAAATTTTAAGTTTAAATATTTAAATCTAATTTCAACAGTTAAATAACAATTATTACGTTAGTTTAACCATTATTACATTTAAAAATTGGTCTAAAATAAATCATTATCATTATTTATATTCAACTAATTATATTATAACCACGCATAGCAAAATTAACTAAATTTTACTGCTAAATAATAGTTACTATGTTTATTTAGGGATTATGTAATGCAAATTTGTAAATAATAAATAATTATCAAGAGTATTACACTTTAAAAACATCTAAAGATATATTAAATTATAAATTATGATGAGTGCGTATTACATCTTAAGTTAGGATCCTTCGATCTGAATTTCGTCAATTTGTTGCTTTATTAGGTAAGCTTTCATGTTTAGGAGTTTATTATTATTAAATATGTTCGCTTAAAGTAACTAAATAAGACTTGAGATAAGCTCTAAATGTTACCTTGAGTTTGAGCGGCACGCTTGCCGGCGTTCACTGCGTTGTTTATCAACCGTCCCAAACTGGAGGCGTGTTTCATCGCATAGAATGGTGAAGGTGGAGCTGAATGTGCCCCGCCTCCAGCCCCGACGGCTTGAGGTGGTGGCGGCGGTGGTGGGGGCCTGGTGAGGGAAGCGGTAGCGCCCCCTGCACCAGGACACGCGGCCCATAGACCCAGCACGCCGGCTTGACGTATCGTCGCTTCGGTTTGATGATGATACAGGTTGAACGGGGCGTAATGATGGGGGGCGGAGTCCACAGGCAGGGTGGCAACCGCCTGAGGGAACCGTCGATGCGACTTGAACGTTGTGGGACGTCAAGGGGGAAAGTTATTAGTGTAGTTGATGGAATACTGTTAGTGTTGAATCTAGAAAGAAATTGATAAACATTGATAATCTAAATTAGATTTCATTATGTTTGGAAACGATTGATGCTGCGAATGTAAACATAGCAACTTTCAACTGTTTATTATAACCGCGGGAATATTTTCAATTAACAAATATCCCTAAAGATATGCGCATTTATACAATTATTATTAATAATATTTGTATTAAATAGAATACAAGTAATTATTTATACAAATAAATTAAATAATGTGCTAATTGCACTTGTCAATATTCTTTCTAGTTCGAGTTATACCAGATTTAGCTAGTAATAACTGTTTTATACTAATATTAATTGTTAGAAAAACAAATATTTATAAAGTACTTCTAAAATTAAGAGATAAGATACAAATAAATACGATTGAGATCTATTGAATATTCTAGTTGCCTTTGCATATTTAGGGGATTTTTGCGTGAGCATATTAGCAACATTGACATTAGAGCGCAAAATCCTAAATTCTCGGTTTTGCCTTGTATTCTAGTATTTTCTGTTCAATTCGTAATGACAAGATGTATAATTTTGCGAAATTTTGTTGTTTGTGCCTTAGTGACGAACGGGAAATGCAAAGTATTAATAATAGCGATAGAAACGGAGTTACCATGGAGCAAAAAATACGATTTTGTTGTGTAACCGATGTAAGTAACGGTTTCACTTACAACATTTATAATAAATGTCAATACGTAATTTCGAAACGATTTCAACTATATATCATTTTAGAGTTTATCGACAAAATTGTTTCAGATAAATTTACAAGACTGCGCCCCAAATTTCATCTGTTACAAATGCGTCGTTCAGTTGTGGCAATCGTACGATTTTATAACAGTAAGCTTAAAAAACTTAATTTTATTAAATAAACGTTTGGTTGCCATAAATGAAACCAACAAATTTTCGGACAACGATACAATTGATATCACTATTGATGATATACAATTATGCAAAAAAACTACAAATGATTTTAAATTACCAAGTAGACACACGCTCAAACGGTTAAATAGAAACGTTCAAAAATTTCAAACCACAAACAGTAAAATATATAAAAATTCATCAATACTAAATAATAATATAACTATTGAATCAAAACGCGCGCTTAAATGCGCTCATTCAACGCCAAAACGCGGCAACAAACCGCTTGGTAAAACCGTTTTTAATACTAAAGACGCTAAAACTGTCCCAGAAAATGTTCGAACAAATACTGATGAGACCCCAGTACGAGCGGACATTAAAACCGGTGCAAAAAACTCAACCAGAAAAATTCCTAAAATTACTTTAAAAATAGACTATTCATCGAGCAGTGATTCTAGCATAAACTTTATGGCAATAAAGCCTGAAGTTGCTCTTAACGGTGGTGTTTCACTGCGCAACAAAAGCTCAAGAGGAAAACGTTTCAATCGTAAATTATCGTTGAAAAGCGACGATAGTAGTGGTGATCATTTAAGTGAAAACCGTGCGGAAATTAATGTTAATAACAACGATGACCAATTTGCACGTGAAATTAATTCCGAAATTAAATCGACGTACAAGGTAAACAAAAGAAAAATTCTTAATGCCTCAATAAGCAATGATGCAAATTCAACAAACACCACTAAAATAGATTCAACCTCTGAAAAAGAATCAACGACTGTTTTAATTAATAACGAAGAAATTCCTGCACCGACAATTACAATTCCTAATCAAGATGATACTACCGAAAACGCTGTAATACCGTTAATTAATATGTCTGATATGGAGGAATCCGTTTCACTTACATATAAACCAACACAAAATCCTAAATCGGATTTAAATAAAGTCGAAATTGCTCCAACTGATCAAGAAATTTTTCAAACCTGCATAGCTACCCCTAAAATAATATGTGGCCCGAAAACTAAACGCAAAAAGATTACTCCTAAACTGGAGATAAACTATAATTCAAATGCTGACACTTCACAATCTAACCCAAATATGGACCAACTTAATAAAGATATTCCTAATTTAACTACGACCATAAAAAGTAAACGTACATATAAAAGTAGGACTCCGAAAACCAAAATAAAGTCTGCTTTGCGCTTAAGTCCAGTTGAAAATGAACCAGACAGCTTTCTTAAAACTACGATTGATTTTACAGAGAAGCCAAATCGTAAACGTAAATCCAAATGCGTTACGCCTAAAGTCCAAATAGACGCTAGATTGAATGTAGATACAGTACAAAACGACCAAACTAGCTCTAACCTAACAAAAACAAAACGCAAACCCAGAATTACTACAAAACTTCAAATACAATCAGATTCAAATTTAAGCACAGTGCAAATTTGTCCGGAAGAGTCTTTCACAGATAAAGTGAGCCTAAAACGTAAACGCAAATCTAAAATTATTCGCAACACTCAAATAGAGCCTGCCTCAACAGTTGAAACTGCTCAAACTCGGATAGAAACTAACCTATGTTTTGTAAATTTATCTAATTTACCTGAAACCTCAAAAGTTAAAACTCCTAAAGTAGACTCTAATATAAATACCGTAAATAATCTCACGGTTAATAAAGAAAGAAGTTGTTAAAGGTTCTAAATCAAAATTAGGCAAAGTTCATAAAAAAGCGCTAATAAATATCAACACGAGCCCAGAATATATACATGTTCATCCAGATATACCAGAATATTCTAAATACCCAATATTAAATATTAGCCGCACGAATAACAACCCTAAAGATAACCAATTATCCTCGCACTGTACAAATACGTCTCCTTCTTCAACTATAAAAGACTACTTTGAAAATATGACCCCAGAACAAGAAGACGTCTCCGAATTATCCGAACATGCTTCAAACAATATTGGCGTAAATCCAAACACAATTGTCCAACATACTTCAAACGCCGACCAAATGGATGGCAAAGAACAATACAAATGTAATACAAATTCGTTTTCCTTATCGATCATACTTGAAAACACATCTGTTGTCACATTTATCACATTAAGGCAAATAATTCGCAATATACCCAACAATTTAAGTGTAATAAACATATTTTAAAATGCAAACACAAAACGCATCAGTTCCTATTAAACAATCAACGATTCGCATTTATTTTAAGCCGAAACGTGTGCCTTCCGAATTACAGGGCAAAACATTTTTATTTTTACTTTTGACGACATATATTTTGTAAGAGTCTCAAATATTGTTTTTTTTTTATATAACATTGAGATATTTATGTTTTTAATTACAATACTTTTAAGTTTGTTGTAATAGCGTTAAGGCGCTATAAAATTTATATATTTAATAATATTTAAGATCCTTTCGTTATTTCTATGTAATTGTATTTGTAATAAACTGTTTTAAAACGTAATTTTGGTTTTGATAATTAATCGTAATTAATTGCCGCTATGATTACTAGTTGATATAGCGCTAATTAAGTTAGAAGTTAATAATTAATGGTGTTTAAGATTAATAATAATTAGCGTGTTATTTATTTCGTTTAAAAACTATTTATTTATTTAAACATTCTGAAATTGTAATATGTATTCAGTGTTAAGTTGTGTTTTTTTATACAAAAAGATTTATATCTATTTTTGTGTAAATCCGATTATGGATATTTGTAAGGATTCGAAATCAAATAGGGCGCCATTTTAATTGTTTGTAATGGCAATTAGTCGTTTACAAGGAAAGAAAAAATTCTATATCCAGACGGATTGGGTGTGTTGCAATATTTTGGCGTGTGCAAATTTTTGTTTACGCCGAATTTTTCTGGGTAACAATGGGCGCCGTGCCAACTACGATTTGACAACATTAAAACAATGATGTCGCTACGCTAGATTTCAGATTAGAAATAAAACAGGTGCCGAGCGTTCATTGAAATTTATCGAAATTAGATCGCGCCAGACGGCTGCTTCAGATAAACTAACGAGTGATTTTGCATCATTTTTAAAACGTGAATGAAACATTTGGTGCAATTATTTTTATTGCTCTTGGCATTTAAATCGCGTACACCTAATTCGATTTATAAATATACGCGAATTACAAACAACAACGAGATTCTCGGGCCTAGTGTAATACAAGCCGAACGAGAAAAATAAAAATGCATTCGTAACTTTGACATTCTCGTAAAGTTGTTGACCTTAATCTAATTTTTAGACACATAATATATTTTAAATGCACGCTGGATGCAGTTGATAACATTGACACAGATTTTAAATATATCGTAAGTGTAGACGAAGCGGTTTTTAGGTCGTATTACACGTTACTGCGAATCTTTAAATAATAGCGCGTATTTCAAACTATTTTAATGTAACAATTCACGCGAAATTAGTAAATATAAACAAACGTTTACATCCGTTTATATTTAGTTGTGATTCATAGATTTGTTTACAATTTTAATAACAGTTCAACTCGATTGTATTATTAATAAATAAATACAAAATAAAAATTTTGTCTGGATTTTTGGTATAAAAGCACATAAAACAGTCGAGAAATATAATTAAAAATTCAAAGAACGAAAACCCATCATATACATATATAAAATACGTGATAAGATAGTAATTTTAAACGTGCATATCAAATTACCTATTTTTTTTAATGTATTATATGAGTGACCTAATTCGTAAAATATGCCAATATATATTCACTTTTACTAATTAAAATTTTAACCGGAAATACCAGTCCTGGTTATAGAAAACAATTTTTGCAATTGTTATTTACATAAATAATATAATGATTAGCAAATATGGTAGATTCACCGTTCGCAATAACAAAAAAAAAACATTAAAATTCGTTAAAAACGTACCTTAATTGTGTTGGGTCTACGGGGAAATTGTTTATGCAGGCACTAATTTGTTTAAACAAGCAATACAATTACGAAAATCGCGTATTTGAATCACTTGGAACTGACACGACACTTATCATTAAAAAAACGGCACTATTTCGTTGATGGTTTCGGTCAATTTAGTTTAATCAACGATAATAAGCTGTTTAGATCAACAGGTACTTAATATTTTGACAACGCGCAACAATTGGGCGATTGATTTTAATTCGACCGAAAAAATGTCGTGCGCCTCGCCCGATACTCGCACTGTTACTGATTTTGATTTGTTAAAATCATCAACAATCATTTTTGATTGGATACCCAATCGTGCCAACCATAAACAATCAATGTTACCTAATCGCAGGTGTTACGCGAAATTATATAGATGACAGTTAAACAAAATCGAGTCGATAACAATGTTACCAACCATACACTCGATCGATTATATTTAACTATTGTTTCTATGTAATAATAACACTCAATTACCTTGTAATTGCACCATTTCTTCTTGTAATATATGAATATATTAGTTGTGTTATTATTTAACTCAAAGTCGATCACAATAGCGCCAACTTAAGACTGGATCTAAGTAAAGTTCCTTTTAATTTTTGATTCAATTAGAAGTGTTACCAAACATGTAACAAATAAACTATTTGCAATTAAATCATTTCTGAATATATTGTTGCTTTTTTCATTGAATTAATAATAAATAACGTTAATTATATATGTAAGTAAATGTTTTAAGGAACGTTTATAATTATTATAATTTATTTAATTATAACTATAGTTACAAACGGTACATGTTATGAATGTTCAACACCAAAAATAAATAATCAAAATTGAATATTATATTTAGACACTTACTTCGAACGTTTTCAGTTATTTCAGCAAATCTTTCAGGTCAACCACACGCGACTTGATTTCCGGTTGACTATCGTTTTCGATATTCGGCAAAATCTCCACGAATTTCAAACGTAACTTAACAAAATCGTCGTTTCTTTGTTTTTCTAAAATAATTCACGCACAAAATACAACTCATCATAAATTCTCAATTACGAAAATTACCTTTAAGACTTTTAGTTAATGATAAAAATACGTTCAGCGCTTCTTTCCTTAATCGTGTATGTTTTGAGATACCTAAAAGTCACGAACATTACAAACAAATAACACCGAAAATATTTTAAACCGAGCTTACTTAAAGCGTAAGTTAACGCTTGGAAAATATTATCTAGAATTTTCGGGAATATTTCTTCGTATTTCGGCGATACAACATCCGCATTCAGAATCGCCAACTTATCGACATACATACACAATGCTGCCACTACAGACACCTGCACAGATCGTGTTGTAGTTGGTAGACATGATACACAATGCTCCACAAATAATTCCCCATACTTTTCTATATAAATATATATAAAAAAAAAACATTTTGATAATTTGATAATTCCTAAAATAACTATTTAATAGTACTGAACCTTGAGTAGAGCTTTCAGCTGGCCAAGCTTTCCCTAACGTTTCATAAACGATTTCCTTTAGTTTTATCATCGCTTCCCGCTTCTTACCAGTTTCTTCAACAGTTAAATCATCTTCATCCCCAATATCTGAAGTATCCTGAGCAATAAAACACTAAAATGAATGTTTGGTTCCAATAAAATTAATACGCTTTACGACACCTTAGATAAAATAACTTGAACAATATTATATAAATCTTCAAATTTATCGATTTTAAGCGATGATAACACGTCGCCTAAAGCTTCTAAAGCTTGCCGCTTATAAACTAGATCTTCTTTCCTGCATTCTTTCATGATAACATCGATTAATTGATCCAGATCAATTTCTGGATCGTTTTTGAGTGCGTCCCTAGAGATTAATTTTAGGAAATTATTTTGACTAGGGGGGGTATGAATGGTTGTAATTACTTGCAGCTGTTGCAAATGCTTGCTAGGGCTTTTAGCAATTTTTCTTTGCCGTTCCAAGTGCGGCCGGATAAACCAGAGATTAAAATGTGTAAGAGGATGTTGCGGTGTTTTGATTCGAGAGTCGAACCGAGTTTTGTAGCTACAGTTGATACAGCATTTGCTGCCTAAGTTTAAATATGTTAATTAATTTATAGATAAAGTGTAGATGTGTAGTATAAAATTTATAAATAGTTTAGAAGTGGATTTTAAGTGTTTGACTCGTACCTGGGATTTCATATTCCAAGATGGAGATTCTAGTGCGTTATGTAAAGTGTTGCAGATAACTTCAATATTTTGTCGAATACCTGTTTCAGTGCCTGGACTGTTTTCCGACCAAATTTCGGTCCAAATATCCACAGTACTTTGAGTTTCTACCCAAAAAACACATATAAAATAATTTAGTTTGAAGAACTCTTTCAATTTACTTCAAAAATATAAACTTTATAAGAAATTGTATCGCATCAAAATATGTAATAAATAATAAAATATGTTAGGTAATTTCGCACTAACCTGGTGTTTTTTCTGCATGCATTGCAAAGAAAACCAGTGGTAGTACAACATCGGAGTGCGTCTTCAAAATATCTTGATTGTGGATGGCGATCGATTGAATCGTGTGAGCACATGCTGATCGTATACTATCATCTTCGCGCTCAATGTACCATAAGCGAAGTTTCGCGAATAGTTTCTCTAAACTCGAGTCTTTAGCGGTGCTGACTAAATGCCCAATGGCGGACGCGTAATGTTTACGAATCGCTGCGTTGCGATCGGTTAAACCGTTCACCAACGTTGCCAGAAATTTACCGGTATACGGTTGCAAATCTTGGCCCAGTTGTAGCGTAAGTAATGTTATGAAATGAGCGCATGCAACACGAGTGCCTAAACCCACGCTGCTTTTCATCAAATCGAGCACTTTTGGCACTAGTTCGTCCATAATTGTTTTATCAGCGTATTGCAAACACTAGAAAACAATATTTTTGCACAAAAAAAACTCCCACTCAATATATATATAAACTTACGCGTCCCATAGTTTCGGTGGTGTAATGTGATTTAGCAGCGCTAGCCCGGACACTATCAATCACTTCCTGTGCTTGACTTTGTCCTCCGAACATAGTACTCAAATGGGACAACTTAGACGACTCTAATTCCCCTGTTGCTTGTAACAACGCAGGTATAAGTTCCGGTAGAAATGGTTTAAGTTGTATACCGGCCGCCCCCACCAATTTAGACACAGTTTGTAAGCTAAACAAAGTTACAAATAAATAATAAAATCCTAGAAAACACCTCCTAAAATATACCTAATTGCTCTAACTTCAGCGACAGTATTTATAATTCCGTTTTGAAGCATTACTGGAAGAATTGCTTCGACCATTTTAGCTCCATCTTTACCAAACGTAACATCACACGCTCGAATACTTAACTATATAGAAATAGAAAATTTCAAACATAAAATCCCCTAGGTGTGTAGAAACTTACTTTACTGAGTATTTTCGCGGTATTTGTGGCCGCAATTCGAGTTCCTTCATGGACATCATCCATAACTCGGAACAATTGAGTCCAAAGCTCATGCATGGAGTCCACGCTATCATAAATCGACCTTTGTCCACCGCCACGGAAGAAGTCTTGCAGACCCAGGCAACTAGATTGCCGCACTCGCCATTGTTGTGCAGTTAAATTGTAGATAAGATCAGCTAAGATCTCTTTGTGGTATTCGTCAATCTAACAATTGTGGATTAGTTATGGGAATTGTTTTATATTCATGGGGGGACGTACGGTTTTTTGCGTTTCAGGGACGAGCGCGTGCCAGATTCGTGTCATCGAGTTCTGTAGGTTTGGCGTTGGATCGAATTGGTAGCGGTATAAACGCGGGATTATTTTTGGTAAATGCGGTTTGAGCTGTTCGCCTGCTTTGTTCGCGATTGTTAAGAAACCGAATGCTGCACCCTGTCAACAAATGGATTTATTAAGGGATTACTTTAAATACAAAGTAATTACCTTTTTCGAATTCCAAATTGTGTTATGGTTGGCAAGGTGCATAAATTTATAGATCAAATCTGGTTTGTTTAAATCAGAAGCAAGTGAACATAATTCTTTATAAGTTGAAAGGTTCCCCCTGTAAATATTACACAATTATTAATATTCTCGATTACTCATTTTCCAATTAATTAAATATTTACCCTGTGGGTGATTTGCCTAATTCACCCTCTTCGAATAATTTCGTATCGCTGGTGACTTGCGAAACTGTTTTCCGACCAGATTGTAACTGATCTACAAGTTGTTCTAACAACGCAGCTCCTACATCTGTTTCCGAACTATCAAACACCAATCCTAACCCTTTTGAAGCGACATCTACTATAATTTCTATTGAGAATAAAAAAAAACAATTACTTTAATGTCGTTAAAATATATTATAATATTACCATTGCTTTCTGAGAGGAGATCCATAAAAGCGACTTGGATATCTGAGAGGCGCGCTATAATCGGTTCACGGTCCGGACATTTTTTAATTAAAGTCAAAAGCCAAATACTTGAAGCCTGTTACATAAAAATAAGTTTACAATCAGTGGAAATCGGTCAACATTGACTAACACACCTGTCTTGAGTTGGGATGAGGTATAGAGACAACTCGCAACAATTCGTTCAACAAAAGTATCAAATCATCATCAGGTGGACTGTCTAGCATAGTTTGGTCAGGTTGGTAATCTGCAGGCAGTATAGACCAAGCATCACGAGCCTCTTGCGACCAAATACTCTGGACACACATGACCAAAGATTCCCCGACCGTAAAATGCACTTCTACATCTTTAGTCTGTCGACAAACAATAATCAGCGCGTTATAAAAGCGGCAACCGCTTTCCATCCCCTTACTTCTTTAGCAGTTTTTAAAAGACCTTCCAGTGCTTGTTGCGTATTAGGAAACAATTCCCCGACACAAACAAGCCCTACAGACCTAGCGCTCCGCTCCCTGACCTTAGACGGCAATTTTATATTGTTCATTATTTTCAATAACTGATTTACTAAATCAAGTTTAGTAGTAACACTACTAGATTTAGTATCACTAGTAGTTTTTAACGGTAGTGCAGTACAACTACCTAGTAAACCAATTGAAATACAAGCAGCGCTCACTAATAACGCGCTGGGATTGGTCAAAAATGAATCTAGTCACAGAAACAACCAATCAGAATAAGGGTTTTGTGATCCAAATTGTCTGTTACTTACTGATGACGCAAACTGATTTGTTGTAGACTTCCCACTCGGAAATATTATCGAATTTGAGTTTGTTCACAACAATGCGACGCTCTAAGCAATTAGCGATCGCCAATAAACAGCCGTGTTGCGTTTCTAGGTATTTGTTGTTTTCGGTGCCTGTTATAAGCTCTGAAATCGTCTGGTCGAAATGGTTGTTGTCGGAACTGTGCGCGATTAAAATGCCGAATAACACAGCACTGAATTCGCGTATTTCTTCTTTGGTTGAGTTTAGTAGCTCACGGATCCATTTCAAATCGGTTTGTAATAGATTCGTGTATTGTGGAGCACAACCGATGAGCTCTACCATGCAATTTAGGGCTTCGATACCTAAAAATTCGTTTTTCGATTGTAGTTTAAAAATTCGTATATTAATTATTTTTGACTATTTAATTAAACAAAACTTGGAATAAATTATATATTTTATAGTAAATTGTTAGAAATGCAGCTTAAGTTATCTACGTGTAGTGCGAAAAGTCTATATAACAAGAATTGCAACTTTTTATCTTGCTACTTCAAAAAGTAGCAATTGTTGTGATATTGCTTAATTCTGACGTTGTTTGGAGACAAGATCGGCAAAAATTCTATGGAAATGATAACGATTGATTATTTACTGGAAACATAAGATTTAAGAACAATGGAATCGATTCAAATATCAATAGATTGGAAATAATTCATTACGTTTTGTATCTTGTATATTTTTTAATTTTATCGCATATTAATCTATTATCTATTGATTTTTAAATGCTAAGAAATATATAAAGCTAGCATCGACAACTTAAAAAGTAGTTTCTATAAAATTTGTTCTTGAAATCAACGAATTTTGAAGAAATTCAACAAAGCTTAAAAATATAAAATAACTCGTATCAAAAATGTCACAAAAGTGTTTTTATTCTGGACCAAATGGTTGCAGATGGCAAGGCTCCAATTCCGCAATGTTCTCTCATTTCGAAGAGAACCATGAAGAATACGTTTTGAAGAAACCCTATACGATCCGAATCGAGGGAAAATACTCGTCAAATAATTATTTACTGAAGACAGGCGACATTTTATACCTGATTCATGCTGAAGTTTGTTTGGCGTCAATGATTTATTACCGAGTAAGCGTATTAAAAGATGAAAATCGCGTTACTGATTATTCTGATTATATTTTACGTATAACGGGAGGTAATGACACAGTTGCTTCTGCAACTCAAGTAACACTCAATGGAGAGCAACGTATTAGGATCGGTATAAGAAGTTTAGAAGATATTTTCAAGGGGTGCAAGTTTATTTTTGAACTAGAATTCGTAACTAAAACATATAAAAGACCACTGAAAACGAAATCAAGTCCCATTGGCGAAAGCGCAAGCGGATCAATTGCAAAACACCAGAAAAGGGAAATGCTTTGTAAGAATTGTAACGAGAATATTACATATGATTTAGCGTATAAAGCCGATAAGCAATTAAATCTGTGGCTATGTGCGGCCTGTATTAATGAATCAAATCCATGTGAGCATTGCACATTTTCGGATACATCCACAAAAATTGGACTGCATAAGCTTTTCTTTTGTGAAACTACTAAATTTACTGGTTTGCATATGGATATAGCTGAGGCAAGGAACTCTATTTTCACGGTAAAATTTGGATGTCCACAATACATTACGGTAGAGAGTAATTATGGTCAATTATATGGTGAACTGAAGTACGACAAGTCATTTAATTTGAAAATTGTATCTGAAATACCTCAAGGGATGTTGCATATGTATGTCTGTAATTTAGAACTACTTTATTGGGATTCAAATCAAGTTATGACTAAATTAATGAATATAAATGAATATACCTGGAAGTGGGATTGGATTATTTACGTACAAACCCAAGAATTAAATCGGTTTATTAAAGATAAACAATTCAGGTTTAAAATAATATTAAGAAAACTTTAAAAGCTTTTCATTTGACCGAAATTATAGCATTTGTTAGATTTTTAACTTAAATTGGGGGTGTATTGGTGGTTACGGATATATTTCTGCATTATTAAATTGTTTTTATATATATTTATGTATGCTCTAATAAAATACTGAAATAATATATTTGTTTACTCGACTCTATTCCCTTCATATTATAATCATGTGATTTTTTTTAATAGCACTCAAAACAATGTTAAAACCCTATAAAATATAATAAAATAAAACTTACTTGGCGTTGCCTTTAGTAGATTCTTAATAAGATGCAAATACTGCAACAATGGATTCTTCTCAATCGAATCATTTTCGTCCAAAAATTGCGCGAAATAATTACGAATTTTCGGCGTTATATCCGTGGGATGTTTGATAATATCTCGCGACAATGGCACATCAACATCTTTCATCAAACACAATCGTAAATAAATTAAAATCTACACAACAACAACGAAAAAAAAATTAGTTAAACATTTCTAAATAAAATAATGTTATCGTCACCTCTTTATAAACATTTGGGGGAAACGGTAACAGTTGGTTGCCTTGCGAGAAACACTTCGACGACTTTTGCATACGGGCAATCGATTCGTTATAGATAAAATTCGTCAATTCGCGAAACGACGGCAACGCAATCGATTTCTCACTATCCTTCTTATCAGAATTCGACTTCAAATTCAACTCTTGTTTACCAGAGGTACCATAAAGTGCTTTTGTTGCTTCGGTGAATACATCATCTTTACTATCACCAGTGGCCACCAATAGTAAGTACTTCGATTGGACATGATTCGGCGGGAAAACAGTTGCTATGAAACGAGTTGCTACGAAACGAACCATCGGCTCTTCGGCGTCCATATATTGCGAGAGCAACGAGTGCAAAAGCATCACTTTTGAGTCGTCTGAACTTTGCGTTTTGTTATCAGAATCCAAGTTAGGTGTGTAACGATAAGCTGTTACTAAATTTAACATTCCCTCCCTAAAAATTTCAAATAAATATTATTATTAGTGGGGGGGAGTTGGGTGGATTTGTGGTAGTTTATATAACAATTAGTGGGTGGATGTACCTAATTTGGAATTTAACATCCGCGGATTCCGAAACGAGTTTTTTGAATAGTGTTTCTAGAAGACCTAAATCATTGCTGAATAGAGCTGGGAGGCGGCGGCCTAGGAGCCCTAAAATCACATAGGCTTGCGCCTGATGGACAGGCTCGCCATCTTCGGTTAGTTTGGTCAAACCACATAGTAACAACCGCCCAACAGGCTCCAAAGTGCTCAAATCCGATCTTAAATTATATTTATATCACCTATGACGTCACAACTTACTCTAAACTAAACTTACTGTTGTATTATATTTGTTGTGAAATTCAAAGCTAAACTCTTTAGCTTTGTATTAGTGTTTAAACCGTACAAAGAATCGAAGACAACCTAAATAAACATGTTTTATTGTTGGTTAATTTATGACATGTAGTTTAAACTGACCTGAATGCAGGCGGGAATGACGAATCCAGCACCGGTAACTTTGCACAAATAATGCAGTAGCTTCAATCGAATCCGCGTGTTCGCTGGGGATTTCTTGTTCTCAGGCTTAACTTGACCTTGCGACCCTAAATATAATCTATATAATGGTGTAGCTAGCGCCGCAGTACTCCAATCTAACCCACTATGTTGTAAAAATCAAATCAAACATTGTAATTACAAATTGTTACAGATTACAGAATAAACAAACCTAATAACTTTTTTTAGTTCTAAATCAGCTAAGTTGGCAACACTGAATCGAGTATCTGATGCAGCGACGACTAGATGCAATAGAATATCGGCATCTGGTAAAACGCCGTTCGCTAAAAATTTAACGATTCCCAATTTGATTTGCTCTAAGTCTTCCGGCTTTAACGGCCCATCAGTGGTGACGCGTTTAAATGTGTATTGGGACATGCCTGCCGGAACCGGAACAGCTGGTTCGCTGCCGGTTGGTGATGTTGCAGGTGCTGTTTGAACACTAGCCCTACCCCAAGAAAACCCGGTTAAAAATTGAATGTTTCCATGTTATAGTATATTCTTACCCATAAGGCAACAGTAACATGTCGAGCATCAAATTGCACAATTGTTTCGCGACATATTGTTTCTCATTGAGACCGAAAAGCGACGAACGCTTTTCAGGATCTGTTGGCACTGTTACTTGCCCCAGCAGCGGGATGATTAACATAAGTAAACTGTCTTGGTGTGATTGAGGCTTTGCCTCTAGGGAATTTAACATTGATGGTACTAGTTCGGCTTGTTTGTCGATTGGCAGCCGTGGGAAACCCATTTTTATGTAAATTATCGTGAAATTCTATACAAATTAACACATTTTATACGTTGGAAACACTAAATTTTTAACACAAATCATCGAAAATGTTGACACATATCAGCACATAATACACCATATCATCGCATCTTTAAGATGATTTTACACTAATAAAATTAGATCATTTAAAATAAAAACCTTAACGTTACTTACAGTTACGAAAGAACTTGCGACTGGATCCTGATATTGAAGTAAAAGTGCATCCACAGGTAGTTGTACCAAGGGACGACTTTTAATGCGTTTATTAATATGAATTAATAATTCCATCACCTAATTAATTTAAAAATATATATATTGACGTATGTAACAGAAACTAGTAATAAATACCTTTTTTCTAACACCTTCTTGTTGGGAGGACAATTTGAGCAATACTGGTGGTAAAAACTTTGAAACTGCATTTTGCAGTTGATCATCGCTTTCAGCCGAACCGATTCGCAAGAAAACACGTTCCAGTAGCACTGAAATAACGCGAAAACACGTTTATCAACAATATATTTATAAAGTACACTATATTTAACAATCAAACTTCTAATAAATAGTTTTTGTCAATTATTTACAAATTTACCGCAAGTTGACACAGAACATTCTGTAATACCGACCAAAATGACAGACACTTTTGATCAAAACTAAAATGACTTTATTACACAAATAATAAACAAAACAACCCTTCCTAATAATGAACCCCGAAAGTTGATTAGTATTAATAATTTTTAGACGAATCACCGCTAATTATTAACGTTTATTACCGATAGAAATATAATTTTAAAGTAGCTACTCACGAAGTTCATCCGCAGCGGCAGCCATTTTAAATATCACGACAGTTTTGACTTGACAACGAATTACGATTTTAATTATTTATTAATTAATTTGTATATTTTAATAAAAGTGCCATCATTGTTTGGTTAATGAAATAACCACTGCATTGTTTAATTGTTGATTATAATTTGTTGTTTACAATTGATATTAAATATAAGGTTAGAGTTAGTTGTTGATCTGTCACAATGGCGCAGCGTCCAGATGATCACCGGAGAAAATGGGATAAAGAGGAATACGAGCGGCTGGCGGCGGAGCGAAT
The DNA here is from genome assembly GCA_944738965.1 of Nebria brevicollis. Classification (NCBI taxonomy): domain Eukaryota; kingdom Metazoa; phylum Arthropoda; class Insecta; order Coleoptera; family Carabidae; genus Nebria; species Nebria brevicollis. The sequence goes on along the minus strand of OX122909.1, from coordinate 600,483 downwards.
CAAAGCAGAAGAGGAGGAAGACGATGAATCGGGGAAGAAAGGACCGCCGATTAAGCGGGAATTGTTAAAACAACGCGAATACAAAGTCGATTTGGACTCGAAACTCGGCAAAAGTGTTGTGATTAACAAGAACACACCTACGTCCCAATCGGGCGGTTATTATTGCAACGTTTGTGATTGTGTTGTGAAAGATTCGATCAACTTTTTGGATCATATAAATGGCAAAAAACATCAAAGGAATCTGGGCATGTCGATGCGAATCGAGCGAAGCTCACTCGATCAAGTCAAGCAGCGTTTCCAACAGAACAAAAAGAAAATGGAAGAGAAGAAAAAAGAATACGATATGTCACAGCGAATACAAGAACTCGCCGAGGAGGAAGAACGGCTGAAGGAATATAGAAGAGAGAAACGAAATGAGAAAAAACGGAAATTGGACGATATTAATGATGAATCAGAACCGAAAAACGAACTGAATTCTATAATGGGCTTTTCCGGTTTCGGTTCCTCGAAAAAATAAAATTGTTACCGTTTCTTTACATTTTTCACTAAAATAAATGTTTAGTAATTTTATTTCTTTAGGTTTTTTACTAAACTATGTATAAATAACTAGTAATATTTGATTTCTTAGTGTTTTCACTAGAGTAAAAATATTTCTAGTAAACTTTGTAACTGTTTCTTTCAATTACTTGATTAACTCAAAATATTATTTTTGTTTTATGGTAGATAATTAAGGCGCTTCGTAGTATTTAAATTGTAAATATTTAAACATTTTTGTAATATGTCGAATTTGTAAATTAAGAATTTTAGTAATAAATCGTATATAAATAATTTTGGTATAAAATCGACAAGTTTTTGTTTATTTTATTATAATTTATAGATTTGATTTTGTTTTTTTAGATGTTTGGCTACACTGTTTCAGTTAACATCAATAATCATCCTTCTTTATCTAACTCATGCAAAGCCGATTATCTGTCATTGTTTTCGTTTGACAGTTCAGTTGTAGATCGGAGTGAAACATTAAAAATAATATTATTTTTTTTATAAATTATATTATCGAAATTCCCGAAAATGTCACGGCACAAACCATTTCTGCTCGTTTTTATTAGTTTTATCGCACAAATCGCCAGTGGCAATGTCATGTTCAATGATTTAACATTTCGGAAAGAAGCTTGCAAAGACATTTGTGGCGATCACGTGTTTTTGTTACCCTTAGTAAGTATATGTCGCACCAATTATTAATTACTAGTTTTATCAAGATTTGTATGAGGAAATTTTTAAGTTTTTTATATCCGCTTATAGGTTAATGATGCCCCTCTGATTTGCCAACGAGGATGTCGATTATTTAATTTAATTGACGCTAAAGGAGAGTTCAATATCAACAAAACGAAAAATGAATGTCATTCATGTAAGTATAGTGTTAAATATGGGTGGTAATTTATTATTATTTAGTGTAGTGGACTATGACACATTTGGTTCGGATCTCTGAATCTTGTTTATGTTTAGCGTGTGTGGAAGCGTACGACTCGCCTGATGTTGACGCGTGTAAAATGGGCTGCAATGAAATGCAAAAAAAACGAGAGGTTTGTTTACTATTTTAATAAATAAGTACATTTTGTATTGATTGTCGCAAAAAATAGGCTGAACTTGCAAACGGTTTCGTCCTCTACATTGAACAACAAGGCAAAAATAATATAATGGTTGTTCAACCGGAAGCAGAACAACTAGACATGGACATTTTAGCAGATCCTGGATTACGTCGGCAATTAGAGTTTGGTTACAGCGTTGAATACAAAATACCAGAAACACATATACGAACAATGCCCATCAGTGATACAGTAAGTTTACAAATGAATATCCCTAGACGAAATAATCGCAATTATTTTATAAATCAAGGTCGACAACTACGGAATTCCCCCAGATATGACACTAAAACAGTATCAACCGACTGGCGATTGGCTAGATTGTGCATCGCGTAATTCAGGTATTCCGCGTTGGATGTTAATTTCAGCGATTTTACTCGCGGTGCTTTTGGGCATTTGGTTGATTTTCGCATCGGAAAAACGAGAACCGATCGCCGTTACCGATTTAACCGACATAACCGACACTGAATCATTAGTACACAATCTAGAATATCCGACACCACCACCGAAATATTCACTAGAGAGTGAAAAAGTTTAAAAAAAAACCTTCATTTTTTTTTTAATAACCCTACTTATCTGTGTTAGTTATTTTTTATGTTCGCAACACTATTTTTTTTGTATCAAAAATATTATTTATTAGTATTTAATACAGCCCTGCGTTTTATTTATTTATTAAACGGTTATAACTCCATATTATTTTTCTATACTAGTTAATTATTATTTCCCTAAGTTGGAATCACTGTTTACTTACATATATTTAAAAATACTCATTAATTATTAATAACCACGCAAATATGTATAATTATTTTTATGGCTCATTTATTGCGAAGTGTAGCTAACTTAATATATATATATTTTCCTTTAAGTTAGCAACACTGAAATGAATTGATGCTTGGAGGGGTTGTAAAGACATTTATTTATAGTAACCATTACTGGTAATCAATATTAATTAAAATATCTAGCCATTTAAACAATTAAATTATATGATGCCTACAATGCTCATTTTTGATTGGTTGAATTAATGCATTTTAACAATGTAGTGTGTTTTGATTGGTCTAAAATTAAAATGGCGATATTGTTGAAGTGTCAGTGTATGTAATTTGGTTGTTTTTGCCGTTTATCGACTAATTTCAAAGGTATTGTGAACTTTTAATTTGATTTTCATGTTATTTGGATGTAATATTATAATCTATTTGATGTACTTGTCCGAAATTCCAAAAAAAAATTCTTCAATGTGTAACTTCTATGTACATATTTCAAAAATCTAGTCAATGTTGTAAACGCTTCGTAATTGAGATTATTTTATAATGTTGTCTGAGTGATTTTTGGGGCTTTTAAACACTTCGTATTACAAATAGGAATATTTTGTGTAACGTTTATTTAATATAATATTAAATAATTCAAACTTGCGTTCACGTAATATTTACCCGCCACTGTTGCCATAAATGGACAACGTACGCCTATGTCTTGTTGTCGCTGTGTAGCTAACTTCACTCACATTTCACTCCAAAACAAAATGGCACATTTTTGCGTCAGCACAATCGCCGAGGCGATTGTAAACGATAATATTACTGAATTACGTCGATTACTTGCAAAACGTAGGCGACCGGAAAGCCAGGATAACCTGGGCTATACGTGGTTACACTTAGCCGTCAAAAGAAACAGGTATATTAGTATTTTATAACGAACCCCGAATCAGTCTTATATTGTGATTTTTGTTGTTGCGATTTTAAGTGATCTCTGGAATGTTTAAACGTATTTTCTCGATGTTTTAACAGTGTTATTTCACTTTTGGTTGCATTTGTTGTGTTGCTCGAATTAAATTAGGGGACATTTATATATTTAATGGCGCTCTTAGAATGTCTTGTATTTTAGTGCCGCAATAGTGAGTATACTATTAAAAATCCCAGGAATAAGCGTAAACACGCCAAACTTCGAAGGTTTTACACCGCTATTATTAGCGTGCGATAATCCATCACCGAATTTATCGATAATCAAAAGCCTAGTAAAACACAAGGCCGACGTGAACCGTTGCACCAACGAGCATATATCGTCGCTGCATTTCGCATGCAAATTCAAAAGTTTGCCGCTCGTGAAACTACTACACAAGTACGGCGCGTATTTAAACACATCCGATTTCAATTATTACACACCCTTGCACTACGCGCTCGAGCAACGCTCCCATGAAATCGTCACGTATCTATTGGAGAACGACGCAAATGTCAACCAAGCGGAGAGTCACGGTTTAAACTCGTTCATGTACGCGATTATATTCGCGCTGGAATTCGCAATCGAAATATTTCCGCATGTTTCGAATGTGAATGCAGTCGCTAAAGATGGACGCTCTGCGTTGGCGTTAGCGTGTTATAAACAACATATACCGTTGGTTCAATTGTTGTTGAACGCAGGCGCGTACGTTGATCCGGAAATGGTTGTGACGTCAGCGTTGTTGTACACTTTTAGATCGTTGAATTTTCGGTTGTTTCAGTTGGTTTGGAAGTTTGTTAAGTTTGATGAGCCGTCGTGTTCCCTTGAGTTTGTTTATGAGGCGATTGGTTGTTGGGGTTTTAACGACATTAAGTATTATAAGGTTATGTTAATGACGCCCGGTTTTACTTTGGAAAGTAAACCGAATATTTTGAAGCATTTGTTCCAGAGGGAGCCCAAGAATCTCCATGAAGTAAAATCGAATATTTATCGCATTGTTAGTATGTTTTTAGACGCTAATATAGTGGTTGAGAATGTTGATATTTTATATTTTATCATTTTCTTTCAACACTGTAATTGGGCGTATGATTTGCTGGATTTGATTATGTGTCGAACGTACCCACAATTCTCGAGGAAGTTAATAAGTATTTGTTTGGAAAGGCGAATGATCAGCGAAGCGTTAGTTTTGCTTAAGTATTGCTATCGAATCGATTCCTACTGTCTATATAAGCAAATCTATGCGTACCCGGTGCTCACTCACATCCAATTCTATATCAAATATTTCACACCACCGAACCCCTATCGATTATGTTTGATTCGGAATCTAGAAGATATCAACAACGCGAACGAAATCATCAACGTATTACACTTCGATAACATCCCCAGTTTGAAAGAGTTAAGTCGCGATGCGTTCAGGATTAATTTGCTCAAAACCACCGGGTATAGTAGCGAATTTTTTCAGGAAATTGAATCGCTTGAAGTGCCGACAGTCATTAAAGATATTTTAAGATTTCGCGATATTTTATACCCACATTCGTTCTAACATGACTAAAACTATACGCTCATATCAAAAACACCCATTCACATATTGAACCTAATTATTTTTATTATAAGTTTAGATTTAAGAACCAAATTGTTTCGTTATTTTCTATATTTTATATAATAAATATACTAATCGTATGTTTTCCTCGAAACTAAATGTTTACCCTAATTGCTTAAATAACTTCATCTCCATACAAAATGGCCGACGCGCTACATATCTATACTTCCCTCTGATGTGAAATTGCAACTAATATATTTAAAGTAGTTTAAAATTGTCCGAATCGTAATAAATGTCAGAATATGGTTAACAAAATGGTCGACATTTAGTGCTGGGGCAACAACGTTGATGTAATAAATGTTTAAATGTCAATTTATTGTCCAATACGAATTGTGTTGAGTAATAAATTAAAAAATAAACGAAATATATTCCCAATGTTTTATTTAAGCCACAAATTGTTGTACATTAGTAACAATTGTAGAGAATTTCGATGCGTTTATCAGTAAAACGCGTCGTTGCGGTATCATTTGTTTGTCGTCTTCCGTCCACAAGCCACCAACGCCAGTGTCCGATTCGTTGGCAACACTGAACTCAAAGCTAATATCGCTAGCTTTTGCGAAAATCTCTTCTTCAGCGTTCAAAAACGAAATGCCATCATCTAAAAAACGAAACAACATTCAAACATATTTACTTCACGTGGTCTATTAATTACCTTTCTTTTCTTTCGTGAGTTGTTTATACGTTTTACAGATCATAACATAATAATCAAACTTGTAACTAGGGTTTTTTTTCGCGGTTCGCTCGATTTCATTCTTAAGCGAGTCCAGTAACGGATCCGCGATTTTCGCTGGGATATTAATGAACCGTTCATTCAACAACAAACCGATTTTTTTGTCATCGTCTGATAACACAGCACTCAGTTGCTCTTCGATTGTTTTATCCGCGTGTTTTTGCGCTAACGTATTCAGAGTACTGAACAATTGCGTAACGCATTCGTTTTGCTGCAAATATACACAATATATTGCAAATAAATAGATATTAATTCGAGATTTTTACTTTATTTGCTGTTAGGTTAAGTATAGTTGTGACACCAAACACATCATTCGAGTTGCTATCTGCTTCTTCTTCGTCAGTTTCATCGTCGTCATCCATGCTTTGTTTCAAAACACTGCCAATTCCTTGTTGCGCAATAATCATATCGCTCAATTGCGACAGATTGATATGGGCTTTTAAAAACAATTGTTTTAATAATTGTTGAATGCCATGGAAATCAGCCGCATCTGGGTTTCTACCCTCAAAATCTGCTTCTATCGTCTAATCAATCATAAACATTAATAATTACCCTCAAATTATAACTAATTGATATTTAGGGAATTTATTTTTTTGCTATATTTGGTCACACTGAACTTATTTAATTATGATATACAACTACAAAATTAATATTTACTAGTTAGTTTTAAAAATCATATAATATTATTGGAAACAAATAGAATTAAGTATTATTTATAGAAATAATCATATTTAACGAGCGTAGATGTTTATTAATGATAGTTTGTTATTATAAAAAATAGAAAACGAACCCCTTCAATTTCCATATTTTCCGATTCGGATTCGGAACTGTTTGAATCTGATTTTCCTTCAATAGTCCGCTTCTTCCGTGGTCCAGCCATTATAATAAATGATATATTTCGTCGAAAAACTAAGAATATCAGAGTCAAAACACACAAACACGTGTTTATAACCTTAAAAATACAGTAAGTAATTTTTAGATGTCATTTACCGGTGTACTAACTGCGCATGTGCAATCCAGAGATATTCAAACATTATTTTAATTGTTTATTAAATACAATTAAGCGAAACTTTGCATACAATATGCATAAGTTATAGTTTATTTGTCGTTTTTAATTGTTTACGCTTGTTTAACAAATGAGTTAGTTTAGTTTTTAGTAGTTTATTTTAATTGCGAAAGTTTGAGAAGCATTGGTTTGTTTGACAGTGCTTTTCTAGGAAATCAGGAAAATAGTATTTATTAGTAGTTATAGATTGTAATCGAGGAAAATGAATGTTTTATTAGTGTTTTTACCATGCGTGAGTTTGTTGTTTATGTTTTGGAGTATTAACAGTTTACGGTTTTGTTGATATTTGTTTAGGTTTTCTTACTTTTTGGGGTTATTCCGATAAAAGCGGATCTCCCTAAAGGATGGGTGGACCCTTATGATATGGGGGACTCGCCTGATTATTATAAATACACAGAAGAAGGACAGCAGAGCGATAAAGCGCTTAATTGTCCTGTTGTTAAGAAGGAAATGTTCGACCAATATTTCCGGCGCACGATAAACATGTTATTAAATTCAGTGCATGGTAAAACCGTTGACGATAATTTGTTTAGCGGGCATTTATTTTTGCAATTAGAGCGAGAAAAAATCGAGATTTTAACCGATTTCGCAAACGGCGCCACAACCATCGATCTATCCGAAATCGATACGATTTTAAGTGAACTATTAAGCAAACCTACGCACGAGTATTTACAAGAGTATTTAGAAATTGGTTTCCATAAAATATTGAGTAATTTATTGACGCGCGAATCAATATTGTGTATAATGGCACTGAGTTATTGTGTAGTTGTTTATAAGTTGTTTCACGCGAAATTCCTAGCGTGGAATATTGCGAAATTTTTACTTATTAACCTGTTTTTAATTGATTTCGCGGTGACTACGATAGCCATGTATCAAGTTGCGCAAATCAAGAAAATGTCTGATTTAACGAAATTCAAAACAATGCCGTACGAATGCGATCCGGTGAAAATGACAACGTTTCAATTTCTGGTAAATTATTTTCAAAACGAGGACCAATGCGTGAAATACCATGAAGTTTTGTATAAAGACCCGTTTTGGAGTGTGTCCCCATTGAGCGTTTTCGGTGAAATGTTCTCAAATATCATCCGCACACCAGCGATCGCAATCGGCGAAGCGTTTGCAAACATTTCATCGCAAATCTTCCACGCATTTCCCTACCCACTAAACATCCTACTATTCCCCATATTAATGCTATTCTTTTGCTTTTTCACCCTCATCATACTATCATTCACACTAAATATCCCAATAAAAATAAACATCCTCCACCTGTTCTCACTTTCATTCGGCGAAAAAACCAAAACAAACACTCAAACAATGATTTCCGAACACACAGTTAATAAAATCTTAGACATTGCATCCACAAGACAATTCATTGAAGAACTACCAGTTACCGAGCCTAATAAGTTAACAAATACACAAACTGAACCCAAAACGCTTAAAACAAACTCAAAATCGATTGAAAACACAATAACCGAGGCACAAAAATCCATTCAAAATCCCGAAATCACTCAAACAAAACCCAGTGACGATGAATTAATAGATTTAAATGAGGAAAATAGTACGAAAATTGTAAATGAAGCTGGAGATGCTTTATAAATAACTTAATTATGTTTAACAATTGTATATTTTGGATTATTAAATAAACTCGTAAATTAATATATTCATATTTTCGCAAATCAAGTCACATCAGTGTTACCAATAGGTTATAAAGGTAAAATCATTATAAAATAGGCTTGAATATATCAAAATATATAAAATTGAAAGGGAGCATTAAAGTTTTTGATATTATAAATAAATTTAATGCTTTTGTTTATATTTACGAGATAATAAATAAAATGTAGTTCAGGGTATTGGTGGTAGATGTCGTGTTAGATGGCCAATCAATACATATATTTTTCGCTTCAAATGTGACGTCATTATTTTTACATATTTTTGTTGTAATAAACATATAAAATAATACAAAAAAACAGTTGTTAAACATTGTTGAAGTGTTGTTAAATTAAGGGATATCTATAGAAACATGGCAGCATATAAGCAACGTATTGAAATCTTGCCAATTATTAGTGCGATATAACCTCATTCAAAACGCTACGAAAATGTTAGATTTACTATAAATTTTTCGACGGTGGCATTATAATTCGTGATTGTTACTATGCCAGAACAAAGTAATGATTACAGAGTGGTAGTCTTTGGGGCTGGGGGTGTTGGGAAGAGTTCTTTAGTGTTGCGGTTTGTCAAAGGGACCTTCCGCGAGAGTTATATTCCAACAATTGAAGATACTTACCGGCAGGTGAGAATCTAGCCTTTATATTTACACTTTAAATACATAATTGCGCAATAATTCAATAACTATAGAAAGTATCTCAAAAATATGCGTTTATTTCTCCTTTTATTTTCAAGATACACCATTAATTTGCTTAGCTCTCTAATGCGTCTCATATTTATGTTGTATGTTTAATGTATGTAATTATTTAAATATTCTAGACACACAAATACATTTAAAAATGTTTAAATGATATTGTTTGCTAGCATTTATACATTTGTTGTCTTTCTGCTACTTTTATTTGCTTTAAGTTGTGCTAATATTATGTGTTTTTTTTTGTGATTGTGCAAGTTTTATTTTGTTTATTATTTATGTAAGTACAATTTTTATTTGAATATTTATTATTTGCATTATTATATATATATATATTTGTTTGTTAGTTTTGTGAATAATTAACGAAAATTAAATTGATTTTTTTTAGGTTATTAGTTGTAATAAAAATATATGTACATTGCAAATAACGGATACGACCGGCTCACACCAATTTCCGGCAATGCAACGGCTTTCTATAAGCAAAGGCCATGCGTTCATATTGGTTTATAGTGTTTCAAGTCGGCAAAGTTTGGAAGAATTGCGTCCGATTTGGGAGGTGAGTTTTATTTTCTCTAAAGTCCAAACTGCTTTAAAATATTTGCGAGTTACATAAATAAATGTATCAAACTCGTATATACAAGTTTGTTAGGGAATTATATAAGATTGAAGTTGTAAGTGGCGTTTATGTGTACAATTTCAATTGAGGTTATTTTATTCTAAGTTCAACTGTTTCTGATGTATGTGCGTTGGAAAAGAAAACAAAATTAGAGATTGTTGTTTAAATTTTAGTTGATCAAAGAGTTAAAGGGACCTGCGCCTGATTTGACGCAAATCCCTGTAATGCTTGTCGGTAATAAATGCGACGAAAGCGCAGAATTGCGCGAAGTAACGGCAACGGAAGGCCAAGCCGAAGCGACCGCATGGGGCGTCTCATTTATGGAAACATCAGCGAAAACCAACCACAACGTCAAACAACTGTTCCAGGAATTGTTGAACCTAGAGAAATCCAGGAACGTCAGTTTACAAGTTGGCGGCAAAACCACACGAAACGCCGCTAAAGATAAGTGTGATTTAATGTAGAAACGCAACCAAAAATGAAACTCAATAAGGCAACCTTAACAATTTTATTATTTTTTTGCTATATTTAGCAACTTTTAGACACTTAAGGCCGCCGTATTGACTTATTGTTATTGAGGTTATTTTCAGACGTTTACTCCAAGTCTCAATATTTATCAAACATCTCTATCTGTCTTTAAACACTCTTATTGTTTATAGAATTAATATTAGTAACCTCAATTTATTATTAATAATGGTTGTTTATTCAATGGCTCATTAATGGCACTAGTTACACAATTTTCGTCATTTTCTTCCAAAAAATGAGTTTATTTAGAAAATTTAAATATATTCCTAAAGCATTATTTGTTTTACGATTTACATTTGATTTTTATTTATACTTAAATAAAATTGTGTAATTTGTAGCGTCATTATATCTGTTTTTGTTATTATATTTATTGAAAACGGATAAAAAAAAATTGTTTGCAAGCCGCGGTAATGCATTTTGGATTCCAATAATAATTGCATAAGTTTTAACATAAATACATATGTTTGTATAAACATATCATAAAACTATTTACAAATACGAAAAAAATAAACAATATTTTAGATTGTTTTAGAAACGAAAAATAACGAGTCTATTTTGTTGTTGAGTTGTTTTTTAATTTATTATAGTAAATTAATAAATAAAACGTAGGTGCTGCTAACGAAAGATTAATAGTTTCATTAAGAGATAGTAGCTGGCTTTTTAGCGATTTGTAGGTTATATACATTTTGAAAGTATATTTGAACATAGGAATCCATTTACGTAGTTTTCTTACAAACTAAACCCAGATACATTAAATTTTTTTTTAATTATTTATTTAAAGTAATTTTATTCGCTATAAAATACTTTGAACTAAATTTTGATGTTACGTCCTATTTGATCGTTTGCATTTTCCGCTCTAAGCGAAATATATATATATATATATATATACGAATATATTTTAGTTTTTCTATTAACTTAATGAAACTTTGTAAATATTAAAATCCTAAATTGGATATTTTCGATTGTGATAAAATAGTAACAAAAATATATCGATATTATTAACGTATACGGTACAGATTTTTCGAAATGCAAAACCATTCGCCGATATCTATCAAAAACAGTTATAAATAACGTTTTTTTTTATTTCACTAATTTCATATTGTAAATATTTAAAATTACATCTAAAATATGATAAATATTACATCAGTTTTAGATAATATAAATGCGTAATAGTACATCGAATAATTTCGAGGCTATATTACACGACGGCTCGGATCCCTGGGATCTTAACGTTAATATTATTTAGTTTTTGAGAAATCTGAACTGTACAACCAAACAACTAGACATTTATAAATAACACTGTTTTTCATGTTATAAATAACTATTTCGAACATTCCAACCAAATAATAATAACTTTTTTAATTGTTACACACACACACAATGCTTTAGTACTCACATTAGTTCTTTCGAAAAATATAATACTTGTGATTGACTTATATATATTTACATATAAATTGTGCAACGAATATACAAAATAATAACAAAAAAAAATATATTATAAAACGTAGCTAAGGTTAAAACTAGCGACCGAGCCTCTAGTGGCGGAATTAGGAAAATTAACGACTTTTCAGGTTCATTTTACGCTGATACAGCTTTAATCGAAATTCATTCAATTATTATTGTATATTTCAACAATATTTAAATACATATTTAAGCTCGATTTCCGATACATTATTTTACTCATGAATATGACCCGTAACGTAACCCCACTTATGTGCTAAAATGGTGGATGCAGTGAGGTTATGTACCCTGTTAGTGTCATTGTAATATATTTGCTCATTCCCACATTTTAGTTTAATTATATATTTATTATACATAATTGTACATTATAAATAAAAAAAAAATCCAAATCATTGTTGCCAATGTTATGTAACAGATGGTTAAAAAAATAAAAAATGTATATAATTTAGGTACTTTTATGTGATCCTTATAGTACTAATCCTGGATTTAATTATACGTGCGATATTGTGTGTATTTAAGATAAAATTTGTGTATATTGTAGAAAAATGTAGGTTTAAGAAATTCGCGTTGTTATTTATGGTGGAAATACGCGTAAAATGATTAGTTTTCGTGTATAAACATCGATTTGTTTGTTTAAACTGATCGGATATCGCGTCTCGACGTTTATAGCATTGACATTTGATCCCGTGGACTTTGTCAGATAAATTGTCGATTAAATTTCAACATTTTTCTGTTAAGGAAGAACAGATTTAGCGTCAATATCCGTAAAATACGTCAATTGACTGCCTTAGATTACGCCGGTCTGCGTCTGATAACAGAGCTATTTAATTTGATTGTCTATAAACAATATTAATTGCTAAAACAATTGTCAATCGCACGAAAATCGTGTGCAATTTGGTGTGAATTATTATAAGTGAACATGTTAAGTTTTCATAACGGAACTAGTGGATTATTGTTGCATACATTTTTTATATTCGCAACACATAATCATAATGATACGGAAACGATTGAATCGAATACAATGTATTATCAAATGATTGGGAAAGGTAGTTGTTTCGGTTCACGTATCCGTTTCGGTTGTTGATTGTTTTTTTTTTTTTTGCAATTAGAAATAAACGCGACGAAATGTTATGGCGTTTTCGGATGTTTCCCAATCTCAGATCCATGGACATCGGAACACCGGCCTGTTTCGTTGTTCCCCGAATCGCCAGAGAAGGTGCGTCCCGGTTTTTGGCTGTTCAAAAACCAACACGAAACCGAACCGTATATCCTCGATCTAGACGATGAACACACCGTTAAATCCTCGAAAATGGACGTTATGTTACCGATTTATGTAATCGCGCATGGTTACCTCGAAGCTGGTGATCGACCATGGGTAAGTTCCATGGTTTTATACGAAATGCGTCGATTATTTATGGTTTTATACAGATTAAAATATTACGTCATGAGTTATTGGCTCGCGAAGACTGTTCCGTGATTGTTTGTGATTGGGGCGGTGGCTCGAGCCCCCCATATACACAAGCAGTCGCTAATATTCGCTTAGTTGGAGTGATGATGGCCCATTTATTGGGGATGATTGCCCAGCATACCGGACCTAAAAATCTTGATCATGTCCACGTGATTGGACATTCATTAGGGGCGCATTTGTCTGGTTACATCGGGTATGCTTTACAAAAGGTATACTCAACGAAATTTAAATAATTACAAATCTAATACATTCCTATTACATGGAGTGGTAGAAACTCTTTTACTGTTAAAAGAACACACCATTCACCTATATGAACTTATATAGTTTGTTGATTTTCTTAAAAATTGTCAATTTTTCTAAAATAGGATTTTAATTTAACGGTGGGTCGGATATCTGGTTTGGATCCAGCCGAGCCTCATTTCGCGCGCGCTACACGGCCGGTACGTTTGTCGCCGAGCGCTGCTAAATTCGTGGACGTGGTGCACACGGACGCGAATGGTTTCATCCACGGTGGATTAGGGATCATTGAGCACGTGGGCCATGTGGATTTCTATCCGAACGGCGGCACAGATCAACCAGGATGCGGGAAGGGGATGATTGAATATATTTCCGCGGAACAGGGTAGTTTTGTGCAAGGGTTGAGGAGGTTCTTAGGGTGTAATCATGTAAGGAGTTATGAGTATTTTACGGAGACTATTAATTCACATTGTGAGTTTGCTGCCATCACTTGTTCTTCATACGAGGTAAGTTGTCTTTAGAAAACAACTAATATTTATTTAGGCGCTTTTCATAAATATTTAAGAGTATTTAATAAATAATTTTTAGGCGTTTAAAAACGGCACTTGTATCGAATGCGATAAAAATGGTCAACAATGTATTAAATTCGGTATGCAAAGTCAAAGATCTTATCAACATCTAATCAATCGCGGTCAAATTAAACCCAATCAAGAATTACAGTTGTATTTCTTAACAGGGCCAACTAGGCCGTTTTGCCGTAAGTATAAATTGAAATTAGTTTAAATAAATTTGAAAAAATCGCATATTTTGATAGGAGGTCATTATAGAGTGACTGTAACCATTTCAAACTCAACCGAGTCCAGATTGCATGGTGGAGAAATTGGCCAATTGTTGTTTACGGCCCATTCCCGCGTTGGGTCCAATAATAAAGCAGATGGACCCGATTCGGGACGATTTTCATTGAATGCGGGCCGCTATCATGAACCAGGGATGACATACCGATCTGTCATACAGGCTGAATCGATCAAAGATTTAAAAGTAGCTATTTAATTTTAGATATACAATTTATGTTAATTACATAATGTTTATTGCTATTGGTGTTTATATAAACAATATTTCTAGGCTATTTCAGTTGAATGGAAGTATCATAGTTCTATGTTTAACCCGTTAACCTGGCGGTTGTTATCTGTTCCGAAGATATTTGTTACACAAGTCACCGTTGCCAGTTTAGAAACTGGAAAAAGGTACGATATTTAATTGGTATTTTTAAGAAAATATACTCAAATTTAAAAAAATCATTAATATATATTTATAGAAACGCTAGAAAGTAAACTCAAAATTATTTCTATTTGATTCTACTTCAAATATCTTCTATATGTTATTGTTATTTCTCTTAATATTTATTCTTCTAGCATAACAGTGTGTCCAAAAACAGCAAAGAAACCATTGGTAACACTGTTACCACAGTTATGGTTACCATCTTATTGCCAAACGACACTAAATACTATTAACTAACTTAAAAAATTAAAAAATAACGAAAGAGGTTATAATAGAATTTATTATTATTTAATAATACAATGTAAAATATAATTTATTATAATATAATATATAGAAATATGCGAACGAAAACCACCTGAAACAATCGACCCCCCCACTAAAGTACGCGCAACAATTATTTACTCGCCCATTAAAGTAATAGTTAATTGTTTAGTTTTCGAGTTATCGAATTTATCCATCGTTTTAATACTACACATTGCGCTCAAACCGACAATTAACCCCATCGCTAGGATTGACGTCACGAAAATACCGGACCATATCGGCCCAGTCATAAACGGTACGCAATTGTAAGCGTCGTTAAAACGGTAATCTTCCGTTTTTGGTTGTACCTGCATTTCGTATAGCACCAAATTCACGGAACCGTCTGTAAAGATTGTTTCTCCACCACACCGATGCGAAAAACTCCTAAAAACCATACACATTACTCATTAAAATCCTCAATCACAATTCAAATTCAAACCTAGGGATTTTTCATTTTATACTATTTGTACTTGTATTCACTTACCTAGGAGCGGTTACTTGACTGGTTATGGTTAAGTTATATACTCTTAACTCGGTATCGACTACTTCAACCGACGTTAAAGACCAGTAACCACCGTCTGTAGGAAATCTATAAATGTGTAACATTTTTTAAGTACAAGTAACACTTTAATAAGCATCTTCGGACTATAAAATATGATTTCCTAATCGCCATCAAACTCAAATTTACAACGAAACTCACTTGAATCGAAGTGAAATTTTGCCGTTATCGACAGGAATCGAGCAAACCAACCGCAAATAATCGCCGCGATCGTCAATTCGGACGATAGTAGCCGGCCCGAGAATGAAGTATGTGTCGTTTATTTGTAATTTCGGCGCTTGGGAACTGTACAGCATTGATTTCCCGGCCGAGGTGTATAAAACGGGCTTTTCAGGGGAAATTGCTTGTCGCTCCTTGAAAACTGGTTTGTCTGGGAGTATTTTCGGGGTTTCTTGAGTTGTTGATGCGATTGTTGGCATCGGCGTTGATTCCTCTGCGGTGGTAGTTGATGAATAATTAGGGGTTGAAGTAGGGGATGGTGTTGTAGATGCTGTTGTTGTTGTTGATGATACATTTACTGTTAATAGTTCATCTAAATCTCGTTTTACGCGTTCTGTATGAATTATTAGATAAATAATGTTTTTGTTGTTGTCTAATTGATGTATACGTTTTTTAATATCGTTACAAGTGTGTTTCCCGTCTTGTTGCATGGCTGTAAAATATTTTTAATTAACTTACCAAATTTCTAATTTACTTAAAATATATTTGAAACTCACTAAAAATATCGTCTGGGATATAATCAATAGTTGGTAGATACGAACTATATTTAGTATCAATAATATCCTCGCACTCATCCGGTATTTTATCAGAGTTAAGTTTAAATGAAATTATACGTGATTTCTTCTCTAAATTTTCGTATAACACTTGATCGAATGGTTGTAGACTAGAAAGTTCGATTTTTTCAGGACTTATAATCAAAACACCACAGAAAACATCGCTTATTAATACAAAAACTGTAGTTAATAATAGTAAATTTAACATTTTGTGTCCTTTAAACTACAACGAGCTTTCTGTAAATCGATACGGGAGTAGCTTGGGACTAGTTCGCAGGACCGTATTTGGATAAAGGTCTAAATATTTAAGCGCTAATAGTTTCAATTGTTGATAATTTAAAATAAAAACCATGAAATGTTTCGTTAATTTCGTTTAAATAATAGTTAAAAAGCCGGCGTTGATTTATGTTTAAAAAGTAATATTTTTAAAATGTATTTTTTTAAAGTAATTTTTAATCAAAAACTGTTTAAGTTAGCGAAATAATAATTAAACTAATTGATTCAGGATATATTTGCGTAAATTTTGGGATATATGTTAAAAGTTATCATGAATTTGATAAAAAGTGGTAAATTGGTAATTTTATAATATATATAAATAATTAAATATGTATTATTTCATAAAAGTAATATATTTAATTAGTAAATTAATAATTTAGCAAAAATAAAAAAGTGGTAAATATTTGTCGGACTTTATCGAAAAGATTAGTAGAACAAATAACTTTTGTCGTTTGAATAGTACTACATAACAAACAAAAAACATAGATAATGAAAGATAATAATATCCTATTGTTCTAAATTGGTTAAATGTTAATTTAAACAAGTATATAACTACTTGGTGCTACGGCTTTAAATGTATTCGATGTTTAACCGCGTAAGTGTTAACAGTAGTGCTACCAACGTAAGCAGAATCATTAACAGCTGTCATACGGCACATTTTAATTTGTGATTTTCGTTGATTTTTTGCCGAAAAACATGTCGAATTTAGACGAAATTGCGTTAAATAATTTTGTCGAATATTTACAAATACCATCGGTACACCCGAACGTTAATTACGGTGAGTAGTTATTGATTTTTCATCGATTTGTGTGTAAATCGGAAACTAGTGACCTTTGCATTAAAGTACAATTTTTTTTTGCTATCATTGGCAAGTCTGATATTGCAGCGATGTTCAAAATGTTTTTGCAAATTAAATATGCGAAATTAATTTTAGTTTCAAGGAATTTTAAAATAAATTACTTTAGTTTACAAGGTCAAATTTATATTTGTATTCGTCTCATTTAAATTTACTTGGTAAACAATTTAAATGATCGCTTTTTAAATATTTAAATATGCAAATTGGCTTCTATTTACATAACTTTTAGATAAATGTGTGGAATTCTTAAAGAAACAAGCAACCAATTTGGATTTACCGGTAAAAGTCTACTCAGTCGTACCGGGTAAACCGATTGTTATTATAACATGGGTCGGGCAGGAACCTTCATTACCGGCAATTATGCTCAACAGTCATATGGATGTTGTACCTGTGTTTGAGGTATTACCCTTAGTGTGCTTATGACGTCACTAGAACCTACTTAAATATTTTTTTACACCAAAACTAAACAAGATAATCATTTAAATCAAATTGTATTGGATTCTTTATATTTTAAACTATATTTCCTAATTTTTTTTTACTCTTTACTACAATTATAAATACATACATACATCGTTTTCTTACATTTTAAAATACTTTTACCGTATTTAAACATAGGAAAGCTGGACGCATAAACCATTTGCAGCTGATATAGACGCAAAAGGTGATATATACGCGCGCGGATCGCAAGATATGAAATGCGTTGGTATCCAATATTTAGAAACAGTCCGACGACTCAAACTAGATGGAGCAAAATTGCGCAGAACGCTCCATTTATCGTTCGTTCCAGGTTAATAATTACTTAAGCGCTTTAGTAAATTACTCATAAATTAATGGATTTAAATAATAAATTAGATGAAGAAACTGGTGGTAAAGATGGTATGGAGAAGTTTGTCCATACTTCCGATTTTAGGGCCTTAAATATTGGTTTTTCTTTGGACGAAGGCATGGCTAGTCCAACCCAGGATTTTATTGTGTTTAACGGCGAAAGATCTATTTGGCGTAAGATATATCATAAATGGTGTTTCGTAACTAATTTTAAAGGTTAAAGTTACTAGGCGCCATTGCTAATTTTTAAAAAAAATTGAATTAAAACGATTTATTACATAGATATGTACATACATTGTTCTGGACAAACCGGCCATGGGTCTTTATTGCATAATAACACTGCAGGGGAAAAAGTCCGGTATGTAATTGATAAATTTATGGATTTTCGCGCTAAAGAAAAAAAGCGCCTGGAAGAAAATCCTAAATTTACTATTGGAGACGTTACAACTATAAACCTAACGAGACTTTCTGTAAGTAAATTACATTACTAGCATTTATCATGCCTTAAACTGAAATCTATTTTTATATAATTTAATATCAAGAGTGCTTTTAATTATAATTAATATAAATAAGAAATAAATGTGGTGTAGGGTGGAGTGTTATCAAATGTGGTACCTGAGGAACTTGTTGTTGTTTTCGATGTACGAATCGCAGTTACAGTAAATATGACGCAATTTGAAGAAATGGTGAACGGTTGGTGTAAGGAGGCGGGTTCAGGCATCCGCATTGAGTATGAGCAAAAGGAGCCGCAAGTCGAAGTGACGAAACTGGATGCGTCTAACGCGTATTGGATTGCGTTTAAAGAAGCAGCGGATAAATTGTAAGACGCTAGTTTGTTTTTTTATTTAGTACACCTTTAGTACGGATTCAAATTTGCAGGAAACTAAACTTAAAACAGCAAATATTCCCTGGTGGGACTGATAGCCGATATGTTCGGGATATTGGTATCCCTGCCTTAGGATTTTCGCCTATGAACAACACCCCCGTGCTTTTGCACGACCACGATGAGTATTTGAATAAAGATATATTCTTAAAAGGTATTGATTATTATAAAGAGCTAATCAAAGCGGTTGCCAACGTACAAGACCGTACTGGTTGATTTTTATTACATAAAATGTTACAATTATTATAAAATGTATTTTATCAAATGTTTTTAATGAAGGGTTTCTAAATAAATATTTTACACCACATTTGTTTCTACTACAGTTGGTAACTATATATATATATTAAATATTATACTAAATATAATATATATTATTAAAAGTGCTATTTAGCTCAAATATAGACTTAGTAGTCCTAAAAACTAAATTAGATCAATATAAAACAGTTTATCGTTGTGGTTTATTGGATAAATCGAAATTACAATTATTATTATTGGTTTTCTATGATTGGTGACATTGTATGTCAAATTTTAGAAAATTAAAAATGGCGTCAGCTGTCATTGATGTTACAACTGAAACAAAACATATAACATCAATTTCCCAATTGGATTATGATGTTCTGAGCAACAATAATGAGTCAATGGATAATTCACTGGTAACTATAAAAAAAGCAACCCTCATCTAATTCTTATTTTAACCTAGATGACTGTAAATAAATTAATTTAGGTACAATCGCCTAGTATCGACAGTTTCTCCACGTTCCAAGAAACGGAGAACCTGTCCGAGCTAAACATGGATGAGAACACAGATCTGTGCGTTAAAATCGACAACCCCCAAAAACATTTAGACACTTTAGAAACATACATTACGTTTCGATTGACGACGAAAGTCGCTCGGATCGAGTTCACCGAAAACGAGTACATCGTACGGCGGCGTTACAACGATTTCATTTGGTTGCGCCAGATATTAATCGATTGTTATCCAACACATATCATTCCAGTAAGTTTTATCTATTGATGTGTGTTCCGATTTCGTTTTAAATCATCGTAAGATTAATTACAGCCATTACCAGGCAAACATAGTCTCATAGGGCAATTGGATCGATATTCAAAAGATTTCATCCTGCTAAGAATGAAATTATTAAACATCTTCATATTCCGTTTGGTGGAGCATCCGATTTTAAGTTGTAATGAACACTTTAAAATGTTCCTAACCGCGAAACAAGGGGTACGTTATTAAATCATAATAACCTCAAAAACGCATATTAACCTGAAACGTATTTTAGGAGTTTGTTACATATCGTAAATCACAAAAAAACGCATTACCCAAAATCCCGGATGCCATTAACATTTCGGGTGTAGTTACAAAAAGTCGACAAATCGAGTTCGAAAAATCGAAAGATTACTTAAACACATTAACCGATAAGTTGATTATGATTGAAAAAATTTCAAATCGCATCAACAAAGAACGTCAAGATTATATTTTGGAGTTGAATACATTCTACCCAGTTCTATCTTGGTGGGGGGCGTCCGAGCCCCAATTAGCGCCACTTTTACAATCAATGTCGATCGCCGTTGAGCGAACAACGATCGCTCAAACCGATCTCGTTTCCCAACACCCACAATTAATATCGAATCCCATACGCGAGTTCTTACGGTACATTGACGTTGTTAAAGAGGTGTTAATCAAACGCGATTCGTATCAGATCGTTTACGATAATTCCGTGGAGGAGCTAATGAAAAAACGATCGGAAAAGGATAATGTAAGTTTAACCGTTTTACCCAAACAGGATAATGTATGTTTGGGTGTTGATTTTTTTAGTTGATTTCCGCTTGTCATGCATCAAACGCGCCGAATACGAATCACTTTTCGTTGTTTCGTCCCCAAACAAGTGATCAAAAACTAGAGAAATTGGGCGTCTATATTCCACAATTGATTAAACAGGCTGAGTTGTATCAGGACCGATTGGAGTGTGCGAATGAGGCGCTGCGCAGTGATATCGCTAGGTGGCACCACGAGAAACAAGCGTGTTTGAAGAAAATCTTGATCGATTTCGCCACGAAGCAAATTGAGTATTACGAAAAATCTGTGTCCGCTTGGGAGGAAGTCGCGAATGCGTGTTAATTTTTCGCGGTTTTAAACGTTCTTATTTCAAATGTAAGCTTCGTAACTCTCATTTATAGGTAATTGAAGGCGTAATATACAAAAATGAATTCCAAAACCTGTGATTATTTTGCAATATGTCAAAGATAATTATTTATATATATATAAATATATGTTATTATTTATTAAATAACTCACATTCCATCTTGTATTAAATGATAAATAAAAGCTTATTAGCTTAGATTACATATTTTTAAACATATAATCATTTTTTTATTGAATCAATTTTAAATGATTTACATAATAAATGAATTTGCTACAGTTGGCAACACTTTTTATGTATATATATATATAAAAATAATTTGAATATAAAAATGACGATGCATAATTGAATAATATGACATAGGTAGTAATTATTCTTAGAAATACTGTGATAAATTTCTATAAATAAAAATGTTATCAATTTAATGTGTAACGGTTGGTCTGTCAAATTTGACACACCTAACTTCATGCTAGTGGTTCTGAAGTGGTTTGTAATATTGATTTTTTGGTTATATGGACTTGGAATAAAACTGCAGTGCAGATATTAAAGTGAAACATAAATAACCGGAAAGTCAATTGGGAAAAATGGTAAATATTGTGTGTAGCTTAGTGTTTTTATTAGTTGTGTGTAATGACGATGTATTTAAATCGTTCGTGAATGTTTTATGAAAGTGTTGCGTGTCAAAAATGGTTAATTATTTATCGAATAATTGATTATTTTAGGCGCCTACACTACCAGAGGCGAAGCCTATGAAAGCAACTCGCTGTCCTACGGATGAATTATCGTTAACCAATTGTGCAATTGTTAATCCGAACGAATTTCGCGATGACGCAAAGTAAATCATTATTGATTAATTATATAAATATGCATTTTACTATTTCACTTCTGGAATTTTTTTTTAATTGTGTAATATTAGATATATTGAGGTATCAACTGGGGCAAATCAACATTTTATGTTCGCTGTTCAATCCCACCCCGAGGTCCCATCGGGCCAAGTGGGTT
The DNA here is from genome assembly GCA_944738965.1 of Nebria brevicollis. Taxonomy (NCBI): domain Eukaryota; kingdom Metazoa; phylum Arthropoda; class Insecta; order Coleoptera; family Carabidae; genus Nebria; species Nebria brevicollis. Next base: position 578,181 of record OX122909.1, on the reverse strand, counting down.
TCAGTTTGCCGCAACGGAAATGGGCGATATTGTCGCTCAATCAAGAGATTCGTGTGCGCCCATATCCACCCGAGTATCTCGAATGCATTTCGAATATGACGCTCGAAGTTGATTTCTTACAAAAGAAAAGGTTCGAAAATAACCTTCAATATTTAATATTAAAAAACGCATTGTATATTTGTGTAAAATTAATTAATAATTACAAAACCCGGTATATTTAATGAAATAATTGAGTCATACGTTTGGTAATTTTGGAGTTTTTGTGAGTTAGCACAACGACTGAACCAATGGATTCAGATATGATGGCGAAAGAGTTTATTTTGCAATTTGCCGCTCAACCATTCACAGTTGGTCAACAACTTGCATTCAATTTTGGCGATAAACGCCTATTAGGCGTTGTTGTTAAAAATTTAGAAGGTATAAACTCATTTAAAAGTGTTTAATCATCTGAAATATATCAAATAATTGTTTTTAATTAATTAGCTGCTGACATAAATGCAATAAAAGCGGGTCAAAACGCAAAACCGTATAGCGTTAAAATGGGTAGATGTTTAGGAAACACAGCAATACAATTTGAAAAGGCGGAAAATTCCTCCTTGAATCTTGTAGGAAAAGCGAAAGGGTATGTTATTATAGGTTAGGTTATTGCGGTTTTGTTTTATTATGGTATATATTATTTGTGAATTAGTAAAATTGTGCGCCAATCTATTATCAACCCTGAATGGGACTTCCAAAAAATGGGAATCGGTGGTTTGGACCAAGAGTTCAACGCGATTTTCCGACGTGCGTTTGCGTCACGTGTATTCCCGCCGGAAGTCGTCGAGCAATTGGGTTGCAAACACGTCAAAGGTATTTTACTATTCGGCCCGCCTGGAACCGGTAAAACACTAATGGCGCGTCAAATTGGTCAAATGTTGAACGCACGCGAACCGAAAATCGTAAACGGCCCACAGATTTTAGACAAGTATGTCGGGGAATCTGAAGCTAATATCCGGCGATTATTCGCCGACGCTGAAGAAGAAGAAAAACGTGTAAGTTATACATCATACCCCAATTTTAATTTACATATATTTTCACTCATGTTTTCGTGATTTGATTCGTTTTTAAATAGCTTGGTCCGAATTCTGGTTTGCATATCATAATTTTCGATGAAATCGACGCGATTTGCAAAGCTAGGGGGTCGGTAGCTGGGGCTACAGGCGTCCACGATACAGTTGTCAATCAATTATTGGCGAAAATCGACGGGGTGGAACAATTAAATAATATTTTGATTATCGGCATGACCAATCGACGCGATATGATTGACGAGGCTCTAATGAGACCGGGTAGGCTTGAAGTACAAATGGAAATTGGCCTACCAAACGAAGCAGGACGCCTTCAAATCCTAAATATCCACACTTCTAGGATGCGCGAGTACAAGAAAATTAATCCAGATGTTGAAAACGCGGTATGTTTTAACTCAATAAAATTTTTTATCCTAACAAATATGAGTTATTTAAATAATGAATAAATTAGGAACTCGCAACATTGACTAAAAACTTCTCCGGAGCTGAGCTCGAAGGATTGGTACGCGCTGCGCAATCCACTGCAATGAACCGCCTCATTAAAGCCGCCTCCAAAGTAGAAGTCGACCCTGAAGCCATGGAGAAACTCCTAGTGAATCGCGCTGATTTCCTACACGCTTTAGAGCACGATATAAAACCAGCTTTCGGCACCGCAGCAGAACTCCTCGACCACTATCTAGCTAGAGGCATTCTAACCTGGGGCAAACCAGTCACCGATGTTCTAACCGACGGACAACTATTCATACAACAAGCGCGCAACACAGAATCATCTGGTTTGGTGTCAGTGTTACTGGAAGGACCACCCAACGCCGGTAAAACAGCTCTCGCTGCGCAATTGGCCAAGAACTCTGATTTCCCGTTCGTGAAAATCTGCTCGCCGGAAGATATGATTGGGTACACCGAGTCGGCGAAGTGTCTAGCGATCCGAAAAGTATAATATAAGAATTTGTCTGAAATTATGTCTGAGGGTTAAATTCGTTTTTAGGTATTTGATGATGCATATCGCTCAACGTTGAGTTGTGTTTTGGTTGATAACATCGAGAGGTTATTGGATTATGGTTCGATCGGGCCTAGATACTCGAATATAACTCTACAAGCTCTTTTAGTGTTGCTAAAGAAAGAACCGCCAAAAGGTCGCAAGTTATTAGTGCTGTGCACTAGCAGTCGTAGGTTAGTTTATTTTAAATCAAAATATATTTGGTTGCTAAGTTGTTTAGACTAATTTTAATTAATTTTCAGACAAGTATTAGAAGACATGGAGATGTTATCCGCATTTACTGCCATTTTACACGTTCCAAACTTATCGGAACCGCAGCATTTACTATCTGTAATCGAAGAAAGCGATGTGTTCTCTCGCGATGATTTGTCGAGTATATCAAAGAAAATCCGGGGCAAAAAGTAAGTAAAACTCTTTATTTTTATACTAAAAGTGATATACAATCTACTAGAAAACATAAATAACGGCAACAATTCGGAGATCGCAAGCGTACGTTTAATATGTGCTCGTTTTTGACACTTGCGAAAATCATTCAAAATCATACAATTTTAGATTAATGTTTAGAAAAATCGATATTTTCGCCTATTTTATGTGTTTTATAAGTGCCTTAACTACCAATTATTTAAGAAAATATATTTTAATAACGTTAATTAAATTAAATATCGAGTACTTTAAGTATTGCATAATATTAGGGTAATAATTAATGATGTTTCTAGGGTTTTTATCGGTATCAAAAAACTGTTGGCACTAATTGATATGGTCAGACAGACCGATGAAAATATGCGTGTTATCAAATTCCTCACGAAGTTAGGCGACGAAGGTTATCTAAGTGATTAAAACATAGAGAAACGAAAATTCCCCAACACAATTAATAATTTTATATGTTATATCAGTGATATTTGATTTATTACGAACAGGGAATTTTGTTCTAAACGTTCACACTTAATAGAAGCTTTAGTTGTTAATCTATTAATTAAACGTTTCTAGGAACAAATTACTTTAAAACAACATTTGTGAATGTTGTTTTAAATCAATTTAGAACAATTTTAACATCGTATAGCGTATTAGAAGAATTATTTTATTTGTAAGATGCATGGTATATTTTATTATTTATTTTTCTTATTAAAAGTGTTTGTGTGAATGGTTTGTTTCAGCGTTAAATTTTATGATTACGCTACACGTACTTATTGCATATTTTATTGAATTATATTTATACATTGCGTTAAGTAATCACGATATATAAATCATTTATTTTTCTTATTGATTTGGTGCTATGGTAACAGATTTGAGAATCGAACGGAAACTAATAGAATTTCGTTGTAAATTGTGTTTAACGTTGATGTACAACGTAAAAACTATTAGATTCCGTATTGTTTTTATGATTTAAAATCGATGTACATCGTTTTTATGTGTGCGCATAACCTCAATTTGAATTGTCAAAATGTTCGGAATTCTTTCATGGATCTGATTCGAGAAAAATCCGAAAAAATGTAAGTAATTTTATTGAATTTAATATGGGGTACTCAACAAAACATATATTTATTATGTAACTATAATAAACAGCGTTCGTTTTCAACAAACATTATTTTCCAGTTTTAAATGATGAATCAATAAAATAAATGTTTTTAAAGCGTTCAAATATTTTCTAGGAAGGAAATTCGTCGAGAAAACGTTTTAAAAACATTTATTTGAATGCTTTTTCGACGAAATTCGTTAATTAAGCAATCTAAAAACATTTTTATTTATTTACGCAAATGCCCAATAGTTGCAAGTAACTTAGACCTAAATATAATTAACATATATATATCATTCCAATTCTATGTAAATTAACCTAATATATGTCTGTATTTTGTGATATTGAAAGAAATATTTAATTTTAATTGTTATTTAAACAGTTATTCGTTATTTAAGTAGAGAATAACTATGACTTAGAATATGAATTTATTGCCAAAAATACATTGTCGAAAAATCATAATTAATAATTTACAAAATGACTCAATATTTATGTTTCAAAAAACCAAAATCCTTGTTTGAAATAAACCAAATTAATTTAATAATCGAGATTATTTAAAGTATAAGTACAATTAGATCAATTTGCGAATATATAAAGTAAAAAAATTGATTGCACTTAAAGAGTAATCGTTTAATAACGAACCCTAAAAAATGTGCACATTTTGCTTGTAATTGTCGCAAAAATTTAGGCAACTTAGAAAACGCGCGTCGAAATTAATATATTTTGAGTTATTTATTTGTAAAGTTACTGCAAAAGCAAGCAAATAAAAAAAATCCATATTGTTGCTTATTTTAAGTTTATAAATGTTGATTATTGACATTGAAATTTAAATAAATGTGTATTATAACTGTATAAAATGCAATAACTCGTCAATTTTGATTAAAAAAAAATACTGTATACAAAATGTAAATTAATAGTAGATATTTGTAGATTGTGAGATATAATTATTGAAAGTTAATAAAATATCGTAATTAAATTTATTAATAATTATTTTTGCAAACTAGCAAAAACATACAAAGTGCACGTTTTTATCTATTATGTTTTTAATAACAAATTATTTAATACGAATTGTTATTAAAATTAATTTCGAACGCCAAATGGTGCCCGTTACAAAATGGCCGCCTTTTACTTTTTAAATTTTGCAAAACAGCACAGTTTAATTCATTTATTTATACAATAAATATTTACCATCTAATTACTAAGCTCCAATTAATATGTTAATCAGTTTAATTATTTTACGTTTTAGCGTCATTTTATTATATATAAGCATTCTTATCTAAAATCATTTTGTGGTATTTAAAATCAATAAACTAATAAAATATATTTATTTAAGGCGAAATTAAATAGGATTATAGTGAAATAAGTAGAAATATGTAGATTTTTGTGCCAAAAAATGAGCAGGTAGAAAGTAACGCCAACTTCATGGTTGTCTGCCATTCCTCGCTGTGGCTGTCAGTTGTACAGGGCCACAAAAATATTAATTTCGTTATAAAATCAAACATCGCTCCACTTAAAATCGTTACAAATTGATTCGGAATAGTTTAAATTAGTTTTTGGTATAGTTTTCACCGTGGTGCGTGGCGTAGATAAAATTACAAAACGTAATATAATAGAGTAACGGTGAGTTGATATTGCATGCGTTAATTTTGTTGAACTTTTTATTCCATAAATATTTGCGACATGTGCGATTAGATAAGTAGATAATTATCGAATTACAGTTTTGATTCGTTGTTGCACTGCGTTCGAGTTGTTTTAACGCGTATTTCTATCATTTTTTTGTTTGCGCGTTTTCGATGTAACAATGACGCATTAGGCCATAATAATTTTTATCGATAAACAATTATATATAATAATCGTTATGATTGCAAATTATTGTTTTCGGTATATATTTCTTTGTTTAAATTGTGTAAATACATACAGGTTAATATGAAATCACAAAGGTTATTTAAGCATTATATAAAATCAAATTGTTTATATAATTCATATATTTATTTCTTAATCGTAAAAGTGTTTTGGTTTCTTTAAGTAATTTATAATATTGTAATTAAGTTGCTATTTATAGAAAATCCATAATAAACCAACCCTCGTTTTAACGCGGTTTGCGCTTTTTAGGAAAATGCGCTTATGTTTTATTATAACTGTTGCATTTTGCACTAATTCTAATTTAGTGCTTTTGTTTAATAAATGATATATTAAAGTGCGCAATTTTCTATCTATTCATATAACGCTGTTTTTTTTTGTTGCTATTAACGCTTATTCGCTTGGATGCTTAATTCGTTTTTATTTGTGTATTTTATATATGTTTCGGTTTAATTCGTGATTTTTTTTTGCGCACTTTTATCTTTTGTAAAGTTTATTTAAATAGAACATCTTGCAACAATTTTGTATGCTCTTGTTTTTAATTTTGAAATCAAAATTTGTGTTTTGATTTGTTGTTTTAAATTGAATGAGTTTCGAAATAGTAATAAATTGTGTGGTTCGTTTAGGTTACAACGTAACCTAGCTTTTCGGCCTCCAAAATGACCGAAATATCGATAAAAAATCGCGATCATATCCTGGAAGCAATCGATCAACTCCGGCGGCGTAAAGCCCGCCCCGACATTCAACGTATATGTAATTTTATGACTCGACGTTTCGCTGTCGATACACGAGACACAAAAGCCGATTTGCAACTTTGCGTCGAGAACGAAATCGTTTACAAAGTCGAATATAAAGGCAACATATCCTATCGCAACGCGGCGAAAAAATCCTACGGTCACATAAAAAAAGAGGTGCTTCGCACCCAACCACCACCCCCCATCCAACCACCACTCATCCAACAACCCCCGAAAGAAACACCCAAAATGTTCGCAAACATTGTCACCACCGCGGTCGCAGATCTCATCCTCGACGATTCGGATTACCTTGACTTCGGTGTGCCTCCTGTAGAGTTAATCAAAAAAATCCTCTCGAAACACGGCACGAAATTCTCGAAAAAAATCCTCACGGATTTGTTAGCGCGCGAAGTTGTAAACGGCGGTTTAATTCGAATGCCGAACGGAAATTTTTCGTTGGGACGGGCTGAGCCGCCGGCCGATTCGGCGCCGAGCGAATGCGACGATGATTATTTGACGATGAACACGACGGTGGAAACGCCACCGCCGGCGATGAAAGTCAAGAAGAAACCTGGCCCGAAACCAGGCCGACGAAAAAACGAGATGGAGAAATTGCGTCAACTGGAGGCTGCTAGTGTTGCCATCCGAATGGGCGGCCGAAGAAAGGTGAGTTATGTAAATATCGAACAGTTTTTAGTAATATTCTAATCGATTTCTATGCATGATTAACTCATTTTTATTAAAAAAAATACACTAAAAACCTTCTAATAAGTCATTTAACCATTACAACACAACGTAACAAAATTACGTGTAGCACTCTTCTTAAGATATCTTAGTTATATTAAGTCTTGTTTGCCGCAAATTAATATCAATTCTCCTTTTGGTAGAGAGCGAAAAAAGTGTTCGATCCCTCCGATAATAATTTGCCCCGTGGTAACCGCAAACGCGGTCGCCCCTTGGGCTCGCTGAACAAGACCACATTAGAACGCCAAGCCGCTGCAATAATGCGCAGTGGAAGCGGCGGCGATCAAAGTCCTACGAGTTCGAGACCCACATCCCGTGCCTCCAGCATCGGAGGCCCCAAAGACAACTTGGCAGGCGGCGTATGCTCCGTTTGCCATGTCCAAGGGAAAAAAGGCGTCGTCGATAAAATGATCGGCTGTCGGGAATGCAGCAATAAAGGTATATTGATCAATTTCTTTATCAATATCGCCTATAATTACTGAATAATAATGCTTAATTATGTATCTGTTATATAATCTTGAATTGACCATGGAGGAATATTGACGTCACGATTTTAAATCGTACTACTTTTAAAACATTCATGGTTTTGAATCTGTACGGTTAATAAAATGAATTAAAATTGTAGTAGGTGTAGAATTATGTTTAGGTTTATTTAAAATATATAAATATTGTTTACAGCGCATGTATCGTGTTTGAATACGGATGATGGAATGTTACGGATGTCTCCGGATAACACGTGGCAATGTCCACATTGTAAAACTTGTGTTATCTGTTACGAAACGTCTGATGCGGTACGTTTATTATGATCGTGTAGATTTGAGTCATGAGCCGCCACTATTATTTATTTTTAGTTTTTTTTTTATTGCTAACTTAATGAAATAAATCACATGATTTGGCAGCTTGTGACTTATCGATAAGCGTCGTGACTTACGAACTAATTGATTTTGTTGTGAATTAGGGCCCATTAACAGTGTGTTCGATATGTGCAGACGCATACCACACAATATGTCACGAACCGAAAATCCCCGAAAAATGTCGCGGCACATTTAAATGGGTCTGCTCAAATTGCCATATGGAACCGTTATTAGCAACGGACATAAAGCCCAAACTAGAATCCATTAAAATCGATGAACGATCCACGTCACCGTCGTTATTCAATTCATTGATCGATCAAAATCATTCATCCTCTCGCCACCAATCACCAACGCCTCCCAACTCAGGCGATTCCACCCCATTTCTACAAAGTCCAGCGCCGACGCCGACACCACCACCCCAACTAAGCCCCCAAGGGCCTAACGGCTGCACCCAATCTAGCTCCAGCACCGAGTTCAAATACAATCTATCCGATTCGCAAAGTATTAAAGAGGAATACGAAACGGAAGAAATATACGATCCAACAATTCCAGACGCTTCGAATTGGACATTTGATGAAGTCTACAACTATTTCGTTAAGTATTTCCCAGAAGAAGCCATCGTATTTAAAGAACAAGTAAGTTTTTTTGAAAAATATTTATTACTTGGATTTTAGTCTCCTGAGGAATTTAATTTTGCGCAGAAATCGTTTTTGAACGAAATATGATCGGATTTAAAATAAACAAATTGTGATTTATAGAAAATGTTATTTAACTGATAAAAATACATGTCGATTATTTGTTGTTTTTTTTTTCCGTGTAGGAAATCGATGGTCATTCGCTTTTACTCATGAAACGAGTCGATGTGTTAACTAGTTTAAATTTAAAACTAGGCCCGGCCCTGAAAATCTACAGGCACGTATTAAAATTACAAGTACGTCGAGACGACCAAAAATTATATTGGTTATAAATTGAGATCTGTACGAATGTTTTTATTTAACATTTTTTTTTTAACGCTGATTTAGCTCGAATCTCGAAAGAAACTTTAATTTCGAGACAATTCAATCGAATTAATCATGAATTTTAAACGAAAACTAATATATTTAATAACGCGTTTATTAATTTAAATAAAAGTCTACAAATCGCATTAATCAATTTCGCAATATGGTTAATTTCGATTTATTATTATTAACTATCAAGTACATATTAATTAACTAGCAATTAACCCTTAAGTCATCCCTTAATTTAGTTGACTGACATATTTTACTATTCTATGTTATGACTTGTTGTATATACAAAATGGACGTTGTAAAATAGTTAATTACATATTAATTGGGATATTTATTATAAATCATGAATTTAATCGATTTTTAATGTTTTAATGCCTTATTCGCATAGTTTCATTGTATATTTATTTACACACCTTGCTACCTTACATTTAGGGAAAAATCATACTTTTATTTATGATAAGTGGTGTCTTTCGAAATCGAGCTAAACATTTAGATTATTGTTGTGTAAATACTTCGAGTTTATTTTTATTTTTAAAATATAATTTATTCCGAATTTCGAGCGATTTATCCAGGTTTTATTCAGGTTTTAAATATTGCGTTTCTTAAATCACTTGTACATAATCTATATATTTTAAAATGAATTATTTAGTTGCATTTAAACGTTTAAATTACCAAACAATATAATTAATTTTTCATACCATCAAATCGCGTTTTATTTAAAACGATTCATAATAAAAATTTTATGTATATAGTAATTTTAATTTATTATTATTTTTGGTGTTACGTAAACAGAAACAACATTTCACCAATTATCAAAACCCATAAATTTTAGCAACAAATCAGCAATTTTAAAATTAAACAAACAGATAATCTTTTTTTTTTAAATAAACAATTGTCTTTAAGTGTATGAAAAATTAAATATATTGATGTGTTTTAAATTTATTTCTATAAGATGTAATGTTTGCTTTAGATAAATATATATATTTATATAAAACGAATTAATACCCTTAATTTGCGAAATAACTCATGTTAATCATGAGAGATTTGAACTAAAGTGTAATATTACCTCAAACGTATGTCATATGCAAATTAGTGATATTTTTCCTAAAAAAAACGCGATGTTTATCGCATTTTTATTATTAAATATTGTACATTTACATTTCAATGGCCAAATTATTGTTCAGTTTATCGAGTGATAAGTACTAGCGTTTGTAATTTATTATGATAAAGTCATTAATAATCGTTAGATTAAGCGGCTAGGTGGGGCTTTCAGTATTTCATGGTTACTTTTTATACATAAAAGTGAGTACTTTCATTTTAATTTACTTGTTCTAGTTTATGAACTAAGAGACACTTGAATTTCTAGAATGTTTACTGTTAAATTATTGTCTGTTTTTATTTGTTCTTGTTGTGTTTTATCAGGGTAAGTAATATTTTTTGTTGTTTTTGTAATTTGTTGCGCATTACTTTTATTAGGAAATGCATTTTTAATTCTGATACCACATAATTTAGTGTTTTATATTTATATATAAATAGGAGTATGTTTAATTTGTTGAGTTTATGCTTTATTAATTGTTTGATTTAACTTTGATTTGCGGTGTTTAAATGATTGGTTTGCGAAGTTTTTCAGCGTTACGATGTAAAGAACCACCGGAAACTATACACTGGGGTCCGTATTTACAGCAACTTTCAGAGCCGTTTGAGCACGGCGAAGAACCGACTTGGGACGATCGGACCCAGTTGTTATATTTCGTTGATATTCACCAAGGACTAGTGAACAGTTTCGATCCAATTACAAAAGCAATAAATAGCGTTAAATTACGTGAGTAAAACAAACTTAATTTATTTATTATCTAATTTGAATTTCGCATAAATAAATTGAATTTAACTCACAACAGTTTCTAATTTAACGCTAGATTAATTATACTTCCTGGTTTCTAATCAATTTCTGCTCCATTTATTTATAGTTTGAAACAATTACTCCTAAATTATTTATTTATAAATTGAAACAATTATTCCTATATTATTTATTGTTTAAAGATGGAGATGTAAGTCCTGTATGTCCAACAAATACTCTAAATAAATTCGCGGTGGGTAATAATAACTCTGTAGTACTTTTGGAATGGGATGGGAAAAATGGTACAGCCCAAAACATCCAAATCTTAACAACTGTTGATGTAAACAAACCTGGGAATCGTTTTAACGATGGCAAAGCTGATAAAAAAGGTCGTCTATGGTGGGGTAAGTGACCAACCTCAATAGTTAAAACGCATTTTAAGTGTTCGCAACCATATTTAGGTACGATCGGCTTCGAAAACTCGAGCGGTGTTACACCCGATCAAGCTACACTATATAAATTCGAGCGAGCAAATGTTACGAATCCAAGCGTTGAAATTCGACCAGTTACTAATAGTAACGGGTTAGCGTGGTCGAAAAATAATACGAAGTTTTATTATATCGATACGCCGACTCGTAAAATCGCTGTGTACGATTTCGATCTTGAAACCGGTGCAATTAGTAAGTTAAGGGGTGGAGCGCCGCGGGGTTGATTTGTTGAGTTTTTATTTCTAGGTAATAAACAAATCGCGTTCGATTTAGCTAACTATGACATCGGAGGCTTACCGGATGGTATGACTATAGATCATGAGGATAATTTATTTATTGCGTTATTTAATGGCGGTTCGGTGAGTTTTTAGATTTAGATTTAAAATTGTATAATGTTTAATTTGTATGTTTAGATTATAAAGGTGGATCCTAGAAGTGGTAGACTGTTGCAAAGAATTGCGATACCTGCGAAACAAGTAACGTCCGTTGCTTTTGGTGGTCGACACCTCGATATTTTATTTGTTACAACATCAAGGTTAGGATTATTAACTAATTTAGCGAATTTCCCACATATATGACTTGTTGTATTTTTTTTAAAGATTTGGGTTGTCTTCTGTGGAATTGGCGGCCCAACCAGCAGCTGGTAGCTTATTTGCGATTACAGGCCTGAAAACTAAGGGTCAATTTGCATATTACGCAAATTTTTAATTATTTTACACATGAATTATTATTTAAGATAAATATATACTTAAAAATTAATTAAAGCTTGTTTAATTGAGGGAGTAGGATCTAAATACTGAAATGTTTTTTTTTTTAATTTAATTATTAAAACGATATTTGACTGTTTAACTTTGTGGTTTAATCTAATTATTACTCAATTTTATTCTGAACTTTTCGATAAAATTTAACCTTTTTAACGATTACAATTATTACTATGTTATTATCTAAATAACATCCATAATATTAAGATCAATTTTGCTTGTACGTTCAGCGGTACAAGTCGGTTTTGTTGTTCCGGAATTGATCGAGTATTTATTCGTATAAAAAAAAAATGCAACGAGTGATCAATAGAATATATTCGTGTGTGCACAAATCGCAACGGAATTTTGATTTCGCACGAAATGGTGTGCCGACATTTTTCTGTCGCACAAACGCAACGGATTCGGGTAAGGTTGCGTTGTTTCCGGTTAGGGACGAGTTTCCGGAACGCCATATAGGCCCTAGAGACCACGACATTATTACAATGTTAGATTTACTCGGATATAAAGTGAGTTTTTTTTTTGTTATTTGTTGTACACAATTATGATTTAAATATTTTTAGTCTTTAGATGAATTAACTGATAGGGCTGTACCGAAAAATATTCAATTGAAAACACCGTTGAAAATCGAAGAACCAACAGGTATTTTATTAATAATGCGATCTCATTTTGTGTCTACATTTATAAATAGTTATCTAATAAATAAAATAAGTGATGTTTACACTAACGTTATTTTATTTGTTGTAACCCCAGTGTTAAAAGGTTACTGATAATTCTCTGCTTGTGGCAATCTTTATCAATTTTTTTTGTTCGAATAATAAATAAAAAACGAAAAGGTCATTGATATCGGCGTCGGTGTAAAAATCTAGAGAGTTCAGAGCTTAAAATAGAGTATGATAAAATACTGCGTACTCTATTTTACGCTCAGAATATTCATATATTTGATGGATTAAAAAAAAAAAAACGTAGTAACTATGTGGGTGGGATAATAGTAGAATGGTATTAAAATTTAGGGGAGTACGAATTGATAAATCGTATTCGTAAAATTTCGGAACGAAATCAAATCTGGCGTTCATATATCGGGATGGGGTACCATAATTGCTGTATTCCGCATACAATAATGCGAAATATATTTGAAAACCCGGGTTGGACGACACAATACACTCCTTATCAACCGGAAGTGGCACAGGGTCGACTTGAGGGTTTGTTAAACTACCAAACGATGGTGTCCGACTTAACTGGGATGGGTGTTGCAAATGCGTCGTTATTAGACGAAGGAACAGCAGCCGCTGAAGCTCTATCTTTATGCTTTAGGTATTTTTAACAATTTAATGTTTATCATATTTTCTACACTATGTAATGTGGTTATTTTAGACAAAATAAACGGCGGAAATTGTTTATTTCTGATAAACTTCATCCGCAGACGATTAGTGTGGTTGAAACGCGATTGTATTCGTTGGGGTTAACGGCAGAGATTGGTGATGTCGCCAAAGCGAACTTCACAAATCGTGATATTGCTGGAGTGCTGTTTCAGTATCCGGACACGTCTGGGAATATTGTCGATTATACAGCAATCGCCGAAGAAGCACATGCCAATGGGGTAAATTTAATTCAATATCTTTACTGAATTTATATGTAAGATTCAGAGATTTGAATTAATTCCTTATTAGACTTTAGTATGTTGTGCCACTGATTTGCTATCCTTATGCCTGCTGCGCCCCCCATCTGAATTCGGTGTGGATATAGCAATCGGCACCTCCCAGCGCCTAGGAGTGCCCCTAGGCTACGGCGGCCCTCACGCTGGCTTCTTTGCCTGTAGCCAAAACCTAGTGCGATTAATGCCTGGAAGAATGATCGGCGTCACTAGGGACGCCTCAGGACACGATGCCTATAGGTACATACTCAAAATTAACGCAAAGCCACATATAAATAATATTTTATTATAGATTAGCTTTACAAACTCGTGAACAACACATCCGACGAGATAAAGCGACTAGTAATATTTGTACAGCTCAAGCCCTTTTAGCGAACATGTCCGCCATGTTCGCAGTGTACCATGGGCCTAAAGGGCTCAAGGACATTGCAACTAAAGTACACAATCATACGCTAGTATTATATACAGGTGAGATATTTTAAACAATTTCTGTTTATGTTATTTATTAAATTTCATTTAGGTTTAAAACAAACTGGAAATGAGGTTGTTACTGATCATTTCTTCGATACAATCACTGTTAAACCGAAGTACTCGGTGGAGGAAATTAAGAAACGGGCGTCGACGAAACAAATCAACTTTCGGTACAATGAAAACGATACGATCGGTATTTCATTAGATGAAACGGTTAAATTATCGGATATTGATGATTTGTTGTGGGTGTTTGGTTGCGATACACCTGCTGGGCAGCTTGTGGATGCGCCGGATGTTGGGGATAAGAGTATTTTCAAGTCGGAATTCAAGCGGACGAGTCCGTATTTGAGTCATCCGGTTTTCAATCAGTACCATTCTGAAACGAGAATTGTTCGTTATATGAAACAATTAGAGAATAAAGATATTTCGTTAGTACATTCCATGATTCCATTAGTAGGTTTTTTTTATAATTTGTACTTGAATTGCAAATTAAATTGAGTGTTTTATAACTTAGGGGTCTTGTACGATGAAACTTAACTCGACTACTGAAATGATGCCTTGTTCATTCCGGGGTTTCACTGATATCCATCCATTTGCCCCAGTGGAGCAATCTTTAGGATATTTCCAGTTGTTTGAAGAGCTCGAGAAAGATCTATGCGAAATCACGGGTTACGATCGGTAATCTTTAGTTGTAATAAACTTATAATTGAAGGTAATAGCTTTTGTGGTTTAGGATTAGTTTTCAACCGAATAGTGGGGCACAGGGTGAGTACGCGGGACTGAGAACGATTCAGTGTTACCATGAAGCTAGGAACGAGGGGCATAGGGATATATGTTTGATTCCTGTTAGTGCTCACGGCACTAATCCAGCTAGTGCGCAAATGGCTGGGATGAAAGTGCAACCGATTCGGGTGAAGAGTGATGGGAGTATTGACATGGAGGATTTACGAGCGAAAGCAGAGAAACACAGTGAGAACTTGTCGTGTTTGATGATTACATATCCTTCGACGAATGGAGTGTTTGAAGAGACAGTTGCGGATGCTTGTGACATAATACATAAACACGGAGGACAGGTAACAACTATAGATTTATTTAATTGGATAACATAAAAATATATTATAGTTTGAGAGTTTATTAAATTGTTTTTATTGAATATAAAATAACCGTAATATCATATATTTAACGACGCAATAAAATCTGTAATTGTTACAGTGCCGCTTTCTTTATAGCTTACAGTTTTGTTTACATGTATTTTATATTAAGAAAAAAGAATTGATCTTGTAACACTTTCTGCTATCCCGTTGAAATCAAATGCAAGGTTTACATGAGTTACGAATACGTAAAATATTTGGATCAAAGTTAATTTTCGGCTGTTTAAAGCTCTTTTAATTGAAATAAACTATCATATATTTATTTTTTGTATGTTAGTTATGTATTTCTCATCGAAATTCGGTTAAAATTGCTCATTTTGGTATATTTTAAATTAAGCGTTGATCGTGTAACAATTACTATCCATTGACAGCTATTGGGACCAAATGCATGTGATTGGTTTATAAATGTGCAAAGATATGAATGAATTTTCGACTATGTAAAGCTCTTTTAATTGAAATAAACTATCATATATTTATTTTTTGTATGCCAGTTATGTATTTCTTATCGCAATTCGGTTAAAATTGCTCATTTTGGTATATTTTAAATTGAGCGTTGATCGTGTAACAATTACTATCCATTGACAGCTAGTGGGACCAAATGCATGTGTATGGTTTATAAATGTGCCAAGATTTGAATGAATTTTCGACTCTTTTGATTGAAATAGACTATCATTTATTTATTTGAAGTAAATCACTTATGTGTTTCTGATTGTAATGTAGTTTAAATATTATTTCAGTATATTTGGAACAGTTAAATTACACAGTGATCGTGTAACATATACTGTGCACTGACAGCTGTGTTGATGATGTGTATGGTTAAAAATATGCTTTTAAGGGCACTTTTTTTATACATTCTGATATCTATGCATAATGATACTTGTGTCATCGTTAACCAGGGGGAAGTTTGCCATATTCAAACTTCCCTAGCGCAAAAACTGTAATAGATAATAGACTTGTTTTATTTGTGAACATTTCTATTCATATATTGTGTTTATATTTAGGTATATTTAGATGGGGCAAACATGAACGCCCAAGTGGGTCTATGTAGACCTGGTGATTATGGCAGTGACGTATCCCATTTGAATCTCCACAAAACATTCTGCATTCCTCATGGTGGTGGAGGTCCTGGTATGGGCCCCATTGGAGTGTAAGTGAATGAATTACTATTTAAATGAAACAATCATTGAATAATACAAATTAGATATTCACGAATACATTGTATCGCCTTTAGCAAATCGCATTTAGCCGCATATTTACCCAGCCATCCAATCATCGACCCCATGGCCGACTTCGGCGTAGATTCCCGTTCATTTGGCGTTGTCAGCGCTGCACCATTCGGTTCCTCAGCAATTCTTCCCATCTCTTGGGCGTACATCAAGATGATGGGGCCACGTGGGCTTCGAAAAGCGACACAAGTCGCCATATTAAACGCGAATTACATGAGTAAACGTCTCGATAAACACTACAAAACACTCTTCAAAGCTGAGAACTCGAAATTAGTGGCGCATGAGTTTATTTTAGATGTTCGCGACTTTAAAAAGACTGCTGGCATCGAAGCAGTGGATATTGCTAAACGATTAATGGATTATGGTATGCATGTGCTTTATTATGGTTTAAAGGACTTTAAGGGAATGTATTTGTTGTTTGTGTTAGGTTTTCATGCTCCGACAATGTCTTGGCCTGTTGCTGGTACGTTAATGATTGAGCCAACGGAATCTGAGGATAAATACGAGTTGGATCGATTTTGCGCTGCATTGATATCGATTCGAGCTGAGATCCGCGAGATTGAAGAGGGGAGAATGGACCAGCGTGTGAATCCGTTGAAAATGGCGCCGCATACTCAGGCACAAGTCGTCGCGGATGATTGGAACCGCGGGTATTCTCGAGAACAAGCTGCTTTTCCAGCGGTAAGTTATAAACGATACTGTGTGCCAAATTTTGTTCATGCTCTAATTTATTTGTATGTTTTTCTAGCCCTTTGTG
Organism: Nebria brevicollis; assembly: GCA_944738965.1. Lineage (NCBI taxonomy): Eukaryota > Metazoa > Arthropoda > Insecta > Coleoptera > Carabidae > Nebria > Nebria brevicollis. The sequence continues at coordinate 561,066 of OX122909.1, read as the reverse complement.
AAGCAAGAAAACAAAGTGTGGCCCAGCGTTGGTCGTATTGATGACATCTACGGCGACAAACATCTAGTCTGCACGTGCCCCCCTATTTTACCTGATTACTAAATAAATAAATATGTATTTATGTTATTCAAATTAATCATTGATCTGTTATTTACTATTTATTATTCTATTTTTGATATATATTATATTCTTTATTAATAATTATAAATAATATATGTATAATACATTTTGTTAATAATATATGTTTATTTATAAGTGTGAATTTATTAATAAATATGAAAAAATATCAATAGTGTTTATATATATATATATATTTTGCTTGTAACAAAGATTTTTGTACTAATATCACTTAGTTTTAAATAAAAACATTATAAAATATACATATAGTTCTTTACTTTACCTTAAAATCCTGAAAACAATCCAAAAAGATGCTCTTAAAAGCACATTTTTTCTTACAGAAAAAATTTTTTTTTTTAAACTTATATAAAATCGAATTAAAATTTTGAGGTTAGAATTAACCTAAAAATTTTAATTAAAAAATTTTGAGGTTAGAATTAACCTCAAAATTTTAATTAGCGATTTTCGACATTTTTTTGACCAAATGGTCAAAAAAATCCGGAATTTTGCTAATTAAAATTTTGAGGTTAATTCTAACCTCAAAATTTTTAATTAAAATTTTTAGGTTAATTCTAACCTCAAAATTTTAATTCGATCTTATATAAGTTTAAAAAAAAAATTTTTTTTTACCTGAATTTTTACCCAAATTTTGAACTTTTAAGATAGTTTTTCTCGAACATTTTTTTTAACTGTTAACCTGAAAAACAAAAAGTACCCATTTTAAAAGGTAAAGTAAAGACTGTAAGTATATTTTATAATATTTTTATTTAAAATCAAGTGTTACAAATACAAAAATCATTTTTACAAGTACAATTGTTTATACATTTAATTCAAATATATTATTTATAACAATATCAACATACAACAATCAAATATATAATAAATTTATTAAATACAGCACAGTTATATTAATACAAATATATAAATTCCCTTAAAAAATAATGTACTACAATAAATTATAATTATAAAGGGGGGTAATGGTACTTATATAATTTCTAAGTATATTGTTGCTATTTATAAACAATTTCTAAGTTTAAATAAGAGACATTTATAATTGTAGAAATTTATTTTCGTAAAACATATACAATAAAATCACAAAAATTATAAATAAATAGTTATTTAAACAATAAAATAATACAAAAAAAAAACATTCATTGTTTAATCAAAATTGCACAGAAAACACATAATCTTATGAGTTATTTTACAAGTACGTCATCGTAATTAGAGCATACATATATCTATAATTAAGTAGTGAAGCATTTGAGATCTTTATACAATTTTTAAAAAAATAAGTTTTCAAATTTGATTTATAAAAAGCTACATAGGCACATATTTTTAAAAACACTAAAATCTGCCTTAACACAAGTTCTACTTTCCAGTTTTTATACTTAAATTGGTCTAAAGTGGCAGTACTTTTAGATATGATACAATATTTCTGATATAAACATTAACATAAATATTAAAGCTGCAAAATATCAAAAAACGGTCCGAATTTGTGAAAATAAATACATATCTAACTTAAATATTCACGTTATTGGATTCTATAAGTTTTGACACATGAAATAAAATCATTATGATTATCTATTTACTAATTAGGTGCAAATCTATTTCAAGCACAATTTAAAATCAAAAAATGGCACCTAAAAAGTGTGATTTGATTAAATTATATAAGTACGGTTACTTTAGATATATCAGTCATAGATATTAGTATAAATATTGAGCAAAAGATAAACTTAAGTCTAAATTTAAAATTCTGGATAAATAATCACAAGTTTATGGAATGTATTCGTTAAAAAAATGGAATAAATATTAGGAAATATCAAAACGTTTGATAAGATTCGAGTAAAATCTTAAACATATGGCTTAAATTAGGTTTAAAATCTAATGTCATGAAGTTAGCTGCTCTAGCAAGAACTAAATCTAAACATTTCGTAATTAAGTAGTACAGAGTTTCAACATCGAGTGGTTGAGTATTATAAAAAAATACGTTTGTACAGTTTCAGTCGATAAGAAAACTAATTAAAAACTATTATTTATTGATTGGCAAACACTGTCAAACGGAAGTTTCAGCGTTTGCGTCTTTTCTGAAAACATTAAGCAACGCATTAGTATCTAGCAAAAACACATACAAATTAAAAGCTATAAAAAAAACCCAAAGATTGCAACAATCATGTTTAAAATAAACTCTCACCTGTTTATCTTAAGCTTACAATCAAGAAAACAGTCATTCTTTTATAGGATAGTCCCAACACCATCTAAATGCATTAATAGTTAAAATAATATTTATTCGATTCATTCAAGTATACTAACTCAGCATCTAAATGTAATTGTTGTTGCGAATGCATTAGGGACACTCCAGGTGGCATTAAAGGGCTGGGGGAGCCTCGGGCGCTCCCCCCACATAAAGATCCCAAACGGGAACTAGGAGCACCGACGCGATACTCTGGCGGATTGTTAATATCGTTCGTCACTAATGGCGATGGCGACATCATTCGCACTGGTAGTTGATGCGCGGGGTACGAAGTTGTACCACAATGATCTTCTTCAGCTATTAAAATCAGAAATTTATTCAAGGTATTAATTGCTCTATTATAGTCATAAACAGTAGATGTATTAGTAAAAAACTAATGGGATATGTCACTTTTGTACTCTAATAATAATATAAAAAATTGTAATTTAATTGAATTTGAAAACATTTAAAAAAATTACTGTATTTGTTAAATAAGGAACGGTTATTAATATAATTGTTAGGATGTATCACTAGTGTGCTCTAAGAATGTATTGTAAATAATTACCGGTGTATGGAAATAAATATTTATCGTTGATGTGATGTTTCTCGTCTGTTTCCGAACAATGGTCGCCATAATCATGGAAATTATCGCCCATTTTCGCTGCGTGATAATCGCTTTTCATTAATTTCTGCACGTAATGCGGATCGGTGTTGAGGTAGTGTTGCGTGTTGACCATATATTGGGATTCCGTGTCGAGGGACTTGGGTAAATAGGTTTCCGGTGTCATATCAGTGGGATTCGGTAGCGGATTCGGTGAGTTCGTTTTGTGACAATGAAGCTCGTTATCCGACGCGGTTTCCGCTGACCAACGACCAACTTCAGGCACTAACAACAAATTACCAATAACATCAAATCCCTCAAACATTTTATTTACACACGTACCAGTATTCGTAAGATAAGTCTCCGGTAATTGACTGGACCACCGTCCTGTATATGGCTGATGTATATTAGGAAACAATTGCGAATTCGTGACTATATTCAAGGCAGGTGGTGTACCACACCTGGACACTACATGCTCAGTGATGTTCGGTAAATAACCAACTGTACTAACACCCGTATTTCGTACTCGATGGCTTTGATGATGCCTTCGATGATTAGTGCTAGTCGATTCTTCATCATCACTCGAATGCGATGAAGCTAGCTCCAAAGATCTACCTTCAGAGCCATCCGAATCAGATTCACTATCAGCTCGACGCCTATCAGACTCTTCCAACACTAAAATATCTAAATTAAGCATCTTAAAGATCACAATTTAGTGTATAACTCACCATCGCGGTGTCTATGCAAATATCCAGGTACATCACTCGTCGAATTATAGTTACTGGTACTGGTAGAGGTTGTATTATGTCTTAAATGAGTATCGCTTCTATAAGGACTAGATCCAGTTTTCGTTGTTGACCTAGAGGTGGTACTAGAGGTTGAAATACCCATATGACGCCTTGACGTTCCTTCGAAACCGCTAGTACCGCTATGGTACGCTAACGCTGAGCGCTAATCACACATTTATATAAATACAAATTATTATAAATAATATCTAACTTACTGATGATTGCATGTTAATGTTGTGGCTACTAGTGCTAGCGCCGCCAATCACTGATGTTGATTCGAGTAAAGGAACTTTTTTCCCCATACAATACATAAATGATCTGTATGTAACGTAATACAATTATTAGTTGCTTTATTTTATTGTAAATGAGTGATTACCTGAAGAGGTTTTGTCGGACGCGTTGGTTGACGAAACAATAGCCCAAAATTGCGAATATTGCATGGATTAAAACGGCTAGTGATAATAAGTAGGTTAAAAGTGGTGAGTGATCACTAGCCATTAATAGTGCTAGTACCCACATCATCACTAATAACGGTAGTGATATCACTGATAACCATAACAGTGTCCTAAACCAATCATAATTTTATTTAGTGTTTTAAATATTAAATTAGGCGTCTTACCTTAAATTACCAAAGCCCATGACGTGGTCTTTAAGTGTGAAAGCTGCTCGGATTGAAAGTGCTAAAACAGCTAAATTCATAAACGCCATCGCGCACACAGGACCTATTAAGCTCCACACAACACTTTCGTACAACGACAACCAACAACTGGAAAACACACAAACAACTAATCATTTTGTTCCATTCGAATTTTGTTATAAACTTACAAGTAATAATTGCCGTATTGGTCAACGCGAGCACCAACCGGTAAACTGACAATAACCGCTGGTAGCACATAGCCAACCGTGAAATAAAACGGCATTTGACCATGATTAATATCACGCATTTCCGTTAACATCCTATACAAATGAACAGCGTCCACCAAATTCCAAGAAAACGCACACAACCATAAATAATGTAAAGCGATTGCTACCAATTTACAAGGGAACTAAAACAAACAAACATAGTACCAAATCATGGAATTAGTAAGATAAAACTCACCATATTTTGCACTAATGTTTTGCGTGCTTTTAAAGCAACAAAATATAAGAATTGCGCTAAAAATACGCATAGTACTAAGTTCTTATGTATGGTGTTTGAGTTGGTTTGAAGACCGCGAATTAAAACCAGAATTAACCAAGTTATTAATAGTAGTGGTAGCGACACTGAGAAACAACTATAACTAGAAACATCTTCTAGTAACGATGGTTCTGGAATGTATTCTAAATCGATAATATCGACTAGAACAGCGAATGATGATAGATGATTACAAGTACAATTGATGATTATCGGCGAAAAATCCATCCAATTCTCATCGATTTCAGTCCGACACCCCACCCTAGACCATTCCCCTTTCCTAAAAGACACAATTCAACATTTTAAACCTCAAAAACCCACAGAAACAAAAATATAACCAGACAATATTACACATCACATTAGAATCCCTAGGATCAATCATAAACTAACCCTCTAACAGTAGACCAATGTACACATTGCGGATTAGATCTCTCATTGAAGATCAATCGATCGGTATCCAACTCGATTTGTATACGGATTGGTTGGGCCAACGGGATTCCAGTTAGGGATTTGTACAGGAGCTTTTTAGTTAGATCGTAATCGTTGCGACGTTTTCTAGTGAGTGTTTCATCACGTAGATACGCTGAGTTTTCATGTTTTTGATCTGGTGTGTCTTGGTGTGTTTTCTTCACGATTTTCCTACGGTTTTGGTCTAATGGCGATTTTGTGATAGCTTCGACGTATTCCGGGACAAGGATACTTAGTGATATTACTGGTGATCCTGAAAACAATAAATTACACTACGAATTCGATTTTTTTGTGATTGTGATGTTACCTATGCAAACGTCTATGCCCCATCTTCGGAGCACTGATTCGTCGTATTGCGATGGGAGTAGTAAACCGGCTTGTTTGAATTGGGCGTAACTTATAATTGCGCCCGAATCGGATAAGGAGTTTTTGGTCGTTAATTCACCTATTAAATTCGTTTTAGTAAGTTATATATGATATAGAGATCGAAATCTTACCAATTTCTAAGGGTTTGATGCCTAGAAGATTTAGCGGCACTAGGAATTTAGTATTTTTATCAAATTTAGTGTCGTCTTTTAAATAATTATTATATTTCGGGAACGAGATGACAGGACTTGGTTTGACTAATGGCGACATCTCCAAGCCTGGTTTTAGAAACTCGGAAGTGTCAGGCAGTATTACACGTTCGGTTGTGTACGTGTGATCGCTAGGTAGGTGCATCATATGATCAGGCTCGTAACCGAATAACGAAATTGCAGTCACCACATCTAACCCGAGAGCTATGCACAAAAAATGTTTCAAAATCAATAATTATTGAACATATATTCATATATTTTACCCATATTAGGCGCGACTATTTCGAATGGATTCGTATAAGTGTCGCGTTGACTTTGAGCTAACACTGCAATATAGCCATAAATGGCTAGAATTAACGCCTCGCTAGAATCACCAGTTAAATCTTTTATTTTATCCCACTGTTCCAAGTATTTATCGCTCAAAACTATACTAGATGATTGTACAATATTCTAAAAACAAAAACATTTCAAATTATTTACACACGAATAGGAAAACATATAATAAAGCTAACCGAAATATAATCTTTATCTTGACTGTGCGTTAAATTCAAACCAGCTTCTTGCGTTTCATGTTTTAACAATTCCCGTATTAATTGTTCAGTGATCATCACATCAGCGCCATATAAGTTTTGGGTTTGATTCGTTGCATGGTATAAATCAGACGCCATTTTGACCGCAACATATGTATTGATCAACAACTCACCCTTTTCTATCTGAGACAACTAATAAACAACAACAAATTACTAAAATGTACGTTTATTAACCTAATATAAACTCATACTTGTCGACGAAGTTCCATAAATAGCTCTGAAGTACAATTGAACAAATCAGGTTTTTGCCACCCGCCCAATAAGTTATCGCAGGACCGAGACGCTTTACCGTGCGTCCCTTTCGGGCATGATTCCACCCCAATTTCCCCAAACTTCGTCCGTTGCCACCAAATAAACCCTGCATGGCTCCGAGGACAGCCATCGTAAACAACTACTCACATTAATAAAAGCGCTCTATACATGTGTTTATTCTTACCTTCACATCCGCGTAGGGTGATTTCAGCGTATGGATTCGGGCATGAATCGCATTTTTGACCAATCACACCCGACCTACAGCGGCACTGACCCGTTTCTAGGTCGCATTGCGGCGAAAACGACCCAGTAGTGTAACAATCACAGGGTAAACAAATATCTAGATTGGGTTTCGGGATTTTTGATTTGGTGAACGCTGGTCGCCAATGGTTTTCATTGCATCGACACTCGCCTGTGATTTTATCACAATCCGGATTGTAACCAGAGTTTTGATCACATTTGCACGGTCCACAAACTGGGTAACCCCACCAGCCGCTAGGGCACGGTTGGTCAAGTTTGTTTTCGCAATAAGTTCCTAAATATATTTAATAATTAAACGTCTAATTGTGTATTTTGGAAATTGTATACATTACCTGAATATTCAGTGTTGTTGCATTTGCATTCATAACCTCGTTGATTTAAAGTGTTTTGCACGCAAATACCTTGAGTTTCGCAGGGACTAACATCGCAGATTGATGTGCAAAGCGCGCCCACATACCCTGAACGACATTCGCACCGACTATCACCCCATTTACCGACACAATCAGCCGATTCGGGACACTCAGCAGTGCATTCAGTTTGTTCTGGGCAGCCATCTTGTACATTTTCACGAACCTAACCAAGCATTAAATAAGACCATCAATATAATTTTAAGGGTATGATCACAAGATCAACTCACTGTTGGTCGATTCAAACTGCTTTGTTGGTTTCCAATCCGTACATCCTGTATGCACCCTTCAAAGTAACTGTACCCCGCGTTTAAACTACTATACGTCCCGTCTGGTCCTCCAATTAATATTTTCCCCATATATAAACCCTGGATTTTTGGAGAGAACGGCACTACTATCATATATTGACCATAATCCACGTTTAGTCTTACTTCTGCGCCCAACCACATGATCTCCAAATGATGCCAGAATCCATCCGAAAGCGGTTTAGATGTTAAGTTTAACGAAATACCATTGTATGAATAGTGAAGTAAACCTGATTTAAGCTATAAATAAACAACTTTAATCCATAAACCCAACAAGTTTATGACTCACAACTTACAGCAACAACTGCAGAACTGTTTTGTCCCACTTGAACCGACATTAAAAACGTATCGGCTTGCATTGTTCGGATTGACATTGCATTGAGCCATGGTAACTGTATAGGGCGTAGTAAAGGGTTAAAACTAAGAGTACCATCCCCAGAAAACCTCCACGGTTGACTAATCACTAATAAATCATCATTAATATAAATTAAAAAATATATATATTAACATTTCTACTTACAATCACTACAATCTTTTCCGCCGAAACCTTGAGAACAATCACATTTATACGTAGACCACCCTTCACGGCAACTGCCCCCATTTCGACACGGTTCCGAGTTGCAAAACTCTCGTTTCTCGGGGCACCCAGCCATCGTTCCGTTATCCGCAACGAAACTATTCAAATCGACGAATTTATGATCCACATACAAGTCACTAATGCACCCGTAATAGTCCATATTCGCGACTTGGAAACTCGATAAAATGCGGGGTAAACCACCGATTTGTAGCGGCCCGGTTAAGTCTAGAAAACGGTGGCAGGTTTCTGTTAAACCAGCGCAACGAGCTTCTAAGATTTGCTCGGTGAAATTGGCGCATGCCCAACGCCAACCGAGTTGCGAACCATGTTTTATCGCTAACGATGTATCACAATCATCCAACGATATTGTTGCTGTCTGTGAATTAAGGCCACACACATATATTTATAATCCGCATGTGCTATCATACTTCAAAATTGTTTAACATTATTATTAAAGCAAATTTTAATACATTATTTGAGTCTCTCAATTAATTACACTTTGGCCCAGTATTATAAAGAACAAAATAAATGTTAATTAGTTACTATGGAACTAAATTTACTTACACAGTTAAAATAATTTTGCGTGTTATAAAAGAATCTTACAAGTAAATTAACTAATAGGAGATTTACCGACTATTTTAGTTCATCTATTCATCAATAGATGACTAATATATAAATATTGCAAATTTCGCATCGGTTATTATTATAATATTTGAAATAAAAACAAAACACGAAGCTGTCAAGTAATTGACAGAATAAATTTTACTAGCTAGAAATTCATGGGAGTAGTTTAACTGTGAGATTTACTAGCGAAGTAAATTTATTTTTCGTTTATAATACGGAAATCTATAGGGTAAAGTATATTACTTGGTTACCAAATAAAATCTACCGAGTATTTTAGTTATTTGACGTTTATAATACCGGGCATTTATGTAATAAAGAATTTAAAATAAATTTGTTTATAAATCGAACGTACCTTATTGTAATAATGTACTGTAACTGTGTGCCAGTTACCATCTGCAACACCCCCTGGGATGGAAACTGATGTTCTGGTGATGTTTGAGCCTAAAGAGAATGAAAATTGCACATCGGAATCAACAATTTCCAGCGCGATAAAATCATGTTTTTCATTGTATCGTCCATTGTACAACAAAATACCGTTTGGATTTTGTGTCGCAAATCTAAACACATAAATAATTAGATATTGATTGCGTTTTTTATGGCGAGTTAATTTACTTTAAGCGCAAGTGTAGTCGATGTCGTTGGCGCAAGCTAGTGAATGTTAAAAACGATGATTTACTAAAGCTCCTCGAACGTAATTCACACAATGGTGTATAATGTTCATAGCCGCCATTCGGGGAGCAATCCTCGCATATAAAACCACCTTTCGCTAACGGGGTACACGTGGAGCCACTCTTACAAATATCACGTTTACACGGATCTTGATTGATAACAATTTCGCAATTAACACCTACAAAAAAAAAACAATCCATACACGTAATCTATAATTTATAATAAATTAGTACTTACCAGTAAAACCGGGTAGGCAACCACAACTATAGGCGCCTTCGTTCCTAAAGCATGTGCCGTTGTTCTTGCACGGATTTGAGTAACATAAATTGACTTCCGTGTCGCATAAGTAGTGTTCGCGGGATCCTGTAAAACCGGGTGGACACCTACATGCGAATGTAGTCACAGGGTAGATGGGACGAAACAATACTGTGTCGCTGTGGATGAAATCGGATGCGTTGCCAAACTTAAGGACTGTTAAGCATTCTTCGTAATTCAAACACGGTTCACGCACGCAAAGATTATCATCGAATGGTAATACCTAATAGGAAAAATTGTATATTAAATAATTGGACGGGTTGGTTATGTGGTTTATGCGCACTTGTACGGTTGCTAACCGAGCTAGAATAGCTCGGTTTAAGTAAACTCGTTCTTGTAAAAATTGCGGGTTGTAGTATTCTTCTCTAGAAACATCAGGGCGTCGTGCCGAGAAACTAACGTTTAATATTTTCGCGTTTACGTCCGTATCATCTTGGATACTAAAGACGAATATATTCTCTTTCGGACATGGGATAATCGCGGCTAAACCATCAATGAAGAAACTTAACAGCGGCGACATGAACGCTTCTTTCGTCATGTAATTAAGGCGCACTGTTATCGAGTTGAATAACATTTCTTCCGTTATCAATCTATTACACAAATATGTTAACAATAATTGGATTTTATTTGAAATCGAATCTCACCTGACGGTAAGTTGCATGAGTGCTTTAACATCATTGACGCCATCAGTAACGCTGACTTCCATCGACGCGATTTTCGGTACGTTTGTGTTCAATTGTGGCGACAATAACAATTCCCCGGTTGTTTCATTCAATGCAACTAAATGCGCATTGTTACCCGATAAAATGCGGTACTTTAAACGATCAGAAATATCGGCGTCGAACGCTGGAATGCGACCGATTGTTCCTGTCGGGAAACAATCACGGAAATTATTAAACATCACGTGGAAATCTTTCAAAACGGGAGCGTTATCGTTTATATCAGTGACTATAACTTCAACGTGCACATCGCTGCGCAGTGGTGGACTTGCAGCACGGATAACTAAATCGTAGCGTTTCCGCGGGGATTCGTAATCGAGTTCGGTCATCGTTAAGAGTTCAGCGTTATCGGAACCGGGTCGGGTCACCAAAGAGAAACTGTTCGAATCATCACCACCGATTATTGAATACTGGATGATTGCATTGACACCTTCGTCGGGATCATCTGCATGGATTTGACCGACAGTTGAGCCTTTCGGACTGTTTTCTGGGATGTAGAGTATGATTTTATCGGTTGCGAAAGCTGGCGGTGAATCGTTAATATCTTCGATGCGAATTGTTACAGGGACTTCGCTACTCAATGCAGGTGTTCCGCGATCAACAGCGATTGCTTGTAGTTTGTACATGGCAACCGATTCTCTGTCGAGACCTTTATTGGTCCGGATTACCCCACTAGTTGGGTCGATTACGAATGTACCGTCGTCGGAGTCTTTATCGCTTAGAACGTATCGAATTCGACCATTTAAACCGATATCTTGATCGGTTGCAGACACCTGAACCACCGATGTACCTTGAGACACCAAATAACTCTTAGAAGCACATTTTTAACCAACAAAATCATGTTTAAATTTAGTTAAACTTACCAATTAAAGCGTCTTCTAAGATGCTTCCAGAATAAGCTTGTTGTTTAAACGTAGGATAGTTATCATTTACATCAGTGACAGATAATTCAATATCTGTAGTATCTGATAAGGGTGGATTACCGCCATCTTTAGCAGTGACTGTTAACAAATAACCACTAACAGACTCCCTATCTAGTGATTTAGTGGTTATAATAGCGCCAGTTTGTGAATTGATGGAAAATTCCGGCGTTTGATCTGAATTAAGCGACAATTCATCGCCCAGCGAATAAGTGATTTGCGCATTAATACCAACATCGTTATCAGAGGCAGACACAACTAACACCGTTGTACCAACGGGTGCGTCTTCAAACACCGAAGCGGTATATGGTGCGTTTTCAAAAACCGGCGAGAAATTATTCGCATCCGAAATATTTACATACACTGTTGCCGTGTCTTGTCGGCCACCCGAATCACTAGCGGTTACCGTTAAAATGTAACGTTTTTCTTGTTTGTAATCCAATGGTTGGGCAACTGTTATCAAACCACGACCGTTTTGTGATGTGATAGAGAAACGACCACGAGTATTACCACCAGTCAACTCATAATGCAGTCTGGTTACACGAAAAAAAATGTTTTATAACGAAAATTACGAAACAATTTAGACTTACCGTTGGTCTTCATCCGCATCGCTAGCAGTAACTGACGCGACTGGAGTGCCTGGTTGGTCATCCTCTGCGACAACAGCTTCATAAATCTTTGGTTCAAACACCGGGTCATTATCATTCACGTCTTGAATAGACACAATTACACTAGCACTCGCTGACAATTGTGGATCGCCTTGATCTGTAGCTATAACCTAATTACAACAACACCAACAAATAAGTCATTACGTAAACAGATTTATTGTGTATATATACTTGAAAAATATATTTGGATTGATCTTCGCGATCAAGCTCTCTAGATGTAATGATCCACCCATTTTGCGGATCAACCGCTAGCGGAATATCATCCGTGGACCCACCAGTCGAGTCTCTCGGCGCTAACGAGTACCGGATATCCGAATTAAGTCCCTCATCAGCATCGTACGCTTGTACCCGAACGATACTATACCCAACCGGAACAGATTCCGACACGGATTCTTGGAACAATGAAGTGTAAAACCTGGGTGTGTTATCATTCACATCTTTCACATTTATTAATAATTGCGTTGTGTTTGAACGGGAAGGACTACCGCCATCTTGGGCTCGTATAACGAGTCGATAACTCCGTAACGTTTCGTAATCTAATGGTTTAACTAGTGAGACATCACCAGTTAAACTATCGATTGAGAATTGGGATTGAGTGTTACCACCGATTAAAGCGTATCGGATTGCCGCGTTGTTCCCTTGATCCGCGTCTGTAGCTTTAACGTGAGCGATCACTGGATTTTCTGCCCAATTCGCGTCCTCGTTTACGTTTACAGTGTATGTACGTTCTGTGAATTGTGGGTAGTTATCGTTGTCGTCTAGAATGTGAACGATTACAGTTGCAGATGATGATCTACGCGTGCTTTGCGGACTAGCTTGATCAGACGCTTGGATTATTAAAGTATAGACTTCTGTGACTTCGCGATCGAGGAGGGTGCGTGTGGTTATTAAACCGGAGCGGGAGTCGACGCGGAATGCTTGGTTGTCGGATTCGATAGACGACATACCGCCGCCGCTGACGCTTTGCAAGGTGTATTCAACTTCGGCGTTTTTACCAACATCTTGATCGCTGGCTTTTAAGGTTATGACTGTTGTGCCAATACTAACGCCTTCGCGCACGCTGGAATCGTATTCGTTCATCTCGAAAACGGGACCGTGATCGTTTGCATCAATTACATAGATTTGTAGAGTTGTCGTGCCGGATCGTGGCGGGAAACTATCATCAACGGCTGTCACTCGGAAGTAATGCACATCTAAGAGTTCCCGGTCTAATTTTACTTTTGTTTGTATTGTACCCATTTTTGGGTCAATATCAAACATTCCCTGAGTGCGGGAATCTACAACGTAGAAAACAATTACCAACACGTATAACACAAATATATCTTAATATTTAGAGCTGTTAAATGTATTATATAAAAAATATTTTATGTTACTAACCTAATAAACTCGTCATATGATACGTAACTGGGCTATTTTCTGGATCCCTAGCTTTAACTGTAGTGACAACGACCCCAGGATCACATTCCTCTAAAACACTAGCTGTATAGAGTGCTTGTTCAAAAAACGGACTCTGATTCCTCAATTCCCTTCTAACCCTGCGCCCAATATCAGTATCGTTAAATTCTTGATGGTGGTAAACAATTTTCAAGCGGTGCTCCGAATCTAACACCTTCGAATTGTGGCACCTTGTACTAAAAGTCACAATGACCTTCCACATTGGTTCGGTAATGCAAGTATCGCGACTTGCTACTAAATCGCCTTGAGAGCGTTCGATCACGAATCGCTGATCGGAGATCTCTAGGAAGTTAACCGTGCATTGTTGCGCGATTGTTTTTGGGAGGAACGCTGATATGGAGTTGATGAATTGGGATTTTTTCAAACAGATTTTATTCCATTTGTCGGTGGTTGGAATGGCGAATGATGCGAATGTTTCCGATACCCATTGCCGGGCTTCGGCGATTCGGGTGCGCGTTGGTTTATCAGCGTTTGTAATAAAGCTGTTTAAATTTCGTTTCGATCTTCGTTTGAAACCGAATGCGGATGTGTTTTGATCGTAAAATGGATCAAAAGTTTCTTGTATTCCATAGCTTTTCGATTTTAAAATATCTTCCCCCCAATTTGAACCCCAAACAAAATTATCTAAAGCTGGATTGGCTGAGGTAAGTAGGTTTGATTTGTTAAAATGTCGTGAAATATCTTGTGGTAAATTTGATTTTGAAGATTGTTTTGCGAAAAACTCATCAGGAATATCATCAAGAATTCCTAAATTTTCGAAATTAATTATATCACTACCAAATTCAGTTTCTAATTGTGAGTCTGGTTTTATCCGAAAATCTTGGAATTTAGACCCTTTCGGGTCGTCCTGAACTATCCAGAAACCATCCCGATTTGAGGAATGTGGAAAATAAACTTTTTCCACAAATCCATTCGAAACAATCTGGAAACTTTTCGATCGAACATTTCGCCGTGGAGAAACATGCCGTTTTTTATGAGTGCCTTTATTCGAAATGTTATTTACATAAGATTCACTGGAAATGCTACGTCTACGTCGTTTTTCCTCCATAAAATGTGCATCTTTCCAGTCCTCTTGCCGCACGCCACAAGTGTCGCCAATGATTAATAACCTCAACGGTAAACTATAATATTCAATATCCCGTAAGCGATTCGAAGTCGAGTCGATGTATAAAGTGAATAAGTTCGGGTAGTATAACCCATCGCAGTTTAAATTTTCACGCAAAAACACTTCGCCCGTTCGCGGTTCGACAAAAATCAACGATGTTACGAACGGAGCGGATCGTTTCAAGTTGATTTTATACTCGCGATCCGAGCCCAGTTTATACACAGACGAATTAAATATTAAATCGCCGCCCAATTGATCCTCGGTTACGATTAGTAAATAAGAATCAATTTGGTTGAAATAAAATAATATAAATAATAAAATTGATCGACTAAGCATTGATTTGGACATTTTAAATCATTATTTATGTGATGATTTCCTTGTTTTTGGTAAAGGTGGCTTCATTTTTTGCCTAAAGAACAAAAATTTAGACGTTTACTTCCCGCGAAATATATAATAAGTAGGCTATATTACACGTAAGATTCGAATCTCTAGATCAACATTACAATGATTTACGATATATTTGTTGAGAATTCGTTTGATGTGAAAAGAAATACATAGAAAATTATTTTATGCTCTTATTAGAATTAGTGGTATTTTCCCAGAATTCTTATGCATATTTAATTATAATCACGCGATGTTGTACAATAAAATTATTTAACTGTACAAATATATTTTTATTTAAAATTAACTATAATTATTCACAGTTTATTTAGTAAGCTACTGTTTGCTTTTTTTTTTATGAACTAATGCTAAAATATCGTTATAAGAACGTTGAAGAAAATCGGTGTAAGAATGAATTTAAATTTAGACATGTCAAAAATTTTAAATTTATCTACTTCAAATAAAAAACTAAGCGATTGAACGCGAAATTAGTTCTTATTTGCTAAGACGCTAGACACCATTTCCCTATGCGTTTTTAATTTCTTAGGTTACATTCCTAAAGCAGGTGGCTATTAAATACAGTCCAGGTAGAAAGTAAAATTACATTTTTCGACCTTTTTCTCGAATAAATTACTATAATTATAGCGCTTTGTCTAGAGAATTTTTAAATATACCGAACAAAAAATGCAAACCAATTTCTCTTTAACGTTGAGAACTAAATTAACCAACTACCCTAATGTAATTTAATAATATAACGAAATTATTCGAGCGTTTAGTAACTTATCTCGATGTAAAATCGATTTTTATTGAAAATAACATTTTTGATGCTTCTGTAAGAAGCATGCAAGGGATGCATGAGTCATATTACCAACTAATATTAGTAATTGATTAATTACTAAGGTTTCGTCTGAATATTTAATTAGTTTAAGTTTATATCGCATATAACTTATATATAAATTCGTAATTTTTAAGAAAATATATAGTATAAACCATATTTAAGAAAGTATAAACAATAATAGATAATAATTATATGTTTGTAATTTACAATGATTAAATACACCGGAATTATGCAATATAACTCGATAAATAGCAGTAGCAAATTTTTTAAAAAATAGTAACAATCTAGTTTTTAATAGACTGTACCTTGAAAGTACATTGACATCTACGAACTTTAAACAATCAAATATCGAATAAAACTCACCGAAAGTCATTAATCCAAATTGAAAATCAAAGAAACTTTGTTTAACTCACTAAATATAGCTTACTACACTTATTAAAACACTAGAAACTCGTTAGCTTTCATCACATACACAATATTAGTCGGCCATTTTGATGCACAGGTATACTCGGCAATACTCGGTTTTGTCCAGCACACTTCGATTGTTTTCGGGCATTTAAACGCACCCATTGGCGTACATTTATTATTTTTCTAGGGGTTAAGGGGTATAAACTTAATGATGTTTATATCAATAAAAAATTGTATAATTTACGCAATATTGACAAGAGTAAATCAATTTGTAATAAAATAATTGGGTTATATAATATTAATTTATAAATTTAGCTGTTTACAGTAGTTAGAATTTATAAAATTGTATATAGTATTTATTGAATGTTTTTACATAGTTTTTATTAACAAAATATTTATTTGAATATGTTAAAAAATCTAAATGAAGTTTTACTCTAAATTACGATGATTTGTTCTCAAATATGGCTGCTAATTTCCTTGAATTAAATCTGTTACAATGGTAACACTGTTCGTGTTAGGCGCAATTCTTTTGGCACTTTATTTAGCAGCCATTTCGAACAAACATAAACAAAAAATCTATCCTCTAGCACCGACTATTTTATAGTAAATAAAAAACCTAACTAAAGATCCCTAACAAAATGTTAATTATCCTAAAGTCTTTACGTAAAGTTACGCATCAATTTTGATGGATTAGAAAATGTCTTACCTTTGGTGCTTTGATCTTGGAGTAAAATCAAATAATTAAAATTGATATAAAAAACAAATAAATAATAATAGAATTATTGTTTTACGTACATAAATATATTTTTAGTTATAAACCAAAATCCCTAGATGTATAACTAACTAACTTTATAATATAGTACTTTTTAAATTTGATTGAGCATATTTTATAGAGTTTAGTCGAAATCTAGTGATTTTTTAATGACTTGAAATTAGTTACAAAAAACCCTTAATTACCAAAAATCGTAATTAACTTCAAGACGTAAACAATTCAGACGTATCTCTGCGTGGAAGTCGTTTTTAAGTCTCCAACACTAAGTGCTTAAATTGGATTTAAAAAAATAAATATTATAAACCGAGAAAACTGCGATTTGTTTGTATAAAGCAGTGGTTCCCAACTTCCCACGAAATAAATTACGTCTGGTAATATCACGTTTGTTTAACAAAATAAATCCATTTTATTGTAAATCATAAACTTGGAATGGTACCTTAACGTTTTTTTTTTAATGGTTGCGTAAAACTAATTTATATACTATAGCAACTAACAACGTTGTTAATCCGGCTCGTAGCGAATCCGAACTATTCGGACCCGAATCTTTTTCTGCGTTCAGCGTATTGGCTTGTACTTTTGTGGTCGATATGCCATCGCATAAATGTTTGCGCACGAATTTAAAGAACGACTCGACAATATTGGCGGGCGTTGGTTCTTTACACTTTTCAAGTTCATCCACAATGCATTTTTGCAACGCAATAAAATCCCTTAATAATAAACATAAAAAAACAAATTCCATACATGGTTACCAACTATAGCAACAATAAATACTTACTCGCACTTCTCTTTGTCGATAACCAACAATGGTAAACTATCAACAGTTGGGATTTCAGTCGAGATATTTTTCGCTAAAATCGTTTGATTCGCACAAGCTTGCATACCAGTTTGGTGTTCCGTTAAACAATCAACGCCTCCTTCAGCGATAAACACTACAAAAAAATTAAAAAAACCCTTTAAAACATCCTAAAATATATAAAAATCACTTAGACATACTCGCAATACGGTCACCGTCTTTATAACACAAAAAGTCCGTTATAGAAATGGTCAAATCGACCAATAACGTTTTGCTGACTTTTTCTTCTTCTTCTAAGCACGGATCAACTGATTTTAGAAATTCTCGCACACAGTCAATGACTACAGGTGTTTTTCGGCAATATTTACCGAAAACTGAGTCTAAATCACCTATAAAATAATATTTATAAGTTATTCGTTGCTAGGCAATAGAACACTATTGATTCGCATCTCTAGATCACTTAATCGTTTAAGTAACCTTCAGGGTTAATTACATGTTTTTTACTTTATACATTTAATTTGAAATAAAATTTGTATTAAAATAAATAATACCTGTTGGTTTCGCAT
Organism: Nebria brevicollis; assembly: GCA_944738965.1. Lineage (NCBI taxonomy): Eukaryota > Metazoa > Arthropoda > Insecta > Coleoptera > Carabidae > Nebria > Nebria brevicollis. The sequence continues at coordinate 542,488 of OX122909.1, read as the reverse complement.
CTTCAATTTCTTGTTGGAGTTCGGTTACATTCACTTGTGATTTCACGCATTCTTCTAGCTTAACTTTGGCTTTCTAAGAAGAACAAGATTAAATAAATAATAAACCACCCACTGAAAGGCGATAAAACATGTTTCCGACGTTCGAATGCAACGCAGGAAGTACTTACGATTGCTGTTTCATACGCTTCGTCGCTGTTCGAGACTTTCTTACATTTGTCTTTGAGTGTTTTTTGGACATCTTCAGCAGCGTTTTCAGGAATTTTACCCGCGAATTCATCGGGTATATGTCCCGCTAACTTTGAAATATCATCGTTTGCATTGCTACCACTCTCAATATTGGCAAACGCACATCCTAAAACAACAACAAATTTATTTATATCGCTCTAAAAACGCTTTTAAATTCCAAAAATCGACGTAAATAAATAGTTAGCCAAGCATATAAATACATATATGCAATTTAGGCACTGAGTTAATTAATATTTTTTGGTATAACAATTTTTAATCAATGATTAAAATGAATAAAATGTCCTTGTCCTAATAATACAATCAGAATAATAGATAATACTGTTTTGTGGTTATTTTATGACTAATGTATCATGAAAACGAATGAAATGTAGATGCGTTATTTTGATTAAGATTGCTCAGTTGAGCAAATGTAAACGTGGTATGATACGATAAGGATGTTTGCAGGTTTGAGCATCCTGTAGTTTAATAAATAAAAACATCCTACTTTTATATGCCTCATCATATTACGAGTTTAAACACATGATTTATTATCAATCATGCGAAATGATTAGCATTTTGTGAATCATTACAATCATGTGGTGATTACTCATATGAATCATATAAAGAATACTAAGTAGCATAGAAAAGAAATGGTTTTGTAATATTTTACGCTTTTCTGTAGTGTAAACCCTGATTTAGGTGGCCGTAGTACACATATAGAGTTGGATCTTTTAGATCATTTAATCGTTATTTCATTGATTTAATAAAGTGAAGGTCTAAATTGGTTTCTTATTAGAAATCGCAATACATTGACGTAAATTCCAAAAAATAAATTGTATAAAATATTCTGAACTTTAAACAATTTTATTTAATTAAAGTCCAAAGTTGTTAGATAAAGTATTGCTTCATTTGTATTATCAAAGGTGATTTTTTGCACGGTAAACACATATTTGCGTTTTGATTGGGATTTTTTGTTTGTTTGTTATAAAACATACAAAATAAATGAATGATGTTTTCGAGTTTTAATCATGTTTGGGTTACAAATTATAAACAAAAAATTGTCTGTGATCAATAAATAAATTGAATTTATAACAAATTATACACCAAAAACTCATATTCTGAGTCACTTAATCGAGTTGTTTTAAAATATGTTTGGAGTATTCATACAAAGAAGTACATTTTATGGTTTGGTTGCCACTGGTGTATTACATAAACTATTGAATTTTGAACAGTTGAAAACTAATAAGCAACCTTTGAATTTAAGATAGCATTTGAACCTTGATCAACGATTTTTTACGGCAATCATTTTCTACTAGTATTTAAACAAACAAAACGCAGAAGTTTTCCATCGATTTTTATAAAAATCAAATAGTATCAAAAAATTTCCGCAATTTAATCACAAACTATTTTACAAATTTGCAAACAGTGTATATCAACAAGTTCGGAGTAAGATAGACCTCAAGGTCAATTGTCCATGGACTCATGACCGCCCTGTGACCTTATGAACTGGAATTATTAAATAATATTCCGAAATGTTAATTTCTAATTCAATTACTTTTCCGACAATTATTTATTAACATCGATAATTGCATATTATAATAACAAATCGCAAATTGCTCTTTGGGGAGATATTAAATTTCGAAACCCATTTCCCTCAAATACGCCCCTAGGATTTAATCTTTTATTTATTTATAAATGAATGCGATATTTTTAATGGAATTAAGCAAAACCTTGAGCATTTTTAAACTACTTATTACAATTAAATAAAAACTGCTTGCGAATGACGTGCGGAATTCATACCTGAACCCATAAAAAAATATTCGAAAGAAATCGGATTGTAAATTAATTTTTGGTACCTTAAATGCCAAACGTGAACGAAAAAAACATAATTAATCGGAATATATTGAAATCATTTTTAATTATAAATTAAAAAATATATTAATCTATCGGAAAACTACTTCAGATTAATATCAATCAAATATTACGCATTTCAAATATTTAAATAATATATGTGAATCAATAAATAAAATACAAACAATCATTAACATCACAAACATGCATTAACAAAACAAAGAAAATTCTCGATTTGAATGACATAAATAAACATTTGAACTACTTTCACTAGAAATAACAATAGCACAGATCGTTGTCACTCAACGTGAACTGTTGCGCAGCAACTCAATATACTAACAATAAACAAATCAAATCTACTCACCAATCAACAATAATGGCGCTAAATAAACCCACTGCATTATATCTTTTATTTACACAATCTTATAATGACGTTACGAAAATCTACAAGCAGATCAACAGTACCTCACCTAACCAACGACAAAACTGAACTGAAGTCAGCTGAGTGAGGCACAACATAAAATAGTCGTTATTATTTGTTGTTCTTTTCATCACAAAACTCAACACTCAATTCAATTCGCACAACGCGTCATTGGTTGCGCAAATGTACTATTTTTTTTTAATTGGTTTATCTAGTGTTTAAAGTTTATTTAAATACTAATTAGATAATGATTGTTACTTTAATTGTTTGACTATATATAAAATAGATTAATATTAATAAAATGGCGCCTTATAGAGTCAAAGTTGCCAATTGTATTAAATAAAATATTCACGTCAGCATTTATCAATGTCACTAAGGGTATTTGTGACAATATTGCTAATTGCTTGATTAAAATTACTAAAATAATGAAATTGCGCCTCTAAACACTAACATATGACACTTTTAAAGTAAGATGTGTATTTGATGCATCTAAACGGCCATTTTGTTTAACTGTATTGAACGCCATTTTGTTCGATTACAAAAAAAAACGTCAAATACTTATACAATAATAAAGGATGGTTTTATTTAGGACATACATTTATAATCATAATTATTTACATTCTTCATGGAACGGATCTAAAGTCCGAAGATCCCTCCAGGTAGGTGGTAGATTACCATGCAAATGGTTGCCGCATCTTTTGCACGGATCACTAAACAATGTGACGAAACTGTGCAACCAGGTCATAAACGATTTAACCGCCAGTTCGGGCATTGTTGGCGAGAAAAAATGCAACATCGCCGCGTGCGAGTTCTCCGTGACTTTGCGGAACACTTTGTGTCGCGATTCCGTCCACAAGTCCCACGACTCACCGTAACCCTTAACCACAACCCATTCGATCATTAAACCCTTAAACGCCACCACTGCTTTCAAGATCCGGCCTAAAGATATTTGCAAAATCGGATTCGGCACAAAGGGACGTGACGTCGTTACGGTCATATCATTAAATAACCGATCAATCGATGTTATCATACTATCAATCACCTAAAAAGACATTATGACGTCATGATTTATACAAGTGTTCCCAACTTGATTAATTTTGATTAATAATCTTTAATAAAACAGTTTAAGTTTGCGTTACCTCTGGCGGGACATTATGGATGCTGGTTTGTGTTCGGCGTCTTTTACCGCTGCTGGAGGATATATACGATCGTTTGAGTGAGTTTTGCGATAATAAGGAAGTAGCTAGATTGCTATATTCGTGTATTTTATCGGTCCATTTGTAACTGTTAACTAGTTGACTGTATAAAGCTTGTCGTTCTTGTGTGGTTTCTTGACTTAAATAGGCGGTGTTTCCGAGCGGGAATGGACCTGGGGGAGGCGTTAAATTCGCTACAGATTGCTCGACATCGCGCAAATCATTGTTTACTATCGTTAACAGCTCTTGTAATTCGATAATGAATTTATTTTCTTTGCCCTCCTCCCCATGGTCAGCTCGTAAACCGTTACTCAATGATTGAAACACACAACCCACATTGGAACGCAAAACTTTTATTGAATTTAACGCAGTAAATAACGGATCCATTATTTTAAATAATATTGTGACAGTTCTAAGCTAAACCAAGACCACCATCAATTAGATTTAATGTTCCCAACATAAGAAACTTAATATAAAACGCTATAAAACATTTCATGCATACATATTCCCAATAAATGGGGTGGCAGAAACTTTTTTTTTATAGATTTATTGAAAATTATTCAATAAAAACAAATGTTTTTCAATATTTATTATAAAAAAAAATTTGTACACGTAAAAATACACAATTGTAAAAAAGTTCTTAGTATCTAATTATTTATTACATCAATTAAAAAAAAAAATCTTAGATTATTTACTTATATATATATTTTTTTTTTTACAAAATACACTATACATACTAAAGTAAACAAATCAAACTCACATTTATCAATACGCCCACGCATCGCTAAGAAAATTACCAATCATTCAACAAAAATTAGAACTTCGACAATGAATTAAATTTAATTAAATCTAGTGATTGAATTGCATTTACTGCAATTCAGTGTTTTTTTCTTAACAGCAACAAATTAAGTCGAAAGAAATCACAAATTTCTATTTTTGGGTTCCTTTTGGCACAATGTTACCAATATAAAAAGTCAATATTACTTAATATTTTAATTCGTAGAATTTATGTTTAAAATTCGATTAATAGCCCCAACTTAATATTAAATAAGTAACTAAATCAGTACGTTTTTCTAATATTCAAGTTAAGTTAGTTCTATCGAACGAATTTTGGGTCGAATTTGACTTAAAGTAGTTGAGATCTTCAATTATTTAATAAATATTTAAAATGAATTAATAAATAAATGAAAATGTTTGGCAGTGGCGGGGGACCGAAATAGTCTATGAATTTTGTACCATAAATCTAAAATTTTGAAAATGTCAACATTTTGGTCCCAAACGTGTTTTTAGCAACATAAATAAAACTGCTCACTTTACAGTTGTACCAACTGAGCAGTTTTATTTTCTTATGCAAAATACACAGAATTTTCGGAATTTTATACGAAAATAATAATGATTGAGTAAAGGCACGTTTACATCAAACAAAATAATCTTATTTAAACATCCTAATTAAGACTTTCAAACAGCTTCAAATTAATTGTTGATACCAATACAAAACTTAAATGTTTTGACGTTTTTGAACTAAAAAAAAAACTGTTTAAAACAAATCTAGGGATATTTCTTCCTATAAATACTGCTTTTGGTGGGTTAAAATCCGTCGTATTTGTTGGTACTTCAGCGTTATAAGTACAGCTTAAAACTTACGCTTACACCAATTGCGAAATTATTCAATTTCATTGTAATACTCAACTAAGCGTAAGTGATAAGCTGGAGCTTAAACATTTTAGTACATATAATTATTGCTTATTATAAACATAGAAACGTTTACAAAATAAACTGTACAATTTAAAGTCAGTAGATAATAAAAAAAAAAAACTACCAAAAAACAAATTGATAATTGTTTATTTACATTACTAGCTGCCAGTAGATATTGTTTGAATTTTTTTAAACAATTGGCATTTATTTTATAGCTTATATACCAGTTGGGTCTAAAGCAGGGTTTAAATTTGTATTTAAGATAAGTGAGAAAGTTATCAGGAGTTTTGGATCAAGTTTTAAACGTTTAAGGTGATTTAAAAGTCGTAATTACGACTTTTAGACTAGCTTAAATAATAGATCAAATTATATTCTGGGGTAATTTAAATAAGTGGTCCGAAACTCGTGATTGTTTCAGTGAAATACAAATTGACCGCTGTATTTGTGACCGGTGGTGTGAAATGTTATGAAAATATTTCTTTACAAACTCTAGAGTAATAATCAAAATGCTCTTCTGGCAAAAAATCACATTTTAGGGCTCCTAAAATTACAATATGGAACCGTAGTTTTCAATCATTGAAAAAAACATAGTTTTATATATGTACAGTTTTACATATAACATAATTTAAACAATTTTTGCATATATTTGAACTAACAAACAACAAAAATACATGCGCCCATTTATACTTTTGTTTTTAAGAAATTATTATATTTAATGAACGATTGTTTACTAGAAATAAATATATATATATATCGTATGTAATTAAAAACAAATATTTAAAATCTGTTAAAGGTAAATTATACATCGTGATTTTTAATAGAGTGGCTATCTAATAAATATATGCATAATATCTATGCAAAAATTGTTTAGTCTTATTTAAATCGGATTTAATTGAAGTGTAATTAAATCTTAAGCAATAATTCAACCGTTTTGATGATTGGAACTAATCATTTTTGATCAAATACGCCGTTTTTCGACGACTTGGTGTATGTAATTGATAAATTTTACTCGTAAAGTCCTCATCTAATTCTAAAATCGATCTATTGCGTTTCCCGCTCGACGTAACCTTATTATAACCTAATAACTCCTCATCATCAACCAACTCCATTTCGATTTTGATCTGACCAGTAGCCTCATACATAGTATCAGCCACCTAAACAATTGGGTCTTAGTTTTGATTTCAAACAAAAAAATGAGCAAAATGATTTAAATCACTTACCTCAATATCAAAGCCGCACTCTTCTTCACTAGCGACATTCACATCAACGTACTCATACTTGTCGTTATCTGTTCGATCTTCTACTTCCACATCGCTAGTATCCTCTTCTTCTTCAGTATCGGCGCTTGAATCGCCGTAACCATCTTCTGGATCTGAGCGGCAATTGTACTTTAGCTCCCCCCGTTCGAGTGATTCTAAGTGATCCGGATTGATCATTGCTTTTCGGATCGCTATCGGATCTTTGCGCGACCATTTTTGCACCTAACGATTATTAAATGCGAAATCAAATCTGTTAAGTACCTTCTATTGGCCGTAAATTAATAGAATATTAATTTTGTGACTTTTCATTAAATATATTTATGCAAAATTAAAAAAAAAAATTGTTAAACGAACCTCTTCATCCATTTTACTAATTTTATCTGGATTCATCGCCCATAGACATCCCTTTCGTTGGGCGCCACTAACGGCTGGTTTTTCGATTTTTTCGAAACATTTATTTAACGATAAATTGTGACGCACCGAATTTTTCCAGCCGTTTGGAGCAGTTTTGAAGTATGGAAAATGTTCACTATAGAAAAACAATTTTAGTATATCTATTGCGACATAGGCGTCTCGTAATTTATTTTACTTCCGGGTTAATATCAGAAATAAAAAGTTAATACTAGCTCGGTACTAGCGTTAGTCCGCGATTTAATTATTTTATTATTATTAATAATAGTGTATTAGATTTTAATTAATGTTGGTTGTTATTGAGTGTTGTTAGAGAAATGATTTTGAGTTTATTGGCAACACTGTTGATTTATTGTAGTTTTCGTGAGTGTTTGGTAGTGATGTGTATTGGGTTTTTGAATTGTTTGAGTTAACTTACCACATAAAATTATAAATCTCTGAGACAGGTAGACTTCCGGTTCGACTGTTCTTTAGTGCCATCGCAATCAGGCAACTATAACTATACGCAGGTTTCGGATAAAGTTTCTCGTCGTCCAAATGATTAAAATGCCTATTTAACTGTTGCTTGCGGCCGTGACTCAAAACGCGCACTTGCCCGTTAAAGCCACCGTTGGTAACACTGATTTGTTTTTGAAACGCACTTTTGATGTTTAGCACACTTTTTTGTTCGCGTATCAGACTTCGGTTGAGCGTGCTAGGCGAGCTAATCTTAATTGTTTTACGCATCGGTTGTTTGCGATCGAAGTCTTTCTTGATTTCCGTTTTCACCTCTTTGCAAACGGACGTGAACGCTAGACTCTTATCGGCGGGCTTCGGCATTAATGTTGCGGGTGTTTTCGTCGGAACGGTCACCAACGTTAACGGCATCACCGAGTTCGGATTGACCATAATTGCTGCGGCCTCCGAACCGATGAAATCAATATTGAAATTCGAGTTCGAGTGGTTCGAGTTCGATGTGAACCACATGTTTAGGTCGGATGGGTTGTCGTCTATGTCCAGCGGTGGCAAATCAGTGAAATTGTAACTGGCGAAATCGTTGTGGCCACCGAGGACGGTGTCGATTTCGGACTTTATATCCAAATCTAACATCTCTTGAAAAGACAACGAATCGCTAGCGCTCAATAACATATCCATTGTTGTCGGTGACGGACACACATTTACAGCCGACTAAATTCAAATTTAAACATTAAGCAACAAATCGCGGAAAATCCTACCAGAAAATAAACAATTCAACCCAAAATTCAGCAATTACATTTCAAATATTCCCACCCTACCCGAACTCAAATCACGCATGCGCCGATTTAACACTCAACCAATCAAAACACCGCATTCACAATATTTAATCATTTTCTAAAAATACATATTTTAAACGTAAACACATCTAAAAGTAATAAACAATGAACATTTCGTACTTTTATTACCAAAAAAACTTTATTTGATAAACATAAATGTGAATAAATCACCCATTTCACTCTAATTAATAAAAGGTGTAACGTATGTCTGCGTTACTCCGCACGGATTTAACCTTGAGATTTTTATGGACATTTTGTTCCCGCCATGTCAGTAAATTAATTATTTTTAATAAAATACATAAAATAATTGAAGACATGACGGCTAAAATCCACTTGAAATTGATTGTAATAAATTATTTAGTTGCTGAAAATTGTATTTGAGACTGATTAGGCATGAATTATAACCTATAAATCTAAATAAAGATCGAAATTGTTGTAAATTTTATAATAATTGTTATATATAGTTGATTTGTGATTGAATATTGTTGATAATTTAGTATATTAGGTTGAGAAATCATGTTTTCAAGTATGTTTAACAAAAGAGCGGGATGGACGGATCCATTATGGGTGATGTCAAATGATTGAAAAAATAACAAGTGGAATATACTTGATTTCTAACTTAAAACCACTGAAAAACCTCACATAAAAATTACCAAAATACTTACATAATAATTATTCGTACGTAAACCCTGATGTCCGCTAGAATATTCCTCTAAATCCAACATAAATGCAGATTTTGTACACAAACACTGTCACACACAACCCAACTGAAATGTGCCTCGACTTGTGCTGCCTATACGAAAACTAATTCAAATCGCGAGCACCCCATTGGCGGATTTCAAACTCGAACCTTTCGCGCCGCGCTCTCATTGGTCAGAATCTGACAGAAGATAGACGTTGTTTACATGCAAACAATAGGCCGCATGGCGACTGTTGATATACAATAAAATAAATACGATTTACGCCCGATTTAAACAATATGCCCGCAACTTATGCCCACCAAACTCATTAAAACACTTGCGAAAAGCGATTTTAAATGATTTTATGTAATATTACACCGTATATTGTAATATTAAGCGTTACATTTGTAACATGAGTATGGTTTCGTTTTTACCGGGAACTTGAGACCCGTGTAAACTGTCATGGCGTCCGCGGTTCATACAAATTATTTCAAAAATCTATTCACGTCGATTTATACCGCGTAAACTTTAACATTTATCATCAATCGTCATCAAATCGTATTATCTAAGTGTAAAATATTCGCGAACCGCGAATTCGCTCGTTTTACGATAATTTTTATCTGTTTATTTTGACTATGAATATGGCGTCACACCCACCCGGTAATACGAAATTAGTTTCGAAATTACATAAATGGATTTCTACTCTAATATAACTCAAAGTATAAACACTGCGGGGTTTAAAACTCATAAAAGTGAGTTTGAAATATAAAAATACCCGATTTTAGTCGTTTTTATTGAATCGAAAATATATTTTGATTAATATTTAGATAAGTTTGTATATTAAAAATTATTTGTTTTTTTTTATGGAGTACTTTAGTAAAACTAATTGTGTTTTTAGGACAAATATATGTTTTAACATAGTGGAATGTTGTTTATGTTATAAAACATAAAAATACATGGGAATTGATTTTATGGAACAGTCCATTTTAGATTTCAAGGGGCGGCAGTTGAAATTATTTTAAAATTCTTCTACATTAATTAGATTTTTTAAAAGGTTAGTTTTTTTAGTCATTTTAAATAGATTTAATGTCTGCGATGAGATTTTTGCATTTTTTTAAACAAATTCATTCTAAAACATTGATTAATTTTTATATATAATTAACCAATTTTTTAATTGTTTTATTAGTGTAAATTTGCAATTTTTTGTAATAAAAAATGTTTTTTTCAAAAATAAATACAATACCAAAACGAGAATTTCACTTTTTTTTGTTTTGTTTGTTTTTGGCTGTTGCATAGCTTCTGCTACTTCAGTTGCTGGTACACTAAGCTGAAATTTGGATTAAAACATTTGGTTTTAACCGAAAAATACTTATTTATTTCGTTTTTTTTTTTTTACAATTTTTATATTTTGATTACTATTTTCCAAGTTGTTGATTGTTGTTTTGCGATTCTGAAACAAAAGTTATAATTTTAGACTTATTTTCTGTACGAAATTCATGAAAATTTCACAAATAATTAAATAAAACAGTTTAGATTTAAATTTAGCAACAAACATTCCATGAATTCTTGCTTAAATTTGGCCCGCATATAATTAGCAAATGTATGCATAAAAAATGGTACTAGATTTTAGCACGTGTTTGTCTAATTACTTAACACGATTAATATTTATTTAACTTTATGAGCGAGTTGTTTTACGCAAATAAACGCAAATTCAACAAAAACGAAACGTATGACTTGGACAAATTGCGTCAGTAATCACCGAAATCTAAACCATAATTACTCAAGTTTCACATGATAATTGTTCGCGATTTTTACGTTAAACGATAAACAATAGATTAAACTTTAAATTATACCTGGTTTTGTTGAACAAATATTGATAATTTGTTGGAATTTCACCTAAAAACGCAAAGGGGACCACACAACACGCCCAAGCCAAGCGTCACCGAAAAGTCAATGTTACCACATCAACATAAATAAAATAAAAATGCAAAAATCATCAATGTTACCAGAATAAACCATCGCAAATCTATTAAATTCACAATAATCAATCAATTTCTACTCATTAATATCAGTTTTACATATAAATATTTAGTTTATTTACTATATTTGTTCAAATTTCAGTTGAACAGCTGACAATGACATTTAACACATATCGCTTCTGAAATCATTTAAATTTGCTAAACTTACAATGATTTACTACTTTTTATTACTAATTAATGCTTAATGTGTCTATTTTTTAGAAGTTTATACCAAATTTAATCTCTTATACGTTATTTTTAAGCCATATTTTAATTGTAAACATTTCTGCGAATTAGCAAAATAATCTAAATCAATTTATAAATTAAATGAACTTTTATTGATTTTAATTACATTTAATTTGTTATAAATATTTAATTTAAGTTTGTATACATAAATAAATTTCGCGTTTTTATTCAAATTCAAATGCGAGCGTCAATGTTGCCACCACGAGATAAATTTGAGTAAAACCCTCGCCATATTAGTTCCTGGTTTACTTTCGTTTATAAGTTGGCAACTATGGTTTCTTAACGTAATTGTATCGAATAGGGTGGATTTATTTATTTATGTTAAATTCTAAAAGCTCAATTTGTTCTTGTTTGAATATCAGTGTATTATTGAACAAATCAGTCTACAAATCGATTTGATGATCATGTTTTTTTTTAATATATGTAACAAATGAATTTAGTTGATTTTTTTAACCCTTTGTTATGTGCGATTATCGAAATAAAATTACCCTTAAGCTTGAGGTCTTATGTATTAAGCAATATTGGATGAATCAGCAACTGTACTTTGTAAATAGACTTATTTAATCTTATCGTCGATTGATTGCTTTGTGCATTCTTATTGACAATGGAAATTTTAAGATATATTATCAGTATAAAATAATGAATGTCGATAAAAAAAATTAGGAGAAATATGTGTTATAAGTGTAGTTGACCCTGCTTCAAGTATATTCGCTATTTTGAATGTCAACGGGAAAAGTGAATGTATTACTTTCACATATTTTAAGTTCAGTGCGACGCAAATAGTGTACGTGTACAGTGCAATGGATCAAACACTGCAAGCAAAATTAGCTCAGCACGGGCAATCACATCTAGTGCAATTCTGGGATGATTTATCGCAAGATGAACGAGACAATTTGGTTAAAAATATCAACACAATCAATCTGGAGGAAGTCGTTGCGTACTTTACCAAAGCGAACGCAACCCTAAATGACGACGTCGAGAAACTGGATGATCGCATGCAACCGATGCCAGCCAATCTATGCGGTTCCCTAACCGAAACCGACGCATCCCTCATCAAACAATACAAACTAGAAGGATTGAAACGCATATCCGAAAACGAAGTCGGCGTTTTACTGATGGCTGGCGGTCAAGGAACTCGTCTAGGCGTCACCTACCCGAAAGGCATGTACAACGTTGGTTTACTATCAAACAAATCATTGTTTCAAATCCAAGCAGAACGCATCCAGCGATTGCAACAAATTGCCAAGGATATAACGAACAAAAACGGCGTAATCACTTGGTACATTATGACCAGCGCTCACACAATCACCCCAACGAAAGACTATTTAACAGAAAACAACAATTTCGGTCTCAAAAGCGAGAACATTGTGTTTTTCGAACAAGGTAAACTACCATGTTTCGATTTCGACGGTAAAATCCTACTAGCGGAAAAACACGAAGTGTCACGTGCGCCCGACGGCAACGGTGGCCTCTATCGTGCGTTACGCGAACAACAAATAATAATTGATATGGAAAAACGCGGCGTGAAATATCTACACGCGCATAGCGTCGATAATATATTAATCCAAGTCGCTGATCCGGTATTCATCGGTTATTGTATCGCGCAGAACGCGCAATGCGGTGCGAAAGTCGTGAAAAAAGTGTCACCAACTGAAGCAGTTGGTGTTGTCTGCAAAGTCGATGATTTATACCAAGTGGTTGAGTATAGTGAGATCACGCAGAAAACTGCAACGCTTTGTGATGCGGATGGGAATTTAGTGTTCTCGTCCGGCAACATTTGTAATCATTTTTTCACGACTAGGTTCTTGCGTGACGTTGCTTATAATCATGAGCAGGGACTCAAATTGCATGTGGCCCAAAAGAAAATCCCGTTTGTTAATGGTGCGGGCGAGAAGGTGAAGCCAATTGCGCCGAACGGGATTAAAATCGAGAAATTCGTGTTCGATGTGTTTCAATATGCGAATGTTTTCGTGACGTGGGAAGTACCGCGTGAAATTGAGTTTAGCGCGTTGAAAAACGCTGATGACGCCGGTAAAGATTGTCCGTCGACTGCACGCGCTGATTTGTACGCGTTGCACAAACAATACGTTCAGTTGGCGGGTGGTTTGGTCGAAGGCGATCAAATTGAAATTTCGCCACTTTTGTCCTACGCTGGCGAAGATCTAGATGCCGTTGTTGCCGGCAACACATATACATCACCCTATTTACTGAAATCCAAGGATGAATAAATACAAAATTAAAAAAAAAATGTATTGCATTCAATTGAGTTTTATGAACTTTAAAATATTGATATTATGACCATGTTTTTATGTTGACACCTATTATTTATGTTATAACACATTTTTACATTGTTTATTCAAATATATATTTAATATTTTAATCATTCATGTTTGAATACTATCACCTGTTCCTTTTCCTTTCTATTTTGAGATTTAAATTTTTATTAAATAGTTCAATTTGAAATTCTGATACTGCTGCCATCTGAAAGCAACTCTTAGAACTATTGCAAAAGGCGCTGTAATTTAAAAATAACTTAATATATAATCAATGAATAAATAATTAGTTTATATATTTAGTACAACCCTAAATGTATTAACGCAACCTATTCCTGGATTTCATCTTCTAAATATACCTTTAAAAACCGGTGAGAAATTGACGATAAAAAGCGAGGGATGAAATTTTATTTTAATAGAGCGGCACATTATCATTGGTGACGAAATATTTCTATAATAACAATACAATATTTCATGTGATTAATGAGGGGTTAAAAAATTTATTATTCAAGGATTACAGAAAAAAATAGTTCACAATTTATATTTATCTAAATTTGGATTGAATTTATTTTATTTCTAATGGTGTAGGATTACCTGAATAAAAATCGATAAAAAAATGGGTGAACTTAATAATTATTTTTAATTATCCTTCAATTGCCAAATAACTTTATTTAATTAATAATTTAAATGGAAGCTAAGGGTATATCGATGCCTAAGGAGTTGTTAGTTGCAGCGCTCACTAATACTATTATTTTTCTAAGATGATTACATGTATTTAAAATGAAAATTAAAATTTAATAATTGATTAGTGAGGACTGCTTAAGCCCCACCACCACGTCAAGGTAACTCCACGGTGGGGCCGCCTAAGTTTCCCAACGAGAGGGACCCTACCTATCAAAGTGACCAGCTAAACCCTAGTTGAATATAGCCATTCAGTTATTTTACAATAATAATTTATGACCTAACCTTTACAAGTTGGATTATAATGTAATAATTATTAATCAAATTAATACTCAGTGTTGAAAAAAAAACCCTAGTTGGATATGGCCATTCTGTCATATATTAAATAATTATTATCAAAATATTAATTCGAGTGCTGAAAAAAAAAACCCTGGTTGAATATTAGCCATTCCGTTATTTTACAATAATAATTTATGAAAATAATACTCCGGGTGCTGAAAAATAAAAACCCTAGTTGGATCTGACCAACTGATAACAAAACTAATATCGATTATTTGTTTAAAAACAAACTGAGTCCCTGTGCGACAGAACAGATCCCATTAATAATTATAATACATTTAACAAAATCAATAATAATCTATGAAATTAAAACCTAACATAAATAATTAAATTCTGTGCCAATTTATAGTTCGGTATGCCCACAAATCTGAAAGAAAAACCTAACTGAATTGAACGATTCTTTATGTCGCAGATTCATTCGTACTCTTCCCAAACGATTTGGGGTTTATTATGTTTAATTGTTTGTTTAAGCAAATCTATTTCACACTGGAGATGGCCATCTCTCTTTCACACTCCCCCGGGGGCGCACACATACCGGCATACAGAACTATATATTAGCGAAGATTTAACTCTAAAATGCTATTAAACACCCACCCACCCATAAAATATTATAATAACTATAGTGTCGCACTTTACAAATAATTTACAAGCTTACAACTATTTTGATTCGACAATCATTTGATTTTAAGTTTAAGTTCGAATTTAATCTAAATTAATAATCAAGTATCTGCTAACATTTTCATTGAAGAAGGATGATATATTACAGTTGTCTTCGTTTATTGTTATGTTATCCATGGGTATATCAATGTAGCATTATCGGTAATTCAGTTCTGGAACATCTATTATGAGGTTTCCGATAAAGTTTTCTTATCTATGCATCTTTTACCTAAAACAGAAATCAGAATTACCGCCCCTAGGTTTTCCACTGAAAGAAAACATCTAATTAATCCTTTCGTCCTTCGGCGTTGGCAGCGCTAGAAACAGATTGTCCAGATTACTGTCCTTCCGCGAAATGCGTGTTCAATTATGGAGATCCTCTATAGCAAAACCCTCCGCACCTAGCCACTTCACAACGACGCTTATGCTTACTGGGCGTGCATAGGGTCTTCCATCAAAACGCAACATCATAGACGACAAACCGACGCCCTGCATCAAAAGAATGAAAGCTCGGACGGATTACCGATAAATGAAGCTAATCTGCTGGCTCTTGTTTTGGCAGAATAGTCTATGTAGCATTTCGGCAAAATTGCAATTGCAAAATAAACTAGGGGAAGCATTTTGAAATATTGGATCCTGCACCATAAATTTGCAAACATTTGCGCGATTGAAGAATACTCCAAACAAACTGTTTCATGGAATCTGGAACATAAAATATTAGTGCAACATATATAATTACCGTCAAAGACGCTTTGTCGCAATAAATCACATAAACCACAACCTGCAAGGTTTAGGTGGATACTTATCGAGAAGAACCATACGTCTTCCGTGCATTCCTATTGTTAGGTATGTACCTAAAACAGAAAGAAGAATGACCGCGCATACGTTTCCCAACGAGAGAAAAGATACATTCAAAATCGATACAATCTCTGAAACAAATAGAAACGCACTTAAGTTTTCCAACGGAAGGAACCCTGCCTATTAAGTGGCCAGCTTTTACCTAAAACAGAAAGCAGAATTACCGCGCCTATGTTTTCCACTGAAAGAAAACATGTAATTAAAATAAAATACAATTAAATCCCTGAAAGAAAACATACAAGCAAAAAATAAAAATACAATTAAATCTCTGAAAGAAACGCGCCTAAGTTTTCCAACGGAAGGAACCCTACCTATTCAAAGTGACCAGCTAATGCTGAAAAGAAACATATAAATAAAATACAATTAAATCCCTGAAAGAAATAGAAACGCGCCTAAGTTTTCCAACGGAAGGAACCCTGCCTATTAAGTGGCCAGCTAAGTGTTTAGCCCCGTTTGGACTAAACACTGATTCGTTCTACCTTATTATTGCCTCTATTTCGTGTTCTAGTTGTTTTCTTCCTGGAAAGAGAAAACGTGTTAAACCCCAAAAGAGGGGGTGGTCCTTTTGACCCATGCATCGCGATAACTTTAAAAGGGTGGCCGCCCAGTGATCAGTACTGGAGCGAACCGAACGAAGACTTTAAATGACCTGAAAATGTGTGGAAGTACAGTTAGTAAATGCGAGCAGCACCCATTTTGGGTGGGCTCTACGTGATTCTACGGCCAACGTAGGCCCAATTAGCCAACCGTTGCGATACCGTTCTGACAGACAAGCAGCTTCTCCAAGCAAGGCCATGATTTATCTGATCTAACATGACCAAGACATTGAACAGAGACTTGAACTGCCAGCACCATCTCCCCCATACCGCCAGGTATTACCAGAACAACTTTGGCGTAAAAGACGAAGCAACAACACCGCGGTGAGCTTCGAACAACCGACGTAACGAGTTTGATGACTATCGTAAAGCGTTAGTTGGCTAATTATATTCAAGATTTATTCAATTTATTCATTATTTAATCGCGCTCCCACACAACCGACTAAATCCCATATCAAAAAAACGTAATTAAAAATAAGTAACGGTATAGCACGCGGGCTCGCGATTTTAAATGTGTGTATGTATGTGTGTATGTACGTAAGTGTATCTGTTTATTCATCCTTCAGGAGGGAGGGAGATGTTCTCTAGCAGATCTTGTAGTTGAAGTCCAGCTCCAGCGGCGTAACAGGAACACATCGAAGTCTCCTTCGTTTATGCAACGGTCAAAGAGCAACATACATCGATGTTCTTTTGCTGGTTGCATAAACAAAGTCTTCGGGTATCCAACGGCGGTAGGTAGAGCGCCCATCATGCTGGTCTTCTTGCCGTCTTCTTTTTGTGTTATTTTATACGCGATTTTTACTTTATTAACGAGTATGTGTGTGTGTGTGTGTATGTGTACATATATTGGGCTTGTTCAAAATATGGACATATGTTTGAAATCCCAGAGCGCGCATTCCAAACATGTGTGTGTGTATGAAGCTAAGAAAATTAATCCTCCAGCAGTAAGCAGAGGCATAAGCAAAAGCAAAAACATATCAAGGAGATTTTGAACAAGTTATAAGAATGTATGGCCGGAAATAATCTCATGCCGCATTACCGCTAACAAATAATTAGCGGTAAGTAAGTTACGAGATGAATTTCGACCAT
The DNA here is from genome assembly GCA_944738965.1 of Nebria brevicollis. NCBI lineage: Eukaryota > Metazoa > Arthropoda > Insecta > Coleoptera > Carabidae > Nebria > Nebria brevicollis. The sequence goes on along the minus strand of OX122909.1, from coordinate 524,701 downwards.
AAAAAACACATATTTTATTCTTGAGGCAATCTAATTTAAATTTTTCATAAAGTGCAAACAAACAAACAATTTGGGGTCAATGTGTATGAATTTTTTGGGGTATGTATTCATTTTCCAAAATAACTGTTTTTATAATTGACTAACAAATTTACTTGTGCAAGTAAATATAAGTGATGAATGAAAAGCAATAGTTATTTTTCGCTCTGTATGTTTTTTACCTCTGCTAAACTGATTTCAGCATCGCGCAAATGCGTAAAAACAGTTTATAAGCACAGCTAAGAAAACAGTTGCTGCTCAAGCAAGGCTTTAGGCGGATTATTGAAAGGAAATTATATGATTTTAATATATTTTTTTATTATAATAGATATGATTTATGCAAAGCCTTAGCCACCTTAACATGCGCAGCTATGTTCGCCGAACTGCCCTTCCCCTTAGGACAGAAAAGATCATTATTTCTCTCCCAGGGCATGTCACTGATATTCGAACAAATTTCTGAACTTTATCATCAACAACAACAGCAAACAAGAACACCTAACGCCATGTTAATGCACAGTCATAGATATCGCCTTTAAGACATTGTTCGCTGCATTACCGAGTCTCCGGAATTATTTTCGTATTTGTTGCATTTCCAGAATCAAATCCTTTTTTTATATCGATATGATTTGGACGTGCAAGAAAATGAGAATAAAACTTTCAAAACAGTAAATAGGCGATCAACGATCTTAAAACCAAGATCACAAATTATACATTCTCGCCGAACAGAGGACATACAAAGATGATACATTAAATTAAAAATGACTCACTGCGAATACAATCAATTGGTACAGCTATAGAACAGGAACACCGGAACTCAGCATCTCAGGAACTCAGCATCCCAGCAACTCAGCATCCCAGCAACTCAGCATCCCAGCATCTCAGCATCCCAGCAACTCAGCATCTCAGGAACTTGAACAGCAATGCAGGAATAAAGCAGCAACTCAGGAGATCAACAACTGTTGAAGATGATTGATGAACGAGATTGGCATCATTGAATAGTTTTCTTTCAATGCTGGAAACACAACAAACCCAAGTTAGATTTTACATGCTTTGAAAACACTTTAAAGAAATAACCCGCCAGGTATGTGTTCAGCGAGAGGACATACATATAAATTTGTACATACAAGAATTAATGTTAATAAATTAAAAAAATTCTTACTTTGTCCAACTTCTGGAAACTGCGTCCCTAATAGTCGACTCCCCTTTGATTCTGTATATTGTTCTCAGTTATAAATCATTATTTCAGCTTGAAAATAATGTTTAAACAAGTTGTAAGTTGTATGACTTGCAAAGTGCTGGGTGGGGAAAGACGCCACGGCCTGCTTGAAAATGTAGTATGTCAAACACCTTTGATTTCAAGATTTTCGCTTTAAAATCGCGCACCGAGATTAAATTTTACTCTCAACTGTTCAATTAATTGATTATTGATCGATATTGAACAGTTTTTTTTGTAATTGATCGAGTAAAATCGATGAAAAACACGCAGCGAAATATACGCGTCCGTTCTCTTCAACGGCCAGGGACTGAGTAACGTGACACGAATGCAGCCCTCTGATTCGCCGAGCAGTAATAAATCTCATATGTAACCAGAATTTATATCCCTAAACAAAAAAAAATTACTAAAATCGATATTTTTCATTAAATAATTGTGCAAAACTAAATTAACCGTTAGATTGCCCATATTTTAAAATGCATTAGAAACATAATAGATAATTTCCATAAAACTTATTAAGCCCACAAAAAATTATTGAATTTGGACGTTTGACAGTTACATATATATTAACTTTTTTCGACTTTTGCGATACAGATTTCACCCAAAATATGATTTTAACTAAATTGAGGGTTGTTTAGAACCCCTAAAAAGCCTTTTCCCCCAGGACCTTCCCTTAATTTAGTCAGGATTCTAATCACAAAGTTATCCCCATAAGACTCTATAGTAAAATTTTAGATTCGAGATATTTTATCTATTTTACCCCTAAACCTAATATGCACCCCCTGAAAATGATCTAACTATCGATTTTAATCGCTATACATCGATTCCGAAACACAAAACCATTGATAAATTGTTCTAGTCCAAAATACCTTCATCCGATTTTAATCGAATTGACATCTGCTCTATATACCAGCTTTTATACTATTAGTCATACAAAAAATCGATCAAAAATCAATACAAACATGTCTAGCAATGCTCTGTATCAAATCGATTCACTAATAAACAATTTAGGCCTGTTTAAACAATTGAAGGATCATATGTTTTAGGTTATATGAATTTATTTCACAAAAAATGACAGTTTAGTTCTAACCGAAATCTGAACCAGACTTTTGGTTCATTTTTTAAGGCTACGTTTACAAATTTAAATCAAATCGCTTCATAATTTAGGAGGAAATTATTGTTTTAAGAAAGGGTTATCTAGTTCCAAATACGTAAAATTTAGATTTATTAGCAAATTTATCTACTTTCTATTAATCACGGAGCCCTAGGAGTTTGCCTTGAAGTTTACTTTTAACGAACTTCACACTCTAGAGCTTTGGCTAAAAATTCTACCTAACATGGTCAGCCCTGACTCAATTAAACATAGCCTATTTCTACGAATTTATTATCAAATAACCACCAAATTCTTTGAATATTTAAACTTAACACTATTAAGCCCCTGTTTATACTATAGGAGTGAATAAAACCATAGAAGAAAACCAGTTAGATTTACCATTGTCCGGAAGAGAACTTCCGATGCAATTCGATCTTTTAAAAATGATTTTATGGATCAGGTACTTCAAAGTTAAAACATATCTGTACAATTTGTAATGTTTGTGTATTATTCCGATAAATTACTATCCGTATCTGCCAGTAGAAGCATTTGTTAACTCCTGGAGATTATAATTCAAACGTATTGGGATTTCCAGGAGTAATATGGGATACATCATAACAAATGGGATACTCTTTTAGATGTTATATTATCTGCTCAATTTTGGTACGTAAACATCTCATATATTATTAATCCCTTAATCTACAACGACGGGCGGCATAGCCCGTAGTACGATGATCGGGCCAAATGTGAGTATTATGGACATAGCCCTTTAGTCATGATAGAAATATCTGGAAAGAAAAAATGTTTGTTTAGATTTCATTTATCTACAACTTTTTAAAGTAATAAACTACCAGAAGATGAAGGGTGGATCGGGAGACAGTCGTACCCGGAAGGCGACGTTGAATTCTTATCGAGAAGAGGCATTTATTAACTGCTGAAGTTCATAATCCATATTGGCTCTGCGTAGTGATAATCGGAAGCACCAAGTCTCTGGAAGGTAAAACACATCTTATGAGTCTGAGTTATAAATATTTATATGAAATTAAATTACTTGGTGTTTGTGGAAAGAGTACGGCGGGAGCACTGTAAACCCCTTCCCGCAAGGTACGGATGGATTCTTATCGAAAAGAACCATGTCCTCCGTGATTTCCTTGTTGATCCATCGATCTACCAATGTTCGGCAATCAGCTCGGAATACTTCATAACGATCTACGTGCTGTACTTCAGAATAGGATGTACGAATGTGTTGCGTTTGCGAATGATAAGAACAAATCTTCATATCTTCTTCCACGATGGGCTACGGTGGAATAATTGTGGCCTCTATCCGCTGGGTGGACGTGGCCGTCAACAGATCGAAGGCACCAGGTCTTTAGGAGAGCTCGTCCATGAGTATATCAATGTAGCATTATCGGCAATTCAATTCTGGTACATCTATTATGAGGTTTCCAATAATGTTTTCTTATCTATGCATCTTTTACCTAAAACAGAAAGCAGAATTACCGCTCCTAGGTTTTCCACTGAAAGAAAACATCTAATTAATCCGTTTCCTCCTTCGGCGTTGGCAGCGCTAGAAACAGATTATCCAGATTACTGTCCTTCCGCGAAATGCGTGTTCAATTATGGAGATCCTCTATAGCAAAACCCTCCGCACCTAGCCACTTCACAACGACGCTTATGCTTACTGGGCGTGCATAGGGTCTTCCATCAAAACGCAACATCATAGACGACAAACCGACGCCCTGCATCAAAAGAAAGAAAGCTCGGACGGATTACCGATAAATGAAGCTAATCTGCTGGCTCTTGTTTTGGCAGAATAGTCTATGTAGCATTTCGGCAAAATTGCAATTGCAAAATAAACTAGGGGAAGCATTTTGAAATTTTGGATCCTGCACCATAAATTAGCAAACATTTGCGCGATTGAAGAATACTCTAAACAAACTGTTTCATGGAATCTGCAACATAAAATATTAGTGCAACATATATAATTACCGTCAAAGACGCTTTGTCGCAATGAATCACATAAACCACAACCTGCAAGGTTTAGGTGGATACTTATCGAGAAGAACCATACGTCTTCCGTGTATTGTTATTGTTAGGTATGTACCTAAAACAGAAAGATGAATGACCGCGCATACGTTTCCCAACGAGAGGGAAGATACATTCAAAATCGATACAATCTCTGAAACAAATAGAAACGCACTTAAGTTTTCCAACGGAAGGAACCCTGCCTATTAAGTGGACAGCTTTTACCTAAAACATAAAAGCAGAATTACCGCGCCTAGGTTTTCCACTGAAAGAAAACATGTAATTAAAATAAAATACAATTAAATCCCTGAAAGAAAACATACAAGCAAAAAATACAATTAAATCCCTGAAAGAAACGCGCCTAAGTTTTCCAACGGAAGGAACCCTACCTATTCAAAGTGACCAGCTAACTGAAAAAAAAAACATACAAATAAAATACAATTAAATCCCTGAAAAAAATAGAAACGCGCCTAAGTTTTCCAACGGAAGGAACCCTGCCTATTAAGTGGCCAGCTAAGTGTTTAGCCCCGTTTGGACTAAACACTGATTCGTTCTACCTTATTATTGCCTCTGTTTCGTGTTCTAGTTGTTTTCTTCCTGGAAAGAGAAAACGTGTTAAACCCCAAAAGAGGGGGTGGTCCTTTTGACCCATGCATCGCGATAACTTTAAAAGGGTGGCCGCCCAGTGATCAGTACTGGAGCGAACCGAACGAAGACTTTAAATGACCTGAAAATGTGTGGAAGTACAGTTAGTAAATGCGAGCAGCACCCATTTTGGGTGGGCTCTACGAGATTCTACGGCCAACGTAGGCCCAATTAGCCAACCGTTGCGATACCGTTCTGACAGACAAGCAGCTTCTCCAAGCAAGGCCATGATTTATCTGATCTAACATGACCAAGACATTGAACAGAGACTTGAACTACCAGCACCATCTCCCCCATACCGCCAGGTATTACCAGAACAACTTTGGCGTAAAAGACGAAGCAACAACACCGCGGTGAGCTTCGAACAACCGACGTAACGAGTTTGATGACTATCGTAAAGCGTTAGTTGGCTAATTATATTCAAGATTTATTCAATTTATATATATTTAATCGCGCTCCCACACAACCGACTAAATCCCATATCAAAAAACGTAATTAAAAATAAGTAACGGTATAGCTCGCGGGCTCGCGATTTTAAATGTGTGTATGTATGTGTGTATGTATGTAAGTGTATCTGTTTATTCATCCTTCAGGAGGGAGGAAGATGTTCTCTAGCAGATCTTGTAGTTGAAGTCCAGCTCCAGCGGCGTAACAGGAACACATCGAAGTCTCCTTCGTTTATGCAACGGTCAAAGAGCAACATACATCGATGTTCTTTTGCTGGTTGCATAAACAAAGTCTTCGGGTATCCAACGGCGGTAGGTAGAGCGCCCATCATGGTGGTCTTCTTGCCGTCTTCTTTTTGTGTTATTTTATACGCGATTTTTACTTTATTAACGAGTATGTGTGTGTGTGTGTGTGTATGTGTGTACATATATTGGGCTTGTTCAAAATATGGACATATGTTTGCAATCCCAGAGCGCGCATTCCAAACATGTGTGTGTGTATGAAGCTAAGAAAATTAATCCTCCAGCAGTAAGCAGAGGCATAAGCAAAAGCAAAAACATATCAAGGAGATTTTGAACAAGTTATAAGAATGTATGGCCGGAAATAATCTCATGCCGCATTACCGCTAACAAATAATTAGCGGTAAGTAAGTTACGAGATGAATTTCGTCCATAAAAAACACATATTTTATTCTTGAGGCAATCTAATTTAAATTTTTCATAAAGTGCAAACAAACAAACAATTTGGGGTCAATGTGTATGAATTTTTTGGGGTATGTATTCATTTTCCAAAATAACTGTTTTTATAATTGACTAACAAATTTACTTGTGCAAGTAAATATAAGTGATGAAAGAAAAGCTACAGTTATTTTTCGCTCTGTATGTTTTTTACCTCTGCTAAATTGATTTCAGCATCGCGCAAATGCGTAAAAACAGTTTATAAGCACAGCTAAGAAAACAGTCACTGCTCAAGCAAGGCTTTAGGCGGATTATTGAAAGGAAATTATATGATTTTAATATATTTTTTTATTATAATAGATATGATTTATGCAAAGCCTTAGCCACCTTAACATGCGCAGCTATGTTCGCCGAACTGCCCTTCCCCTTAGGACAGAAAAGATCATTATTTCTCTCCCAGGGCATGTCACTGATATTCGAACAAATTTCTGAACTTTATCATCAACAACAACAGCAAACAAGAACACCTAACGCCATGTTAATGCACAGTCATAGATATCGCCTTTAAGACATTGTTCGCTGCATTACCGAGTCTCCGGGATTATTTTCGTATTTGTTGCATTTCCAGAATCAAATCCTTTTTTTATATCGATATGATTTGGACGTGCAAGAAAATGAGAATAAAACTTGCAAAACAGTAAATAGGCGATCAACAATCTTAAAACCAAGATCACAAATTATACATTCTCGCCGAACAGAGGACATACAAAGATGATACATTAAATTAAAAATGACTCACTGCGAATACAATCAATTGGTACAGCTATAGAACAGGAACACCGGAACTCAGCATCTCAGGAACTCAGCATCCCAGCAACTCAGCATCCCAGCAACTCAGCATCCCAGCAACTCAGCATCCCAGCAACTCAGCATCCCAGGAACTTGAACAGCAATGCAGGAATAAAGCAGCAACTCAGGAGATCAACAACTGTTGAAGATGATTAATGAACGAGATTGGCATCATTGAATAGTTTTCTTTCAATGCTGGAAACACAACAAACCCAAGTTAGATTTTACATGCTTTGAAATCACACTTTAAAGAAATAACCCGCCAGGTGTGTTCAGCGAGAGGACATACATATAAATTTGTACATACAAGAATTAATGTTAATAAATTAAAAATATTCTTACTTTGTCCAACTTCTGGAAACTGCGTCCCTAATGGTCGACTCCCCTTTGATTCTGTATATTGTTCTCAGTTATAAATCATTATTTCAGCTTGAAAATAATGTTTAAACAAGTTGTAAGTTGTATGACTTGCAAAGTGCTGGGTGGGGAAAGACGCCACGGCCTGCTTGAAAATGTAGTATGTCAAACACCTTTGATTTCAAGATTTTCGCATTAAAATCGCGCACCGAGATTAAATTTTACTCTCAACTGTTCAATTAATTGATTATTGATCGATATTGAACAGTTTTTTTCGTAATTGATCGAGTAAAATCGATGAAAAACACGCAGCGAAATATACGCGTCCGTTCTCTTCAACGGCCAGGGACTGAGTAACGTGACACGAATGCAGCCCTCTGATTCGCCGAGCAGTAATAAATCTCATATGTAACCAGAATTTATATCCCTAAACAAAAAAAAATTACTAAAATCGATATTTTTCATTAAATAATTGTGCAAAACTAAATTAACCGTTAGATTGCCCATATTTTAAAATGCATTAGAAAAATAATAGATAATTTCCATAAAACTTATTAAGCAAAAAATTATTGAATTTGGACGTTTGACAGTTACATATATATTAACTTTTTTCGACTTTTGCGATACAGATTTCACCCAAAATATGATTTTAACTAAATTGAGGGTTGTTTAGAACCCCTAAAAAGCCTTTTCCCCCAGGACCTTCCCTTAATTTAGTCAGGATTCTAATCACAAAGTTATCCCCATAAGACTCTATAGTAAAATTTTAGATTCGAGATATTTCATCTATTTTACCCCTAAACCTAATATGCACCCCCTGAAAATGATCTAACTATCGATTTTAATCGCTATACATCGATTCCGAAACACAAAACCATTGATAAATTGTTCTAGTCCAAAATACCTTCATCCGATTTTAATCGAATTGACATCTGTTCTATATACCAGCTTTTATACTATTAGTCATACAACAAATCGATCAAAAATCAATACAAACATGTCTAGCGATGCTCTGTATCAAATCGATTCACTAATAAACAATTTAGGCCTGTTTAAACAATTGAAGGATCATATGTTTTAGGTTATATGAATTTATTTCGCAAAAAATGACAGTTTAGTTCTAACCGAAATCTGAACCAGACTTTTGGTTCATTTTTTAAGGCTACGTTTACAAATTTAAATCAAATCGCTTCATAATTTAGGAGGAAATTATTGTTTTAAGAAAGGGTTATCTAGTTCCAAATACGTTAAATTTAGATTTATTAGCAAATTTATCTACTTTCTATTAATCACGGAGCCCTAGGAGTTTGCCTTGAAGTTTACTTTTAACGAACTTCACACTCTAGAGCTTTGGCTAAAAATTCTACCTAACATGGTCAGCCCTGACTCAATTAAACATAGCCTATTTCTACGAATTTATTATCAAATAACCACCAAATTCTTTGAATATTTAAACTTAACACTATTAAGCCCCTGTTTATACTATAGAAGTAAATAAAACCATAGAAGAAAACCAGTTAGATTTACCATTGTCCGGAAGAGAGCTTCCGATCCAATTCGATCTTTTAAAAATGATTTTATGGATCAGATACTTCAAAGTTAAAACATATCTGTACAATTTGTAATGTTTGTGTATTATTCCGATAAATTACTATCCGTATCTGCCGGTAGAAGTATTTGTTAACTCCTGGAGTTTATAATTCAAACGTATTGGGATTTCCAGGAGTAATATGGGATACATCATAACAAATGGGATACTCTTTTAGATGTTATATTATCTGCTCAACTTTGGTACGTAAACATCTCATATATTATTAATCCCTTAATCTACAACGACGGGCGGCATAGCCCGTAGTACGATGATCGGGCCAAATGTGAGTATTATGGACATAGCCCTTTAGTCATGATAGAAATATCTGGAAAGAAAAAATGTTTGTTTAGATTTCATTTATCTACAACTTTTTAATGTAATAAACTACCAGAAGATGAAGGGTGGATCGGGAGACAGTCGTACCCGGAAGGCGACGTTGAATTCTTATCGAGAAGAGGCATTTATTAACTGCTGAAGTTCATAATCCATATTGGCTCTGCGTAGTGATAATCGGAAGCACCAAGTCTCTGGAAGGTAAAACACATCTTATAAGTCTGAGTTATAAATATTTATATGAAATTAAATTACTTGGTGTTTGTGGAAAGAGTACGGCGGGAGCACTGTAAACCCCTTCCCGCAAGGTACGGATGGATTCTTATCGAAAAGAACCATGTCCTCCGTGATTTCCTCGTTGATCCATCGATGTACCAATGTTCTGCAATCAGCTTGGAATACTTCATAACGATCTACGTGCTGTACTTCAGAATAGGATGTACGAATGTGTTACGTTTGCAAATGATAAGAACAAATCTTCATATCTTCTTCCACGATGGGCTACTGTGGAATAATTGTGGCCTCTATCCGCTGGGTGGACGTGGCCGTCAACAGATCGAAGGCACCAAGTCTTTAGGAGAGCTCGTCCATGAGTATATCAATGTAGCATTATCGGCAATTCAATTCTGGTACATCTATTATGAGGTTTCCAATAAAGTTTTCTTATCTATGCATCTTTTACCTAAAACAGAAAGCAGAATTACCGCTCCTAGGTTTTCCACTGAAAGAAAACATCTAATTAATCCGTTTCCTCCTTCGGCGTTGGCAGCGCAAACAGAATGTCCAGATTACTGTCCTTCCGCGAAATGAATGTTCAATTATGGAGATCCTCTATAGCAAAACCCTCCGCACCTAGCCACTTCACAACGACGCTTATGCTTACTGGGCGTGCATAGGGTCTTCCATCAAAACGCAACATCATAGACGACAAACCGACGCCCTGCATCAAAAGAAAGAAAGCTCGGACGGATTACCGATAAATGAAGCTAATCTGCTGGCTCTTGTTTTGGCAGAATAGTCTATGTAGCATTTCGGCAAAATTGCAATTGCAAAATAAACTAGGGGAAGCATTTTGAAATATTGGATCCTGCACCATAAATTTGCAAACATTTGCGCGATTGAAGAATACTCCAAACAAACTGTTTCATGGAATCTGGAACATAAAATATTAGTGCAACATATATAATTACCGTCAAAGACGCTTTGTCGCAATAAATCACATAAACCACAACCTGCAAGGTACAGGTGGATGCTTATCGAGAAGAACCATACGTCTTCCGTGTATTCCTATAGTTAGTTATGTACCTAAAACAGAAAGAAGAATGACCGCGCATACGTTTCCCAACGAGAGGGAAGATACATTCAAAATCGATACAATCCCTGAAACAAATAGAAACGCACTTAAGTTTTCCAACGGAAGGAACCCTGCCTATTAAGTGGACAGCTTTTACCTAAAACATAAAAGCAGAATTACCGCGCCTAGGTTTTCCACTGAAAGAAAACATGTAATTAAAATAAAATACAATTAAATCCCTGAAAGAAAACATACAAGCAAAAAATAAAAATACAATTAAACCCCTGAAAGAAACGCGCCTAAGTTTTCCAACGGAAGGAACCCTACCTATTCAAAGTGACCAGCTAATGCTGAAAAGAAACATATAAATAAAATACAATTAAATCCCTGAAAGAAATAGAAACGCGCCTAAGTTTTCCAACGGAAGGAACCCTGCCTATTAAGTGGCCAGCTAAGTGTTTAGCCCCGTTTGGACTAAACACTGATTCGTTCTACCTTATTATTGCCTCTGTTTCGTGTTCTAGTTGTTTTCTTCCTGGAAAGAGAAAACGTGTTAAACCCCAAAAGAGGGGGTGGTCCTTTTGACCCATGCATCGCGATAACTTTAAAAGGGTGGCCGCCCAGTGATCAGTACTGGAGCGAACCGAACGAAGACTTTAAATGACCTGAAAATGTGTGGAAGTACAGTTAGTAAATGCGAGCAGCACCCATTTTGGGTGGGCTCTACGTGATTCTACGGCCAACGTAGGCCCAATTAGCCAACCGTTGCGATACCGTTCTGACAGACAAGCAGCTTCTCCAAGCAAGGCCATGATTTATCTGATCTAACATGACCAAGACATTGAACAGAGACTTGAACTGCCAGCACCATCTCCCCCATACCGCCAGGTATTACCAGAACAACTTTGGCGTAAAAGACGAAGCAACAACACCGCGGTGAGCTTCGAACAACCGACGTAACGAGTTTGATGACTATCGTAAAGCGTTAGTTGGCTAATTATATTCAAGAGTTATTCAATTTATTCATTATTTAATCGCGCTCCCACACAACCGACTAAATCCCATATCAAAAAAACGTAATTAAAAATAAGTAACGGTATAGCACGCGGGCTCGCGATTTTAAATGTGTGTATGTATGTGTGTATGTACGTAAGTGTATCTGTTTATTCATCCTTCAGGAGGGAGGGAGATGTTCTCTAGCAGATCTTGTAGTTGAAGTCCAGCTCCAGCGGCGTAACAGGAACACATCGAAGTCTCCTTCGTTTATGCAACGGTCAAAGAGCAACATACATCGATGTTCTTTTGCTGGTTGCATAAACTAAGTCTTCGGGTATCCAACGGCGGTAGGTAGAGCGCCCATCATGGTGGTCTTCTTGCCGTCTTCTTTTTGTGTTATTTTATACGCGATTTTTACTTTATTAACGAGTATGTGTGTGTGTGTGTGTGTGTGTGTACATATATTGGGCTTGTTCAAAATATGGACATATGTTTGAAATCCCAGAGCGCGCATTCCAAACATGTGTGTGTGTATGAAGCTAAGAAAATTAATCCTCCAGCAGTAAGCAGAGGCACCAACAAAATCAAAAACATATCAAGGAGATTTTGAACAAGTTATAAGAATGTATGGCCGGAAATAATCTCATGCCGCATTACCGCTAACAAATAATTAGCGGTAAGTAAGTTACGAGATGAATTTCGTCCATAAAAAACACATATTTTATTCTTGAGGCAATCTAATTTAAATTTTTCATAAAGTGCAAACAAACAAACAATTTGGGGTCAATGTGTATGAATTTTTTGGGGTATGTATTCATTTTCCAAAATAACTGTTTTTATAATTGACTAACAAATTTACTTGTGCAAGTAAATATAAGTGATGAATGAAAAGCAATAGTTATTTTTCGCTCTGTATGTTTTTTACCTCTGCTAAACTGATTTCAGCATCGCGCAAATGCATAAAAACAGTTTATAAGCACAGCTAAGAAAACAGTTGCTGCTCAAGCAAGGCTTTAGGCGGATTATTGAAAGGAAATTATATGATATTTATAATTTTTTTTATTATAATTGATATGATTTATGCAAAGCCTTAGCCACCTTAACATGCGCAGCTATGTTCGCCGAACTGCCCTTCCCCTTAGGACAGAAAAGATCATTATTTCTCTCCCAGGGCATGTCACTGATATTCGAACAAATTTCTGAACTTTATCATCAACAACAACAGCAAACAAGAACACCTAACGCCATGTTAATGCACAGTCATAGATATCGCCTTTAAGACATTGTTCGCTGCATTACCGAGTCTCCGGAATTATTTTCGTATTTGTTGCATTTCCAGAATCAAATCCTTTTTTTATATCGATATGATTTGGACGTGCAAGAAAATGAGAATAAAACCTTCAAAACAGTAAATAGGCGATCAACAATCTTAAAACCAAGATCACAAATTATACATTCTCGCCGAACAGAGGACATACAAAGATGATACATTAAATTAAAAATGACTCACTGCGAATACAATCAATTGGTACAGCTATAGAACAGGAACACCGGAACTCAGCATCTCAGGAACTCAGCATACCAGCAACTCAGCATACCAGCAACTCAGCATCCCAGCAACTCAGCATCCCAGCAACTCAGCATCCCAGCAACTCAGCATCCCAGGAACTTGAACAGCAATGCAGGAATAAAGCAGCAACTCAGGAGATCAACAACTGTTGAAGATGATTGATGAACGAGATTGGCATCATTGAATAGTTTTCTTTCAATGCTGGAAACACAACAAACCCAAGTTAGATTTTACATGCTTTGAAATCACACTTTAAAGAAATAACCCGCCAGGTATGTGTTCAGCGAGAGGACATACATATAAATTTGTACATACAAGAATTAATGTTAATAAATGAAAAAAATTCTTACTTTGTCCAACTTCTGGAAACTGCGTCCCTAATGGTCGACTCCCCTTTGATTCTGTATATTGTTCTCAGTTATAAATCATTATTTCAGCTTGAAAATAATGTTTAAACAAGTTGTAAGTTGTATGACTTGCAAAGTGCTGGGTGGGGAAAGACGCCACGGCCTGCTTGAAAATGTAGTATGTCAAACACCTTTGATTTCAAGATTTTCGCATTAAAATCGCGCACCGAGTTTAAATTTTACTCTCAACTGTTCAATTAATTGATTATTGATCGATATTGAACAGTTTTTTTCGTAATTGATCGAGTAAAATTGGTGAAAAACACGCAGCGAAATAAACGCGTCTTTTCTCTTCAACGGCCAGGGACTGAGTAACGTGACACGAATGCAGCTCTCCGATTCGCCGAGCAGTAATAAATCTCATATGTTACTAGAATTTATATCCCTAAACAAAAAAAAATTACTAAAATCGATATTTTTTATTAAATAATTGTGCAAAACTAAATTAAGCGTTAGATTGCCCATATTTTAAAATGCATTAGAAAAATAATAGATAAATTCCATAACATTTACTAAGCCCACAAAAAATTATTGAATTTGGACGTTTGACAGTTACATATATATTAACTTTTTTCGACTTTTGCGATACAGATTTCACCCAATATATGATTTTAACTAAATTGAGGGTTGTTTAGAACCCCTAAAAAACCTTTTCCCCCAGGACCTTCCCTTAATTTAGTCAGGATTCCAATCACAAAGTTATACCCATAAGACTCTATAGTAAAATTTTAGATTCGAGATATTTTATCTATTTTACCCCTAAACCTAATATGCACCCCTTGAAAATGATCTAATTATCGATTTTAATCGCTATACATCGATTCCGAAACACAAAACCATTGATAAATTGTTCTAGTCCAAAATACCTTCACCGATTTTGACATCTGCTGTATATACCAGCTTTTATACTATTAGTCATACCACAAATCGATCAAAAATCAATACAAACATGTCTAGCGATGCTCTGTATCAAATCGATTCACTAATAAACAATTTAGGCCTGTTTAAACAATTGAAGGATCATATGTTTTTGGTTATATGAATTTACTTCACTAAAAATGACAGTTTAGTTCTACCCCAAATCTGAACCAGACTTTTGGTTCATTTTTTAAGGCTACGTTTACAAATTTAAATCAAATCGCTTTATATTATAGGAGGAAATTATTGTTTTCCGAAAGGGTTATCTAGTTCCAAATTCGTTAAATTTACATTTATTAGCAAATTTATCTACTTTCTATTAATCATGGAGCCCTAGGAATTTTCCCTGAAGTTTACTTTTAACGAACTTCACACTCTAGGGCTTTGGCCAAAAATTCTACCTAACATATGGTCATCCCTGACTCAATTAAACATAGCCTATTTCTACGAATTTATTATCAAATAACCACCAAATTCATTGAATATTTAAACTTAACACTATTTAAAACCACTGTTTATGCTATAGGAGTGAATAAAACAATAGAAGAAAACCAGTTAGATTTACCATTGTCCGGAAGAGAACTTCCGATGCCATCGACCCATCATGAATGACCTATTGGATCAGGTACTGTTAAGGTTAACCATATCTGTACAATTTGTAATGTTTGTGTATTATTCCAATAGATCGAAGGCTGCGCGAGCTTCTTTACGTTTTCGGTCTAAAATTCTCGAACGTAAATCGTAAGTGAAGGGGTTAAGTACCATTTAATTATTATTCAGGAGAAGTTCTCTAGAAGATCTTGTTGTTGAAGTCCAGCTCCAGCGGTGTAACAGGAAACACACCGAAGTCTACTTCGTTTATGCACAAATTGTACATTCTGATCAATCTTACAGCGTACATACAAAGATGATACATATATTAATTTACTTTTGTTCAGAAGTCAACCGTATCAACCAGAAGAAGCATTTGTTAACTCTTGGAGTTCATAATTCTAACTTATTAGGACTTCAAGGAATAGTATCTTCTAAATCATTACAAATGCGATATTTGTTTGGATCTAATACTATCTACTCTACTCTGATACGTAGAGATTTCATATATTATAAGACACAATTAATTACTATTATCTTTTAAAACAATTGAATTATTTAGGGTAACTTATAATAGGAAATGGATCATTTGGATTTAGTGTGCTGCCATTGGTTGAAGAATATTGATTATTTGCCACATGTTCTTCAAATTGGATCAAGTTCAACATATTCTATAGTGTGAACGCCCACAAAGAATATGTGCCGCTCTACTAAAATAAAAGTGCGCCGCAAACTTCGCATCGATCCTCTAAAAACGCCACTGGTAATCAGTGATGCTTCTAAAATATAATATATGTATTGTAATATTTTAATTTGTTTGCATTCATTTCGAAATAAATAATTTAAAAATGCATTTTTGTTTTAATTATTAAGGGATGCTCAATTTTGAGTTAACTGTGATGGGAAATTGCGTTTTTTTTTATTACGGAAAACCTATGGTTTTTCCGCCGCCTATGCTATAGAAATGTCACAGTCTGATATAACAATTATATGTAAAATATTATGTGTAAAATGTATTACA
This sequence comes from Nebria brevicollis, assembly GCA_944738965.1. NCBI lineage: Eukaryota > Metazoa > Arthropoda > Insecta > Coleoptera > Carabidae > Nebria > Nebria brevicollis. The sequence goes on along the minus strand of OX122909.1, from coordinate 508,638 downwards.
TTCAATTGAGTTTCATGAACTTTAAAATATTGATATTGTGATCATGTTTTTATGTTGACACTATTATTTATGTTTTAACACATTTTTACATTGTTTATTCAAATTGTTGAGTATTTGATTTAAATTTCGTAAACTCCCGCCTTTTCTGGGGAGCACAGATGGCAGCACTGGAGAATCTGTTCGCGCCGTTTTTTATGTCATGTCGGGTTTGTTGCGCCATTGCGCATTCTGTATATGTTGTGTTCACTTGGGTACGGAAAATAAATGTAATTCCGCCCCGGGTCAAGTGTTTTATTGTGTTCGCCCAACAGGTTATGGGCCCAGCGACACAGACCCGCAGTCTCTTACAAGTGAACAGTCGCGCACCGCCGGCAGAAGCTCCAAGAAGCCGGATTCCGTTTTGAGGTTAGGTCCAGCCACGTGCAAAGTGAAAAACTGACCGAAAAACGATGGAGAACGATCTGGTGCGTATCACAAAGCTGAAAAACAGTGAAAACTGGCCACTGTGGAAGTTCCAAGTGCGAATCGTCCTCAACTCGCACAATGCCTGGGGCGTCGTCACCGGGACCTCCGTGAAGCCGGAGCCAGCGGCTAACCAGAATGCAGAGCAACTCGCGGGGCTCAACGCTCGGCTCGCAGAATGGACCAAAGCCGACAATTTCGCCCAGAAGATAATCGCAACGACGATCGTGGACCAGCAGATGCTCCACATCATCAACTGCGAGTCCGCCAAGGCCATGTGGGACAAGCTTCTCTCCGTCCACGAGCAACGATCCGACGCCAGCGTTCACATGCTGCAACAACAGTGGTATGTCATGACAAAGGATCCGGCCGACGACATCGCGACTCACATCTCGAAGTTGGAGGATCTAGCACACAGGCTCCGGAACCTGGGTGAGCAAATTCCAAACTCCCTAATTATCACCAAAATCCTCATGACCTTGCCTTCCCGCTACAATCACTTCGTCAGCGCGTGGGACTCGACCAGTGCCGACGAGCGAACCCTGGTCAACCTGATCTCTCGACTCACCATCGAAGAAACCCGGATGACCTCCCAGGAGAAGTCGGAAGGGAGCGCCCTCGCTGCCAGGAAATTCAACTCGAAGGGTCCAGGACAAGGACACCGAGGAAACCAACAAGGCAGCGACCCGGCGCGGAAGCCAGGGAAATGCTACGAGTGCAACAGGTACGGTCACTGGGCGAAGGATTGTCGGAGCAAGAAGAAGAAAAAGGAGCCAGGTAACTCGCGAAACGACGTGAGGGGTGACGCGCTTGTCGGGGAGCTGTTAACCTCGATTGCAGGTCACGGTTCCGATGAGGATGGCTGGTATTTGGACTCTGGGGCGAGTGACCACATGTCAAATCGGCGCGACTGGTTCGTCAACTACGTCGAGTTCGAACAGACGTCGTCGGTTCGCATGGGCAATGGGGAGTACATTAGCGCCCGCGGCTCGGGAGACATCAACATTCTCGCATTCGACGGACAGAAGTGGGTTCAGAGACACCTGGCGAAGGTCCTGTATCTACCAAAGATCAAGTATAACCTCTTTTCCGCGGGAGCCGCCCTCGACAAAGGCCTGCAGCTCGAATCGGACCATTCCACGTGCATACTATCTCGAGACGGCAATATTGTTGCAGTGGGAGAGCGTCAGAACAAACTGTACCGGATGAAGTTCCAGGTCGAAAGCGTCGACACCGAGATGCAGGCTCACCTCGCCGAAGGTGAATCGCTCCAATCGTGGCACGAGAAGCTGGGGCACCAGAACCTCGCGCACGTCAGGAGCTTCCTGAAGGCGAAGGAGATTGACTTCAAGGACCAAGAGGACATCTTCTGCGACGCCTGCACTCTCGGAAAGATGCACCGCCTGCCGTTCCCGAGCTCGACGACGAGGACCTCTGGGATAGGACAACTGGTACACGCTGACGTCTGCGGCCCCATGCCGGAGAAGTCCATTGGAGGATCGAGGTATTTTCTTCTCCTGAAGGACGACTTCTCACACTGGAAGAAGACGTACTTCCTCAAGAACAAGTCGGAGGTCGCGGACTGCCTCGAAGACTACCTGAAGAAGGGGGAGAAACACCTGGAGAAGGGCGTGATGACTCTTCGAACGGACAACGGCCTCGAGTTCATCAACCAACAGGTGGAAGAACTGACTCGACGACTCGGAGTCACCCACCAGAGGACCGTGGCCTACTGTCCGCAGCAGAATGGCGCCGCGGAACGGGACAACCGAACGCTGGTCGAGGCGGCCAGAACCATGCTGCACGCGAAGAAACTTCCCAGGAAATTGTGGGCAGAAGCTGTCAACACTGCAGTCCATGTGCTGAACAGCACCGGCACGAGCAGCCAGAAAGGAGTGCCACCGTGCGAACTCTGGCTTGGACTGGCAGCCGACACATCGGGACTGAGGATCTTCGGCGAGGAGGCCTTTGTCCACATCCCCAAGGAGAAGCGCCGGAAGTTCGACCCAAAGGCTGAGCGGGGATTCTTCGTCGGATACGACAGCACGGTCAAAGGCTACAAGATTTGGTTTCCTGGAAATGACCAAGTCAAGACTCACCGCGACGTGAAATTCTCCGGTCGATCCTACTCACATGACGTCGCTCCTGAGGAAGACGAGTACTCGGAGCTGAATCTGGTGGGCAACCCGCAGAACTTCGGAGCGGCAGAACCCGGACCACGCCTCGCAGACGACATCCGTGGGGATTATGACGAGGAGCCGGAGGGACGCGCTGAGGGACCACCTGTCAGAGGCGCTGAGGGACCACCCGTCAGAGACGCTGAGGACGTGGACTTGCCAAATCAACCGGAAGATGATCGCAGACGAGACCCGCCGCGAGGATATAATCTTCGTGATCGACACCAGATGAATCCTCCAGCGAGATACGCCGAAGTCGCCGACTGCACCGCGTTCATCGCAGATCATCCCGAACCTGGAAGCTACGAAGAAGCCCTTGGACAATCAAAGCGCCATTCGCCTGATCAAGAACCCGGAATTTCACAAGAGGACCAAGCATATAGACGTGAGGTTCCATTTCATCCGAGAGAAGTACGAGTCAGGAGAATTCATTCTCGCATACACGCCAACCGAAGATCAGGAAGCAGACCTGATGACCAAACCACTATCGAAGGCCATTCTTCAACGTCAACGCGAGATGCTTCAGGTGGTGGACATCAAACGGTTTTGAAACGTTCGTTAATTAGATTTCTTTCGACGGGCGTTAACCAAGATATTATATCATTTAAAGTCATTCTCACAATAGAGCTGTCAGTTTTTCAATGGACATCATTTAATCAAAGTGGGAGTGTTGAGTATTTGATTTAAATTTCGTAAACTCCCGCCTTTTCTGGGGAGCACAGATGGCAGCACTGGAGAATCTGTTCGCGCCGTTTTTTATGTCATGTCGGGTTTGTTGCGCCATTGCGCATTCTGTATATGTTGTGTTCACTTGGGTACGGAAAATAAATGTAATTCCGCCCCGGGTCAAGTGTTTTATTGTGTTCGCCCAACACAAATATATATAATATTTTAATCATTCGCGAACACTATCCCTGTTTCTTGACTATCACAACTCATTTGAACTCATGTTTGAGGTTCAAATACCAATGCCAAAATGGAAAGTGATGAGGAGCCTTAACCTACGTACTGCGTTAATTTTTATTATACATGTTTGAAATTCTGATACTTTATTTCATAATAGGCGTGAAGTTATAAGCTAAAGTGAAATATGTTTGACAATAGTAATAAAATATTTATTCTACGTAACATTGTCTAAAAATGATTGTTTAGGTGCTTATGTGTTAGCAACAGATGTAATTATTGATTTATATATATCGATTCCTTTCACGAATAGATCTTTATTGATGTATTCGTCATTTTCGTGGACTAATATGGGTGAACTGCTCAACGGTGAAAACCCTAACGCAGGTATACCAATTTTGCGAACAAACCGCATATCAGTTGCGGCCGGGCAAATAATCGGTTTTATTTGAATATTTCTGAAAGTAAAATCATAAATATTAACAAAACCATTTGCTGATATTAACGTGGCTTACGATTGTTGAGCGCCTTTTTTGAACGAGACCCAAAACGGATTTGTATCGTCGATGCGCGTGGGAGGCACATGAGCTGATTTCACATCGAACTCTATGGAAACGGATGGGCCAGCTTCCTTACACCAATCATTCAACATTTCTTCGAATTTGACGATATCTACAGTGACTGCGATCCTCATATCAAAGGTAACACTTAATTTCTCTGGTACTACGTTGTTTTGAACGCCGCCCTATTATTTTATGTTTAATTCCACCTCAAGAAACTTTCATATGTATGTTAAACTTACGGAAACTATTGTTAAATTTGTTGATGTAACATTTCCGTGTGAGACTGATTGATCGTGAGATGGGTCATTGTTCATTTTTATCATTTCTTCCTTGCGGAAATCCATGAATTTATCGATAATATAGCGCAGTTTTTCACCGGCGGTGTTTGTGAATAAAATCGACCCATGCCCGACTTGTCCATGACAATTTACTCGGAATTCTAAACAAATTTAACTCAATTTAGTCATTTCAATTGCAAGAACAATTACATTTAGGTATATGTTTGAGTAATACTTACGCCATATTGTTTTTTCGCCATAAAACACAACGATTGGTTCCCCTGGATCGGGCATACCTTCATCTAAACAAAACCCAATATTTAGATCCTTAAACTCGGTTGATTTGACAAAAATTTCCATTCCATCCGCTCCACCGATTTCCTCATCTAAAATTCCAAATATTAACTATTTGCGTTACAAATCATGATAAACTCGCGTCACCTGGCACAAATGTAATATGCAGCGTTCGTTTTAGTTTGATATTTTCGTGGCGTAATCGCCGTATTGCCTCTAAGTACCAAACACCCACGCATTTCATATCTTGTGCACCTCGAGCGTAAATATTCCCTTTATCGTCCATATGAGCATCGAATGGTTTATATGTCCAAAATTCCTATTGATAAATTATAATACAAATCAAATCTATGCGCGGGTATATATTTAAGTTGGTAGCGTTACTAGTGATGGAATTTGTTAATGCTTACCTCGAAAACCGGCACCACATCCATATGACTGTTAAGCATGATTGCCGGTAATTTAGGGTCCTCACCCACCCATGATATAACAACAATCGGTTTCCCGGGCACCAAAGTAATGACTTGAATCGGTAAACCGAGCTCTTTGCTTTGTCGTTTTAAATAATCCACGCATTTATCTATAATATATTAAATTATTTAACTGTAACTGGATATAAATTGGTTTCAACCACCCTATTTTATATAAATTTGTATTAATATAAACGTGATAGTTTTAAAGTGGTATTTACCGTAATTTAAGTTTGGATGCACTGAGGGAATACGTAAATATTCCCTTAAGTTCTCAATTGCTGCTTCGTCAGTAAGTTTAGACATATTTACTATAGTATGTCTGCGAAAACTATGCGGTGCTCCTGTAGAAACGGTTGCCTTTTATAGTTTCGTAGCGTATTGCCACAGATTAAATACTTGTCTGTGGTATTGCTTATCTTATCCGAAGTACTTTACACTGCATAATAGCATATTTTTGTAAATAATTAATCTATATTTGTACTTAAAAACAAACAATTTAAACCAAAAACATCATAATTGCAACCACTTAAATAAACTGTCTGAATTAACAATGGTTATTTAAAAAAAATACGTAGATAATTTATTACGCAGATTATAATCTGAGTGACTCTTAAAATGTTATTGTAAATATTTGTAAACAATAAGTTCATTAATATGCATTTTAGTTGCAAAGTAAAAATTAGTTACGTAACATTCAAATAAAAAATAATGGTCCCATTTGCATAGATGTATTCAAAATTATATACAATAAAAAATGCGATATACAGTAATTATGATATTTCGGCGCTAGCTACTAACGACGCTGACGACAACAAAACAGCTACTTGTTCAGCGGTCGGACAAGCCACCACTAAACGGTCCTCGGCAGAGAAATTAGCAGTATTCAATATTTGCTCCAAAAACACAAAACTGCTAACTACATTGTTCTGAAAATTTAACAGTTTATTCAATATACTTAACCCTACATTTTAAACATATTTGTAAATCTGTAATAGGAATTATTTATTACTTACTTTTATGGGTCGGAATAAAATAAATTCAGTTTCCTTGTTGGCTAAATACAACTGCATAGACCGTTGTATGCCGGATAAACGAGTTTTAATATTCCGTTGCACTTCATTGACAACAGCGCTGATCATTTCCGGTGAGGCGAATGTTTGTTTTTGTAGCACCTGAGTTTTATTTGCATTTGGACCAGCAGACTTCAATATTTGTTGCGCCTAAATATACAAAAAAAAAAAATTTCATCATTTCAACTATTACATCCCTATTATGTAATATATGACCTTTTCGTTGAAATTATTTAAAGCACCAACCAAAATGGCGGTGCAATATTTAATGAATTCTTCGCACGAATGCTTCAATTGCCTATCGACGTCTTTACGCGAATCCAACAACATTTCCTTCACTTGTGGCGTACCATCCAGCAAAAACTCCAACAGCGCATTGTTCGCATTAAACGAAAACAATTGACCGCGATTTTGGATCAAACTATACGCGGCTAGTTTCACTTTACTAAAATCTAAACTCATTTCTTTCACAGTAAAATCCACTTGGAACGGAGCGATTTGCTCGCGTAGTATCAATAGATGTTTGATTTGGAATAGTTCACCGTCAATCGGTGATTTTTGCGCGGATATCGATTGCGAAGCGGTTAAAACTGTTTTCACACATATCGTCAACGCTTCTTGCGACAATCCTTGAAATATTGGGCGATCAACGCATCGGTACAAACGGGACAGACAAACAAGTGTCCGTTTTACAGTTGGGTACCACATGCCATGTAAATCAGCCGGCGAATTACCAGTACGCGATCTACTAACAAATTTAATATGATTTAAGTTTGGTTAGGATGACGTCACTGCTGTACAGTGACTTAGATATATTTAGTCAATTGTATATTGATTTTTATTGCGATTTCCCATACTTACTTCTGATTATGTTCTTCCGTTTGTGATTGCGCAATACTTTCCATCATTTCCAGTTTCTCTGGATACGCTAAATCCCCCGCGGCGGGATTATATTGCAACAAATCTGTTTGTAAATACACATTGGTCCGATACACTAAACGCTCTTGTATATCTTGTAATAACTGCCACAAAATGCGACTGTACGCGTTTTCGTTGTCCACTAACGCCATATCGCCGCGTAAAATATTACACAACTCAGCCAACGTCTCCATGTGATTGATATGCACAATTAGCGGACGTAAATGATCGTATAGATGTGTGCATAAACGCTCCAAATACAATGATAAATGAATTGATGGCGCCGTGAAGAAATGATGAAACAACGATGACTCATCTTGGCAAATGTGAAGCATGAATGTGTTTCCGGACCGGAATAAAGTACAATTATCACCCTTATTTGCGTCGACGAGTTGCCGCATTGTGGTCACCATTGCCCCGTTCATTAATTGGAGCCGTTGCGATAAATAACTCTGTTCACAATCAGCAAGGAGTTGGTTGTAACTGAAAGAATATATTTAGATATTGCGGTTTTATATTTCGTGTCGTTTACTCAGTATTGTCGGCGGCGCGTTTTTCAATTTGTTCAATAACTGGTCGGATTTTCGTGGCGACTGATTGGAATTTGCCGTAATATAACGAAAACGCAACATCCGAAGTGACGTTTGATTGTTGAGTGTCGGTTTGTTTCGTGTTGGTGGACGCCAACGCTTGTTGCGATGCGGTTGTAAATATTTGGTTGACGTAGTTTTTAATTAAATAAATTACGGTGTATAAATGTTGTTTATATTTCACTAAATGCGTATACGACTCTTTATAGTTACTCTATAAGGAATAATTGAATTATATAAATTTATTTTAAAGTATATGAAGTAATCATTACATTTGTGGACATATATTCCATGCATGTATCAATCTTCTCTAACATTTCGAAGAAACTAGGACTTGCAACGGTGAGTTTTGGCATTGTTAACGTTTGCGAAACTTGCGTTAGCGACGTGAAATATAGTAATTTTTTAGTGATTTCATCACTGGTCCGCTGTAAATTCGTCTGATCGACCAGTAGCTGTTCACTGATTTCGTTTAACGAGTTCGTTTTCGATAAAACGTCCCCATACGACGTCGTTAATTTCGTCATCTCATCCAACGCTAAATTCACCTTAAACATACACCAAAACAATAAAAACAAAACTTGCAATATAAGACTAAAACACACATCAGATAAAACAGTTTGCGAGTGGTTTTGTTGCGATTGTAACTGTTCGTAGTAACGCTTAACATGTTGGTTGTTTTCTTGCTCCAATTCATCTTCGATTCTTGCGTACCATTGAAAAAAATCATGACTGGTTTCGATTTCATCACCTTTAATATTATCTATATTTTTATTGTCGCGTTTCGAGTCGTCTTCATTACTTGCAACCTTAAACACAAACGATTTTGTAAGCTTATAAATAAGTATTTATTATAGTAGATTACTTTATAAGGTGTTAAATATGATTCGGTCACGAATTGAGATAATTTATATAAAGCATCTAGTTGCTTTTCCGATAACGGAGCGATGCAATCCGTTTGGGATTGCCAACGCGTTATTTTATCCTCCATTTCAACTTATTAAATAGCTTTAATTCACATTTTACGCGTACATAACACTAATATTTACACGACAACTGTCATTTATGTAAATATAACATCTAGCAAATACTACGTTTACATTCGTATAAATATAAAATGTCGTGTGTAATTCAGGCTTTTGTTAATTATGTGAAATCGAGTTTTAAATTTTAAGTTATTGTTTTATTTAAAACAGATAAACTAATGGGGTCTATGTGTAATTTTAAGTAAATGTAATTTATGTAAAAAAAATGGTGGTGAGTTTGTTTACATGAGCTATAAGTTCGGCTTAGAATTATCGTCCTATATTAAGGGAATAGGTGTGAAGTTAGGTTAAAGTGAAATATGTTTATTAATACTAATAAAATTCTTATTATGCAATTATTGAATAACATTTTCTAACAATAGTAATAGGTGCTTATGCGTTAGCAATTGATGTAATAATTGACTTATATATATTGATTCCTTTCACGAAAACATCTTTATTGATGTATTCGTCGTGCTCGTGTGGTAATACTGTTGTATTATTAATTGGTGAAAACCCTAACGCAGGTATACCAATTTGGCGAACGAATCGCATGTCAGTGCCGCCCGGGCAAATAATCGGTTTTAGTTGAATATTTCTGGAAGTAAAATCATTGTAAACTATTTGTTGAGATATTTATTAATGTAGCTTACGATTGTTTAGCGCCGTTTTTGAACGCAACCCAGAACGGATTTGAGTTGTCGATGCGCGTGGGAGGAATATATGGTGATTTTGTATCGAATTTGATGGAAACGGATGGACCAGCTTCCTTACACCAACCATTCAACATTTCTTCGAATTTGACGATATCTACAGTGACTGCGATCCTCATATCAAAGGTAACACTTAATTGCTCTGGTAGTACATTGTTTTGAACACCGCCCTATTATTTTATGTTTAATTCCACCTCTAGAAACTTTCATATGTATGTATAGCTTACAGAAACTTTTGTTAAGTTTATTGATGTAACATTTCCGTGCGCGATTGATTGATCATGTGATGGGTCATTGGTCATTTTTACCATTTGTTCCTTGCGGAAATCCATGAATTTATCGATAATATAGCGTAATTTTTCACCGGCGGTGTTTGTGTATAAATACGACCCATGCCCGACTTGTCCATGACAAATTACCTGGAATTCTAATCAAATGTAACTCAATTTAGTCATTTCACATTACAAGAACAGTTATTATGTATTAAACGACTTGCGTTTGTGTTTTACGTTGGTAACACTTACGCCATCCTGTTTTTTCACCATAAAACACAGTGATTGGTTCCCCTAGCTCGGCCATACCTTCATCCAAACCGAATCCAATATTTAGATTCTTAAACTCGGTTGATTTGACAAAAATTTCCATACCATCCGCTCCACCGATTTCCTCATCTAAAATCCCAAACATTTTTAACTATTTGCGTTACAAATCATGATAAACTCGCGTCACCTGGCACAAATGTAATATGCAGCGTTCGTTTTAGTTTGATATTTTCGTGGCGTAATCGCCGAATTGCCTCTAAGTACCAAACACCCACGCATTTCATATCTTGTGCACCTCGAGCGTAAATATTCCCTTTGTCGTCCATATGAGCATCGAACGGTTTATATTTCCAAAATTCCTATTGATAAATTATAATACAAATCAAATCTATGCGCGGGTATATATTTAAGTTGGTAGCGTTACTAGTGATGTGAATTTGTTAATGCTTACCTCGAAAACCGGCACCACATCCATATGACTGTTAAGCATGATTGCCGGTAATTTAGGTTCCTCACCCACCCATGATATTACAACAATCGGTTTCCCGGGCACCAAAGTAATGACTTGAATCGGTAAACCGAGCTCTTTGCTTTGTCGTTTTAAATAATCCACGCATTTATCTATAATATATTAAATTATCTAACTGTAACTGCATATAAATTGTTTTCAACCACCGTATTTTATATAAATATGTATGTATTAATATAAACGTGATAGTTATAAAGTGGTATTTACCGTAATTTAAGTTTGGATGCACTGAGGGAATACGTAAATATTCCCTTAAGTTCTCAATTGCTGCTTCGTCGGTAAGTTTAGACATATTTAGTATAGTCTGTTCGTGAAAACTATGTGGTACTCGTGTAGAAACGGTTGCCTTTTATAGTAAAATAATTTATGCATTTTTTTTGGTATTTGAAAACAAATAATTTAAACCAAATTGCAACCACTTAAATAATCCGTCCTAAAAAATATAACAATGGCTATTTAAAAGAACGCTTAGTTAATGTTTACGCAGATTAGAATCTGAATGACTCTTGAAATCTATTATAAAATATTTTTAAACAATAAGTTCATAATATGAATTTTAATCACAAAGACAAAAAGTCACAACATTCAAATAAAAATTAATCGTTTACGAAAGCAAATTATTCAAGATTATACAATAAAAATACGAATTGAATAGTAAGTAGTAAGATGTCTATTTATTATATTATAATTTATTATATTATTACCTTATAAGGTGTTAAATATGATTCGGTTAAGAATTGAGATAATTTATATCTCATTTAGCTGCTTTTCCGATAACAATCCGTTTAGGATTGCCATTGCGTTATTTCCATCAATTTCAACTAATTGAATAGCTTTAATTTGCCATTTACACATATATAACACAAATATTTACATGACTTATTTGAATATAACGTCTAGTACATTGTTGCGTTTACATTCGTATATGAAAGTAGCTTGATTTTTTGAATGCGAATATCGCATTAGTGTGTAAATGAGCCTTTATTAAATGAGTTCGTTTGAATGTGAATCAGGCTTTTATAGATCTGCAAACGTCAACGGTAAATTCAATACTTAACCTAAAGGCGGACGAACTGCGTTGCAATGACCGATTCGCAAGACTTATTTCACTCAGAAATCAACGAAGATGATCTGATCAATCAGTTGTTGAGTGAAGATCATCAAAATGCAGCCGCTTCGATGGAGCTGCCCGTTGCGCAAACGAAACAAAATAGCGCGGACAAATTGCACAGCGAAAAACTGTCGCGATTCCCGTTAGCCAGGATAAAGAATTTGATGAAAATGGATCCGGATTTGAATCTGACGAGTTCTGAAGCCGTTTTTCTAATCGCTCGAGCTTCTGTGAGTATTTTCACCTAGTTTACTTTGATTTAAGTGGATTATAAAGACTATTAAATAAATGTCGCGTATAATTATTGATTAATTTAGCCTACTCTGATATTTGTTGTTGTATTTGATGGTTGTTTTTTTGTGAGGGATTAAATCGTTTTGTTTGCGCTTTATAGTCTTTTTGGGGTTGTTGAATGGTGTTTTGATGTTTTATTCTGTAGGAATTGTTTTTGAAAAACTTATCGAAACAAACGTACGTGTACACAGCCAAAGCGAAACGTAAAACGGTGCAAAAACGAGATGTTGATGCGGCGATTGAAAACGCGGATTCGTTGTGTTTTTTAGAGGGTGCCCTAGAGTAGACATTCATTAACTAGTTAAGCTATCATTGTTAGAGTTAAGACTTTGTATTTAATTTAATTTGAAATAAATATTTTGATTACGTTTATACAATGATTGTGTTTTTATTTCGTCTATTACTTTTATTTTAAACAAATGCTAACGGGGGCCGAACACATTTCATTTTATAACATTATTTACTACATCCCATTTTCTTGAGCGAAAGGCGGAGCGAGAACATGGGTTTCTAAAAAAAATCATAACTCCATAACAGTAACTCTAAACGAGAAACGACTAGATGCAAAAGTTGTAGCTAATAGATCAAAGATAATATAAAAAAATAAATGGTCACCCCCGCATGTACCCTACATTAAATATAAATTTATTCGTGAAGCCCAGAGCTGCTTGCATCACGGCCACTGGAATACCAGAAGGCGAATGTAAATGAATTTTTATCTCAGAAACTAGAGCAGCTCGAAAAAAAATTTATTAACAAAAACTCATCGGTATCACGAGATACAGCTTTTAGAATTTTTTCATTAAAATCGATAGCACTTTTGAAAAACCCATTTTCTTTAACGAGTTTTTTTATTCGTGAAGTTCCAGACCTGCATACGTACCTGTCAGTCAGCCATTTTTTTCCAAATCACATTTAAACTAAATATTCAGTAAATACTCTATAAAAGGTGCGGAAAAGAGGGGAATCTGTAGAAAAAAATGAAGAATTTGATTATTGAGCCTCTGGACGCCTCTAAACTCTCTTAAAATTAATTAATTTAATGACAAGACACTGTGGATGTTTTTTTTTGGTTAGAAACACTACGTAAGTATACATCGTTTTCATGGAAGTAAACAATGTTTTTTATTGATCAATAAATATATTATAAAACAATATTATATTAATTATTACAATTTAAATGATTGAAATTACAACACATGCAAATCTTGCTTTTTTACGAATCTAAGTAAACGTAAAATAGACGATGGCGTAACTCCAGGTATTCTACTAGCTGCAGCAATCTATGAATAAGTACGATCAGTAAAATAAACAAAAAAAAAATACAGAAACATAATTGAAAACTAAATTAGTAACACGTAAATAAATTAAACTTACAGTTTGTGGTTGGACAATGCTGAGTTTCTCCCTGTCTTCAAACGAAAGGTTTAAATTCCTGGAATTATAGTCCATATTTCTTGGAATTTCAACTAATTCATCCCGACGGACTTCCTGCACTTCCTCCGCCTGGTCCAACGCTGCACTCTCATACAAAGCTTCAATTTTCAAACGCTGACACACCGACGGCATATCTTCAAAAACTCGCAACTCAGGAACCGCATTTAAAAACGACTCAATTTGAATACTCTCAGAAGTAAAACTCAACATTTGAAACGCTCTAAAACACAACACATAATAAAACCATATACAAATTCTAACCTAATTTACAACCAACGTTTTATTCCCAGTACTTTTAGAAACAGGTAACTCTAGAATATCACGCCACATTTGGACACTTTTCGTCACACTTTTCAAAATACCAATACCTTCATCGAGTTGTTGTTCAACTTCGACTAATTTACGGTATCTGTGTTCAGAAACAGCTCCAACATTATAACCTATACATAAACAAACAAAAAATTATAACCCTAATTAGACAACTCACGCGATTGTTTACACCTATTCGTGTTAACCGAAGGTCTGCGTTATCCGGCCTTAAGCTCAACCGAAACTCAGCGCGACTGGTAAACATCCTATACGGCTCAGAAGTGCCACAAGTTGTTAAATCATCAATTAAAACACCTATATATGATTCAGTTCTTGAGAGTGTTAACGAAGGTTTCGTTAACGCCTTAAATTACATATTATTAATTAATAATAAAATAGTAACGTGATATATTATTTAAATTGTAGGTTAAATATTTTAATGGTAGAACTGTACCTTAGCTGCTGCGTTTATTCCAGCTAGGATACCTTGAGCGGCAGCTTCTTCATAGCCTGTTGTTCCATTAATTTGTCCTGCTAAGAATAAGCCGCTAATTCGGTTTAACTCTAAAGTGCTACTTAGCTCTCTAGGGTCTACATATTCGTATTCAACTCCGTAACCTTTAAACATATAAATCGGGTGTTAATTTACGCAAAAAAAAAAGTTTCATTGAAGGAAACTTACCAGGTCGAAAAAACTCGACTTGTTCCAATCCTGGAATCATCCGAACCATCTGTAATTGAACATCTTCGGGTAAAGTACAAGACAAGCCATTCGGATAAACGATATTACTATCTAGCCCTTCGGGTTCAAGCCAAACTTGATGATTGCGCCCGCCGAATTTGAGTATTTTCGATTCAATACTCGGACAATACCGCGGCCCGTTAATCTCCTCACTAACATGCCGATTCAAGTGCATATTATCTTTGATAATACCCTCAATCGCAAGCGGTGTTCGAGTCAAGTAACAAGGTACCTGATCTTCAGACTTCACAACCAAAATTAAGTCACCAAACATATAATATAAAACTCACTTTAATCCAAACCGAATCATTTAAAAACGAAAACGGCATTGGTGTCGAATCAGCAATATGTTTTTCACAAACATCAAAATTAATCGTATCCGATTTTAATCGTGGCGGCGTACCTAAACTATAATATTTAGCAAATAGGGTTAAATTGTTTGTGTTCAACCGTACCAGTCTTGAGGCGCCCCATTCGGAGCCCTAATTGTTGTAAAGTATTCGCTAATCCTATCGCTGGTTCATCCCCTATTCGCCCAGCGGGTTTAATATCTAAACCAATATTTATTTGACCCTTTAAGAACGTGCCTGTAGTTATTACTACAGATTTAGACCTAATTTTAACCCCATCATCTAAACATTATTTATCCAATCAAAATTTATAATTAATTATTGAAATAATTTGGTACTTACTCAAAATAATCCCACAACAATCCTGAGAGTTATCTATAAGTAGATCTTCAACAGCACCAACTTTAACGTCTAAATTAGGAGTATTGTTAAACAATTCCTCTTGAATATATTTTTTATATAAACTACGATCTATTTGGGCC
The DNA here is from genome assembly GCA_944738965.1 of Nebria brevicollis. Lineage (NCBI taxonomy): Eukaryota > Metazoa > Arthropoda > Insecta > Coleoptera > Carabidae > Nebria > Nebria brevicollis. The sequence goes on along the minus strand of OX122909.1, from coordinate 493,376 downwards.
CTAAGGCCCCAAACCGCAGGTCCTTTTCGCTTATTGAGTACTTTATAATGTATGCCAGATAAGTCGGAGATTCGGCAACAAAGTCCATCTAGTGCATCGGTTTCGCGCATTAAATGTCCTTTTCCAATACCGCCGAAGGAAGGGTTGCAAGACATCTCTCCTAAAATATTTATGACATTATTTTGTATGCAATACTAGTAGATATGTATGTGAAAAAGTACCTACGGTTTCTCGTTTGTGGGTTACCAAAAGGGTCTTCGCACCCATTCTAGCAGCGGCTGCACTCGCCTCGGAGCCTGCATGACCTCCTCCAACAACTATAACGTCGTACCGGGGCGGAGCGCTACTCATACATCGAAAACCAACACGTGGTTCCACAATTGATTTTACGGTTACACGAATTAACATATTTAATTTATTTATTTCTATTGTTATATTAACACTTGGGCTATATTAATTAATAAATCATATATTTGATTTTTACTAAATCGGCTGTCAGTTGAACTTTAAAGCCATGGTTATGCAGGAGCAATTAAAATTTAAAAACGGACTTTCTGTTCTCGAAAACTAAAAATAAATGAAAACTAGTAGGCAATAAATTGTAAAATAGAGGAAAATGTTTCAAATAGGTGGAAATTGAACTGAAAATGAGTATTTATATAAAACGCAACTGTTGGTAACTAAAACATACATTTTCTGTAGATATTATCTGATATCTGCATATAATGACAATATTACATAATAAAAATATATATATACATATATATATACAACAATTCTTCGTAATCGTTGATTAGATTTAATTTCGAAAAGACAATTAAACGATTGCAAATTTTGTATTGTTAATTTTACGAAGTTTACTTAATCATCTGCAGGTCGAAGCGTATGTGCCGCTTCCTCGTGTAAACGCTTCGCGTAATTCACCTGTCTGGTGACTGCCCGTGCTAATTCTTCCGTATCACAGCGAATTCGAGGGCGCCGGGTGGCAGAGCCCCCTCGAACCCAAATCTCTATATAGTGACGACCATCTTGAGTAACCGGTGTACACGCTACCAACTCGCCCAAACCCGTTTCAGTGACAGTTGTTAAAGCAGACGGTGCTAACGGATCCCCACCACCCCCTGTGACCACACGCACCCGTTCAGAGCTAACAATAACCCTCAAATCATCCGTTCCCATTTTAACGCACTCATACGCCACATATAGCTCCCCTGAAAACGGATTAGCTCCCCCAGACGATGCTAGAGCTCTTAAGTAGGCTTGTCCCCAACTGTCTCGTAAACTATATTGTGGTAAAAGCCCTCCAGGACCTATTGCAGCTCTAGGTTGCCTCCGACGATCAGGGACTATTCTTCCTGTACCTCGACTGGAATCACGAACCGCCCGAGCAGTTTCCGTCGCGAAATCTAAAACTCCAACCATAGGTTTGGCTACAGCCCCAACTAGACCTTTACCCAAGCCTGAAAACACTCCTTGAAGTCCATCGGAAGCTGCGCCTTCATAGACTTGCTTAAAAATCCCGGTTGCGCCTCCTAATAAACCGAATCCAAGTCCCTTGATGCCTGCAACGAGGTGCTCGCCCCCAGTTCCGCGTGCGTGTTTCCGTCGAATCCGTTGTCGCATCTCTTCATGAGCGTCATCCATGGTCACACGTCCTATTCCATCTCCCAGAGTTTCTGTTACCTAGATAAATATTGCTCAATAACGATTAAATAAATAATTATTTATAACTTACTTTCGCCGCACTGTTACTCAATCCATGCGCTACATTAAGAACTAAAGCTCCAACACTTCGTTCCCTAATTAATCCAGATACTCCCTCAGTAACATCGCCTAGCAATCCCAGAGGAGATCCGAGAAAGTCAACAGAACCTAAAATTGTAGCTGCTTGCCACAATAATTCGTCTCGAAAGTGTCCTAGAACTGAACGCCAAAGTCGGGCGCCCGTTTCGAATGGATGGTGGCGAACATAAGGCTCTAATTCTACGGGGGCATCTTCAAACCTTACTAAAGTAAGGCCCAAGCGACGCTTAAGCGCTCTTAACCGTGCTGGCAATGAAGAGCTAGTATACACGCTTAAACGCAATGCTCCAGGCACCAAGCGTATTATACCAAAATGATATCGAGTCACTAGTGATGCCGAGCTTGTAGCGGCTGCTACTAGTGTGGTTGCCGCCCCTGTAACAGTTTCTTCGTCTTCGACTTCCTGCTGTGTTTCGTCATCATCATCGTCGGTAGAGGCGGCAGCGGAAACGAATGAGTGATTATCGCCCGTTGCGGTCAATAGAAATTCGTACATTCGTAAAATCAAAGTTTCCTCAATGTGCATTGCGACGGGACGCACACAAACAATTAGATGTTTGAAAATAACAACAGCCCCCGCGGTTGGTTGGACTTCTGCACGTAATTCTAGGACTGGTAAGGTGTTAAGACGTCGCACCTCATCGGATGTTCGCGGCCGTGATACATTCAACAGTACTGGGCATGGGGTGTCTGCAAGCTGATTGTCGCATTGTGCGTCTTGCACACTGATGCACAGTTCGCGAGTACGCCCCCCAAACACCGCCTCGGAGATGATGTTGTTTAGTTGTAAGTATAAAAGTTCACGGCCTCCACCGACGATGCTAACACCTAGACCACCACGAAGCATGACGGTGATCTGAAAAAAGGTACGAGCATAAAAATAAAGAAATTAATATTTTTCGTTTTTCTTACTTGGAACTCTGCCCCTGAGGAGGCTTGAATGCATGGTTGTACTTGTTTGCTATTAGCAGGACGATGTGCTGGTGAAACCCCAACCCAATCTATATCATCCACTAATGCAAGCGCCGATAAAGGCTCACGTTGTTTCATATCCGTGACCCTTAAAACCCGCGTAGGTCCATCAGTTGTAACTTCCACTGAAAGAAGCCCGGATCCAGGTCGCATTCGTTGCTTGCCGACCGCTTGTTCCAATGGGACGCCGGCACGTGTGTACGTGCGATGCGGCAGCTCATCATGCGGCGCCCCCAAAACAGCAGCGGAGCCTAGCCTCAAACCTAACAATCCATCTTGACTCTGTACGCACATATTTCGATGTGCACAACACAATCGTCCATCGCCAGTAAACCGCCACGTTTGCGTTGTCCTTCTGCGGGGATCTGGCCGACGAAGTGCTAGCCGGGCTGCTATTGGAGCACTGGGTTGGGGTGCAGGTGCCTCGATATCTAAGACTAGTGCTCGGTTCTCTTGGTGATGGTGACTATCCGGCGGTGAGCTTCCCTCGTGTTGTAGCTGTCCTACAGAGGTCATCCTCCATAGTTGTGAGCGTTTACCAGGTTGTTTTGGGGCTAAATAGACGCGTCCTGCTTCAGTAACGTCGAGTACTAAACGTTGAGAACGCACTGGGTCAATTTGGGCGTGAGATAATGTAAGTGGGCGTTTCGGTGGCCGGGCAATGGGGGAGTAGTCTGCTTCGTCGTAATGATCCAAATCGTCCTCACTAGATAAGAGTGATATATTTGTTTATTCACAAAGGAGAGAAACAGCGTAATGAATTGATTTATTGAGTAATAACTTACGTATTAAAAGTACCGATGAATGCAACATAAATAAAGTTCTCATATGTTAACTGGGTGCCGCGTCCCAACTGGTCGACGTCATACGCTGCATGTACACCACCAGGAGCAGTTACCACTAAACGAGCAGGCCACGTTGGTTCATCCCACGCATATGGTACACTACGATGTGCATGTGCAACAGTAACATGTGTCGAGCCACTTTGCGCAAAAGTTACTGCAACTTCTGAGCAATTATCCATCCGTAACGGTGGCGGCAAAGAATCCGCATCTGAGAAGACAACATAATGCGTAGCACCTTGCGGCACTACTTCTACGTGGAGGAATAAAGAGCGGAGGCCTAACAAAGCCTCACGGAGCATAACATGCGATGATAGTGGAGCGTCTATTCGTAAACCGCCCGACCAAGCGCTCGCTTGCGCATCGCCAGAATCTCTACGAGTACACCGGACGCATAGTAACTGATCGCGATCTAATCTGGGCCAGTGGAACGGCACATGACAACCTGGAGGTGCATGGACGTGAGCGGCTCGTGCCCCGGGGTCGGTCACAGTTGTTGCGTGACATAATTGAGCGAATTCTAAACGATGACTACTGCCGTTATATAGTTGAAGCCGGGGCGACACGGTGACGATGCTTGTCTCGCGACGGTGTCGTGTGCGCCCTCGAGCTGGTCGCACTTCTATACCTACCATATAGACGGTATCTGGGGACGTGCTGTCGTGTGAAATGCGGAGTTTTCGCACCTGGACACCACGACGCAGGTGAAATTGCTGGCACCAAATGGGCGTTCCAGATGAAGAGCGATTACGTTGCGAATTGTTATTTGTATGTTTATAACCGACCTAAAAGTAATTGTAGATGATAATTAATTCATATATTACTAAAATGAATAAACTTACTCGAGCTACAACCGTCGGGGAGGCATCTTGATCAGCAAAACTAAACAACAACGGCGCAACCATTCGCGCCAACTCATGCTCTTCGAATTGTCCAGCTGTATCAGCACCTACACCTTCCTGCCGAAACACCAGTGGTAACCCCGTCCGATTAACAATCCAATACGGCGCTGTAATCGTTAACCGGACTCTGGCGCCACGATTCGGCTCTAATTTCGCGTTCAAAAATAACCGTCTTCGTTCAAAATCTTCCAGCCTGATTCGACATGTAAACTCTCCCCCAGTATCTAATAAATTCGCTGCCGGCACGCAGATACCAGAAGCACATCGGAAGTTTTCAATATGGATGGATACTTCGAGACCTGAATCAGGATCAACGGGAGGTACTGAGGCGGCTTGACCCGGGGGAATATGACCACGTGCCACTAGAGCTAAAGGCTCGTCTTGTGGAGTGACTGTTACTGAGTAGTGCATCTCCTGGGGGAGGAGATTAACGATGAGGAGCGCAGGAAGAAGGAGAACTGTATGAGCTGGTGTGGTGGGACGTCCAGCGGCGTCGCTCGGGTAACGCTCTCTGCGGACCTCGCAACACAACCAATACTCGTTTCCTCTATTCGTTGTGCATTTTAGAGCAGAGTGGGTTCGTTCCCCGGGACGAGATGTCCGCGACCATGGGACATCTGGTTGGCAATAGGAATATGAATCATTTGCGTCCGAGGGCCGAACAAATATGTGCGAATGAGCGTGTGCTAGAGGTACGGCTAAGGTGCCTCCACTGAGGACAGCCGCAGTCCGGCTGGCAGTTGAGACTAAATAACAAGCCAATTTGTACAAATATATCCAATCCATTTTGCCTAAATTAAAATCATTCACATAAACACAAAATCGTACTTAGAAAATTATAAAACTTAAACACAAATTATTCAGATTTAAAGTCTCATATATATATACTCCTAAATACCTGCATTAACAGTAGATCGCTCGACTAGTTTCACATCCACTGTATCCGGTAACCGGTTCACCAGCAACATAGCCGACCGAACTGTAACCAACTTCCGAGCAGTACCATCCAGACGAACATCGAACACTAGACGAGCAGGCCGATTATAGACCTGGGTACCCCGTTCAGCGTACGCATGTCGAAAATATACACCAACCCGATCCACAGTCACAGGAGCTGCAGGACGCCACCCCACTACACGTACAGCGAGTTGATGAGCGCGCATCATATGGGACTCTTTGTGGCGCTGTTTCGCACGACCACTACCATAACTAAACGGCAAAGTCGCCCCAGGAAGAACCTAAAAAAACACATTTATATCATTCACCAAAACTTAACTATCATTATTTTACCTCCGTCCACTCAATATCTTTAACCGCTGGAATAATCCTAGTCTGATCCTCTGGATCTAACTCCTCATCCATCGGATAAAACGGTTCATCTGGTTCCGTAATAACCGTCGCAAAATACAATACAGTGCCCGTATCATTTTTCAACGAATACGGCACGAACGGCAAACGCCGCGATGTTTTCGTAATACCAGACGACTCTTCGTTACTCCAAGCCGCTTTCACGAGTCGGAAAAGCGCTATTAACGCATCCGTGACATTAATATCAAGAACGTCATCCGATTGAATCGTTATCCGATGTCTCGGTATCCCAATCGGAGTATCTTCTGGTATCCAAAGTGCTTTACAGCGCCAAGGCTCCACAAACGGTTCCCAACCCCCAAGGACTCGGTTATAATAATCTAGCGATAAAGTACAATCGAGGGTGCATCGTCGCGATTGTGGCACCTCATCAGAGATGGCGCTGGTGTAAGTGCTCAACTCGTATGACACACAAACAGTTGTTAGCGTACTTTCCGCGAGCGGGATATCAATATCGCCGTAATCATCAATCAAACATAAACGAATTGACGCTGCACGGACTTGAATCAGCTTTATTGAGAACGGAGCAGCGGTGGATAAAGCCTCAGATGAGTTGAGTTCAGTTAGTGATTTTGAGGGTGTCGCGTTTTGTGTTAACCACAAAGCGGCGTCGTCTAATCGACCTGTAGGGCATTGTTCAAGCGCCATCGCGCAATCCTCTACTTGGAAACCTAACGCGCAAAGTTTTCCAATGTTCTCCTGAAGCGTTTCTGTTTTAACGGCGGTGTTCGAGTCCATTGCGGCAGCATCACGCGTCTGTTTTGTAACTGATTCGAACATTGCAGCAAACATCAGCATATCTTTGTAAGATACGCGTAGAGTTAATTCGTGTAATTGTATATCTAAAGTTCGATGGGAATCTAAGTCGCGGGTGTATACATCGGCGCTTATGGTGACAGGGTCTACGATGGATAAGGCAGTTTCTTCATCTTCATCGCGGTCTGCTCCTAACACGCAAGAGAACAACTCGAGATGATTGACGCTGCATGATAAGAGCCGGGAATCTGTTGCGTTGGGTCGATATGTAACTAAAGTTGTACTCTAAAAAGATATATATATATATAGATTTATTATTATTTATTGAATTAGATTTGTAAGCTTACCCGTAATATAACAGCATTTGTGTCCTCTTTCGCGGTGTCTTCAACCAAAACAATCTCTGAATCGGTTATATTTAACTTCAACTCAAACTGAACAGGTTGTTGGAGTCTGTTGGTTTGTATATAAATTTTCTGCCCTTCGAACTTGTGTTGCGTGAAAATGAATTCACCAGCGAGTTGCCACCAATCCACAATAGCCATCAAACGCATATTGTTTAAAAGTACGGTAAATTTCGATTTATCGCGTCTGCGGCGACTGTGCACTTCTGCCTGCACAGAATCCCCATCTGTTTGCGTTCTACTAGCAGGTCGTAGCACCTCTGAAATTAAACGCTAGAGCTTCAATGTACTCTAAGAAGTGAATATAAATACCTGTAAAAACATTCGAGCATTTCGGTCGCTCATCGGTGATAAGTACTTGTTGCGATACTAAATCGACATCTTGCGACAAATCACTAAAACTGTCGACGGTGAGACGTGATCGAACAAAATTAACGCACGCTAATGGTCTTAATCGAACTCGTACGTCTAGTAGTTCGAATCGAACGGAGCTTAGAGTCCAAATGTGCTCGGATTCATCCGTTTCGGAATTTGATATGAAGTCATCCTTGTAAGGTACTGATGGTAATATATGTTCGGTGTCTTCACCGAGATTATAACCAAGCACGCCGCGTATTAAAGCGTATTGTTGGAGGTCCAAATAAAGATCGAGCGTTGATAGTCGACTTGAAATAGTCATATCAGGAACTGAAACTAAAATATACGAAATATCTGCACGGAAAACAATCGAAATCAACTAACCATATCGCCGGCCACGGCCAGTCATATTTCTTGACACTTGGAACTCTAAACGGCATTTTTCTTTCAGAAGAGACGCACCACGTTTGATAACAGCACAGCTACCAAACTGTAAGACAGCGTTCTTTACTTCGCTCTCACTAGCATCTTTCACCTCGCCGGCGTAGACGTCCACGTCATGGAGCACGATGGTCATAACATCTAACAGTACTGTTAAATTGCGTATTGTGTTCAATTGAAACTCGTTGTCGATTGTAAGTTGTCCTAAATCGAAAATGAGCATATCGCCACAGTGAGGCCGCACAGGGACCAACACCATAGGGGTGTCAACTCGAATCGTTAGAGACAAACGTGATACTTGAGGCGATACCTCATCCTCTACTTCCAACTGAAATCGAATAAATTATAAATAATATGTCGTGACTATCAATTAATCCATGACTGAACCTTTTTAGATTTGCGAGTAGAACTCCCTCGAGAAAAGTCCCCGAAGAACGCTCTCAATTCCGTAACGAATCGTTTCGTGTGTACATACACACATGGCGATATATCTAAGATGAGTTCCGCGTTGCTAAATGGCAATATTGCCGGGGAACGTAAAAAATTGAATTGAACCGCTTTTTTGCCAATTGTCACAAAGCGTTCCGTGCATAAGTGTCCACTGGGTGTTGCATCTAAGATTTTTAACGCTCCTAAACGTCCTGACACTTGGCGCCGTTGTTTTTTGCGTGTGATCTCCACGTGGGCACCGGTCACACGTGCACGCGCGACCTCGCGTGAATCACAACGCGTTGCTAGAAGCGTGAACGATCGCAATGATACCGTTGTTGAGCTATCTCCCACTTGTTCATCTTCTTTTTGGATTGTTACTACAAAAAACCACGTTGGTAATGATACCAAAACGATACCCAACTCACTCACTCACCATTATTGTAATTATTAACATCTGATTCATCACTGGTAATACTAAAGAAATCTAACAACGTCGTCCAAGATGTTGCGCTTATTGCCATATCAACTGAGCCTAATTCTACACTAGTTGTCCTCCGCATCGAACCATGTTCCAAATCGAATTGTGTGATGGTTGGGTCTACTAAAACACTTTTAATCACCACTAAACCATCATCTTGTGATTGGATGACCCGTGGTGCATATGTGGGTGTTGTTTTAAACGTAGCTCCGAATACTGTGCGAGTGTCTAAATGATCTGGTAAGGAACCAAATCTAGTTTCAAGATGGCGGTAGGCTATATCCGCTGGACAAGAGTGCGATGCACACGGCCCTTTTGTTATGCTTTCGTCTCGAGAGGCTAGCATTTTACGGCGAATGTCTCCTTCGGAGACTAGTAGGTCTTCGACGAGAAGCGATCGCAAAGATACGGCAATTTCTGTCACGAACGCACGTTTCTTGTCACATGTGACTAGAAAGTTCTGGAATGAGAGGCCAACGAGACCGTCTTCTTGCTCGCCGCGTATTTCTACGCCAAATGAGGCCACTTCGAATCGAACTTGTAAGCGCATTGGTTCCGGTTGAGGTAAATTTACACCACTAGAGGAAGAAGTTGATGAGGAAGCTCGAGCGTTCCGACGATTCGCTGACGGAAATAATTTTGCGCGTACATGAGGATCCATACTTAAAGTTGAAACACCTCCTATTTACAATAAAAAAAACATTATACACTTTTTCAGAACAGTTAAATTCTAAACTTACCAACATCATCTTCAGATATTTCACTCAAAGTAGGCGTGCGTTGAAGCTCTACGTGTCCATTTCCCATCTTTGTTCCAGCTAAACACTCTAAAGTATCCAAAACTTGTTCATACTGTGCTCTAGTCAATGAAACACGTAGATCATTTACAACCGATCCTTGAATCTCGATTAAATCACCAAAACCGTCACTGAACTCTGCGGTAATATCATCTAAAATTGTGCTTTGTGCCTCAATCACCGGAGAACTAGTCAGTTTTGAAACAGTTAATCGCAATAAAGTATCGTGGAGAACAGGAACTGCTTTGGATTTAGCGCCACATGCATATAGTTGGTCCACACGAGGTACACCACCGCCGCAAACACTTCTACCTGACGTATCTAAAGTGCAAAGACTCATATTACGAACTTCCACTGCATAAGTGCTGAAGGAGCTACGCAATGCAGAACCAGGTGATCCAAAAGGAATAGGTGAGCCATTTGTAACAATATTGTTATTGTTTACAGTGATTTTCCCTAAATGGGCAACCAAAACATGTTCGCTATCACTAGATCGCGGTAAAACAACCACCGGACTATCTAAAACGACGTCTAATTTAATCTCAGCCATGACGAAAGACGCTGCGCCATCCTCTTCGTCTGCAAGCGGGCTGTATGGTGTTTGAGGCTCTGAGGACGAATTAGAACGCCTCCGAATCCTTCTCGGTGATTGAATATCGTTGGCGACAAATCCAGTTATGCGGGAATTCACGTATAGAGACTGCGCTAGCGCTTCCGTCCGGGCATGTACGAGACCTAAGGCGACATCAGTAGCGGCGCTACGTATAGATCTAGCTACATCTGATAGGTACTGTTTGAATTCAGTGGCGCACGAGCGTAATTCGATTAAGAATTGCGGTGAATGCGTATACCAAACAGACGCCATTCGAATCGAAACATCTACTGGTTCGTTTTCTTGTTGTAATGGACGTTTTATGTTGAAACTAAACGCGGTTTCGTCTTCCATATCCCCTAGGATTGTCTTAGGTGACTGATCCACACTTGAGTCATCTGCAAGAGGGTTACGGCCAACAGATATGATGCGTTGATGTAAGTGACCTTCAGGAGTTAAATCTAAAACTTGTAATCCCCCTAACGAGCCTCGTACGGACACGCTGTCATCCACAGTTGCTTGAATTCGTGCTTCACACATTGTAGCAGTGCCAATCTTTCGACCAACAGCTCTACCATCTTGTACTCCGCCTCTTAATAATAAAACGCTCAAACGATGGAAATCAAACGTCAATTCGGTCCTAGTACCAGAAACCCTCGACGAGCCATTGTCATCAATGGTATCTTGTGATTGCGAAATAGAGTTATTTCGTGTTGTTTGCCCTTCTTCGAAGATAGGTCGCGTCGGTATAGGAAATGCCCTATTTTTCACTGAAGGTGACACTCTTCGAACGAACCCGACTAACTCTACAATCGTTTCTTGATTTGCAATGATGTCTAGGTTGTTAAATTGAATACTAGCCAACTGGATAGGCTCTGTTCCACTTACTACAACGAATTCAACGCTAATTAAAGCTTCAGCGTCGTGCCACACTCCTTGGAGGCGTATTGGGGCTGTTGGAGGTGGTGGAGGTGAGACGGCGAGTCCGCTTAAGGCGCGGGTTAATGTAATGGGACTAGTGGCGCGGCGTCCTAGTTCTGGAGAGCCAGGGCTTGTTGGACTAGTGGGTTCACTGTCGAAAAGGCTTCCAGACATTGAGTCCATCCTTAAATAAAGAAGGTATATAGAACGTTCGCGCATATATTTATTTGCAACTTACCCGACATGTCTATGACTAGCTACCAGTAGCTCAAAATCAGGTCCAAACGTTTGTAAAGCATCTACTAGTAGCAACCCATGCACTGTTAAATTGACGCCGATATCACAAGGTCTTCTAGTGAACGATGCTGTTACTCCTGAAACCTGGAGCTCTGCTACACTGCGTCCCCGACTTTGTACTTCTAAGGACATTTGATCGACGGTGAATTGGACTGTTAGCAAGCGGCTTGGTTCACTTAAAGAATCTGGGGGTGGAGATGACTCTGGTGGTTCATAGTTGATTGGAATTGAAGGTGTTAAGTGTTGGTAAGCGTCTTCGGCGAGTAGATCATCTTGCTGTGTGGACTGGTGGTGCGGCGCAACGTTGAAAGGTGAGGGAAGACTTGCTTCGGAAATAACACGAGCTAGTGTACGAATTGATGACACTTTTTGCTCGTTCACGTGGACAACTAGTCGCGGTAGGTTTGCAGCTAATGTTAAACTAGGGTACATTGGATCTGTTGTTGGAACAACTCTACGTTCCACCTACAACCATCATATATATTATTAAAAAAATATATTTACAAACAATCTGCTAATATTTGTCTTACTTGTAACGAAATATTGAAACGATCCAACACATGGAGCGCTGAAGTTCCTTTTGTGTGCGCATACCTCCAATTATCGCGTACCCGCCCAACTAGCACTTGAATATCGCTTAATTCGATGGTGTAGGTGTCGTAAAGACGTCTATGCAACGATAGCTCGCTAAGAGCGGTAACTAGAGTGCCATCTTCTGTAGTACTTGCACCAGAACCTGGTGGTGTAGAGCACGGCGTCATAAACATCTCGTCGTCCTCCTCCTCGAGACTCACCTCTCTAGGAGGTACTTGAGGCACCTTTTGTAGAGGTTGAGGCAAAGGGGGGCCATTCTCTAAGCGAAGAGTACCCAAATCGACGACAGCTATAAAACAAATCATAAAAAATATATATAAACTAATAGATTCGTTCGACGTTTACCAATTGCAGCAGTTGGATCACAGAATCGTTCAACTAGGATTAATTGGGGTGCGGAAACATCTAATCGTAAGTCCCAAGATGTTCGCACAGCAGCTCTACCTTCGAGCATACCCTCCCACTTCTCAATCAACTCTTGTTTAGTCCTCGTCTTCATAGCTTCCAAGCGATGGCGTGCGCTACTCCTTTGGTGAGGAGCGCACATAAACTCCAATAACCATTTAGCTGCTGCAGGTTGGTACACTACGTCCAAAGGTTGCGAACGAACGTGTAAACGCTTGACACCCATCCCCGATTCATACACTAGCTTGAACAACGGACTATCTTCGTCCGATGAACGTGGTTTGGTGCGTGAAGTGCTACGTCCCGGTGCAGCAGCTCGGTCGTGACCTGGGGGGCCTACTAGCACGGGAAATAGTGTGCCAGGAGTTAAACGGTCTCTCAAACACAACGCCCCTAGGCTCAACTCAATTTTGTGACTAGATGAACGTGGACGCGATTCAACACTTGCGCGAAGCTCGGAGAATTGTAACTGGAGCATTGGAACGCTAAATGTTTGTGTTATTTAATACGGTTTTAGACAATATAAAATATTAACTCACCAGTTTGTTACGGAGGTGGTACTAGCGCTTAAGTCTAATGTTCCGCTGTTTAAAACAAAATTAAACTTTCCAAAAACTACATCTCTGCGTAATAGTGTGTTATTTCGTGCTGAATCCGCAAGAGCTTCTAGGATTTCATCTTCCAATTGGTGCGTAGCGGTAATATGTGGCTCAGCGCCTACAGGATCTGTTTTAGCCGACGTCGAGTACCACCCCCACCATTGAGGAAACCAGCGTACTAATGTGTTCCGGCCATCGTTTGAAGCAATCTGGGGTGATTGGGGTTGCGTGGGGCACGGTACTCGCCGCATAGCGACTTCGCGGAGTGCTTTTAGTTCTTGGAAGTCGCGAGACCATTCAACAGTATCTTTGAGACGCTTAGCATCAGATCCTAGGGCAGCAGAGGGCTGGGCCAGCATACGTGAATACATATCGACATATTGGATATTTTGTAACGCTCGCTGGTGGCATTCGGTCCAGGTGAGGCGCTGGCGGCATAGTCCTGGTACATGACTGGAGGCGGCGTAATGCCACCACGCTTTTGCGTCCTCGTGCACTCCAACAGAGGGTCGTCGCCGCCGATGTAGTTGTACTCGAGACAAGAATTCTAAACCACGCGTACAGGAAACCATTTGTTCATATTGCCACTAAAAATATAAGCAATAAATATGTATGGTTATTTTATTATATAGATATGTAAAGACTTACATCAATAAGTGATAATGGTACTTGGTCTAATCGTAAATCACAGACAAATCGGGGCATGGAACTGCTCCGCAAGGGGAAATCACTACGGTTTCGTTGCAAGTGTGCGCAAGCGCTAACCGGAGCCACTAAATAACGGTGCTCCAAGCCAGTGCCATCGCCAGCCATCGCTGTTGCAAGCTCTTGCGGCGGCAGACGTGACCGGAGACCCGCAGAGCTCACCGTGTCCCAATACACAGCCAAATGTCGTAGTTCAATCGTTTTAAATGAAAGATCCGTGCCGTCACGGTGGCTTGTGAACTGAGGCGTGAAATTCGAGTCGCATGATTGCGCACTGAGGGACTCGATTGTAAGACCACACGCACAAGCGCTAGCGACACCCTGAATAAAACACCACATATTCAACACATTTAGTTTAAATATTTGAAATTTGATAAATTTTTCTTAATTTTATTTTAGCGTTAATATACATAAGTAACTTTTTAGTATAATCGAATACAATTTAGTTTAACACTCACCTGCAAACTGGTAGCATCTTCATAGCGTAAATGAACATCTCGAACGCGCAACTGCATATTCTCCATGATATCAGTGATGATACCAGTTCCATAATTCAACCAGCTGGAATAACTAGAGGCGTAATACGTTGCAGTGCCGTCGGTTCCATCGTTTTCCATCCTCCACGCCGCTTCTAGTTTATCTAAGTCTTGAAGCTTGCGCTCCTGGTCCGCCGCCTCTTCGGCGGCTTGGTCCCAGTCGTCCAGCGACAACGGCCCAGCCACCAAATACAGTTGCTCGATGACGATCACCCATGGCGCAGATCGCAACGCGCTTATCGGTATCTGTAGTTTTACTTTGCCGATATGCCCCGCTCGGATCTCAATCGGCATGCCCAAATGGCGGAGGGCATCGCGGCGTAGGGGAAGGTTCTCTAGCTCAACCTCACCTAGCAAAACGTAATAATATAGTCTATTTAGATGCCGAAACGGTTTTTAAAGTTACCTGAGAGAATGGCAATGCTGAGTTGATCGGTGTTAAGATTTTCGACATATTTCCCCAAATAGTTATTCAACACCCAAGCCACAAGTCCCTCAAGCATCTTTGGTCGCTAGTCACGTCATGAGAACCGCGAGTTCGTAAAATCAAACCTAAAAACCGCACAAATTATAACCTGATTTAAATCTGTCATCTCCATAATACATCATCTCGATTGTTAGCAATTATACTACAATATTTACATCGACAAACTAATAAATACGCTATTGATACAATAGTAAACAACAAGTATTGTTGTGCCTATAATTATTTGTTCTCTTCTAATATCACATATATAACTACACGGAAAAGTGTTTATCACAATTTCGATAACAGTGCTAAAAATTAGTACTTGTTCATCAGCGAATACCTGAATAGTCTATTATTTTATTTAGGTAAAGAACATGAAATATTATATGCACTTTGACCGGGTTCGTTTGCAACAAATACTGCTTTACTAATTGAACAGAATTAAAAATAATTAATACTACGTTAAATAATTTCTACTATTTGTTTACGACATATCCCAGCGCACATTCCAAATATTTAAATCTGCAAAAATAACATTGAAATGTCATTCGCAATGACAGCATCTCATCTCCAGCATGTTTTACTAATTATTTCACTTTGCTAACAAGTGCAACACTGTTTATCAACAAGGATTGGCAAACTAAAAAAACAACAAACCACAATAAAATTAATTTATTACACATCTAAACTAATAATAATAATTATCTAAATATATTTGCTTTAATAATATTACTTTCATATATGTTTAAAACGACTCATATTAATTTAATTTATTATAAAAGTCTATACAGTATTTTCTGTTTGATCCCATTGGTCACAATGAGTGACTTCAAAAATTAAATAACTTAACCCATATATTTTTAATAAAAGACTGCGTACCCTTACGTAAGTTTTGCTGTAATAAATTTACGTTAGAAATTTGCGAAATGGCTGCATCGGACACGGGTGGCGTAAAGCCGTTTACGATCGCAGGTCGTTACGGCACCGAACGCGAACGTCTAAATGGCATGACCGATGCGGAACGAGCTTTCCGAAGTCAGTGGCTAAAAGACCAAATCCTCGCGGATACCGAACCGAGATTCGTGCCCGAATTGTACAAGAACACCCACAACCCCATCCGTCGATTCTACCGGTTCCCGTTGGAGAAAGTGTACGAAGTGTTGACGCCGGTTTTAGGGCAACATCGAGCGTATCACGTTCGCTTTTGGACTGGGAAAGCTTTGATGACAATTGCCGCAACGTATTTGACCTATTACTACTTTAAATACAACGCGAACGACTGGACACGCAAAGGTGGGTGGCGAGTGATTACATCGCGTCCCTTAGTCGATAAGGGTCATCCAGACTTTCCACGGGTTTCGGATAGGAGTACTCCTGCGGATTATGGGGCGCGGGGATTCAAAGAATCGCCAATATGAATTATATAATAATAATAGTGTAAATACAATTAATTGTAGTTGATTAATAAAGTTATTAAATTTAATCCGTTCTTATACGTAGAAAATAATTGTAATTATCTACTGGATAGATAAAATAATCTTTATTAAATATTATAAAATACAACAATAAGTCATATCAAAAATAGTATACTTATAAAATACACAACAATAATAGATATTTAGTTTTATAACTGAAACGAATTCAGTTTTAAATTCGAGATTCGATCCCATTTTACTACGTAAACTAATCAGATATGTTATAGGTTGTTTTGCAACAAAATCTGTTAAAAAAATAAAAAATCGCAAGCGGTATCGGCGTCATAATTGCAATCGCCACTGGAACTGCAGTGGTAAGATCCGCTTCTGGTTGTGGTAAGGAAAACCTACACACAAAATAGTTCTAAAAGCTGCGGAAAACAAACGACTAATTTACCTTAATAAAAAGATAGCAATGCCTGTATTTTGCACGCCTGTCTCAATAGCGATGGCCAGCACATCTTTGTAAGGTTGTCTAAACAAGAGGGCTAAGCCCCCGCCTAGTGCATAACCAAACCAAGGGAGGAGGAGACCAGCAACCACAATTCGCCAAGACATTAATTGGAATATATATAAATTGGTAGCGATCGCAAACGCGATGATGAACGCGATTAGTATGGAGGAAAAACCTTTTAGTATGCGAGCTAACAGGAGTGAAATGCGAGGGAAGATTTTTTGGATCAACCCACCGATGAGCAATGGTAGTAATAAAGCGCTTGCTAAAGAAGCTATGTGGACGTAAGGTACAACAATGTTGGCGTCTGCGAATATATGAGGCCCAACGGTGAACAACCATAAGGGCATCATGGCGAAAGCTGCTAGGGTTGAAATCTAAAACAATTCAGTGTTTAACACACCTATTCAGTAAAATAGCAACAGTTGCTGCTATAATTATATTTCACATGTTGAATTATTAAACTTTTAGACCACTAAAAATTGTATAAGTTTCTTAAAACGCACAGTAGATGGCAGTGCCAAAATAACAATATGGCGATGTTGTACTTAATTTATTGTGACGTACCGTTGTCATTGTGACGCTTAAATCAATATTCCCATCTAAAACACATGTCCAGATGTTTGAGGCGCCCCCAGCTGGACTAACCCCTACGAACAGAAGCCCTAAGCGCATCGCAGGCCAATCCGCAAACACTAACACCCCGAAGAGGTAACTGAGCACAGGCATTACGAGGAACTGTCCTATGAAACCGATGGCAGGGCCTATGGGGCGGCGTAACATGGGCCGCAACGCAGTCCAGTTTAGAGCGCAACCAAAGTTGATGTAAATCAGCGAGACTAAAATGGCGACGCTGCCTGTGAATATGTGATCGATCACACGTACCCTAAAGTTCAATTGTTTACAAAAACTCGTCGTACTTATATATGTAAGCTTACTTTCGTATTACTATAACATCTGCTTCATCTAGAATTATAGATGTATTGGTAGTGTCGCGTGTTTTTGCTATTATGGTTGTTTGACCTAAGAAAATTGCGGACACCGGCCATGTACCATTATAGACACCATTTTCCAGTGTTGTTTGTAATAAAACACTGGAATTCCCGTCGAAATCAACGATATGTATATTGGAACTATACAATTCTAAGCGTACATCATCGATAGGCTTTACATTATCTGGATCTAGTAGTTAGTTATGAATTAGGGTGGAATTGGAAAAGCATTTCAAAACTTACCGCTTATGAGAAATTTCAGTTCGGCTACGTCGCCCATGTGGATTTTATACTTGTGTTCAATAAACTCGAAATGCAATCCATTTAATTGCGGCAAACCAGCGAATATTAACACAAAAATAACATACATTTGCTTCATTATTACCGCAGCATTAAAAACACACAGAGAAAATACGGTTCAGGACGCCCAAATACCAAAGTGCAACATGATATATTTATATGAAATCAAAATACATTTATAAAATAAGGAAAAATAAATATAATCATACTATAAATAACATATTAGTCAACAATAATAATTATTATATTTTAGATATTGAATAATTAAATATGCAAACTAGCGACATCTGTCAACCATAAGAAGTGATGGAAGGAAAGGGTTAATGCTTAAATAATAAAATGCTTTGGAACACGTTAAAAGAACTATTTTGCAAAATTAGCTAAAATTATTACAACTACGTAAACAACAACAATAATAATATATGAACAAAAAGCAATATAGACGGTCTTGGTTTGACATTTTTTTAATTTAATATATGTATAAAGTAGCATTTATATAAATAATTTATATTGTTTACAGTAATTTAATAGCGACGTTTGTGTGTGCGCAATTTTATTTAAAAAAAAAACATTTATTTTCGTATTTGATTACAGTTTTAAGTTGATGTAACGGGTTCCGAATCTTTACCGCCTGTTTGTGCCAAATGTTTAACGACATCCACCCAATCCCACCCACGGGGCTTCTCCCCGCGTGCCTCCACCCGATCCCACTGTCGTCGCTTTTGCGCCTTGCTGAGCTGCTCCTTTTTCACAACGGCCTTCTTCACCGGTTCCGGCGTGTCCTCCTTCGCTAGGTTAATCCTCTCAACACCTTCAGCAACATCTGGTACAATAACGCTCGGCTGCGCTGCAATCAACTCGTCGTATTTCTCCTTAACGCACTCAATCAACGAATACGTCATCGCTTCACCTAAATACTGTTCAGATTCCGTGGAAATCAATTCGATCACTTTGTTCTTAACTGCGTCAATACTAAAATAAAAAAACAAACACACGAATCAAGTATTTTATGCGTGTGTTTGGGCGCTTGTCTTACATGTTTCGATTGTAAAACGTGTTCATGTTCACTTGTGGCTTTTCTGTGGGGTAGTTTTCGCCCCATTGTAGCTCGATCAAAAACGATTTAATATCCTCATGCTCGCCAAACTGAAATCAATCAATATACATAAAACATCCTTAAGGCATTTTCGCAAGCTCTTAATGTTACCTTGTATTGAAACACAGTCGGTGATAATTGTTTAAACGCGTCATCGCCATCATAAATAGATAACAACACTTCGCGTTCTTCGCTCTGCATTTCTGTGTTACTCATTGTTATCACAAACGCACACAATAACGTGTGCTTAAATATACTAATAAAACATAACAAAGTCGCTAATTTATTTAATTTTCAAACATACATAACCTCAATGACATTCATTTCATATTTGACAAAGCGTACGGAACATAGCAACAAATATTGAATGTATATATTTATAAATTGTTTATATGTGTATTATTTAAATAATTTAGAATTATTTTTTACGTTTCACGATACAGTGAAACAATAATATATATAAGAATATTTAATTAACAATTTGTATTGATTCTAATTTAATAATTAACGCTTTAATTGAGTTAATAGTGTGTGATTAATTGTGTTAAGAAGAGTTTTATTTGTTTTAATTGTGTTATTTATTTATGTAATAGTGATTTATTGCTAGTTTCTTATTAGAGTATTTTCGGAATTCATCTACATTGTGCGCCGCGCCACCTTTTAGTTCGCTGTGTGTCTGTTGGTGGCGTTAGTGAAATTAAATGACAGTTCGCGACTATCTCGCAATTTTTCAATAATGATCAATAGACTAAATAACGCATAATAAATCGTAGTGAAACAACTATAAGGTGCGCTCGCCGTAAGTGTGGTTTTTATGTCGAGTTGAGTGACCAACAATGCGATGGCGAAGCAGCCAACGTGCATTCTCGCAATGGCTCCTGTTCCTAGTGTTCCTGTGTATTCAAGGAGCCGCGTGCACCCTCGGTGACCCTTACAAACTGCTGGGAGTCGGACGCTCCGCCACTCTACAAGAAATCCGTCGCGCGTACAAGCAACTCGCAAAAGAATGGTACGATCTAGTGGGAATCGATGGTGGTGGCGCGTGTACGAACGGCACAGTTCTCACAGTCCGCGGTTATTTTTAGGCATCCAGATAAAACGGATAATCCAGCCGCTGAGTCCAAATTCGTTGAGATTAAGCAAGCGTACGAGATATTATCGGACCCCGAGCGACGGAAACTGTTCGATAAACATGGCATCACCGATGAGGACAACGCTAGTCAACGGCCGGATTACTCGTATTATGGACGATTTAATACGGATCCGTTGGATGAGTTGTTCGGGTCGCATGGTGGTGGTCGTTTTCATTTTCAGGATCATGATATTACCGTGTTTCATAAAATGTCGGTGACCACCAGGTGAATATGATTTGTTTTTATTGTAAACAGACTTACCATATTTGATTGATTTTCGGTTTTATAGACAATTTGAAAATAGTTTGATACCTAAATCAGTTCACACACCGCATTTGGTGTTGTTTTATACCGATTGGTGTTTCCCGTGTTTGCAAGTAACACCATTGTGGCGTAAACTAGTCGACACTCTAGAACCTCTAGGTGTTTCACTGGCGACTCTACACGCCGGACGAGAACCTGCTTTAGCTCGGAAAGTAGGAGTCACTACGTTACCCAGCTTGGTACTCCTCCTCGACGGGAAATATTTCGTCTACAAAGAACATCTAAATGGCGTACAAAAAATTATAGGCATGTTTGAATCAAACTAAACAAACAACACTTATTAACAAATTACTTTGTAGAGTTCATTCGAAGTAAACTCCCCTACAAAATGGTTCCTATCGTCACCGACGCCACTGTGGATGCGTTCCTCAGTGGTTGGCACGATAACCGCGTGCGCGGTCTCATCTTCGAGAAACAACCCAACCTGCGGCTCCGCTATCTAATCACCGCTTTCCATTTCCGCGATCGCGTCGCTTTCGGCTACGTCCAACCCTCCGAAGACACTATCCACCTAGTCCGGCAAAAGTTCAAAGTCACCACCAGCGATATGGACACCGTTTTACTGTTCAACGAAAACTCCCAGCGGCCAATTGCGAGCGTCTCAATGGCAGATATCCCATCAACAACGCTCCACCACGTGATCACGACGAATCAGTATTTGGCGTTACCGCGTCTCAGTTCTCAGGAGGTGCTAGAAGCGTTGTGTCCTGCCGAATGGAATCGCCCACGGAAACGCTTATGTGCTGTTCTAGTGACGGGTAACACAGCGGAGCATGATAGTGCGCGCTCAGCGTTTAGACAATTCGCTCTAGATTCACCTTGGAGTGTGGAGCGGGTTAGATTCGTGTATTTGTACCATGAAAAACAAACGGAGTTCGTACAAGCGTTGAGCACGGATGGGATTCCTGATCAGCCGTTGCTGCGGATTGTGATTATTTGGAGGAGGGATACTTCTCATATTAAATATGAGTGGTTGGAGGCGGAATGGCGGCCTAATGATGAGAGCACGACGGCCACTACAGATGCTACTAACAATAATAATAATATAAATGATACGAAATTGAGATTACAAGAGACTATTGGACGCCTGCTCAAGAGCACCGAAGCTCTATCATACGAAGCTATTGTAAAAGTAAGCACTTACATACATAAATACATATCTATTCTATGCATACGTACCTGTCAGTCAGCCATGTTTTTCCAAATCACATATAAACTAAATATTAAGTAAATACTCTATAAAAGGTCCGTTTGTGGTGCGGAAAAGAGGGGAATGTGTAGATAAAATTGGAGAATTTGATTATAGAGCCTCTGGACGCCTCTAAACTCTCTTAAAATTAATTAATTTAATGATTTACTCCTCTTATGGAACTTTAGTGTATAACTTTTAAACATGGCGGAAACAGTATCAACTGTGCCTGTCAATTGTTTAATAGAGAAACTTAAATAATTAGGAGTATGACATTTATTATTTATTCTAAGAAATAATTTAGTGAAAAGGGGTTCCAAAGGTTAGTAATATATTATAAATTAGTGTAAATATGATATGATCTAACCCAAAAGCGTATAAGAAAGTTAGGTGCATGACACTGCAGGTGTTTTTTCATTATAAAACTGTTTTAAAATGTTCTTAATTTTATATATTGCACTTATTAACAAAGGAAACGAGATTAATTTTATAAATTAAACAAATGACATGTTTATTTCATTATTATGTATACGTTTTAACATTAACCCCATTAAGGATCTTTTGGACGAGCACGCCCAAGGTGTCTTCTCACGAATCGTCACCAAACTATTCATAACAGCCGACATCGTCTACGAGAGCATCACA
This sequence comes from Nebria brevicollis, assembly GCA_944738965.1. NCBI lineage: Eukaryota > Metazoa > Arthropoda > Insecta > Coleoptera > Carabidae > Nebria > Nebria brevicollis. Next base: position 471,098 of record OX122909.1, on the reverse strand, counting down.
AAAGACCAACTACTACCAGCGTTGTCCATAATAGCGACAATCGGATTCATCATCGCCGCTGGTTACTTCATGGCGTACCTAGTGTAAGTAAACGATTTACAATCGAAAAACAAACGATGATATTCGCACTTTAACAGTCGTATGGAAGAGGAATCCATCCAACAGCAACGTTACGCGAAACGCAATGGGAACAACAACAACGAACCGACCCCATCACCCGACAGCCCTACAAACGGTGGCGTTAGAGGTCTACACAACCTCCAACAACCCCCACGCGAGTTATACCTCCACGAGCTACGTGCAGAAAAATACAACGGCCTCGTGCGCCTTTTAAAACCTGGTTGTAGGACAATTGTCCTGTTTGTTGATTTGCAGAGTCGACTTCAGCTCATCCCAGCGTTCCATAAAATCATTTGGCCATATCGGAAGTAAGTTTGAGTAGAAATTATCAGCTTTTTATTTAGTTTAATTTAACTCAGTGGATGTTAATGGTGGAATGTCGCCATAGTTGTCTATGTATGCGCTTCGCAGTTGCTCGTTTGCGCGTGCAAAACTCTGTTGTTTGACTTGTAGCGAGGTTCGCAGGAACAAGACGTTGATGTTTGCGCACATGTCACTGGAACGCGGTCTCAGCTGGTATCGCGATTTACTCCAGCTCAGTCTGCCGGAGCCGCGCGAGCTGAACATCAACCCCCGGAATTGTGTTGGTACGGTACTCGCGTTGAACGGCCACCGTAAATACTTTTGTATGTTTCATGCAAAACACTCCGAAAGCAAATCGACCAAAAAGGTAATCACAATGTCATGCGCAACGAATTTGTTTAGTTTATAGTGTTCGTTTGTTGTTAGAATAAGAACAAGACTGCTAAAACATTGGATGATCCCGAATTGGGCGCGTTTATCGGTTTCGAAACCGATACGTCTTCCGATGAGGATGAAGAGGTGCTGTTGCAGGGCACTCTGTTAGATGGTTTGCCCAATTGGTTGGATCGCCTGTTCGAGGGGAGCACGCGGCGGTATTATATTAATTATTGGCCCGATTTCCCCACTAAGTAATCTCATTACACTCAAAGTTTATTTTACATTTTATCCGCGAGGAGAAACTCGGAAAATGATACACAGGTTTGGTTTATTTATTTGTTACAGCTTCGAATGTACAACTGTTATTTTATTTATTTATTTATACATACATTGATTTTACACTAATTATAATTTAAATAAAAAACAATTTATTCACAGATGTTGAATAGTTGTGCATTTGGGCTGCTGTGATATAAAACATTTTTAGTCGAATTTCTCCCGTTTTATGTGAGTATAGGTTTATTTACCTGTTGATCCGATTTAATCGTTTGGAAAACGTTCACATATCGTGTTGTTTGTTTTTATGGCGAATATTTCACTTTAGTTCCGATTGTTAAGCGGTAATTAACCCGACAATTAACAACACGAAATATATATATATATATATACATATTGTTCCGTTTGTACATAATAGTTTTTTATTTATTATGTATACCAAAACAAGTTCCAGTATTACTTCTAAACTACAACTAATATATTAACAATTTTCCAAAAACATTTCATATTTGCTTGAAAGAACAATTTGTTTCAGAGGAATTGTGTAATCTAGTACTGCCATACCGTTGTTTGAAACGAAAGTGTGAACGATTGGTAACAAGTACGCTTAATTATTAAAAGTACCGATGTATATTCGAGGTGAATGATTACGTTTATTTTTTTTTTTTGTTTTTTGTTTTTCTCTTAATAATAATAATACCGAAACCTTTAAAATAGCTGTAGTATAGATTTTTAAAAGTCATCTTCTGCTACATTTAGTAGAATATTAGTCGAAAATAAATAAATAAATTTTAAAATGCCTTTAACCATTTTTATAATCTGACGGTAAAAATGAACAAATTCTAGCTTTAATTAAAATGGCCCTCTATTTTATTGATACTATAATAATAATAACTTTGAGGGTTTTGGATATATTTGACGTGAGCGTTTCTTTATTCGTTACAAATTTCATCTGTAATTATTATATATTCACATCACGTCAAATATTATTTATTAAACTTACATATATGTACCCACATATATAATTATTATTATGTTAGTTATTCTAGTTAATTAGAATAATCGAAAATATATTGTTATATAATACATATAAACATTTGGTTGGATTGGATATTTGTATTAATTATAATTCACTCTAGTTTTAAGGTAGGAAATGAATTTTCCCACTGATTTCAAATTGCAATAGACGTGCTTTTTGTTGTTTGATTCAAGCATTTTTATTAACATATCACTCGTAGATTTTTTAATGAATACTTAGCGGAAAATAGTAAATTAATTTAATAATCACTAAAAACTACCTTAAAACTGGACAAGATACAAAAACTGGTCCATTACAGCCAGCAGGCCCGTTAACACACGAACATACATTAACGACACTTTTTGCACCATGTAATAAACAAAAAAAAAAATTCGTAGATTTTTCGTAAACAAACAAATATAGGTAATTATGTTCTTAAAAAAACAATCAGCCATCGGACAATTTTGTACCAACATTATTATATGAATTTACGTTTCTAGTCAAAATGAAAAAAAAGATTTTCATGTATCTATGCTTACAAAACGTTGTATTTATAAATAAAATTATTGTGAGAATATCTGAAGAATATTAAAAAAACAGCGATTGATAACTTTTTTTTCTAAGTATATTTATTCGTTTAAAAAAATACAATATAACTAATATAATATACCTATATATATAAATATATATAGTGGAATAACAATTATAAATTATATAGCTAATAAGTGGCAGATTTAAATGCGAAATCATCTTATTCGTGATTAGTTAGTCAATTTTATTCTCCAATCGTCCATTTTTATTGAATGCTCAGTCAATTTCCAATCTATCAAAAAACATTTTTTGGTTATATACTTATTTATTACTTCATATAAGTAAAAAATATAGATTGCTATATGCGTATAGGTAGTTATGTAATACATATATACATACCAGTTGCTTTTAACACCATGTTAAACAATTCCAGTTCAACATCGGTGAATTCCTGGATTTGTTTAATAGTTAACTGTTTCAAATCGCAAATCTTGAAACGAAGTCTACTAAGAAGACAGAATTTATCCTTAGTAGAAGACACCTAAAACACCAAACATAAATACACAAAACAATCGCTCAACCTATAAAACCTACATAGACATTCGGATCCTCCTGCATCCGCAACGCAAACGCTAAAACAACAGCGCGAAAATACGCCTCAACCACATGTTTCGCAGTCTCACCCCACGCGAAACTAATATAAATCGTTTTCGTCTCCCTACACGGTAGAATCAAGTACTGCTCATCCACCATCATATCCGTAATCTTCATTTGCGCCTTATTAAAACGTTTATCCAACGATGCGCCCAACTTAACATCGTAACCACATAACTCACGAGCTAAAACGATTCAAATCAACCAAAAAAACCCAACAGCATTAAATTATTGATAAAAAAACCTGTTAAACCAAACCCAACCACGCATGATTCCATCTCATTCGCTTTCGCCGGCGATAAAAGACAATCACGTTGACAAAACTCACGCAACACAAGCACCAAACGTTCCGTGTTGAACGATTGGAAAACTAACACAGACACCGCTGCTAAATTCGCAAATAAATGCACGGCCATGAAGACGACAAAGAACGCCCATTCCACCCTAAAACACAATTAAATATTAGTGCTACGCCGTATACATATCGCAATTATATGTACCATGAACCTTCACAGTTGGTTAGAATTAGAATGCCGAAGATGGACGCTAGTAAATTAACGGCAGTTTCTTGACTGGCGTCTTTCGCAGATACGTCCGCTGAATTACCGCGTACTGCTTGGTGTTGGGTGATTGCTGCCCGAGTGGCTGAGCCAGCCACCCCCACAGCAGCTTTTAAACAAGTGGTTAAGCAGAGTAACGGCAATGGTGATTGAGAGAACCATGGTAAACACAGCTCTAGCGCCATCGCCAAATCGTTTAAAACATCAGCGAATATCCGCCATTTTTTACACTCCCCATCGAAATTTGAGCTTTTGAACGAAACTTAATATAAATGTTGCGTATATATGTAAAAAAAACCACTAACCCTTTCCACCATGCGAATAAAATGCTTCCGATCATCCCGGTTCCATCTTTTAAAATCCAGTTGACTGCTGCAGCGATGGGTGTAGCGGAAGCATCACCGACGCCGACTCCTTGTAGGACTGCTTTGGTGGCGATGGTGCCGGTAATGCGGCTTGCGAATGCTTGGATTGTGTCGAATAATTGGTAGGAGAAGTAATCGTTGCTGACGCTTTGAGGGAAATTTTGTGGTAGAAATGCTTCGCATAAGAAGCCACGGAATATGAATGTGTTTTTTACTGGTTGAATGTGCTCCTCGGAGGTGGACTTCACGATGGAGCATGTATCTGGAAGTTTTGATTGTTATGGGTGGAATATTATTGTTGTTTTAGTGTACCTTCAGTTTCGATGTAGGCATTGTTGATTCCGGTGTTACCGTACCGTTCTTGGATTAGTAATTGTTTTTTAACCGGCATCATTGTTGATACATTTAACCAAAAATGTCGTTGTTTTTTGACGTTGGGACTTTCTTTTTAGCAAGTTTTACACATTGCTAGGATACTAGTGGTTTTTTTATTGCTCAGACTGGCAACATTGCAAGAGTACTGCTTCATAACTTCATATTTAAAGAAAACTATATTATCCCATTTTAAGTATTCAACAGAACAGAAATTGTTCAGAAAAATGTTTAGAATGTTTTCTATTTGTTAAGAGTTTTCTACCATATTTAATATGATCCTTATTTAGAATCTTAGATTGAATTGAATCAACCGTAGTTTTTAGACATACATTCACACATACATAAATATATCTACAAGTATTCTTATGGTAAATTAGACAAATAAAAATTAATTTAGATGTTTACCCCTTAAACTTTCCTATGCAGGATAATGTTATAACAATTGGGTTTATTTTCTTATTTCAGAAATGATGGTGTATTGCAGACCACCGTCAGTTTAATGATCAGTACCGCATCTTCTAATCAGAAGACTTCATCAACTTGCGGAGGAATCAACACTCTACAGTCCTCTAGGTCCTTTAAGGATTGAATGAAGACAATTAAATTGTAAGTATTGTTTAAATTATTTATTTATTACGTATGTCAATATAAACAAATACATTTTAAACTTAAATAATCAAACTTATTTATTTTATTATCTTATTTCAGTTGAAAGTCGAGCAGAGCCAAGGAACAGTTCCTCAATCAGAAAACAACTCTTTCGTAAGCTTCTGGAGGAATCTGCATTGCAGACCATCACCAGTTCGAAAACCAAAACCCCATCCCCTTGCCTGGAAGACCCTGAGGAATGAATTAAGACTGAAATCTTAAGCCCAGCGCCCAGCCCCCATCCCCTTCACACAAATAATATATAAATATAATGCATTATATTATTGTCATCTTTTGTTAGATATATATATGTTATTTATAATACATTTAATTGTTATAAGTTGTTATTAGTAAATGAAACACTTTTATTATTAAACAAATGATATATTTCTATTGTAATTAATTTATTACAGTTATAAATATTACTTTTATATTGTATATCATTGATTTATCATATATTTAAATGTTTTATGTTGATATTGTTAGAAATAGGGGTTGATATATTTGTATTAAGTGTTTAAATAATTGTACTGATTTTTATACGTATATTACTTTACTTTAAATTCATATATTTATATTATTGTCGTCTTTTGTTAAGTATATTATTTATTTATAATGTAATTAATTGTTGTAAGTTGTTATTAGTGGATGAAACACTTTTATTGTTAAACAAATGATATATTTCTATTATAATTAATTTGTTACTGTTATAAGTATTACTTTTATATTGTATATCATTGATTTATCATATATTTAAATGTTGTATTTTGATATTGTTAGAAATAAGGGTTGATATATTTGAATTAAATAATTGTACTGATTTTTGTACGTATATTACTTGGTTTTAAATAAAAACATCATAAAAGATACACACATTCTTTTAATTTACCTTAAAACTCCTTCAAATCATCCTAAAAGATCAACATTTTAGTTCAAATGTGTTGTAAAAAAAAAAAAAAATTTTAAACTTATATAAAATTCAATTAAAATTTTGAGGTTAGAATTAACCTAAAAATTTTAATTAAAAATTTTGAGGTTAGATTTAACCTCAAAATTTTAATTAGCGATTTTCGTGATTTTTTTGACCAAATGGTCAAATAAATCCGGAATTTTGCTAATTAAAATTTTGAGGTTAATTCTAACCTCAAAATTTTTAATTAAAATTTTTAGGTTAATTCTAACCTCAAAATTTTAATTCGATCTTATATAAGTTTAAAAAAAAAAATTTTTTTTACACGAATTTTAACCCAAATTTTGATCTTTTAAGATATTTTTTCACGTACATTTTTTTTAACTGTTCACCTGAAAAACAAAAAGTACCCATTTTAAAAGGTAAAGTAAAGACTGTAAGTATATTTTATAATATTTTTATTTAAAATCAAGTGTTATATATACAAAAAATCATTTTTACAAGTTCAATTGTTTATACATTTAATTCAAATATATTATTTATAACAATAACAACTAACAACAATGAAATATATAATAAATTAATTAAATACAGCACAGTTATATTAATTCAAATATATAAAATCACTTAAAAAAGAATGTACAATAAATAATATTTATAAAGGGGGGTATGGGGTGCAGATGTTGGTCTTCAATCGACTGCATTTTCTATAAACAAAAATATATAATTAATTAATTGGTTTAAATTGTAAATAAAGTTAAAAGTAATACATAATTTGAGCAATACATACGTTTTTATTATCTTCCTTGTGGTCCTTATTGTCTCCTAGCACCTAGAGGACTCCATGGAATAGATTCCTCCAGAAGCTGATGATGTTTTCTAATTGGGAGTTGATACCAGAGCTCAGGTAAACATTTGGAGGTGAGGAGTTGCCATCCCAGTTGGGATGTTGTGTTGTAGTGTTCCGATTTGGGACGATAGGGGTTTGTGTTTTTAAAAAACTTAAAATACAACTAGGATACTTATTAATATATAATTTTATTTACATGGAAAACATAGTGATATGATAGTATTTTATGTAATAAATTTCGAAGCAATATTTATACAATAACATATATAAAAATTGTTTTTAAAAAATAAACCAAAATCATATTTAAAAAAAAAAACCATTTTGATCAAAAATTAATAATTAAAATATGGCATTACGATTTTACAAAAATATATATATATATATTTCAAGGGCTGCCGATATTTATATCTTAATTTAACGATTTAATCGCTAGTTAAGTGATCGAAGTATATATACATGAATAAATTACATTTAATTTACATTCAACATTTTAATACACCGCCATTTTGTTTTATTTGTCTATATAACTCACTAGAACTTATCATAAAATATCTCTAAATAAATATCATTAGCAATGCAGGGCTGTACTGTCATTAACGATGAAAAAACTCACTAAATATGTAAAATAATAATTTGATAACTTAACAATCCCTAAAATAAAGGATTTAATCACAAAACGCGTTTAGTTTCACATGTTTATAGTTTAAAATCGCAGATAGTCGACTCCAATTATTTGCGAATCATGTATTTGTATCTGGAGGGGTTTCTGATGCTAAATCGTCAATCATTGTTTCTTCTACTTCATTATTTGGTTTAAATAATTCTTTCGCTTTTTTTGCCCATTTATCTGGATTATCCATCACTTGTCTAGTGTTATCTGCGACTACAGCATCCGGTTGACCATACGAGGGTGGATTAGCATATGGATCATATCTATCACATTCAAATTTATTATAAATTCTACTTAACAAACTCAAAATCACTAGATTTACCCCAAAACTGAGAGCATTGGTGCGATATCAGCCATATCCCTCACGACATCGTCTGGAATGTTCCCGACCCATTTCGTTAACGCTTCCATATTAACAGGCTTAATAACTTGATCTGATGATCTTTCCACTCTAAGAACAAATATAATAAAGTTCAGATTTTATAGAGTTGTCTAGGCAATTAAAATTGCAAGAGAACTAACTTGCTAAGTGATATTCCATTATTGATAAAATCCTGGTGATGCAGTACGGTTTCGTTCCATGGAACGTCCAAGAATTCCAGGATGTTTTGCATCCACTGTTTCGGATGTAACACTAATTGTTCGTATGGAACTCTCATACACCTCAACGGTCCTAATTCTTTGCATTGATTGTTCATTGCTTCCACAGCAGTATTCCAACGTTTTAAACACTGTCGATAACTGCTTAAATCGAAACCTGTAATTGTCACCTAAAAAAAGTTTCAATTCATTTTCATTAATCACCCAAAAAAATATATATATCCAATAAGAAGTATAAGCCTGGGTTTAAATACTTAAGGTATATAAATAACTATTATTTTATTAAGTCAACGCTGCTAATTATTTTGCCCATATTTCAAAAAGTAAAAATCATAGAGCTGTATATTAAACACCAATTAATAGATCGTCGTTTTGGGTAAATAATCCTAAATTTGCAATATGGTCAAATCGATAACTAGACTACAAGCGATTAAAAAACGAATAACGAAAACTTACTTTTCTACTGATGATTGAATGCGCGGTCGCCCTGCCATCTCGTACCATAAAAATGAATTTGGCATTCGGGAATAATTCCACAACATAAGTGCCCATTTTTATCGTCAAAGGATCCTTATTGCATAATCTTGGCGCTGGATCACCATGGCGGGCGATCACCTATACAGATTTTATCAAAAAACATTTTTTTTATATATATATATATATATTTAAATGTACCTCTAAACAAAATGCTGCGATGGCTGCGTCCAAAACAGGTTTCGTAATACCTGCTTCGTCCAATCGCAAACTTTCCCGCTCACTTTTCAGCCAATGGAAACGCAATTGGAGCAGTCTGGGTATCACACGCGTCTCCTGGCCACATCTGTAATATCAAAGAATACCCCTGTAGCTACGCCACTGTAACGTAATAAAAACTAAAACGTTTTGAAAATAATCCCCCTATGCGACATTATAACAGCAAGATCGATTTGTAATGTCACCACGATGTAACAAATGAACGATTTGTCCAGTTTTTATTAGCGACTGGAACATACTGTGTCGAAATAATACTGAAGCTGAAGTATTTTCGAGCATCGATCTTTTTTTATGACAACACTACTACTTTAGTTTTTTTTTTTCGTACAGTCTATATTTACAAAAACTTTGCTATACAGAAACTTTAGTTTAGATTTTAAATGCTAGGTGTGATGGATTTACCGGTTCAAATATTGAGCAAGTTTAGAGCTCAATAACTCTAAATATGAAAAAAATTAATATATTTATTTAGGACTATTTGATTCTACATAGTTTTAAATATAAAAATACAAATTTGCATTAAGATTAAATATAGAAAATCGTTATAATAAATTAAAATCTTAATTATTGTAAGTATATAAACTAAGTAAGTTTGGTGTGGCTCTGGTGGCGGATATATGAAGTAATGTAGCGTTCTACTTATATATATACTGTTGAAAACATCGATTCAGGATTGTTTCGCGATGCGTGTAAAGGTAGTAATTTCTAAATTTGTTTGGGATTGCTTAATTACAAAGTATAATGAACAAAATCCACAATTTTGTTTCAAATCAAAGCCAATTAGAGTATCAATGTAGGACGAAATAATTCAATTTATAACTTGTAACTAAGAAAATTTAATAATACACCTCTGTGTTAATAATGATTCTGTGTGTTGATTACACACACACTCCAACAGTAGTCAAACAGTGGTTCTCATATATCAGGCTTCTTGAAATGTTTACCCAACCAATGCAAGCAGAGTGCCTAATAGATATTTACATTTGCGTTATCTATTCATGTTTCATTTTAATACGGCTCTGCCTTTTATTTGCCCAGTTTCAAAATGTAGGGATTTATCCTCCAAACTATAAGGGTTCAAATAATGCCATGTAGACATTTCTTTTTTTTGCTTTCTTATACGAAATTTACATTTAGACCTTCCCTGAATCAATTTTAACATAACTCTCTCTCTTTCGGTGTGTTTGTTTTGTGTGTGTAAACTTAAGGGGATAAACGTGATTGATTTTATTTTTAGATTGTTGATTTTAAATTTAATGAGGGAGAATTTTGAATGTTTTATTGAAAGGTACATTGTGGGACGAAGGTCCAAAATTATAATAGTAATATTAATTTAAAAATCCGCAACCAAATAAAAGTGGGTGCTTAGCAGACATGCCTATGCATAGGGGAAAATTAATGGTATATTTACGTAGTACGGCGCTCGTAAGTAAACTAATTGTAGGGATTTTAAAATTAATAACGTAAAACGTAAATAACATTAAAAAGTAAGAGCAAAATATGTAAATATATTCAAATCAGTTCCGTGAAGCGACAGAGGTGATAAAAAACATTACGAAAATAAATCTAGCGAAAAATAGATTAAATAACTTTTGGAATAAATATTACAGTTCATATTATTTTGTACTGGATTATTGTAATTAATTTGGGGCGACATTACTACAATATTTTATTAAGTAAAGCGATATAAATCAGTGTTCTCAACGTAAAGAACGAATGCTGCCATATATGCTACAAACTAGGGTTGAAATATATTTGCTACTATAAACCAATTATAAACTGGTCCAAAAGAATGAATAATGGTTACCAAACTAATTAGAACAAAATGAAAATTCCCAACACAAATTTCCATAGTATTGCACGATAAATCAAGGTGTACTTTAATTTTTGTATGGAAATTAATGCGCTAGATTTATAACATTGTCAACCACTGTTTCACGTAGTAGAAAATAAAAAAATCCCTGTAGATGAATCTTAGCAAAACAACTAGATTAAATTCCCTAGATTGTGTTTCCGCCGTAATCTTTTTCCAATTTCTATAATAGTTCTAATACCAACTGTTGCTAGGAAGATATATCTTCGGTGGAAAGAAAATCCCTTCTAAGCTTTATTAAGTGTTGCCCACCTAATTACAAGTATTGTTGCCAATTCTAGTTTCAAAATTCCCTAAGCGTATTAAATTGAGACGAGCCAATAATCAATTGTCACCAGACGTACTCAATCATTCCTAGAAATGATTACAATAGTTGCCAAACTAAATATACCGCATATCCCCAGACGCAATTAAAATTACAATTGTGAACATATGTGCGCAATTGGTTTGATAACTTAATTTAGGGAAATTAAATTTCTCTCGTGATTAAATATGCATAGGTTCTCATACGTTTCGTACCGTTGAATTGTTGCCAACTTAGCTTTATTACATTATACTAGTGGTGTATTATTCAGATATATACGCCCATAAAATGTATATGAATTTAAAATCCGTATTTGTTATAATAGCAAAAAAAATTGATGTAGAAACATCTGAATAAATTTAGCCCTATTGATTTTGTAGTAGAACAGTGGCGTCCGTTAATGGTTTGGGCGTTAAAGCGTGTGAAAGTATTTGGTAACACAATTGCTGCCCCGGAGGGGGGTCCTGTTAACCTTTCAAATGCAGATGTTAGTTACATATTAAAATGAGGTCACCCATTGATATTTAACCCATTTCTCGGCAATTTAATTAAAAACTAAATTTATTTCGTAATTAAATCGTAAATGTTGGACATTTTATAAAATTGACTTTCGTACTTTTACTCGATCTAACGATTGTAATATCTATTGTTCGATTTTTTTAAAGAGAATGTGTTCTATTCTCATGGAATTTAATATAGTTCAGAGGTCACTAGTTCACACGAATTCTAGTTTTTTATTTGCATGATTTATATATTTAAGAAAAAAATTACACCACTCCTATTGCCAATATATGCGCTCAATTCAATATATTTTCTTGTTCGATTCTTGCTAAAAACTGCGAAGGCAGTAATAGGAACACGACGAGAACTGTCTTAGGTTTTGAGATGATCGGTTTGTGTCAATTACAAATAAATATTTTTTTCGTGCTACGTTGCTAAAGCTTATATCGATTTTCTAGGTTTTTTTTTTTCATATATGTAACAAAAACGAGGTCTTATTTAATTGTACATGAGTAAAAAGAGGATGGTATAAGTTCTCTATGAATATAGCAATAAAGAATTAGGAATCTGCCTGAATGAGGTCCTGTAGGTAAACATCAGCTTTAATTAAACTATTTATATTCGTCTTAATTCAAAAGCAAATTGTTTGCTAAAGTTTTATAAAAAATTTAAATCATCTGTTGTTTTAATTAAATAAAAGTAAAAGTTTAATTAAAAATTGAACATATTTACAATGAAATGTATTTTATGGACGACAAACAATTTATAAGTTATTAAAATCTGACTAAATACGGCTCTAAATCTCATTTCATCTGAGGCATTTCGTAGTGAAGTTAAACTAATTCCCAAGCCCATCTCGCAGCCCATTCCAGCTATTAACGATCTGGTGAATTTTATTCCCAACGGTTGCCAAAACGTGTCTTATTACCTACTCTAAAGGTGGCACCTCTAACCCACTAGAAATGTTCATGTAATTACTAGAAAATGCCCCAAACATGTCACCCAATATTCCCCCCAAAACACATTTCACAGTTGGGACATCTAGGGAATTTATCTACTTTGGAACTTGGATGAGCCCACCACACACACAAAGTTATAAACGAAAATTCCCCAAATGTCACCAAGATACACCTTTCACTCTAGGGAATTTGTCTGCTTCTAGTTTGCAACTTGAATGATCCAGGGTTAACCGCACTACTAGCGATATTAATTTCGCTGGTAACACTGGTAGAAGTGATTTTTGTTTCACGTAGTTTGCATAGACGCTAACTTTGACAGTTGGTATAACTTTTGATGTTTTAGTTACATTTTGTGTTTTTCTACGTTTTTCCCCGCTCAGAAACTTTTTCTGGATGCTGTTTGAACGACGATATTTGCATATCAAAAACTTCGAAGGTTGGCAACTCGTTGTGAAAAATGTTGCCAATTTAATTAAATTATTTTTATAGGGCTTTTTAGTACCAACTTAAAAACAAAAAAACAAATAGAACCACTTGTTCCAACAGACTCAGGGGCTTTACGCAGACAGTTGCGTCACAATACGTTCCCAATAAAGGGGATTTTAATTAAAATTACTTACTCTATATAATTGGATATTTTTAAATTGTCGGGTTTATTATTATTTAGTCTACTACCATAAAATGGGGGGAAAGGGGTATTTATATATATATATATATATATATATATATATATATATATATATATATAAATATATATATATATATATATATATATATATATATATATATATATATATATATAAACCTCTTAAATTGGAACATATATAATTTGTTAGTGATGTATCAAAGTGAAAAATGTGAGCTAGTATAAATAGAAAAATGTCAATCAAATGTCAATTTGAAATATCGACTACATATGGAAATATACACGAGTCAATATGTGTTTTGTTTCCAAACCAGCGGACAACAAAATCTGTTGGGCAAATCCCCGGTTTAAGTAGGCTATTAGAAAAACGTTGCAAAAAACGCCTACCTTACATCCGGATGGGCGTCCAGCATGGCTCTCATAAGCGTAGTACCAGAACGTGGCACCCCCCCAATAAAAATGAGCGGCATATTTCGATCGTAACTATACACACGCCTATCGGATCCCATCACGAATTTCTAGAATAAACAAACTCTAGCATAATCATATTCCAATACAACCCTGACATAATAATATAACAACAAAAAATTATCGTCATTTAAATCCAACTCTGTGCATAGTTTTAAAATAGCAGCCATTGTTAGGATTTTAATCCGGAAAATGGTGTTTTTCTTATATAGGTTATCGTAATTCTGTTCGTGTTCTTAATCACCCCCTTAGCGTACTTTACGTAGATAATTGCCCCATTTTTTCCTAACAAAAAAAAATTAAAAGAAAAAAAAAGTTCACAAAACACCTGCGTCTTTAAGAACAGATGCTTTTAAAATCGTTCTATTAATTCAAAATGAGCGAAGCGTGGTATTGAACCATTCCCAGATTTTCGCCATTAGTCGTAATTACTGTTCATACACTGAAAACTATTGAAATAAAATGTTTTTCATGAAATATTAATTTAATGAGATATCCGCTCGGGAAAACTCAATTCATTATAATTATTTGTCAATATTAATTAATTCGCTAAAACATTGATTTAAAATTAATACATATATATATATAAAAATAATTTACCTGCGGTGTGACCATTGCCGCCAGATCCGTACTTGATGTGTTCGCGCATAGGAGTCCCAATTTGAACAGCAATAGGCCCAAAATCAACAAGCCTGTCCCGTAAACCACGGCTCTTCTAGACCCGGGCCTGACTAGTCCACGTAAAGCAGTCATATTGTGTATTAAGGGGGTACTAATAACGCTACCTCCCGGGCAGGGACGTAATCAGAGACTTTGCCATAATTCTTTAACAGAAACAAAAAAAAATAAGTCTAGTTTTGCATATACATTGATAAAAACACGCTCAAAGTTTAGATCGCATGTAACCTGTTTATTTATACATACTAGAGGAGGTTCTGTAGATAAATAAATACATTAATATAGTGGAGGATAAACACGTACAGCTGCCCTAACAGCAATAAAATGACTTTTTATGGGAGTATCTACACTATTCCCTAGGGAACTCCCGGGATAAATAGCTGCTATAACTTTTATTTTTATATATATATATATAAATATATATATATATATATAAAAAATTTATCGTAAAAATTTTTTTGCGTAAAATCGTCCAGTTGAATTATTTAATATGATATATCATGGGTAAAGTTATTTTATATCCATGATTTTTAAAAGTTATATCGAAATACGTGACTAGACTTAAGCGAAAAAAGCAGAGTCGTACTTGAAAAAAAAAAATGTATATCTAATTCAATTTAGGGAACGAAATGTACCAATACACCCCATCTAACCAGCGTTTGTGTACCTAGAAACGATTAAATTACGCTAACTACCCGTAAAAATATATATATATAAAATAAAACACAGCGCTAAACCATTCAGTCATTTTTATTATCCTCATACTACATCCACCGACGATTGTATGTTTTGATAACTTTTGTATTCGCTCCAAGTACTTCTGATGGCATAATATTAAAGTAAACGCATAAAATAGTACATTATTTCAGCGATAGATGGTGGTTTAATGGCGCATGACCTTGAGAACAGAATTGTGGGTAATGCGAAGCCATTACTTCCGCTATTTGTGATAATATATAGGGGGTTCCCCTTTCGCGAACATTGATACCAAAGCTATTATCGTCAGTTTCGACTAATGTAGTATACCAAGTCACCCCATTTCAGCGCTAAAATCACTGGGTTTTCTTCAAAAACAATGATTAATGTTGATATATAACTACACATTACTCATTTGAAAAGACACGAATTATTTGAGCACCTCAAGTAAAATCTAAGTGCCAATATTTGAGTCTATCCGAGATACGCCTACAAATCCATCAACCAACTTTACATTTAAGTTAAGTTAGTTACGCAATAAAATGAATTAATTAAATGAGTGTTTGTTGATTTTAATTTGAATGGAAATCATTTACATAATAGTTTTTAAACTTAGGGGTTTCAAGAGGGTCTAGATGACCTTAAATTGGGGGTCGATATGTTTTGGTAACAATGTTATAGTTCAATCAACTGTTTTAAATTCAGGACGTAAAGTTGGAGCAACTTTACGAAGTTTCTTATAAAAGTACTTGAATTGTGGGTACTTTCAGGTTATTTAGTAACTATAGGAAGCTTCAACGGGGATTCGAACTTAAGTCTCTTAAATCTTCGGTGTATAGATTAATTTGCGGGTGATTAGTGCGGGTTAACTGGACCGTTGTTTTGCGTGTTGCGTTCTTTTTTTGTAAGTGGCAATTTATCGCCCTTTTAGAAAATTTGCTCAATCATACTAAGTAGATTTATGTAGAAAGTTTAAACTGATTTGTCATAACTTAAATATATAACAAAAAATTATTAAGTAACATTACCATTTATAGATAATTATTTCTAGCTTTAATAGCCTTATGTTTTATTAAAATAATATCTAGTTTACAAAAAAATTGTAGTTTACGAAAAGATATGATTAATCGGTCAATAAAAATCGGTTTTTATGACTGTATAGATATTTTCTCGGGCTCTTTTAGGGGTAATAAACTAAATTTCATGATATTTCGATAGGATAAGCTTCGATGCATTGATATACCGACGAAATTTATACACATTGTTAAAATTTATATTTCTTTTCCGATTCTTTGAGATTTTCCGGAAAATAGTCCAAAAAAATAAATACTAATAGAAATATAAATCGGCAAAAAAATACGAAAGCGACGATAAAACATCGAAATCATTTTAAACAGGGGTGGACTAGGTTTTTAAGGCTTATTTATGAGGTTAATAATTAATTTGTGTAAATGAAAAGTTATAAATTGATTTTAAAGCGTTAAGCTTCCGTTTATTTATAAATAAATAATTAATATAGATTTATATGTGTAGAAAATGTAAAAATAATCAAATTTCGCAAGCTAATATACAAAGTGCGTTAGCAGTTAGTCATTTGGCGACTATTTTTAGCCGTAGCATAAATTTATTAGTGTTATTTATGGCTGTCTCTTCTTAAGACTAATTTTAATATACGGAAGTGTGAACACAAATGGTCTTGTCATTAACACCAAATATTTATTTGATAAACAATTCGAGAGATAAATGGGACGCTTTAATTTACTAAAGTGATTTCTTAGTCGAGAATTTCATAAATCAAATTCAAAATAATCATATATGTACCACGATATAAATTTATATATAAAAATAAATTCGCGACCGTCGCATGCTTGATATTAAATATGATTAAAAACAAATATTTATAAAATAAATCAAGCAACACATGAACAGCAAAACGAAACTCCGCAACATAAAACTCAAACGTATGGAATAAATCAAACATAAACAAACCAAAAAAAGACCATACGAAATAAAACCGCCAACTAATTATAAATAAATAAAATATAATTTCGGAATAAAAAAAAAAAACGAGCTTAAAAAAAAAAATACCTTACCTAAACAAAAAATATTCAAACAGAAGTCCTTAAAAAATTCACTTATACGCGCATTTTCCTCAAAACTCAACGATCATTCAAGTCACAATAATTAGGCATTTATTTCACAGTACACGTTCAACAATTACAGTTACGTCCAAAACAGTTATTACAATTATTATAACCTAGAACAACTGACAGTCGAGTCACAATTCACTTAAAAGTAGAATCAAAACGTGTGAACACACCCAAATAAAGACGTTACGGCATAGAACGGTTGTGTGTTTTGTTGGAAAAACCGACGTGGAAATCGTAAAGATGATGGAAAATCGGAGGGAAATGGGAAATTGTTCACCGTGCAACGGCTCAAAAGGCAATGAACTACAGCGCTGCTAAAACCGAGCGCGAAGGGATGCCATCTGTGTATAATGAAATTATTGTCAGTCTCACCAACCATAGCAACGGCAAATTATTTCAAAATACGAACATTTATCACTATATACCTTAAGCCCATGGAAATAAACTATGTTTAAGCGTTTATATATATTATTAATACTTGTTTAGAGTTTATAACATCTTACTAACCTTATATATAAACGCAAATAATGATTAAATAATAATTATAAGTATTAAATAATACATATTAATATTCATATAGCCCATTGTAATTTTAATTATAAAATAAATCAATAACTAAATATGTGTGGTGTTTGAATTACAATTTAATACACCCCTGAACTTATAAAAAGCCGTATATGTAAGGGAGTAAATCATACTTTAATAAGTACGGGTTCATAAAATTAAAATATAATTCGTTCGTCCAAAATAAAATGAGTGAGGACAAAAAGATTAAATATTAATATAAGTCCTAGATTGATTGGGCGCCGTAAATGTAACCATCTTTTTTTTTTGCTGCAGTTGGCATGACTACCTTCGAAAATACTCTGCGTTGATGAACAATGCTATCCCCACCATATAAATCCTAAACAACAGGTCTACCCCTACATTTTCCGAGGGTTTCCCCTACATTTTCCACTTTGTTCGGATTGTAATTTTGTGGTTTTGATAAAAATTCCGCTTGAGCCACTTGGGGCTGGCGGAAATTATCAAGATTTTCAACAGGTATTCCAGGTTTTCCCCGGCAATTTCCCCGTGCATTTTTGGCACATTTTCGACAATGTTTCCATTCGCCGAAATAAAGATTACAAAAACACACGTTGTTTTAGATAAAAAACACAATTAAATACTGTTTATCAAACACTAAATTTGCTGATTAACTATTATTTTATTTTAAAATTTTGACCAACAACACACGACTATAATGCAGGTTGCGGTTCATGCACTCCTTCAGTGGTAAGGTGTTAAGATGTCGATTGATGAATTTTCATGATTAAAATCCCATGAAAGTTCACAGTGTTTTGTTTATGCGCATTTTAAGTGAGAATGTAAAGCAAATAAATTCATTGAAAGTTGTTTGAATTTAAATGCTCCGTTGCCTATTATAAACGAAAATTATGCTAAAGAAAGAAACTTTTTACTTTGGAAGTTTATAAAAGTTAAAATGTGACGCAATGAATAGAACAGATTGGAGTAGGGCTAGTGCACCCTGGGGGGTACTTAACGAAATTGGCTAGTTTTAAAACTATTAACTGCCGGTGCGGAACCACCCTGGAGCGCTAAAGCCTCAAAGAAATGCGATTTGAACTGGTGTAGATTTATAAAATCATCACTGCATAATGACACTTCCGAAGAGTTTTAGATAACGCATTCCTTACACTGCAAAAGAACGCAATTCGAACACCCCTAAAACGGAACTAGCTCTAAGTATACCATCGACATTTATATACAATTGATCGTTTAGTTAGGGGGTGAAGTAGACTCGATATATATATGCGAAACTTATGTTAATTGCATGGCTAACTAGATTAAGGCAACTTTAAAAATTTTGTACTGCATTTCGTTATCTAGATCCTGGTAATTGTGGTTATTTAATTAAACGGTCATATCCGTTTCGTGAAATGTCGGTGGCAACGGCCACAGACCCGAGTATAATAATTGTTTTCCGCACAAAATTACTGTTGACCTCTTGAACTGTACTCGCGTTGGTGTTTTGGTCGTATAGGCCAAATTTAAGTACAATCCAGTTCTTGGTGCGTACTGTTCCGCTAGCGTTGTTCCGCTGGCGGAAAGTGCCCTTTTTTTGCTCGCCAATTTAAAGTACCATCGGATACTGATTCTATTACCCTGTTTCACTGAATTACTGCAATTTTTTTAATGTGAAAATACTACAATTTAATCCATAGATTTTATTTTACATATAGAAATAGTAAATGCGTCGCTGGTTGAAATATGCGGAAATCTGTAAACCGGGCAATGTGGTTTTGTGTTAAAATATATAAAAGACTATAAATCTCATGTATGTGTTAGGATAATAGCATTTTCACACTTGCATATGTATGTATATATATATATATATATATATATATATATATATATATATATATATATATATATATATATATATATATATATATATATATATAGGTATACATATATAAAATAAATAACTGCGGTTACTTTTTTTAATTAAAATTGCGCGCTCCTCCTAAATGCGGCTCTGTATGAACACAGCTCTACAGCATATAAAATAAAGTGTATGCATATCTCATCCGAACACTTTACTATGCTAATTACAAATATATATTTTTTTTGTTTTACACATTTGATATTTATGATTTTATGTTTAAAATATTACTACAGTCTTCTACGTATTTTATATAAATAAATAACGTCATAAAATATAATTATTTATTATATTATATTTTTTACGTTTTTAATCATTTATATACATGTGTGTGTGTGTGTGTGTGTGTTTGCTTGTACGCTCTGCAGAACACACACAAAGAGGCACACGCACAAAACACACACACACACAAATCTCATCTAAAAATTGTCAGACTTAATTCAAGGTTAAAAGAATTTTTTATGATTGCAATACTTATAAATTCGTATAAGTAAAAAGTTCTAGAAATATAAAATTATACATGAAAATAGAATTAAATAAAAAATAATTGCGAATCTAGATTGAGTATGTAATTATAATTCTATAGATAGGTTTACCCTAGACAACAACTTAGGGTTTCCAATTTACCCGAAAAGCTCCTAAAAGTTTTTCGTAATACAACGAACATTCGGACAAAAGGATACAATTATACTCTAAGGAACAAAAGAGATGTTAAACCTTAATTGTACACTTAACACACCCTTGCTGACATATAGATACAGTTGTCGTTAAGTCCCGACGAAAATGAGAACATTTTCCACCGTTAAAGTTAATTTGCCGACTGTTTCGGGGGGGCCACACAGATACAATTGAGTTATTTCTCACTAATTTCATTTAGAAAATAAATCATGAGACATCCCTAACATATTTTCCACAACATTTCTGTACGTCGCCAAAAAAACGTCAAACAACAATTTTCGTGGTTCATTACCTACGAATTAGGAAACGTACTCGCAAAAAATATTGTAGCAATTATTTCTGTTGTACAATAAAACTATTTCTTTCAAGTCGACTGTATACCAAAACGCAAAAGAACCAACGAAAACTCTCTTCCGTTGGTTAATCTTTAGCTAGACTTTATTTTCTTTTAGTGTAAGTTTTTTATTTTGTTTGCTGTTTTCGTTGACATGAAAATAACTTGGTTGATTTAAACACAAGACGAAAAATACACGGATTTTCTTTTAAGATTCGGACACATGAAAAGACACACTATAACGTTATTCTTCGCCGTATTTTATACTCGGAAACGTCACCAAAACATTTCTCCTATTTTCTTTTCAGCGCTTCACAACTCAGTGCTGCATTATTACGTATATTTGTCAAGGACATGGCGAGATGTATCATGAAAACTAATTATTCATTGGTTGAACACCCGTGTTTCATTCCAGTGCATCAGATTGCCTACTGGGTCGTTCATGACCCCGACCGCCACATCATCTAGCGGTGAATCGGATTGGGAAAATAACGAAAACTGGAAAGGTTTTCTTGTGAAACTTTATAATTAAGAATGTCAGCTTTGAAATTCAGTTATTTAGAGACATTATTAATTTAGGAGTGCTTTGAATTGAGTCATAAAAGAACCAAATGTACAACCTGCCAGATGCATGCTAGAGTATATATAATAAATGATTTTTACGAGCAAATAACTTTAATTAGAGCTTTATTATATATATATATATATATATATATATATTTTCGTAATAATTTTTCACCTATTATTATACGACCACAGTGGAGTCATTACCATTCGGTCTGTAGTGCCTTGAGGCACTAGCCCATTGTCGTAAAATATCTTATTAATTTACGAACAAAGCCTTGCTTGGCCCCGTTAGAAGAATAAGTACCCTGCGAATGTACTCCTCCACACAAAACAGAATTAATTACCTGCGGGGCGACGGGGGTGGCATATTAATTAAGAGAACAATGATAGCTCGATCTTTAGATTAACGAAGTATATATTTATGAAATATGAACTGGTTCACCACTTCTACTTAATTGTCTTGAATTAATTTCAACCTTTTTTTTTTACTTTCTTATACGAAACTGAATCGAAAATAAAGCATAATAAATAACTATATTTTATTGAATTATTCAAAATTTTCATCTAAACAATATACGTATAAGTGTAAGGTATTGCGGATCTATATATATATACAATACATGTTATCAATACGATCAACAGATTCATATTTCAATTTTCTAACCAAATCAAGTCACGCAGCAGGAATGGATTACATTTAGGCCCCGGGAGAGAGATTCGACCCATCAATATCAGACAACTGTTCACCTTTTTAGGGACTAGAACAGATTCTAGAGCTTGCTCTAGACCACGTCGAAAAACTCAAACGCAATTCGGGTTACCAATGACGACAGTTTGGCAACTACTGGCGTAGATTTAGAGCTTGGGTCACTGAAATTAAGATGTATGTTGGGTCCCATTCCTTTTATCCTTGTACAAACACAATATCCACATTGGCGACTCGCTTGTTTTTCCAGTGTTGATGTTTGTTGTAACGTTAGACACCACTTATACACTAAAAATAAGAGTAATTCTAGATATCCCTACTATTGCGAGCCTTTTTAAAATTCCATTTACAATACATACATATTTATTAGATTTCCCCCCATACATATGTATCCAGTTTTCAAATGTATTATAATAAAACATATATTCCAGTTTGAAAACTTTTCGTCGAAAGTAATAATTTATATAAACTAACTCATATCGTATACGTCATACCGTTACAACTAGAAAATGCGAGTAAAAAAGACACTGTTGCAATCGCGTCTCGCAGATTATAGAACCCAAAAAACCAAGCCCAAAATCTCGAGAATGCGAAATGAGCGCACGGGAAAATATATATGTATAAAACAAAACAAAAAATACGATGTACAGATTGGCGCAATGCGAGTATAAGATTATATCGAAAGATACGCTGCGGCTCGCCCTTAAACGGGCTTGGTTTAAGGGTGGGAATGGGTGGAAAATGTAAATATACAAAAGAAAGCTAGTCGCAGACAGACTACATTTTAAAACAGACTCGAACAGCACAATTTTACTGTGTATATTTCGTTGCTTAGTATTTTATTATATACCTATATGTATTTATTTATATACATAAAAGGTAAATAGGTACGTATATAATAAATATTACATGATATTAGGTGGGTATGTAATATATAATACGGAACACACACACACACACAGAAGGGAAAGAGATAGAGACAGACAGACACATAGAGAAGTGTGTGCTTTCGCACACTTTGAAAAAAAATAGACAGACTCGATTCAGGTCATGTCAAAAGAATATATTTCCATTAAAAACTCAAGATCGATTGATTTTTGTGTTCATAATTACAATACTTACATGTAACTTCGTATAAGAAAGTAAAAACATTGCTATGGGTAACAATGTATGTATGTACCTATATTGCTATTATAGTTACATACAATATTGGTCACATATGCATGCATAACATGTAAGCGTACATGTACTCAAACTGAATATGTAATAACCACGTATTTCGTATCGATGTTACATTATGTTTTTTTGAGCAACATGTCTAACTCAAAAAAAAATATTATATTTCTAATATTACATCAGCTATAAATAGTCTATAAGTATGTTACTTACAGTTAGTTACTATACACAATAATCAATTCTCTAGTCATGTGTTGCAGATTACTATAGTACGTGAATAAATTTGTTATTATATGCAAATGACTTTTTTGTGCTTTGTTTACATTATTATTATTATAAAAACGTATGCTCTACTTTATATACCATGTATATAATAGTACTATACTAAGAGCCTATTATATTTTTTTGTGTACGTTTTTTTCAGTTTCCGGTAAAACCAATTCGTCTTGTGTATCGATTGCACGTGATACGGAACCGGTAAATACCGGTTCGAGACATAGGGTTAAACCCCTAACAAAAGAATTCTACATATATATATATATATAGAAACTAGAATAGACATAAATTCAAATATTTAACAGGGAATTCGATTACAAACTACATTTCCTATAGAATCGTTTTGCATTTATTTACAGTCCCTATTTGGAGTAAGGCACTCACTATTATCGACCCTAATAATATACATATATATACAACAAATTCTAAACATATATACACGTACTTGAGGTATGAATACAGACAAGCAATACGCTAGATAAAGGTGCTTTCAAATGGGTCAAGTCCTTCTCTGCTTTATGTATTTATAGTAGCGTCAAGGGGAGTATTATATTATTTGTGCACCTATTCCGCAAAGCTTGAAATTTCCCGGCAACCGACGCGACATTCACCGCCAACGTATCTGAGCTTCGGGGTTTGCTGAGTTTACTAGAACAAGCTAAGCTACAATGTTGCTTACTAGTGCTATAACTTTAACTACAGACTGTGCTTCACTAAGATAAGTACACATGTATGTACTAAAGCTAATATAGCTTATATAGAGTGTAGGTTGACCTATATATAAAGAAATTTAAAATATATCCCCCTTATTGCAGCGCTGTGTTTTCTATTATATGTGTCTGTTTGTCTGTCTGTCTCCGACGTTCGTTCAATACATTTGGAATGCGGACGAGAACCAAAGCATAAAACAGAGATAAAGAGAAAGAGAGGGATCTCTCGAAAAGTATGTCAGTATACACAACACTGTAGTTTTCATCTGTTACCGAATCGGAACCGGTAACCGAATGGAACCAAACGGCGTTCCGGTTCAAATTTTATTTTCATCATTTTGCACGTTTTTTTTTTCGCGACATTTCTACAATTTGTGCTTTATTGCAACGAAATCAACTTGTTCAAAATTAATTGGACAACTGTCGTTACGTACGGAGCTTATAAAAACATCTCTCGGTACAGATTGCGGCAATAACTTTAACGGCAGACGCTAATTAGTGTATTAATCTATAGAGAGATCAATCAAAACCAGTTCAACATCAAATATAATTATGTATGGCATGTATAGAATATCGAAATGGTCAAACTTGACTAATCTATAATTCTACAAGAGCTTAATGGCCTTGAAGTTGATGACGTATCATCTGAGATTCGTTGCAGTAATTCAATGGTTGCTGCGACCGCCGAGGGGTGACTTCCGGTTTTTATCACCCCTCCATTAACTCCCCTACATGTGGCGTCCATGAATTTCTAGATTTACAGCCGCCGGAAATGAAAGTTGGAATATTTATGATGGGTACACGAAAATATGGGCATATATTTTTGTCTATTATGATTTAACGGTTTAGAATAGTATTTGATTTATTTATCGATTTGTATATTGACTTGGTTTGATTAGTATTATGGGATATTTTGCGTTTTTTTTTTTGTAGCGACTTTTTTTTATAAGGACTTTTGTGTCCCTTGAGTTTCTAAGATATATCACGACTCGCTAGGGCCTTTAGTCATAAAAACTTTGACACATAACACTTGTAAAAGTGTTCAATTTTTTTTTTTCGTACAATTTCTTTAACGTCACATTTTGCTAGTTTTTCTTGCGCCCAGGTATCTTGGAAACTTTTTGTATCTTTGTGCTTATCATTTATTCTTGCGCCCTATTCTTGACTTTCGTATGATATATTTGTTTACATATGTTACTTTTATTTCGTTCCATTCATTTTTATCTGTTTTGTTGTTTTATCAGATATTGTTTCGTTTGGAATGGTTTTTTTATTTATTTTAAGTTGACAATATTTTATAATACGCGAAAGGCGTGACGTTGGCGGCAAGTGGCTGGGCACTTAGCGCCAAGTTCAATCGAAATCGGTGGGTGTAAAATACTTAAAATATAATCTATATTTCGTTTGGGAATGGGGTGGTAGTATTTCGACATTGTTTGAAATTGAAGCTTTTGTTAGGGACGCTAATCTATTATGGGTGTCCCTTTATTTGGGTATGTTGAACCAAATGTCCCTTATTCGGTATTTATCACTGTGCATTTCCTGTTTTGCGAGCTGCTATTGCGCTGTTTTGAACTGAAAAATGATTATAGTTTGTGCATTGTTTGGCCAGCACTGTTTATTTTTATAACTCTGCTATTGTCACGAAATTGTTTGAATATATGTACCCATTGTGTTGACGATTTTATTTATATATATATATAAATAAATGTATACAATAATAATTGCGAAAATAGATTTTCTAGCGTGCATAAATTTAATGAAAATTAAGTATTAAGGGTTAATTTCAGGGGGAAACTATATATATATATATAGGTTTCAGCACTACATATATTATTTATAATTCGTGAACTGAAACAAATAACGGAAATAGCAAACGAAGACTAACGACAAAACGCATTAGGCGTTTCCGTATTGGCTCTCCCGCCGGAAGCCAACCAACAGTGGTCCAAAAACTACGATTTATGCGGGCATATCTATCTAGGGAGATATATATGAAAGTAAATCGAAATAAAATTAAATTCTACTTCAGTTTCCATCTTCTATAAAATTTAAAACTGGAATTCTAAACGCAATCTTTTATATGTCGTAATTTTAATTTGATACCCCGCTCCACAATCCTATATACACACATATTATGGAAATGATTTCCAATTTGATATATGTGGACATATCGACTCTAGAGTAGAGTCTGGATTGTGGAAACAGATTATTATGTAAGATCTTAAGATGGGAGAGTATAATCGCGGGGTTGGCAGTGGCGTGCATAGTAGAAAATAGGTAATAACATGTGAAATGATTTGATACGGTCCGTCGAGCAGTTTAGAACTTTTCAAATTAAAATTCTGCGTGCGAGTTTAACAATGCAGCAAAACATGAATATGAATAAAAGTTTTGTTAAATCGGCAAACATTAGTTGAAATAACAATGAAGAAAAGTTAACACAACCGAAATATCACTGTTTATGCTCGTGTAACATTCGGTGGAAATTACGAGCACAAGGAACATATGGCGGCAGAAAAGCCAATTAAAACCCAGCTATTTAGCGGATAATTTTAATGGAAATGCACGATAAAATATGCACAGCATAATGGGGCCACGTACACTTTATACGAAATCATATTGATCACCAATTATGTACTTCCATCCGAGTTTAACCATTCATTTTCAACCAATTAAGAATGTTATTGGTGTCTTAAAAATTCTAGAAACAAATTGAACATTAAAAGATTTATTGCTAACCCAAACGTAATGAATTCGTTTGCGGTAGGACCCATAAGACAAACGACCTACTCACCCAGAGTCACTACTATTTCCCTGATGCCTAAATATCGACAATATACATGTATATATATACGTAAAGTTCGTAGTACTCGTTTCCGGTAGAGACATCAGAGTTGGTGGCTTTCCGGTGACCGCTCCGGGTCTAATGACTCCCCACCAAACGCAGAGAATCCACCCATCGGAGGTTAATGTAATTATGCAGTTATTTTAACTAATACTGAAGGAACCAGCTAATAAAACATCAAATATTTATCTAAATTAAATGAATTACATATACCTAATTTCATGTCTATTACCAATAAATGCGGAGGCAAACGACCCTTTAAAAAATTCTTGATAAATAGTAACTAAAATTACACTATTCATCTCTAGATAATTCATTTAGATTCATCAAGTGCTTCTGCCACTCTCTTCTATTTAATTTCCTAAAATATTATATAGTTTTTACATAAAAATACTTACCAATAATACAAGTAGATACTGCATTAGGATTTCTTTGGAGTAATCTAAAACAAAATGAAATTTCAAATACAGAAATATAGCAAAACACCTATAATCTGCGTCATTTTATTTTTATTACTTTACATTTTTAGGTTATATATATATAACCTCAAATTTTAATTAGATTTTTATACTATTTAAAAAAATGTATACCAAAATAAGAAAAAATAATTAAAATATTTAAGTTATATATATTATAAACTTAAAATTGTAATAAACTTTCACTCATTGTATGTAAATGTCAATAATTTTTAAACATTATTTAAATGAATTTTAAGTTAAAGTAAAAGAAGAAGGTAGGGTTTGCGTTCCCAGTTGAGCTTTCAGCAACTGTTGGGCTGACACAGATTAGATTTGCTCTTAAGGGATATATATGGTGGCCATGTTGTTAAATAAATAAAAGTTGAAAAAAATAACATGCACTAAGATCAAAAGACTGGAAAATTGTAATATGAAAATTCCTGCTTTGACTCGTGTAATAACAGGTGGCGTTTAAGTGCAAGAAAATTAAGAATTTCCTTTTGATGCGAACGTCTTTTGTAGATAAATTCCTTTTTATTTATTTTCCCCCCCAATTATATTAGAGGTACGTATGCAGTAATAACTGCATTGCTTCGATGTCGGAAGCTTTTCCTAATTTTGCTTTAGTCGCTGGGAAATCTACTAAAATAAAACGAGATTAACACGACTAGCACGCTCGAGAAATTATAAATTTAAAACCAGATGACTAAAAGAATTTTGTAATCAAAGGACACGACAGCGGCTACCAACATGTTCCTTTAGTATTATTTTAGCTCCAGTTGGCGCAACGATTTCATTAAAAATAATGATTAATGTTGAAAACGTCTGAAATCTCAACAAACTTCAATACAAAACTTTTACTTATTTATTTTGCTTTTCATCTACAGATATAATCTTCTTTCGCACTTCATTATTTCAGCATATCTTTTCAACGCGCTGCTGAAACTGTATTACTTTTTCCTACCCATACACCCACACATAATTTCTATCTTTGTGTAACCTAAAAAACGCCTTTATTATTCGTTTTGCCGTTACGCTCCATAGAATTGTTCAAAAGAATAAAATCTTAAAATTAAAACACATCTTGTATAAATTAACCAAAAAAAACACACACACACACACCGGAAACGCACAAATCGTATAATACGAATACGCCGCGCACTCGCTACACCAGTTTGGGTCACCCTTAAGTGTTTTCTCGTGTTCCGGTTTCGCCAGCGAATCGGAAATCAGAATTAATCTCATCCCTATCTCTACCTAGGCGCGTCTCAGTCGATCCGTTCGCAGTTGAATCGGTTAACAGTGTGGCCTGCATTACCGGTTCAAGGTCTCACCGGTTGTTTTCTTTCTGTTCCGCTTACCGGTTCAATGCGTGACCAATACCGAACCGATAACCGACATAAAACACGCTACGTTCAGTTTTTTAAAGAACAAAAGATTATATTTTCCTTTGTTGGTCATTAACAATGTCCATGGACGTTTCTAGATATATAGATGTATTTAGGGAGAGGCTTTCATTGCATTTTAATACGACCATGAACTGATTCATTAATTTTTATATAAAAATAACTTCTAAACTTCTCAATATTGGTGCTATATGTACTACTGGGGATACATATTTAATAGTTATTAATAAATGTAGACTTGTAATTCGCTGACGGTCACCGATGAGGCACTTTCCACTGGATAAATGAGCGCTGGGATCGTAACGAGACTAAGTTGTTAAACCGAAATGTATATTTATGCGATCATTAATATTAAGAAAGCTGAAAGTAAATATTTAATACGATAGAGTGTTAAAAATAAATCGTTCTACAATGCAAGTACGTCTATGTGTATGCGTTTGGATTGGTACGTCAAAAAGGGGGGAAAAAAATGTATGAAACGGCTTGTACGAAGGATTAACACGTCAAGAATCAGAAATTGGGCCCCTTAGGGGAATTGCCGTGAACATTGACGCGAGTCTGGTGGAAAATAGAATTCCACTGGTCCCAAGTGACGTTGGAGCCATGGCTTATATGCGCTGAAGACACTAGTGCTCGTCATAGACAGCACACCGGCTGAATTAAATTGAAATCTCATTAAATTTAAACAGGGAACCATGAATATTAATATATTTAACATTCATGTTATGTTAGGGAGGATCGCTACTGCTGCCTATCAAATACATATTTCACCCTTCGGCCAGGGTGTGCATGGACGTGTATTGTTCCGTTAATCTATATATTGGAGTGTGTGATAGCAATTGTACAATCAATAAAAGACGTTTAAATCAAATGGAATTAATTGAAAGCGTTGTAAACAAATCGGGAACTTCGTCGTTATCATACAAACTTTAACTTCATGCGTTACCGCAGACGCAGCCACTGTGTATGGGGGGGGGGAAGTGTCTCTTTTGTTAACATCAAAGCGACATATGTAAAGTTATATCCAAGACTAACTTCAAATGTACGCGTTTTTACATCAAATTCAAAGCGTCTTTGTTACATGTTATTACTATGGAACTTTTATTTAAACAAAAGCACCACAAGTCTCCTAACATTAGGGGGGCTAGCAACCATTCATTGTCTGCCAGATAAGCATAGCAGTCGACTGAATTCTAAGCGCCTTTTACATATGTTACCCGCCATACGTTCATGTTAAACGAGTTAGTTTCTCACTCATTTTATAATTAACTGTTAAAACTATATTATTAAAGATTGTCATGGATATAAAGGGTTTTCTGCCACCCCATTGATAGGAATAGGCATTTTATTTATGTATATGCACTGTATGTATGTATGTATGCACTGTATGTATGCATGTATGCACTGTGTGTATGTATGTATGCAATGTATGTATGTATGCAATGCTAAAATTAAGTTATATAAGCACGCAACAGTGTGAGCTTAATTTATTTTAGTAAAAATTAAAATGTTTGCCAAGAAGGAAAATCCTTTAAGACGAAACACTAGGGAAAAGCTCGCCGACAACTTTTGACGAGATGGATTCGTATTACGTATACGAAATAAACGTAAGAGAGCTTCTAAGCTTAAGGAGGCGCCATTGATCGTTTGATATACCCTTTTTCCAAAGCTCGCCGCGTTTCGTTCCAGCTGAATTCAAGACTTTCTTACGATGAATTTTAAACGCGAGCTTTCAAACTTTATCCAAAGTAATTATACACAAACACTGTACATATATACATATATACTCATATCATAAAATACATATAAACCAACATTGAGTTATGGCTTACTTCAACAAATTTCCCATTTATTTTCTGTAAACTATGCATCATATTTACTTGGGAAAACCTGGCAAACGACCTCATTTCCCTGGAAATAAAATCAAACACGCACATTTCGGTTAATAATTAAAACTTTATATATACACAACCCTCAAAACACTCCTTGTTACCCCTTACTACAGTACTGGAATGTATAGACAAATCAATTTCTTAATACCTAATTACGCGGAGCTAGACTGGAAGCGCGTTTCCATGCCGTTGGAAGCAAAAAAGCGGGAGAGGAAAAAAAATGGAATATATCTTTTTCCGAAATGTATTCGAGCCCCGGAGTATTGGACTGAATAAATAGTATACGGGTTAGCTGATTTATGGATGTCCGGGTTCATTAGAGTTAACCTCTTAGTATGGGTCTTACCATGGGCGTGCTAGAGGGGCTGAGGAGACGCCCTTTTAACTAATCAATTCATCTTGCAGTGAGCCAACATCTATTCATGTCGGTTTTCGTTGGTTTTTCAGGAATTAGTACATTAATTCGGGTTTGACTTTCCATTATTAGCCAATTTATTTTAGTTGAACGCGAAATAATTTTAAAATAAAGCTAATAATGAAATTTCGTGTAAGGGTAATTTGAAATAGAACAAACAAAAAAGAGAGTAGTGTCCATATGCAAAAAAAAAAAAAAACAAAAAACAAATTAGTATCGATCGCATTTTCCAATTTCCATATGAAAACAGACGGTTTCCTTTTTTCAAAAAGCAATTTCCTGTTTTTCCAATAGTTGGTAACGCGTAAAATAAAATGTAGATAACAAATTAATTTTCGCAAGAGAAACATATACAGTATGTATGAAAGACGATATATATATATATATATATTTACTGGGCAAAGAAATCAATTCTGATTGTCAATTATTCAACATATCAAAGTGTGCAAGACATGAAACCAGATGGTTTGTTTTTTTTTTTTTGTTCTCTTCTTCAGTACGAAAAATTTGGCTCCGCTCCAAGTGTATGAAACAGTTCGGAAAACGCTGGAATCAAGTCAATACATCATTTTCAACTAGCGTGGATGTTATTTACTCAAGTACACACGAAATATAAAACATGTTTTCACGGTTATATTTCAAAACTACATTGAAAAGCTAAATCCGTTTTGTTTAATAACGACATACGGTCCGCCCGTCCGCCCCCCCCTGGTTACCGTAATTTATCTATAGTCCCCAACAGAGTTGGCTTTTATCGCATATTTAAACAATTCAAACGCAATTATTACAAATTACTAATAATAAATACGAGTGAATGGCTACACTCACGATTGAAGATGTGTGTATGTGCGCACGCGCGCGTGTTTGTGTGTGTGGATATATATATGTGTATGTATGTTGGTATGTATGTTTTATTAAAGCAGACATTTTATATGCAGCTAATAGGTGCATTCGTCTTACTCCTATTTGAGCTGTAGCTCACAAGTTTGCCTCTGTAAAACGTATAATCAGAGAAAGAGCATGAGTTTAAATTTGTAGTGGTGTCCGGCTCTGCACATATAAAATTGATGATTTGGTCCGGTAGTCAAATGTATGTATGTACTAGGAACACCAATTGAGTATTGTATGCAGCTGTGTAGTACTATTGTATGTATGTACATACAAATCATTCATGTTTTTGACGAGTATATATATTGCCCGAAAACACACAAGCCTCCGATTAAGCCGAACATCACTCGCAAACCAATCATTAAACGAAATTATCGCCATGTTTCACAACATCGCACAACAATATTTAAATAGCAAGCAAAAAATATATATATATATATTCCCAAACGAAAAACCAATTCTTATCCACCAAATTGATAAATTCGATTTGCCAGTTTTTCGCCGCTAGAAGCGTTACGCCACAACTTTGCCGGCATACATATTCTGACATGTTTCCGGTACACTGGATAAAAACATCAACGATTTTTCTAGAAATATATTTTCCAGCCGTCTGCATTACTACATCTTTTTTTATTTATTTATTTATTTATTTTGCTAGCTCATACACCCGTTATTAATCCATATAGTCGTTGTTGAAACAACATCTTTACAGATTCCACTCCGCCAAATGCCCACATAAGTATATATCTTTCGTTTTCATCGCTATTTGAATTTCTATCACGTTCTCAACCGAACAAAAGGTATTCTAAGAACGGGTAAATCTCCGGAAGGAATTCTATGTCGATGTGATATCACACGACATTCCCCTTGCATCTCAAGCAATTTGTATATAAGATGAAACCCCCGTCGCGCCTGGATAACAATGGATTATATACGCTCAATGGACTCGAATCCTGATTAAAAATTGATCAAGTAGGATGAGCGTTTAAGGCATCTAACATCTGCAAGCTTTTCAAGCTCGAAAATAACAACCAGGAATATAGTATAGCGCCGGTTCGGCAATTTAAATGCACAAATAAAACAATTGTTTCAAAGGCATTGGTGTAATCTTTCAGAAATAGATATTCACTGATTTTCGAGGCAGTTTTTTTATTTTTTTGTTACGTCTTCTTCATGAAAGTAAAAGGACCGTGAAGGAGGCACGGTTTTTAATGAACATTTGCATAATTTTCAGCATACGACTCACGACAGAGCTCTTCAACCGGGAAATTCGTTTTTCTTTGAGCTGCCACCAAAGTTCGGCCCGGAAAAGTTATTAATACGAATTTGACATATAGATTTTCTTCCAAAAATAATTGCATTAAAATTACTTCTAGCTGACAAACAACCCTGGACTTCGCATTTTATTTGACCTTATTTAACAGAAATACGCATTTTAAATCCGTTTTAGACTACACAATAAATTATACCACAATGAGTCATATGTACATAAAATACAAAGATGAATGTAGACACAATAGTAATTGATACTTACTTTAGTTGTTTGGGTTACTCTGGTTTCCAGGTGAGTTCAGAAGCTGTGCAATCTGGTGAAGAACAGGATCTATAACAAAAACACACATTCTATTTGATGTCGCTTACGTGCGCTGCAAAGTTGCTCAAAATACAAAATATCTGGAGATATGTACGCGAAATGTAATATCGTATTACTAACGGCTTCATCAGGGGGGTAATTATTTAAATAGATAAGGGCCTGTAGCCTCACGTACCGTGGCATATTAGCTGTCATGTTTAAATTGATATATGTGATAGTAAAACATGATAAATTATTTCGCAATAATAATTAATCTAATTAAATTGTTTATATACGATAATCAAGCGATTTTCGTATTATACCCAAATTCATATTCATATACACATAAATATTTAATATTATACAACGAAAACAGTACATTATTTTGAAAAAAATGCAAAAAAAAAAACCCAATTTATTAGAAAAACGTGTAAACTTCAACAATAACAAAACATATATAATTAAAACATCGTAAATATATCAATAAAACTCGATTAGAAGTACCTAGCAAAAGCACGTTCGCACGAAAAATCTCATATAATAAATAGCTCAAAATTTTCATTTATTTCCAGCACTGGCTTTGATTTATAATAACAGTTTATTCAAGAAATCAACATATTTTAAGTTAATAGCTACTATACTTGACATACGTATAGCGCAATAAATTCCCGACGCTGTCACCGAGCTAAATTTATAACAGCGTAACCCAAAAATATATACGCTAAAAACCACCAATAAAAGCGCACCTGTAAACAAATTCCTAGTACCAATCCTAAACCTCGTGTTCATTCCCTAATATCAAATATAAATGCCAAACTAACCTAAAATTTACTAGTTTACTAGTACGAAACAAACATTACAACCCTATAAGTTACGTTAAACATTTCTAGATATCTTAATATCAATTAACTTACAAAAATAAACAGTTCACGCTTAATAAACCGTTAAATATGTTTAGATAAACACAATCACGTCTTTCTAGACCACAACAGCTGTTTTATCAATTACTACTACCTGAAAGCTCATAGCTACATCTATGACTGGTTTGCTAAAGCTTCCAGCCGCCGCAACTGGATCCATTTTATTAAATAAAAAGTTCCCACGTCCTTTACGCTATTTAATACACTATTATTGTTTATATATTGAGTAATATAACTCAAAACTCATGTATAGATTAAAATATAATAAATTAAAACATTTCTATTGCTGTGAAAGCTGTTTTGTTTTGGGGATGAAATAATATGCAATAAATAATATGAGATGCAGATAAGGTTTGTGAGACAATAGAAGCTCGGGGTTTTGTTCTAAAATTACTCGTTGGGTATAAGATATATCGTAATCCCTTGAGAAACATAAAACTGTCCCTATTATCGCGATTGTATGGGTCTAAATGTACATTTATAATATTTTGAACTTGTTTTTGTGATATACAATAAATATTATAGAATACTACAGGGTTGGATCCACACAATTAGGTACATTTTGTGTACAAAATCACCATAAAATAAATCATTTAAAACTAAGTATGGCTCACCTGTGACAAAATTGCGTTGACGCGCACAATATAAATCGATAATACATCAATTAAAACTGTTTAAAATACAGGAATCGTTTTGGCGGTGAAACATTGTTGAGTCACAATTGTTGTGAACATTGTATTTTAAAATTGTATAAATATATAAAAGAAAATTACATTTATTCTTCGATATTTATACATATATTTACAAAATAAATTCAATTTAAATTATATTTAATCAAAATATATTAATCAATTGACAAATAACTTAGAACAAGCATTAAAAATTCACCGATTTTTTGGGGCCGGAGCGGGGGGTTTGGGGGGGGGGGCAAAAAATATTTATTTTTATTTTGAGCATAATCCTATTTAGTTTTTTTTTTTATATAATATCACAGAATAATGCATTATTTTTTTTAAGAATAAAAACATTTTCAAAAACAAAATCAATCATATTTAGCAGCTTAATTTAATCCGCATTGAATTGCATGATTTTCAAAATGACGGCAATTAAAAAAAAAAACTAACTAACTAACATAGGCAGGTATTATTATACATATATATATTTACACAAACGGGATAAAATCAAAATGGATTGTCTAATACCTATATTTATTATTGTTTCTTTTGTATTCGGTGATGACCCACCTGTTCGTTGCCACTGTTTAACTGTTGTCCAGCGTTCGATTGCACAGTCACGGCAACCAGTGGCGTGCCTGATGCAGTCTGTATACGCACAGGACTCCCTGATTGACGAATCGTCATTGGTTGACCTTGCAAAGCTGCAGACACTTGCGATAATATCGCTTGTTGTTGCGCCTGTGCACTACTCGAAGGGGCTACCTTTATTGCCCCAGCTAGGGCTCCAGCCAGCGTGTTACTAACACTCACTTGGGGTCTCACTCCCCCTGTTCCACTAGCAGTAACAACCTAAAAAGAATATAATTTTTCCCTTATTCCAGTCCCTGGATTCAATAAATATATCCTACCTGTATTGTTTGTTTCAAACCCTGGGCGTTCGCTGCATTGACTGGTATGACTCGAGTGCCAGGACCAGACTTGGCCAGAACGACCTGACCTTGCGAAACCGCCAATTGGGGCTGCCGCATTACGTGTTGCAACTGCTGCATTGTCATTGTTGTTGGTTTTGGGGCTTGCACTATTAACTGGGTTGCTACACCTCCTTTCCCCGCGACCTTAACACGAAATAATGAGCATCAATATCTTGAATGTTAAGCTTAACTTTTAATATATATAATAATACCTGGGTAAGTTGTGTGATTTTTTGGCCGCTCAATTTCTTTTGCGCCAACAAATGTTGGTGGATCTGCAACTGGCGAATCTGATTTGGCAAAGGCGTTGTAGTTTTTAGTGTACCAGTTGATGTTACAGTTCCAGCTACTGATTGTTGTTGTTGTTGTTGTTGGGCAGCAGCCAGAGCTGCTTTAACATGGGGCCCTAACGTTACCCCGGAAACCGGGATAGTTACTGAAGATGTTCCACCACCAGAAGCGCTTGAAACTGCTTTAACAAGGGTTGCTACTTGAGCGCCCGAATTACCTGCCTGTTGCACCTAATTTAAAATAAACACATATATGTATTGATAGTTGGATTAAAGTATTGTGACACCTTAAAAAATTTAATTACCTGTATCCCAGCTAGAATTTGTTGTTGTTGTGCTTGAGTCAGTATGGTTGTGTTTTGTTGCGATTGACCGGAAGCCGCATTAGTTGCATTCTGAGCGGCAGCTTGCGCCTGCGCAACAGCCAACGCCTTTTGCTGTTGCAATTGGTGTTGGCGTTTGATTAGAGCAGCCATCTCAGATTCGGAAACTGGTCGGGCGACATTTTGTTTCGTTTGACCGGACGACACGGTTATTGCTTGCTGTTTCACAAACTAATTCCAGACATATATAGTTACACCAGTTCTGCGGAACTTTCCACTGATTACACACCTGTGCGCGCTGTTGTCCCTGCGAAACAGCTACTTGAACAGTACCGGGCTGGCCCGCGATCTGAACTCCTTTCATCGCTTGTACTTGAAGTCCTTGCGCCCGCAATTGTTGTTGTTTCAATACTTGTTGGCGGTAAATTTGTAAATGTGCAGGTGTTATTGCTTTACTAGTAGCCACAGTTGCGGTACCACTGCCTGGACCTGCTTTTGAAAGTACTGGTTGGCCAGTAACAATTAAACGTTGAGCCAAATGGGCTTGTGTTAATCCTAAAATAAAAGATAGATATAGAGTCAATACAGCCGTAAATAATCTTTAATAGTTAAACAAGGGGTTGTTCCGCGGTTTTAAGAGAACTTACCAACATTGGTGACGGTGCCTCCTTGTTGAGGACTCGACACAATCCTCTGGGTCCTCAGGGTTGTCGTACCCGCTGGAGGCGTTCCTGGTCCCTGAAGAGTTGTAGTCGTCCCACTAGCAGATTGCTGCGAAACTATAATAGTTTGTTGAATTGTGCTACCGCTAGTTCCAACTGTTTGAGAATTAGAAGTCTGCGCACTGGATGACGAAGCCGGAACAATTGAAGCTGGTTGTGAGACCGCTGATTGATTGCTTGTTGTTTTTGATTGGCGCTGTTGTTCAGAAGTCAAAGAACCTAATAACAAATAAACATTGCATTTAACCGCACGACATATTAGAAATAAACTACTAGAGAGCGGCTTACTCATACGCCGCATACTTACCGATTTTCTGTTTTTCTCTGGCGATTCTTTCAGCTCTTTTAATCGCAACTTCAACTGGTGTTAACGGATTCTCGTAATCGATACCGTATTCCGTTAACACTGCTGTATGTTTCGGATTCTTTATGTGGGAATTTGTCGTAGCTGATTTTGTTGTAACGGCTCGTTTACTGGAAATCTGCTTTAACGAATCGTAACGCTGAATCATTAATTGCGAGAACGTTGTATTGTTGTCTTGGGTATACAATTGTGCTGTTCGCATCGGTCGATTCGATTTGAATTGTTGGGGATACTTTGTATAGATGTTTTTCGTTTTTTTCTTACGACTTGAGTTGTCGTAAATCATCTTACCTTCTTCACGGGAAATCAGCACCGTTTCATACCTTAAATCAATACAGAAAATAGTCTTTCAACCCTAAACCTGTACGTAGCGAGGGGGGGAGGCACAACATACCTATGTCTACAGAGTTTAGGAGACCGGAATGTTATACTGGTACTGTTAACATAATCAGCAGCAAAGTCCCAATTTGGTGTATGACCTGGAGAAACAATCATCAAGTTCAATGGAAGTCCTTGGAAAGTCTGGATGACCTTTAACAACGCCATATCTTCATGGATTGTCCAACTATGCCAAGATGGAGGATCTGGTTGCGGTTTAGACACAGTTGGGACTTTAAGACCAGATTTTGGTATTTGGGGTCGTACAATTCCACTATTAATAAAGAAAAACACTCATTTATTTTACATCTTAATCAAAAATATTTGTTGAATACATATGAGCTCTGAATTTACGCAAGACATACCGATAACGTTGTTGTTTTAACTCGCGTCTCATTTTAACCATTTCGGGACTGGGTCGATCAAACAAAGACCTGGGTTCATATATAACATCTTCTTTGCGTGAGATCTTTAAAGATCTGCGACTATCTACGCTAAGACCTGCATCGTGGCGGCTTCTCTTCGCTTCTTTACGAACGTAAACTGGTGGTAGTTGACTTTCAGACATTGTTGATAATTCGTACAAAAATCCCATGGAGTAGTCGATGTATACATCGGATTCTTGAGATGGTGGAGTCGGTGGGCACCACATCTATAGTATTTAATTAAAACATTATTTTTAAATCGTTGTTGTAAATAAATGTTACTTAGAGACATATTAGTAATTGTTAAGGAGCTTAGAACATAGATTGAGGTCGTTTAAGATATTTTATTCACTTACCGGCATTTGTTCTTTGGTGCTATCCGACAGCCAGATCTGAAATGGAAGTTTCAACGTAAAAAATAATAATGTTACAGCAGTTTTTAAACCGAATTTAACAGGAGGATTGATGTTTCAATTATCTTAGAATTGTTAAAAAAATAAATTAGCAAACAAATCACTTTGTTATAAACATTATAAAGCTGAAATAAGTTTGTTATAAACGTAATTTCATTATAGTCGACTGCTAAATGCAATAATTCGCGCATTAGTTAAAAATATATATATATATATACAAATTCTAATAAAATTACTTTTAAATTTAATCCATATGTTGATTTAAAATTACTTTAAACTAGATTAGAAACTTAGGATAGAAGGGTTTGATTTACGTAAGGGTTTTCGAAAAGGGTGTAAAATCTGAAAGGGGTTTTGGTGCATTTTTGAACAATAAATAAAAAGTAAGGCCCCCTTGCTCGTGTGCGTATGGGCATCGTAAGGGGGCCATCCAGTTTTGGTACCCCAAATTAATAAAATAAAGGGTGTTTTAACTATTTTTCTATTAATACACGTATAGGCACCAAAACCTCGTTACCCCCTTCAATAAAACCCTTAATTCTACAACAAAAATAAAATGGTTTAAAAATGTCAAACGATTTCTATTAATTTTTTTTTTACAAATTTATCATATTTCGTAATAATTCATTTGAGTTGTTTTAAACCAAATATATTTTTTTCCATTAAAATAAAAATAACACATTTTCTTAGCAAGGGTTTCTTACAATTTATTCACGATCATTTTGAGGAATATTTACAATAGTTAAGACTTAGTCTTTTTTTAAATAGTACAATTATAAAAAAAAGGTAATACAAATGAATATCTGATTGTTGAATAAAATTTGTTCATAATCAATAATACTAGAACGTATTATTTGAAATTAAAAAAAAAAACGCTATAAATAAAAACAAAGTTTATTCTAGACATTGCACAAAGTAATATTTCTATTTTTAATTCAGAAATTTCGCTATCATTTTTGTATATTTAGAAAAATGACTAGAATTACTTAAATATTAGTGAGGTTTAAATGTTAAACTGGGTTTTATACTAAGTGTCATTTAAGCTTAAGGAGCTTAGAAAATATTTGGCAGTCTAAAAAATAGAAATATTTCTTTTAAATCAAGATATTCAACAGCAGCTTTTTTAATTATTATTAAAATTTGTGCTACTTCTTAATTGTTTAACCTTTTAACATAAGTCGTCTGAATTTTGATTTAAACGCGATTTAAATCTCAACGTCTGAGTTAAAACGATTAAGGGTAGCACAAATTAATTTTCTAATCATTCAAAAATAATTTAAATAATACAGAAACACCAGATTGAGTTATATCGTAGATATTACGTACAGATCTGTGGACTTTTTTTATCGCGATAAAAACACCAAACAACTCATTCACACTTATCCAACATAAACACTATTAATAATTAATTATAAATACAGAAG
Organism: Nebria brevicollis; assembly: GCA_944738965.1. Classification (NCBI taxonomy): domain Eukaryota; kingdom Metazoa; phylum Arthropoda; class Insecta; order Coleoptera; family Carabidae; genus Nebria; species Nebria brevicollis. The sequence continues at coordinate 430,532 of OX122909.1, read as the reverse complement.
TTGCGCACTCATTATTAAAATTAACGATCGAGTAAAAAAAATAATATGATAACTACGATTTTTTTTTTTTGATATTTACAATTTAAAGTTTTTGGCAGTCGAAAACTGTTCGCTTAACTTTTTAACTTATTTTTTATATATTTATATATAATCACACTTGATTTTCTAATAAATCAAAGTTTTTTTTATTGTTTTAAATATTTTAATACCATTTTTGTAAGTTTTTGTTTTTTTTAGTAACGGCAGTTTGTTTTTTATGTCAAATTCGGTAAAAATTACATCATTGGGTCTAGATCGGTTCAAGTCGATTTGGGTTAAATCTATTGCATTTTTGTTTTGAAGTTAAAAACACCGGCATTACTCAGTTTAAAATTGGATATTTTTAAAACAAGATCAAAGTAAAAATCGGTTGAAACTTCGTAATTTATTAATGATTTGAAACTCTAAAAATTAAAATAATACTAGAATTTTTCATAAATCCCAGTCTTACCTTTAGAAACGCAAAATGTCTTGGCTTCATAACTCAAGATTCGGTCCTGTCTTCGAATTCAAAATATGTTTAGTCATCTTCTCGAAATTCATTTATAACGTTCTCAAAATTAACTCATTTATAACTCTACAACTCAACTAAATATCAGAACTCAAAATTTACCATTCATTGCAAATCAAAACTCAGAATTTATCATCACACCCGAACTACAAACGGTGAGTTATAACTCATTTTATTTCAAACGTTGTTCAATCATCTGCTTCATACCTCCCAAAATCACGATTTTATTCGCGTCTAGTCGAAACTCAGAATTTAGACTCTTATAATTCAAAGAAAACTAGATACAGCCGGTGATTTATAACTCATTTAAATCCTGGGCATATAGCCCATAAAACTCAAAACTAAACCGTAGAACTCTAAAGTCAAGTAACAGGCCCGTTGGAAGTTTCATTTTTAATTTTGATCAACTTTTTAACTGGTTCCGCGTCATCCGAAGATAGTTTCGCCATACTCGAGCGCCGCGTTCGTACATTTGGGTCTGTACTAGCTGGAAGTTTTTGGAGCCAGGAATCCAAGGATTTTTGGTCATGCGCGGCTAGTTTTCGATTTTTCAATGCGACTTTTAGGGGTTTTTTGAATGTTTCCGAGGATTTTTGAGATTCTACCGACGGGTCATTGGTTTCTGAGCCGTTAGGAGATTCCGAAGTCGAGCTAACTGAGTTGTTTTGAAGTAAATTTTGAGTTACAACATCCGTCATTACAACTGAGACTTTATTTTGGAGACAATCCTCGATTATGTTAAAATCTTCAGACTTTTTATTGTTGCATTTATCTACGGCTTTATATTTAAGAATTTTTGCTTTTAATTTAGGTAGGGGTGTACCGGAACGAACCGGTTTCAAACCGGGGAGAATTGGACTTACATCCAAAGTCCATAGATTAATTTTGACTGTACCACGTGAACGCGTTCGCGGCGAATTGTGATCTAATTTATTGATAATCTTTTTCCGTTTTCGTTCTAAATCCGAACTGTTCGATTCAGAAAAATTGGATTCGGTATCGGAATCGAGGAATGAAGATTCAGATTCGCTGGCTGCGTCAACGGGCTTGTGATTGTTAACTAGTGAGGCTTTTAATGCTAATGCTAACTCTTCGGCTTCGCTAGAATCCGACTCGGAGACTGGTGCGCTGAATTTCGGTTTTACGCGTTTTCGAGAGGTCGTCACTTCTTCGGAAGAGGAGGAATCGGAGGTTTCAGGCTTTGGTGGTGGGGTTTTTGGCGAGGATAGGGAGGATAGCGGCGAAGCTTCGGGTTCGAAGGAGCCGGAGCTCTCTTCTGAGTCGCTTTCGTCTGAAACGTCTGAAATATCTGAGGATATTTCGTTAGTTTTAGACGTTTTTTCAGTATTTTTTGAAGTTTTCAGTGTAATTTTAGGGGTTTTAAGAGTTTTGTCGGCACTTTTAAGGGTCTTAAGTGGGAGTTCGGTAGTTTTAGGGGTTTTCAATGGGGTATCAATATTCTTAGGGGTTTTTAATGAAGTTTCAATACTTTTAGAGGGTTTTAATATGATATCGCTACTTTTAGTTTTAGTTTGGATTTCGGCACTTTTGCTCAATTTACTAAATTTATCGGAGGTTTTGATAATTTTTTCGGCACTTTTAATTAGTTTTTCAGAATTTGCTACAATTTTACTAGGTTTTTTCAAATGATTACTATTTTTTTTAGAAGTTTCAACCGATTTAGCCAAAATCTCAACTGATTTATCTAATACTAATTCGTCTACCGATTCATCCGAACTTTCCTCCGTTTCAATACAATTATCACCATTCCTACGTTTATTCTCGCTAATTCGTACGCTATCGCGTTTATTAAACTGTTTCCTAGCCATCCGCGCCTGATTACGGATACTCGCGCGTTTTTTCCGTCGTCTAAATTGTGTTTTTGTGTTTTTTAACTTTGTATTTTGTGTCGAGGTGTTTGTGTCGGTTATTACGCCTCCCATATTACCCCCCCGTTTTTTGCCAACCTGATTGGTAGCGTCCTCGCGAGAGAACGTCACAAGCTCCGCCTCCTCTTCTAACTGACGGGCGCGACGCTCTTCCTCCACCCTGAGGGCGGCCAGTCGGTTCTCTTCCCAGTCGCGTTTTTGCTTCTCGATTTCTCGCTCAGCAGCCGCGAGCTGTTCCGCGGACCACGCAGCTTCCGTTTCTTCAACGAAACGCATTGCGTAACGTTCTATAGGCGACAACTGCAAATAAAGTGTTATTCATTATTTGCAATTAATTTTCAAAAGAATTGAATAGAAAATTAAATATCGCTAATGTTTACCTGTTTAATCAAATTCTGCACTTCCATTTCAGCTTTGGACATTTCCTCCACCTTTTCGTGTTGTTCCTCTAGTGGAATGCTTTCATCGAACTCTGCCAAGTCGGCGACGGCTTCAGCTTTCGCTGTCCGAGCTGCTTGCACATCTTGGTCATCTTCACATGCTGCCAACGCGTTTTCTAGGGCGCCTAAAGCTTGTCGATCTTCCCCACCGGTTGCTACTGGGGCTCCACTGCTAGAAGGTACACCTGGTGCTGGTTCGGAGGTGGTTGCAGGTGCAGCAGATAATTGAGGTCTTGTTGTCTTTGATTTTAAAACAGAAGCCATACGTGCGTTGGCATCATCTTCGTTTTGATCCACGTTGAACAAGTCTTGAATTGTAGACTATACAAAACAAATAATAATAAAGTATTTGGTTTATTTTAAACTAATATTTATATATAGTTATAAAATGTATCATATATTTCATATAAAACAGAATAATTTCTCAGACAAATGCCTCGATGTCGATCACTGATAGATCAAATTTGAATGGATATTTGATCCTCAGACACTTGTATAATATCATCATAAAAATCATTTTTAGTCAGTTTTAAATGTAGGTAACAAGCCAATCCAATTCAAGTCACAAATTCAAAACCTAATCGGTTGGTAAATGCTAACTTCTCTTTCATTTCCGTTCTAATGAAAAGTGAACACATATAGACACAAGTGACCACTCAAGCAATTAGAACGGGCTGGTAAAAACTATCACACACACAAAACAAAAAACTTACGCCTTTGAAGTAAGCTGTTGTAAAGTTGCCACCTTCAATAGCTAAATCACCGAGCATCCTTTTCTGGTTTGCTTTCTTCAAGATGTTCTCTTCGATCGTCTTCTCGCTGACCAACCGATAAATGTGTACATCTCGAGTTTGACCGATGCGATGACAACGATCTTGCGCCTGTGCATCCATAGTCGGATTCCAATCCGAATCGTAAAAAATCACAGTATCTGCACCAGTCAAATTCACCCCAACACCACCAGACCTCGTCGATAGTATGAAACAAAAGATCTTTTTGTTTCCATTGAAGCGTTCCATTAAGAATTGTCGCTGGTCAACTTTAGTCGTGCCGTCCAACCGCAGATAAATATGACCGTGGAAGTTGAGGAATTGTTCCAAAACATCTAACATCCGCGTCATTTGAGTGAAAATTAAAACGCGATGTTGGCCAGATTTTAACCGGCGTAAAAGCAAGTCTAAAGTTTGTAGTTTACCTGTTTTGAGTAATTTATATAAATTAGTACGAGTTTTGAGTGTTGTTCAAATGGTTCAACTTACCACAATCGTATTGGATGAGTCTTGGATCTGGAAATTGGGTGCACATAGCACTTGCGATTGGGTGTAAAATACCGGCTTTTGGTGACAATTCTCGCATTAGTAAGTATTCGTCACGTTTTTCGCCCCAATATTTCGATTGGGGTGGATTTAGAACTCGGTACGACAGCGGTTTTGCTGTTACGGGCGGTACACAGAAGACAAACCTAGAATTTTAAAATTTGCTATCTATAACACCTAGATATGATTTAATATATATTATAGGAAACAGTTTAAATAATTCAGACAAATGCCTCATTGTCGATCACTGATAGATCAAATTTGAATGGATATTTGATCCTCAGACACTTGTATAATATCATCATAAAAATCATATTTAGTCAGTTTTAAATGTAGGTAACAAGCCAATCCAATTCAGGTCACAAATTCAAAACCTAATCGGTTGGTAAATGCTACCTTCTCTTTCATCTCCGTCCTAATAAAAAGTGAACACATATCGAAACAAGTGACCCACTCAAGCAATTAGAACGGTTTGGTAAAAATCATTCCATAAAAAACGTTCTTTTTTTTTATGGAAAACAAATTAAATAATTTTTCAGACAAATGCCTCGTTGTCAATCACTGATAGATCAAATTTGAATGGATATTTGATCCTCAGACACGTGTATAATATCATCATAAAAATTATTTGAAATGTTTAAGCCGCTTGTTTAAAATCAATAAACTCAATAAATCAATCAACGCCATTCGATGCTGGATAGTTGGGAATAAATAAAAGAAACGTAATGTTTTTAAATGTAGGTAACAAGCCAATCCAATTCAGGTCACAAATTCAAAACCTAATCGGTTGGTAAATGCTACCTTCTCTTTCATCTCCGTCCTAATAAAAAGTGAACACATATCGAAACAAGTGACCACTCAAGCAATTAGAACGGTTTGGTAAAAATCATTCCATAAAAAACGTTCTTTTTTTTAATGGAAAACAAATTAAATAATTTTTCAGACAAATGCCTCGTTGTCAATCACTGATAGATCAAATTTGAATGGATATTTGATCCTCAGACACGTGTATAATATCATCATAAAAATTATTTGAAATGTTTAAGCCGCTTGTTTAAAATCAAATAACTCAATAAATCAATCAACGCCATTCGATGCTGGATAGATAAGAATAAATAAAAGACACGTAATGTTTTTAAATGTAGGTTACAAGCCAATCCAATTCAGGTCACAAATTCAAAACCTAATTGTTTGGTAAATGTTACCTTCTCTTTCATTTCCGTTCTAATGAAAAGTGAACACATATTGACGTAAGTGACCACTCAAGCAATTAGAACGGGATGGCCAAAACCATCTCATTAGAAACGTACGCTCGTAAAGTGTATCATATATTATATAGAAAAAAGAATAAATAATCTCTCAGACAAATGCCTCAATGTCGATCACTGATAGATCAAATTTGAATGGATATTTGATCCTCAGACACTCGTATAATATCATCATAAAAATCGTCATTATTCAGTTTTAAATGTAGGTAACAAGCCAATCCAATTCAGGTCACAAAATCAAAACCTAATCGGTTGGTAAATGCTACCTTCTCGTTCATCTCCGTTCTAATAAAAAGTGAACACATATCGAAACAAGTAACCACCCAAGCAATTAGAACGGACTCCCAAAACCAATGGCATTAAAAAAAAAACACATAACTAATTCTTATATTAAGAGACTTTCTTCGAAAAATAAGACTTACCTCGTAAACGTATCTTGCATATCCAAAACTAAAGCATCTGGTGTCCGCACGAGTTCCTTCAACGCAGATCCATGCTTCCAAATCTTTTTGCCACGTGTTAACTGATTTAAATTGACGTAAGCGCCTGTCCAAGGGGCAGAGTCTCGTGATGGTCGACTGGTCATTGCGACGCAATCTCTCAAATCATCACCGTACATCGGACTAGCATGACAACGCCACTCGTTCAACCGATGTAATAAAGCCAATTTAGATTGACGCGCAATTGCTGATTTTTCATTCCATTCCGCCTGGTTTTTAAATATATTAGGTTAAGAGGCATATCAATAAAACGTAGAGTAATATTTACCCTAAACGCATCAAATTCTTCATCTTTTTTGTCGGTGGATGTCGAATGCCGCGCTTGTATATGTTGCACACTAGTTGTAGGACCACTGGTTGTTGCAGAGAATGTAGCACCACTGGTTCGAAACTGTTGCACTAAAGAAGCTGTTAAAGGGCGCGATAAAGCTACACCGGTTGTAACTTGTTCGGATTCTGCGTCTGAGGGCTGAAAATAAATTAAATCCTGTGATAAAATCTCGTTAAACTCAAAAATAATACTCGTAATTAATTTAAAACTGTTATATACCTTGATGATGTTTGCTGTCGCCGTATTGATTAAACTCGGTGGATTTCTGTTAGCGTTGGTAACTGATGTGGTGACACTGGTTACCGGTTTGGATAAAACAGTTAACCGTTGACCACTATTTGTCATGACTGTAGTGGTACCGCTTATGTTGACTGATCCTTGAGGCAGTATTCCGCTTTGTTTGAGCAGGATATGCTTGCCCAGTTGAGATTGTACCAATTGGGCAAAACCTTGCACGCGTTGGTCACCGGGTACTGGTTTTAGGACGCCGCCAGCGCCCACCGTCGCAAGGTTTAAAGTTTGCGGGGCTTGAGTGTTCGCGCTTGATATCGTTGCGACTGGGATTGCTAAACAAATTAATGGGGGCCTATTTAGCGGTTTAAAGCTAGATTTAGTTCCTATATAAGATTAAAATTTAATTTCTCAGACAAATGCCTCGTTGTCGATCACTGATGGATCAAATTTGAATGGATATTTGATCCTCAGACGTTTGTATAATGTCATCATCAAAATTAAATTAATTAAAATGTGTATACATATATAAACATGCATATTATAATAGACAGGGCTTCGCCCCCTCCCCACAAAACAAAAATTAACAGTAAATACGTTGGCAATGAATTTAAACTTCCGCTTAAGTATACACAGGTTTAAAATTACTTCTTACCTTTAACTGAACCTTGATGTGAAACTAGCTGGAGCGAATAGCTTTGCAGTGGTGTTCCAGCACCGGCCACACGAAATTTTATACCTAAAATAAATGAGTCAAAATCCTGAACATAAATCCCTAATTTAAAAAAGAAAATCTGTACCTTGTTGGACAGGATTAGACGTGAACTTCACCGCTTGACCTTGATTCGGCACGCCCTTATTAGGTGTGGCTTGTTTCACCTGCAGCGCCGCCTTGGGCGGAGATACAAGCGTCTGTTGGTTAGGGGCGGTTTTCGGGTCGCTTAACTTAACACGCATATGGACAAGACCATGAGGACAAGGAGGCGCGGGATCCGGTTGATCATCAATTAATTCGATGAGTTTACGCGGAGCTCGGTATTTACAAGTGCGGAACGCACTATACGCGCTCAAATTGTACTCCATATTGATGATTCGTAGATAAAGAGTGGCCAGATTTACATGCTAGAAGGGATTTTAGACGGTTAAACAAGTATATTTAAGTGAAATCAAAATCGGTTTGTTGAGGTTTAAGTCAGACAAATGCCTCGATGTCGATCACTGATAGATCAAATTTGAATGGATATTTGATCCTCAGACGTTTGTATAATATCATCATTTTGGTGCAGAAATTAAATATAATTTAAGGGTGTTTACCTTGAAAAAGTCGTAATCTAACGCCGCGTAAACAATTGACGGTATTAAACATTGAATACCCTCCATTTGAAACGGTGATATCGTCGGACGTACTTCGAATAAATTCGGATGATTGCATACTTTACGTAGCTGCATTAGAACGTTGATGACACTTAACAGATTGCCGGTTGCTAATGTTTCTCTCGTTCTGTAACGAATTATGTGTTATTTAAGGGTGGCAAACATGTAATCGATTAACTGGTAATTAGTGTAGCAAGGTTCTAGAAAGTGTAAAATACGGTAGAATTAAACACAAGCTGGGCCAAGCTGAAATTTTGATCTAGCACTGGTGCAAAAGTATACTCAACTATTATTTAAGTTGATAACTTATCGTCAGTGCATGAAATATATCAGATAACTCACTTTGCTCTGGACATGTAGTCGTCGTATAGAAATCGTTGTCGCTTGGATAATCGGCACATGACCACGTGTTCATACTTTTGCGGCATTTGTTTCTCAACTTCAGATTTTAATCGTCTGAGCAAAAAGGGTCTTAATACCTAATATAATACAAAATACATGATTAAAACACTTACAATAAAAATACTAATGAAACAATTTAAATTTTTAACTAGCTTTCTCAGACAAATGCCTCATTGTAATCAAAGATTAATGCAAAGTGAATGAATCTTTGATTATCAGAAATTTGTATTATATCATCACTGAAATGTGTAGGCGGTTAATTTTTTTTAAATAAAAATTACCTTATGTAATCTTTTGATGATACTTTCGTTATACTCGGAATTCCCTTCAATCATTCCAGTAACGGGATTGCTGAACCATTCCTTGAATTCGCGATGGGATTGGAAAACATTTGGCATTAAAAAATGCATCAACGACCACAACTCCATCAAATTATTTTGTAGCGGTGTTCCAGTCAAAAGCAACCGCCTAAAAGCATGAATTATAACGAGGTTCTAACACCAAAACAACTAAAAACGTACTGTTGCGTCTGGAAGTTTAGTAGCAATTGCCAACGTTGGCTCTTAAAGTTTTTGATATTTTGTGCCTCGTCCAAGATCAGATACTTCCATTTTTTGCGCCGAAACGACTGATGATCCTGGATGACTAACTTATACGATGTAATACAGATATGAAACGCATTCGTTTTCGTCCAACCGGTTCGTTTAAGTTTACGCTCTTTTTGCGTGCCGTAATAAGTTAGTATCTTAAAACCGGGACACCATTTTTTGCATTCCATTTCCCAGTTGAGCATAACTGAAGTCGGTACGATAATCAGATGTGGTCCCCAATCACCTAATGTTTAATAATTCAGGGGTTGAATGTTGGCGGTTTTAGTGGTGGTTTAAAAAAACGTGCAAAAACTAACCCTTTTCGCAAGCTAGATGAGCTAGCAACGCGATTGTTTGAATCGTTTTGCCCAGACCCATTTCGTCCGCGAGAATTCCGTTCAATTTGCGTTCGTACATTGTCACCAGCCAATCGAGACCGATGTGTTGGTACTCACGTAGCGAGTGTTTGAGTAAAAATGGTATTGGTGTTACCACCGAGGTAGACGAAAGGGTATTGCCTTTCGGTTGGATAGATTCGGCTAGAGCCGCAACGTCATTGATTAAATCGTCATCTTCACCTTCAGTCTATGCGAAATAAAAAATAACGCCTTTTTTAAAACATATTTTAAACGCCTAAGTAGGATGAGATTAAAAGGATTTTCAGACAAATGCCTCATTGTCGATCACTGATAGATCAAATTTGAATGGATATTTGATCCTCAGACGTTTGTATAATATCATCATTTTATTTTTAAACGTAATTAAATATATATAGATGACTTACCTTCTGTTTATCACTAGTAATACTGTCTTGTGCATCTTCAACTAACATCTTCAAGCCTAATTTATCTTCTTCCTCCTCTTCACCTTCCTCCACTTCACCAGCTTCATCTTCAGTTTCTTTCTTCGATTCCGTCTCCGATTCCACATCACTGCTTTCTTCCTCGCTCGACTCTTCTAGTTCTTCGAGTGACGAGCCGGATTCGGTAGTTTCCTCTTCAGTTTCTATTGGTAATGGAGGTAAATTGAGATATTTTTTCCTGAGTTCTTCTATGTTCATATCATTTTCCTCCTAATTAGAAAAATATCTGTTGGTTTTTTGTTTTTTTATTTCTATAAGAATGTTTGAAATAATCATAGACATTTATTTATAGTTTAAAATAAATCCCAATTAAAAATCATTTCAATTAATGTCCTTTCGTGAAATTGTCGATTAACACTTAGATGTTAAGCCACATTGGATAAGAAAGGATGTTAAATAAAAAGCAATGTGGAACTCACCTGTAAATCATTTAACTCTTGTTTATGATCTATTTCAGCCTCTTCTTGCTCTTGTTCCATAATTGTGTCCTCGTCGTCATCAGTCTCCACGTTCGAGTCGATCTTAAAATCCTCATCCTTCTTCCGTTTTGATTCATCCCTCTTCACTCCACTAACACTAGCCGTTTTGGCATCAGTACTTTTAGCGTCACTATCACTATTCAGCGTCACTTTCGCGTCACTATTGTCATTGTCACTATTCTCACTCAGTACTATTTTGTCCCGATTCGCCAAGTAATCTTTAGGCAATTCGTTCAAAAAGTCTTCGAGTCCCATTTCACTTTCACGTTTTAACGCCAAAATCTCCTCGGTTTGACGGTCTGCGGAATCCGCGGCTTCCGCTTGGGCGATGGTCTCTTCGTCGTCCGATGACGATTGGGTCGCCGGGTGGAATTCGTCATCCGAATGATGGGAATGGGGCGATGTGGAACGGGGTTTTTGGGTTTCCGCAGGCGCGGTTCCTGAATGGGCGTAAATTTGGTTTTTCAAATCTCTTAGAGAAAAGTGTCGTAAGTGGTGAGCTCTATTCACATCTTTAGAGGTTTCGAGTTAATTTGTGGATGTTTGTTAATAAACGGGTATTTTATGGGACTATTTGAATTATGCAGATTTCTAAATATTTAAGAGTGGATTTTAGTTTTAATGAATAAGTGATTGGAAGGTTAGAAATAGTAATTTTTCTCAGACAAATGCCTCATTGTCAGTCACTGATTAAATCAAAGTTGAATGGATCTTTGATTTTCAGGAGTTTGTATCATTTCATCATTGAATAATTATTTCTTAATTACAATCAACGTTTGAAAAAGAACGAACGCATTATGAATATGAGTTAAAAACGAATAATTCTTACCTGATTTATTCATCCCTTCCGCTAGAAGTTGCGAATATTTCTCGGTTTGGTCCACGATGAAACTTAAATGTTGATCCAACGCCTGTTTCCGTTTCTCCTCCAACCGCGTTTGTTGTTTAAATTCAACCAACTTTAATACAAAACAATAATTAAAATCATAACCGGGACGTTTATAGAAATATAAAACTCACTTTTTCAACATTCCCCCAAAACGTCTTGATCTCTTTCGCGATAAAAGACGCCACCCGTCTCAATTGCAACTCCTGCGCCTTTTCAGCTTTCTGCGCCGCCAAAGCTTTATCCTGGAAGTATTTCTGGACCATGCGTGCGCATTTTTTCGCTGCCGCTTTCTTCCATTTGCGCTCCTGCGCAAAATCGGCCGCCAACCACACCATCTCCTCCAACAAATAATCCCAGTGCGATTTACATCTTTGCGACTCCTGCACTTTTGGTAATCGGCGCTCAGTCCAAAGCCCCTCACGTTGCAATTCTGTTATCCGTTGCATAACATACGCTTCTTGTTTAGCCTTTTCCACGATTTGTTCTGCATTTCCAGAGCCAGGAAACCCCGAAATACTAGTTCGTTTGATAGGTGTAGAAGTTGTAGGAGTTGAAGTTGCTATACTCGGTTTGTTAATGCTGGATATCGTGCTAACTACTGACGTTACAACAGTACTGGTCGAGTTTGTTGTTGTTGTTATTGTTACGGGTGTATTTAATTGTACTGGCGTACTGGTACTAGTTGAAGGTGTTGCAATTATTGGCGTAGATATTACTGGTGGTTTTATATCAGGTACTGGCGTAGACGGGGTCGTTGAAACCGCTGTTTTAAAGAATACTCCAATGAATGTTGGGTTAATATATCACACTTTAAACATTGATCTAAGCAGTTTTAAAAACCCAACAAAAAACATATGCATACATTGTAACACAACAACACACACAAAATAGCAAACTACTGGTCAATATGACCGTTTGGTGACGTCACAAATACAAACAAAAGCAACATTTCGAACGAATAGAAACGGGCGTTTTTTCGAACCTGTTAGAATGGGCGGGGCACTCTGAGGTGCTTTTGGTGTGATTTGGGGAGCGTTGGGGGTGCTATGCGTGGGTGGCATACGTAATGGTGTCAATGCGACACTGTGGTGCCGAGTCACCCCGCTTTGTTGGTGTTGAGAGCGATTTGGGGCCGTGTGAGAGTGCGACGCATGTCCTAAGGTACAACAGTTGTCAACGTTGACATTTTACACGAAAATATTCACTTTGTATAAATTTTATATATATTTAATTACATTTTTTAATTAAGAATAAATGTAGCAAGGTTCTAGAAAGTGTAAAATATGGAAGAATTGTACACAAGCTGGGCCAAGCCGAGTTTTCATCTAGCACTGATGCAAAAGTATATCAACTATTGATTTAAATTGATTACTGATCGTCAATGCATTCTTAAATATATATATAAAATAAAAATGGCCCCAAACTCGAAAGAAATTGCGGTAATAGTCGTAAATAATGTAAAAAGTATCAATTTTTAATTTACCAAGTCGATTTTCTAACGATTGTCCCGTAGTAGGTGCGTTCTCCTTGACAGTAGGCGTGCTGGGATGGGCGTGGCTCGACTCTGTTGTATCAACTGGTTCGCTAGGGGGCGGCTCCAATTGATGTTGTCGTAGATATGCTGTGAAATGAGGCGTACGAGGTCGTTTACGCCAGGCATAATAATCGAGCATATTTCCGCCGGATTCAAGGAAGTATAATTCGGCACAATGTTCCGAATACCTAAACGAAAAAACCGAAATAAATAACAAACCAAATAATAAATCATAACAATAATTTAATCCCAATTTAATAAGCGATATAAAACGTATAGAATGTCTATAAAAGGTACAGAATAGCACTATAAAATAAAATGTTTGATTGTTATCTATAATAGTTGTTATTGAAACAAATATTACTGTTGTAATCAAATTAATATCCTTTCCTGAAATAGTAAAATAACACTTAGATATTAAGTTACATTGGATCAGAAAGGATTTACATAAACAGCTATTTAACATATCCCAAACAAGAAAATATTGTAAAAAAAAAAACTTACGACTCTTTCATGCATTTGCTTCGCGCCCACTTGTGTTCCATCGCTCTGGCTCGTTGTCCGCCCAGGTTTTCACACCCGGGGGGCATGTCGTCAGGGCGACCACGTTTCCGATGGGGCGAAGCCCCCGGACTAGCTCTAGGATTACCGGGCGATTGGGCAACATTTTGCGGCGTTAAAGTTAATAGCGGCGGCGCGGGTGGAGTCACCACCAAATTCGTGCCCGTTTGGTCACTACTGGTGGGGAAGAGTTGCGTGCGCACGTTCGGCGTCCGCGGTTTGGTAAGCGCGTTTACAATACTCTGGTTCGTTAAGTTTGATGTGCGAATGTTTGAAATATTTATTATGCGAGCGATTGTGTTGGATGATGGGGAGTTTACAGTTGAAAACTATTAATTAACAAAAATAGGGGTTTTGGGTAAGTAAAAGTCATGTGATGTGAAAATAAGTTCGTTGTTCTTACTTGGGTCAGCGGTGGTACGTTTGGTGATTGGGTCGTAAGGACATATTGGTTTGTCCCTATGACTTGCGCTAGTTGGAGCCCCCCATGGCGGTCGTGTTGGACATTTGGGGCTCTAACCGATACCGGTTGACCAACGGCAGGGGGCAGAGCGCCATGCTCTGCCCCCGAATTGTTGTCACTCATTGTCAAACAATCTAATTTAAACAAATATACACCGTAGAAACACCAAAATAGTTTGAAATAAAGTCATTATAAAGCGGCACATGTATAACCATAAACATATAATACATTACGATTTCACAAAAAAAAAAAACTACAAAACAAAGATTAAAACTGTTGATTTATTATTTAAACAAGTGAAATTGGAAGCACAACTTAAAACAAACTAAACTACAACATATTTAAATAAAGTTTATATAAACACAATCATTAAAAACCATGTGCATACATTTATTGAAAAATAAACACACTTTAAATACAATTATTTAAGGTCCCGCCTAAAAATCAAGCGAATATTAATTTTAAAAACTATCAAAACTCAAAATAATTACGATTTAAATAATTAATTAAATTTTTAGCGTAAGCTTAATTTGGTGAAATTCTCGCGAAAATAGTAAATCAATACTTTGGTCCAAGATTTCGTCTGACTAATGCAGCTAGTGGCCATTTTACAAGAGGCTTGTGGGCAGTGTTACAATTTGCCGCATTTTAGCTCGAAAAAAACGTGCCAAGTATTAATAGTTCGCGAGTTAAATGAAGTTTAATCGCGTTTTAAACGAAAACCGCGTGCATTAGTCGATTGCAAACGATCAATCATTATAGTCATTGCGTTAAATACGTTTGCAAAACGTACATCGGACAAAGAACGACGCCATATTGTGTCTAGATTGGGTGATCAAAACTTACCATCGTGTTATCACAAAATACCTCGGTCGAATTGGGCCATCGGTCGTAATTAATATCACCAATGTGATTAGCAACGTCTATTTGACAATTGGGTACCCCACGTTATGTCCAAAAACACTAAATTTACCTAATATTTTCAGCGGCATTTTACGTTGAGCACATCAAGGACGTGACGCGGTATTGCTAAACATGGCGACCATTTCGTTTTACCAAGCACTCCTTTCCGAACTAATCTTGCCAACCGTTTCAGTGTTACCACCAGTCTAAACAAAACATTTCAAAACCAAAATAAAAACCCAAACCACACCATTTCCACTCAACTTCTCGAAATATCCTCAATTAACAACCTTATATTAACACAAATATATACCTCTCAATCAAAACCAAAGTAATATTAACACAAATAAAACACATTTATAGCTTTACTTTCTTATAAATTATAAACTTAACATCACAACTCATAAATTATCTACATTAAACTCTGTTTAGAAGCTAATAAACGCTAAATAATTATAAGTTTAAAATAGATATTTTTCTGATAAAGTTGGCAACAATATATCATATTATTACGCGAGCGTTCACTCTACTACGCATGCTTTGAATATTTTAATAATATTTGAACAGTTCAATCGGTAAAAGTCCCTTTCTAGGGTCAAAAATGGCGCGTTTGGGGCCCAATTTGCATGAATCGCTAACTGAAGACGTTTTACAGTTGTTGTTCGCCAAAAAGTGTTATAACGTTACTGATTTTTTGAGTTTAGATGTGAAAATGGTGACGAAGGTCACCAATTTAACTTATAAGGTAATTTAGTGGTTCGCGAGTTTTAATTAGCGGCTAATTATTGGTTTTTATATGTTTAGGAGGTTCTAAACGTTAGAAATGCTATTTTTAAGGCGCATAGCGCCCCAATTCTAAATGGTTTAACTTATTATAGTTATTTATTAGAAAATACAACTTTAACGCCGACGAATATTAAAAAGTATGATTTATGTTTGTTTGTTAATTTATGTTTTTTAATTAAATATATTTCTAGCTTCGATGGTTTAATTGATGGTGGGCTGTTGAGTGGAAATATTTATGAATTGTGCGGTTTTTCCGGTACGGGAAAAACGCAAATTTGTTTCACCGTCGCGCTAAATATTTCGCAATATTTTTCGAAATTTATTTATTATATTGACACAAAACGTGATTTTTGCGCGAAAAAATTACAACTTATTTTAGAAGCACGTCGATGCAATGAGGTATTTTTGAAATGTGGTTTATTTGTTGGGGTAATCATTAATTTCCGGTGACTTTTAGGAGGTTTCGGGGCAAATTTTGGATCGAATTAAAGTCAAAGAAATCTCGGACCAGTATCAACTATTATCAGCGTTATTTCAGATTAAAACTGAACTGATTAACGGTTTAAAGTGTCCGTTAATTATAATAGACTCGTTACCAGCAGTGTTTTATAATTTAGGCGATTTTAATAAAACGTTAGCGATTATTAATAATTTTGTAAATATTGTCCGGTTTTTATCGGTACAGTATCAAATCGCGTTTATTTTCACGAATATTATGATTAAAGATGAATGTGCGACTGATATTAAACCAGGTTTAGGCACTTATTGGGCGAATATCCCGAATACACGGATTCAATGTACGAAAAATGATGGCAATTTTCGGATGCATGTTGCAAAAAGTACTTGTATAAAATGTGATAAAAGTGTTGTATTTTCCATAACAGATTTAGGTGTAAATTAATTATAAATATATATTTCATTCGAAAACTGTTTTATTACTTAGTTTTATATAATTTACCTGAAATATTTGCACAACTAATCACAAATAACCCCTTTTTAGTTCTAGATGTGCGTTCACTCGACAATAAATAAATTAATTATCCACCGGTTTTCGTGATTCAACGTTGACTGTTTGCATTAACTAAATCAGATTTCTCTGATGACGATTCTTAATTTAAGTCATTTATTATTGTTTTTATAACCTTATTTAATTGATAAACAATATATGTTGTTTATATTTCAGTAATTTAAAATATATTTAGTCGATTATTTACAAAACTATTTATTTTAAAATGAAATTTGCTATCTTGTATCAGCGAACGTTTTTGTGCGTTGTTGACTGAAGTTGTCTAATCAAATGTCAACAGAATTCCAAAAAATATTTAATTTACGTTTTTTGACCAAAAAATGTCTTTAGTAGCAGACTACGGCACTTCATCCGACTCAAATAGTGATTCCGAATCCGATTCGGATAATCAAGAAGCGTAAGATGAATCTAGTTCCAAAGAAAATTGATTTTCGTTGTTCACTTCATTTTGTTGTTTATTTTAACAATTAAGCATTGCTTCTTGATTTTATAATAACTTTAACAGCGTTTAATCATAATAATTTAGTTTGATTTGAATCTATAACATATTTTGGCAATAAAGTATTTTTTATTTATAAAGCATAATGTTTTTTTTTATTGGTGATTAACATGTGCGAATTCAATTTTGTGTTTTGTATAATAAAAAAATGATGATTTTCCGAAAAAACCAATAGTTTTTTACGTGAAATCGGTCAGCTGTCACATATTTCAGACAAAATGAAGAGCCCCCAATCGAGAGACAATGCGAGAAATTACCAGGACCGGCGTTCGGAGCTGCTTCCACATCGGTGTTTTCGAATCCGTTCATCGAGGCGGAGAACGCGAAAAAGGCCATTTTGGAGAAGCACGTGAAAATGGTGCCGTCGAAAGAAGATACGAGGATTATAAACGGGAAGAAAATCTGTTGGAATTACCGGAAAGGACGTTGTAGATTTGGGCATAAATGCGTGTTTGCACATGATTCAGATTTACAGAAAACTGCGGAGGAGTTAGAGGAAGCGAATCGCGTTCAAACGACAATCATTTGTCAAAATAACGGACCTATAAGTGACGAAAACACTCAAAATTCAAGCTCGTTCGAGCCTCAAACCGATGGAGTTATCAACAAATTGAAGAAAAAACGACCGGGATTAACGCAAGGTTTAGTACCAGGGAAAAAAGTGATGAAAATGTTTCATCATCAAAAAAAGACACCGAAATCATTTTAATTAATTTTGTACAATTTTTAATTGTTTGTATTACCAAATAAACGTTTTGTAAAAAAAATGTTATTTATTTTTAAATAATAAAAACAATTCTATGGACTTAAATATATATTTCAAAAACGGAAAAAACGAACGTAACAAGTTGCAAAATACAGATTTAGTTTTCGCTAAAAAAAATTAAACATACAGTAACAATACCCAACCTATTGTTTTAATACAAAAGAAAAACATATAATTAATACATAAGTGATAAAATCTTCCTAAAAAAAATTGAATAGAATATTCAGAACAAATAATAAACCACAAAACATCCACTGTCAATCCGCTTATATATTTCTTTATTAATAGTTTTAATTATTGCATGAAAAATTAATTTTAAGTATTGTTTAATTTACAAGACAATATAGGCACAACAGCAGAAGCGAATTTACAGGTACTATATTATATATTTATATATATATATATATATTCCACATTTTATGAACTCATCTATGTAATTGTAATTACATGACGTATGAGTTTAATCACTTTTTAAGTAACGCTGAATTTTCAATGACAATGGGGCAAATAAATTTCGAAATGTGGAATTTTAGAAGTATCAAAAACGTTAATATTAAATACTTCATAAGTACAAGTTTTGCAAAAATATAATTTTAAACTTTGCTTTTTTTTTTATTATTCAATATGTTCCTTATAATACTGACCGCTTAATACACGTGTTTTTTTTTTAAAGGTTATTCCAAAAATATGTTTTAATAATCTTACAAAAAGCATTTAAAATTTAGTGAGTTTAAATGTGACAACGAAAAGTTTGTATTAAATACGTTTGAGCTACTCTCGAATATATTTATTTTAAAATTTGGAAACCAATTTAGGTTAAAAAACAAATGTTCACTTCCAAGTGAATATATATATAAGGTGAGATTCTCTATTTGAAAATTGTCTTTTATGCCGAAATGAAATTTGAAATGAGTTACAATACATTTATAGTGTGGACACAAATAGTTTTTTGGTTTCTATTTTATCTACAATACAGCTATAAAAAAAAAACAATTTGTTCGAGCTGCATTGTGACTCGTTAGATTTTTTTGGTAAAGTTACAGCCGCATTTAGTGCATCCCGAACAAACTTATAAAATAAAATAATCACAAAAATTAAGTGTTTTTCTTGCGCCACATAAAAAATCCATAGTTTAAGTTTGTTTTAAAGTAAAATAGAACGCCAAAACAACCGTAAAAAAATCAATTATTTAAGGTTAAGCTATTTTATTATTAATAATAAATTAAGTGTGAATTGATTGGTGGATATGTTTGATCGTTTGGCGTATATGTTAAAAAAATAAATGGCGCAAGTGCTAGTTAATCATAAATAGTGTTAAGTTTTATTAAAGTATTTTCTAGTATAATCGCGTTTTTTTTTTCTTTCTTTCTTTTAAGTGTTTACTTAACTGTTTGATAGTTTTGTATGTTTTTGATTAAACCGTTTGGTTTAAGATGTTTGTCGTCCTCTTTTGCTGTGCCGTTCGTTTTATACGAATCGTGTTCGTTTATGTGAAAACCGTTCGATTTTCCGTCTTCATTTGATTTTAATGCTGGTCCTAAAGTTAATAATTAAAAAAAAAAAAGTTAATAATTAAAATAAGTTTTCGCCATACATGTAATTATGTTAATCATAATTAAGCAATTTTTTTTTTGCAAGTGTTTTTACCTTGAAATGAGTTACAAAATTTTTTACTGTTTTTCCAATCTTCTCGTAGCGACAAATTAAACATGGAGTAATCAGGGTTTCCGGTTACTTCTTTAATTATAGTCAAAAAATTCGGCAATCGTTCTTGGAGAGCTTCACTTTCCATTCCTGAATATGTTTCCAGTAGCGTCATTCCTTTACATCTAGAAACATGAAATATAAGTTGGATATGAACAATAAAAAACGCCATTTTCTTTTTTAACTTTCTTATACGAAGCAATAAGAAATAAGTCAAACTCGTGATTTTAATAGAAATATACTATTTAACCTTCTTTGAATTGAGCCTGTGTGTCGTATTAATTATGTATGTCAATTATTTAGCAAAAAAACAAATAAAATAGACTCAAATCATTTGGAAAATGATGTCATATATGGGTAAAATACGTATAAGAAAGTTTGGTGTAAGACAGTGGAGGTTTGTGTAAGTACCTTGGGTGGCCGGGTTCTTTATAGACGTCTAATTGAAAATATTGATTATTGATCAAGAAACATCTGCGCTGTTTGTAAATCGTAAAATGCGCTTCGTCTTTTTGCGACAATAAATTGATGTAATCGCGATGCGTTATTTGTGTTTTAACCTCAACAACTTGCCCGAATTGTTTCGGACGGCGAATAGTGTGACAATAACTGAAATGACCTGTAAACAATTTAAAATATTTTTAAAAAAAAATAACTCGTCGCGTAAACAACCTAGCGTTGGATAAACAAGGTATTATTGTCAAAGTAAGTAAATCGCCATTACCCTTTTGTCCCCGTTTGCGTAATCGCACTTGGTTCGGCGAATTCGATTGTAGATAGTTGTGCACAACATCGAAATCTTGAAACGTTGGAAACTCGGTCTTTTTCGGCATCGGTCCTTGCACCAAAAACTTTCGTTTGCGCGAGCTTTTAAGCAATCGATCGCCAGTATCCAAGCCGAGTTTCATACAAACACATTCAATCATCCGACGAATTTTATCCTCGAATTCAGTCGAATTATCGATTACATCGAAATACGGATGGCCAATCCAGGCAGCAGCTGCATTATAATCCAATTCTCTAGCCAATTCAACACCTTCCGATCGACAAGCATGTTCCTAAAATACCAAATTTGAGTAAACAATCATCAAAGTACTAAATTGCGTAATTAGATTTCGAATTGCACTGACCTCTGTTGAATAGAATTGTTCGGCGCCATTCGCAGCCGATACCATATGAATTATTTGATTATATCGATTATCCCTCAATTCTACGTTATTCCAATCATTGTTACGCATCATTTTATCCCATTTATCCTTAGAAATGACTGTTGAATATACACACAATTAAATTTCGTTTTAATTAGCGCAATTATGTTAATACGTACACGCGGATGCATCCATTGCGCCTCTGTCGCAAATAATCAAACAATTTCGCGAGCAAGATTCGCCCAGCTCGAAAAATGTGTTCTCAATTTGAATCATTGTCCTTAGGAGGTTCTCTTGAAATTTGTAAGCTGAAAGATAAGTGCACTAACATAAAAACATGAGTCAGGTGTTACGATATCAAACATATCCGGATATTATTTACAAATAATACGTCAATATTGATCAAATAACTCGAGTTATTATTTTAGTGTAATAATAATTTTTTAAAAAACACACACATGGAATGTTTCAAGTGTTTCATCGGTATTCATGATTCACGCGATATAAAACACTGTTAAATAAAACCATTAACACTTTTTTTAAACAAATAATTAGTACTTTTAAAACCTTGACTATGTTGTGATAATTTTATTAGCAGTTTAGCATAGCATGGAAACGAGGGTTTTTATTTAAGTTAGCGCCACTCTAAAAATCTTTTTTCTACAGGGTGGACTCACCCTCGTTTCCAATTTGGCACGCC
The DNA here is from genome assembly GCA_944738965.1 of Nebria brevicollis. Lineage (NCBI taxonomy): Eukaryota > Metazoa > Arthropoda > Insecta > Coleoptera > Carabidae > Nebria > Nebria brevicollis. The sequence continues at coordinate 409,320 of OX122909.1, read as the reverse complement.
ACTGATTCCCAACGGCCTAATTTACGTAACCTTGTTTGACGTACCCCCATGGTAAATGTGTCTGACGAAATTCAAAAAAAAAACAAATAAAATTTATTATCTAAATATTTCAAATTTCAATAAAACAACCAGACACCAGGAATCAAACCCAGAACATCGTATATCTGGGTTCTGAGTTCGATTCCCGGTGGTATGCGAGATATTTCAAATATTTAAATATCGTAATATAATAATAAAATAAACGAGCACAAAAATTAAAATTGATCTATAATTATATAAATAAAACAAATTTATATAAATGTCAAATATATTTCCGCTACATAAATTATAATAATAATATCCTAATTTAAAGACATGAGATACTCTTCCATGATTTATTTAGCAATTATTAGAACACGCAAGGCATTATGGGTATAGGTAATCTATTTGTAATTTAAAGACTAACTTATGTTATAAATTCCGTAACAAAATCGTTAAAAGACCAATCGATGAATAATTCATTCAAATGAATTTATTTGGCATCCGTTCACTAGTATAGTATTTAGTATTAGCACAGAATAACAACACGTGCTACTAACAGGTGCTAAACAAAAGTCTAAAAAAAAACACGACTATTCTTATCAAAAGTGTAATAAATTATTTCTTAATGCCACATATTATTTCACGCTAAATTAATTTCTATTGCGCAATTTAAAACAAAACAAAATCATTTGGAAGAGTTTAGGGTTTTTTGTGTTAGAGGAAATTGGTAATAATGGAATAGAATTGTGTATTAAGTCCATAAATGGAGTTTATTATTTTAAATAAAATACAAACGCCCGCTTGGATATTTACCAAAACATGCCCCACCTACAAATCTAAACGTCCTCGTGACGTCACTAACTCACATGGTTCCAAATAACTATGCCAGAATCGTGACCTGCGTTTATTTTGAGATACAAAGAGTTAAAATACAAAAAAATAACACTCATAGTCACGTAGACACTTCAGCAATCCTCGCACATTTTAAAATACTCCCAAATAACATCCAGACTTATTTAAATTAGCAATAAAAACCCATTTTAAGACCTTAAAAATTAAAACTTGGCTAGCCGAAACCCTGTATACTACAATTTTGAATGTATAAGAAGATGAAATGTAAATAAGTCGAAAATAGAATAGGATTTCGAGAAATTTTTGATTTATTTATACGAATTTTAAAACGTTTATTTTCGTACATCCGGACATAACGCATGACTTGTTAAACGTTTTAACAAGCAGACAGCAACTATTTTAATAGGAATTCGCGCTAGAAAACCCGAAAATACCTAAATTTAAATTATACCCTATTACAAAAACATTTTAAATAAATCAAGTCATAATTAATTGATCAATCAAGGGTAACTAATCAAATCGATTATTTATTGATAAATAAATCATTTTGGCAGCGCCATCCCTCGCGATTTTCGTGAAACATGTACTAAGGGATCAGAGTAGGCGATGTATTTTATATTAAAAAAAATATGGCGGTCGCATTGTTGAAGTTTGACGTTTATATTGTAAGTGTGTTAAAAGTGATATTTAAAAGCATTTGTTTGTAAAAAATAGTAATAAATTGTACTATTTCACAAGTTTAATTCAAAAACGATTGTCTTGGCAATGGAATATAACTGTACAACAACTATAACGTAATTTGAGTGAGTTACTGTACAATAATACAGTTTAAATATAATTATTTTCAATGTCGTTTCAAGGTTATTTTGATCAATATTGTGAAATATGTTTAACGACGGTTTCAGTTGTATTTTATGCAACAGTTGGTTGTATTGTAGCTTTCAGGAAAGTTTCAATTTATAATTGTATTATTAGTGAAGCCATAACGTTAGGAGTTATATTTAGATTTTCTTACTAGGGCAGTAATTTGATTTGAAACAATTAACAACGACGCAATTTATTGCGAGCCCAAAGTTCCCAAGTATAACTGCCAAATGTTATTATTTAGCCATTAATGTCGCAATACGAGTTCAATATATTTTTAAATCAGTTCAAATCGCTGATTAAAATAGTTAAATTGTAAAAAAAAAACACTTACCCTGCGTTGCGTTTAGGTCTGAAAATTTTATGCCTCCGCTGCAAAAAAACCAAAACAAACATTAATCAAAATTGTATCAAAACTATACGTTAATTTTCAATCATATGATCGCAGAACAAATCAATTACGATACTTAATTTAATTCTATTGATTTGTTCTGTACCAATTTTTTGTTTTTTTTTTTGTGTTTAATTTCCGGTGAATTATTAAATTTCCTACCTGAGTAGAACTGTTGCGGTTTCTGGTACGCGGAATACCTGAAAAAATTTATTGGTTGTTCCAACACGTCTGAGACATAACCTCATTCTTACCAATAAACAAAACACAAACATAATGGCCGATGCAAAGCCACATTTAATTTTAAAACAGTCGAAACTGCATCAAATATTAAGATTTTTTAAACGAATTTAATTTTTAAATTAATCTCATAATAGTATCAACATTTTACAATTAATAAATTATATATATATAAAGAAAATAAGGGGCTTTTTTATATGTAAATATATATATTTTTAAAATTATTTATAAGCCAATTTTGGGGGTGGAAAGGGGTTTTAGTTAAAAATTTAAATATAGGGAGTATATTAATTAGGATATTTAATATATTTTGAATATTTAGTGCGTCTAAATGTTTACCAAAATAGTTGCCTTCGCAATTGACATAAATAAGAACTCAAAATCATTACCTTCCATCCTAAACTTTCGAAAAAAGTGCAGAGCCGGGCCTGGCCAGTTGTTTTGCCTCCACACGGTCCTAAAATTAAAAAATCCCTCATTACCCTTTCTATGAATGATAGAATATAATCACATTTTAATTGATTAATTTTGTTGCTAATTTTAATCTAAATAAATATACGCTACAAATAAAAAAAAATGTTATGAATTTAGATACATTTTAAGATATCAATATTGTGTCTAATTTAATCTAAATAAATAAATATTCGCAGTTTATTTTCGAAAAAAGATTAGTCCAATGTTTACTATATTTTATTAAGTGTATAAACAAATTGAATTATTAAAAAGTGTTATCATTTATGTAGTTAGATATCAGATAACATCAATAGTAGACTAATTATTTAAACGTGGACAATTAATTGAATTGCGCATTGTAGTCGCAATTAATGAAAGCTCATCAATTTTTGAATGCGATTTTATTTGGTAATTTAAATAATGTTGACTCAATTAATAATCAGCATACTATTATGTGAATTGTTATGAAATGTGAAACAATTTTAAAAAATGATTAGATAAGTTTTTAAAACGCAATAAACTTTTTCTACCGGAAATTGATTAAATGCGTTCTAAAAAACGTCTACTATTGTTTGCAAACTTGGGTGACTAATACGTTTTTCCTTGATTATTTAATTAAAAAAAAAACAAATATAATTTTCATTACAAAATGTTAAATGTTAAAATGTATACAAATTCCTAAAATATTTCTTTGGGTTTTTAGGTTTTCAAGATATATTCCGAGGTCAAATTTGAACTATTTGTTATCTAAACGACCCTTAAGTGTAAGATAAACCTAACCTTTAGATAGGTAGAAAAGGGGATACGTGTAAAGGTAGTTCAAAAAAAAATCTACTAAATTTTAACTGAGTTAGGTATTTTTTATTTGTCTAGTTAAGTTAGATCTAATAAATAAGTAACTGGTTTTAAATAATAATTGTCCTGTGAATAAAAATGTATATACAAAAACGTGGTTGGTTAACCCAACTTCTAACAACGATCGAAAATGTGAACTCACCTCCAGTTAGCACCAGCTTATAAACACGTTTCTCAGTATCTGAATTTTCCATGTTTGATTTTAATGTTTCACCACCAAAAAAAAGATGTTAAAATTGCTGTTGTATTTAATGCCAATGCCGATTTTTCAATCACTGACTGTTAACCATTATCAAAGGATTATTTTATAATACGTAGAGTCCATTTTTCGTTGCTATTTTTGAGTTTTTGACCACTCGTAACGAAGCACGCGCCAAGCGCATCGTCAAATTGACAACTTGACTCAATGGAGGGGCCGCGCTGAATTTTATTAAGTTCCTCGGCCTCTACTGACGTCATCCGCGAGTGGGGGATCCGTCACAAACAGTGGGGACAATCAGCAAACAATACAAACACGAAATTCTACCAAAGTTGTAATTTCCTTAATTTTATGCGAAATTTAAAGAAATCATAACTTAAACACTAAATTATTGATGTAATATTTATTTTAATTCCGAATTTAATTGTCTTAAAGCAACAATCTACTAACATCATTGTAGAAAACCCCGTAATTTTAGTTCAATTTATATAAAATTATAGCAAAATATAGTTAGGAACCCTTCCAATAAAATCCTTAAACGGCGTTTTAAAATATTAAACAGTTTATGATTACCAGCTCTTTGAAATTTACTTAAAAAGTCATCATAATGACGTCATTAAAGCAAAGGTCACTTTGCCCTTTATTGCTACCAATTATAGTCTATAAGTTACCCTATTTTATGTGAAGGAAGCTCAAAAAAAATCAATTTGTATTTCGTTTTTTAGCACACACTTTTAATTAATTAATACATTTACGCATATATAACTCTTTACACATAACTATTTAGTATTGCCTAAACTTACACTAATGCTAGCATTGGCAACACTGATATGTAGAGTTCAAACGACAACATTCTCAAGAATAAATAACGATTCAAATTACAGAATTTATAACAAATTTAGTACTTAATAGTACTTATATTAGATTCATAGTACAATTTAAAGTACTTATCGCGTATTTAAAGTTGACTGAACGGAGTTATTCAGTTATATTTGCTCCAAATTTAATTCAACTAATCATAAACCTGCATTTATGATCCAGATCTATTAATCAGATTTGTGATTCGCTTTGAGTGAAATTAGTGATTTGTGATTGTGAAAGAACACACTTTAATTAAAAGCTCAAATTTTTGTTAAAATTTGATAATTATTTAGCTGTTTTTTGTTGTATTTAACTAATAATTACATTTGTAAGGTATGTATATATATATAAATATATAAAATTGAAGGCTATGGAAGTTAAGTTTGAGCATTTATGATTCTTTAAAGTAGTTTTGTTGGTTATGAGCGTTTATTTCAACGGTTTTAGCGGGTGTTTTTATTGTGGTTAATGTTTGATATTTATTGTTGTTTTAGGTAAAATGAGTGGAAATTTGCGAGAAATCGTAAACGGGTCCTTGTTGGCCCACCATGTGGGGCGTACAGTTAGTTTAACTGGGGAAGTAACACAAATTCACCCATACGGGACGAGTTTCGAGTTAAAAACTGTTGATAATATAACGGTTACCGTTAATGTAAATGTGCCGTTGGATGATGTGTTGGAAGGATATGTGGAAGTATGTTTTTTTTGAGCAATTGTTTAGGGAATTTTTGTTTTATTTCGAATACTTTTAGGTACACGGTAAATGCCAAACGAGGAACACTGTTGATGCCGATGAGTATATACAATTTTCAGCTGAACAAACCGGTAATTTCGATGGAGCTGCACACAATGCGTTGTGCAAATTGCTACAACAAATTCCTAACCTTTGCAAAACTGAACAAGATTAAAATAAGGTAGATTTAATGTATATTTATCATGTTTAATAAAGAAAAATCGCTTTTTTATCTGCTTTAAAATATAAAGCCTAGTAGTATTATTCATTTTATAACATTTAAATCATTAAAATGAATTTATCCGAAGGACATTAGCTTTTAATGCACCTAGTGCCCTCTTATTAAAAGTTTATATATACGCCACTGGTATATGTCATTAAATATATATATATATATATATATATATAAAATTTGAAGTTTAAATGAGGATATTTTGGTTTTTACGATGAAATTTTATGTAATAAATGTTAATTATTTTGTTTTAAGCTTAATTTGTTTGATCTGGTGAGAAACTGCATGTTACTAGATGAGTCATCTAGGGGATTTTTAGAGTTGTAGGTTGGCGTAATTGCTTGTAAATGTCGCCATCGTATAGGCGTATGTTATTGTGAGGACTGCGTCTGCCATCGCATGTGTCAATTTTTGTGAATTTTCGCCAATTACTAGTGAATTGTGTGTGATTTTTCTGCCAGTTACACCCTAGAGTGTCTAAAAATTGTTCTTAACATAAATGTAAGTTAAAAGTTCATATAAAACGGCTTTTTTGAGGCGTTTATAAGTAATATTTGTGAAGCCTTGTTCGGCGACCGGTGCTGAATCAAGCGAAATTGTATCATTTTTTAAATTATTATTAATTGAAACATTTAATTTGGGCAATTAAACGTCGTAAAACTGACCGTTAATAATAATGCGAGCTTGGCATTTTATTCAAAAATACAAACGTTAAATTTAAGGTTAACATAAACTGGAATTAAACAATTTATTTTTGTCTATTTCCACTTGATCTATTATTAGAAATGAATATCCACAATCATATTTCTAAGTTTTTTATTTTCGTTCGGCAATTTAAGAAAATATTGTTTTATCAATAATATAAAATAATTTATTGATTTGTTGACAATAATTGTAGATTAATTTCCAATCAAATTTGTTGTAACAATAATCCGGATATCCTTTGTTACGTTTGTAAAACTACGTGGTTGAAATAAATATTTAAATAAATTTTCTTTCGATATGCCAAAGCACGTTTTCTTAGGGCAGGGCCGTTCTAAGGTTGTTTTTCTTTGTTTTTTCTAAGGGCATTGATCTAGACGTGCCGGTATTTCATTTATTATTTCACTTGTCTAAACGCACTTTAAGAATTTATGCGATTTACGAGTATTTTTAAATAGTTTAGTCATCAAATTCTGAGATATAAATTAATTAGTCATCTATTTATTATGCTTGTTTTAAACGTCATCTTATACTCCATGCGAGATGAATATGGGGATATAGAATAAGATTCGTTTTCAAACCGGATATGCAAATTTTATTGCTATTTCCGATGGTAGGGAAATATAATTTCCTACGAAATTTATAGTCTACGTTTTCAACCTTTAATTTCAATTGCCCCTTTTACCCCTTGTATACGATGGTTTAAAATGTCTTAGAAATGCTTGAACATATTTTGGTTTCAAAATACAGCTGTTGCTAAAGATCTTGTGGTCACCACCTGTCTTTTGTTGTGATTTGGGATTTTGACCCGTACCCCCAAGGTCACTTTTAACACCAGGTGTTTTTACGATTCTCAGAATCGTTTTCAGGGCATAGAAATTAGTGTCACTGTTAAAATCGGGGCTTTGAATTTTAAAAGTAATCTACCCGATTATTTACTCATTTATATACTGTAAAATGCGTCTTTGTGCCTGATGTAAATATATAACACCCAAAAAAAACTTGAGTAAATATACTAGAGTATTATATTACATAATATAGATCTGGTTGTTTTTGATTTGAAGCAAAAATTTAAAATATTGGATAAGAACATATGTTACAATCTATAAATAGAAATGATCCTCACTCCAACCGCCATTTTAAACAATAATCCTAACTGTTCTATAATAAAATCGATTAATTAATCGTTTTTATTTAAAAATCTTAAAATTGCAATAAATTAGAGCCTAAACGCGATTATTTGGTACTTTGGTCTAATTTGGAGCCTAATGTTTGTTCTATTTGTTACAGCGCTTAAAAATCGAATTTCCGGTCGTTGTTTGCGTCCCTTTCCGGGCGCCATAGGCGCCAATTCGTGCATTATCTGGCGTGTAATACGTGTTTATAAAAATTGTGATAGTGTAATGAGTGCATCAAATATGAACACTCTACTATGGTTGTCCACTATTTATTTAGCTGGTAAGTTAAATTATTTATGAGGTTGGCGTAATCGCTAAGCGCGCCTTGTGTTTCCAGTGGCGTACGCGTCTGATATGACGCAGGGACCTGTGTTCACGCGGGAACCCCCGAATCGAGTTGATTTTTCGAATACGACGGGCGCGGTTGTTGAATGTGCTGCTAGTGGTCAACCCGTTGCTGATATTATCTGGATGCGCTCTGATGGGACTGCTGTTGGCGAAGTGCCTGGACTTCGACAAGTGTTGGCCAATGGAAATCTGGTGTTTCCGCCGTTTAGGGCTGAGGACTACCGTCAGGATGTGCATGCTCAAGTCTATGTGTGTTTGGCGAGGAATTCTGTGGGGTCGATTTTGTCGAAAGATGTCAACGTACGAGCAGGTAGGATACGAAAATTTTGAATTATTTTCTAGGTTATCTAATTATAATTTTGAGCTAATTGAGCAATTTTTTTAATTTTAATTCGAATTAAGCATCTAAATATTATCGGATTTTTTTTAGTAAATTTTCTTTTAGAATTAAGTTTAACTTAAGAAACTAAAAAAAAAACGATTTAAATAATTTAAGTATTTCGAATGTAGATGGAAGAAATTAGAAAATTTAATTTAATACCAAAATATATTAATATTGATTTAAATTGTGATCATTCGGATAATAATTTTCGGGATTTTACGAAATATGAGCTTTCGATCTCTATCTAATTTAGTTTTTGATTTATTTATAATTTAGGATTTGTTTTTGTGTGTGTTTATTACAGGATATATAAAGTGTACTTTAATATATTTTTTTACAGAATTGATTTATTTTTGTGTATTTCTATTACATAGGTTTGTTGTCTCTCTTAAAAGATCATAGGTTAATTAATGTCCTTAACTTAGATTGAAATCAAGGTTAAAATTTTATTCCAGTGGTTCAACAATATTACGACACTGACGTAAATAAAGAATATGTGATCAGAGGTAATTCAGCAGTCCTAAAATGTCAGGTTCCTTCATTTGTTGCGGATTTCGTAGTAGTAGTGTCATGGCACACAGATCAGGGCGAAGAATTTTACCCTGGCGCTCCTGATGGTAATTTTGTTTACCACAGTTCTTAGCAAATTGGATTACATCCCTAAGGTCCTTGACGTCCATATTTCGTCCTTACATATTGCGAATTTCTATATAGCTTTTAGTATCGACATGTCATGGTTAGATCCATTTTTTCGTCAATTTAGAGCCTTTTTCTTGTACTTTATAGTGGTGCAACAGTTCTACCAGAGTGAAGTCAACAACGAGTATGTAATACGAGGGAACAGTGCTGTTTTAAAATGCAGTATACCGTCATTTGTTGCTGATTTTGTGTCGGTTGCTTCTTGGGAAGACAATCAAGGCAATACGTATACAATTACCGAATCTGAGACCGGTAATTTGTTATTCGAAAATAATTGACCATTTTCGAGTTCCTAGTTAAATTCTTCCCTGATAAAAAACCTTTCCTATATTTTGTTATTCACACATTTTCGTTGATCGGCAGTTGTCAACCAGTACTACGAGGCTGAGGTCGTTTCTGAGTATGTTATAAGGGGTAATACAGCGGTCCTCAAATGCAATATACCCTCATTTGTTGCCGATTTCGTTAGAGTCGACGCGTGGGTGGGGAGTACTGGACAGGAATATATTTATACTAATGACTACGGTAAAAAGAAACACCTTCAAAATACCCATTATTCCTCCGAATCAAACAATTTATCCGCCTATTTTTATCATTAGGGAATTTTCTTTTATTATACTAGAGTTAATCTAGCCGCGGACTAATTGTCGATGGGTAAATGAGTAAATTAGAGCTTTATTTTTTCAGTTGTAAATCAGTTTTACAAAGCTGAAATTATGACGGAATATGTGATTCGCGGTAATACAGCAGTCCTCAAATGTAGTATCCCCTCGTTTGTTGCTGATTTCGTGCAGGTCGAAGCTTGGATTGATGATCAAGGCAACGAATTGAGCGTCAGTGAAGACTATGGTACTTAATTGACACCAATTTCTACCTAAAGTTCCTAAACACCCATCCTAACAAAGTCGTCCTTTAAAATATCTTGATTTTTCCTCAAAATTTAAAATTCGTATAAAACCTCTTTGACAGTCAGGATATTAACAGAAGCGAAAAATGAATGCGTTAAACCGAGGAAATACTGCATTTATCTCAAAAAAGAAAATTCGTATAAAGCTTCTTTATGAGTTAGGATTTTTTATGTTTAAGCAGGGTATTTTATTTTCTGCAGTTGTATCCCAGTTCTACGTGACAGAAGCGGAAAACGAATACGTTATCCGAGGAAACGCTGCAATAATGAAGTGTAAAATTCCTAGTTTTGTCGCCGATTTTGTATTCGTCGAAACATGGATTGCAAATGACGGAACCACATATAACTACAACGATAATTACGGGGCTTATGGTAAATTGTCATAATTGTCCAAATAACCCATGTGTTCCCTTTCGTCCATTCTTTTGCACCTTTGCGAACTCGAAAACGTAGGGCATTTGTTCGTATTTGTTGAAATATATTTTAATTTTGAAATATATTAATTGCATTTCTGAGAAAGTTGAGTATTACTTTATAGTTGTTGCTCAAACTTACGAAGTCGAAGCAGATAACGAATACGTCATCAGAGGCAATTCAGCAGTCATGAAATGCGAAGTTCCATCATTTGTATCTGATTTTGTTGATGTTGAACTATGGCAAGATTCCCAAGGCAATACTTACCTCCCAGGCGCAGATTATGGTAATTTAGGATCGTCCCTAATGAACCACCCAATTACATCCTAAATTTACCTAATTCATAAAAAAATAACCTATTTGTCGCTTATTTCTCAGGCATTTTAGATATATTTTTATTTTATTAGTAATATTACAATATTTATTTTTCGATCAGTGGTTCACCAGTATTACCAAACGCGGGTTATCGACGAATTTGTACTACGTGGTAACACAGCAGTCGTCAAATGTTTGATCCCAAGTTTCGTCGCTGATTTTGTCCAAGTCGTATCCTGGACAACAGATGACGGACACACTTACGAATATAGTCCTAATATTGCTAATAATGAACATGGTATCTAATTGTTTAAATTATTTCGATTCCAAGTTACACCCTTATTTTATCCGTTTATCAACAATCCGATCTACTTCAGGGTTATTTAAAACAAATCCTGATATTATATTTGTTTTGGATGATTTAGGCAAATAGTTTTTGGTGTTAGATGAGTTTTAGGTGTTTGATTTTTGATTTTCAGTTGTGAACCAATATTACGAGGCCCAAGTGTATGATGTGTTTGTTATCAAAGGAAATGCAGCAGTTTTTAAGTGTCAAATACCATCGTTCGTTTCTGATCATGTTGAGATTATTTCATGGCAAGATACGGACGACAATAAATTTTCTCCGGACGTAAATTATGGTAGATTTTCGTTCTCTAACTTTGTACCTACCCTTAAAGTCCTCTTACACCTTAAAATTCATCCGCAATTTCACCATTTCGCTAAATTAATTCTAGGAAAATATTTCTGAGGATTACAATAGTTTTTGAGATATATTTTAAAATTAGGATTTAATTTTGCTTCCAGTGGTAAGCCAAGCTTATGCAGTCAATGTTTTGGAAGAATACGTACTAAAGGGGAATTCGATAATCATAAAATGCCATATACCTAGTTTCGTATCGGATTTTGTGTCTGTTTCGGCATGGGTTTTAAACGAAATCGACGAATTTTTTCCTAGTACTGATTACGGTATATATTTTTTGTTTAATCGTACAAATCCGGATTTTTAATCCTATTTTCCCGAATATTATCCGACATACTATTAATTGCTCACGCATTCTCTTCTTTGACAATTAAAAACATCTAGGAATTTTGTATAACTATCTAAGGTTATTTAGGAATTTTATAGAAATATCTAGGGTTATTTAGGAATTTTCTAGTATTATCTAGGGTTATTTAGGGAATTTCTAGATCTATCTAGGGTAATTTAGTGGATTTCTAGACAGATTTAGAACTAGCTAGTAATGTTTGGAGTTGTAGGAATATAGGGAAGGTTATTTATTGTTTTATGTTTTATTTAAATTGAAGAAATTACAATTTGAAATGAATTTGGATTTTAGTTGTAACTCAGGCATACGCAGTGAACGTGCATGAAGAATATGTGCTGCGAGGTAATTCAGCGGTTCTAAAATGTGTTCTTCCGAGTTTTGTTGCTGATTTTGTGGACGTGGTCGCTTGGATTTTAGATGAAAACAATGAAATTTACCCCAAAACTGATAATTATGGTACTTAAACTTATTAATCATCCTTCTCAATGATTCCTTGCACCATATTTCTACTTATACCTCACTGGCGTTTCTATATATATATACATAAAAAATGTGACAGGACTTCGTTCTATTTGCGTATTGAAATTGAGATTAAAAATTCCTGTTTTCGTGACTCGTTCTAGTGGTTGCTCAGGCGTATTCGATCAATTTCCACGAAGAATATGTTTTGAGAGGCAATACCGCGGTTTTAAAATGCCAAATACCGAGTTTCGTAGCCGATTTTGTTGAAATTGTCGCTTGGATTTTAGATGACACGGAAGAGATTTACCCGAACCCAGATAATTATGGTAGTTTTATTTTAAATTCTTCTACCAATTGCGTGCCTCTTAACCGTCCCTTTTTTGTTTAACCATTTACGATTAATTTATGCAGCGTAGGGTTAATTTATTGTAATATTGTCTACGATTAATCATGGGGGTTTTTTATCTCTTTTTGCTATTTATGTAAGGGTTATTTTGCGTTACAGTTGTCAGTCAACCCTATACGATAAATGTAATGGAGGAAAATGTCTTGCGTGGTAATTCAGCAATCATGAAATGCCATATACCTAGTTTTGTGTCCGATTTTGTGTTCGTTGAGGCTTGGATTGAAGGGGAAAGAGACGAAATCTACCCTAAAATCACTGATACTTACGGTACTGGTTCATGTTTAGATGTTTTCAAATTTTCGTAGAGGAATGCTTTACTAATATAATTTTCGATTAGTTTTTACTTAATAATCGTTAATTGATGTATTTATTTCGATAGATTAGGCACTTGGGTACTCGGGAGCACTTTTGGATCCGTTTGGTGTTCAATTGTTTGTGCTAGGGTTTTGTTTTTTTGACTAGGTTGGCAATATTTCCTGTCATAACTCCTAAATTCCGCCATGTTTTACCTTCCTATTTTACCACTACCTTTGCATGTTTTAAGACACCTAAAGGCATTATTTGTAATCTAATAATACAAATAACGTGTTTACGACTGTCTTTTAGTTTTATGCTTGTAGTTTTCAAAATAATTCACAAATATGGCCCTTAAGGCTTTTTATGATTAAAATCTAATAAAACATTTTAAAGAAAATAGTAGTTTGGTAGTTTGGCTTTTGAAATAATGACATTTGGGATGAAAGGATGGAAAAGTTAATTGAATTTTGTTTTCGCATCCATAGACAGTAAATATTTGGTGCTACCCTCTGGAGAGTTACATATCCGTGATGTAGGACCCGAAGATGGTTATAAATCATACCAGTGCCGTACTAAGCACCGATTGACTGGTGAAACTCGTTTAAGCGCTACCAAGGGCCGACTTGTGATTACTGGTAAGTAATTTTTTTTTATTAACCATTTATAATTGAGATTTTTAAACAATATTCATTGTAATTTTATTCATTATTGACTTTAATTCCTAATTAATTATTTTTGAATAAAATATTGTATTTGTGTGGATTACTCTTATAGGAAGTAGACTATTATACATGCTTAGTTGCGTTAATTATTTACATTAATTAATTTATTATGAAATATTACATTTAATATTGTTTTTAAGGTCAAATGAATTTTGTATTATTAACTTAATTTTATAATTAAATCCATCTTAATTAAAATTAAGTTAATATTCATTATAAGTAGTCGTATAGGGCCTAAACATAAATATGAAAATTCTCAACTGTATTTGATTTTAAAATCTATTTCATTAAATATTACGTAGGAGTTACGATCTACTTAACTTAAATAGCGTAGACAATATATATATAAGTCCCCCTTACATAAAAACAATTTACTTATTAAGTTACAAGTATCAATTTATTAATAAAAACAAACACGCGATTTTTTGTCGAAATTGTTTATTTTATATATGTTTAAATTCTACAACTTACAACTTTTAATTCATTAGGGAGTTTTTTTTAAATATATAATAGGGAATTTTTATAAATAAGTTTAGGACCCTGAATACCGTTATAGTTCGTAATCTGTCTCTTAAAATTTATTTAAATAATTCTTAACAGATGTTGTATATATTACGCTAATGAATCACCATGTGTGTTATAGGCCTCGGAAAGGTCAATGGCATAGCTAATTCTTCATAGGGGTTTTTTTGGCTTTGTTATTTTAATAAATTTGTGCACAATTTTAGAGACAGTTTAGGAATGTTTGTTATAAAGAAAAATGTCTTTTGTGTATTATAAAAGTTGTTATTTAAAATTGTTTTTGCTTTATGGTAAAAGACATTTTAATTTATAAACCAGACTTGAGCCTATTTTAGTTTAAAATAGCCCCATTTCTGATGTAATCATTTGTGTATTTAAATGTACTACCATAATTAAATGTAAAAACAGTTTAAACTGTCGAAATATATTTAAAACCTCATGATGTTATGGTATTACTTTTAAAAAAATGGTCAGACTTGCCTGAATGTTGGGATAGGGTACCCCTGCGGACTACCTCAAAAAGGGCACTGTCTTAATATTTAAAATCATCAATATTTTTTTGGAATTTTAAGGTTATAAGCAAAATTTTATATTCCATCCTATATGACCCCATCCCTTATAAGAGTATTTTATTCAATATTCTGCCCCCGCAACTGCGTTTACAATTACAGAGCCCCCTAAATGTAGTAATTTAATCAAATTATAAATAGGTTTGGTTGAAATTTGTATAGATATAATTTAAATAGACGTCCCTTTATGCGGTTATTGATTTTGTATCGAAGGGTAACTAGGGTATTACCCTTTATAATAAATCCACAGGTGGTTGTCAACAGGTGGGGTGTCAACGACCGGCATTTCAAGCAACATTGGTCTTTTAATTTATTTGATACTACAGTGGAACTTCTATAATTCGAATTATTCTCTTAGTCGAATTTTTTTCGTGTATTTTCTATAACGCGAAGTTTCCCTAATTCAATTTTATGTCCCTGGAGATTTGAGTTATAGAACTGTATGTTTTTTTCGAGTTAATTAAGTACAGGGGTACCTTAGCCATATTTGGTGTTTTAATTTTTCAATTTTGTAGAACCGGTGGGTGGTGTTAAACCAAAATTTCCAAATCTTGATAAAACTCGGGGATTCGATGGTACTTTTGGGACCAGTTTGACTTTATTGTGTCCGGCGCAAGCATATCCGGTGCCCCTATTCAGGTAACACCCACACATCACGTTAGGGGTACCCTGTCCATTGTTAGTATACAAATAACATTTTGGGGTGTTTAACAGAACCGGTTGGTAGTGTAAAACCCAAATTCCCCAACGATGACAATTCTAGGGGATTTAAATCGAGCAGTGGTACCAGTCTAACTTTATTATGTCCAGCTCAGGCGTACCCCGTGCCTCTTTTTAGGTATATTTATTAATTATTCAATACTGGGGGGGTAGCCTATTCCGAAACAATAATTAATTGATTTCTATTTAGAACCTGTATCTAGTACAGTACCTAGAATAACTAGCGGCGATTCATCTAGAAGCGTATTATCTAGAATGGATATTAGTATTACCCTTCTATGTCCAGCGCAGGGGTACCCAGTACCATTTTACAGGTAATTACCTGTAGTGAATTTACTTTAAATTGACTCACTTATTCGTTTATTTATATTTAAAATAGAGCCTGTCGCTAGTACTCGACCAAACTTCCCTACTTTGGACACCGGAAGGTCTTTTAAGGGCCACAAAGGCTTAAGTTTAACTCTTTTGTGTCCGGCCCAAGCTTTTCCAGTCCCCTTACATAGGTAGGATTTTCACAATTAATGTTTTATTTTTAAAACACTCAGACAATCGAATTCAAACCTAGTTAGGTGTTATTAGACGCAGGGTTACCCTATTAGCTTATATATATTTTTAAAATAAAATTACCTTTTATCTTTGGGTGCCAGAACCAGTAGGAAGTGTCCTACCCAAATTCCCCAACAGTGATAAAAGCAGAACGTTTGAAGGAGTTCAATCGACTAGTTTAACCCTTTTATGTCCGGCTCAAGCCTACCCTGTACCTTTATTCAGGTAAACA
This sequence comes from Nebria brevicollis, assembly GCA_944738965.1. Classification (NCBI taxonomy): domain Eukaryota; kingdom Metazoa; phylum Arthropoda; class Insecta; order Coleoptera; family Carabidae; genus Nebria; species Nebria brevicollis. Next base: position 393,149 of record OX122909.1, on the reverse strand, counting down.
AATCCCTTTTTGATGTATAAATACATTCAATCGTGAATGCCACTCACTCGCATTTTTTTTATATATTTAATATTAAAGAAATTTGTATAGGTTAAAAATAATTTGGTTTTTAGAACCAGTGTCAGGGGCCCCACCTAAATTAACAACTGGAGATAAAATTAGAACGGTCCAAGTAGTTATAAATGCGAGTATAACAATGATGTGTCCAGCCCAGGGGTTCCCTGTCCCCTCTTACAGGTTAGATTCATAGTTAAAACGATTTTAAATCAAATATAGAGCCGGTATCGAGTACAATACCTAGAATCACTGGTGGCAATTCGATAAAGACGTTTGAATCGAATTGTCTAATTAATTCGAGTGTAACTATGTTATGTCCAGCGCAGGGGTACCCTGTACCTTCATACAGGTACTAAATCAATTTTGATATTCAAATTTATTATTTAGTTTTTTATTTTTGAAATATTTATTAGTCTTATTAGTTCGAACGTAATTTTATAGAGCCAGTAAATAGTGCTGCCCCAAAAGTGTCCTCGAAAGCAAAGTATGACGTTATTCAATTTAATCGAAGTACTGAAATAGCGCTTTTATGTCCCGCCCAAGGATACCCAGTACCTAATTATCGGTTAGTGTCTTTAAAAATGCTTTAAACTCATTTTATTTATCCGCAAAACTATAAATGATTGTTTCATTCCCTAAATTAATTTTATATCAATATGACAACCCTTGGGAAATAGAGTTGCCATACCATGACCGACTAAACCCTAGGGTTTAGTAAATAATTTTGTAAATTACGTCATATGTTATATATTTAGATTTGAGGTTAAAATACGAAAGTTAGTTTAGTTATAAGACGCATAGGTACCCTATTCGATAAATAAATAAAATGTAAAAAAAAAATAGACTGAATTAAATTCTAGAACCGGTTGGTTCAAGAACCCCGAAATTCTCAACCGATAATTTAATAAACGCATTCCAAAGAGAGGCACACCAAGGTTTTGCCCTTTTGTGTCAAGCACAGGGTTACCCCGTTCCCTATTTCAGGTAGGTTTCCCCTAAAAATGGCTATGATCGAAATTTAGTTCCTTTGTAATTCGAATTTAGAACCGGTTGGCGTAAGAGCCCCGAAAATACAAACTGCCCAGAAAACGGTGGTGTATTTTCTGACAGCGATTGGTGATAGCTTTGCCTTATTTTGCGTGGCCCAGGCTAGTCCTGTCCCTAAATTCAGGTCAGTGTAACATGCCTAATTTTTTAGAACCAGTCGGAGTTAAATCCCCTAAATTTACAACAACTGACAAAATGGTTGGGTATTTTGTGCGAAAATCAGGGCAACATTTTGCTCTACACTGTCCTGCGCAAGCCTACCCTGTACCCTTATTCAGGTAATTTAATAACTCAAAAATTTATCAGCGTTTTAAAATTCCCTATTCCAAAATTCAGGTTTTTGTTTATAATTTGTTTATGGTTTACATGAGGCGTTATTTATTTGTTTAGAACCTGTGGGTACAAGGGCGCCTAGTTTTTCGTCAAAATCTAAAATTTCGAGTTTTGATTTCGCTTCCGGTTCAAGTTACGCTCTTCTATGTCCAGCTCAGGCTATGCCCTTACCTTCTTATAGGTAAATATTATTTTCAAATTTAAAATCAAATAAGGGGTACCCATCTCGATATAAGGGCATATCGGTATCTCAATTAAATATATGTTTTGCATTTAGAGCCTGTTGGTACTAAAGCACCTAGTTTCCAATCAAAGTCAAAGAGTTCAACTTTTGAATTTTTAGCGGGCAGTACTTATGCACTTTTGTGTCCATCGCAAGCGATGCCAGTGCCATCTTTTAGGTAATTTAAAACTTTAAAGGGTACCATGTATATACGCACAAATAACTATATATACTATAGTCGATTCAGGGAAGGTGAAAGGGTGTATTTCCGATATTCAGGCTTGTCCGTAAATTAAATCATAGTTATATATATAATATTACTTTTAGAACCTGTTGGGAGCAAAGCTCCGTCATTTTCATCCAAAGCTTTTACAATGGGGTATAAAATTGAAGATAAAAGCAGTTTTGTACTACTTTGTCCCGCACAAGCAATGCCCGTACCTTCATTTAGGTAATTCGCTCGTATTATTACAACAAATTTAGTTACAACATTCAGGCTAGTCTATTTTGTTTAATAATTATTTAAACTCAAGAACCGTTAACTTGTAGAACCAGTAGGCACGAAAGCACCCTCATTTTCATCAAAAGCAACAAGCACTAGTTTTCGTATGGACTCAGGGGGTAGTTACGCACTATTGTGCCCTGCCCAGGCCCTACCAGTACCTTCATATAGGTACTAAATATATATTTCTATTCTCCATCCCAACATTTATGGCTTAAATCTACTTAAAATAAGTTTAGTCTTTAATATTTAGAACCTGTTGGTACGAAAGCCCCGACATTTTCAACGGATTTGAAAAGTATGGGATACGAACGTCATTTTGGGCAAAATTTCGCCCTTTTATGCCCGGCACAAGCCATGCCAATACCATCGACTAGGTCAGTAAAGTTCCAAACCAATTTATAGCCACCTATGAACGTAAATACATATTGGGTACCCTAACTAAACGTCAGACACAAGTACTTCGTTTTAAATTTGTGTTTTAATTGTAAATTTAGAACCAGTTGGAACTAGACCTCCGACTTTTTCCACTGACGCTAAAATTATTGGCTATGATCGACAGTTTAAACAAAGTTTCGCGTTGCTTTGTCCGGCCCAGGCTATGCCATTACCTTCATTTCGGTTAGTAAACTCATTTATTTATTGTTAAATCATATAAAAACATTGATAATAATCGGGAAATGTCATAAATGTAACTATTTTCATCTGCAAATTATCACTATCGCCTATACGTAGGTTATAGTATAGTAAATAAATGTCTAAAGGTTAGGTTTTTTTTATGAAATAAGTTTTTGATTGTTTTCGTGTGATTTGTATGTTGATCAGAGCCTGTTGGATCAAAAGCTCCTAGTTTCTCCACCGATGCAAAGAGTAGCACTTATGAGAGATATCAGGGGCACAATTTCGCCCTCCTCTGCCCCGCCCAAGCCCTACCTGTGCCTGCATTCAGGTAAATTAACTATTTATTTAAGATATCTGAATGTTGTACGCACCATCTTTGTTGTTTCGCCTTTTCGCAATGTGCTTTTTTTTGCATTCATCCGGCTTTTTATATCTTTGCCATTATTCTGCATATTTCATCGCTGAAACATTGTTGTGCGTTTTATTTAAATGTTGGTTTTGTGTCTGTGCAGAACCGGTTGGAGCCAAAGCACCAACGTTTTCGAACGATGCAACTAGTATCTCATTGAAACGCAGTATTGGACAAAGTTTTGCCCTTTTGTGTCTTGCTCAAGCGTATCCTGTACCTCTGTTCAGGTTAGTTTTTAATGCTTGTGTTCCATTTAATGTCCGCCCCCCGCGTTTAGTTTTTATTTTGATATTTATTTGTATAAACATTCAGGCAGGTTTTATTTCATTAACAATTTATTGTATATTACTGAACATTTATATCTTTAGAGCCTGTGAGTAGTACAGCTCCTAGAATTGCGCCTAATCCTAAAATACTAGTGCCGGAAAAATCAGAGATCAGTGTTCTTTGCCAAGCGCAGGCTTATCCTAAGCCCTTATTTAGGTAATGTTTTTATTTTTAACAACCTAACAAACATTTTGCGAATATCTAATTATTTTTGCCATACATACATACATACACATATAAATACATACACACATACATACATTTTTGTTTCTTTTATTCGGGCAGGTCTGATATTTAAATAATTTAGGTTATAAAATGAATTTATTTCTTTTGTAAACTAGAACCAGTGAGTAGTGCTGGCCCTAGAGTGTCCCCTACGGCAAAATATACAGTTTTAACACAGCCTAATAAGGCGCATATTAGTCTGCTTTGCCAGGCTCAAGCCTATCCAAGTCCCAGTTTTAGGTACGTTTGCCGATATCGCATATATGTAGATAGAATATAAACCTATCCTACCATTCAGGCATTTAAAAACCAATATGTAATAATCTTATATATATATTAATTGGAAAATAGAACCAGTTGGCTCAAAAGCACCTTCATTTTCAACAAAACAAAAAAGTATGGGCTTTGAAATGATTGGAGGTATTAGCTTTGCGTTACTCTGTCCTGCCCAGGCGTTACCAGTACCTTCATTTAGGTATTTATCACTTATAAACCTAAATAACCCAACATTCAGACATATATTATTATTATTTTTTATCTCTACTAATTATTTGAGATATTTAGAACCAATTGGGAGTACCCCACCCCGGTTGCCCCCAAAATCTAAACTTGATGCTGTCACTGGTATCTTAAACAGTGCCCTAGTTTTACCCTGTGATGCCCAAGCGAACCCTATACCATTTTTCAGGTACTATTAGATTTTTTTTTAACTCTTAGAACCCCAAACAAGTGTCGCACCTAAAGTAAAAGACAAAGACGTTGGATCTCTAAGAAAAACAGTGGTTTTTAACGGTTTGGTTCTCTTAGTATGTGCGGCTCAAGGCTATCCCACCCCACTTTTTAGGTAAATTACAAGTTTAATACCTTACAAACCCCGATATAACTAACCCAGCATTCAGGCATTATTAAAATCACATAACTAATTTGAGGTTATAGAACCTATAGGTAGTATTCGACCCCGTCTACCACCCAAAGATAAAGTAACGCAAGCATTTGGTGGCCAACAAACGCCCTTAGTCCTGCCCTGTGATGCACAAGCGTATCCTGTACCCTTATTTAGGTAATATCACCTATTTGTTCTAATATACCATAATTGTGGTTAGGGTTTTTTTTTAAATCAAATAGGTTATTTATTACCCAAAATTTGAGTTTTTTTTATAATTTTGAGTTGGCTCTGATTTGTTTCAGAGCCAACCAATAATGTCCCACCGCGGGCCCCAGGAAAACGCTCCTATGGGGGCGAAATTCTTCTCATAAAAGAGAACAAATCTGTTTTCCTAATGTGCGAAGTAACAGGGTACCCCATTCCTATCTATAAGTAAGTGTCTTAATCCACACAAATATTCCCATAAATGTTTGCTTCTTATACGTTATTGGGTCGGAAATAATTCTGAAAATATGAAAACTTTTGATATAAAACTAAACTAAAATGATGGTTTTCATATTTTCAGAACCCACGAGTAATATTGCGCCGAAATCGTTGGATAAAAAATTCGGCTTCGCGATTTTGATGTCGAAAGCGTTCGATTCAATCTTTTTGATGTGCCAAGTGGTTGGGTACCCTGTACCACGGTTCCAGTAAGTCTTAAAAATTATCTTGATTTCTAGAACCTACGAATAATATCGCCCCTAAGGCGCTCGACCAAAAAATCGGGTTCACTTTACTGAAAACTAAACAGACGGAAGCGATTTTTTTCTTGTGTCCCGTTGTCGGGTATCCGGTACCATTATTTCGGTAAGTTTAGGCCCCAAAAAGTACAAAAACAACCCCTATATATATAGAATAGTACTTGTATATCTCGACCCAATATTCAGGCAATGTTTTTCGTTTTTGTTTTGAGATCAGCCACATTTATTTGCAGAGCCTACAAATAATATTGCGCCTAAGGCACCTGGGCAGAAATATGATGGGGGTAAAATTGTCTATACTGCTTTGGCATCTCGAATTTTTGTTACTTGTGACGTAGTTGGGTACCCTGTACCGTATTTTAAGTAAGTTGCGCTTTTAGTATAATAAATTTGCTTTCCAACATTCCAATTTGTTTTTCTATAATTTATTTGATAAAAAAATAAATAAACGAAACTAAAATTGACGGTGGTTAATTGTAAATTTCAGAACCTACAAATAATGTCGCCCCAAAAAAAGAGAATGAAAAATTCGAAGGTTGGAAAGTACTATTTATCCCCAAAAATGGAACGGCATGGTTAACCTGCCAAGTTACCGGGTATCCTGTCCCTTTATTCCGGTAAGTTCCGGCTTTTCTAACCCCGTAAACCCGTAAATACTTAAACACCCATAAATATGTTCTATGATGTTTTTATAACATGTCTAAAATGCACTTTCGGTTTGAATATTCTTGTCAAAAGTAGAAGATGCACATTTAGATTGTGTATCATTTCAAAAATAGTAAGATTTGGTTTGGTTGGGTTTTCGCATTTAGGACCTTTTTCGGCAACACTTTAAAGTTGAATATTTTAAAATTGCAGAACCAACCACAAATATAGCTCCAAAATTGATTGGAGAGAAATCTGGTTGGAAAATTGCCACTACCCATATAGACTCCTCCGTACCTATTCTATGTCCTGTCGTTGGTTTTCCTCAACCGTATTTCAAGTAAGTTCTAGACTTATTTGTCAAATCGATTTTTAACATTTTACGAGTGCCCTATCCAACATTCTAAATTTCTAATTGCCATTAAAATTAAGTGCCTATATCTTAAAACGTAGAACCAACTAATAACGTTCCACCTAAGTCAGCTGGTCGCCGTATAGACGGTAGTATAATTCAAGAAGTAAAGATAACCGAAACGGCTTATATAATTTGCGAAGTTACTGGGTACCCTGTCCCCCTATTTAGGTAATTATGTCCCGAAAACATCTCAAAGTATTTCTCAATTGCTATAGAGCCCACCGGGTCGGTTAGACCTAAAGTTATAAGTAAAACAATCGATGTACGAGAAGTTAGTTACGGTCTGAGTGTTGTTGCATTTTGTGCTGCTCAAGGTTACCCTGTACCACTTGTAAGGTAAACCAAACATCCCTAAAAACTAAATCCCTAAATATATAAAAGTCTATACAATACTTTGTTTCTAAATAGAAATAGTTCAGGTTCGAATCCTGATTAGAAAATTAAGAAACAATTTCCGCTATATCGTTCTTCAAATAGCGCTCCCTTAACAGTTCTAGAACCAAAGTTACGCACAAGATTTTTATGCCTAAGATACAGTATCAATTCATTCGTTCATAAATTCACCCCTAGTTTTAAGTCAACGCTTAAACTTGAACCCTTAATTTAATGAAACCGTTTCTTGTTGCAGATGGTTTAAATTTGTTGATGGCACAACACGCAAACACGCTGTTGACTTAAACGATCGCGTTAAACAAGTATCTGGTACCTTGATTATAAAAGAAGCTCGCGTTGAGGATTCCGGCAAATATTTGTGCGTTGTAAACAATTCTGTTGGCGGCGAATCGGTTGAGACTGTATTAACTGTTACTGCACCACTAAAAGCTTCGATTGAACCCCAAGTCCAGACGATTGACTTCGGAAGACCAGCTATATTCACATGCAACTTCGAAGGAAACCCAATTAAGGTACAAATATTACTCCAACAATATCTTAATCGTTCTATTTATTTATATTTATGTACTGTTTGGTATTTACGGCTCTTTATTTGTATGTTTGTCGTTTAGGCAATAACATGGTTAAAAGACGGTAAGAAAATTGGCCACCATGATGGCGTATTGCGGATTGAGTCCGTTAAAAAAGAAGACAAAGGAATGTACCAGTGTTTTATCCGTAATGACCAAGAATCTGCAGAGGCTACCGCTGAATTAAAGCTGGGAGGACGTTTTGAACCACCACAAATCAAACACGCTTTTGGCGAAGAAACGCTTCAACCTGGTCCATCAGTTTTCTTAAAGTGTATCGCTAGCGGTAACCCTACACCGGAAATCACGTGGGAATTAGATGGGAAACGATTAACAAACAGTGATAGGTACATAAAAATCGATTAAATTTTATTGCAATTGTATGATTATTTTTGGCTGATTAGGATGCAAGTTGGACAATATGTGACAGTAAACGGTGATGTGTTCTCACAATTAAACGTAACGTCAATTCACACGAACGATGGAGGTGTTTATAAGTGTTTGGCTAGTAGTAAAGTGGGCACTGCTGAGCACGCGGCACGTATTAGTGTTTTTGGACTCCCGTTCATTCGACCCATCGATAAACAAGCTATTGTTGCTGGTGAGATGTTGATTGTTACTTGCCCAGTTGCTGGACACCCGATTGAGAGTATTGTTTGGGAACGAGGTAAACATAACTTACACATATATAAACTGTTCTTATATTAAAATTGTATTCATGTTTAGAGGGCCGTGCTTTGCCGATTAACAGAAAACAAAAAGTTTTCCCAAATGGTACTTTAATCATTGAAAACATCGAACGTACATCAGACCAAGCTACATACACCTGCGTCGCTAAATCACCTCAAGGATATTCAGCTCGTGGCACCTTAGAAGTACAAGTTATGGGTAAGTCTTCTTTTAATTACAAAGAAAAAAAAGTCCAAAATAATTAAATCTCAAAAATTTTCTTTGATTACTTAAACGACTATTGACATATTATACTTGATTATTTGTGTGTATTTCTTCTTATATAAAAAAAGAAACATTATTTGAATCGTTTAAAATAATATTGATGTTTTTAAATAAACACGGTTAGTGATTGGTGCACTTATGCACACTTTTGGCATTTATACTCTATTGATTATAAAGTTTATGCAATATATAATGGTTCTTTTTGTATATAATTATTTTAGCATTTTCGATCACCAACGAGCCAAGCAGTTATCAATGTGTACTGTTATTTATTTCAGAGATTTTTACTATTTGAGGTAAGATCGTATGTGTTGTTTTTGATTAACCCCAAATAGGTCAATGAACTGTTAGGCTTTTAAAGATCTCGCCACTTTTAAATTGTGCCCCAATTAAGTATATTTATGATAAAAATCCACTCAGAGCACATATTTATTTAGTTGCCCCCCAAATACATCCGTTTGATTTCGGCGACGTGGCAATAAATGCGGAGGATGTTACATCAATACAGTGTACTGTATCTAAAGGGGATTTGCCTATAAATATTATTTGGCTACATAATGCCAAATCAATTGCGACAAATGATGAAATAGTATTGTCAAGAACATCGAAACGAATTAGTAGTTTGAGTATTGATTCCGTGCAAGCGAAGCATAGCGGGAATTATACTTGTAGTGCTACGAATAGAGCTGGAACTGCTACTCATACGGCTGTATTAAATGTTAATGGTGATTAATGAACGAATTACTTCAGTTCTTCAGTAGTTTTGATTATTATTTCTGTTTTCCTTTAAACTACCAATGCCGGTTTTCAACTTATAGTCTATTCAAACAAATTAGGTTTTCGTCCTTATTTTCCAAATATATTCAAAAATTTTAGTACCGCCCCAAATAGCCCCGTTTGTATTCGGTGAGGAAACTTTAAACCCTGGCGATACAGCGTCCGCTCAATGCACTATTACTAAAGGGGATGCCCCGTTGAATATCCAGTGGTTCTTGAACAATCGTACGATTAGTCAAAGCGATGGGATATCAGTTATGCAGTTTTCGAAACGAATCAGTGCAGTTAGTATTGACTCTGTTCAGGATATCCATGCTGGCAATTACACTTGTCGGGCTACGAATCGAGCAGGCGCCATTGAATATACAGCTCTATTAGCCGTAAATGGTACTAGAACTTAGGGTTATTTTGGTTTAGGCTACAGGTGTTTTTTTATAGTTTCATATTATATATATTTTGTTCCTGTTTTAAAATTGTTTCCTATTAGTATTTTTTTTACTAATTTTAATTCTTCCTCAAATTATCCCTTTTGAATTTGAATTTATGCCTGTTTTAAAATCTATTGTTACCTATTAGAATCTATAGGAATTTTAGTATTTATTTTTACTAATTTTAGTTCCCCCCCAAATTACCCCTTTTGAATTCAGCGAAGAGCCTTTCAATGAAGGTGAAGGTGTAGACGCTCAATGTTCTATATTAAAGGGTGATTACCCGGTTAATATAACCTGGTTACTAAACGGCGTCCCGGTCAATGGTGGTGGTATAACCATTGTCCGCGTTTCGCGACGATTGTCCACACTGAGTGTAGATTCTGTTCACGCAACTCATGCCGGCACTTATACTTGTTTGGCTCAAAACCGCGCTGGAAGCGCTAGCCACAAAGCTCTTTTAGCAGTTAATGGTACTTTACTTTAAACCAAAAATTGCATGTTTTAGTAAGGTAGTAAGTTTTAACCCCAATCCCAATTTAATTTAATAATTCCGTATTCCGTATTAGAATTGCTCAATATATTTTAGTACCGCCTCAAATTGTCCCGTTTACGTTTGGCGATGAGGCGATGAACGCAGGTGATGCAGCTTCCGCTCAATGTACCATCACCAAGGGTGATTCCCCTATCGATATTCAGTGGTATCAAAATGAGCGCGAAATTAAGACTAGTGATGGTATAACAATTGTTCAATTGTCGAAACGTTTGAGCGTTTTGAGCATCGATTATGTGCGCGATGAGTACATGGGGAATTATACATGCAAGGCCACCAATCGAGCGGGATCTGTTGAGTATAATGCTCAATTGGTTGTTAATGGTACTTTTTAGGGACTTTTTTTTTGAGTACAGGGGTGTATAATGCATGTTTGAGTCCTTTTTTTATTTTTGATCCTACATTTACAATCATTTAAAATCTTCTTCTTTTGTGTAGTTCCACCTCATATAAATCCTTTTTCGTTCGATGACGAAGCCAATAAAGGTGATACAGTTCAACTAACTTGTCTTGTTGCCAAAGGCGATTATCCATTAACAATATCTTGGAGTTTAAAGAATAGAACTATTTCACCCCATATTGGAATTAATACAATTCCAATCGGTCAGCGTTCGACAATACTAACTATTGGTTCAGTATCAGCTGATCACGCCGGCAAATATACTTGTTCCGCTACAAATAAAGCCGGATCTGCTGAACACTCAACGGAATTATTCATCAATGGTAGTTTGTAGTGATAGTTTAGCACCAATCTCGATGTTTTGGCACATTTTTTTGTTTGAGCATTTTATTATTTTATTCAAGCACAATTCTAGATATATTCGCACTAGTCTTTTTAAAATATTTTATTTTTATCTTCGTAGTACCTCCGATAATTACACCTTTCTCTTTCCCCGGTGAGCTCAACACGGGTGATAGTGTCCAATTGACTTGTTATGTGAGCAAAGGTGATTCACCATTACACATTACATGGACGCTCAATAATAGAACTATTGCTCGACATACCGGCATTTCTGTAGTGCCCATCGGTACCCAAGCGAGTTTTTTAACAATTGGCTCCGTACAAGCTGAGCATGCCGGCGCTTTTGAGTGCAAAGCTCAAAATAACGCTGGAACCACTAGTCACGAAGCAGAGCTTTTAGTCAATGGTGATTTTTAGTAATACATTTCATATAGAATTTCAGGTTATAGATTTTTAAATAAAATTTATGAACTGAAATGTTGAGTAGTATTTAGTTTTTTTTTTAATTTTATCTAGTCCTTCTTTCCGCTTTCATTCATTCTACTAAGTAGTATAATTTGTTTAAATATGTATTGTAGTAAATGGGTGAGTGGACATGGTAGCCATTTTTAGTCTATTCTACTGTGTTGAAGTATAGGGTGCTCAAACTATAAATGACGTATTGGCTATTTTTTTAAAAGAAAGTTATGTTTTTTTTTGATTACATATCGGTTTATTTTGTTTATTATTGAATAGTTCGGCCTCATGTAACTCCGTTTTCTTTCGACGATGAGGCAAATATGGGCGATAGTGTTCAACTTAATTGTCATGTTGGAAAAGGTGATATACCAATGGACATAACGTGGTTACTTAATAACCGACCAATACCTAACCATGCAGGGGTACAAATTTTACCCATAGGAACCAGAACCAGTTTACTAACCGTTACTTACGTTACTGCTGAGTTAGCAGGCGAATACACCTGTTTAGCTCAAAACAAAGCTGGCGCCTCAAAACACTCAACTATGTTATTAGTTAATGGTATTTTTGAGATGATTTGAACATTTGCTTATTTATTTCATTTTCATTTTATTTAATTTCTCCTCATTGTCCTTATCGAAAATTGTGATTTTATATAATTTTTTATTTTTCTATAGCTCCCCCTGAAATATTACCCTTTACTTTCGGTGACAAACCACTGAATTCTGGTCAATCGTACACGGTCACGTGTAGTGTTTTAACTGGAGATAAACCAGTTACAGTAAAATGGTATCACAACGGTTTCGAATTGAGCCCAACCGTTGGTATAACTATAGTCCCATTAGGTGATTCTGGGTCTTTATTAGCGATCACTTCCGTTAGGTCAGATCACGCCGGAAATTACACTTGTTCCGTCGAAAATAAAGCAGGAAAAGTCGAACACACTTCTGAATTAAACGTCGCTGGTAAAACATAATTTTAGGAACATTTTTTTTAATAGTTTTTAATGGTGTTTATAATTTAAATCCTAATCCCCTACACCCAAATACTGTCTTTGAATATGTTGATGAGAAATTGAGTAAAAGAATTTATTTTAGTGTTGCCCAAACTAATGCCGTTTAGTTTTGGTGAAGAGCCATCCCATTTGGGTGAATCGACAACTGTTCAATGTAGTTTTTCGGTTGGTGATTTGCCGGTTAAGTTACTGTGGTTCCGGAACGGGCAACCTTTGTTTGAGTTCAATGGTATTGAGACTGCTCAACTTGGGAAACGTATAAATGTGTTAACTATTGATAGGATTAATGAAGAGCATTCGGGGAATTATACTTGTAGTGCCCAAAATATCGCTGGAATTGTTAGCTACACTGCTGAGCTGATTGTAAATGGTTAGATTATTTATTTGGGTTCAGAGTTGTGTTTTTTTATATTAAATTAATCTTAAGTTATCCAATTAATCCCTAAATCGAACCTATTTGTGATTTTTATAATAAAAATACACCGCGATTTTTAGTCGGAAACCGTTTAATATTATAAACAATTTTTTATATAGACAAAAAGTCAATTATTATTTATTTTAAATAAAACCACTATTGGTTTATTTTTTTAACTGTATAGAACAATTTTAAATGTATTTTTTTTTTTAAACATTGCAGTTTTACCAAAACTACAACCATTTGTTTTTGGTGATGAACCATCAAATGTTGGTGATTCGGTTACCGTACAATGTACAATAACCACTGGTGATTTACCGGTTAAACTAAGCTGGTTATTAAATACTAAACCATTGGTTGTGAGTCATAATATTAATATCGCTCAAGTTAGCAGAAAAGTGAATATTTTGACAGTGGATCCTATATCTGAAGAGAATTCGGGAAATTATACTTGTTTGGCGGAAAATGGAGCTGGGTCCATTAGCCACACAGCCGAGTTAATAGTTAATGGTTAGAAAGGGTTAGATATTTTCCTAGTTTTTCTGTTTGTATCTCTAATTTTACCTAACCTAAAAATAACCTATATATCTGTCATACCTCGAACTTCCAAAGTCGCTCATAAATACAAACTCTAATTGAATTCAATTTTAATTAGTATCAAATATGTTCTCCAATAAATCTGGGTGGTAAATCTCTATAAATGTGCTCTAAATATATGGTAAACAATACAAAATTTTCGATTGTAGTACTACCGGAAATAGTACCGTTTTCATTCGGTGAAAACCCAAGTTCTGAAGGAGATTACGCTACAGTTACATGCGGTATATCGAAAGGTGATGTTCCAGTCAAATTTAATTGGATATTTAACAACTACCCAATCACAGACACCCGTCCAGATATATCTGTAGGCCTTTTCGGACGGCGTAGCTCTGTCCTCAACATCGAATCAATTTCACATTTAAACGCCGGCAATTATTCCTGCGTCGCCACAAATGCAGCAGGCATCACAATGCATACAGCTGAATTAACCGTCAATGGTTTGTTTTATAAACTAGTGCTCCTTTATTTATAACTATGTTACTTAGTTTTTATTTAATCCTTCCTCCTAATAAATCATTAAATTTGAACTTTATTCCATAGTTGCTCCAGAAATTGTTCCATTCTCTTTCGGTGATAAACCATCATTTCCTGGAGATTTTGCAACGGTGCAATGCGTTATTTCTAAGGGGGATCTTCCTTTAAAGTTCATGTGGTATTTTAACGACAAATCTCTACTAAACTTAATCGGTGTAGCTGTCTCTACAGTTGGGCGACGTATCGGTGTGCTAACTATAGATTCCATAGCTGATTTGCACGCTGGAAATTATAGCTGCGTAGCTGAGAACACAGCTGGACGAACTGTTCAAGTTGCTGAGCTTAAAGTCAATGGTTAGATGTATTTAAGCGCAATTTAATCTTCCTAGGAGTATTTTTTAGTTTTAGATTATTATTTTCTATCTCCTATCCATTTGTTACATTTTCCTTTCGTGGTAGCCTACATATTTATCTACATTGTTTTTGATATATTTGATAAAATATGACACGGGTGAATTTGTAAATTTAGTCGCACCAAGAATTACTGCATTCGCATTTGAAGATTCTCCTATAAACTCTGGTGAATATGCATCTATCCAGTGTACGGTTCCTAAAGGGGATTTTCCGTTAAGTATTTCATGGAAACTTAACGACGAAAATGTTGATAAATATCAAGAAATAACGCGATCGATGTCTGGAAAACGGGCATCCACGTTAACGATTGATTCAGCTTCTCATTCTTTAGCTGGAAACTATACTTGTATAGCTTCTAATACAGCTGGAACTTTTGAGTATACTACTAGTTTACAAGTTAATGGTTAGGCCCTAACAGTTTTAAAATTATCATTCATTTTAATTTTGTTTTACTAATATTATTGTTTTCCAAAATCCGTATAATTTTCCCTTCAAACCCGTTGTAATACATAAACTAAAAAATATTTTTGGTAATTTAGTCGCTCCGAGAATTACGGCTTTCACGTTTGAAGACTCTCCTATAAATTCTGGAGAGTATGCATCCATAACATGTACTGTCCCAAGAGGTGATATGCCATTGAGTATTACCTGGAAATTTAATGGAGAAAACGTGGATAAATATCGAGAAATCTCTATCACTAAATCTGGAAGACGTGGTTCTGTTTTGAACATTGAATCAGCCTCTTATTCTTTAGCTGGAAATTATACTTGTACAGCTTCCAATAAAGCTGGAACATTTGAGCATACTACTAGTTTACTAGTTAACGGTTAGACCTTAGCAGTCTTGGTATTTTTAATTTATTTTATTTTTTGTTCTATTAAATCCTGATATTTTTATCCGAATTTTCCTGTTTCCGATATATCGATATAAACTAAAAATGACTATAGTTATTTTGAAAATTTAGTCGCTCCGAGAATTACTGCATTCGTATTTGAAGATTCTCCGATAAATTCTGGTGAATATGCATCTATCCAGTGCACAGTGGCTAAAGGGGATCTTCCTCTGGATATTTCATGGCAGATTAATGGAGAACCGATTGAAAAATATCGGGAAATTTCTACTGCGAAGTCTGGACGACGTGGTTCTGTTTTAAACATAGAATCAGCATCGCATTCACTAGCTGGCAATTATACTTGTACAGCTTCCAATAAAGCTGGAACTTTTGAACATACTGCTAGTTTACAAGTTAACGGTTAAGCCCTAAAATAATTACTGTAATGTTAGTAATATTATTTATTTAGTTTTCCTAATTGCCTAATCAATCCTTTCAAAAAAAAACATTTTCGGAAAATGGCTCATTTTAGGAAAAAAGTTTGAGTTTTTATTAATTCGTCTTAGTTTTCTGTATATTTTTAATAAACCAAAAAAAATGACAAAGGTAATTTTGTAAATTTAGTTGCGCCAAGAATAGCGCCTTTTGCTTTCGAAGAAGGCCCTATAAATTCTGGAGAATATGCGTCAATAACATGTACGGTACCGCAGGGCGATCTTCCATTAAGTATAACATGGAGAATTAATGGGGATAATGTGGATAAATATCGAGAAATCACAACTTCGAAAGCTGGAAGACGTGGTTCATTATTAACCATTGATTCGGTTTCATATTCTTTAGTTGGAAATTATACATGCATTGCTTCCAATAAAGCTGGAACATTTGAGCATACTACCAATTTACAAGTAAATGGTTAGCCCCCTAAACATATTTACGGTTTTAATTTTTAGTAATATTTTTGTTCATTCCTATTTATTCCTCATTTTTCAAAACCGAATCCTCAAAAAAAACGGCGACTTTTTCGAAGAAAGCTTTTAACAGTCTTTGTTATTATGATTTTAAATGTTATTATTTAGTTGCTCCTAGAATTGCGCCATTTGCTTTCGAAGAAGGCCCTATAAATTCTGGAGAATATGCAACCATAACATGTGCTGTGCCTCAAGGTGATATGCCATTAAATATAAGCTGGAAATTTAATGGAGAAAACGTGGATAAATATCGAGAAATCACAACGTCTAAGTCTGGAAAACGCCGATCAGTTTTAGACATTGAATCTGTATCATATTCGCTTGTTGGAAATTATACTTGTACAGCCTCCAATAAAGCTGGAACATTTGAACATACTGCCAACTTGCAAGTTAATGGTTAGGCCCTAACAGTCTTAGGAATAATAGTCTTATATATCTGTTTTAATTTGTATTAATACTTTTGTTTCCTCCTAATTGTTCCTCTATTTTCAAAATCACAGAAACTGAAATGTATTTGTTTATTATAAATTCATTTCGTTCACGGTCTATTCAATATTAACTAAATAAATATTTAGTCGCTCCTAGAATTGCGCCATTTGCTTTCGAAGAAGGTCCGATAAATTCTGGAGAATATGCTACGATACAATGTGCTGTACCTCAAGGAGATCTTCCTTTGGATATTTCTTGGAAGTTCAATGGAGAACCAATAGATAAATATCGTGAAATTTCGATTTCAAAGTCAGGAAAACGTGGATCAGTACTCAATATAGAATCTGTATCATATTCACTTGTTGGAAACTATACTTGTACTGCGTCCAATAAAGCTGGAATATTTGAACACACTACTAGTTTACAAGTCAACGGTTAGGAACATAGATTCAAAATTTTTTTTATTCAATAAGATTTAAGTTCGGCCAATATCCTTTACATAAACCATTCCCAATTCTTGTAAGTCCCATAAAATCAACTAATATAACCGTTATGTCCATTTATCCCCCAGTTTTACCTCGAATTTTACCATTTGAGTTCGACGAAGGTTCCTATTTACCCGGACAATACGCAGCCGTACAGTGCCTTATACCAGAAGGTGACACGCCCCTATATATTAAGTGGTTATTTAACGGTACGCCCCTTATCGACTCTATAACTACTGCCAGTGGTATACACATAACGAAAGCTGGTAGAAGAGGTAGTTTACTAAGCATAGAAAGCGTATCTGCTTATAACGCAGGCGATTACATTTGCAAAGGCGACAATTCAGTCGGAAGTGCTATGTTTAAGGCCCGATTAATCGTCAATGGTTAGTTTAACCGTTGGTTAAACAATTACATATATTTTAATGTTCATTTTTGGTTAATTTTGCATATATTTTGGTTGATTTTTGCACAATTATAATTCTTTTCTATAATTTATCAATCCCTTATATAGTATTACCAAGAATATTGCCTTTCTCCTTCGAAGAAGGTTCGTATTTACCAGGCCAATATGCCACGGCCCAATGTACCGTACCTGAAGGTGACCTACCCCTTTATATCACATGGCTATTCAACGCCACGCCCCTCTCAGGGGCGATGGGCGTGACTGTAACCAAAGTCGGTCGCCGTAGCAGCTTACTGAGTATAGAAAGTGTTTCTGCTTATAATGCAGGAGATTATGTTTGTAAAGGCGGAAATTCAGTGGGGTCAGCTTATTATAAAGCGAAATTAATAGTCAGCGGTTAGTTTATTATTTAAACTTTGATTTAAATCGAATTTAATTGCTTTGTTATTAATTTTATTGGTTGAATTTTATCCTATTTTATTTCTATTCTTTCATTTGTAAACCGTGTCTTAAAAAAAAATTCGTCCCTAAATTTTACGCATATTATTTGTTTGCTCATTATTTTTTGTCTTTTCTTTCCAAGCACCCCCAAAAATCACCCCATTTTCTTTCGATTACGAATCTTTTTCGCCTGGACAATACGCTCAAATTCAATGCACTGTCATGGAAGGTGATCTACCCTTGAGCATCACATGGTTGTTTAAGAACACGCCCATTGAAGACAATGTAGGCGTGGCCATGGGCGTATCTATCATGAAAGTCGGGCGGAGAAGTAGTATATTAACCATAGACAGTGTGTCTCCGTTTAATTCTGGAGACTATATTTGTAAGGGAGAGAACTCTGTGGGATCAGCGTTTTTTAAAGCTAGACTTATCGTTAATGGTTAGTTTAATATTTAATCCTTCATTAAAGGGTATAATCGACGAATTAATAGGTGTTTATTCTTTGATTTATTGTTTAACGCACATTTTATTTGGTGTATTTGATGTTTTTATTTGGATAGGATTTTGGATTTGTTTTTAAACCTTATGCACCTTACCTGGCACCTTTTTGCATTTTATTGGGGCTTTTATATTTTGGGATTGGAATTAATATAATTCTACATCTTCAGTAAATATTCTCTAGATGGGACAATTTTCTATAGCTTTCATTAGAGATTATGTACTAACATATTCTTCATTTTACAAAAGAATTTACTAGATTGTCTTTAGTGAATCTTCTCAATTGTAGTCAAACCAGAGATTGAACCGTTCGCTTTCAAAGACGAAGGCGTCAATGAAGGCACAACAATTCGCATTTTCTGTGTTGTAACATCTGGAGATTCTCCAATCAGAATTGTCTGGACGAAAGATGGACGTCCATTATTTGGAGTCACCCAAAAAATGGACGACTACTCAGTTTTGCTTCATTTACCTCGAGTTACACTGGAGGAAACTGGCAATTATACTTGCACAGCAACAAATTCAGCTGGAACTGTTAGCTCTACTTCGAATTTAATGGTTAAAGGTCTTCTTCTTTTGAATTTTGTTGTTTGATTTATGTTTAAACTATATTTTATTTTTCATAAATTTTGATTTACGACATATTTTGGGCCTCCAATGCTTTCCAGTGCTGTAACAACAGGGTCCTTATATAGTATCTAAGTGGTATACATATTAAGATAGCTAATCAATCGATTAAGTCCCTTTTAAAATATATAAATGAATGATTAAAAATTACATAATAAGTACGCGTAATTCTTATAATTTTGTCTCTTTCTGCGGTTAAAATCGGGTCACGGTAGGCGACACGTTCCATCAATCCCTGATCATTACCACCCCCAAAAAGTGTCGACTATTTTGCGGAATTTCACCCAAAACCTTCACCCATCCCATCTTTTTATTCAGTTAAAATTAATTTTTTGTTTTGCATGCTATTTTTTATTAACTAATTATTTAAAACAACCTTTTTAACAATTAGTTTATTTCATTTTAGTTGCTAAATGTTGAAAAAATATTAATGGAAACTTATACAATTAGTATATAAATTATATATAAATTAATTCTAAAGTCCAAACATTTTTTTAAATCCAAATAAATATTGGGTCGATTGTATAAGTCTTCATTATATCTACAAATACTTAAATATATTTTCATAATAAATTACGCGATTTACCACTAAAATGGGGCTGTAAGTTTCAAATTGAAAGAATTATTTAATAAAGAATCACGATTAATAATGTAATTAGAAATATTTAAGAATTTGTACATGCATGATACATTTAATGTTTTTAAGAATTAAATACTTTATACATAAATAACATCAAAATGAGGTGATATTAATTACTTATATGAGGCTAAGACGTTTAATTGAAGCCTAATTAATAATTTGAAATTTTATTTAAATTGTTTTAATATACAAAAATCAGGAATATTTATTTGATAAGAAAATGTAGTATATAAGTATTTAATTTTCTAAAAAATGCATGTGTTTGAGTTAAATAAAAAAAAAAGTGTATTTATACGATTTTATAAGACGTAAATATATTAAATAATAAATCGTATAAATACAACCGCAGGTTTACAAGAGCTATAAGTCTGACCAATCAAAAATATTTTAGTGCCACCAAGATGGATTTTAGAGCCTACTGATAAAGCTTTTGCACAAGGCTCTGACGCTAAAGTCGAGTGTAAAGCTGATGGGTTCCCAAAGCCGACCGTTACATGGAAAAAGGCGACTGGTAATACTCGAAACTTTACCCAAAGTGACTCAAAATTAACATAATTAATTAACAGGCGAAACTCCCGGCGAATACAAAGATTTTAAACCAAATAACCCTGATATTAAGGTCGAAGATGGGACTTTGATTGTGAATAACATCCAAAAAACGAATGAAGGCTATTATTTGTGTGAAGCTGTTAATGGAATAGGTTCTGGATTATCTGCAGTTATTCTTATCAGCGTTCAAGGTAAGCAGCGACAAGTAAATTAAGATATGGGTCGTAATTAAATTACGTTTTAGCACCTCCTGAATTCGGTGTTAAACTACGTAACCAAACCTCGCGCCGTGGCGATCCTGCCGTATTACAATGCGAAGCTAAAGGCGAAAAACCAATTGGCATTTTATGGAATATTAACAACAAACGCTTGGAACCCAAATCCGCTGATAACCGCTACACAATCCGTGAAGAAATTCTACCAAATGGAGTCTTATCCGATTTGAGTATCAAACGAACTGAACGATCCGATTCCGCACTGTTTACATGCGTAGCAACAAACGCTTTTGGTAGTGATGACACTAGCATTAATATGATCGTTCAAGGTAAGAAATCATTTCTATTTCTACTAAACTTATTATTTATATTTTGAAATTTACACACTCACATTCCAAAAAATGGTAAATTAGATTCAGGAGAGATTAAAAACAATTTTGTTGTTGATTACAATATTTATTTATTACTACGTATAAGAATCTTTATATATAAATATAAACATATTGAATTAAAATATGTTCGTTTCCAATTAATAGAAGTACCAGAAGTCCCATATTCTTTAAAAGTCCTCGACAAATCTGGTCGTTCAGTACAGCTTTCATGGGCAGCACCTTACGATGGAAACTCGCCGATAAAACAATACCAAATTGAATATAAACCAAGCAAAGAATCCTGGGAAAAGAAAGATGATAATCGTGTTCTTGTACCTGGACAACAAACGGAAGCGTCAGTGTTCACATTGCGACCTGCGACCACTTACCATTTAAGAATCGTAGCAGAAAATGAAATTGGCACTTCAGATCCTAGCGAAACTGTTACTATTATCACAGCTGAAGAAGGTACGCAGTACATTTCACAATTTTAATTCTACAAATTTTATTTTGCCTTTATTAATAATTGTAATTTAATTCCATTTTTAATACGTTTATTTTAAATGATTATTGAATAGCTCCAAGCGGTGCCCCAACTAGTATCCGAGTAGAAGCTATCGAAACACACACTTTAAAAGTATTCTGGAAACCACCAGCGAAAGCAGACTGGAACGGTGAAATCTTAGGCTATTATGTAGGCCACAAGCTAACGTCATCCGACAATCCCTATTTCTTTGAAACTGTTGAGTTTAGTCGCGAAGAAGGCAATGAACATCACTTAGCAATCACTGGTCTTAAGTAAGTTTATCTAATCGCGAAATAGCTTTCGACAGTAATTGTAATTTGTAATTCGCATTTAGGACTTATACTCAGTACTCTGTGGTCGTCCAAGCTTTTAATAAAGTTGGACAAGGTCCAATGTCTGAAGCTTTGAAGTCATACACTGCTGAAGGTACACCAGAACAACCACCCCACGATACGACTTGTACTACTTTAACATCGCAAACAATTCGCGTTAGTTGGGTCAGCCCCCCATTGACTGCTGCTAATGGTGTTATTAAAGGATATAAAGTTGTTTACGGACCCAGCGATTCATGGTACAGTAAGTATAAAGCAACAATTTGTTGATGAAACAATTTAAAAAAAACAATTGATTTTTAGATGAAAATACTAAAGATACAAAAATAACTGCGTCTAGTGAGACAATTCTACACGGATTGAAGAAATATACGAATTATAGCATGCAAGTTTTGGCTTATACTAGTGGTGGAGATGGTGTCCGGAGTCTACCAATTCATTGCCAAACCGAACAAGATGGTAATTTAATTGTTTGTGTTAATTGGAAACGTAGGTTTTAATGTATTTTTTATGGCAGTTCCTGAGGCTCCATCTAACGTTAAGGCTCTGGTTATGTCTGCAAATTCGATTTTGGTATCTTGGAAACCCCCAGTGCAACCCAATGGTATGATTGAACAATATACGGTTTATGTTAGAGAAGAAGGTTCTGATACTACGGCAAGATCTCAAAAGGTACGAATCCTCAACTTACCCTACTATTCTACTTATACGAATAAAAAAATCGTGATTTTAATAGAGATTTTGGCCTCTAAATCGAATTAGGCTATTTTTGTCAATGATTTTTATAATTGAAGGTGTCTTCGATACAAATGAGTTATGAAGCCGCTCATTTAGACAACAATAAGCGTTATGAATTCTGGGTAACTGCTAGTACAACAATTGGTGAAGGACAACCCTCAAAAACCGCAGTATTATCGCCAGTAAACCGTATCCCAGCAAAAATCGCCTCATTCGATGATACATTCACGTCCACCTACAAAGAAGATGTAAAACTCCCATGTTTAGCTGTCGGCGTACCGCAACCGGAAATCGTCTGGAAGATCAAGGGCAATGTGTTCCAAAATAACGATCGCATGCGACAACTGCCTGAAGGCTCACTATTAATCACTCAAGTCACCAAAAACGATGCTGGCGAGTATTCGTGTCACGTTGAGAATCAATTTGGACAAGATAGCGTAACTCATCAATTAATTGTTCACGGTATGCATCGCTTTGTTTGCAAATCTCACGAATTATAACTATTGAAATTTCTTTAGCGCCCCCTCACGCACCTCAAGTCAACTTAACATCTACCACCATCAACTCTTTAACGCTTAAACTACGCCCTGATAACACAGACACCGCCCCGCCTCATGGTTACAACTTACATTACAAACCAGAATTCGGCGAATGGGAAAAAATTGTTTTGGATACACCAGTTCCTAAATACACCTTGGAAAAATTATGGTGTGGTAGCAGATACCAATTATATGTCACCGCTTATAATAGGTAATTATTTAGTTAAATAGTGTCTTAGCGGTATTATTAATTATTAAAATATTTATAGCATTGGTATTGGGGAGAAATCAGATATTTTGAATATTCGCACTAAGGGCTCGAAACCAATTATACCTGAAGCTAGCAGATTTATTGAGGTGTCTTCAAATAGTATCACGTTGCATTTGAGCGCGTGGAAAGATGGTGGTTGTCCTATGTTGTATTTCGTAATTGAACACAAGAAAAAGTATGTTATTTAATTTTACGTAGTAGTACTATTTAATATATTTTTTGTTATTGTTTTTTTAAGGACTCAAGTCGAATGGAATCAAGTATCGAATAATGTTAAGCCAAATGGTAATTTTGTTGTGTTAGATTTGGACCCGGCAACATGGTATCATCTGCGAGTGACTGCACATAACAATGCTGGTTTTTCGGTTGCCGAATACGAGTTCGCAACGCTAACAGTAACTGGAGGTGAGTTGTGTGATGGGTTTGATTGATTATTTTGTACATTTTTGACAACAATTACGATGAATTCTTCAACCTCGCGTCACGCACGTGACTTGAGGTCGAATATATATATAAATGCTTAGTACCTGAATGACAAATATATTTTCAATAAAATCTACAAAAAAAATGCAATCAACTAAATCAAATAAAAAAAAATTGTTTCAGGTACTATAGCACCAGCCCGAGAAATACCGGATCTCTCGAACGAAGAGACAATCCGCATTTTACTTTCAAATCTGCACTTAGTTGTTCCTGTAATCGCTGCCGTTTTGGTTATTATTATCGCGATTGTTGTCATTTGTGTGTTGCGGGGCAAGTCGCCGCATCACAAAGGTTAGTTTGAGCACTCTTTTTTTGCGTTGTTACCGTAGGTACTATCGCACCACCGCCCGAAAAGTCACGGATACCTGATGTTAAACAGTTCTTCCCATGGATTCCTGACTGGGTTGACTTGAATGTCGCTGTGCCTGTTGGTGCTACGATCGTCGTCGTCATTGTCGGCATTTTAGTCATTTGTGTCGCGATTTCACGGAGGTCTAGAGGACCTGAGCAAACGAGATTAAGGAGTGATTGTATGTATTTGTTCTAAAAACAAATCACCAGATAGAAATTAATTTAAACATCATCAGGAATCTACTTATTTAGTGTTTTGAGTAAATTTGAGTTAGTTTTTAAAGAAATTTACCACCGAATTTAGTAGCTAAAGCAATTTAAGCTTTAATTTACGAGTTTTCGTATGTTTAGATGATGTTGTGTACAATCAATCCGTAAACGCAAACTCAACAATGGATAAACGTAGACCTGACCTGCGAGATGAATTAGGATATATTGCACCACCTAATCGTAAATTACCACCCGTACCTGGCTCCAACTACAATACATGTGATAGAATCAAGCGAGGTACAGCTATAAGTAAGATTACACAGCCCCCAAATATCTCACGTTGATCGAGTATTTGGCTTAATTACATTTACTGTTTGATGTCATTTAGCTATTTATTTATGTGTGTACATCGCATTTCTCAAGTCACCTGCGCCGCTTATCTAATTGTTTTGTGCTAATTATTAGGATTATTGCAACTGGTAAGTATAGTCTAGTTATTTCATTACGTTTTTTTATACACAATATATGGTGATTAAAAAGTTTTAATTATGTAGTGAAACCGTTTTCCGAATGTCTAATTTTTGATAGGGTAAAATAGTTTTATTTTTGTTTTCATATATTTTCGATTAAATTAGGTCAGTCGTATCGGCCCCATGCCACCTGGGATCCCCGGCGTCATATGTACGAAGAGCTAAATGGTGGAAGACGCATGGGCTCTAACGAAACCATGCACACCCATCGAGGTAACAATTCTATCTTTGCATGTATACAAATACATATCAATTTGTTCACACTCATATGTAAACCTCCATTGCGGTCTAAACACACTTATCCTTCACAACCATAAATAAACGCTTGTCCTCGCGTCCCCTTTTGAGAATATTACATTTGTGTCATATGTGCATGACTCAAAACTAACTCTATAATCTGTAGATTAGGTCTGTGGTTCAGTAACGAATGTAAGTGGTCTTAAATTTTACGCAAAACCAAAGTGTTTTATCGTGCTATTCTGTATCTGTATAAACGAATATATGTATATTCTTATAGCGCTTATAGAGTTAACAGAATAGCATTTGTTATTTGTAAAGTGCATGTTAGATGTTTTTTAAACATTTCATCGAATTATAACTATACTATTACTGCAATTCTGAGCAAATTTATTAATCTATTTTTTATGTTTATTAACTTTTGATAGGGTTTAATCAATTTTAAATGTATGCATTTATGGAATTTATAAAATATATTAACGACCATAATTCGCATTTTAAGCTTTTCAAACTTTTATAGATTCTACTTACAGAATTGTAGCTTTGTTCAGAATTGCAGCATATATCTATATAGGGTTGGGTAAAATAGTCGCTAATTTGTTTCGTCCTCAACAATATTTTTAAATGCTTTTTTAACTATAGACAGTTTGATTAAAATATTTTTGCTACATGAATTGTACCTATTAACAATAATAACTTTCGTTTCCAATTTAAAAATGAAGTAATAATTGTGGTATATATTTATTAATTTTGAATTTAGTTGAATATTTTCAAGCTTCCCTTATTGTTATTGAGCTACTATTTTACGCAACCATATTAAAAATGTCCCTAATATTTGTTTAAATAATTGAAAAAAAAACTGCATCAGATCACTATACACCGACATTTTCAAGGTATGGAAGACGAAATATGCCCGTACGCCACTTTCCACCTCTTGGGTTTCCGTGAAGAAATGGATCCTAACAAAGCTATGCAATTCCAAACATTCCCCCATCCAGCTCACAGCGGTACCATGGGACCTAGCGGTATGGGCCCCGGCCCCGGTCAACTACACTCCCGCAGCGGATCCCAATCTATGGTACTATTAAACATTTTGCGAAACTGAACATTCTTATAATCATTTACCGATCACAGCCACGACAAAATGGACGCTACGGTCGCATGCCAAGCCAAGGAAACGGTTCCATATTCTCTGCTGGACCCGAATATGATGACCCTGCCAATTGCGCACCGGAAGACGACCAATATGGCTCACAATACGGCGGATATGGAGCACCTTACGATCATTACAGCAGTCGTGGATCAATCGGTAAATATTTACTACTTCTAGAAAGTTTATTAAATTTATGTTCCCCAAGAAATATTAAACTATGAAATACTATATGATTAATGATTTTTAAGATATTCATGGTTTTAATTGTGGTGTTAGGTCGTCGTAGTGTTGGTTCTGCTAGAAATCTACCAATGAATGGTTCCCCTGAACCACCACCACCCCCACCACGCAACCATGACGGCAATAACTCTTCATTCAACGACTCCAAAGACAGCAATGAAATCTCTGAAGCGGAATGCGATCGGGATCAGATGACCAACAGAAACTATGGTGGTAAGTTTAATCCATCCAATGTATCCATATATAGTTTAACACGGTTATATAATAATAAAACATTTAACAATTTATAATATGAAACGTTGCAATATTTGGCGCCATATTAGATTAAAAATTGCAATGCATATTATCGAAAAATATATTAAAACAATTGTTTTTCGTATGTAAATTACAGACAATGACGCCGGTAAGTTTCGTAACTAGATTTTAGGGTGTTCTCTTCAAGCAAAAAAACTTTCTATTGTTATTTCAAGTGATGTTTTGAATTCATTAACAACAGTAAAACCCACGCCATTGCCCACGATTGTGGCGTTTGAATTTGTTTCCGATCAATTGTTAATGAATTTGTTGCATGCATTATTTGTTTTTTTTTTATGTTTCAATAATCTGGTATCTCTTTTGCAAAAATTAATTTTGTTTTCAATCTTATATTTCAGTTATTGCTAAACCCGATAAATATTAGTAAGTTTTTATTTTTATTAAGTTTGAATTTACTAACAACATTTTTTTAACTAATAAATAATAATAATTGCAGTATTGTCAAATTGCAAAAGAGATACGTACTGTTTGCATGTATTGTGACTAATTTTTACAACAATTAATACTTTACGATGTGAATTTTAAGTGAATAATTTTTTTTTTTATATATATATATATATAATGCATTTGAATGTTGATAAATCGTCGGAAATTTGCACCATTTTTAATTAATTTAGCGCATTTTTTAGTGCTTAGTGTTTTATTTTTCTCAAATACAATTTGTGACTTTAATAATCTGAACTAACGAGTGTATTTGTATATTAATGCCCTTTTTAGTTCGGATTGTTAAAGCTATTTGGTTGTTGTTATGATTTTAGTGTTTACGAACAATTAGATTGTTTCTCGTGATTTTAAATGTTGTTCATTTTTTGTGATCGTGTAGTATATTTTTGTTTGTAATTTTATTTTTCAGTAAATAAAAGAGGTAACGGCAAGGAAGGCAAAAATACCGAAGAAATGCGAAAACTGATTGAGAGGTCAGTTTTAAAACAAAACAAAAAATCCCTAAGTTTAATTTATTTAAAATATTAGTTTTAAAACACATTTACTACTAATTTTTTTTTGGGATTGGTTTTTCGTATTAACAACTAAACGATCGCTTCTAATCATAGTTTTGGTGTGGGGTTTCAAATAAATCAAAGGTTCTCATTTATTAATTTTGTAATAAATTTGTTGTAAGTAATTGGTGATTGATTGATTTAAGCATTTATTTGTGTTGGTTTTTGTTCGTTTTCCTCCATATACCTCGAAAATATAGAGACTTACTGGTTTTTTTGTGTGTTGGTTTCATGAACCGCGCAATCTCTCAAACAGGAAATCGTAAGTGTTGTGTATGTGGTTAGTGCATGTAAATAATACGCTTGGTTTTTTAGTTTGGTTTATTTATGTAAAAGTAGAAGCACATTAAATAAATAATATATATATATATTTAGATACACATATAGATATACAGATACATATACATAAGAATTAAATTTGAACACAGGATATAAATTAAATATATATTTAAATCTGTGCCTGACTGTAGTATGTCCAATTTATTTTATGTTTAAGCACAAATAATAAATATATTTTGCATTTTTCGTTTTAATTTAATTTTTAAATAATATTTAGTTATAAAAAGAAGCGTCCTCAGGGAATATTAGAGGGAATTATATAAATATTTAAAACCTGAAGACGTCTATAAAAAATGCTTCAAGCACATTTTTTGTTAACTGCCTTTCATATAGGACTTATTATTTAAAAGGTGACTAAACATTAATATATGTTTTACTTATTTTATAGAAACGAAGCCCCCCAATACAACCAAGCAAACGGGGGACTCACAACCTACGATACTGTGGCAGTGTAATTTGTAAACCACTGAAATCAACGCAACTCATAAGTACCTCCCATTTTCAAACCAAACCCCCTTATGAGTCGCATAACCATCCCCCCAGTTACTACCCGTACAAAACCACGCCTGTCGTCTACAAAGGGCCGGGTACCTAGCGCACAACCTAATCTTTGATCAAATTTGACACGAAACTTTATATTTTGGATGAATTATATACGTTAGATTTATTTGCAGCTTTATTTTTTGTGAATATAAATATGCATTAGGTTAGCAAATCCAAAATGTAAAATTTGTATTGTCAAGTTTTCGGTTTACAACTATGGTTTTATTTTGTTTTTTGATTTATTTTGTCGTTGTATGCTGTTTTTGAGATTAGCTTATGACTTTTTGTCGCCTCTAGCCTGAGATTGTTTCCGTCGAAGATTATTTTTGAAAATTTTTACAAATTTTGAAAAAAAAAATACGGGAGTTGAGGCTCAAAAGTTTGTGATATTTTTGCGGTTTGTGAATAAGTCTTTTCTCTTCATGTATATTGACTATTTTAGTTTGTTTCATTCCGTTTATGGAAATTTTAGTCGGTAGATAGCGTCATGTTGGTAGCATTGTTTCCGCGTTTTAAATAAATAAAGTTTAGATTAAATATTATGGATAATCATTATTAAAACAAAACGATTTGAACAACGATTCAAAATAGCGTCGAAATAACAACGATTTAATTTTAATTGATCTCCTAGATTTGGAGTTCTTAGTTTATTTTTAATTTTAAACCCCACCAGGGATGCAATTTAGATTTTTATACACTCATGTCTCAATTTTAATGTGCCAAAATTTTTTACATTGCAACAAAAACAAAATGGCTACCAACATGAGAGAACACGTAGATTTTTTTTTGTATAAATATTTTATTCCTATTTAAAGCTTTTGCTTTATGCACTAATGTCCAAAAAAGTAACCCAAATTTTTATTTCGTTTTTACCCCAAAACGAAAAACTACAAGCTTTACTAAGGTTGTGCCATTTTTAACAGCTTTTTAACCGCTATATATTTAACAGAGTTAAACAGCTGTTAAATGGACAAAAATTTAACAAAACAAAATAGCTATTTAATTGTTTGATGTCGATTTTTTGTCTCTACTCTAATCTAAATGTAACCCCAAAATATTAAATCGTATTTTTAAATAGTAGATTTTGTTAGCTGATACATTTTGGTAGCTTACGTATTCGAAAATTATACATTTGTTTTCATATTTAGAAATCAGCTAACGAATTTATTAGAGTTCTCTTAATATTTAAAAAGTCGGTTTAACATTTAGGACAGTTTGTCTATGTCAAGTTGTAGTCTTGTATTTATTATTAGCGACAAATTAAACGTAATTTTACTAATATTAATATTAATAATAGCTCCGACGTCTGGATTATATATTTAAAAATCAGACGTACTATTTACTCAAAATGTAAACAGTAAATTTTATCATTTTTTGACATTTTGCGAAATAAATTTCAACTTACAATCAACTTATTTACAATATTAAAAATGTATTTGAACTAAGCTTAATAATTTGATTAGTTTTATTTATTTACAACCGGGTTAAATACTAAATTATGATTTTAAAATTATGGTGCTAAAACCCTTCCATTTTTTAATTTATATTAATTCAATCATCAATAAAATAATTAAACCAATAATTGACAACATTTTGAAACTATTTCGCAAAATTAAACCTATAATATTCACTGAGATAAGCCCAAATATATTTTGAATTGTTATTTTAAGTATATTTGAGCCCATCTCTGTATTAAAGTAAATTTGCTTGTAATTACGGAAATAATCATAGTTGATAATTCAAAATTTATTCTAATATTGATAAATGTCTAACAAAATCCTATCGGTGTGAAGTTGGCACCGTTTAATTCCGATTTAAACGCTTTTTTAAGTTTGTTTTTCGTATCTTACTTCGGACCAATATACAGGTGTTAACTACTAAGTTTTGCCAGTTCGCATCCGTTGCTAGCTTCAGAGATAGGATTTTTTTGTATTTAATCTATTTACAGTGTGCTATTTAACTAAAATTTTAAAAAATAGTTGTAGGAAAACAATTTTAATCTTAAGATTTGTCCAGTGACAGTAAAATAAGTTACCTTTTTATTAATATTTGTACATTTTTGAATTCATTTTTGATTGAGTTACTCGAGTGTAATATTAAAGTTTTTTTTGAATTTTCTATTCAGGATCAGTAAACATTTGACTGTAAATGATTATTAACTAATAAATATTCAATGCTTTTCCAAATTATGAGTAACTCAAAATATTTTCGTGTTGTTTCATTATGAGTTCGCTTAGTTGATAATTTATTATTAATACTCAAATTGTGTGTTCTATTATTATCTATTATGTATGTTTTATTTACGAAACTTAATATTTGCCCACTGATAAGAATGATAAGTGATTTTTTATAATGAATGAAAAGGGGGGAGTTATTTAGCCCTTTTGAAATGGAGTTTGATTGTTCTTCACGGCAAATATTTTGTCTACGCCAAAGTAATCTTGTGTTATCAAATAAAAAAACTACGAAAATTATTATTGTCTTTTTATTTATATTTTAAAACCAAAAAATTCCTTTGAACTTTTAAACATTGTTTGGATATGTATAAATAATATATTTCTAATGGATTTTGTTAATATATTTATAAGGCATTTTGTTAATAATGTATGTTTATTTATAAGGGTGTACTTATTAATAAATATGTATGTATTTAATTGTTATAAGGAGTTATTAGTAAATGAAACATTTTTATTACTAAACAAATGATATATTTCAATTATAATTAATTTATTACAGTTATAAGTATTATTTTTCTATTGTATATCATTGATTTATCATATATTTAAATGTTTTATGTTGATATTGTTAGAAATAGGGGTTGATATATTTATATTTAGTGTTTAAATAATTGTACTGATTTTTGTACATATATTACTTTACTTTAAATTGATATATTTATATTATTGTCTTCTTTTGTTAAGTTTATTATTTAATTATAATATATTTAATTGTTATAAGTTGTTATTAGTAAATGAAACACTTTTTTTATTAAACAAATGATATATTTCTATTGTAATTAATTTATTACAGTTATAAGTATTATTTTTATATTGTATATCATTGATTTATCATATATTTAAATGTTGTATTTTGATATTGTTAGAAATAAGGGTTGATATATTTGAATTAAATAATTGTACTGATTTTTGTACGTATATTACTTGGTTTTAAATAAAAACATCATAAAAAATACACACATTCTTTTAATTTACCTTAAAACTCCTTCAAATCATCCTAAAAATACATTACATTTATTTAAAATGTGTTGTAAAAAAAAAAAAAATTTAAACTTATATAAAATCGAATTAAAATTTTGAGGTTAGAATTAACCTAAAAATTTTAATTAAAAATTTTGAGGTTAGATTTAACCTAAAAATTTTAATTAGCAAAATTTTGAATTTTTTTGACCATTTGGTCGAAAAAATCTCGGAAAATGCTAATTAAAATTTTGAGGTTAATTCTAACCTCAAAAAATTTTGAGGTTAGAATTAACCTAAAAATTTTAATTAGCAATTTTCGAGATTTTTTTCACCAAATGGTCAAAAAAATTCAAAATTTTGCTAATTAAAATTTTTAGGTTAAATCTAACCTCAAAATTTTTAATTAAAATTTTTAGGTTAATTCTAACCTCAAAATTTTAATTGAATTTTATATAAGTTTAAAATTTTTTTTTTTTTTTTCATGACTTTTAACCCTTATTTTTTTGACGGATAACCTGAAAAACAAAAAGTACCCATTTTAAAAGGTAAAGTAAAGACTGTAAGTATATTTTTTAATATTTTTATTTAAAATCAAGTGTTATAAATACAAATAATCATTTTTACAAGTACAATTATTTATACATTTAATTAAAATATATTATTTATAACAATATCAACTAACAACAATGAAACATATAATAAATTAATTAAATACAGCAGTTATATTAATTCAAATATATAAATTCACTTAAAAAATAATGTACAATAAAGAATATTTATAAAGGGGGCTATGGGGTGCAGGTTTTGGTCTTCAATCGACTGCATATTCTATAAACAAAAATATATAATTAATTAATTGGTTTAAATTGTAAATAAAGTTAAAAGTAATACATAATTTGAGCAATACATACGTTTTTATTATCTTCCTTGTGGTCCTTATTGTCTCCTAGCACCTAGAGGACTCCAGGGAATTGATTCCTCCAGAAGCTGATGATGTTGATACAAGAGCTCAGGTAAACATTTGGAGGTGAGGAGTTGCCATCCCAGTTGGGATGTTTTGTTGTAGTGTTCCGATTTGGGACGATAGGGGTTTATGTCTCGCCATGGTTGACCTGGTGATCAAGCTGGTGATGTGGGGTTAACAGGTTAAAAGGAAAATGTTGCCAATTATTCAAAAATATAGGATACATTTTAGAACTAAGTTGAAAACTATATTTGTACAGATATATTTTACAATAATTATTTGGGTAGTCTTAATTATATATGTTATTTATTAAAATAATGCTTAAAATTATAAATAGAACTTAATATATTATTTATTAAAGTATGGTTGGTATGAGCTTTTTAGCTGTGTAAGCTCGCGATGTGTTCTTATCAAAAATTATAACTAACGTTTGGAATAATGGCGTTATATTGCACTAGTAAGTTTAAAAATATACAAATAACTCATTAATCAATGCTTAAAACATAACATTATTAAATAAATAACAATATACGTGTCCTTCTGCAAAGGATCATTCAACATTTTGTGTGATAAATAGTGTTACTTGCCTTAAAATCAGCTTTGAAGTGCCGGTATTTTAAGGTTAAACAAGCCAAACTTGTGTTTAAAGAAGCACCTTTTCTCTATTTACTAGTTTCAAATGAGGTACCAGAGCACCCAGTCGTTTCTCCGTCGTCTGGGGCCGTGTTCGAGCGACGGATCATCGAGAAATATATTATTGAAAACGGGGTGGATCCGATCAGCGGGAAAGATTTACGAGCTGAAGAATTGATCGACATTAAAAGTAAGTCTATAATATATATATATTTAAATAAATACCTTTTAGAAAATATAGATTTGTTTTGATTTAGTATTTTAATTAAAATGTTA
Organism: Nebria brevicollis; assembly: GCA_944738965.1. NCBI lineage: Eukaryota > Metazoa > Arthropoda > Insecta > Coleoptera > Carabidae > Nebria > Nebria brevicollis. The sequence continues at coordinate 359,580 of OX122909.1, read as the reverse complement.
TTCAGCTCCTCCTATAGTAAAGCCAAAGCCTCCAAGCGCAACTTCGATTCCAGCAACATTGAAATCTCTACAGGACGAATGGGATGCTGTAATGCTACACAGTTTCACCCAGCGACAACAGTTGCAAACAGCGCGACAAGAACTCAGCCACGCGTTATACCAACACGACGCAGCATGCCGCGTAATTGCGAGGCTAAACAAAGAAGTGACGGCGGCCCGTGAGGCATTAGCAACTCTAAAACCCCAAGCTGGCATCACTGCTGCCATACCACAACCCGTAAACGACCCAAAAACCAAAATTGACCCCATATATTATCATATTCTTGTAATATTTCCAGGCTGTAGCCGCGGAAGCTGGTGGAATGGCGAACCAACCTACAGAGCAAGCTGGTATGAGTGCAGAAGTCATCCAGAAGCTTCAAGACAAAGCGACAGTGTTAACGCAAGAGCGTAAAAAGCGTGGACGTACTGTGCCCGAAGAGCTTACATCGCAGGAGAACATCCGGAACTTCAAAACGCTTTCTAGCCATCCAGGACTTCATAGTGCTTCAGTTCCAGGTATTCTAGCACTGGATATCCACGCCGCGGATACCAGTAAGATACTTACTGGTGGTAATGATCGTAACGCGACTGTTTTTAATAAAGATACTGAACAAGTTGTCGCGATTTTAAAAGGTGGGTTTTACTAAATAAAACAAAAATCATAAATAATCTTGATTTTTTGAGTAGGTCACACGAAAAAAGTAACGAACGTAATCTACCATCCAGAAGAAGATGTGGTCATAACAGCTTCCCCAGACGCTACAATTCGAGTATGGAATGTTGCTACATCTCAAACAACTTTATTACTTCGATCTCATGATAGTTCGGTAACGGGATTATCGCTCCATCCGACCGGTGATTATATTCTGTCGTGCTCGGAGGATCAGTATTGGGCGTTTTCGGATATCCGGAACGGTAGGTTGTTAACGAAAGTGAAGGATTCCGCGAATGTGCCATTGACAACCGCTATGTTCCATCCGGATGGGTTGATTTTTGGCACTGGAACATCGGATGCGCAAGTGAAAATTTGGGATTTGAAGGAGCAAAGGAATGTGGCGAACTTCACGGGGCATACGGGCGCTATAACGGCGATTTCGTTTTCGGAAAATGGGTATTACTTGGCGACGGCCGCCGATGACTCGTGTGTGAAGTTGTGGGATTTACGGAAGCTGAAGAACTTCAAGACGCTTCAGTTAACGGAAGAAGGCACTTATCAAATTAAGAATTTGTGCTTTGATCAAAGCGGAACTTATTTAGCTGTTGCTGGCACTGATGTTCGGTACGTATTTTGAGATTATTATAGTTTTCTTTCGATTTTATGTGTGTTTTTGTTTTCGTTGTAGAGTTTATTTGTGTAAACAATGGCAAGAGTTGAAAGTGTTTAACGATCACACGGCGACTGCAACTGGCGTTCGATTCGGTAAACATGCGCAATACATTGCATCAGCGTCAATGGATAGAACATTGAAGTTATATGGGTTATAAATATATTAATTATATATGTGATTTGTTTAGTCTTAAGTGTGATCAATTTTCTATATAAATCATTTTTTCTATGTAATTTTTATGAACAACCTGATAGCTGTAGCTGAGAATTTGTAAAATTAATAAACTTCATTTTAACTTGATATTTTCATTCATTTCAAAAAAATAACAATTGTTTACTTCTAGTTTTTATCAATTTCTTCCACAGACAAGTATCAAGTGTGACACCGAGTTTTAAACAATTTTTGATATTCTAGAATATAAAGGATAACTATATTAACTGTCTAAACATAAATACAACAATTAAAGCTATAAAGAATATCCAAAATTACAAACATATTTCAACTTACTAATAGAATAATTCATTTTATAATTCAGTACAGATTTATAAAGCTTTAAACAACATCGATAACTGTAAATTATAGAATGAATTCAGTCTAAAATATATATAAATGCAATAGATTTTATAAAGTCTACTTAAAATAACTAAACTAGTAAATATAATAAAATTTTATTTACTAGTCGAGTATATTTAATGAGCGTTTATAAAAATGAGCATGAAATATAGCTTCATAAAACATTAAATAACATATCAGTTGGCAAGCTTGTTACTAATCTAGAACTAACAAAAAAATCTGACTAGTGATAAAAAAATAAATGGTTAGTATATATAGATAATACTAAAAATCTAAAATTTGGTATAAAACATACAAGTCGTACATTAAAACTCGTTGTTCATCAATAAACAACAACTTAAGACACTTAAAACTAATAATAAATTACACTAAAACTAATTGTTAAGACGTATCAAATATAATTAATAGATTCTCGCGTTTTATTATGATTAATTTCCAATATTTAAGAACTGGAGTCTCAACGATTCAAATGACATAAATCTAACAACTAGTTTCTATAGGGACTGTTCGGGTGGTGTTACTAACACTGTGGTTAGTAACACTATCACCATACGATGGTAAACCATGCGAACTAGAAGAATGGTGATTTTCATTTCCGGTAATATCTGCAGCTAAACTCTGTCGTTTGCACCATACACGTTTTATTGCAGTCCACACCTAAAAAACAAACAGTTATATAAAACAATATAAATCAAAAATATATTTATTCACCTGTGGTTGACAAGCGACAACAATAAAAATAAAAACACCATGCAGAGTGTTTTTTAGGTCGGTAATATACCAAAACGCTTGAGGGCCCTTTACGGCCCAGGAAATCACATCCGTGATCCACGAAACGCCCATAACGATAACGAGTTTCATGCAAACCCATCCTAATGCGACCCTGTTCCAACATAAAAACATATTTAGTTGACAAATAAGCCCTAAAACTAATTAATTGGTACAAAATATGCAAAACGGTGATTGAATTAATAAACAATTGGTCTAAATTCTAAATATAACGAATTATTTGCTTTATTCTAATCGTGTATTTATAGTTTATGATCTGGTTAAGTAACCTAGTAAGCATCTTTAAGCGTATTGCGATTTTAATAAACAATTTATTAATTGATTTCGGCGTGTTTGATCCATTAAAATAACATCTAATTATCAGCTTTTTAATTGTTATAAAAATTAATAAAGATTACAGCTCGAAATGCAGCTGTTGGAGGTCTCGAAAGTCAAATAAATTTTATAGAAACTTATCTTAATAGGTCTAGTTTACATTTTACTAATAAAATATTAAAAATTGTTTATTTATAATCATTAAAAATTATATTGACGTAATACTACTATCAATTATCTTAAACAAACTCCGCGTTGCGCTTGAATGTGACTTTATTTGCTCAATCGTTAATAAGTCGCCATTTTTTGCGATTTAAGACGCTTTAACTCACGGAAACGATGCCCCAGTTATCCCAGATGTATTCTACGTTTGGCGCCGATAGCTATAGTCGTTACACAAAGCGAGGGAAAATTCTCTAGAACCGGTTCTAGATTTTTTAAACTATACCATTTCTAGTGGTAATGTTACCGAGTTGTAACCTTGTACGTATACGATTTTCAAAGAGTGCAACAAGAATGTTTGAACCGTAAAAAAAAAAACAATGAATACCCTAGCGTAAAATTACTTGAACACAGTTTTAACTTAACGCAAACCAGTCGAAACACGATGAGCCCCCTCAAAAGAGGCCTTTGTTACGTTTAACTTTAGGTAACTGCATATTTCGTAAACATAATTTGTGTATTTCTTCGCGGAAATTATTCATCTCAAATAAATCACGCTTCCAAAAGATTTAATTTTAGATACACGTGTCTAGAAATAATGGGAAATTTCGGGAAATTGTGGCTACTTTCAGGAAATTATTATTATCAAAATATGAACATTCCCCTTATAAAGAGGCCTTTGTTACGCTTAGTTTTGAGTAAATATAGACACGTGTCTAGAAATAACGTTTCGGAAAATTAATTTATTTCTTCCAAAAAATATATTTATAATTGTTATTTTTAAGAATAAAATGATAGCCTAATAACCTTAAATTAATAATGAATCCTATAATGATAACTTATCTAAAATAGTCTTTACTCAATAAACTTCCGAATTATCCGAATTTATTACAAATGCATTACTAAAAAAAAAAAAACTTTTAGTGAGTCATACCCGGTGAAAGTTTTTATGATAGAGTTTTTTCAACCTTGTATTCTTCGAATTACACCTTAGTTATTATATGATTAAACATCAAGAAATCATTAATGATTTAACAACAAATAAAAATTAATTACTATAAAAATGTTAATTCCTCACCTTTCAGTCGTCGATTTCACCAATTCCCGTTTCCAAAGACCACACGTCAACTCTCTTGCAGTTGCAGCAAATAACAATAAATTGACGAACAACAAAACGCCAATTGGTCCATAGAAATAAATAAGGATCTCCATATTATCTAAAAATAAACACATAAATAAACTTCCATTTCGGGAGAATAACAAGTATTACGCATTCCACAAACTAGTACCTGGACCGAAAAGGGCAACAGGGTCTAGGATTACAATAGACCGGAAAAAGTAATTCAACACTTGAAATCTTTTCAAAACGCACAATACTCATTGTAATAGTTTCTAAAAGGTTTACAACCATCAATGGTCAAAGACCACCTATGCAATTCTTAAACCCCATAGACGTACTTGAGTCATTTTTATTACTTTACTTTCTTATTACACGCAGTATAAATAAGTATTGTAATCATAAAAAATTTCGATCTTGAGATTTTAACGGAAATATACGTTTTGACCTTCCCTGAATCGATACCAACCAAACGGCTAAAGGGAAAATTATGAAATTTTAAACTAAAGATTTGTATGTGCCTGGCAAGAAAACCTCCTATTTTTGAAAACAATATTCCGACCGGAAGTGCATGTTTACTCTAATCATTTCTTGCAATTGCTGCAATTACTCAAAAATAGTTGCAGTTACAGAAAAATTGTTACAATAAAAATTATAGGTATTAGCATTTAGTACAACTTTTATTTGAAACATTTTTTCCTAAACGGTACCGGAAACAAGAAAATGGCTATTGAAATTTCTTCATATTATATTTATTTTTACATAAATCATCAATATTGAACTGAAAATGATTTTTTTAAAAACTTAAACTGAGTATCTTGATTTTATTTGTATTAATTAATAAATATGAAATTTGTTTTTTATCAAACAAGAACTTAAAAAGTTTTACCTTTTTCCCGTCTCATCTTCGCACTTACTAGAAATAATATAAATATGGTAAACTATTTGACTACACCAACGTGTCTTTATTAACGAAAATAGTCTCTAAAATTGATGCTTCGGTGCACGCAGTGCTTGTTTGAATTTCAATAATATTTTATTTCTGTTCGAACCGTGCGTACACAACATTAGTGCCCATACATAACACAAATTAGTAGCCAGTTTGAACGTTTATATTTGAATTTTAAATAAAATAGACGTAATTCATTAAAAAAAACTTAATTGAACACCAACGGAATTTATTTCAGTGTCGTTTCTGAATTCGGTCGTACATGTTCAGAGACGTGACGTGCGCGTATTTAGATTATCGGGTGCGTTTTAAATATCGGGCGTTAAAACGTGGACAGACTTTCGAACATTTTGTGTATTAAATAAAGTGTGAGTAAATGTAGAATGTCTTTTAATCGTGAAAATGTTTGCATGTATGCGTTGATATGAGCTATGCCAAAATTTCAAATCGCCCCCAAGTCATTTATTTTCAATTTACACGCCTTACACTAATATCAGTTGACTGCTCGAACTTTGAAGACCTGTGGTAGTATTTACCACCATTTACTTGGTAATACGCGGCAGTCTCTTAACATATCTAGAGTATTGTTGTGTTGGGTACTGCACAATGGGGTGATCGCCACGGGTTTTTGGCTCGCGGTTTTGATTGATTTACAGACAACACATATACAATACATATCGATGACTTTGTAAGAGGGTGACTGGGGTGGTCACTTCTCCTCTTATATCCTCGGGTTCTTGCCAAATAGACGTTTAGGGTAAGGATGAGAAAGGGGTGGTCACTAGACTACCACGGTGTCGATATAGCGTAGTTGGTTTATATTAAATGTCCATGATACAATGCGGTGGAACAACTGCCTATCGTTGTCCACATAGAGTTCTTATATAGCCGGTCAAACTGCTGACATAACAATATGCGATATATTGTTATTTATACATTGCGGTAGGTTGACCTAGTAACTTTACGGAAGGTAATGTTATTATGATGTTTCAGCATAACATTTGCAATGCTTACATTCCTCCCCCCTTTAAAAATTTGCTACCCTTGGGAGCACAATTTACTCACAATTTCGCGATACAATTTTGCTGGACTATATATGAACCCCTTACAGTGTTTTATTTTCCTTAATTTACTCATTCTAATCCACCTGATACTGGAGTGGGCGCTTGATGTAGATTGTCCCGTTACTTTTCCCTATTGATTGGCGGGTGACCATATCCAGGGCTGCTCTGTTACCGGCCCTCTACTTCGGGTATGGATTCTACTAGGAGACAAGTGTTGAGGAGCGAGTGTATGGCTTTCTTCTGCTTCTAACTGCCTGCGCATTGCTTCTAATTCTACCGTGGTTGGTGCTTTTCTTTTCTCGATTTGAGTTGAGCTCTCTATTCCTATTTCCTCTTCCTGAACCTCTTCAATAACTGCTTTAAATGGTTTGAGCCTATTCACATGTACTACCATATTCCTTTTCCCAGTTTCCTCAACAATTCTGTAATTCACTGCACTCAGTTTTTCTTTTATTCGGTACGGCCCTGTCCACGGTTTTACTAATTTTTTTGATGTCCCTGCTAGTTGTATTTTGGTCGGATCATGAAAATATACTCGGTCTCCTATTTCAAAATCTGTCTGCTCGGCTTTTTTATTAAACTGCTTGTTTCGCTGTTCAGTTGTTTCTTTCAACTGTGATTTTACTCGTTCGAACACAATTCGCATTCTTTCTCTTAATTCGGCCGCATAGTTGTCATCATAATCGTATCTTAACGTTCTTGGCCGTGATATGTCATCGTAGGGCATCTCCATATCTCTGCCATGCATAACAAAAAATGGTGTCTCCCCTGTCGATTTGTGTACGGCTGATCTATATGCCATGAGAACATATGGTAACCATTCATCCCAATCGGTTTGGTCTCGGCTTATGAAATGAGACAACATATCTTTAAATACTCTATGGCTTCTTTCGATCACGCCATTTGTTTGAGGGCGGTATGCTGTTGTTTGCAGTTTCTCAACGTTGAATAATTTGCACACTTCTTTCATAGTATTTGAGATAAAATTTTTTCCTTGATCCGTTAAAAGCTGCCTTGGTGCTCCGTGTCTGGCAATAATTTCTTGCGCAAATATCCTTGCTATCGTTTCTGCTGTTTGGTCTGGAATCGCAAATGCTTCTGGATACTTGGAAAAATGGTCTTGGAATGTCAAGATGTATTTGTTCCCTTTTCTGGATGTGACTAATGGACCTACAATATCCATTGACGTCCTTTGAAATGGTGCAGTTATTTCTTGGAATACTTGCAGTGGAGCTGGTTTTAAGTTTGATGGTGTCTTTCTCTCATTGCATGAGTGGCATTTATCACAATATTCTTTTATCTCTGTGTTCATATTCTTCCACCAAAATTTGTCTTTAATTCTTTTTAGTGTTTTCTCGTGTGCCTGATGGCCTGCATACGGTAGATTGTGATAGTCGTGTATCACTTGGAACGACATCTCTTTGGGTATGACTAACTTGTGATTTCTCTCTTCTCCTGTTTTTTCTTTAAATTTTAATCCTTCTTCGTCCTGGAAGAAACCTTCTTTTGATGTGAGTTTCCTGATCTCTTCGTCATTTCCTTGCAGCTTCTTAATTTTATCTCTGTCCCAGATTGGTAAATATATATTATCTGTGTTTGACACTGAATTAATTGGTATTCGTGACAGCACATCTGCATTTATATGTTTCTTTCCAGGCTTGTGCAATACTTCGTATTCGAATTCACTCAGAAGTAGAGACCATCTCATCAGACGAGAGTTCGGATCTTTTAGTGACATTAACCACTTCAGTGGTTTATGATCGGTTATGATGGTAAATTTTCGTCCGTACAGATAGCAGCGATAGTGTTTCACACCCCAAATTATAGCTAGACACTCTCTTTCTGATGTGTCGTAGTTTGTTTCCGCCTTATTCAATTGCCTGCTTGCAAATGCAATTGGTCTTTCGTATCCGTTCTGCTTCTGACTGAGAATTGCACTAGCTGCTAATCCACTTGCGTCTGTTGACAATATGAATTCTTTATTAAAGTCTGGGTGCGCTAATAGCGATTCTGTGCATAATGCTTCTCGTAATGTTTCAAACGCTTCCTGGCAATCTTTGGTCCATGTAAATTCTTCATCCTTCTTTGTTAATTGAGTTAATGGGACTGCAGTTTTAGCAAATCTTGTTATGAATCTCCGGTAGAAACCTACTAGTCCTAGGAATGCCCTTATTTCCTTCACAGATTTTGGTATTGGATAGTTTCTGATTGTAGAAATTTTTTCTGGTTCCGGCTTAATTCCGTGTTGACTTATCACATGTCCTAGGTACTTCGTTTCACTTTTTAAGAATTTACATTTATTGGGTTGTAATTTTAGATTTGCTTTTCGCAGACGGTCGAAAACTTTAGTCAATCTAGCAATGTGATCTGCTGTGCCTTCTCCGTTAAATATAATCACATCATCCAGGTATACTAAACATCTTTCTCCGGTTAATCCTGCCAGTACACTATTCATTAATCTTTGGAATGTGCTTGGTGCGTTTGCTAGTCCAAACGCCATTTTCGTAAATTGGTAGTGTTGACCTCCGGTGGTGAATGCCGTTTTTTCCTTGTCGTTTTCTTCTAATTCTACTTGCCAGTAACCTGACGCTAAGTCCAGCGTCGTAAATAAATTCGCGTTTCCCAGTTGGTCGAGCGTTTCCTGCATGTTTGCTACTGGGAAGTGATCCTTTTTTGTTACTTCATTCAGGCCTCTGAAGTCTATGCAAACCCTTATCTTGTTTTCTCCCTTTTCCGATTTTTTTGGTACGATTACTACTGGTGAGGACCATGGAGAATCCGATGGCTCGATTACCCCTTCTTCTAACATTTTTGCTAATTCCTTCTGCAATAGTTCTTTTTGACTGAATGGGACCCTATATGCAGTTTTCGCGATTGGTGGTACTTCTTCCGTTATTATTTTATGTTTTACTTTATGCGTACACCCCAGTTTTGCACCTTTTAGTAGAAAAATATCCTTGTACTCCTCTAGTATGCTTATCATTTGCTTTTTTGTATTTTCATCGAGATGTTCTAAATCGAAGTGGTCTTCCAGTTTGTGTGGTTCACTTTGCTGCATGCTATCCCATTGTATTCCCATGTTATTATCCTCCTCATCCTTCGTTGGTTTTGCCCAATTACAATTACATATATTGTGGATTATATCACATTGGCTCCTTGTTTTCTCTGGTACTTCTCGTCTTTCCGTATTTCTATTTTCCTGGCGTGCAATCTTCATTATACGTTCCTTGATACGTTGCAGCTCCATTCTCTTAACTTGTATTTCATCTTGTCTTCTTGAAACTCTTCCCTGGCTATATTCGTTGATTATTTTGATTAAATTAGCTAAACATTCTACTTCCTTAATTTCTATTTCTCTTAGTCTCCTGTCTATAAATTCTGTTAGATTTTGCTTATTTTCTGTCTGACCCTCGAATACTTCTGCCCTTCCAATTACGGTTCTCTTCGGAATTGTGACTGTGGTGTTCGCTATGTTTATCAATCGGATAGGTATCACTTTTTCGCTCTTGGTTAGTACCCTGGCAGCCATGAGGCCGTATATGTTTGTTTCTTCTGGTTCGATTAATAATTCTTTACCTGGCTTGCAAAGTTTTTGGGTAGCGTGGCATACATATTCACTTCTTGGCGGAATTTTTATTTCTTCTTTTACCCTGACCTTATTTTCTGCTGATACTGTTAATTCCTTGTACCTTTCTTGACCTGTATCAACATTGTTTTTATATTCTGTCTGCGTTGCTATTTCTGTGGTAACCTTGCTGATGTTACATTTCACGTCCGTGTTTATGTTCGCTATGCTGTGCTCAGCGAAAATTTTTATAAACGTATTTCCAAGCGTGATGCAATTTGTTTGGTAATTTATTTTAGCTTTGTATTGTTCCAAAAAATCTCGGCCAAGTAGTCCATCTGCTTCCAATGCCAGTTCGTTTGGACAGATTACGCAGTCGAATGGAAAATCATTATTGTTTTTCTTAAATTGTACCCTCGATGTTCCTTTGTAGGATAGCTCTCCCCCCGATATTGACGTTAATGTGCCAATACATTGTCTTCTTATTCGGTGTTTTTCTACGTATGCTTCTTTTACTAGTGAGATAGCTGATCCTGTGTCTATTAATAGCCTTAATGGTCTGTTGTTTACTTTTAGTATGACGAGATTAGCTATGTCTTTTGGTTGTCTTCCGTTTATATTTGGTACTATTATTCTCCTCCCGTATGTGAATCTGTTGACCCCTCGCGTTGGCACCCGGACGAAAGGCTTTAGGTGTTTTAAATTACATCTGTTTCCTTGACTCCTGTAATATGCATTACTTTGCTTATGGTACTGATTTCTGCCTGTATTCAAAACCCTTGCTTGACACCCTACTGCTATGTGTCCTGATTTACCGCAGCGAAAACAGTTCTGATTGTACCTACAATTTTTCTGTATGTGGCCCCTCCTTTTGCATTTCGAACATTGTATTTCTCTTCTGCCCTGATTTCGGTATCTTGATGTTTGTATATTCATGGCTGGAGATTTGGTTCTTCTCACGGCATTGATTTCTATGGATTCCGTCGCTTCTGCCATTTGTGTTCGCTCCTCTCTTTCTGCAATTTCCACGGCACCTTCGAATGTCAAACTTGCCGTTACTTCCATTATTGTTCTGGTGTATATTCTGATGTGTGGGAGCAATCCTGATTTAAATTGTGTCAATACTAAATTTGAAGATACTATTTCTGGTGCATTGCTGTTTGGTTCCATTATTTGAGACTTCAAGTCCTTTCTCAGCTCTTCCTTGTACTTCCGTAACTTGTCAGCAAATTCTCGTACTGTTTCGTCTCCCGCCTGTGTACATTGTACTATTAGCCGGTAGATTTGACCCGGTAATCTTGGTGGTTCAAATCTCCTTAATACTGCCTTTTTTATATCTTTGTATCTCACGTTTTCTTTTTGTAGGTCCGGCCGTTGTGATACGAAATCATACGCTTCTCCTTCTATGCGTAATAGCAATATTGCTACGGTTTGCTGTTCTGACCAACCTTCTAACTTTGCTCGGAATTCAAGTTTCTCGAAATATTGGCTCGTATCTTTCCCTGTGAGTTGCTCCACTGTGTTAGCTACATTGCCGTATGTCATTCTTGGACCTCCCATTCTGTTTGTTGTTTCTTACCCAGTCGCGATCAGCCCAGATAACTGGCTGATCTTTATTCGGCACAAAAATCCGTAAACCGCTGCCACCAATGTAAGAGGGTGACTGGGGTGGTCACTTCTCCTCTTATATCCTCGGGTTCTTGCCAAATAGACGTTTAGGGTAAGGATGAGAAAGGGGTGGTCACTAGACTACCACGGTGTCGATATAGCGTAGTTGGTTTATATTAAATGTCCATGATACAATGCGGTGGAACAACTGCCTATCGTTGTCCACATAGAGTTCTTATATAGCCGGTCAAACTGCTGACATAACAATATGCGATATATTGTTATTTATACATTGCGGTAGGTTGACCTAGTAACTTTACGGAAGGTAATGTTATTATGATGTTTCAGCATAACATTTGCAATGCTTACAACTTGGGCAAAGGGCCATTTTGCTATTGCGGCTACCTCATACCTTGGCATATATTTTAATTTTAAGTAGCGGGCGAATGGCATTCTTAGCAAATTTTGTGCGCGCAGGACGCTCAATGCAGGAAGGAAGGAAGGGAAGGAAGGGAAGGAAGGACAGGAAGGAAGCAAGGAAGGATGTTACTTACGATCCATTGGTGTGCACTCAATATCGTAGAAGCAAAATATCTTTGACGGTTAGGTAAATATATATATCTATATATATATATATGTGTGTATGTGTGTGTCCTTCTACCGTAAAAATGTTTACAAATATGCGTTGATATGGGTTAGAACCAAAATTTCAAATCGCTCCCCCAAGTCATTTTATGCTTGGACAAGGGGCCATTTTGCTATTGCGGCTACCCTATAACTTGGCATGCATTCAACTGTGACATTTTTGCAAATATGCGTTGATATGGGCTAGAACCAAAATTTCAAATCGCTCCCCAAGTCATTTTATGCTTGGATCAGGGGCCATTTTGCTATTGCGGCTACTCCGTACCTTGGCATGCATTTAACCGTGACATTTTTTTTGCAAATAAGCGTTGATATGGGCTAGATCCAAAATTTCAAATCGCTCCCCCAAGTCATTTTATGCTTGGACAAGGGGCCATTTTGCTATTGCGGCTACCCTATAACTTGGCATGCATTCAACTGTGACATTTTTGCAAATATGCGTTGATATGGGCTAGAACCAAAATTTCAAATCGCTCCCCAAGTCATTTTATGCTTGGATCAGGGGCCATTTTGCTATTGCGGCTACTCCGTACCTTGGCATGCATTTAACCGTGACATTTTTTTTGCAAATAAGCGTTGATATGGGCTAGATCCAAAATTTCAAATCGCTCCCCCAAGTCATTTTATGCTTGGACAAGGGGCCATTTTGCTATTGCGGCTACCCTATAACTTGGCATGCATTCAACTGTGACATTTTTGCAAATATGCGTTGATATGGGCTAGAACCAAAATTTCAAATCGCTCCCCAAGTCATTTTATGCTTGGATCAGGGGCCATTTTGCTATTGCGGCTACTCCGTACCTTGGCATGCATTTAACCATGACATTTTTTTGCAAATAAGCGTTGATATGGGCTAGATACAAAATTTCAAATCGCTCCCCCAAGTCATGCTTGGGGACAAAGGGCCATTTTGCTATTGCGGCTACTCCATACCTTGGCTATTCTGTATGTCTGTGTTTGTTTTTCAGGTACGTTAATCAATATTTATATTAACTATTTTTTATATTTTTTCAGATTCGTTCAACATACAAATTCATCAAGATTGCATTTAATATTATTACTAATCTATGTGTTTCTTTTCAGATTGTTTATTGCACCATTTATATTTAATAATTGTTTATTTTCTTTCAGCGTTTGTTTAATCCGCGGATGAATCTTATCTTTTATACATATTATTTGATCCTTTTCTAATCACTGGGTTATCCTTATGTGTTATCATTATGTGTTGTATTTATGTGTTGTATTTATGTGTTGTATTTATGTGTTAAATAGTAAATAAGGGGACTTGATTGCCTAGAATAGTTTCTTCAAAATGCTTTTCAACCGTGAAAATTAAAATTTTCATCGCTAGAGGTTAGATTCAAAATTACAAAATGCACCCGAAATTTATTTCACAATTGCAAATGCGAGGGTTAATCGGGCAGTCTATTCTGAGACCAGAAAAAATAGCTAGTACACATTGCTTGGTTAGACATGTCAGTCTCTTGTCACAGCTTAATACAGCTTAGAGGCTGGGGTGCTGGGTATTGCACAATGGAGAAAACTAAACTTGTGTGGGTTTAGAACGCCATATTAATCCACATATATTTGTGGCTGTAAAATGGGTTAAACGGTGCTTTTGCTGTGGCGGGCTACCTCTTTGGCATTCATTTTTTTCTCGTTTAAGTAACAGTAGAATGGCATTCAGAGCGAACTGTTTTATGCAGAACGTAGTTCGTTCCTAGGAAACATTTATTCCTACGAACGACCTGGCCCGTTTCTTCACATAAACGCGGAAACGGACCAGGTCTCTGTCGACGTGGAGTCGACCTTGCCGTGGTGACAGAGCTTACGTACTTTCGCAGCATTTACGAAAACATAATAAAATAATCGTAAATAAACCGAAAGTGCAAACTAACAGACTCCACACCCGTCTAACTTTTTAACTAATCAGTCTATGATTACTCGATTATTTCTCAAATATTTCAAGTTATCTATAAGATAAACCAATTGAATATTTCTTTTATATTTTTTTGTTTCAAATACATATAAAAAATCTCAGTGTAAACAATTGCGGATATATTTCTGAACAAGTGATTATTTTTGTGCGCTTAAAAGCTCTTTTTTTTTCAACATGTAATAATTTTTAGTGTTCAAATACACACACAAAAAACACAAACAAAACGCATATTTCCTTTAAAATCTCGAAATAAAAACTGTTCATGATTACAATACTTATACTGCGTATAAGTAAAAAATGGCGCATAGGTTAGTTTTTAATAAAAATCATACATTTCAGTGGATGAATAATAAAATATAATAGTGAATGCAACGTTATAGTTATTATGTATAGTTTTATATGCAGGTTTAAAAATTAATTCATATAGCCTTTTGACCTGGTATTTTTCTACAAAACAATGAACGCCAACGTGCTTAATGCAATATCCGGTTTAGTATAATATATAAAGAAATATGGGTGCTTTTTTTTTAAGTGTATGATAGATATATTTTAATTTGTAAAGGCTCTTCTATTTATCGTGAATAAAGCATCGCCTACACAAACACAGACATGTTAAGCTTCTAACAGAAGATAAGACACCCTATTAGTAAATTTTAACTCTACAGGACCGTACCGATATTTAAATACATTATATATATAAATATTAAGTGCATTTTCAAGCACACTGTGTCTGTGATTTAATGTGGTGTTGAAATACAATTAGCAATTATATATTTTCTTTAGTTTTACGACAATTCTAAAGTTATATAGCGAAACCAGAACGTTGACTTGTTTACAGGCATATCATTGCAACAGAACTGTAAATGTGGTTTATTATATTATTTAAATAATCGTTATTTGAGTCGCGAATCAATTTTATTATATAGTTAATTTTTTATGGAAATGTGGAACGTTTTAAGAACACTAAAGGGTTTTGTATTGAGAATTAAATGATTTTCTGTAGTTATGAAAGTTAATGAACTGTTTTAAAATTGTAATGCTGAGCACATATCAAATGGAAACCCGTTATAAAGAATGTTATTTGTGTGTTTTTACGATGGGATAAATAGTTTCGCATAGAACAAGGACGTATGAAGGACGGTCTATTTGTTAACCATTTATATTATTCTTACCTGGAAACCAGCACACTTGACTGTAGTTGGGTCGTAAAAAGTTGTATTCTGGATCGTAAGGTAAAGCTTCTAAAATAAGGGCTATCATTGCGATTATGAATGGGACGCCCCATGCGTACACTCCATATAAACGAAGTCTGCAACGTTCTTGACGTTTTTCCAATGTTCCCGGGCGCAAATCCCTAAAAAATTAAATATTGTCTTAATTATATATGCATATATAAGTTAAAAAAAAGTCTTGGAAGTGCATTTTTTTTTCTTTAGTTGTATTCCGCAGTTAATTCTATTAATAAATTTCGTTCTGGACATTTACCATCCAGTATATTTATACAACAAATCATGATTTAGATTTGTTTATATCAAATCAATTTCAAATATTATGGTTCAAAAAATCGATCGTACTTTGTTCTTTTTAGATATATTCGCAGTTTCTTATACGTAATTTTATGTGTGTGTGTTTTAATAACAATTTCAACATAAAAATTACACGCGAATATTTAACAATATAACCGGAAACCATAGTAGACTTATTGGGCGGTTAAGAGTCTAAAACTTGACCTACAATTCATTTGACCACCTGTAAACATTCTTTCGTGACCTAGAAACAGGTCGATTGCTTTACGTCTGCACGAAAAGAAACTTAACATCTTGAAAACACCGTATTGTAAGTATGTATTTTAAAAAAAAACACGCCATCAACTTTCACTGCTGCTCAGTTGACTTAAGCTCGCACTAATTGGCCAACAAAACTGGACCCGAATCAATATTCTATCTCCAGGGACAACGTAAATGAATTTAAAACGTAAATAATGAGTCACTTTGTTTATGCATGTAATACTTACGACCCAAATAATTTTCTGCAAGTTTATTGATGTCAGCAAAAAAAAAATGTATAAATACAATTTATCGCATTCATTTTTATTAAAAATAATATATATTTTTCATCGACCCGTAAATGTTTATGCTACGCGGAAAGTAATTGCACGGAAAGAAAAACACAAATCCAACCAGTTTCTTTTTTAAACATCCAGTCAACATTAAATGTGAAATTCAACAGATGTAAACTTAAAAATAATAAATAGTTTTGTGCGAAAAATAGGCGAGACAGCGTACATTTCAAAGAAATACCGTTCATAATTAACAAATTAACTACGCCAACCAATTAAAATACAGACACTGCCTTAGTTTGTTACTAAAAACAGAAAAGCTCCAATGTCTATTTATAGACATATATATATATAAATTCATAAAGTCCGCCCTAGGAATTCAAACCGGAACCTAACACTCATTTCCTGGACAACATAAAATTTAATTTAGGATATTGATACAAAAATTCCAGATTATTTTCGGAATAAGCGATTGATTGGGAATAAATTACGATAAAAGTGATTGAAAAATGGAATACAAAATAAGTGGTTTTTTACCACCCCCAATTGATGAAATTAGTCATGTCATTGGGATGAGTTTAAAATTATTAGATAAATTAAGATATATAATTTTTGGCGTCTAACAGCTTCTTGTAGTCGCCAGCATAGTGGCGCCAGTGGTCATCATTGATAAATAAGACCACAAAAACCATTTTTGAGATAAACCACATAAGCCAGACATACAAATGAAGTTACAACGGATAAACATGCAACGTTACCGTTTTAATCGTAATTTTAAAAGTATTTTACGATAGGTAAAACGGATAATGGTGTTTACGATTTTTAAAAAAATATTTAAAATATTTGAACCATATATCTCTAAATGTATATATATATATATATATATATTTTTTTTTTTGGGAATATGGGGATAATAAAATCGTCTATTATTGGAATTTGGATTAAATATCAAGTCATAAATAATATTATCAAGTTATAATAATTATAGTTGGATGAGTACCAAAAATAAAATGAATTACGTCAGGAAAACCCTGATATAGAAAAAACAAAAATATAATTCAATGTCTTTTTAAAACGAAATGTTCGTAATATAGATTCGAGTATGTTTACATTGGTATTTTTAAAAGGCGTTTTAAAATAGACACATTTATAAGCTGTTTTAAATGTTTTTTAAGTCATGTTTGAATAATGTTTTCTACAACAGTACAATCGCTTTTCAGTTTGGGGCTGTCGATCATTTATTTTTGTCATTAATCTGTCAGTATACATATCCATTTTTTTTAGACGTGTAAATCACTGCTTTAAATAAACAGACGCCAGATGGATTTCGAATTTATGTGGTTTAATTGAAGCTTTTAAGCAATTTAGAATAATTTATAGCTATATAAATAAATCAAGTGGGTAAATGTGTGTTTTTTTTTCTTGCGAATTACCATCCAAGGATGTTTTTTTTTTTTTAATTTTATTTAAGGCTGATAAAATGCAATGACATATGTAATAATAAACATAAGTTTTGAACCTGGTTTGATATGCCAGAAGCACGAATTTACAATGAATTGAAAATGGTTAAAGCGCTTGAAAATAAACGGAAATAACTTACCGAAAAGTCCACCAAATGTTAAAGCACATTGTGTTCAGCCAGAAAAATGCGGCCAGAAATAGAAAATGCATCAGGATTGCTGGAAAAATAACATTTATTTTATTTATATTTACTCTCATTAAAACGACATAAATGTTAATTTTAATATATATTGTTTTATAGCCAAAAATCCTCATTAAATTTTTAATATATTTTTTGTATAAATTTGTAAATATTCGTATTTTTTATTCAATAAATATTAAATAATTGTGGTATAAATATTAAATGCGCCCCTGTTCGTAAACAATTTGTAAATATAGAAATAAGAAATATTATTTATTGTGATAATAAAAATGATATTTCGGTCGTAAATATTGCATTTGTTTACAAAATATTATCATAATAAATGTAAATATTTTTTATTTGTATTCCATATCGTTTGAAATTCGGTGATTATCGGCAAGACAGGGCCGTCTGTACACAAATCGCAATTGTACTCTAAGGGCAATTGCCAACAGTTACAATTACGTCACTCATAGTAGCAATAATTGATATAAATTGCTATTATTTAAGATCTATGTGAGTTAACTAATAATTATTCCAAGGCTTTCATCATTTATTGTTTTCTGGGAAAATATTTTTTTGCTTTAATACAAGAATGCGTTTTTTTTATGCTAAATTCCCTTACGATTAAAATTAACCCCAAAATTAATAAATAATACCCAACGGGTGGTTACGTTTTTAAAAATAACCAATAAATAACAATCAGGGATCAATAGTTTTATTTGTTAACCAAACTAATGTATTTAATTTAGGATAATAGAAAGTATGATTAATATTTCTGAGTAAAAATAAGATAAATAATAATAAACCTTGAAATTAAATAAAAAGATCAAAGTTACCGTTTTGACCTCAATTTGAACATAAGACACAGACGCTTATATACAACCAAACCTTATTTCTTTCGTTAATACAACTAGTTGAAATTATCGATAGTTATTTCTACATAACTGTGCATTTACATCAAAATGACTGAGAATTGCGAAATACTAAAGCGCCTAATAAGGCTCAAAATAAACACCGACAATTTGGATGCAAGAAAAGCTAAACAACAAAACAAATCGTTTCTAGAGCAACATAACATTATTAGAATTCATAGAATTTTATCTAAAGCTCTACGTGATTTTTCTGTAAACAATTAAAGATATAATAACGAACCACAATTTATAAATTTTGTCACGCATCTATAAGTAACAATGACACATTCAATAAAAATAGATATGGATTAATTATGTATTATATTAAAAAAAAAACATACCCATAGTGAAACAAAAGCCGCCACTAATCGAATTTTGCGTCAATTGCGTTATGGCTAAAAGTACATCGCCTACTAATAAGCACGCAATGTGATTGGTCTGGCATCTCCAGTGCAGTACGTGATGATGGGCTGCAGGGATCACTTTCCCTGCTGCTAGGGTAGCCGCTAAGAAAATAGCGCTTAGGAGCAACCCTGCTGGGTATAACTTGAATCGAATATCGCTAGGATCTACGGTTGTGCCGTTCGAATCAGACGTCACCACCGGCGGGGCTATAGATGAGGGGAGGTGGTCGTGGCATGCGAAAATACTAGCGGATTGAGCTACAAATTAAAATATATCACTATATGTATATAAATAAAGGGTAAATGGGCTAATTGGTCCCTGATTTCATATACTTGAAACAGCTTACAAGCGTAAAAAAGCGTACATTTGATATCAAACAAAATATCAAGTTTAGTATAAAACTATGGCTTAGAATTCAATATTGAATTTAATATTAAAAAAACGTATAGATTTAATTTTGAAGCTACTACTAATAAATAGACTTTAAATTTATCTTTAAAATCGGAAATCAAAATTTAATGACTTCCTTTATATATATAAATTGCAAAATATTCCAAGAATTCTAACGGCAATGTATACCTTATAGACTGAAATCGACGGTTTACATTCAAAGATTTAAAAAAATTTACTCAGAACCGCATTAGCTCAAATTGCAAATATAGGGTGAATTCTCAAAATAATTTGTCAAATTCAACATAAACATCCTCGGCAATAAGTGAAAGAAATAAACGTACCAGCATTTTCTAAAACGTGTTCCAAGCAAAACGACTCTTCCGGAAGGATAGTTTTTAAAATTGGCACCGTTAAACTACCGTTATCATTCAAAACGGCCTCATGCAATTTCCCGACAATCAAATAATTAGCGTCGCACGTTGGAAACCCATCAATCAACGTTTTATTCACACCGATATCAATTTTATAATCGTTCACACTCATAGGAACGCACGATTTTTTCGTTTCTTTATAAATCGCACCTTTGCCGCAACACTTACGCACTTTTGGCAACTCGGGCACCATTTCCGGGCAATACAACACCGAATTCGAGTTATAACAGAACTCTTTCGGCGGTATTTCTTTATTACTATTACTCAACAACACCAGCACTCCCGAGCCGTCCATAATAAAAAAATTATGTTGGACACCTTTATTAGTTAACAATTTTAATTTAATCATACCACAATCCGGCAAAGTGCCCCCGATAACGTTCCAGTTTTTGGGAATACTTTTCAAAAGACCCCGATTCTGTGGCGAGTAAATAAAAGGTAATGAATCGGAACCGGGTATACAAAAATATTGCTCCTCTTTCGAAATTAGTAACTCTTTATTATCATCGCAACATTTATATATGTCGATTGTTGAAATATTGTTTATATGCAACAATAAAATGCAAAATAATAATTTTAAAGCCATTATTGATGCGAAACTTATATTAATAAATAATAAAATCAATCATCATTTAAGATGTAGCACACTTGTCCACGAAAGAACATAAAATTGTTATTTATATATACGCAATATTATAACACTTTTAACTCATAAAGTAAGTTATTAAATTTTGTCATAAAAATGCCAGGATTGTCTTATTAACAGATCAACTGCCAGAAAAAAAATTAAGTCACTAATTTACTGTTATAATTGTCACAAACTCAGTCAAAATATCACTTAGACGCTGTCGTTATGTCTGTATAACTATTCTATAATGTAACTTGAAGTACTGTCATAACTTATGTCAGTAGTTTCGTAAATATTCAGAATGGGACACACGAGACAGGACTTCCTCGAAGAACATACGAAAACAAACTCAAGAAATGTTCAAGTTTTGCTTACTAATCATGTTCAACAAAGATAGCGCTAGTTCTTTTATCTTATAAAGAAAAGAGATCGCGATATACAAATGCCCCTCTCCATTTCTAAGATTGACAACTTAATATCTCCAAAAATAGCAAATACAACGCCTAAACTCCATTACCCGCCAAACTCAACTACAACAAAAGTAGCCTATGCTCTAAATACCCCCAATTACCTGCAACCCGCATTACTCATAAATATAGCTCCTAAATTTGTCAGTTGTTAATTCCCCAGTAAACAAAACCTTACTTTTAAAAATGAAATCAAACCCAAAATAAAATCAAATATATACTAAATAAACAAACTCGTATATAAATGGAAATATTAAAAACAAAAATACCCAAACATATAACCAAAAGAATAGAGATTGGTATGTGGTATAGATCAAAAAAATTAATTAATTTTGAACTCAAATTATTTCTAGCTGAAATTTATGAGTTAGATTTTTTCTTAACGAAACCCATCTCCGAAATTAGCGACGTTTTACGTTTAGCAACGCGAGATGTAACGAATTTAATATCGATTGTCTCCGAAATTATACTAAACCATAATTTCGTAACAGGTCCGTGTTGCTTTACAAACTCGAAAATTGTTGATTATTTATTGGGTTTTTTTAGTCAAAGAATTGCAAAATAATTGTAAATTTTGGGCGGTTATTAAATTTGGGTGCCCTCATATTGATAGCACTTTAAATGGGATCCCAATTAGGGGTGTTACGGAATTGTTTGGGGAAAGTGGAACCGGTAAAACTCAAATTGCTCTACATTTGGCGTTACAAGTTCAACGGACTGAAGTTAATGGTGGGTTAGAAGGAGGTATGTATTTTTTTTTGAGTTATATATTTGAGTTTATAAACTATATACATCGGACGAATTTATTTTTACAAATAATGTTTTAAAGAACGCAAATTAATATTTTTGAGTTTTAAAACTCGAAATAATAAATCTTTTTTTAAGGTACTGTTTATATAAGTACAGAAGAAGCTTTTCCGTCGAAACGTTTACAACAAATGGTACAAAATACTCAACATTTCGGGGGGAAAACTCAAAATCTAACTGATCATATATTTGTGGAACATATACGAGATATTGTATGTATTTATACAATACAGAATAATATATTGTTTAAAATATAATATTTTAGGATCAACTTAAACATTGTATAGGGATAAAAATACCGGTGTTATTATCGAAAACAAATATAAAATTAATAATAATCGATTCGATCGCCGGTGTATTTCGATTTGATACCGAAACTAAAGATTATATATCGAGAAGTGAGGATTTAAAATGTATATGCACGAAATTAATTAATTTATCAATGCATTATAGTTTAGTTGTCGTGTGCATAAATCAGGTATACCAACTATTGGATATATAATATAATCAAATTATATTTGTGATTTTTAAGGTGACTTCAGATATGAAAAATGGTGTTAAACCCTGTTTGGGTTTATCTTGGAGTAATTTGATTCGATTTCGATTAAAAGTGGAGCAAAGCTCCAATTATATTATGAAAAATAATTTAAATGTACCTATTCGTAGATTAAAAGTGATTTTTGCACCTGATTTACCAACAGGAAGTTGTCAATTTATTGTAACGAACAGTGGAATCGAAGATTTTATTCAATGAATTAATTGTATTTTAATTGTTAAATAAATAATGTTTTAATTGTTTTTTAAATGGAGTCGTATGGAATATATTTTAAATAATGCGCAAAATAAAATATTTGTCAATTATATTTAGTTACAAATTTATAAACACTAAATATATTAAGGAATGTTTACGAATCCCTACGTAATACAATCCCTATGTAATACAATCAATTATATAGAATAAGGGGGAAAGTCCCTAAATTTGATTTCAATGGTACAAATTATTTAAAAATTAGTTAGAACTTAAACAAATTCCAGGAAATTCTTTTCAGACTTTATGTCTTTGACGTCCATATTTATATCGATATCATTCGCACATGCTTTATCGCCATCCGGATCAAATTGGTGCAATTTTTGTCGCCAGTTTCGGATGAGACCATCCCACCCTCGTCGACTGTATTTAAAACTTTTTACAGGGGTTCTGGGATGCTCTGGTAGCCGTTTTTTCCTAAACGGGGAAGGGGGGGGGGCGAAATTTAGAAATTTGAGATTCAGAATAGAAAAAAGCAGATTGTGGTACAAAGAGTGATTTGGAGTACGAAAAGTGTAAGTTGGGGTACGAAACGTTATCGTTAGGGGACGAAAAGTGCGATTTGGGATACGAAAAGAGTACAAGGTATAATTTGAGTTAAGAAAGCAATTTGGGGTACGAAATATAGGGTTTAGCAATTGATATATGTTATATAAGCAGTATTTCATATAGATAACTTAATTATGTATGATTTAACTTACATGGGTATTAATTGTCGGTAGTTGTCGTAGCCAACAGTATTTTTGCCGTAATCAATTTGTTTCTGGCGTCGTTCAAGCACTTCCGGGTCTTTTTCATGTTCAATCTTACTTTTAGTTATATTTCTAATGGAAACAAATGTTGTTTATTAAATCTAATAAAACTAAAACATGTCTAAAAGATACTTACACTTTATAAGGTGATTTCTTAACATTTTTCTTACTTTTCTTCACTTTACCATAACCCTGTTTCGAATCATCTTCGGACGACTAAATAAATTAATATGAACAAAAATATCTATACATTTATTCCATTTCGCCTTACATCATCATCGAAAATTTTCGCTCTACTTAATCTTGCATTCATACTCAATCGCTTCAACACCGACGCACCTTCCTCACCACTCATTTTTACCCAAATATAACACTATTATAAAGCAACGACTAATAGGTTAGGATAACCCAACACCTAATTTACGTACTTATAACAACAGTTTAAATTGTTATAATATCCCTAAACGTAATATATCTCAACACATGTAACGATATTTCGTTATTAGAATGCTCTAACTCGCAAATGTCTAACGTATATGATACACAAACGCCGCCATTTAACATGTGTCAAAACATAGCGTACGTTCATAGGCGTCTCATAAGGGTTTCAAAATAAAAACAATTAACTCATTATCAACAAAAATATTTAAATAAAAATGATTAATATTTGCAGATATGTGGAAACGGATTAAGAAAATTTATATTAGCGAAATTAAATATATACCAAATATATTTATTGATGCAACACTTAATAAAGCATTTAGAACAAAGAAAACGTGTTTGTTGCATTTATCTTTAAGTACAATGCATGCTAAATATAAAACAATTAGATATTCTCAAATAAATATTTATAAATACATATAAAGCGGAAATATATATTTTAAACAATGTACAAAAAATCGTTAAGTAAATCTGCCGACTAGGATCAAGTATTAATATACGTATTCTTTTTATATCTCTCCAAATTACATAAAACTTTTAGCCAATTTCGACAGAAACCTAAACTATAAGGCCGTGGATAGGTAACACCTAAACATAATTTCGCCCCGAACGGTAGTTGCAGCCATTCCTGCAGCGTTAAACCTAAAGAAATGATCAAAATCTCGCGCAGAAAAATCCAAGCTAAATAACTAGCCATTAAAATACTGTAGACAGCTGTTACAAAACATAGAGCCATACTAAAACAAACATATTTATTAATTTAAATTTGCAGTGTGCCTAGGTTTACTAATCCTCGCCTGTGATTGGTCGCTGCTATTAATGCAACCAATCACAGACGTCCACACATAAGAATACTTACTCATACTGTTCGTAAACATCAGAACAATCATCTGGTAGCATAATAGTTTCAAACACTGTGAATGGGTGACAAACTGTTGTTAGAGTTAGATTAGAGCTATAAAGTAATGATGCAATAGCAAATATCAACGATAAAAGAAACATTCGCCGATTAGTTTGTCCTATACAGCAATCATACCTATGAAAACAAATCGATCAATAAAAACCTCATTAGCGACGTAAATATTGACGTACCAAATAAAATGGCACCCTTTTTCGGGAACACAAACTTGACAAACATTACAATGTTGCATTCTCTCCACAAATTTTGTTTTACAAGTTACGCAAAAATCCTCCCCATTTGTTTCGATATCATCGACTAGAGCGCCACTAGGCTGCCAAGTTTGCGCTGAAATCCTAACGCGATATACACAAAAGGCAAAAAGTGCGGTTAGGATACCGAGCGCAATATTCTCGCCTGGCAAAATCTCTAATAATGAAATGACTTTTATTTCAAATATCAAAGCTATGGTTATTAGCGACATTAGCGCCCAAATAACGAAGAATTTCGATTTGGGGAGGTTGGAACGAAACCATAGGTATGTGTGGTTTAAAAACAGTGGGATTAAGACTAGAATTAGGACAGTTAGGATTAAATCGAACGCTGCTGTGAATATGGCGATTGGTACGAAGAAAACTGGGATTAAAGTGTCGGCGGTTATTTGTTTGGCGCCTCCCCGCCAGGGGATGCGTATCCGGTCTTGTAGAGTCGCCATTATAGCTGACTTCCGGTTGGGTGATACTTCGTCTCCAGTTATTAAACTATAACAAGTATTACATATCTAACATTATAAAAATTCATCAAATGGGAATCGAACTCAGAACCTTCGTTCTGATGGTCTACCGCTTGATTTAGGAGTTCTAGGTTCAATTCCCAGCAGTATGCGATGATTTTTTCTCAATGTCAAAATATTTAATTTACATCGGATTTTATTACATTAATTGTTTACTACACGGTGTTAATTTAATGATTTGTAATTAATAATAATTATTTATAATAAATATTTCAAAATATATAACCTATATATTTTTTTAAGCGTTGTTTTAAAATGTATAGAACATGTTCCCAAAATTATCAATATAAATGAAAGCACAAATATCATGAATAAATTATAGATATTGATAAAATCATTCAAGTTCTGATTATTAGATAAGAAAACTTAAATCGATTACCGGCTAATCAAGCAATTTATATATATATGTATATACATCAACACAAATAGATATTTTTAATTATTAGTTAGTGTAGAACATAATAAACAATTTTAAACCATTATTTATCAATTAATAGCTATAAAAACAAGACATATTACCTTTCGAACCCTTCATCAAGATCCTGGCAATTACAACAACATCCTAATAAATGACTTCGTTCTTGTTCAATGCTGTAATATTCACAACAACATAATGGACTATTATCTTCCCACTCCGAATTTCGCATAACTACTAAAGATTCACTATTATTTACTACATTTTAAAGAAAATTCCTCAAGAAATTATCTCCATTTTACTTTAAGGTCATAGCTGTCATTGAACAACAGTGTTACCACTTATAAAACAAAATATCCCCCCAATTTTCTTATACATATTTCATTTAATTTAGAAGTTTAAGAAAGCATAAATAAATTAAAAAAATATGTTAATAAAACAACTTTTAACATGTTAATTGATCCAAAAATATAAATTTTAAGGAATTTTTTTATTTCGTTATTAACTTAGGACGTTTTTAGGCTATGTAAAACGGGTTTGAATTTGAGTACTCAAACAGTAAACTTAACCTGTATATATAATTTAAAATTAAGTTTGAAAATGGAATTGTTTTTTGATGATCTAAAGTGGCTTTGTTTAGCGTGCGGTAGTATTTGTGGGTCGGTGTTTCTAACGAAATATTTCAAACGATTACAAAGTTGTTTTATAATTAAAATTGATACATTTTGCTATTTTCTAACTGACGATAAAATACGGGGCCGTAATTATTCCGCGGATTTCTGGAACATGTTAAGTCCAATCGTAGATTTTATTAACGAAACCGAACACACGTTAGACATTTGTTTTTATTTAATCACCGACTTTTCAATTGTAACTGCGATGTTGGAAGCGAAAAAACGCAACGTAACGATACGATTAGTCACTGATCATTCATCGGGTATTCTCAACAATAAATTCGCGCGTAATTTCTATAAAGAAGGTAAATACATGCGAAACAACAAAAAATGGATTATTATATTTATGTTTTTAAACAGGGATTAAGATTTACTCAAAAATATGTAATCCTGGACAAACTATAATGCACAGCAAGTTTCTAATCAGGGATAAGAAAATCATGCTTCATGCAAGCATGAATTTAACGAAAAATACTTCAAAAGGGAGTTTTGATAATTTTGTTATTACTGAAGATATCAATAAGGTCCAAACGTATCAAGAGCATTTCGATTATTTAGTTGCTGAACTAAATCGGGAAACTTTTAATTAATTAAATACTATAAATACAATTGTAAGCGGGACGAAATGTCGCTTAAGTTGTGCGCAAGTAAAGCGTCGCTTTCCGCCATCTTTAACCACATTTTGCGGGATGTTTAACAAACACGAAAACTGTATATTTATTTATAATATTTTTGTACGATTATTATCTTTACGTTTCATACTTTAATAAGCAAATAAATATCTTTATAATAATAGTTTAATTAATTAAACCCTATTTTAAACAAGAAATCGTGCAATATTAAATAGGAAATTGTTTGAAATATTAAAATATTTTAAACAAATCGGTTTGATAGTAACTTTGGGTTGTTCAATTTATTGTGTAGTGTAAAGCAGACTTATCGTCAAAATTTGTGAATTTTGAAGTTTAACTAATGTTCCCAACTATTAAAAATTCAAATATCAATCAAACGCGTTCTCAAAATATGAATAATAGCATTATTATGAATTTATAAATAAAACTATAGTTGATTAAGTGTATTTGAAATTCCTGTTCTTAAAAAATTCTATGAATTCCCAATAATTCCCGACTAAACTCGGATTAGTGTGAGCAAATATGGCAGAGAACGAGGTAAGTTCCGTCACGTGTATTGCAAAATTGTTTAGAAAATAACTAAAAAAGTACTCGATTACCATGTATTTTATTTCAGCAACTGGTTAAAGCGCTTAAAGATCTACCGAATCGTATTCAAACCGCTAGTTTAAAAGAGCGAAAAGATATTATCGAAAATGTCATATCAGTGTTGTCAAATCCAGGTATTTACGTTTTTAACATTCTTATTACTTAAAAACCCCCTAAAAAGTGATCTATATACACTTTAAAGGGTAATAAACTTAACATATATTTGTGCGAATTGCGTATGAATTTATTAGTGTGGGGTTTTTTTTATAGAATATATTACGGTTGGTATAGAACTATAAAGGGATTTTTTGCATGTAAAATTAACCTATTTATACAATAATTTTCAGGTATCAACGACAAAATAATTAATGGGATTTGTAAAGTAATTCAATTGATTTTACCGAGATACCGCGATTCCCGATCACATTACTTAATCAAAACTTTGTTGGCGTCTTTACTAAAACAGCATCCAATATGGACTATAAAGTACATGTCGCTGGTTTTAACCGAAGTGTCAAATCAAACAAAGAACTTGGTTGCTACGTAAGTCGCCATTAATTGTCAAACTACAATATGCATTGTTACCAACTGTATTTTATAGGTCAAACACAGCGCAAAACACCCTATTCCCACTAGCATGGTCTTGCACACTGATTACAAATGGATTAAAAATACAAAATGACGATATTCAAAACGTTATTAATCAACTTATTCACGCTCAATCAATTCTATTAACTTCAATCGTGTCAGCAGGGGCTGAAAAATTATCGCAAAAAGCTTATAATTTGGTACATTTCTATTATTAAATATATATATATAATTAATTTTAATCTATTATTTCATATTTAGCTTTCCAGTAGTTGGAAAAATATTCCAGATTTTGATAAATTATATGCTGCAGTTTTAAAATCAACGGAGCAGAATTGTTGTACTGCTGTTATGGGTGCGTTTTTAGCTAAATATTTAGCGCAAATCAATAAATTGGAGTGTTTTAATGACTTGAAGGTGAGTTTTAACTAAATTTATGACTAAATTTTTAATAGAAACAACTAATATTTTCCTAATATGATATAAGATTATTACTTGTATTGGTTTTTTCTTAAAAATACATTGTTTCTCATAGATAATATTGTTAGACACGTTCATAAAAAGTTTAATCAGTACAAAAACCAAACCATCATCGGCCGTAGTGCAAGCGTGTTACCCACTCTTAAAACTAATCACTCACGATGAGTTTAAAGCGACGTTATTGCCCGCTTTGCAAAAATCCATGTTGCGAAATCCAGAAGTGATCCTTGAGTGCGTTGCTGTTGTTATAAGTGGTGTAAACTTAGACTTGAGCCGTTACGCTATGGATTTGGGTAAATCGTTAATTGGTAAGTGTGTTTATGATTATTTTATTATAATTCGAAATATATATTAATAAAATAAAATGAAGCAATTTTTGAACTGTTTTATTGTATACAAGATTAATAAGAAATTGTTTTTTTTTTGAGTATATTTATTGTTTTATCTTAGCGAATCTGCATTCTAAAGACGATTTGGCACGAAGTGAGTCTGCTGATGCATGTAAGCGTTTAGCTGGACAATGCAGTGATGTAAGCGCAATTGAACAATTGCTAAAACAAATATTTGATGTGTTTCATGGAAGTGATGGTAAGATAACGGTGGTGGAGCAAAAGATTAGTGTTTTATTGGTAAGTTTAGATACATATTTGGTAGCTGATTGTCGTTTTCTAGTCTAATTATATTTATATTAAATTTAGGGCGCTGGAAATTTAAGTTATAATTGCGTACCAGGTAGTGGCTCTCAAAATCTAGCTTTAATAGCAACGGAGCATTTTGTTAAAGTGTTAAATATTGAAGTGCATGAACGTACTTTGTGTTACGCTTTGGAAATGATGTCGCTTTGGTGTTTGAAGTTCAGTAATGAATTACCACAAAAGATCATCGATGCGTTAAAGGTAACATATTTATTTTATTTATTATTTTAATAAAAAGCAATATTTGATTTGATTTAAGAATGGATTCGGATTAAAAACTGCAACTTCTGCAGTACGTACCTCGTACATCCAGTGCATGTCGACGTGTTTCCAAGGCAATATGTTACCACAAGCCAAAGAACTGATACCAGTGCTTTTAAAAACGGTTGAAAAAGCATCGACGCAACCCACCCAAGGTCCGATCGTCACCGAGGGTTTGTGTGCCGCTTGTTTGTTGCTCAAACTCGCGCTTACCCTCGACGAAAAAGACTCGCTCTTTGGGAACTTGTGGACGATAGTTTTAGATATGGAAAAACAAGTATTTGTGGGCGAAAAATTCCTAGCCATCGCAAACGATAATGGTTCGTGGTCAACGAATTTAACCACTTATTTATTAATGACATATTGTTTAATGTAGCTTTAGTTCACGTGATGCAATTGTGTGAACAATTACTGCTCTCATATCCGGATAAATTGAACGGAAAAGCTTCACCGATCCATCGCGCCATCATCCACTGTTTAACAGCGCCATCCAGTGACGTTAGACGCAAATGTGTGCCTGCTGTAAAGAAACTAATGAACGGACTAAGAGGGGCTCAAATTTCAAGGGCGCTCTTAAACGAATTGTTAAAATTTTACGAAACCGCTAAAATACAAGTGAGTTTTTTTTATTATAGCTGCAAATCGAATATTATACTAAAATATATGATTTTAGTCTGTTGAAGATGAATCAAGTGATTTAGTATCACCACACGCATTAGTTGAATGTATAACTTTATTTGCGTCATCACCTGGTTTGATACCAGAAGATGCACAATTAATCGCATTAGATTCACTACTTCCGGCCCATCATCCAGCCATTGTTGATCTTAGTCCGGATCTATGGATCAAAGTTTTGAAACACATGAAACTTAAGCCGAAATCTTTTATAAATCAATTCTCAGGACAACTCAAAAAACGTTTGGTATCAGACTATACAGTTTCGCTAGTGAGTTATAATCGCCCAAACATCCATTTCCGGTTATTTTAAAACGAAAAATCTCTATTTTAGTGCTCTGAAAACGCACTAGCGACTATAATTAGCGTGTGCCCGGATACATTGCTACCGACTTTAGTGCAAATTATCTCGAAACAATTAAGTGATTCAGCGATGTTAAAAGTGACGAAAGATGATTATTTCATTTATTTAACACCCGAAGGGGAATTATATGATAAAAGCGTTATACCAGGGTAAGTAACTATTTAGTGGTGACGTGCACAAATTAAATATAAACGATATTTAGGAATGATGAAAATACTTCAAGTGCAATGAACATGAAACGGGAAAGTAAAGCTTATAGTTATAAAGAACAACAAGAAGAATTACAACTCAGGCGCGAATTAGAAGAGAAAAAACGTAAAGAAGGGAAGATTAAAGATCCTCAATACACTGCGAAACAATTAGAGATAATCAAAGCGCAAAAAGAGAAAGAACAAAGCATCAGAGATAAATTAACAAAAGTATGTTTATTATATTTATGTCGTTATTTATGTTAATTATTTAACAAATTCCAGCTTAATACAACGCTAATCAATTGCGTATCGATGGTTGAAGCCGCAGCAAAGGGTAACCCATTCGAACTATCACTACATTTCCGCCATTTAATCCCACTCATCCTAACAACCACTCAATCCCCACTAGCTGCGCCTTACTTAACAAAACTATTCATCAAACTTCGCCTAACTGTTTTTCCACCATCAACCCTCGGTGATTTAGTAGCAAATGTCACACTTAGATTAATTAAACCGCAATGCGACCTGAATCCGGATTGGGAATCCGAGGATTTAGATGCCGCAGTCAAACGTACTCTAGGCTTAATCCATTTCAAAACAGTGCAAACAAAAGAACGGGAGTTCGAACCAAATCTACCACAAAATCACTTAACCGCGCCAGCGTTTTGCTATGTGTTTTCATTTCTAAAACTCGCGCTTACATCTAAACTAGCGAAATCAGATGAGTGTTTAATCCACGATGGACTCCAAATTGTGTCCGATCATGTGAAATTGCGTCCACAATCCGATCCAGTCAATCGCAATCCGTTTTATCCGAAATACTTACCCAGAAAACAAATCTTCTCAATGTTAGTTGATATGATAAGTATGTTATCAATGTGTGTTTATTTGAAATTGTTTTTCTAACCGTAATGTTTGTTTAGATAACACATCAGGTAGGATTCAATCGCAAGCGGTGTCAACACTGTTAGATGTATCAGCATCTGCTGGTTCGAATCCTGGATGCGCTTGTGCATCCAGCGATGAAATATACGTGCTTTTATCCGCGTTGCAAAGCCCGTCAGATGTAGTTAGGGATTCTGCGTTGCGTGGTTTGACGGCGTTGGTTGAATCGATTCCGAAGTTGGAGAAAAAAACTTGGGAACTAGCAATGTTGGTCACTCGCAGAGTATGGATCGCTAAGTTTGATATAACTGAAGAAAATCGAGTTTTAGCGGATACTTTATGGCAAATCGCTGGTCTTAATTACCCGGTTGAGCACTCTGACTTATTGTTGAGTGACATTGAACATCCGGTTGAATGTGTGCAGCAGTCTGCTGCGCAAGCGCTTGCGGTATTATTGGAGAATCAAACGAAGATTGTCGATAAGATGGTTGAGAAGTTATTGAAGTTATACCGCGAACGATTAACGATGATTCCATCTAAACAAGATGAATTTGGTCGCGTTATTGAAGAACCTATCGATACGTGGTCACCACGGCGTGGTGTTGCTCTCGCCTTAACTCAACTCGCGCCCTTACTCAACTCGGATAGCGTTGGACCTTTGGTGACATTTTTTGTTAAAACATCCCTGGGCGATCGAAACGAATTGGTTAGAACTGAAATGTTAAGTGCTGCGCTTGCTGTAGTTGAAGTTCATGGAAAAGTAAGTTAAATATTGATTTTTATTTACATATAAATACAAATCGGCAATTTTTATTTATTTAGGAAACTGTCTCCATTTTACTACCAGTGTTTGAGCAATTTATGGATAAAGCTCCTAAATCTAGTAACTTCGACGCGATTCGCCAAGCCGTTGTTATCTTAATGGGATCTTTAGCGCGACATTTAGAAAAAGATGATAAACGTATTAAACCAATCGTAACTCGGTTAATATCAGCCCTGTCGACACCTTCCCAACAAGTTCAAGAAGCGGTAGCGAATTGTTTACCACATTTGGTGCCGTCCGTTAAAGAAGATGCGCCGCAATTGGTTACCAAACTATTAAATCAGCTGTTAAAAAGCGAGAAATACGGTGATAGGAAAGGAGCTGCGTATGGTTTGGCCGGTTTGGTCAAAGGCATGGGTATTTTAGCTTTAAAACAATTGGACATTATGACCAAATTGACGGAAGCTATTCAGGACAAAAAGAACTATAGACACCGAGAAGGTACTATTAATTCTATCAAGGTTTATAAATAGTACTCAAATGAATTTTTATGTTTTTAGGGGCTTTATTCGCGTTTGAAATGTTATGTCAAATGTTAGGAAGGCTGTTCGAGCCGTATATAGTTCATGTGTTACCACATTTGCTTTTGTGTTTCGGAGACTCTAGTCAGTACGTCCGCAACGCAACGGATGATACATCGAAAATTGTCATGAGTAAATTGAGCGCTCATGGAGTTAAATTAGTACTTCCGTCGCTTTTAGCAGCGCTAGAAGAAGATTCGTGGCGCACTAAAACAGGCTCCGTTGAGCTGTTAGGCGCTATGGCTTATTGTGCACCTAAACAACTGTCATCTTGTCTTCCGAGTATTGTGCCCAAATTAATTGAAGTTTTGAGTGATTCACATATGAAAGTGCAAGAAGCTGGTGCGGAAGCTTTAAAAGTTATCGGAAGCGTTATCCGCAATCCAGAAATTCAAGGTTAGACCTCATTTACTGTCATATATATTAATTACGTATAATAATATAAATTATAATTACACAATTCCTAATATTGTAAACAAATATAAATGATTTATTTTTTAGCAATTGTACCAGTGCTTCTTCAAGCATTGCAAGATCCTAGTCACAAAACATCAATTTGTCTTCAAACTCTACTAGATACACAATTCGTCCATTTTATCGACGCTCCATCATTAGCTCTAATCATGCCTGTTGTCCAAAGAGCTTTTATGGACCGGTAATAATCACCCACCCCCCTTAAAATGCATTTAAATCAATGAACGTAATTTTAGATCGACAGAAACGCGAAAAATGGCTGCGCAAATCATTGGCAACATGTACTCATTAACCGATCAAAAAGACTTGACGCCATATTTACCCACAATTATCCCAGGATTGAAAACATCGCTTTTGGATCCGGTGCCAGAAGTGCGAAGTGTCAGCGCTCGCGCTTTAGGCGCAATGGTCCGCGGCATGGGTGAATCCAGCTTCGAAGACTTACTACCATGGTTAATGCAAACGCTTACATCTGAAACTAGTTCAGTGGATCGAAGTGGCGCCGCTCAAGGTTTATCTGAAGTTGTTGGTGGTTTAGGAGTTGAGAAGCTACATAAATTAATGCCGGGTATATATATATATACATAAAAACAATGTGTATGGGTCTATATTATGTTTAAATATTGTTTTTAGAAATTATTGCGACTGCAGAACGAACAGATATAGCTCCACATGTAAAGGATGGTTATATTATGATGTTTATTTATATGCCTGTTGCTTTTACGAATGAGTTCACTCCGTATATTGGACAAATAATCAATCCAATCTTAAAAGCACTGGCTGATGAAAACGAGTATGTTCGCGATACTGCTTTAAAAGCTGGCCAACGAATTGTTAACTTATACGCGGAAAATGCGATTATGTTACTCTTACCCGAGTTGGAACGTGGTTTATTCGATGATAACTGGCGCATTCGATACAGGTTAGTTTTTAATTTGAAGCAAACGTGTTCATTAATTAATTTTAATTCGTAATATAGTTCAGTTCAATTATTGGGTGATCTTCTATACCGGATATCTGGTGTGACTGGTAAAATGTCAACTGAAACTGCAAGTGAAGATGATAATTTCGGCACAGAGCAATCCCATTCAGCGATTATAAACGCGTTGGGTGCCGAACGGCGTAATCGCGTTTTAGCTGGACTATACATGGGCCGTAGTGACGTGGCGCTAATGGTGCGACAAGCAGCGCTCCATGTGTGGAAGGTCGTTGTCACCAATACGCCGCGAACTCTTCGCGAAATCTTACCCACATTATTTGGACTATTATTAGGTTGTTTAGCTAGTACAAGCTATGATAAACGACAGGTATATTATTGAAATTGATATTTTAGGGTGTGCAATTTATTTCGATTGAGTTTTCTAGGTGGCGGCACGCACGTTAGGGGATTTAGTGCGCAAATTAGGTGAACGTGTTTTACCGGAAATCATTCCGATACTTGAGCGTGGTTTACAATCTGACCAGCCGGATCAACGCCAAGGTGTATGCATTGGTTTATCCGAAATAATGGCCTCTACGTCTAAGGATATGGTGCTTACGTTCGTGAACTCGTTAGTTCCAACTGTTCGTAAAGCTCTGTGTGATCCGTTACCGGAAGTTCGACAAGCAGCTGCTAAGACGTTTGATAGTTTACATTCAACTGTTGGTGTTCGGGCTTTAGACGATATTTTACCAGCGATGTTGAACCAATTAGTAAATTATATACATTCACAATCAAACTTCTATGCATATTTAGAATTTTAATTGTTTATTACACTTGAACAATTGTTTATACGTTTATTAATTTTATTTAGAATGACGCTGATCCACATGTTGCCGAATGTACTTTAGATGGTTTGAGGCAAGTAATGGCGATTAAATCTAGGGTGGTACTTCCATATTTAGTGCCCCAGTTGACTGCTCCCCCAGTGAATACAAAAGCTCTTTCGATTTTGGCTTCAGTCGCTGGCGAAGCACTCAATAAATATCTGCACAAAATTCTTCCAGCTTTACTACAAGCGTTGTCCACTGCACAAGGAACTCCAAATGAAGTCCAGGTTAGTACTAATAATCATTTCTCATATTGCAAATATAAGTTATAAAAATCACTCAATTATTGAATCTAGCAATTAGAATACTGTCAAGCAGTGGTGTTATCCGTTTCGGATGAAACTGGCATCCGTACAATAATGGACCAACTATTAGAGTACACCAAATCTGACAGCGTCGAGCAACGTCGCAGTGCCGCAACGCTTTTATGCGCGTTCTGCGCAACGACGCGCGTCGACTACACCGCGCATGTTCCCCAACTATTACGCGGTTTAATTCACCTGTGCACGGACAGCGACCATTCCGTCCTTCAAATGTCCTGGGAAGCGTTGAACGCCGTCACCAAAACGTTGGAGCCAAAACAACAAGCGACATACGTGGCAGATGTGCGCCAATCGGTGCGCTACGCAATTAGCGATATGCGCACTGCAACTGGCACGACAAATGATGTTTTACCCGGTTTTTGTTTACCTAAAGGTATAACACCGATTTTACCTATATTCCGCGAGGCGATCCTTAACGGTGATGGCGATGAAAAAGAAGCTGCTGCTCAAGGGTTAGGCGAGGTTATTAAAGTAACTAGTGCGCAAGCGCTTCAACCATCCGTGGTAGCGATTACAGGACCCTTGATTAGGATCTTAGGGGATAGGTTCAGCTGGAATGTTAAAGCAGCTGTTTTAGAAACATTAGCTATCTTATTAGGCAAAGTACGATCTATTTGATGACTATTTAAATTTATTTGCGAATTAAAATAAAAAATTTTTAGGTTGGTGTGATGCTCAAACAATTCCTCCCTCAACTTCAAACAACATTCCTCAAAGCGCTCAACGACTCAAACCGACAAGTGCGCATTAAAGCTGCGACGGCTTTGAGCCATTTGATCACAATTCACGTGCGTGCAGATCCGTTGTTTACTGATTTGCATAACGGCGTAAAAAATAACGATGATTCATCGGTTAGGGAAACTATGTTACAAGCGCTACGCGGAGTCATTACACCCGCTGGTGACAAAATGACGGAACCGTTACGGAAACAAATCCATCTGACATTAATCGGAATGCTTGGACACCCGGAGGATTGCACCCGGAGCGCAGTAGCAGGTTGTTTGGGTGCGTTATGCAGATGGTTGAGCCCCGAACAATTAGATACGACATTAACGGAATATATGTTATGTAAGTTTACAAACATATTTATAAATCACTAGAGGTAATTTAATTGTTAATTTTGGATGTTAGGTGATGACCCCCAGGTGGATTGGATGCTTCGGCATGGACGTAGCGCTGCTGTTTTCGTAGCTTTGAAAGAATCACCGGGTACCCTGGTGACGGAACAGCATCAGAATCGTTTGGTGAAGACGATTTTAGCCTGGTTGCAAGCGGATCGCGTTCCTGTGGCTATGAACGCGGTTAGGGCTTGTGGGTATCTTCTCCAGCATGTTATGCTCCAAGGGGAACCCATACCACAACCTTTATTGGTACCATTTGTCAGGGTAAGCAAATTAACAACTATTTTATTTAGACTATTTTGTATCTTTTTTTTTAATTCTATTCACAATAAATTTTCGTTTAAATTTATAAAATATAAAAATCTATTTTGTACTTGAAAGCAGATTAAATATTTACCGTTATTTCCAAGAATGTTATAACTCAACGAGACAATAGAACCCCCATAAAATATTTCTAGAACTAGTTCAACGGTTTTTAATCCCTAGGATACTGTAATTATTCCGTTACCACCCTATTACAACTCGTCCCGTAATAAATACATGTTCCTAGAAACCTAAACATAACCAATACGATTTTTATTTAACACCTTATTTAGATAATTTAAACTAGAATATATATGAAATAATTCTCAAAAAAAAAAACAACGAAATTAACAAATTATTCTTTTATTTAGACTATGAACCACACGAGTAATGAAATAAAGCAATTATTGGCGCGCGTTTGCACGCATTTAGCGCGAACTGTGCCGCAAACCATGATGGCACCGGAATTGCTTAAACTAGTGTTGCCAACTCTTGTAAATGGGACGAAAGAGAAGAATAGTTACGTGAAAGCGAACTCAGAAATCGCTCTAATAAATGTGTTGAGACTTCGTGAAGGTGATGATACGCAGAAAAAATGCTTGAACCTTTTGGATGTGGGCGCAAAAGAGAGTTTATCGGATGTGGTTAGTAAAGTCTTACGGAAAGTGATGTCGCAACCAGAAGGCAAGGAAGAAGACTTAGATGACACATTAATAACTTGATCTAGCAGTTTACAAATCTATGCATCCATTTATATAACCATCCATATATTACTCAACTTATGGTTGTCGATGTTTGGGTCTTACGACTCGGATAAGTGTGTCAAAATTTTAATCATTCTATGTCTAAATATACTAGCGAACCTTGATCCTCAATATTTCAATCAGTCATCAATTATTTTCAATTTTAACTTGATTTCTTTCGATAGTTCATATCGATTTAATTTATATATTATAATTCATAAATATCCCAAAACGAATCCCTTGCAATTAAAATACAACTATGAATTTTCAAATAGTTTTGTTACATTCGGGATTTTTTATTTGATATTTTGGGTATATAAACTAATTTCAATTCCGTTCCATTGTCTTATTTGGTTTATTAAAATACGTCATTTTTTCATTGTTTATAAGAGTGTATTTAATAAATATATTATAAATAAATGTTCTTTTATTACTTAAAAAAATCCCAAAATTCCCTTGTACATTTATTCTAAATTATAGATTAGATATTTGAATAAATAATATTTATAGTAAATCAATTTCATTTCAATTTCTTTAATATTTATTTTGCAAGTTGTAGTTTAAGTAGTTTACATACTTAAATCGTTTACTGTTATTAATACAGGTAACAGTTACGGGAAACAACCCCGAAAATTTGAGAGATTATCGGAAACACCAGATTTAAGTATTACAACCCAGTTAACCCCTTTTTCAATGTAATTAGTGCTGGTATATTACTAAGTACCGTTTATTTTTAACGAATTTTAACTTGTATCTTATTAAATTAACTAGATACATTTCGGAATATAATGCATATGAAATAACGAATAATCTAATTTTTAATCAATTAATAATAATCATATCAAACACCCTCATGAACTAATATTATTTTTACTTCTTAAATCTTAAATAAAGGCGTTAAACTGTGAAATATCTCAAAACCTATCGATAATTTATAAAATATCCGAAATTGTGATTGCTATATGTAATAAACTAATATAAATTCGTATTATTTCAAATATAATTGCTAAAAATAGATTAACAACAAAAAGGAAAACAGTTTAGTTTTTTGTTTGAGTTTGCTTTATTTTACCAGAATTAAGACAATGTATTATAGATAAAATATATTGTTGTTCTTTTTATGTTAAATTTAAGTTGAATCTATCGCCAAATAAAGCGATAAAAAATATGCACTAACAGCATATTTATTTGGAGCCAGTTTGTTTATATTTTATATATGTAATATTTTGTCTAAAATACAATGTACCTAAATTACAATTACCGTTGTTGTGTACATATGTTTAAGATACAATTATTTAACATTATAATAACGTTAAATATTTAACTATAATATTTATATGCTTGTAACTTAAAAATATATACACAACGATTGTAGTTGTAATTTACATTGTATTTTAGACAAAATATTTAATAAATAATTTAATAACAATCTGGCTCCAAATAAATATATGCTGTTAATGCATATTTGTTATTGTTTTATTTGGCGATTGATTCAACTTAAATTTGGCATAAAAAGAACAACAATGTATCTTATCTCTAATACATTGTCTTAATTCTCGAAAAATAGTAGTGCGAGGTTCTTATCTATGACTCGGGGTGGGGGGTGCATTGAGTCGAGTATATAAGCTGGCTCTTTGGTGGTAGCAAATCAGTCACATTTTCTCCTCGTAGTAGTGTACATCTACTTGGTTAATAATGTTAAGTGGGGGTGCAATTAATTAGTAATTGGATAATTTGACGAGTATGTTTCGTTCATACATTTTATTAAAATTGTAGTACGGAATATATTCGCCAAGTTGCCAATTGCAATCGGCAATAAGTGAAGTGTGGTTTAGCGTTTGAAATTCTAATTTGGGGAATATATTTTCGTTCTGTATGTGTAATAGATATATAGTACGGAATATATTCCACCAAATTGTAATTTATTATTCGCTTATTGTGCAATTATTACATTAGTATAATAGTTATTGTTTTGTACTGCAATTATTTAACTGTAGTACGATAAGTACCTATTATTACTGAAGGTAATACCGTCATCTGGACCATTTGAAGATATTGGGTAATATTTCAAAAGGTTACGAGTATATTTCTAGGACTACAGTATTATTGAGCTGTAGTACGGAAATTGCTCGTAATTTTTTTGCAAATGCAATCAACAATTACTATTCATTATTTATATAATATATAATATCCCGAGCAATTTTCTGGCACTACAGTGTAAAATCATGCAGTACGGAAAATGCTCGCCGTATTTTGGAATGAACGATTATTTATTATAAAGCGGCCAAGGAAATTAATATTTCTTAGTACTCCGAGCTATTTTCTAGTACTACACTGTTTATAAGTTGAAGTACGGAAAATACTCGCAGTACTGGATTGTATGGACAACAATATACATATATTTTTCTAATTTTCACAGCAAATTATTATTTTAGTACTCCGAGATATTTTCTAGTACTACACTCTTATAAGTTGAAGTACGGAGAATACTCGCTGTACTGGGGTATATAAACAACGGTAAAAAAAATTTTGTACAAGAAATTACTATTAGTACTCCGAGCTATTTTTTAGTACTACACTGTTTATGAGTTGTAGTACGGAAAATACTCGCAGTACTGATACGTATAAACAACAATATTTTATTATTTCTAATATTTTTTCACAGCAAATTATTATTTCCTAGTACTCCGAGATATTTTCTAGTACTACACTCTTATAAGTTGAAGTACGGAAAATACTCGCTGTACTGGGTTATATGGGCAACAGTAACATTTTTGTTTTTCTAGTATTGCTACACAAAACTATTTCTTAGTACTCCGGGACATTTTCTGGTACTACACTGTTATGAGTTGAAGTACGGAAAATGCCCGCCGTACTGGGTTATATGAACAACAGTATTCTATATTAGCTATTTCTACAAGAAATTATTTCTTAGTACTCCGGGTTATTTTATAGTACTACACTGATATAAGTTGAAGTACGTAAAATACTCGCCGTACTGAGTTATAAGTACAACTAATATTTTTGTTATATATTGTCTTTTTTCCAGTATTATGTCGACGAGAAATAAATATAACTTAGTACTCCGGGTTATTTCCCAGTACTACACTGATATAAGTTGAAGTACGGGAAATACTCGCCATACTGGGTTATACGAACAACAATAACATAATTCTATACTGTCTTCTTTTCTAGTATCTACAAGAAAGTACTATATCTTAGTACTCCGTGATATTCTCTAGTACTACACTACTTTAAGTTGAAGTA
The DNA here is from genome assembly GCA_944738965.1 of Nebria brevicollis. Lineage (NCBI taxonomy): Eukaryota > Metazoa > Arthropoda > Insecta > Coleoptera > Carabidae > Nebria > Nebria brevicollis. Next base: position 318,214 of record OX122909.1, on the reverse strand, counting down.
CGGAGAATACTCGCTGTACTGGGGTATATAAACAACAATAACTGTATTACTCTACTGTATTACTTGTAAGAAACTATTTCTTAGTACTCCGGGTTATTTTCTAGTACATACACTGATATATGTTGTAGTACGGAAAATGCTCGCCGTACTGGGTTATATAGACAACGGTAACATTTTTGTATATATTGTATTTTTTTCTAGTGAAATTATTTCTTAGTACTCCGGGTTATTTTCTAGTACTACACTAATATAAGTTGAAGTACGGAAAATACTCGCCGTACTGGGTTATAATAGCAGCAATCGTACTATTTTCATCTATTGCGAGGAAATTACTATTTCTTAGTATTCCGAGCTATTTTCTAGTACTACACTGATATTAGTTGCAGTACGGAAAATACTCGCCATACTGGGTAATAATGAACAACTATAGTTTATTTATTTTTTATTGTGTATTCTACGTTATTGTAATGTTCTGAGTAACGTTAGCTGGTATTGTTGAGTACTATGATGCATACTACATAGTACTATCAGTACTAGTTATTGTTGCTAGGCCACAACAAGTGTTATTTAGTAAATGTGAGTGAGAAACGATTTATGTCATGGGAGCTGCTACTGTTAAGTGTTGCATATACATATATTGTAATACTGAGAGTATCGGCTACTGTTACTGAAGATTACATCTGCAATTATCTCATCAATCATATAATATATCAGGTACATTTGAAGCACTACTTTAATTTTAAACAAAGTAGTGCTCTTATGTACCTGTTATATTTAAATGATACTACCACTGGGATCAGCGATTTTATGTGATTGTACTAAAGATGTATATGAGGCAAAAAATAAGTTTATGATTTTTCAAGCAGTTTTACTCGTTTTTTCGTATTATTTATATCGAAGTACGGATAAAACTCTTGGTATATCTAGACTAGCTCAACAATGCCCCATATGCAAGCCCCAATGAGACGCTACTGTTATTAAGCATCGATAATAAGCTAACTTCACACGGAACTCGACTGTCAAAATTATTTTAAGTGATTATTTCGCGTATGGTATCATTATATTCAGGTAAGTTCCTGGACTTTTTGGGTCTTGAGTGCGTTTTTTGGTATTTCGATCATGCGTTATTCAAGCGTTGGTTGTTATTAAAACGTTTCGGTTTTAATGTTGATACTACGCGTTACCTAATCCACAAACATTACACAATCTTTACAAAAATAAAAATCCCATTCATGAGTAAGTAATGGTGCAGCTTGTGAAGTGTAATTTCAACATCGACAGAAAAATGGCAATTTCAAAATCAGTGTCGACCAACCCATGTCGCCGATCAGCCGTGCTGTCTTTATGAACAGTGTTTACGCGTTTTTACGTTCGTTGCTCACCGTTTTACGGCGTCTGTTCGACAGTAACATGGGCAACGAGATTGAGAAACGCGACGTGATCGCATCGTACGCATTCCAGCCGTTTAAAATCGAAAAAGTCGGGCCCAGCGAGCGTGGTTTGTTGCCAAAACCACGCAGCGGTCACCGGATCGTTTGCGACTCGAAAAACTTGTACAGTTTCGGTGGTTACAATCCACATATTCAAAGCGATGGCGGGCCGGATGATGAGATTTGGATCGAATCGTACCCGTTGTTTAAAGAGTTGTGGCGGTTTAATTTCGCGAGTAGAAAGTGGGTGCGTTACGATGGTAGGAGGTCTCTGCCGCAGGAGTTGGCATCGAATGCTGTTCTAGGCATTGGCAACACTCTTATGGTATATTCTTGTGTAAGCTTAGTATCGTGCACTGTTTTGTATTTGGGGGTTGGTGGATTTTTTGTTTTGGTTATTTAGCGCTTTTTATTCATAGGTTTATGGTGGAACTGGATCTCCTTTCGGGTATAGATGTAGCAACAAATTGTATATCAGCAGATTGAACGATGATTCTGGTGTGTTTTAATATATTTTATTGTTAATAAATAATGTAGTCTATATTAATGTTTTAAGGTGATATGTTTGAGGTTAAAACCGATGGGCAAGAGCCTTTACCGCAATATGGGCAAGCTTTAGTTTACCATCAAGGTTACTTATATACAATTGGTGGAACTACAGGTTTCGCCTATACTTGTGATATTCATAGGTTTGTACACTTATTATTTCGAGTGTAATTGAGGCATTACGATATATTATGTTTATAGAATAGACCTGAAAACTGGCATTTGGGAGGATGTTTATATTTGCCAAGGTAACGCTGATTATGAGCCGCCGGGGCGCTATAGGCATGAAGTTGCGTTTGATGGAACTAATATCTATATTTTGGGGGGCGGTACTGCTGAGGAGGCGTATGGGTTTTCGAAAATACCGGTGTTTAATGTCGAGACGAAACAGTGGAAGAAATTGCGGACGGCGCGTGATCCTAAAGATGGCGTTCCTAAAGCAAGGCGGTAAGTTATTTTGCCACACATTTTGTACCAAATGTGAGTAGAGAGCGACATCCAATTTAATTTTAACGCCATAAAGTGTCAAAAACAGTACTGCCAACATACAACTCTGACCTATAATATTTAAAACATCGTATATATTTTTATATATATATATATTGACATTATAGTTTTATTTAAAAGAAGATTGTGTACCTTTTGAGTAATAATTAGCCAAAAGTGGTATTTCTAAAACTGTAGATGTCACGGAGCTGTTCAAATGTATACAGAGAACGACATCCACGTGTTTATATCTGGTGGTTATGATGGTTTAGAGGTTTTTGAAGATATTTGGAAACTAGAACTGTCATCCCTGCGCTGGACGTTGATTAAATTGTGCCGATTGACGCAGCCTTCATATTTCCATTCGTCAGCCATTACACCTGAAGGTAAACGCCTTATAAGTTATTTTAAAAGCGATGTTAACGCCCCGATGCTAAAACGGATGACTGTTGGGTGATTTTTAGGTAAAATGTACATTTTTGGCGGCATTTACGCCCAGTTAGAAGTCGAACGAAGCAATGATATTCATTCGGTTTGGGTTTGTATTCCAAAACTGTCCGAAATTTGCTGGGAAGCCTTGTTGCATTATAATCGTGATATCATCGATGCGCCCAGAGAGAAGTTAATAAACTTGGGGCTTCCTAGGAATTTCGCGCAGCGTCTCGAATGAGAATTTCGATTAATAAAAGCCATTTTATAATAAAACTTTTCTAATTGCTATATAATTTGTATAGAAAGTGATATTATTTTGTAATTTATACTTTGTATATAATAATCGAAAGAGATCATGACATCGCTTTGAAATTTGATGATTTGTTGATATTAAAAATGTACATTTTGTTTTCGTTTGGGTTCCAAATATCGACATGCAACTTGTTTTCCTTTTTTATATATATTATTTTAGTTGTATATACATGTAAACCGTAGTAACTAATAAGATGTTTTGTCAAAAGTGCACTTAAACATATTTCGGCCATTTTTAGTTTGCATCTCGAAACAGTTTTTGTCACATTCATTCCGCAATACTTTTTTTTTTTTTAAACGGCTTCGTGCTAATTTTGCGTTCAATTTTGATTTATACTAAAGCAACTTATGTAATTTACAAATATTTGTGTTTATATTCAAATAAACACGTTTCTACGTGAGATATAAGTGATTGTACGCGTGTTTGATATATTTCAAATTGCGACGCGAATATTAGGAATTTGATTATGAGTATGTGTAAACATATATTGCATTTTTATGTTTGTTACGTATTCGATCTTACATCATTTATAATGACTTTCTTTTTAATAAATTAAACTTTCTAATAGTAATGAATTATTAATTTAATTCATCTATATCATGACCTAGACCTATATTTCTTATACGTAATAATTTGATCTCAAGATTTTTACAGATATTCCCCTTTTGATCTCTGAATTGAATTATTATTTAAACAATCGAATGCATTTAATATTTGGTCTTTTAAATAAATATGATCAACATACTATCCCAATAATTACGCAACTAGCTTAAATATTAATTTTGGGCTCGTATTTTTAGGAAATTGAATAGAATGCTAATAAATATAAAATAAGAATTTTATTTAAGATAAAAAATACAAAAATTACAACTATTTCCGTTTCAATTCATCGGTAGAAATCCCATACTTTGATTTCATCTTATCGATTTCTTCTTGCTTCTTTTCCAAATCCGTCTTCTTAAACGCTTTACTCGACTGGTAATAAAGCACGACTAAATATCGATTACAAACATTAAAGCCCGATAAGTGATCGCACGCGTTTTTCGCATCAAATATATCTTCGTAAACAACAAACGCCGTCCCCCTAGTGTCCGGCGTGTTACCCCTAAAATATAACAAACACAAATCAACATCCAAGTACCATTTACAAAACCACCGCAATTACTTACGTTCGAATCTGTCGAATCGCTCCATATTTACCAAATATATCATACATTTCCTCAGCAGTGATCTTATAAGGTAGATTCCGTACATATAATATTCGATTTACCTCCGGAGGAAGCCTCACCTAACCAAAATGAATGGTTAAGAATTACATTTTACGATTTAAAATAATTTTAAATAAAACTTACATTAGTCTTTCTTTGCATAGCTAAAGCCATTTTTAACAATAAAGTTTGTTTAAATATATAATAGACGTGTTTTCGAATAACTTGACGTTTGTTTTCGTTATGACGCCTTTAAGGAGCAGGTTCACATGAGTTACGATTACGTAAAATATTTAAATCGATATGCATTTTCGACTTTAAATTGTACAAATGATCATTGTATTCATTGTAAGTAAGCTATTTATACATTTTTGATTAGATATTTAATTAAAATGATTTATTTTAATGTATTTAGCACAGTTTTAAATTAGGTGTTGATCGTGTAACATCTACTGTCCGTTGACAGGTGTTGATACTTCATGCATGTGTATTTTAACCATAATTCAAGCGAATACATTTAAAATGAAGAATTTAGCGGAACAAATTAAGATATTGTATGATCAAGAACTGTATTCGAATGTCGCTCGTTTGTGTTCGCTTGCGATATCGATTTGTGACCAGAAATCGGATGTAATAACGCCGCATATGAAATGTCAAATTTATATACAATACGCCGATTCGTTGTTGCAATTGGAGCAGTATGCGAAAGCTGAAAATGTGTACTGTCAAGCGCTTCAGCAACGCAAGAATATCTTGAAGAATAAGAGCGCTTTGAAAGTGTCGGAGAGTGTGAAAGAGTTGTCGGACGTTGAGATTAAATATAAGATCTATTTGTGTTATTTGAAATTGAAACAATCCCAGAAAGGAATTAATATTTTACAGACAATACCGGCTAGGTCTAGGAGTGCTAAAATTAATATGGCTTTAGGGGATTTGTATCGTGATTCCGGTATGGAAAGATCTGCCATTTCTTGTTATAAAGAAGTTTTAAGAGTAAGTTATTACATATCCAACACATCTTTATTCCCTCATATTTTTAATGCAAATTTATTGTGTTATTCGTTGAATAGGAGTCTCCGTTAGCGATAGAGGCGGCAGAATGTTTGTTGGCTTTAGGAATAAAAGGAATTGAGGTTAATTCATTAATGTTAGATGGTAATTTTATGCTAGATTTGATTTAAACTTTATGTTACTTTATAAACGAATCATCTGACAGGTACATCAGATGTTACGACCACTTCTTGGGTGAACCAATGGTTGCGCGGACAAGCTGAAATGCACGCACGCGATTATAAAACTGCAATCACCACATTTCAAGCGATGGACTCACACGGATTACTCAAAGATAACGTAACGCTGTTAGTTATGTTGGGGCAATGTTACCATTATTTAGACTCGAAAAAAGCGCTCGCCACACTACAACGAGTAAGTTGTAATCAATACAGCGCGAGTAATATTTAATTGGCGGTTTGTGACTTCCAGGCGCATACATTAGACCCAAATATGCATCAAGGTCTTGATATCTTGGCGGCGTTATTGTCGAAATCATTCGAAATCGAAGATTTAGAACGCCTTGTTCCGGTCGACTTGGAGTTAAATCAATATAGCGCTGAACATTGGCTAGCGATGGCGTATTATATGTACACGATTAAAAAGTATGGTAAAGCTGCGTATTTTGCGCAAAAAGCGTGTGGTATGGCGCCGCGGAATGTGGAAGCGTTGTTTTTGAAAGGGAGCATATTATTAGATTTGAAAAAGTACCAGGATGCTGCTGTACATTTAAGGGAAGCAATACAAATTGCACCGTATAGGTATGCATATATATTAGTTTGTTAATCATCGATATAGTTTTGAATTGATTTTGTTTTAGGTATGAATCTCACGAATACTTAGTGACGAGTTATATTGGTATGAATCGAGCCAGAGAAGCTCTGTCCGTGGCTAGTAATGTTTGTAAACAATTTGGTCAGACACCTCGAGCTTTAAAAGTAAGTACATTTTTTATGTACACACCTTGAGAAATATTTTTACATGTGACTGAATTGGTGACTCGTCCCGTTACCAGTGGGTGTGTCAGCAGTTCAGTCGGGCACACATATATACATACATACATACATTTACATCCAAATACATACATACATACATATACTATAAATGTAAACAATATTTTTATACATTGAGCTCAAAAATAAAGCATCGATAACCAGGAAAATGTAAATACTACAGCTTTGAATTAATTATGTTAAAATAGCTGTACGCTTCGGTACTTATGAAAGATCCGATGACTGTACCAAAAGCAAGAACCCTACTAGAACGAGCTGTACGTTTAGATCAAAACAGTACAGGTGCATTTCTACCCGCTGTTTACCTCCTAGTTGAGTGCTACGAACATGAAATGGCGCTAGAATCAGCAGTAACCCTAATAACGAAACATATTGATATAACACCAACGTCACGTTTGCATCAAAGTCTTGGTGATATTTACGCGAAGCTATCGAACGATAAGAAAGCATTTGAGCATTATAATATCGCGTTGAAGTAAGAAAACTTTAATGATTATTATAAATTCAGGATGTAATGTTGTTTTTTTTATTTTATAGTTTAGATCCTAAGAATCGTCGCGCAATGGAAGGATTGCACTCGCTAGGGCGTAGTTTGGGCTCGAATAAATTAGATAATAGTTATTATATGAGTACGGGGAGTTCGTCGCAAGATGGTGGTGATGGAGGGCCAGAGGGTGGAGCCCCATTGTCGGATCATGATCAGGATGCGGAGAGTGATTCGGAACCGTGGCCGCATATAGATTTACAAAATACGTCCTCGTTTAATAATTAAACAACCGCATGTGATTTGTGTTATAAGTTTTATATTGATATATATTATTTTAAAATAAATATTGTGTTTTATATCTCTTTTTTTTTTAAATGCAACATTTAAAATCTAATGAATGTTGGTTCCAGTTTCAGTCCTTAGGTACTATTATAAACAATATTGTTCATTGTTAATAAATATTTTATTATTTAGTAAAAATGTGCTTCTAGGAGCACTGTTTTGCAACTTTGTTTTAAACCTAGTTATAAGCTTCTGGAGAAATCTTTTCCCTGGAGTCCTCAAGGTGCTAGGAGACAATAAGGACCACAAGGAAAATAATAAAAACGTATGTATTGCTCAAATTATGTATTATTTTTAACTTTATTTACAATTTAAACCAATTAATTAATTATATATTTTTGTTTATAGAAAATACAGTCGATTGAAGACCAACATCTGCACCCCCATACCCCCCTTTATAAATATAATCTATTGTACATTAATTTTTAAGTGAATTTATATATTTGAATTAATATAACTGTGCTGTATTTAATTAATTTATTATATATTTCATTGTTGTAAGTTGATATTGTTATAAATAATATATTTGAATTAAATGTATAAATAATTGTACTTGTAAAAATGATTGTTTGTATTTATAACACTTGATTTTAAATAAAAATATTATAAAATATACTTACTGTCTTTATTTTACCTTTTAAAAGGGGTACTTTTTGTTTTTCAGGTTATCCGTTAAAAAAAATTTACGAGAAAAAACATCTTAAAAGATCAAAATTTGGGTTAAAAGTCGTGTAAAAAAAAAATTTTTTTTTAAACTTATATAAGATCGAATTAAAATTTTGAGGTTAGAATTAACCTAAAAATTTTAATTAAAAATTTTGAGGTTAGATTTAACCTCAAAATTTTAATTAGCAATTTTCGTGATTTGTTTGACCAAATGGTCAAAAAAATTCAAAATTTTGCTAATTAAAATTTTGAGGTTAAATCTAACCTCAAAATTTTTAATTAAAATTTTTAGGTTAATTCTAACCTCAAAATTTTAATTCGATTTTATATAAGTTTAAAATTTTTTTTTTTTTTACAACACATTTTAACTAAAATGTTGATCTTTTAGGATGATTTGTAGGAGTTTTTAGGTAAATTAAAAGAATGTGTGTATCTTTTATGATGTTTTTATTTAAAACCAAGTAATATACGTACAAAAATTAGTACAATTATTTAATTCAAATATATCAACCCTTATTTCTAACAATATCAAAATACAACATTTAAATATATGATAAATCAATGATATACAATATAAAAGTAATACTTATAACTGTAATAAATTAATTATAATAGAAATATATCATTTGTTTAACAATAAAAGTGTTTCATGCACTAATAACAATTTACAACAATTAATTACATTATAAATAAATAATATACTTAACAAAAGACGACAATAATATAAATATATCAATTTAAAGTAAAGTAACATACGTACAAAAATCAGTACAATTGTTTAAACACTTAATACAAATATATCAACCCTTATTACTAACAATATCAACACAAAACATTTAAATATATGATAAATCAATGATATACAATATAAAAATAATACTTATAACTGTAATAAATTAATTATAATAGAAATAAATCATTTGTTTAAAAATAAAAGTGTTTCATTTACTAACAACAACTTATAACAATTAAATATATTATAAATAACATATATATATTTAACAAAAGATGACAATAATATAAATATATCAATTTAAAGTAAAGTAATATACGTACAAAAATCAGTACAATTATTTAAACATTTAATACAAATATATCAACCCTTATTTCTAACAATATCAACATAAAACATTTAAATATATGATAAAACAATGATATACAATATAAAAGTAATACTTATAACTGTAATAAATAAATTATAATAGAAATATATCATTTGTAAAGGATTATATTGAGCGTAATTAAACAATTTATATATTAAATCAATAGTTTATTTCGTACACTTATAAATAAACATATATTATTAACAAAATGTATCTCCCATGGATAATGTAGATAAGAAAAGGATTTTTGAAGGGACAATATTTACAAATAAAATAATTAATATTTTATTTATAAATTCATTTATTTTTAAACGCATAAATATACTTGCATTTATTTATTTCGGACATTTTATTACAAGCAAACAAAGTAATAAACAATTTACTAACAAATAATTATATTAATAAAGCAATTTATTAACTTACAATTTATAATTAAGCTCTGTGAGCTACACTAAAAAAAAAAACTGAATAATTATGAAATTATAATAAACAATGTATGATTTGTTATCACATGATTGTTAATATTAGGACTTAAATCATAAAAATTCGACATTTTGAGAGTTTAATATACATACAGGTTAAACTAACAACAAAATAGATAAAAGTCTCTAGGGACAATATAAAAATGTATTGTCACTATTTAGAGATTTTCAACGTAGTTAAAGCATAAAATTTAATATTAAATAATTGACAAAACACAAATGATGTTAGGAATAAGATAAAAATCCCGCGACACTAATTGTAACTGAATTCAATCATTTTTTAATGTTTAATTATTTCAAATAGGTCCAATTTTAAGAAGAAAATGAATTTAGGATCATGATTATAAAAACAAAATGTCCCTATAACGTAATAGAAAGTTTTCAGCTAAATAATGAAGAAGAAAATGCTACTTGGCCACTAAGGGATTAATAAATAGCTACACATACAGTTTAAAAAAGCTTATGTTTAAAATCGAAATATTTTTAAACCACATAATTGTAGTGACTTCTTTAATTAATTAATTTGAAGCAGTTTACAACAGTAAAACACAACTCCAGAGGATTTAATTCCTTAAGAATTTTTATTACAAAACACCTGAAATGATCTAATTTAAAATTGCCGCAGGAGATTTCCAAATGAACAAACATAAAAATCAATAGTTATTTATAATTTAAATAGTTTTTGTTTTCTTGTCACTACAATAATTGTAGGTTTCACACAGATTTGAGATAAAATTCTTACTTCTTACGTTTGTTCTTCTTGCGCAAACGAGCCGCACTAGCACCGCTTCCTTCTTGGGCCGGGGGCGACGCCCCGGCAGCAGCGGACAAGTCTGATTGGCTGTAGAGATTGTTTAGGAAACTCTCTAAATCTGCCTCTCTTTCACTAATCAAAAATAATTCAAATAAGCACTACATATTTATTTGTTTTTAGGCTAAATATAATACACAATTATAATATAATAAAAGTATCTTACCTAGCTGATCCACCGCTGCCTCCATTTTTGCCATGTCTCCTACCATGAGTGGCGCCTGCGGCGCCACCGGTCACCCCACCCCCACTCGGCTGGCCCCCTTGTTTACCCAACACTATCCTGTACTGGACATTGTGACTATTGGGCCGCAAATGTTTAAGGTTCTTCCGCTGACATCCGGCCCACTCAGTAATGTCATAGACTGCGCCATCCATACAGGCGTAATAATGCCACAGGAAACCAAAATAGGAAGCTTCCGCCCAAATATCACCCTAAATAACAATCAACAATTACAACTGCATGAGTGTGTGTGTGTGTATGTTACCTCTTTTGCGGAATGGTGTATCCGACACTGTTGACACATTCTTGCAGCGTAACAAGGTCGATCGACGTTAACGCGCCGATGTCGTTTCGTACAATTCGTGCAACGAATTGTATTTGCCGCATACTCCATTTTCTGATGGAGTTGAGATAGTAAATCGTTCAATTCGCTCCAAGCTTGCTCAACTTGATGCGACTCTGCCACCTTACGATCGTAAGATTGTCTGCGTTCCTAAACACAACAAAATAATTCGTACCTTTAGTAATGCCACTTCTAGTTGTTTAATTGTTTTTTTGACACTTACTGGTTCACCGATGATGTCGAAAGCATGCACTAATATTTTAAACGCTTCTTCCGCACCTGGTTGCGGATTTTTATCGGGATGAACTAAAAACGCTTGTCGCTTATAATATCGTTTGATATCATCGTCTGTACAATCAGGTCGAACACCCAAAATACTAAAAAATATATAATTAATCAAATATAGAATAGAATTACCACCATTACTCTATAACTGTTATATTTAATACAGGAATGTATAAAATGTTAGTGACTTACCTATAAGGATCTTTGCCTTTACAGGCCAATAATCTCTTCATGGCTTCTTCACCAGTTGTCGGCATCGAAATGTTATGTTCGAGACCCGTATTTAAGAACTTTTGACCCTCGACAATATTGTTTTTCCGCTCCTTTTCCCCCCGATTCCAAAACGCCCATCGAGTCTCGCCAAACGTTTTATCAATATAGCTAGCGAATTTCGAAAAGATTTTCACCCGCTTCAAAAGTATCATTGTGTTTTGTGACAGGGATTTCGAGTATATTAAAGTTGAATCCCATAACAGTTTACCGCTAAAAATATTTTTAAATACCCAATTTAATACATACAAATTATCATGTGCAATCGAAAACGATTTGTAACTGATTGTTTTGTGCCCACTTACAGATCGCGCCCTAAATGTAAGCTCATCGTAAAAATATCTGATATTAAGTGAAATAACCACATAATAAAAGAAAATATAACTTTTGACCAGCGGCTGACGTAATGCTGCGCATTACGTCCGAATAAACCTAAAAGGTGAATCGTTAAACCACGAGGAATGCTTCAGTGTGTTGTTGTTTTTTTATTATACGACTTACCCAGTGCGGAATAATTGTCTTTTCGACGTATTCTTTGACTGCGTTTCGCACTTCCCGGTGGTTTTTCACTCGATGACCGATCAAATCGATTTTGTCGACCAGAATTCGATCGAATCTCTTTCGCTAATATCCCAAAAAACGTTTATTTTTCAACACTACTCTTACGTATACCAGTTGATTAATAAATATTCATTAAAATGATTGCACTGTTTTTTTGATTTAATCAAATGTAAACGTATACAAATTTATACAGTAATTTTTATATTGTTTATTTTATTTAATCATAGTGAGAATTTTCGGTGGGTGTGAGGGGATTTTCTAAATAGGTAAAACATTTACAAACCTAATTTCAAGGGAAGATCAAGGTATAATTAATATTTATTAGGATCCATATTATATGAAAAATTCATATTGTGAACGTACCTTTTTTGCTAGGATTTTTGTTGATTTTCTCATCATTCTTCGAGGTATCATTGAATTCTTCGGATTCGGTCCATTGGCATCCCAAACTGTTGTTATCGTGGAACGTTTTCTTTATCGGATTTTTCGTAATATTCGTCGGTGTGTTTTCATTTTTGATACCATTACTACCATTGCTATCTAATTTCTTGTTAGTTTTTTTTATTTTACCACCATTCGTACTACTATCATTTAAATCCGAGTTCAAAAAATCACTCGATTGATTCACTTCATTTACATCATCCAACGACACCCACTTACGAGACAAATTGACTTTTTGATCCAATTGCGGTTTATCCGCGCTCTTATGCCCGTTCACCGTTGTATTATCCGACGAATTCGTCGACGTCTGTCGATTCAGTGCGATTTTCGAGAATTTATCACCATTTTTTCCTGATTTTTTACTCGTGGTTTGGTTTTTCGATTTAAGCTCAACTTTATCTGGTTTTGGAGGCGTTTGAGCTGGCACTGATTTAGCGAGGACGTCTGAGTAAGTGGGGCGCATGGGTCTGACTTCAGCGACTTGTTTTTGCTTTTTAATTGCCGTTTTATTGGCGGCAATCGGGAAGTTTTGCGGGGAAAACTCGTTTTGAGTGCGTTCTTGATCGATTGGACTTAGAATTGGTTCGGCGACGATTTGCGGGGTGATTTGCGCTGGTGGGGCGTTTAATTCTTGTGGTTTTAGGAAATAGTTTTGGGGATTTTGCGTGGGAACGTTACCGAATGGGGAGTAAGTACCGTTTTGGTTCGGGGCCCAATTCCCCATTAAATTCTCGATTAAAGGTGTACGGTTCTGCGTCGGTTGTAATGTTTGTTGCATTAATAATTTATTTTTTAGTGCTTCTTGATGGTTTTGTTGCATTAGGACGTTTTCCGCGAATAGTATTGGGTCGTTCGTGTTGTTTGATGACGTTTGGGATTGTTGCATTTGTTGTTGTTGTTGTTGTAATTGTTGTAAATTCATTTCAGAATTAACATACATAGCCCGATCGCGATTTTCAGGGTAACATTGCATATACATAGATAAATCTTGTTGATTCTGCACTAAATATTGCGGCGTTTGGCCGGAACAAAACAATATCTTGCCGCCGTGTAAATTTAAATGTTTTTCGTACGCGTTATTTGAGATTTCCGGGACGAACATTTGATTTTGAGGAATATAATTGTTATAGGAAACCGGTGGGGCGGCATAGCGATTGTTGGTGTCGTACGCTAGAGAATCGGGATTGCGCGGACTATAATGGGGTACGAATGGATTTTGTGGGATCGGATTGGGGTTCGCGTACTCGGACCAAATGTGCGGGTCATTTGGTGTCGGCGGTGGTGTGAAACCAAGTTGTATATACTGACCGTCTGAATTTTGTAAATCAGCTGTCATGTTTCCGATCAACTGTTCAACAGTGTTTGAGCCCTTTTTCGTTTGATCGCACATCTTGCACTGGACATTTACACTTGAATTTACGTTCAATCGCTAAATACACCCTAGACACGGTTTGCTACGGCTCTAGGCCCGTTTTCGCAATTTAAATTTAAGGTTAAACTAATTTGATTGTATCCTTGACGAAGTCAGATGTGATTTTTGTGTTTAACTGTTGCATTTACATCTGTTTTATATTAAATCGAATCGTTTCCACCGTTTTATGTACTGTTATTTGTTAGTTTTGGATGTAAATATTATTATAACACGACGTCAGGCCATCTTGTATTTCAGGATTTTTTTGACAGTATAAAAAAAAAGTGCTACGTTTACATTTTCCGTGTAATACTTTCCTAATACACTATTAAATAAAATATATTCTACAAATTGTAATAATTTAAAACTTACTTTTATAAACCGTTACTTCTATTTAAAACTATAATAAACTATAATTGCGTTTATTATATATAATCGTAAATGGTAGCATTTAACTTTTTTTTATCAAAATTGATAACAATATTCGCTCTAATTAGTTATGTAATGTGGTCAATAAATAATAATTAGCACTTTATAGTAAATGCAAGCTTGCATTTTATTAATTTAATACAAATAAATATATATTACGAAACTATATAATTTAATATTGTATATCATGTTTTGATAGTATAATCTTTAGTTAGTAAATATGTTATCTTATTATTAATTAGATATTTTGCAATGTAATATATTTATTTATTTAATAAAATATGATTATTTAGCTTGAAATTCTGAGTCGAATTAAGCGATTTGAAACGCGAATATAAACGTGGTCATGTGTCATTGGTCATATGCGCTGGAAATCTGAACGGAAATTTCAAATACAAAATCCGTTTAAACATAACGGTTTTCTCGGGGTTGGTCTGGGTTTTCGTATCAGCACATCGAATTTCTGTGATAAAAGTGATGTGTTTTCAATTATTATTAAACGATCTAACCGTGTGTAGCGAAATACAGTGACATTTTACGGGATTTCATTTGCAAAAAACATTAAAACGGTCACCGACATGGATAACCAATTTTCCCCCCATAAAACACCATCGAAGTTCCTAGGGACCATTCGCGATGCTGTTTCGTGCAAAAATCTGCAATCAACCCCGTTTTATTCTTTGCCAAATCATCACACAACACCCCCGTCGAAATTTCTAAAGATTAAAAATCCTTTCGAAGCTGCGATCAACGAACGTTTACATTTGCATGTATTCAGGTAATTAATTTGGAATAAAAGTATTTAGAGGGTGGTTTAGTTAGTTAAGGGTTGGATTTATGTTGTTTTTTTTTAATTAGCCCTTCAGTGTTCACGGAAGTTAATAGTTCGCGGACTAGCGAGAATTTTAAGTGGAGTATTGATGAAGTTTCAAGTTTGAGACCTGCTCATATTGACGAGAGCACTATTGCTCAATTTGAGCCTCCAAATTTGGAGGATGATGTTCATGTTCAAGCCAAAATCGAAAAGTATGTTTTTTAACATAATAAACTCTTTGAAAAAATTGCTACGTTTATATGTTAGTGTTTAAACGTATTATGAATATAATTTGAAAATTGTTTTCGTAGATTTTTTAGTGAAACACATATAGCTCCTAGCCCATGGCAACAGGAATCGAACCCGGTGCCCTTATTGATTCAAACTGAATCGCCCCCGCATAATATAGAGACTGAAACGCCGGAAATGTGCAATGGTGAGTTAATTTATTTTAAAATAAACTACGGCGATTTTATTTGTATATATGTATTTAGTTTGGACTCAAACGATATTATCTTTACCGCCTAAACTACCGGAAGATGTTGAAAAAGCGTTACTTCCGTATTTCACATTTACGGGGGATCAAAGGCGGCAAAGCGTCGATTTAAATTCGTCGCTGTGCCGCCGTTTATTTCATTTCGAATCTGCTAGTGATGCAGAAGAGTCGAATGTGTCGTCGATTAAGTCGGATTTGTCCGAAATTGGGTCACCTATAATCACGGTAAGTATTTAATAATAATAAGAGAACTTTTCAAGATGTGTGCTTAAAATGTGTATCGTTTCTGTACTTTTAGGACAATGCCGATAAGCGAAAACGTACTTTTGATGAAACGCCTGATCCGGACTTGATACCAGCGGAAATCTCGCCCATAGCCAACTTGACACCGAATTTTAGCAAACTAAGTAACTGTCAAATCTCACCGATTTCCCTGACTCTAAATATAAGTGATATGCAATTTCGATCTGTGATACCGACGAACGAACACGACATTGTTTCCCCGATATGTTTGCTGAAAAAAACGAAAAACCAATCGTTCGCCAAATTGGACTTTAGCGGTCACATGAGCGTCGACAATTCGTTCAACATGGCGCCAGAAAACGACGCCATAAACATACAAAACTGCACCAATTCATCAGGTATACCAAAAACAAACGACACATTAAATGCGCCGAACTTTACACAAATATACAAAATTACAGAATCGCCGTTACGCGGCAATGAATTCATGGACAGTTCATGCAATTGGGACGTCGAGTACAATCAAATATCGATCTCAAATCGATCACAAACCCGTCGGTCGCTATTCGAAGCAACGAAATCAAGCGTTGAATGCATGGACATCTCGAATCTAACGACGCCAAAATCAAAAATCGTAAACAGCCAACGCAAAAAACTATCCGATAGCTTTAAATACACGAGCGAAAATTCGTTACACGACGCCGTTCAAATCGATTTGATTCCCGGTGAAAAATCACGCTTTTTACAAAACTGCGACGAACCGGAAGAGCTAGAAGACACCGCAATCAGTAATAAGTATTGTTGCGTTGATGATGATAGTTGTGCCGAAAATAGTTGGGTCGGTGATGCAAATAGTTGCGCTGGTAAAGGTCATAGTACGCAGGATACAGGGTATATTACTGGGGATCCTGGGGATATGAGTGAAAAGCGACCATTTGAAGGAATGGTCGTTTCGGATATACCCATCACTAACACTATCCGAACCGGTATATTTGCATCAACGCCTAGTAAGCGGTATTTTTATGATGTCGGTAAATGAATTAGTTGCGGATTTAATTAATATATGAATTGAAACTTTTCACAATAATTCACCTGATATTTTGTTTAGATTTAATTTACTAGTAAATCAAATTATATTCGAGCTATTTTTAATACTAGGGGCAAATCGGATTTATCAAATTTGCGCTTTATATATTAAGTCTAAATGATTTTGTGTACGCAAATTTATTTCATTTATATATAGGTTAAATTTATTTCAAATTCGCATTCATTTATTAGCGTAATTTTGACTGAATTTCATTACATTTTCTGACCGAAAATATCGGTTAGTGATGTGCGTTTTACTGAGATATTTGGGTAGTTTTAGTTTATAAAAGGTATAATGTTTAAAAACTAGCTATACACTGCCAATATAATCAAATCTATACTGTGCTTCGTTTAGGTTTGCTGTTATAACAATAAAAAACGTGTTTATTAAATGTGCCATTTAGTGTTCCATCATCTCCCATTCAAACCTAATTTTTTTTATACAATATTGGTACATTTTCTATACAGGTTGGGTTCATTTATTTTGCAAACATTTTAACTAAGACACATAATGTGTTCATAAATATTAGTTTTAATATATTTTATTTGTGCAATTTTTCAAATAATAAACATTTTATTTGTCTATAATTGTTTTTTTTTTGTTACCCAATCACGCAATTATTCACGGTTTGTGATTTTATAATAAAAATCACGTAAATTCGTATGTAAAAGGGGAAGGAAAACATATTGTTATAAACGTTGGTTATAAAAACCAATAAATTATTTATTTATAAAATCAACATCCAGATTGAATGTTTAACACACTGATCGCTTTACTAATATTAATTGTTGTATTTATATTTGATTTAACACCAAGTAAAAATGTCTTTTCCAGAATTCGAACTGCATGTTCTGAAAAACCCATAAAATATACAGCGGTTTACACGATTTCGTTGTAATCTCACATAAAAACACCACAAGGTAAATAAAACACCAAACGTTCACTTTATTACAACTCCAAAAATATACTCATTTATTTTGAGTATTAAATATCTTAAAAGTTGGTTTTACGAATGAAAACTGTAGTTTTAAATGTGATACAAGTTTCGTTGACCACTTAACGAGATAATCACGTTTAAAAAACAAGCACTTACCTTGCAATGAAGTAATGTAGTCGGATAATTTGTCGAGTAGATTATTGACAACGTCTGAGTTATGCGATTCAAGCGCTTGTAAAACCGCAGATAAAATCGGACTGGATGTGTCCACCGATGAGGAATTATGTTTCAAATACCGTAACAGTAAAACGTGCCCTAATTGGCGTACTGCACTAGATGAGGATAAAATCAAAGGGCACAATTGATTGATTATCGATTCCAAGATAACTGGACGACGGTTGGATAAGTGATCAATTTCTTGGAGAATATTTGGCAGTTCTATACCATCATTAACAATTAGTAACTATAAAACAAATTGCGACAACAATTAAAAAATAGTTTACCATCATCTTGGAGTTTGCCGATATTTTGTACTAGATTCCCCCAATTTGGAGGCATTGGTTCTGGTGATGCTGCTCTAGCGACAGCTACTAAAACCTCCCCACCCTCCCCAACCATATCGACTAAAGTATTATCGTCTTTCGGTAACGAAATACTAGACATAAGCACTCTTAATGGACGCAAATTTGCGTAAGTTAAATGTAAATGACTGAAATTATTAAAAAAATTGCCGTTATTTTCGTTAAAAAACTATCAACAATTAAAACTTACTTTAATAAATGTGCGTGTTGTTGTAAGTATTTTAACGCCCTTGTTGCATGATGGGATACATATGTTTGTAATAAACTAACAAATTTCCCCAAAATTGTATGAAGTTCTTTGACGTGACCATGAAACTGTTATAATTTTTAATAAATAAAACATAAAATTAAATTCATAAAGAAACTGACCCTAAATAGAGAAAAGTACGCCATTAGAATGCCTTCCAAACCGATCCTATATTCTTTTTCGAAAATCGTCGGTTGTAGTAGTTCAATAATGCCCAATATTTGATTGAACAAATTTAAATGATTGCGTGATTTAAAAACGCCGAAATCCAAATGAGTCCGGCCTTTTAAACTAGCAGCAATCATTGGTAGCTGTCGTAGAACTAAAGATGGATGCACGGCCGCCATTTTGCGTGCTAGTAACTCGAATTCTAGGGACTTTCGTGCCCAATCTTTCGATCTAGGCGTTGACGCTAACGCCGTGAATAAACTATGCGATATTTTGTCGATCACAGATGTGGAAAATTCTATAAAATTTAGTTAGTATTATACATGCATCTCGTGATCGAATGGTTAGCTCACCAGTAATTTTCGAAATGTTTGTCATTTCTTTTCGGTCTCTCAATGGAATATATTGGATTACTCGTGGAACACGCATATATAATAGTATTAGGAACTCTTGAGCCATTTGTGATTTTGTTTTATTATTTTGTTCTTTCTCAGGGAATGATTCATCCAAATTAATTACCTATAATATCAGAAATTAAATAACTAAATACTTATATTATTTCTGTCGTCCATATAGGATTGAGTGACATGCCTTCTCTCCAGAGAAGGCGTGTTTATTTATATGAGGGTGTGATATTGAGAGGGCGTTCCTATTGATGAGTGTAGCTGGGTGTGAGGGTGTATAAATGCGTATGAGAGGACATATAAGAATTACGTGGTATTATTTATAATAAAAAAAACTTTAAATATTTGTATTTATATCGAAAAATAAACGTAGACTTACTTGAATCACCACTTCTTCTTCAGTATCTGCCTCAGTCTTCATAATAG
This sequence comes from Nebria brevicollis, assembly GCA_944738965.1. Classification (NCBI taxonomy): domain Eukaryota; kingdom Metazoa; phylum Arthropoda; class Insecta; order Coleoptera; family Carabidae; genus Nebria; species Nebria brevicollis. The sequence continues at coordinate 298,479 of OX122909.1, read as the reverse complement.
TAACTAAATGCCGGACTACACTGTAAAACGCGCTGTCCTTCTCGCTGATACACTGCAACAACAACGGTAACCGTTGTTCGATTTTGTGAATCGAATTCTTATCACAGAACGGTTCGATTTTATTCGCTTCCGTCGCTTCTTGCAAAACATAACTAACCAACACGATTATCTACAAATATACGCCAATGTATTCCCAAGTGTGCTAAAAAAAGAAATAAATATACCTGTTCGTTTTCTAACTGTAACACATCTTCCGGTTTATAGTTTTTGTGCGTGAACTTATCGCGACCTTGCCACAATTTCGGGTTACAGGTAAGCGCCCAGAAAAAGTCCAAAACCGCCGCCGGATCATATTTTAGGACACATTCCGCTAATAGTCGCTGGACGCAAGTGTGCAAAGCACGCCAGCTCACACGGTGCGTTAATAAAGTTAATAAATACGGACGAAATGACATCCAATGTTGGTGATTTGATTTTGGATTTTTTGCAAATAACAATTCCATCTATTATAAATATACATATAAAAACAAACAATCACGCATATAGATTATTGATTACTTGTAAATCTGGAGACGTTCCGATTATTTCCATTTCGAGTTCAGCAATCCAGTCCACTAAAAGTCCAGTGCGTTCAAATCGAGTATTTTCAAAATCAGTTAATAATAACTTCGACATAGAATTAACTAAATTAATATTATCTGATATCTCAATGCTTTTTTCGACTAGCGATTTCGTCGTCCGTTCCAAAGACACTAAATCAGTGTTTAATAAAACTAGAAATAAAATATCATACATTAATTAAACAATTCAAATGATATTAAAACGCTTTTGAATTTACCATCGATTGGATCGTTATCGATACTATCAGTTTTGTTTTTATAATCCGGTTTCAATTGTTGTTGTTTGCGTATGAAGTGCTTTAAAAGCACAGCAACGGATGATTGTTTATCGGGTATTTTCGATAAAAGTGCACGGGATACGTTTAAGATTTTACTGTTGTTGGTTTTATCGGATAAAATCAAGCGTAATATCGTACATGAATACGATGCTTGTTTGACGAAATAAACGATAAAATCTGATGAATTTAAATGTAAATTCAACATGTCTAATATTGTATTTAAATACTGTTTGTCTGTACAATGTTTGTTGTGTATCTCTTGAGTTAAATGCTGTTATAAAATTATTTATATATATAAATGTTTTTTTTTTTGAATAGTTTCAATGCAAACCTTTATTAAATTCCGGAATTCTTTATCGATATCTCCATCCGACTCGAGTTGTAAAAATATCGTATTTAATAATCGTATAGTTGCAGAAGTATCGAATAGCGCTGGGTTTTTAATTTGTGTTAAGTTTTCTGGTAATTTTTGACGAATTGTACCAGTTTCAATTACTATTTCATCTTAAAAAACAAAATAAACAATCGTAACACCTAAAAATCTATGGTATAAAGATAAAAAACCTGGTAATTTTGGTTCTTGAAGCTGAAGCACTTGAACAAACGTATTTCCACCAGTGGCACCTCTACGGTGTTGTACTTCCACTAACTGCGCCATATAACACTTATCCAAAACAGCTTCGCCAACCGATGTTTGATCTACGGTTACCGCCAAATCCAACATACATAATAATTTACTGAAATAAACTAAATGAATCCCCCATTTAAAAACAACGTATAAAAACCACAAACCTCATCGAAGACACTGGAATCCCAAACGATTGGATGAATAACACTAATTGGGACGGTTCTAAATTGACTAAGGCAGCGTCGACCAATCGGGAAACAGTTGAGCGAATCATACGCAATTTCAACCAATCAGGGATCAGCAATGCTTCCTCGGATGTATCGACAAGGAACGCTTTCGGTGGTTCATCATTGGTCGGGAACCATGTTTCGAGTAACGAATCAAATAACACTTGATCTGAATTTCAAAACGTTATGAAGCTCCCATTATGCACTTTATGGAATGAAACTCACCGTTAACTGGTCCATAAGTTAGTAAAATAATCATAGCATGTACAACTAAAATATGCATCGTACATTCTTCACCGGTAGCCCAAGTGATTAGTACTTGATCCTGACTTTCAGACCAAGTGTACGTGTTCTGTTTCGGCTCTTTAGCTTTGCTCAAATATGCGCAAAACATACTCATTAACGAATGCAAAGTGCAGAATTGTGTTTTGTTTTCTTGTTCGAAAATCGGCAACACTGCTGCAATAATTGTACTGCGCTCGACTATTAATTGCGCCATATCTAGCACAAGATCTAACATATCCGCTAAAGGGTCGTTAGTAGATTGTTGCGCTAAAAAATTAATGTAACTAGATATATGTATTGGGTCTGTTTCGACTTGGCACGCTTGTCGTAGTGACGCGACTATTAAGGGGCGGATTGATAAGAAATGGGGGAGGACTGGTATTTGTTTTAATAGCCAAAAATCAGCTAGATCTGGTGTCATTTCGATTGCTTCCTCATCGATTGATTCGTCTTCGATGACGATAACAGTTTGTAGGACGCTCTTGAGCGCTTTAATCGCTTGGACGCGACTTGCGAAATGTAAAGAGTTTAATCTACGTAAGAAGTACTCGAGTACTTCATACGCTGCGTTCATTTCTTGGGCTGGATCCGTTAGAACTGTTTGTAAATGTGTTAGAACTTGACTTTGCTTTTTGTGTTTTTCATTTTTATCGCATGTTTGATTCATCCCTGATATTAAAAGATATTCGCATAAACACTGGACAGGTAGATGACTAAACATAAAAACAATCATGTATAAATTATTATTATAAATAAATTAAACCACAAACCTTAATGCGCCTTCAGAGTTATGCACTAAATCAGCTAACCAAGGCATATGTTGGCTGGATCCTTGCCTCTGGATGATATCTAACAAGAAATCCGGATGTCGCGATCTGCATAATAAGTGCCCCATCCGATGTGAAGCGTTTAGCGATTGTAGTTGGTCTAAAATATATTGTGGGGGTTGCCGCGAATCACCCAATGGTTTCATTTCGATTAATTGCGATATTAAAAGACTATTTTGTTCAGTTATCGGCGTTTTAGTGCTTGCTGCCGCTAAATGACTTTCAAACTCTAAGATTTGTTGATGTTCCAATGCGACAATTTGAAGTTCTTTATTTTTTAAATCATCAAACATTTCGCCCATTGTAACAGTAGGGGGTGGGTAGGAGAAATGGTTAGTTATACACATTTCCATAAAGTTGCGAAGCATTGGATACTTTTTCCATGCAAGCGCACCGAATGTGGTTGGGTTATGAGCGCTTAACATAAGTAGCATAACCCAGCTCTTCCAGTATAGAGTCGAGATAGCTAATTGCGGTGGGGTGTAACCTGGTGGTAAATTAATATTTTCAGGGTGGTGGTATGCGCATAAATTAAAGATAAAATCGATGATCTCAAGTTTATCGGCTTGCAAAGCTGGAAAACCTTCCACCGGTAATATCGCAGCACGTCGTATCAACTGATCCGTTAAATCAAGACAATCAACCGCGCTTAACGGATGCTCCTTAGAGATTCCGATCAATAAAACGCGAATCAACGTCGATTGAAGTACTGGTACTTCACTAGCTAATCTTACCAGTAAATTACGATCTGATTCCGACGGCCACGTATCAACCTTATAATAAGTTTCCAATGGTTCTAAGAACAAAACTTTACGTAACATTAAACCAAACTCTAAAACGCTGGGTCGAAATAATCGCAACACTGATTCGTGTATCCAGGTGACGGTTTCTTGTTGGATTTTCGCGACTAGATGTTGGTACGATTGGAGTGTGGGCAGTTCTTTTTTATCACCACGCGATAAGAGCTGGGCGGCTTCTTTGATTTGTGGCGATATGCCCAAGAACATACATAAACATAAGAGATCAACGGTGGATGAGTAGACGCGATCGCGGTACTCGAAATCACGTAACACCGTCGAGATTTCTTTACGCTCACGCACCAATGAGCGACACAAAGCGAACAAGTTGATGTCGAAACGTAACACGCGTACAATTTCGCGTAATAACGCACGCAACGATCTCAAGTAATCATCTTTATTGATTAGAAGTTCCTAGAAAAGGAAAATATGTCACACTACAAAATTAATTATTTTATATGATTTTTTTATAACGAACTTGAAATATATCAGCTAGGACGTTCGCTGAAGTTTCTGGTGTTACTTGAAACATAACTGCGATCATCGGCATATTATTCGGATTCCGTGAATTCGATAATTCATTATAAATGGTGTGTTTCAGCATCGATGGGAGATTATCTGGATACACTGTTACTAATTCGCGTAAACAATTTAGATACACATTCACTAGGGCTTTTGTTTTGAGACGGATTTTTGTTAAATGTGCAGTGACTTCCATGTCGCGCGCTGTAACACTAGCGCAGTTACAACTCAAGTACGCTAGTAGTTCTTGTGCTGGACGCATCAGTTTCGGATTGTGGAGCCACATTTCCAGACGGGAAACAGCTATAATTCGTATCTATCCATAAAACGATTGGAAGTACATTAAAAAGCAATAGGCGAAACAGAAACCGGGTTTAAGATACAATAGGCGGGATTAAGATACAGTAGGCGGGTATAAGATATAGTAGGCGGGTATAAGATATAGTAGGCGGGTATAAGATATAGTAGGCGCAACTTATTGTATTGGAATACTCAAAAAAAAAGTAAATAATAAATTTGAGCCACTAAATTATTACTAATTATTATTATTAAAATAAAATTTAAAGTAGAAACTTACTTCAACTAATCCGCATGCTGAAGATAATAAGCGTAAGAAATTTCTTGTTATGGTGTCCGGTGGTTGTCTGCTGCGATTCAATTGTTCTTTGATCGCTTCCAAAACGATTTTTTCGACAATTTCATACGATTGCGAATAGCGAGCGTGCACCGGAACGTCGGCATATTCGCGCATTTCAGCAACAATACCGAGTAGTTCGGGTGTGTTGCGACCGCCGTCTTCGTCGCCGGCGATCGACGACGACGTAGACGACGGTATCGGCGACGAAGTGTCCCTAGCGCTTACAAGAGCACCAGATAGCTCCGGGGTTAGCAACGCTTTCGGTGGTATCCGAGTGTTGAACGCTGTGATTATATTATCGACGAAACCTTTACATTCTTCATTGTCCACCCAAATACGATCACCTAATGCGTCCTCCACATACAACTATATACCAGGTGTGAAAACTATGTTCAAATTGAGTTCTAATTGGAAATGTAATGTACTTACACGGACGAATAATTCCGGCCAATTTTGCACGTGCATATGTGAGCGAAGGAGTAAATTTGCGCATAGTACAGGCACAGCAGGATTACCTTTACTCTTAAAGCTATGCGCTGCGGTGTCTCTTCGCAATAAACTTGCGATCGCATTAATAACATGTTCGTTTACAAACAAAGATGGTCGATTTTTTGCCAAAAACAACAAACTTAAATATAATATTTTATCAGGTTTATAGCGTTGGTTCCGCAGCGATTTTACAGCACCAGTCAAATAAGATACCTAAAAAATATCTTGGATCAGTACTAAGGAACAGTTTACGTGCTAGTTTACTCTTACAACTTTATCATTATCTTTAACTTCCCAGGCTTTAGCTACATTTACAGCCAGCTCAAACGGTTCACTATCAGTAACTAAAGTCTCCCAGAATTCAACAGTTGGTAGTAATTGGGTGCTAGGGGCAGCTCTCTCCGCCAAAACTCCCCCAGATACACTAGATGTAGGAGCGGTTACAGCGCGTATCACTGAGCTACTAACTTTAGGTTTTTTTGACGATGACGCAGTTGGTAACGATGATGATGAATGTTCGCGCTTCCTTTCATTCGAAACTTAATGAAAACAGCCAAAATAAACACATAAATCGCAACGAAAAATCAAAAATAAACTTACCTTTACCGCTACTGGAACTCGATTTGTGCTGAGAATGCTTTTTCGCGTCACTGTCTCGCGAACTCGACGGTTTGGAGCCCAATGCGAATATCGCGGGAGGATGTTGCGTTATTTTGCTCTTACCACCCCGAGACGACGACGATGATTTACCCCGATCCATCGTAAATATATAAACAACCACAAACCAAACTATAATTTCATTGCAAATCACTTAATAAATACATTATTGCATTAATATAACTATTATTTAAGCTTATTTTAGTAAAAAATTGTTTAAAACAACACAAAACGTCGAGAACGAAACGTCAAAGCTTAAACACGCATGCTGTCAACAATGCTACCAACTATGATAAAACAAAATATCACTAAAAATATATTTTAATTTATATATAATTAAAGTACTTAAAAATAAGGAAGCTTAATATATATATCATTATAATGTATAATACAATGAATACCAGTTGTGTGATTTGTATAAATGAGTGTTAAGTATTAAAAAAACAATTATTAACTATTATATTTTATTATATAAGTATTCTCACTCACAAAAATATCGTCAAAAACATTCATAGTCAATCATAGCTTACATTTAAGCCAGTATTTCGTCGAGACATTTTCATTTTTTAATCAATAAATTCACTTTCTTAAATCGATGTTTTACTTGTAATAAAAAAAAAACCATTTCGCTAATTTAATTAATGATTTAAGCATTGAATATGTCTGAAATTCTACATTTATATGTACAAACCTTAATTACAAATGTTTTAAAAATTATAATTGATAGTAAAATAGTTTTTTTTTTACAAATATAGTTTTGACATAATTGGTGTAATGTCATTATTATTTTTTTTTCAATTTTTTTAAATTCGTTTTCTAATGAAACAATTTTTATCATACAATTTTTACATTACACACATAATAATACTGATATATACTTATAAAAAATAAATCAAACGTTATCAAAAAAAAAATGGCCGATGTAATAAATAAAGTAAAAACACAAATAAATAAATAGTAAAATAATATTTATTTTGTACATTTCTTCAAAAAAATTTTCATCAAACTATATAATAATAAATTAAAACAGTACGATTACGATGAAAGCTAAAAAATGACAAAAAAAAATCACATTTGAAGCCGTTTCCAATCAAATTTTCTTACGAAATTACATGAAATATACAAAATTATATATGTTATATAATTATTGTTTAATAAAATTAATTATTTCTTGTTATATTATTATAAAACAACATGTATATATATATAATTATAGCAAATATAGACATAAAAAAAGTCGAATTTTTTACCTCAAAATTAATGGAAAAAGTAAAAAAAAAATAATACGTTGTACACAAAAATATGTATAACGTTTTGTCTTATTGGTTGAATTGTGCAATTGATGAGGTCATTGAGCTAAATTCATAAAAATTGAACAATACAAATGTCGATTTGCTAAAACTCAACCAATAAGAGTTTTTTACACAAGAAATAACCAACATTGAATTATTATTAGTCTAAGATCAACTATTAACAGCTTGTTAGTGATAAAAAAATCACTAAATATTTAAACACTTATTATAGTATTATTAATAATATATTATATATATATTTTTTTAGTTTTCTAGTGATTTTCTAGAAATAACTACCTGTCTAATATAAAAATCCCTACGTTTTGAAGATAGGGCCTAGTTTTTTTTTTTAATTTCGATTTTTAGTTAACTTTATCCAATAACATTTTCATTATTCAAAATTTTGAGATCAAATTTTCGCTTTTTTTTTTTAACCAAATCCGCAATTAAAGATTTTGTACTGTTTATACATTGTTATATATATATATGATTTATTTAATATATATATATATAACTATCTATAGGTTTTTATTATATTTATTATAATTTCATATCAAGAAAATTTAAATATATTTATATCGGATATCCACAAGATATATTTACAAATAATTTGCACTGGACTTAAAATATTCGCAATTGCGTTAAAAAATTCAAACGCAAAAAACTTTACCACAAAAATAATAATAAACGGAAAAAATATATTCAATCTTAAATTAAAAATATTGGAAAAAAAGCATTTTGGAATTATTTACAATATAAACATTTCATTTTCATATAATTAATAGGTTTTTCTGTTAAATCTATCTATATTTATCATATATATTAATACTTTTCCTCGCATTTCAAATCGTATTCAGAAACGATCCATTTGTGTAATATGTTTAAAAAGCTAATATATATACACACTAGAATTGCACAAATTGACAATGTAAACATAAGATTAATATAACCATATCAGGAGATTCAAATGTCAATTTAAATATATTTAGGCGCATAATTGACTTTAGTAAACGGACCAAACAATCGAATTCAACTCATAAACAAATCTAACAAATTTATATTCAGACAATAAGCTGAATTAGATTAATATAAACGAAATTAAAATAAAAGTAAACGTATCAATATAAACATATTTGACAATAGAGACTAATATAACGCACTAAAAGCGTATAAAATTGTCAAAAATGTAAATTTATATTTTGACAGTTTTTAAACAATACATATTTATAAATTAAATTCCACCAAAAAATGAATCGATTTCTGAATCGATTATTTAAAAAAAAAACACTCATAAAAATTAAACAGAAAATAGTAATAATTACATGTATATATTAATTAATATTTTTTATAATTAGAAGTAAACCGAAAATTGCACAAAATCAGGGATCAAAGGGGGGACAAAAAATTAACTTTCGCGTTTTTAATCACAAAAAAGGCGACTATACACAAGAAAAAAATAATTGCAAAAAAAAATAAAAATTATATATAATATTTAATTAATTACGGAATATTAAAATATTTTATATTAATAACTATTAAATTGTCTGTTTTTTTTCATACCATATATATACATCACAAAAAAAAAATAAACTGGGTGTTTTGTTTGTTTTGTGTCAAATAAAAATACTTGTACCCTAGTGACACGACATCTGCACATTTTTTTTGCACTTAATCGTTTTGTTTTGGAGATTTAAAAATATCACTTACACAATCGAATTTAGTCCGAATTAGAGTTCAAATCGAATTGTTTCGATGTTGTCAACAATTCGGGGGGCGGGGGCGACGGATTACGACCCTCGTATGGGGATGTGTCTAAAAATTCGATATTTTTTGGGTCACATTTACTAAATATTCGAAAAAACATACGAGTAACAGTTGATTGAATTAAATTGAAATCAAATCATACACCCGCAAAAAAACACATCATTTATATTAACACATTTATTTAAAAAAAAATCCCCCGAAAAAAACCTCGATATTAATTAGAAATGTACTCACCAATAACTGAGGCGAAGCTCGTAAATTGCGTAGAGTTCGGATAGACCGGATTGTTGAATGGTGGTATAAAACTGTCTTCATCAAACCGTGGCTCATCATCTATCTCTTCTTTCTCACAATCTTCTTTAACATCATACTGCTCATCATAATCTTCATGAGCTTCCTCTCTGACTTCGCTTTGAGTATCATCAGTAACATTCGTCTGCACGTCCTCAACATCAGACGTCTTGAGCGACTTAATAACTGGCGCCATGTTGATGCAATTATCAGGTGAACTTCGCACCCGTTTAATAGCTGCACTAGGTTTTTGAGTATCCGCGTATTTAGATGCTGCCAGTGTTAGATCTGGTGATGCTAAAAATTTCGTAGGCTCCGGAGTTGTGATTGATTGCGTTGTTAACACTGTTGAGCTTGATACAGTTGAAGATGGCACAATTGTCGGTGAATTTAACAGCGATTTCGGACTCAAGATATCTATTCAAATTTTAAATTAATTATTTCGAAATGTGAATGAAATGTTTCGACATACCTCGCCGTCGGTTTTCGTCATCTAAAGCTAATCCGAACGCTCTTTTAATCCGGTCTACATTTTCTCGTTGTAGTTCAACCGCAGTTGGAGCTGAATTAAATGCTACCAAAACTATAACATACAAATCCCCATAAGTATCTAAGTGCGTTTAAAATAAAAAAAAGTTATTCGTTTAATTACCTTGTGGTTCGGAAGTTGGGGGTTTAACTTCAACTGGGGCGACTCCATCCAATTCTTCGTCTGAACTAAGCGAAGATGTTGTACTACTCGTGCTATCCGATCGAGTTCGTGGAGCCGGTGCCCCAGTGCCGCGCGATCCACTTGGAGGTGGCGTCTCGGGCGAATTTGGTCGGTCAGGACTGCCACTTCGTTCGCAAGTGGTTGTGAGTTGCTTACGTTGCCGATATTCAGAAATCGATAACTGTTGAGACGATTTGTTAATGGTTAACTTTTTTTATTGGTGTTAATTTATAGATAACTTACTTTTCGTTTAGCTGGTGTTACCATCTCTGGTTTGCTCGGCGTTTTAATTTTGGGGGGTGTAGGAAGGTCTTCAACAAACGTGACTTGTAATGGAGGTGGTAATGGGGGTTGAATTGGTGGTATTGGGGGCTGGATTATAGGCTGAATTGCGAGTTGTATTGGAGGTTGTATTGTGGGTTTTATTATTGGTTGTATTGTAGGCGGTTGTGTGGGTTGTACTGGAGGTTGTTGGATGGAAGGTAATTGAAAATGAGGATGTTGTACGAGGATTTGTTGTGTTAGGAGTTGCTGTGTTTGAGGTAGTGGTATTGGAGGAAGCTGTATGGTTGATATTGGAGGTTGGCATATTGGAGGTAATTGTATTGATGATAATATTGGAGGCTGTTGTATAATTGTAGGTTGTTGTATAGTTGTAGGTTGTTGTATAGTTATAGGTTGTTGTATAATTGTAGGTTGTATAATTGTGGTTGGTTGTATTTGGGTTATTTGTACAGGAGATTGTATTTTGGGTGGAAGCGGGGGCGAAGTGATTTTTTCTGGTATACTTTGGGGCACGGGTCCCGTTAAGTTTTCCTCGTAAAAACGTATCGTTTTTTCAACAGTACCCAAAAGTTGAGCACTATCTCTAAACATAGGTCGTTCGCGACCTAAACGCGGGTCTAAAAGAGTTGACGGTAACGTATCGGGGAATTCTAAAAAAACAAATACACAAAATTAAATTTATCATTTTTTAAATTCCTAAAATATACCACTTACTATGTGCCAAAGTGTCCAACAACTCTTCTCGTTTAACCGCCTCGAATTCCAGTTGCATTTCAACCACTCGTTCTTTAAGCGCCACTTCAGATTCGAGTCCCGAATGCCGAAGACTTAAATCATCTGGGTCTGCAGTATCTTGGTGAAGATGACCCGCGTACATAAGTTCTAATCGTTGAGCGACCGGATCTTTTAAAATTGATGGTTTCTGGAACTCTGTCGAGTCGGGTGGCGAACTGTTTGACGTTGTTCTTTCTTCAGTTGTATAAAATTCTTCATCGTGGTTTGGGTAATCTTCCTCCACCTAATAAAAACCAATGTTACGTAGCTACAAAAAAAAAGCACTAAAGCACATTCAAAACTTACCAATGAGTTTGAAGGCGGAACCAACATAGTAGGTGTGGTTGGTGGTGTGAACGATTGTTCTGACGACAGCGACTCGCGAGCAAGTCGCCGTTTCTTCGGCGGAGCTACCATCTCCGCCGGGCATGGAGGTGATTCTGGTCGGCTACACGGCGAATCACACTCTTCACTTATCGCTTGGCGTAACCAACGTTTCTTAGCATTACCCGCCCCCTGGCCACTCATACCCACGCCATGGCCCACTTTATGGTTAGTTACACTTTGCGGAGGAGAATCACATAAGCTTGCCGCTTGTACTAGTGTAGCTAGGCCTTTATTCGCAGTATTTAACATCAAACTCGAACTGTTATTGTTATTATTTAAGTTTGTGTTTAGATTTGAGTAGTAGTCGGTGTTTGTTGGGTGGTTGTGATGTGATATATTTAAATCTAATGGTTCCGTTTGGAAGTTCGAATGATGTGAAGCTTGTAACGGCTCCGGGGATTTGTTCAGCCATTCGTTCATGATGGCTTTTTTAGTTTTAGGGAATTTAAAACCTGGTTCTAACGGACCTACTGCCGCTTGAACCAAAAGACACGCGGATGATAATGGGGTACTCGGTGACGATTGTAACGAACTGTTACTTCCGCTACTATTACCATCTACGTCCGGTGACTGAAATAATATTTATTATGAAATAAAACAGTAACGCAATTCTGAATTAATTTCATAGTTGTTATTTTATTCAATATTTTTACTAGAAACAAACTACTTACTTTATTACAATTTAGTTCATTAGAAGTGCCGCCATTAGCTAACGCTAACAGAAGCCCTGCGGCCGTATTGACTTGTCCCGGTGAGCTCAAATCGCTTGCCTGCGAACCAGAGATCTTCGCCGGGGACATTTCCTCAATCGGCACATTGATTTCCGGTGAATCTAGTACGGATTTTGATGGTTCCGGTGTAACCGGTCGTGTAACAACTGTTTCGTGTGACGCAACTGGTAACGGCGGTGATAACAATGGTGACTCATCACCGGAAGTTGCGTAACTGTCTGTTGAATTCAGACGGGTGCGTCGCCGTGTTGAACTTTGTGATGTTGTACTAACTGTTCGGGCACGACCTTTCCGTCTAAAAATAAATAATCAAATGATTATTGGTTATATGGTTATAGGATGTAGATTTTTTTTTACTTTTTTCGTTTGGTTCGAACCCCGTCTCGTTCGATTTCCCCGTTTTCATGATTGCGCGTGTTGTGTTGTGGTTGTGTTGACGCCGGTATTGGATCACTCTCGCGCCGTTGTGCTTGTCGCGCAGATTGTTCTTGTTTTCGTTGTTGATTTTTCTCTAGACGTTCGAACGCCTTCATAATCGCTTCCATTTTTCGTTCTTCTCGCGTCATTTTCTTGCCCTTGTCTTTCGGGCTCGTTGCAACTTTTTCAACTTTAGTATGCGGTTCTTCGGCTCGATCTAACGATTCACGGCTACTGCTGACGGCTCGAGAATTATGTGAACTCGCGCGGCGTGTCGATAGGGCTGGTGGTGGCGCGGGAGCTGGAGGCGGTTGACTGGGTACAGGCGATGGTAGACTTTCCTGTGCCGCTGGAGGCGGTGATTCAGGTCGTATCGGTGATGAAGCACGACGTCCGCGTTTTTTCCTATGCGTCGTAGAACTGTCTTGTGTTGATGGCGTCGTTGTTATTGTAGCAGGAGTGTTACTGCTTGTTGTATTTACCGTAGGTGGAACATTATCGTGGGTGTTACCATTTTTCCTATGATTTGTAAACAGGCCACATTGTTGTGGATTACCACAAGCACACGCGATTGACACTGGAGGACCTGTTGTAGATGAGGCGGCTGCCGCCGCCAGATCGTGACTTTCATGTTTGATTGTAATTTCATTGTTTTTGTCAATGTTACACAATGTAATCACATATAGATGTAAAGCCCCTTTCTCTATACAGTGCCGCAATTCCGCGGTCGGCCTACAACTACGTCGAATAAACCGCGCATCATTACCGTAAGTCCGAGTGTCTACACACACTTCAGTACCATCACGTGGTAGGCGGTAGAAGAAGAGGAATGGGCCCGGGCGTTGTGAATGTTGACGCGTTAATAAACCACCAGAACCGGGGGGACCTGCACCCGCGGTTCGGTGTTGCGTCGACAACATATACTTACCGCGTAATTCGATTACCGCGGCGTTCGGTACTAAAGCCTGAGTCGCCATTACGATCTAATTGACAATCACGCAAATATTAGAATAAATCGCAGTTTAAAAAAACGCTGGTAATCTTACCTTGAATTGTGTTAGTGGTTGGTTGACCACTTTGCATTTGGGTACCGCAACATCTTGTTGCGCGTTCGGCGGTGCTTGTTTATCTAATTCCGCGCTGTTAGGTGTACCGTTTACGCGTACGTTCGATATACGTGCGCGTAACTCGGGTGAGTAGTGATTCGTAACTGCTTCTTCGTAATGATCAATCCATTGGCGTAATTGTAGCATAGACGGACTAACACTGTTGTTTTGATACGCCGGGGGTGTAATAGCGGTGGCTGATGGCCAAGAATCTTGGGAGTCGTCATCGATACTCGAGCGAGATTTCATCTAATCGCATAAAACAATAAAATGTGTGTTGATTTTGTTGATTCATTTTTATGTTACCTTTCGTTTTAAAACTTGTTTCTTTTCGCGTTTTTTCAAAGCAGCCGACCTGCGGCTAGCTACACTGGTTTCTCGCGTTGATTCTCGCCGCTGTTGTCGCTTGTGCGTCAGTGGTACGCGTCGCGCGGGTTCACTTTTCCGTCGCGTTGATAACGAAACGGGAGCACCCCGTTTTTTCCCCACTAAATTATTGTTCAACGTAACTAGACACAAATATATAAATCAGAGTCTTAATTGCGGAAACGTTAAAGCTCTTAAATACCTGGTTGATTTCTGGTGTTGGTACTGCTTCCATGTTGTGGTCCATCTCCTGTTGATTCCGCTGTCGATGTCTCACTAGAGGAGTCGCTGACACTACCAGAGTTGGCACTGCCACTTACGGGCGGTCCTCCTACAGCGATAGCCCCCACTGTACCGCCAACCCGCGCAAATTCGTCGCGTTTTCGCTGTTGTATTGCCCGCGCTAACTGCCGATCGACGCGTCTTGGTTCGCAACGTACACACGAGTACTTCTCCGGGATGTGATCCCGATCAAGACCCATACAATCTACATGTTGCCATGACCTGACACCACCAAGAATAATTAATATAAAACGTGAGACCAGTTTATGAAAAATACTTACGAACAAACATCACAACAGATCATGTAGCCGTCATCATGATCGAAATCACAAATACACCGGGTGACTCCATCCTCGTCGCCTTCACCTTCTGGAGCAGTTTCTGTTTCTTCGCCCTCGTCCCCGTCTTCCAAACGGCCTCCATCACTGCTGATAGTGGAGGCTGCGTCATCATCAGCGCCCCCGGTTCGCGTCTCTAGCGCAACGCTAGCACTTGGCACACCGGCTACGCCCAGACTTGTGGAGGACGGCTGGTGATGAGTTTGGATTGGGTTTTGAGGTTGATGTGCAACTTGAGCTGGTGGTTGGTTTTGAAGGCGATTGAGTCCTGATTGGAAATATATGTTATAACCAAATAAATCTCGACGAGAGTTGAATAAAAAAAAGCGTGCAACTTACTCTTACCGCTGGCCGCACCGTAGTAGTTAGGGGTGGATTGTTGAGGGACCACCCCATTCATTGCACTAGGTGGCAGTTGGGGGATAGGTAATCGCGCGATGGGGGGTGATAACGCTGGGGGCGGAGCTCCGTAGTTGTGGTCTAACATGACTACTTGATACAAGTAGGATAAATTCGGTGAGAAATCTGGGCGAACTTCTTCGCCTATATCTTCAGAAAGTGTTTGATCATCTGGTGGGCTTCTATCGCAGAGGCAATTATAAATATGAAATTCGCGTTTAATTTAATTAATCATTAGTTTCGAATACTACTTACTTCATTGGGTAATTCTTGGTGGTAAGGTAACCCAATTCGGCAGCAGTGACATTTCTACCTCCTGTTGATGGTAAACTTTGTAATATTTGCGCAGTTAACGACTGATTAAAACTACTTTGCGCATTATTACCGCTTTGTTTCGCGGCATACTTAGTCGGACTCATCGCCTGATTGGCCAACCGTTGCTGGTTACCAACCGTTCGATTCTTAGCAACTGGTGGTTGAGCCGACTTCTGGTTCGATTTTTGTGCTTGAACCGCATGTTTGCCAATGTAATTCGGTTTCGCCGGTACGTGATTCGGTGCACGATTTGCAACCAACCGTTGCGGTGCTAACGTTTTGATGCCCACACGATTTGCTAGCTGTGGTTGCATCTTAACCGGACTTTGAAGTTTGGTGTAGTGGTTCACTGGGGGCTGCGGTGACAAGGTTTTGATACCAGATGCTTTAACACTATAATTCGGCGATTGCGGCGATAATGTTTTGATGGTTTTGGGCGGTTGGGAAACCGTGACTCGCGTTCCACCCACCGTTTTTATTGTTTTCTGATTGGTGATTACCGGTTTTTGTTGGTACACTAAATTGTTAACGGTGGGTGGTTGGGCTTTTGTTGTGATTAGTAGTGGTTGTTGTTTTATGGTTGGTTGTGGTTTAAATTGATTGTTATTGATGTTTAATTGTTTTGGGGTGGTTAAGCTAGTCACGATTTGTCGTTGGGGTTGTATGTTTGTTTTGTTTATGACAATGTTTTGTTTAGATACTACGACATTACTTAAAATTTGCACTTTAGGTCCGGTGCTGGTTCCAGATGCAGGGATTACGCGCGCGTTCGTCGGCAACGCGGTTACAGTTTGGACGCGTTGTTGACCATTGTTAAAAACGGGCTTTTGTGATTGTGTGGTTAGCGGCTTTTGTACTAAATTAAAAACACGCTAAAAAAAAAACAAAAATACATAAATATCTAAACATATTTTAGATTCTTTTCACGCATGTTCGTAGTATTAGTTTACCTGAGATACAACCCCATCACCACTTGGAGCTTGTCCATCTTCAACCCGTTGAACAACAGCGTTCTGGTAAACGGTGGTCGTCGCCGCCGGACTAGCCATCTGACTTAAACAATCGGAAATCGTGTATGTTGTGTTGGTGTTTTGAAGGGGTACCTGATCGCCCCCAGGTGCCGCCACGGTCGTCTGTAACACTTTTATCAACTGGGTGCCGCTTCCATCGGCGGCCTGTACCACTTTAACGAGCTGGGGATTTGGTCCCGTCCCAGGATGCTGCCCGGTGAGTTGAAACACCACCGGTGGCGTTTGCTGTGTTGGGTTGACCCCCGGGGATGAGGCGGCGACCCCGAGGGTAGAATCAAGAGAAAAATTTGTTGCAGCAACATGTTTGCTGTTGCAGGAGTTATCTATTTATTACAAATTTAATCATAAATTTACATCTTTCAAGTTAATATTTGAATATATATATATTACCTATCTGCATGATTGCAGTTAAAGGATTACGCCCTTCGTCAGAGCCATCGACAATCGCATTAGAGTTCTCCCCATCGCATGGTGGCCCCAAACGGGGCGAAATCTCTATCGCTTGATACGGCGTGATTATATTATTTTAATGGACTGCGCGCAAGCAATCCATTTCTGTAAAATACAATTAATCATCCATAAATCATAAATTTGTAACAATTAAACGAAATAAATAACGCAATTTTATAATTAAAACCCATTCAAATAATTAAAACATTTTTTTTATTACATATACAAATATATATATATATAAAAGAATAAAATTACATTTTTAACAATAATCAAAAATCAAATCATCAACAATGGTTGATGTGCGCATGTAAACATACTTCTTCTTATCCATCTAAAAAGTCAAGTTGGCCTTGTATCAATGCGCTTGCGTACGAAGTACAGTCACCACAACAATTAAGTACATTCCACAATTTCGTTAGAAAATCAACGAATTTACACTGGAAATCAGCGGAGAAAATACAAAAAAAATAACGATACGGAAATCTCGATAAAATTGATAAGTGATCGTAGTGTGGTGTGATTTTATAGGTTTATTAGCGCGTTTTAGGGGAATTGGGTAGTTTCAGTAGCTTGATTTGTGCCTGAGTGTATACCAGGCCAGAGGCCCACAATAAGGAGGAAAATATTCGTACGAATATAAAAATCCATCAAATGTTGGAATGTATATTTGGATGTAACATCAAATATGTCTCAAACCATGCTTTTTAAAGCTCAAATATCACAAATAAACGTTCATTTATAGTTTGAAAATAAGTTACAAGCACTCATAAAAATACGAATGAAATATTTATATCGATTAATGAGAAAAAAACGACAAAAAAAAATACATCTGGGATGCGTAAATCCGTACATATTAAATCAAATCGTGACAATGAATCCAATGCGTAATTAAGTTTTTATTAATTAGCCCACAAATACAGATTTAAATACAAATTGTATTATTAAGAAAAAAGTATTATTAAATATTTAGGGAATTAGAGATTGTTATGATTTTTAAACGCCGAATTAATTCTATAAATAATTTATTGGAGCAGTTATTACCATTTACGAAAACATACGGGCGAAAACAGGGTATATTTATTCGAATTAAGCGTTGTTTAAACAATGATTGGTGTTAATATTTCAAATTAGAAATTATAATTAGGTATAGTTAAAACATATTTAATCGAGCTGAGAAGCTTTGCAAATCGAGAGATAACGTTATTTTTGACACGTAAATTATCGTTTTAGATGCTTGACCATTTTACAGACACTATAAATAAATAGTAATTAACTTTTTAATTTATTTATACTGATACGTATATGATTTATTTTTTTTTATTTCCTAACCATAAAAAGGCGTATTGTGAATTTTTAGGCAAAAACTATAAAAATCGTGTAGATAAACATGGATTTAATTGATGATTAATTAATGTGTAAGCGTTTTAGTTTAAAAATCGTGTATTTTTAATGAAATTCAATAATGTCAAGTACTTAGCAAATATAATAAATTTTGATAAAACAGGTAAAATCACCGTGCATGTGCGTAAATTGGTAATTGAAATATTGATAAAGCATGTAATAAATGTGTTTTTAATGAAATATGATGGTAAAATATGGGAAAATGCTATAAAATAAAAAATTCAACGTTTCTATAACGAATGCAATTTAACCCTAGATATTCGGTGAAAACGATGTTGTAAGCGAGGATTGGTATTAAAAATATGTTTAAAACTGTGTAAAATAGCAAGTGTAGTAAATAGAATGGTGTTATTACCTTAAATTGACAGAAAACCTCGAAAAATGTTCAATCGACGATGTAAACACATACATTTTTCTAGATAATTTAAACAACTACGTATGTCACACAGATTCTAGTTGAATTCACACTGAATTAATGTTTCAACAAACTTATTTTCATATTTTCTATGAACGTTAACAGTCATTTACTAATTCTAAGATCAGTTTATGTTCGAAAACATAGCACTAAACCAAATATGGCGGCCATATATCTCTTGTACAAAACAAAGGCAGAAGCTCTCGTATCCCTGACAGAAAATCTCGAACACTCAACTATTTCCGGTCTTTTAGTGCTAGGGTTCGCCACACGAGCGCACCACTAATCAATACCGGTAATTTCATTTCTTTCAAAAACTACCGCGAAACCCAATTAATAATTTAGCAACAAAATACCAACAATAGTTATGTATTTCTCAAATTATATACACAAAAAAATAAATTAAATATGTATAATAGAAAAAACTATATAAATAAGCGAAATAATCGAAGAAAAACTGTTAAATCTCATTTACTTCAAATATGAATCTATTATATACAACAAAACCTAAATATTTCATAATAAATAGCAACAAATTAATTTAATTTCGCTGGCGGCCATTTCCATTGATTTGCTGGCGCTTCTTGCATTAACGGCTCCCACGGCTTCCAAGTAAGCATCTTCCGGGCCAACAACAATTCGTTTTCAGCCTGGACAATCACTTCCTCCACTTGACCGCAACCTAGTTCCGTTTCAAGCGCCCCAATATCGGTTACACATTCAACGATTTTCGCTCGCTCTTTGATGATGGTCTCCGTATGTTTTCGGTATGCGGCCGTTTCGGGCATTTTCACCAACGCCCGCAATATTTTACCATACAACACCGTCAACGTATGGTGCGGATTCGCGGATACTGTTAGGCCTGTTAAGCCAGTCGTCGATTTTAAAATTCGCGATGCCATAATTAAGGGTTATGCAACACTAATCACTAAAATCATAAAATATAGATGATTTTAGGTGTTTTGTCCCCACCAAACAACGCTTTTTAACAATAAAACAAGTAGTTATTGTTATTTTCGCAATGATTTATACTTACAAACCCCTAAATTTATAGAATTTGACAGTCTGAATTGTTTTTTTTAAGATGGCTCAAGGGGGTTTATGTTTATTATAGTTGGTAACATTGTTACTAAACTAATTGATAGAAACTATTTCTAAAACGCTTTGAGTCTTGTTTATAAGCTTATTTAGCTGTTTTAAATTGTTTAATAATTAAATTACGTTTATTTTATAACGAATAACTCTAAAGAGTTTAGTACTATTTGTTATTTGTAAGGTTAAGTAAAAGTAACTGTGGAAGGTTCGTGGTTAACTTCATAGAAGAAATAGCTCAATAGCTTTGCCGACATATTTTCTGTGGAAGTTCTTTGATAGTAACTCCACCAGTTTTTGACATTAAAGCGGATCGATTGAAAGCACAAATGAGTAAATTCGAGTTAATCTACGATAAAATGAACGTGGCGATAAGTGTTGGTGTCGAGGATGTGGTGGCGACGATTATCCGAGCCGCATTGTACTTCGCAGCGTTCTTTCAATTAGGATGTCTGCTCTCTTGTATTCTGACGCCGGAGTCGCCGTATGAAGAATTGACTTGGACCTCGACTAAGGTAAGAGTGACTTGGTGTTTTTCTATTAATTAAATAAGTGATTATGCATTTTACGCTTAAAAAACGTGAATGCTAGGGCGGAGATAGCGACGAGGACAGCTCGGAGCCTACTACGCCAGAGCATACGCCACGACGGCCTTATCATAGGCCCCGTAAACAAGACAAGAAGAAGAGGCGTTAATTTGCGCATCAATTCAGTGCTGAATTGTACTATTTATAAGTTCATTTTGTAATGCAGTATTATTTTAAATAAAAATGCCCGAGCGCATTTAAGTTAGTGGAATTTCCCACTAAAAACAATTAGGTCTTTTAATTGTATTCGTATTTCAAAAATAATACTATACTCGTGACATCACAAGTAATACACTTTCGAATAACCGATTGTTAACTCTGCTACTGGTTAATATAACCAATGAGCAAGCTAGAAAACTGAGTCTCTTAACGTAATCAATAAACATGAGTAGGGAACTTATTAAGGCAGTGTTACCAACTGCGTAATGTAGAAAACACTAGGTTTTTATTTCGCCTTTTTTTATGATAAATTATATATATATTATAATTTTAAGACATATTTTATTTAAATAAATATTTAATAAATAAAATGGTGGACGTTTGATTAGAATTTAAGTTATATTTGATTAGAATTTTATTTCGTTGGTAATAAAGGGGAGGGTTTAAAATTTTTATTATTATTTATTTAGCACAAAATAGCGAAAATGTATTTTAATACAATATCATAATAACAATTCTCTTATAATTTCTAGACAATTGTCGTCAATATATTCTATAAGGAAGTACAATTATGTTATGCAGTCTTTTTTGTTAATTTTTGTTATATTTTGAAGCTTCAAACTTAATTATTAGACATTTATCTAAGCTTTTTTTTTTTTATTTTTGAAGTGAAACCAGCTTCTTAAAGCAAAATATTGAATTTAGACGAATGAATATATTCAAAACTTATTTATATATTTTTTTGTTTATATTAAACTAAATTAAAGTGATAACTAACTAAACTTTATATATTACTCTACGAAAAATCACATTTTTTAATGTTTCAAAACTAAATATAATATTTATTTACCAGGTACAAGACAATTAACTATACCCAATTATAATTAGTACTAATTAATACGAACAAAATAATATTTGTTAATAATATTAACATATATAAACTCTACCCTAACTAATTTTCAACAAAACTTGTCTAAATAATAGAAAATAACCATTGCAATCGATCGAACTATGAACGAAAACATTTTTAATTTCGAACACTAAATGTAAATTTAATCCCAAAATCACGAATCTAAACTAATTTTAATAAAAGAATAAGGCAAGAAAATGCCTTAATTATAACCAAAAAATCAAAACGTAAACTGAAAATTCGTTTAAAAACTGAATACTGTGTGAACACTATCATTTCCTAATTGGCAACTAAACACTAGTCACATCTGTGGTCTCGATTCTCGAAATCGGTTTCATAATCTCGATTTCGAGATCTTTTTTCGCGTCAGGGCTTACCTTGAAGTTTTGCAACAAATTAATGACGTTATCAACGCCATGCGATTGACTCTCAGCGTCCGAAATCGTGTTCGGATTCGATTTCGAAAAATGCAAACAACAATAACCCTTAAACCCGCGCCAAGTGATGATATTCGGTTTGATACCGCGTTCAGCCAACGCCGCTTTCACATCGCGCACACGTACCGTACGCTCGATATTCCGGATCTTAAGCGAAAAATCGAAATCGATCATCGCTTTATTTTTACGATACTGCCGTTTCGGTTTGCGCTTCGGCGACGTTGAATCCTCGTTCGTTGTCTGGAAATAACGCCAATCGCGCTACTTTTTTAAGTTTACGCGCTTTCTGAAAATACGCATTACTTACCGTGTTCCCATTTTCACTGACTCGATCCGGTTGCGGTCTTCGGCGCACGAAACGTCTACGTCTTTGAGGCACTTGCTCGTTGCCGGTTAGCTTCTCTTCGGGTTGCGACTCGGATGCGTCGCCATCTTGGTTTGAAATGCGTGGGCGTCGCGTGTATTGGAAACGACGCATACGTCGGAACGGACGACGATTCGGTGAGCTGTTTTCTATATCCGTATCGATTTCTTTCACTGTTACGTCTTTACCTTCTCTAAAGAAACCGGATATAAGGGGTTAGTTTTGGTTAGATGTTACCGCACGTAGTTGACAACTAACTTTTCGTCAATGTCTCGTAGGAGCTTCAGGACTGGCATCATTTCGATGCGGCGTTGCGATAAAATGTTCCAAATCACCCCATCTGGTTTGGGGCGTCGTTTTTCAACATGGATTATCTCAGTTGGGGTTACGATTATATCCACCGGAACATCATGTGGCCCAAATAATTCTTCGGGCAATGTACTATATACCTTTACCAAAAATATTAATTATCGTTAATTTCGCAAATACAATAATTACGCGCAATGGTTTTAATTGAAATTTATAATACTATTTACCTGACTATCATGCACCGTAGTAACAACAATAGTGTTTTGATTAACAGCTTTCATATGTGATAAAATCGCAAATTCCAAATCGGCATAACCGCGTCCTTTACCAATTCTAAGCCCTAAAACGTCACGCCGGTAATTAATAACAATAAACCCTCAAAACTCTGAGGCAACGAACCATCTTTGCTGACGGCAACACTCCCCAGAACGACCAAATCAATTTTAAGATGATCCTCAAGGCCGACCTCCTTCCCGCACTCATCAATACCTTTGCGGCTTACCGCTCGCGATAAATCATCTTTGATCGCGTTTTCCGGCAACTGTATATGCTTTAGGAGGCCGTTCGCTAATTTCGGAACGGGTACGAAGAGATGTTTGTGGTGTTCAAGCACGGCGAAACGCACAGCTTGTTGAGGTTTATCTGGGTTGACTTTTATGTTTTGTGCGTGCTTGAACACGTCCAAATCAGCCAATGACACCGCGGTTTGTTCGCAACCCTTGAAATTCGGTATGCGACCGTACACGGGCCGCGGAAACATAACCAGATTGTTTTTCTCCAAATGTTCCCATACTTTACGACGGAAACTTTGTTTTGTTAACGGAAACGTTGCTAAAATATAATTCTATTTTATTCTATCTAACAAAGTAATTTAATTAGGAAATATATTGTTTTCGAATCATATTTTAACTAATTTATAGTCATTGTTAATCGATAGTGTCCAATGGTCAAAACAAAAAAAAACTCATTATTTTTTTGAGTAAATTAAGTGTTTGATCATTTTAAATAAATGTTTGGGTGGGAATAACATCAATTCTGATGAAATTTGATGTAAACAACAATCAAATATGCGTATTTTTGTAAATATTATTGTTTTTTTTTTGCAGGTTAAATGTTTACCTGGTTTTTCTTCAGGTTTTTCAATGACTTCAGGCATTGTTCTTCAGGCACGAATTAATCAGTTCTGTAATAAATGCCGTTATTATCGTTAATATCTAATCAAATATCTAAACTACACATACGTTTATTGTGGAATGAAATCAAATATTTTATAAATAGAATAATTTTTTTTCATTTGTTTATTATATTTCACAACGACCACTATAGATGGTGTTATTAGATCTAAAAAAATACTCAAATTTCCAAAAATATATTTAAATTTTATAAATTAATCTACCAACAAATGCATTTATAACTCGAAAAATTAATTAAAAACATTTTTTCCTTTTCTATTTAAAATTAACAACAAAAACAGTTTACTTTTATGAATTCCATATATAAATATTCTAATGTTTACATACATATTTTAATTGTTTGTTATTTTCGATAAATCATTAAACATTCCCGATATTTCTTCCTAACCTAAAACTTACACATATCTAGACAACAATCATGAAAAAATTAAAACTAATACTAAATTCATGTTTATATTTAATTATTTCTTCAACATCTCTTCTATTAAACAAGTATTTATTTATAAACGTCGGATTTCCGAATGTTAGTTTAACGTTCCTACATTTTTTGACTGCATTTATCGGTTTGCAAATTTGCGAAAAATGCAACTTTTTCAGCGTCAAATCGGTCCATTTGGACGTGATTTTAATTCCAGCGATTCTATACTGCACTTTTGTTACATATATGAACTTAAGTCTATCAAATAACTCGTTAGCTAGTTATCATGTATCAAAAACTATGGTTACACCCATTATTATATTAATCCAAAGTGTTATTTATCGAAAATGGTATTCGTTACTAATTTATATCACTTTAGTAAGTTATAAACAAATCGAATTTAATTCGCTCTAATCACCGTTTCGTTAATATTCCAGATAATTATTATTGTTGGGGCTGTTTTAGTTTTACAAAACGATTCATATTTTAACACAAACGGCATTTCTTTTTTGTTAACAGCTGTTCTAGTTACAGTTTTGTATGAAATCGTAAGGACGAATTACGAAATTACTTAAAAACAAGCGTAAATCAAGTGTGGTGATTGTTTTTAGGTGTTGAAAGTGAAACAATCCGAATTGCAAATGAGCAAACTGCAATTGTTGTATTATTTCGCACCGTTCTCATCGTTTTTATTAGCGATTTGTTTACCGATGGTTGAATCACCTATAAATATATTCAAACAAAACTGGACGGCATCCGAAATCGTAATTGTTTCCATTAAACACGCATTTTTGATTGTACAATTTTCATATTTTAGGTACTTATTATCGTATCGTGTTTCGTGGTGTTTTTAAACAATTTAATCACATATTGGATAATCGCAAACTCAACGTTCATCCTGTATCCTTCTAAGCGTTGTTTAATCATAAAAAAACTCGAAAATAACCTTAACTCAAATCAAACAGATGTAATGTGTTAATACAAATTAAACTAAGCCTGATTTTATACGGCAGTTGGTATTTATTCGACGAAAATCTATTATTGAATCAATTATTAGGCTTTAGTTTAAATATCGCTGGATGCCTTATGTATCAAATAATTAAAGTAAGTCGCTTTAATTAACTGCAAAATGTTACTAATTGTTGGTTTACAGATGCGGGAATTCCAAACACAACGACATTATAGAAGAATTATATAAAGTTGTTAACTATTATTAAGGATTTATCTGTGATTTATGCATTTATAGACCTTAGACTTAGTTCTGCGAGTCTTTTAGGTGGTAATCATCTTGTTTCCGACCGCCATTTTGTTTCGCGAGTTGTTATTAACGTAAATAATATTAAAACTTGTTATATTCTTTATAAGACAATAAACAGCAATATTAGATCACGTGTTAGAGCGTCGGCCATATTGTTTCTTGCCGCCATCTTGTTTGCAAGGTATTACAATAAATTGTTGAATTAATCGTTTTGAAACTTGTTATATTTATTGTAAACCAATAAAACATAATAGTATCGAAAATTAGGTGCCTTAGAGCGTCAACCATTTTGTTATTTGTCGCCATTTTGTTATTTGTCGCCATTTTGTTTGGGAATAAATTGTCTTGGATTTTAAAGTAGTTATAGGTTATAAAGTGTTATTTATTTATAAGTTCAACAACATTCAATACGTGAAACATTCATTTTTTATTTTTCGGTTTGTATTTTTCCCAATGTTTATGATTTATCGCGCTGAAATCATCGCAATTTTTAGCGATATCAACTAAATATTTGCTTAAAAGTAACAATTCGCGATCCTTGCCGCGATTCAAGTGCGCCTGCTTGAACGGACGTATCTTCAAACCGTTTTTCGGATTCATTATGAAATTCCGTCGGATATCATCAAACATTATCGTGTTTTTATTCGAATACTGTTCCAATTTACCCCAAATTACCCCTAACGGTTTCACCTACAACAAAAAAAAAAACAATTTCACAATTTGTAACACTGATCAAACAAGCAGTGATATTGTTTAGGAACCAGTGTTCCCAACCACACATAAGACTAACATCAATAACTCCATATTTTGGTGTGTGTACCGAGATCATAGCCATCGAATCTAAATGAAATAAAATCTTATAATCAGAATGACTAGTTACACCGAGTAACTTCATTTTCTCTTCGATCCACTTCATCCCAGTAGCGGACCAGATGACAATATCGTAGAATTCGTAAGCAGTTGTTAGGAATTCGTGCAGATAAGGGCGCATTAGTTCATAACCTGTTTCCGCTGAGGATTTATGATCGAAGAGTGTATAATCTATATCTAAAACAAGCAGTTTCTTCCCTTCGCGCGGTTCACTTATCATATTGATTTTATACTCTTTGATGCGTTTCTCGATTTTCGATAAATAAATTTCCTGATTTTCTATCGCGATCTCCTCCTCCTCTATATCCAAATCGTTTATCACTTCCGTCATGTCGGTTGGAGCAGTGTTTATTTGAGCGATATCCTCCTCCAAGGATCCCATTAGCATTAATTTGAAACCGGATTTCAGTTTTAATAACGATAAACGACATTCATCATCCGGGCTTTTGCCTAAAATCAATTTTAACATCCCGTACAAAAATCCTCAAGGATTTAAAATTGATTTTTGTGTACATTTAATTATATATATATATCTTTAATTGGCGACATTGTAAACGTATTACTGTTCCCAACTTAAGGGAATAAAGCTACTAAATACAATTAAAGTAATTAATCACTATAAAATAATTAAGTTTGCTAAAGTCATACAAAGATAGGTTATATCATACTTTTTTTTTAAATACATCATAATTAATGTGTTGAGATTTTTAACAATTAACTGTGTTTATTTAATAATACAAACAATTGTTTTATTATTTTGTTTGGTTTTGTAATAAATGTGTGTTTAGTAACAGAAAAGTGTATAAATCTATTAGGAAATTAAGCATAAAACAACAAATTGATTTTATAATGTGAGGACATAGTATAAATTGAAAGGAAAGTGTATAAATTGGGGGTTTTTTATTATAATAACAAACCCTAACCTTTCAATTTTAAGTTGAGTAATTTTTGCCGGTCGGGCCGAACTCCGGTTTGTTTTTGTATAGCATTTTTCAAACACAAAACATTATCGTTTTCTGTTACATCTGTTATTTCGTATTCTTTTCCACTCCATTTTACAATTATTTTAAACTCCGTTGACATTTTTATTTTGTAAACAACTTTAGCAAGCGTAGTTTTTCGAACTCCAAATAGAGGGCTACGTTAAAATATTCTAGACAATTTCCGAAAATTAATTTATTTTCAAAACCGTTTTGTACAAATATAACTTAATAATTATTGATCATTTCATGTATTTGTTAATTAATGAATTTAAAATACAAAAAAAAAATCACAATCAGTGTTGCTAATCTTATGTAAAACGAATTAATTACAAACCACAACACACACACATATATTTTACAATCAGTTTATTCTACTAAATTATATTTCAACAAGTAAGAAATAACTTATGCTTACATTAAATATATGTTTAGTTTTTCTAGTAAAAAATTATGTCAAAAAATAATTTCTGCTTTAGTTGGTATATATTAATTTGAAATGTTATTAAATATATACATATTGAGTCATTTTGGAGTTTTTAAGGCTTAATAGTTATTGTTTTATATGTAATATGTGTAATTGTTGGATTTTAAGAGTTATAAACTGATTTTGATTTATTTTGAGTTATGACCCATCTGTCACGTTTACATAGGATTCAAAATGTCAAATTGACATAAGTATTTTAAGGTCTAAGCTAAGCTTAGAGTTTACTTACCATTATTATATGGATATGTGAGTGTAGGACGATAAAGCGTATGTCGTAGATTAGGTTTGTGTTGTGGACAGTGCCTCTTGTATCAGTTTTTGTAAACATACATGCTGTATGCCATTTTGTATTATAAATGGCCGTCAGGAAAAGTAATTAAAACACGAAAATAATTAATGATTTCTGTGTGATTAACGTGTGTGTTGTGTGTTGATCTGTTATTTATAAATAAAACACAGATAATCGAGTGTATGAGCGTGTTTTAAATGTGATTATAAATGGTGTTTTCAATGTATAACCGTTTGTTAAAAGCACAAAGACTTCTCATCTTCCCCTTAGCAAATTAATGAATCTTTTTGTTATTTTATGATTCCTACAATAAAATGTGAGTGACCAATGATTTGTGATTATTTTTACTTGAATCTAATCGAGTTATTTTCATATAAATCTATTTTATTTATGCTAAACCGGCATTGTTTTCTATACAAAAGGCGCCAAATTTGAAAACTTCAGTTTAGTGTAACAGCAAATTGTTTATAAACAATATGCTTTTTAACACCAAGTAATTCAATAAAGAATTTGTAAATGTGTTTAGTGAATAAATTGTTACTAAACTGTTATTAGTTGTATGAATAAGTGAATTTGTGATGTAGTTGAGTTTGGTTTCCAGGGTTGTAACGACCGTATTTGTGATTTTAGGTTGAAAAGTTTCAAACTTAAGCACAATTACGTTAAAAATGTAAGTTTATTATCCGAATTTGTTGATAATTATCAGAATGGAGGCAGCTCTTAAGATAATCGGTGATGTTACTATTGAACGAGTACCGACAGGTATTTATTATTATTAATCAAATTACCAATTATATTAAGTAGCAGAAACACATATCTCTTAGTTTTATTATAATAGATCATTTATTTAATTAATAAGAAACAAAATCCCATGAATTATACTTAGTTTAGCGCCATTTTGTGTTACAATTTTACCAAATAAAGATGACAAAATTGTCTATAATAGATTTAATTTGATTGGTTGAAAAATGTTTGTTCTTTGAACTTTGTTTCGTAGAGAAAAAGATTAAAAATGATGACGACGAACCGTTGTCATCAGCAATGAATTCGGATACGGATTTCGGTTCCGAAACGCACTCATCCGATGACGAATTAATATCCGATCATCCGTTAACATCCACCGACGAAAAATCCCCCGTAAACTCATCCGCCGCACATCAAAAACAAACGAAATCAACGGAAAACCATCACGAACCATTCGACGCGATCACCGAACCACTACTAACACTAACATCCGCGAAACGAAAACAAAACTTCGATCACACTGACACCGCAATCAAATCATCGAAGAAAACAAAAGCCACCGCTTTGGAACATGACGCAACGCAACACGCCAGTGCCTCGTGCTCCAAAATAAGTGACATCGTGCGCAAAAGTGACGAATTATGTGATTTATTCGATGATCCTGATCATTTGAGTGGTGTTAAGATTCGAACTCGATTAGAAAGTGATAATGAGGATTCTGAGTACGACAGCGAGGAGGATTCCGATTTGGATGAGCCCATGCGTTCCGAATTGGTTAAAATGGAACCGGGCGGTTCGCTACCCGGTTCCCCACATCCCGATTTGGAAGAGGGCTCGGATAAAGCGGATTTTATCGAGAAATTCAGTAGCGAACTAGGGGAATCTAGTCAAAAATCAGAAGATGCTAAATTGGATGGATCAGATTATGATTATGATATAACAGAAAAACTCAAAGAGATGGGTGAGTTTTTTTTTTATATATATATATAGTTCCTTATAGTATAAACACCATTAATACTATTGTTGTGTATTGTTTTATGTATACATATATATTTTGTTTATATAATTTAAATTGGGTACGCATCCGATACCTATGTATATATTGTGCTAATAGGGGAAATAAGTGTAGAAACAGTGAAAAAAGGAGAAAAAACACGGAAATCCGAGTCAGCTGATGGGACCGAGAATGAAATTTCTGTGACGCCAGCAAAGAAAGACCAAAGCGGCTCAGATTCGGATGATAAAAACAGTTCGGAACGGAAAATCGGTAATATGCGTCGAAATATCCGGGAAGTAATGGACGAAACGCAGTTGGATGAAGCGACGCTAGCTGCGCAACGGCAAGAAATGGAGCGGTTACGTCGTGTACAAGAACAACAACGTATTATTCGAGAGGTAAAAAGTCTAGTAGGTTATTAACCAAGAAACGAATTTGAATGTTTTTTCTTTTTAAATAAAGGTTCAAAGACAAATTGCGTTAAATCGTCAAAATAATAAAACGCAACACCGTGTGATTTCACTACTACAAGGAAACTCGTCGATCATCAAACAAATGCCGGGCACATCTGGGAGTACTCCCAACCGAATTGGCGGTACCGTTTTAGTCAAACTACCGAATGGTGAAACCAAACCCATGACGCGCATCACTAAAGGACAAACGCCTTTCGAAGTCGTTCGTCTACAAAAAGGAACAATGCAAGTATGTCTAAACGCCACTACAATTCTAATTCATATATGAAAAAAATGCTCTTAGAAGCACATTTTTAAACTCTAAAATTATCACACAGCAATGCTAACTTTAGATGTAATACAATTTTA
Source organism: Nebria brevicollis (assembly GCA_944738965.1). Lineage (NCBI taxonomy): Eukaryota > Metazoa > Arthropoda > Insecta > Coleoptera > Carabidae > Nebria > Nebria brevicollis. The sequence continues at coordinate 267,838 of OX122909.1, read as the reverse complement.
TATATTTGTACTTTAAGCATACTCAATCTTTAATTATATTTGTTTGTTAAGGGAAAAGTCCAGCGTAATTTGATTCCTGTGAAGAAATCATCAACCGGTAATCTGACGCCGTCTGTATCGATAGCCCCGGTGGCGAAGCCGAAAATCGAACCAAAAACCGCATCGGACGACAGCGAATCCGAACCGTCCGACACCGAGAAGAAAGTCAGAAAAGTAGCAGGTAAACCGAAAGGTAAAAATATCGTATACTAACAATCACATATACTAATATTTGTTGTAATTTTACGTTTAATTAGCTTACTAATACGCACCTAAATTAACAATACTCTATGAATTCTTAGTTCTAAAATAGACAAAATGAATTCTAATATGTTTTTATTTGTAATAATTTGGGTATGCATATAACTATTTAATAAAACTAAAGTATAACACGAAATTCGCATAAATTCCTTTAGATGTCGTCACAATCTCATCATCATCGGATGACGATTGCATCGTGTTATCCGAAGACGAACCAGACGAGCCAGAACCGGATGAAGATCCTTGCAACTCAGGCATGCATACAAACGACGCCTACAACGTACCGGATGAACAAGGTCGAGTGCTAATTAACGTAGGCCACCCAGAAGACGAGGCCGAAGTATTTTTAGCCCCACAAATCGCGAGAGTCATAAAACCCCATCAAATCGGTGGTGTTCGATTCTTATTCGACAACGTAATCGAAAGCACAGGTCGATTTAGTACATCTACAGGTAAGTTTCTAGTTTCTAACCTCCAAGTTCCTTTTGTACCCTTAATATTCAATTAGGTTTCGGGTGTATTTTGGCCCACTCCATGGGCTTGGGTAAAACGCTCCAAGTCGTTTGCTTCAGTGACATATTTTTGCGTCACACACCCGCCAAAACGATTCTTTGCATTATGCCAATCAACACCCTGCAGAACTGGATGGCCGAGTATAATATGTGGTTGCCCAAAGACACCGCGAACAGTCCTTTGTTGAGTCACGGTGAAGTGCGACCGCGGAACTTCAATATTTACGTGTTGAATGACTCGCATAAAACGTTAACCGCACGCGCAAAAGTCATCCAGGAGTGGAATCGCGAAGGTGGCGTTTTGTTGATCGGTTATGAATTGTATCGGTTGTTGTCGTTGCGGAGGAATCCGAAACCGAAATCGAAACGGAAAAAATTGAACGCGGTGCTCGTCGATCGACCTGATACACCTGAAGATGATGAAAAAACTAAAAATATGTATGATGGTAAGTTTACCAGTTTACTGAAATTAGACAACGAAATTTATGGTTGGATTTATAGAAATTCATGAAGCGCTCGTGAAACCAGGACCGGATTTGGTCATTTGTGATGAAGGTCATCGTATTAAAAACTCCCACGCGTCTATATCACATGCTCTCAAACAAATCCGATCCAAACGGCGTATAGTGCTTACCGGATACCCTCTACAGAATAATCTACTCGAATATTGGTAAGTTATAAACAATTTGTTGTTGTACCACCCTCAATCTTTAAACCATTAAATAAACATCCATGATGAATAAATAATTTACTAACCTCAATTTTAAACGAGTGTCAACGTTGCTTTAGTTTGATTGTGTATAAATGCGTTTTTAGTGATGTTTAAACAATTCTAAATATTAGGTGTATGGTTGATTTCGTACGTCCAAATTATCTGGGCACAAAGACTGAATTTTCGAATATGTTCGAACGGCCGATTCAAAATGGCCAGTGTATCGATTCGACGCCGCAAGATATTCGATTGATGCGTTATCGAGCGCATGTTCTACACTCGTTACTAGAAGGTTTCGTTCAAAGGTACGTTCCTCTTCCAGAGCAGTTGAACGATTTACCAGTTAACCAAAAACAGCTAAATCAAACAACTGCTCAGTCGACATTTTGTATGTTGATTTCAATGTTTGATTTTTTTTAATATCTAGACGTTCGCATGCCGTTTTACAAACATCACTGCCACAGAAAGAAGAATACGTTCTACTAGTTCGTATGACTGAATTCCAGCGAAAACTATACGATACGTTCATGAACGAGGTCGTACGAACGAAAACTGTTCCAAATCCGTTAAAAGCATTCGCTGTATGCTGTAAGGTAATTATATATAATAGTACTGTATTAAATACAGTTTAGATACTAATATTTTTAATTATAACCAATTTGTTTAGATTTGGAATCATCCGGATGTGTTATACTACTTTTTGAAGAAGCATACGACTGGTGACGCTGTTGATATTGACTTGGAGGAAGTGGCTAATGCAGCAGCGCTAACAGCAGCTAATGGAGGCGTGCCTGTAGCACCTACCCCGCCTAAAAAGGCGTCTCGCTCGAGAGGCGGCGCCAAGAAAGAACGTAAGGTAAGAAAGGTAAATAATATCGAAATAAACATTGTACTACCCCGAAATGCATATATATTCGATGAAACATTTTTCTATCGCAATTCGAAGTTTTATAAATTGTTGCAAAAACAAAACGCTTTTTTTTTTGTTTACACGTATTTTTATTCGGATAGACTGCCGCGTCTAAAGCATCAAACGCTAATACGAATTCAGTTAAACCGGCTGCTTCAGTAACGCCGAACACCAATACACCAACACCATCATCAACTACGACTACGAACGCGCCAAACACACCAATACCGCCGCCAAATCCACCTCTAAACATACCAAATCCAAACAACGCATTACAACAAAATATCCCGCCAATGATACAAAATTATCCCAATCAGCAACCGCAACCCGGGCCACCAAATCCAAATTACCAACAACCCCCAGCACCTTATCCAAACTACCAAAACTTTCCCCAATATGGTCAAAATGGCGAATATTATAACCAACAACAACCACAACAACAACAGCAACAACAACCAAATTATCCAAACAACTACAACACCGGTTACTATCCGAACCCTGAGTATGGTGCGTTTTACGACGGCACCAAACCTGAAAATTACCAACAAGGCTACCAACACGACGGGCAAAATTACTGGCAACAACCGCAACAAAATTACAACTACCAAAATCCAAATCAAAACGATTATTATGCGAATATGAACCAACAGCAATCCGGTTACGGCAATCAGGAATATTATAGACAAAATCCGTATAACCAGAATTATCAGAATTACCAACAAAATAATCCACAATATCCACCCAATCAATGGCAACAGGGTCAACAAAATTTCGAAAAAACCGAAATGAAAACGGAGCCTGTTGATCAAAAATCGGATGCGATTAAAAGCGAATCGGATCCCAATCAAATGCAAATTGATGCGAAAGTTGAGAAGAAACCAGAGTTGGATTCAGATAAATCAGAGATTGCTAAACAGGAAATGGACGATGATAAGAAATCGGAAATTACAACTGATTTGAGTGACATTAAAGATAATCTGGATGAGAAAGCTGATAAAGATTCTGATATCAAAACTGAAATTACAACAGTTTCCAAACCAATTAAAGAAGATCCCGGTATTCCTTATGATTGGGTAAGTTTGAAAATATAAAAAAATCCATGTGATCATTATTTGATTTTGTATTCTTAGGCAACTGAATTTATGAAAGGTTACATACCTGGTTGCATAGAAAACTCAGCGAAAATGGAAATATTTTTTTGTATCCTACAAGAAAGTATGGCGTTAGGCGACCGGATACTTCTCTTCAGCCAATCACTATTCACACTGAATTTGATTGAGGAGTTTTTGCAAAAGAATGACGTGCCAGGCACCCCAGATAAATGGGCAAAAAATAAAAACTACTATCGTAAGTTATCTACAAAAAAGAGTTATTGTAATTGGTTTATTTAAATTTGTAACATTTATTAAAAGGTCTGGATGGTTCAACAAGTGCGCTAGAAAGGGAAAAATTAATAAATGAATACAATTCAAATCCGAATATTCATTTATTTTTAGTTTCAACGAGAGCAGGTTCTTTAGGCATCAACTTAGTTGGAGCCAATCGTGTAATCGTATTCGATGCTAGTTGGAATCCATGCCATGACACACAAGCTGTTTGCAGAGTTTATCGGTTAGAAATAACCTCAAATTTAATATTAATTTAAACTTAATTTCATATATTTTCTACAGATACGGACAAAAGAAGCCATGTTTTGTCTATAGAATAGTTATGGATAATTGTTTAGAGAAGAAAATTTACGATCGACAAATTAATAAACAAGGTAATTTTAATCTAAGTAGTTTTTTTTTTTACCCTAGTAACTTTTAATGAACTGCTCGAAATTGTTATTTATATTTAGGAATGGCGGATAGAGTAGTGGATGAGTGTAATCCCGACGCGCATTTATCTATGAAAGACGTAACAAATTTGTGTTGGGACGACGAAAAGGATTCGGAAGTGAAGGATTTCAGCACGACAAAAGATAAATATATCGATGTTGTGATGCAGAAAGTGTTGGATGCGTACAGTTCGCGTTTGAGTAAAGAGCCATTCCAGCACGAATCGTTGTTGATCGATCGGAAAGAGAAGAAGTTATCGCAAGCGGAAAAACGACTCGCAAAACGAAGTTACGAGTTGGAGAAACAAGCGAACATTAACAGTCGACCTACATACAGTTACTACAATAATGGTGAATTAAATATGTGATAAATATTAGAATTTATAATTCTATTAGAAATTCTTATTTATTATATATTTATGTATTAAGATAGTAGTAACAATTACGATTATTTTATTTAAGGTTCAGGTCAAGGTTTGCAAATCCGTGCAATCCGAACACAAGATGGAATGATGCAAAACAAACCAGTGGCTAGTGTCCGGCCGATGCAATCCGAACAGATGAATCTGAATAGAGCAGCAGGCGCCGGGCAACAAGGTCGCTCTAGATGGATTCCAGCCGAAGTATGGCAACGGCAAGGAATGACAGCACAAGAAATGACCTTACCACTAGGTAACCTATAAATGCATTAAATACCTAATCGTTTTCGCTAACTCGATTTTCTATAGATGTTGTGATACCGACAAACTCGCCGGATCGCGGCAGTATTGTTTTGAAAGCAGGTCAAAAGGTTTTGGTATTAAAATCGCCGAAAGGCATTTATATGCAATTGGAATGTGGTAAAATTGTCGCAATTAAAACAGCGTTTAAAGTGCGGGGCGGCAAAGCACCCGAGAAGGGTGAAGAGGGTGCTAATAAAGACGGTGCACCGACAACAATTTTGAAAAAGCTTCCGCAAACTGGTAATAATTCGAAAACAGGCGCCGGTAATTTACCGTTACCGCTCAAAAACAATTCGGCTATAACGGTTATACCGAAAGGTGGTCAACAACGGGTTATTAAACCGTTCGCTCAAGGAGTCACCAAATTAAATATGAGAAGTATTCGACAACCGGTTCCCAATTTAATCAGCCGACAGGTAAATAAAAAAATGCATATAAATTGTAGAGTTTCGTAGGTGTTATAGTAGTAATAATAAAATATATAATTAGCTTTAATTAACATCTAAAAATATATATTTTTTTGAAGATGAATATGCGAGTAGCTGGTGGACCTCGTTTCAGTGGTAAAATCCAAAGTATTCAACGTAAAGTGCAACTAGCCAAAGCAAAACCGTACAATTTAGATAAAACCAGTGAGGCTTCGCCCCCAAAGCTAATCGATACAAGTCTTGTAAAACCTGAACCACAAGATCCAGACGCCGAAACACATGTAGTACCGTCATCCGACGAAGAAATACCTGCAGAACTACAACAAGGACTCGCTGAAAAAAAAGATGACGACAGCACGGACAACGAACGATTCCCGCCGAATGATATGTTTTCCGAGTCTGAAAAGAGCATGGAACCCGATATGGAACCATCATCAGTTGAATATCCTGAAAACTCAGGCGACCGCCGTCCGAGCACTGAAAGCTACCAGAGCTCTGAAAAACTCTCAAGTTCAGATAGCTTCACGAATTTAGATCAATTTTCGAATAACTCTGAGCACTTTTCAACCACTGAAAATTATAGACAAACTGAAAGATTTTCAGGCGTTGACAAATATCCGGAACGATTTTCCAGTATAGAACGTATTCCAAATACGTCTGAACGATTTCAAAATCAATCAGAGCGTTTCAAACCCACGGAACAAACGAATCAAACTGAACGATTTTCTAATCAGCCAGATCGGTTTCAAGCGCCTGAAAAACTTGCGTATCAAACAGATAGATTCCATTCCAATGAACATGTTTCGAATTTAGCTGATAGAGCTTCAAATCAACCGGAACGATTTAATAATCCTGAGAAATTCCTGATTCAGCCTGGGAAATTAGCAAGCCAACCTGAAAACGCTGAAAGATTTTCTAGTCAGTCTGAACATTTTAACAGTCCCGAAAAAATCCAAAAACCATCTGAACATTTATCAACTCCACCTGTTAGGCTTCAGAATTCAGAAAAATTCTCGAGTCAATCTGAAAGATTTCAGATTAGTGATAAATTTGTGATACAACCTGATAGGTTCCCAAACACTGAAAAGTTTCCGACTACGTCTGAAAATTTGTCTAATCAACCTGAACGATATCAAAACGCCGACAAATTCGTGAATAAATCTGAAAGATTTGTAAGTCAACCTGAAAGGTTTCAAGCCCAAGAGAAATTTCCGAATGCGCCTGAAAGATTTCAACCTACTGATAATCAAACCGATGGTAAATATTCTACAAATGACAGTTATCCTGAAAAATATCCTACTAGTGAAAGATATATAGAAAAGTATCCAAACGCACCTGAAACGTATACCACAGAAAAATTCGGAGAACGACCTACAGTGCAGCAAAAGTTCCCTGAAAATCAGAAATTTATTGAAAAATGTCCGAACATATTTGCTGAAAGATCTCCTGTGGTTGAGAAGTACTCTAGTGCGACTGAATCTTATCAAATACCGGAAAAATATCCGAAAGAAAAAATTCAAGTGTTGAAAATTGAAAAGTTTCCAAATCCAGATCGTTTTCCACTAGCCGCTGGTGTGACTGAAAAATTTCCAAATTTCGACAGACAATATGCAAACATTCCCGAAAAATATTCAGTTACCTCTGAAAGAACGTATCAACAACTGCCTGAAAAACAATTCACATCAGCACCAATTGAAAGAGCTTTCGCCCAGCCTCCTGAAAAAACCTTTATAGGTCCTGTGAATCCTGAAACCAAATATCCTCAAGCGCCTGAAAGAACATATCCGGTAAATGTTGATAGCAAATTTCAGCCTTTACCTGAAAGGCAATACACCCAAATACCTGAAAATAAATATCCTAATTCTGAAAGATCGTACCCTCAAATTTCTGAAAAATATTCACAACCTTCTGAATCAAAATTTCCTCAAATTCCAGATAGATACCCTCAAAATCCAGACACAAAATACCAAAACCCTGAAAAATATCCACAATCTGCCGAAAATAAATACCCGACTCCTGAAAAGCCGTATCAAAATCCTGAAGTGAAATATCCTGAAAACAAGTATCCTTCTGAATTAAAATACTCTCAACCTTCAGAAACTAAATACTCGACACCTGAGAGATCCTTTCCACAAATTTCTGAAACGACTAAATATCCTGCTACATCTGAAAGACAATTTCCTGCTACGCCTGAAAGACAATTTCCTGCTACGCCTGAAAGACAATTTCCTGCTACACCTGAAAGACAATACCCTGCTACTCCTGAAAGACAATACCCTGCTACTCCTGAAAGACAATATCCTGCTACTCCTGATAGACAATACCATGTAAACCCAGAAAAAACCTACCAACCACTTAATGTACCCAATCCTGAAAAAATAACTCAGGACCGTACGTTCGTACAGTCCGCTGAAAGATCTTATACGGGAACACCTGAAAGACCAATTCAGTCATCTGAAAAGGTGCAACCTGTTGAAAAATATCAAACTCCTGAAAGGTATCCGCAACAATTTGGAAATAAGTTTGTTAATCCGGCTTCGTATGAAAATATAGAACGGTTCGGTTCAGATAAGTTTCAGGATATGTCTGAAAGTTTTGCTAGTTCGGATAAGGCGAAAACACCACCGATTAAAGAGAAATCAGTGGAGAAACTTGAGAAAGCACAAAAAACCGGGAATTTTGGTGGAGCACAACACAATGTTGAGTCAATTTCGAAAAATCGTTCGTTGAAAAATTATCGACACAATTTTGCGGGACAAAAGGCGGGTAATTTTGCGGCAAAATCTAAAGTGACGGCGACCAGCTCAGCGTTACATCAATTGGAACAAACAACTGTGTCTATTGGTGAGAATAAACAACCTTTTCAAGAGAGCTTGGATATTATAACAAATTCCTATGGGGCTGTGCCCCCAGATGGAAAAACCGGCGAAGACGGTGCTCATATCATTGACCTGGACGCCGACAAACCTACAGTGGAACAACCGGATAAACCGATGAAATCTGGGTGAGTGTACAGTACACGCAATTTCAAATCCATTTTACCTAATTATAAATCATTTATTTCTTGTTGGGATCTAGTCTGGTAAGCTAAGCTACACGTATCTGAGTGTAACCAATTTTAAGTTTTTGTTTACAGTGTTATTTACATTTCCAAAAATACTAAATTTAAAACCAAACTATACTAATGTACCAATATCATCATTTTATGTCTTAACATCATGTCTCTTTGCTTCCTAATTATATAATTAAGTCTGCATTCGAAGTTCTCTTGTAAGAGAACTTTATAGAACTATAGAAAATATGTTCTATAAAGTGTCTTCAAATCCAATCAACAATTCATTAGTTCATTTGTACTTTCAGTTCGAAAACATCTCAACAAACCACACCTCACACCATCACAAGTGATTCAAACTCATCAAACTCATCTTCGTCAAAACCATTAATTCAACCGCAACCATCGCCTAATATTAAACCTGAGACCATTCCTTCCTCGCAACCAACTGCACAAACGCAAGATTACGGTTACAATACATATTATGGTTACAATCCCACGCATAATATGCAACCGTATCCAAATCCACCCATCGCCCAACCAGTGGTTGCTGCGCCCCCGGTAGCCACGGCCGCAGCTATCGTGGCACCTCCACCAGCCGCGGCACCACCACCCCAGACTTATTATCCACCAGCAGAAGTTGCTCATTACCCAGAAGTCAAATCTAAACCAGAAATTAAAACAGTACAGCCGCCGGTTTCAACACCGAGTTCTACTCAAAGGTTTTTCATATTTCTACTTAAATAAATAAGAGAGTTTTATTAATTTTGTGACGTCACAGTAGATCTGAAGCTATACCAGTGTCTGAACCGACAGCAGCTCCCACTCACCATACTGCTGGTTATGCTACAGCACCTGCAGGCTTTGCCCCTTATGGGTCTTACGATATGATGAATTATCCTCAACAGAATCAATATACTGCTAACTATCCAGGTAAATAATTCTTTAAAAACAAACCTATTCTAATTGTTTAAATATGATTCGTAAATAAATTACAGGTATACCCTACCCAAATCAACCAAATTATCAACCACCCTACCAAGCCCCGCCCCAATATGAGCAACCCCCATACGGTGCTCCTCCTACCGCTGCAAACATGTACAGCGCTTTCCATCGCCCTGATATGCACCAATACCCACCTGCAGATCCGTACGCCCAGTCGCACTACGCCATGCGTAACGCCTACCCTCCTCAATACCCGCCGTATCCTAGCCCTGCTGGACAATACGCTCCACCACCTGGACCCGGGGCAGGACCACCACCACCTGGTTACGATTATCAGTACAATGCAGCGGCTGCTGCTGCAGCTGGTTTTCCACCACCACCAGTGGTTTATCCGTACTCCAGCCTACCGAATAATAATCCAGTACCTTAAGCTGTTATTAAACTCAACATGTAAGTTTGTATTTTATTTTAATCATGATTTTTTAATAATTATTTAAATACAATGTAGTCTTATATGCCACCGCTAGATGCCTCCATGCGTCTCGTTTTAATTGAGTGGTCGGGCTACACTAGTATTTGGTAACGCCGGTAATGTCATGTGACTTCAACATTAAATTGGCTGCTCGTGAATTTAATTAGATATTTTATGAAATAATGGTTAATAATGTGTATATTTTGTGGTTTGCAGCTGAACAAACCTGGAGCACAGTGGATCAATTCAAAAAAATGTAAGTTTTTGAATATTAGCATTTCGTGAATTATGCATTTCATGTTTCGTGTAAAAGCAACCGGTTTTATCGTACGATAATATTGTGTTGTTGTGATTGATCGTTTTTAAGATGTACGAAATTATCATTTTTATGTCTCGCATCCATAATTTAACATAATTTTACAAAACATCGCACATGTTTGGATGATGTATCAAAAATTGATACGATTGCACGTTCCATTTGCGTGATAGTACAATCGTATACAACAGCATGAACAAATTAATTTTAAACCATTTCGAAATATAAAACCACTGTTTTTAATATCTTAAAACTATGAATACATCAATATTCAGTACAAATAAATATCTGTATATATTTATTTGTTTACGAAATTACGCTCTCTTCGACCTAAATTATGACAAAAAATACATAAATGTTTCATGTAATCTCAATTTCGGAAGAATTTCTCAAAAATTATTATTTTTGTTGTATAAATTAGAAAACTTTTTGTCGTAATATAAAAAAAATTGAAAATCTAAAAAAAAAAAATTTGTACATAAGTTAATGTCATTCAAAACTACAAAAAAATTCAAATTTCTAGATACATTTATCACATTTTATTTTGCTTTCTACGTTTATATTTGTTTTTATCTATTTCACTTTGAACTGCGAAAAATCCCAACAAATTCAACTCGTATTATTATTTATATAATTAAAACGTATTTATAACAAATAATATACGTTAAAATTGAATTCATAGGGAATAGATATTTAATTAATTCCGTTGTATTTTGCCGACGCCGTTTTTTTTTTAATTTTCGTATTAAGTTTTTAAAAAATAGTGCAATTTATTGTCAGGTGCTTTTGCTATCATTATTGCGATTTTATTTTGCAAAACGTTGTATATAAATGATTTTATGTTGACAAGAAAAACGTACTTTTGATTTTTCTGTTTGGCAAAAGGAAAATATGTATAAAAAAAAAGAAAGTATTTTAGTCGCAATTTAATTTTAAAACTTTACGGATTATATATATTTAAAATCCTCGAAAGCATTGTGACATTTTAATTTAGATTACCTAGTTTAGGTTTATGATTCATAATAGTTGTGTGATGTTAAGAAAAAATCAGTATTTATACGTAAATATATAGTTAAAATGATTGACTTAAACATTTAGAGTTTTTAGTGTAACAATGTTAATGTTAAATGTAAAAACATCGTATATTAGTGCAGGTATTAATTATTTTTAATCATTCGTCTTTTTTGAAGTTTAGATCTATTCTATTTTGAGCTTTTACATAATAATATATTTTTAAATTACATTTATGGCAGCTCCTGACTTATATTTGGCCATATAACGGTTATTACAGCATGAGTAACCGTTAAAAAACAAAAATTAAAACCACGCTTAGTTGAGTTTATATGCTGTGTAATAGCTCTAAATATTCTACTATGTTCATATCGGTCGGAATCGCGATGTTTGGTGCCACCAAACTCAAAAAAATCATTTATTTCAATTCTAATCTCTAGCAAATTTATTATTTAGATGATAGCTAAACAAAAAAAATAAATAAATAACTAAAAACTACAAATTTTAGAACTATTTTAGCGTTAAGTCGTATTACTATTAAATTATTTTTTATTTTTATGTACACAAAAAAAGTAATTTTTTACTGTGAATTATTTTATAATGTAATTGTACTTTATATGTTTTTAAAATATAGTTACACAATTTGCTTTTATTTTAAATCGTTTCGATTTTTAAATCACTATATGTGTAATTTTATCGATATAATTCATGTGTAATCAATTCAGATATTTGTTGTAAATAAATCCTTATCAAATAATCATTTCTAAACGTATTTATGTACAATAAACAAAAAAACGTACAAATACTCCTTACAGAATGTTAAATTGTTCGAAAAAATTTAAGACACAAAATATTATATTATTTGAATAAAAATCATTTAAGTTTTATTACGCGAGCATCCATACACGCAGTCCAAAGAACATTAGTAGCACTGCCATTATAAAAATCAACACTAAGCCTCCAAAACCATCCGGCAATCGGTAAAATTTCAGTAATATCTGCATCTAAAGTCGCATTATCAGATACATAATTGCCCTAAATCAACAAAAACCACAATTATAAATCATTTTAGTACAATTGAACACAATTACCTTACGAAACGGGCATGTTAACGGTGGTTTAAAATTATAAACGAAATGTTCCCACGACGTTTTACGCATTGATAAAAACACACATGTATCAATTGGTTTAATCGTATTCCCAAAATCCTCGCAACTATCCAACAGCTCTTTGTTTCGACATTTTTGCGCTTTTACTGAAATCTAAACATTCGAAATCGATAAATATGTTTAAACGTACGGTTTTTTACGGTGTACTCGAATTGACGGTACATCTTCAGTTATCCTGCATTTAATCGATAATATTGAGTCCGCTCGTTTCTTGTTTAATATAATACACTCAAAGTCTTGCACGATGCATTGGCGTGGGCATCCACAAATATCAAATCGATGAATTTGCGTCATTGTTCTCTATCAAATATTATTATTGCCTAGGAGTATTTATTTAAATAGTAGTACTTACCTTTTCCCACGAATCTATCCCTAAGATTGTAAAGGAACATATAATTAATAAATAAATTACAATCATTTTATTCGATATGTATATCTACATAAGTATAAAACGAAACATTTTTACTTCTTATATACAAAATAATGACAATTATTTTTTATATAATCGATATTTATAAATATCGAGATACATCTATATAGATTTAAAACAATTATAATTGTTTTAAAACTATTGTTTAAAATATTATTTGTGGTAATAAACGCAACAATCATAGTTATCAATTATTTGAATCAGTTTATAAAACAATAAATGATTGTTTATAGTTGTTTAACAATGAGTCATGAGATGATTGGGGAATTCGGGTTAGTATGACGCAGTTGAATTTTAGATCATTTATAGTGTTGCTTGAAACTGTCATCTAATCTACATGTCTGTTTGTTTCTTTTATTATGAGCTAATATAATATAGTTTATTTATAATAAATAACGCTGTAGTCATGCATGATTTTTATTACGACTCGCGTTTTTATTTCGGTTTAAGTCTAGCGGTAAGCTCGAGTTTATTCATCGGTTCTAGTTTTATAATACAGAAAAAAGCGTTGATTCGCTTGAACCGGAAAGGATGTGTGCGAGCAGGGTCCGGAGGTTTCGGATATTTAAAGGAATATACATGGTGGATAGGCTTATTATGCAGTAAGTTGAGTTGCGATTTTTAGGTTGTGTTTATTGTTATGGTATTTTTTGTTTAGTGGGTATAGGTGAAGTTTCGAATTTTGTGGCGTACGCCTTCGCCCCAGCGTCAGTTGTCACCCCATTAGGGGCCCTCAGTGTTCTAGTATCAGCGATATTATCGTCGATTTATTTAAAAGAAAATCTTAACCTCATCGGAAAGGTAATATAATGAAAAAGTGTTACCAACTATAGTAAAACTAAATAGGTCTAAATATTGTGTAATATATTTTCATTAAGATATATTTCAGATAGGATGCGTTCTATGCATTCTAGGCTCAACTATAATCGTAATCCATTCCTCAATGTCTGAGACTCGTGAAACTATAAGTTCGTTACTAGATAAATTTCAACAAACTACATTTATTTTATATATAATCACGATTTTATTGATAACTGTATCGATTATGTTCCATTTTGGGCCGAAATACGGTAGTAGACATGTGATTTGGTATATTATTTTGTGTTCAGCAGTTGGTAGTTTAACTGTGATGTCGTGTAAGAGTTTAGAAATAGTGATTCGCGAGCAAATGATGCCAAACAGTGTACATATAAACCATTGGTTGCCGTATACGTTAGTGTTATGCGTTTTCGTTTGTATTATTATACAAATGATGTATTTAAACCGAGCTTTAGATGTGTTTAACACTAGCGTCGTGACGCCTGTGTATTACGTATTTTTTACGTCTTTTGTGTTGGTAGCATCTACAATTTTCTTTAAAGAATGGCGTGACTTACGCATCACGGACGTTATCGGTAGTATTTGTGGTTTTTGCGTGATTATTATCGCTGTTATTTTGTTAAACGCATTTAAAAACGTCGATATTAATTTTAGTGATATTAGAGGTATTTTTAGACCTAAACGAGAGGCTCTTGCAACTGAATTAAATTGTAATTTGAATACGAATATTAGTTTTACTAGAAGTATTTAATAAAACACCTATAAACATTTTATATCAAGAAGAAATCAACAGGTGTTTGCCAACTTATTAACAATTAATGATATATTATTATAAAATACCAATTTATTTATTTTGTAATAAAATATAAACGAAAACCTTCGATTATTAAGTGTCCTTGTGCATAATTATGAATAAATAATATTGATAAACTTGTGCCATGAAATTGCAGATAAGTCATCAAATCGTTATCAATCGCATTGAAAATTACGAGAATTTCGTTGAAAAATGATTAATTGATTGAGTAAACAGATAATAAGTATAGATAATCGTAGTTTTCGTTCGCAAATTGTCAATTGGCGTGTTTGTTTGCGCGGTTGGTAACACTGCTAATAAATATGCCAAGTTGTGATGGCCATGTCAGCATTGCACAGAATAACATCATTTCGTTATTATTTTAGTAGTTTTTGATATTTCATTTCGTTTTGAGTGTGGTTTTTGTAACACAACAATCATGGATAAAGTGTTTAGTATGTGGAAAGTGCGAGAAATCGCCGATAAAGTGTAAGTGGATTACGCATATTTACGTACTTGTTAAAACAGATGTGAATGTCATTTGGGTTTGGAGAGATTTCGAAATTTTCTAATAAATATTTTCGTTTCGAATTAAAATCAATTCGTTTCAATGCGATACAAATGCATGTTCTAGATTTGTTTTATTTATTTTTTGTGCAATATATGATTGATAATTTTTGTTGTATATCTGGGTCGTTTTATCATGTTTTTATCTAGTAAGCCATGGATCTAATAAAATAATTATATATGTTATAGTTTTTATTACAAAACACGTGTTTTACAACGATCAAACATGTTTTATTTCAAATTTTATTGCAATTTAACTTCATTTGCACTTTTTTCTTTTATGTGATACTCACAAATTAGAGTCCCTAAACTGTTTTTTTTTAAACAATTAGAGTTAATTGGAATGGTTAGTATTCAATTAATTGTAATTTCTAAAGCATTACATTTGAAAGTTGCTCATAAATTAAACAAATATGGCTGATATTTTACTGTTTTAAATAACCCTATTTAAAACTACCTTTTATACAATTACATCAGTGATTTGGAAAGCAATTATGTATAGTTATTGTTAACATCGTACACAATGCATCCCTTTGTTACACTTTTTTTTTTTATATATAATTATTTGGTAGTGACTTAATTTGTTTTAATTCAATAAAAATAGCTTAAGCGCTTATAATAATTTGCGAGTTTTGTGGTATTTAGTACAAATGTGGTGATGAATTACACGGAAATCGAAGCAAAAGTCCGTGAAGCAACGAACGATGAAGCATGGGGCCCTACCGGGCAATTGATGCAAGAACTAGCCCATGCCACCTTCACTTACGAACAATTCCCGGAAGTGATGTCCATGCTTTGGAAACGAATGCTCCAAGATAATAAACAACACTGGCGACGAACATATAAGGTAAACATAAGTAATATCGATGTCACAAGTTACGTTTTGAAATGTTTTTTTTTGCATTTTTAGAGTTTATTACTACTGAATTATTTAATACGAAACGGTTCGGAACGTGTTGTGACGTCATCGCGAGAGCATATCTACGATTTGAGATCTTTGGAGAACTATACGCATCATGATGAGAATGGGAAGGATCAAGGTATTAATATACGACATAAAGTCAGGGATTTGATCGATTTTATTCAGGATGATGATAAGTTGCGTGAGGAACGGAAGAAAGCGAAAAAGAATAAAGATAAATATATTGGTATGTTATTGTTAGGGGGTTTTTGTGTGTGTGTGGATGTTTTATATGATAGTTTGGTTTAGGAATGAGTTCGGATAATATGGGATTGAGATTTGGTGGGTCGGAACGGTGGGATGATACTAGGTGGAATCGGGGCTCGGAATATGGGGACTGGAATGAGACTGGTAGTCGACAAATGCGTGATAAGTCATCGTTTGAAGATGACGATGATGGTGAACGAGAAGATAGTGATACGGAATCCGGGAATCATAATAGTACGACTACGAATACCGCTAAACGGTATAGGGATACGGAATCCACACCTGGAAGTCCGGATAAGAAAATTAGGTACTTATATTAAAATTAGTAGCCTAAGCTTATAATTTGGATTGTTTAATTTAATATCCCTTATTTGACAGTTTTAATACGCCGGTGATACCATCAAATAAATCACCAATAAAAACAGCGAAACCAATCAAGCGTATCGATTTAGGCGCTGCTGCGTCCTATGGACGCTCCGCTAGCCAGAGCCCCATTCCTAAACCCCCTCAAAACACCCTGATACCACCCGAAACCACGCCACATTTGCAAGATTCTCACAACAATAATTTAGACTTTTTCCAAACCCAATCCCCACCCACAAAATCAACTGATAATTCAGATGATTTCAATCCTCGTGAATCCGAATCCCCAGTCTTACCAACTGCGACCAGTGAATTTGGTGACTTCTCAACTGTTTTCACCGTTGTTTCTAACCCCTTGGCAAAGATCACCAATCCGGTTATTGATACTGATTTGCCTGATAAAGAAACGGATGATTTCGCTGATTTTGGAGCTGCTTTTGTGGGCGAAGCACCACCTGTTGGTTACCAACCCTTACCGCCGGCTACATATCAGCCGGTGGCGCCGTTCTTGGAGCAAAACATCTCCAATACGGACCTGTTATCAGATCTGAGTGGATTTGCATCTCTCAGTGTGAATGCAGGAGCGCCAACTCCTAGTTTACTTATGGACGGACTTGATTCGGGTGAGTTACTTTTAAATATAACACAATTCCTCCAAAACAATTTTTTTATTAAATTATAAATAAAATGGGAAACATTGTATTCCCGTTTTAGAACCGCATCGCTGTGCTATACCAGCAGTTCCAAAACAAACGGATACCTTAACAACACGCGCGACCGCGCTTCGAAATCTCTTATCGAGTTTCGATCAAATAACATCTCAAACCCAAATCGACCACCTATCAATTGCCATAAATACCCTAATTGAATACCTCCCCGGTCCACTAACACCTCAAAAATTAAACGGCCTCGATTCCGACACAAATAAATGGCCCCAATTTATCGACACAATATTTTCGCCGATTTTACATTCGTTAACAGCGAAATTCGACGAGAATTTCCCGATTAAACAAGGAAAACTTGACGAGAACATTCTAAACTTATTCACAATTGAAAATGGTTACTTTTTTAATGAAACCCTAGCAGTTCTTATTGCTAACTTAACACCAAATAACCCCAAACATCCCCGAACAACTCTAATATTATTAGAACACTTATTGATATCAAATTCGTTTTTATCAGCCATTTTTCAATTTTCCGATACTCATTTATTGGAAAACGATTCAGACCATAACTGGGGGAATTTAATCCAGTTATTGGTATCACTACCAAATCGAATTGCCAATTGTTTAAAAGGAAAAGTACCTAGTATTTTTACGGTGGAGAACTTTGGCGTTCTTTTATGTTTTAATATTGTTAGGAGTGTTTTATTTGCGGATATGGCGGATTTTAATGCTAAACCATTGGCAGAATTGTTGAGTAAGGTTGTAGTTAATTTTAATCCGAAATCTGAGCCGAAATGTTTGATTTATTTAATTGAAGCATTTGAGTCAATTTGTTTTGGTTTAGAAGTAAATTTAAATCGAAAGAGGATTGTCAATGAGTTATTTAAGCATTTAAATCGAAATTCAATCGAATCTATTTTGGTTTTAATGTTAAATCATTTAAAACCAGTTAAAAATAATTTGTTTAGTATTTTAGGCGATCTTACAAGTTTAAAAGATTGGAATTATATTTTACGTACGAAAATCCCGTTTTTGAGTTATTATAACCATGAGAATTTAGTATTTATGCGAAATTTAGTTTTATATTTTTGCGCGTTACCAAATCATTCGATTATTTTACCGGAATTTTTAATCAATTTAGTCGAAAATTGGTCATCGAAATTCTCGTTAAATCATATCGGATTAGAGCAACATTTATATCTAACTAAATTAATAATTATAACAGTTAAATATATGCCCGAATTCGGTATAAAATTAACCGAATCCGTGAAACAACGCTTACAAATGCATCTAATAAAAGGTATACCGGTTCATCTCGAATCCCCGAATATTAAAATACGTATAGTTGGTATGGCAACCGGGGAAATTCTGATGAATTTCATCCAAGGCGATAATGAATTACCGAATTCTATAAAACTCAAATTTGAATACGATAAATTCCCATTTGAGTCCCAACAATTAGAGTCTCAACTCAAAGATATATTAAATATCTCAGAAATACGGTTAGTTAGTCATAACATTGAGGAGCTAAGCTACAATTTGTTGATAACTTCAGGTCTAATCAACAATGATGTGAAAACTATAGAAATATATACGATTCCCATTAAAACGAACCAGAAACCAGTAAATCATACCCCAGATAATGTAATAGTTACTAAAACAACAACTAAAAACGCTCTAATAACAATTTTAGACTCAACTGAGTTCGATTTAGATTCCGATGACGATTTAGAACCTTTCGACATGTCGAACGACACAAAATATTCAAAAAAATCCCCACCTGCATACTTGCGAGATTTACGCGACGGTTTCCTAGAAACTGAAGACCCTGAAATATTTGTTATGTCCGTCGAGATAGCTGAAACAATAATTACAGCTCAATTGCCAAATGACGATGTGTCTTTAGCTTTAGAGCTACTCGAAATCCTAATGACTCTAGAGCCGAAATTTTACGTTGAGAATTTCAATAAATTAGTCTTCAATGCTGCGGTTGGCATCACTGTTATATACCCGAAAGAATGTGCGGAATTTTTAGCAAAACATTTCCATGCAGAAATCGGCACTTATACGATATCGCAACGGTGTTTTATGTTAGATCTAATCGCGGAGAGCTCGAAAATATTATCGAGCATCTCAATCGAATCGAACTCGGTTGAAAAGCGTGTTAGGTTATATAAGCGCGATAAAACTGCGTTAGAGAAGGCGGAAGAAGTGATTCGAAATAGAATTGCGTTAAAAACTCGTCGGTTTTTTAGTGCAAAACTGGAACTTCAAACGAAGAATAAGTTTTCTAGTGTAGTCGGTTCGTATTTCTTTCCGTTAGTGTATGGTTTTAAGAAGGTTTCGTTCATATCGTTCGCGCAATCACCGCGTTATGATACGGATTACATTTTGTTGATACATTTCCTGCAAACGTTAGCTGTTGTCATGTGTTCCGCACGCAATTGCGCGCAAACAGCGAAAATGGGTAAGGAGGTGCTAGATTTAACGTACACGATTCGATTTCACGGGGAATCGAAGGTTAGATTTGCGGTTATGCATTTGCTAGCTGCTGTCGTACTAAATATACCTGATAGTATATTAAAAACGGATTTATTGAATGATATTTTGGAAGTTCGATTATGGTTGGTGGGTGTTTTGAATGCGGGATTGAATCACAGTGAAATTGATTTGGATTGTCGAAGTTTAGCGGCGAGTGTGATTTGTTTAATCGAAAATGCACTTAAAATGGATATAAATCAAGTTTTATATTAAACATTTAAACCATGTAATTACGAATTTATTAAACTAAATATATTTTTCAAAGGTATGTTGTAGTTTATATTAAAATACATTATGGACTTTTATTAAATAGTTTAAAATTGCGCAAATAATTGTTTATTAATTGTTGAAAAACGTAAAATACTTCTTTACATTTGGGTTTAATAATAAAAAAAAAAACAATATTTAACTAACGTTACAGGTCCAGTATTGCAACCGACTGGTTTACAACCTTTACAACCATTGTCTTCCACGCAACCATCGCACGCGACCAATAACGAAAACAGTAAACACCCACAAAAACAGTTACCAGTTGGTTCCACCTGGGTTAACTCTGGTAGTTTGAACATAGACCTTGATAATTTAGCGATTATCGGCAATAAAAAGTCTGGTATTGCCCCAACAATGAACCAACTAGCTAGTACACCCACCTCACCGGTTAACCAACCGCGTCCAGTTACTATAACCGGCAATAATCAACCGTTTACTCAACAACCACCGCAACCGCAAATATTCGGTTACATTCAACCGCAAAACCAACAATGGAATAATATACAGAGTAATCAACAAAATTTCTTCCCTGCATTTAAATGATAATAAACTTGATTTATATCACACTCAATAGGGAACGTGCGTTATTTTATAAAATTAAAATTATCTATCGTTTAAATTTTTTTAAATAACCTACACTGTTAAAAGAGTTTCAAAAACAAATTTAGTATTGCGCACGTTTCCTATAGTCACTAAAAAAATACTTGATTTGTCTTTAGATTAATAAAACAAATAATTTTATTATCTTTTACATATATTTTAAATAATTTTACCATAAATCTAAAGTAAAATCGATTGTTTAATAACAAAACTTGGATTGACTATTTTTGGTGCGTTTTTGATTTACCAAAGACTGATTATTATAATTTCGTCATCCTGCACTTATAAGGCTTTAAAAAAAGAAAATGAAATGTTTGCGTAGTTTAAACTCGGATTCAATGGTTTTTTAAGATTGCAATAACTAAATTTTCTCTTCAAATAGAGTTTGGAATTGCGTAAATTATTTCCAATTTTTGTAATAAATTATCCAATACATATCGTTATTTGTGGTTGCCCCAAAAATAGTTGAATTCACTTTTATGTTTTTATGTGTGACCGTTTTTAACATTTAAGGCAATAATTTATTTGTTCATTGATCTTTCACACGTTTAAAGGTGAGTACATCACTAGTTGTGGTTTAATATAAATGTTGGCATTTTAATGAGATTTAAAACGCTGTATTAAAAAAAATAAATGAGATTAACACCTTCTAGTCTTCGATGTTTAATAAACAAACAATAAGAGTTAAAATGTCAACAGTTTGTAACGAAAACTTAATATTCCAATGTGTAACAAATAATTTTTTTAAACCAACGCTTATTTGACTTATGTATATATTAGGGTATTATTATTAAATAACAAAAACTATAAACAAAAGTGTATTCTTGTAATAATTCGGCGTCACTAATCCGAACTAGATGGAAAATGAAAAACTGGTAAAGAAAAAATTATTTATTGTAATGCGCAATTGTTGTAATCTCAGTTCGGATTAGCGAGGTTTGTTTTAAGTTATTTAGTGAAATAATGGATTAGAAATGTGATTGTAAACGAATTTCTAGGTTTATTATTGCACATATAAACGATATATATATGTTTGTGTATATTTCCAATATATGTTTTTGTTACTTTTTATGAATTAGCACAATTTTTGAGACGATTTTAAATACGAAATTAAATGAATAATCAAGTGTATTTTTTTAAATTCTCACAACGGGTGTGGGGTAAACAATTTAAGTTACTCGAAATTCAGTTTTCCGTTGAATTTCCGAGACAGTAGCAAGTATTGAAACAATTAATAAAACATATGTAGATGTATCATTTTAATGTTGTAAATAATTAGCTGGTTTTGGGTGTAAAATATCGTTTATTTAAACAAATAAAATTTGCGAAAAATACTTCCGAAATTTTTGTTTAGCCACTTAACAACAGCAATTGCCGAAATAAAATCTATTTATTTATTTAAACAATATATATTATAAATGTCTGGTAGCTAGGGTCAAGTTTGCCAATTCCAAACTGCCCTAACGCAAAAAAAAAATAATAGATAAATAAACTTAGCAGATTTATTTGTGAACATTTCCATTTTTATAATAGGTAAACTAATGCTTCGATAGCAATACAGTGAATTTGTTTACGGATAAGCGTCGATCCTAAATTAGTACAAAGTTTTTAACTGAATGTTTATGTTAAATTTAAATTTCGGAATGGTTTTTTTCGAAGACCAAACAAATCATGTTATAATAATGTATATATATATATTGAAATTTTATTTCTTTGTAATAATAAAAGTTGGCCCATATTGAACTACAGAGTATTAACATGAAAGCAGATCTTATAAATCATTGTCTTATTATATAATAATTGTTTTATCTTGTTTGATTTCAGATTTAAGTTATGAATACGGGCCAATAATTATCAACATTATTTTTTATTACATCCTTTTGTTCTTACACGGTAAATAAGGGTGGTTTATTTACAGAGGATTGCTGATCATCAATAAAAGGTAATCGGGGGATGACCGTTGAATTTTTTATATCATCTATGAACTATTAGCTACAACTTTTGCGTCTAGTCGTTTCTCGTTTAGAGCTACCGTTATGGAGTTAGGATTTTTTAATGTTTTAAATAAATAATGCTCATTTAGGTAATAATATTTTTAATTTATATTGATACATATTTTATCTCATAAACTTTACATGCAAAATGGAGACAAACAACGGAAAATGATTTATTTTAAACAAAAATATCTCTGAAATGAAATGAAGAGTTACTTAACATTATTAGTGAGATACATTCGCACTGGCTTTATTAATTACAAACTTATACTGCAATTCTGAGCCAATCTATAAATCCATAAGTAGAATCTATAAAAGGTTTGACAACCCTGCAGTTATAGAGTAATTCATTCCTAAAAACAGATCTGTAAACATACTCGGAATCGTAGTGAAAGGTGGTAAAACTTCAGGTACTGTTGTCTATGTTGATTCTTGCAATTTTATTTTAAACTTTTTTGTATCGTAAGATAGAATCAATGTCTTGTAAACGGTAAGGAAGGTCCGGTGAACGGCAGCGCTGCGCCACCAAACGCGGAAAACGACGGCGAAGCAGATGAGGTAGCGTCAGGAGGTTTACTTCCTGCCGTAGGCGCTCCACCCCCAGTTACATGATGGTGTAATGAAGTGGTAAGATGCGTTAGACCTGGAAACACTGGTGAAGTACCGACGGGTCGTTGGTGCAGCTGCTGTTGCAGATGATTATGATGTCGTGTTGTTTGCGATCGAGAAGCTCGCGCAGATGGCTAAATATAATTAGTTAAAAAATATATCTGTATACATCAAATTTAATAATTACTTTATTGATTTCCGGGAATATAGCACTTAGATTGAAGTTGGTAAGTGAGCCACTAGGTTGGAGATCTGCACTCGTTTGTCTTCCGCCGAAATGGTGAGTGGGGGGTAGGGGTGGTGGGTATAAGGGCGCATTCTGTACTTGTCCACCACTAGCTGGACCTACAGGCCCAGAACTTGTAGTGGTGTGATAGGGAGCAGCAGGCGGCACCGTGCTGTTTGTTAGAAACGATGTGTGGAACTCATCTGGTAGAATAGGAGAGGCGATGGTACCGGCCATTGATAAAAAGCCCAGATCCGGGAAGCTTGATATACCGGAAGTTTCACAGCTTGTACTAGTTGTTGGTACTGTTAATGCGGTATGATAACGAGAACCTTGTCCCCCTCCTGACATTTTCTTCGATGAGTGTCGTCTTTTTTCTTCAACCACTACAGGGGTCCTATTAGTAACAAAAGGATCCATAAGAAAACTAGGTATAATTAGTGCTTATATGAAGTAATAAGTATTTGAGTTCGATCCCCATCATGTTTCTCAATGCTTAATATTATTTTATTACCGCATATTCGTTACTTACCTATAAGATGTTGATGAAGGGGTTCTATGTGTGTTGGTAAGAGTAGACCCTCTCGCAGCGTAATTCTCATACGTAGAAGGGACTTTAGCGTGCCCAAAGCCATCTGCATTAGCTGAAGGTAATAAGGCACTAAAATCACTAGTGAGTTCAACAGGAGGTGGTAGATGTGATGAGGTGTAATTAAATCCACTAGTGGAGAACTGTTGCCGTTGTTGAGGCTGTGTTCGTTGTTGCGGCGCATGGTATGGTTGCTGCTGCTCAGTTATATGTCCAGTGTATTGATGCGTTGGCGCCACTGACTCAAACATCTGTTGGTTGCTACTGATTAAAGCTTCAGCCGTGTAACTACTACGGTGTGATCGATTCAGAGGAGCAGGGTGCGGTGGTAGAGGCGCTTGTGGTACTTGCATTTGATGGCACTAAATAAATAAATAAACAATACATATATTATAGGTAAGCTTTATACAAATGAAAACTTACATCCATTGAGTAATCTTGTTGTCTATTTTTCTCCCTGTGTCTCTTATGTCCGCGTGTTTGTGGTTGCTGTTGTTGTTGGTGCTTCCGGTGATGACGTGGCAGTTGCTCCGGTGTCTTGTGTTGAGCGTGGTCCATCAATTGACTAACGCTCAAAAAGCTTCCAACTGTTTCATCTTTGCCTCTCTGTTTTATTGGATCGGTAAATGGGCGCTCTACTCCTAAAGCGAGATCTCCTACGAGAGTAGGTAGTGAGGTGGTGGGAGGTGGAGGAGGTGGTGCAGGTTGTTTATTAGATGGCCAGCTACACTGATTGGCCTCATGATGTTCAATATTAAAGTCAGTGGGGCGTTTTTGTTCTGGTACTGTAGTGTATGACGTGTTGTCTGTACCACTGAATGATGGTAAGAAAAATTCACTGTTCGGTTGCCGGATATCAGTCATCCAGTTTACTGGTGCTCGATGTGGTTGTTGCTGATGATGATTTTGTGTATCTTTTACACGTTTGTCTTCTTTAGCGAGTTCATCTAGAGGATACTGCGTATAATTACCAGTGCAATTTGTGTATAGGGGAGGCGCTCGAGTCGCTGGTACTGGAGGTACATCTGCAAATGGATTATATGCTCCACATTGTGATGTTACAACTTGAGGTTTTTTCGGTTCGAAAACACAAGCGCGTGGTTGGTAATCGTAGGAGTTGGGTGCCCTTGAATTGGGGTCGGATTGTGTGTCTTTGGTGGCTGATGAGAAGAATGAAAATCCATCTAGACTGGATATGAGTAGATGAGGTGGTGTTGGTTGCCGGGACGGTACAGGTTGGCGTTGAGTAGTGTCAAGGGGTCCGCCAATTTGTAGTAAGGTTGTAGGAGTACCCTGGCGGCTATCTGGAGCATCTTCGACTAGCACCTCAGTGACACGGCCTCCATTCAATGTAGATACTAGGGGAAATGCGAGTAGGAACGCTGCAGTTGGTGACATTGATTCAGGATGTTGTCCCCCTGTTGGTACTTGTAATGACGCAAATATATCATTGGATAATTCGGAATGGGGTGGTGGTGCAACTTTGGAGGAATCATTACGTAATGGGATAGTGTCGATACGAGTGGTTAAAGGAGTGCTGACCGGGATTATGGGTGGTGATGGTTGAGGTAGTGGTTCGGGCAATAGTGACGGCGTCTTTTCTTGTACAATATTATCTTCTTTTTCAACCAGTTTATCTTCGAGTCCCTCACTTTTGTCAACAGCTTGTTTAGGGTTTCTTACAATAACTTTCTCTACATCTGTACTACATTGCGTCACAGTTGGTACTTCAATCACTTGACCACTAGGCGCGTTGCTAGTTTCGCATAATGAGTCAATCGTATAACTCACACTTACGCTCGGTTTACTAACAATATTTGCATTAGTTGTTGGCTCACTCAGCTTCTTCGGTTTGATTTCCGCTTCCAATTTCTGACCAGTTTCCTTCTTAGGCACAATTGTACTAACAGTTGCCACTGGCGTTGCAACAATTGTGTTTGTTACAGTAACTGGTACTGAAGATTGATTTATCACACTTTTCTTAGCTTTCTTTTTAACAGTAATATTTTGCTGTCGTTGAACAAACGACGTGAGTGCATGGCGTGAAGACAACGCAGGAATCGGAACTTTATTCACAGTCGTCGTTCGAGTGATCCCAGTCGCGATTTTCGGGCACAATGTTGGTAACATTGGGTGCTGTCGCATTAGTATCACAGACGGCTGGGCGGACACTAGCGTAGCACCCACTGTTGGTGTGATTATTGTTCGTATTTGTTGCACAGGCGGCAATACTGGTACTACGTTACCATTAGTTAAAATAAGTGTTCCAGGACCTAACACTGTGACTGGTGTTGATGTTGGAGACATTTTGGTAAGTTTTATAGGACATGCTAATAGTTTCTTTTTTCGTATGATTGTTTTCGCATTTGGTGTTAATTTCTTTTTTGTAGGTGGTTTTATAGCTGTTTTCTTCTCACTGTTCGAGCATTCTGGTTTTTTCTTACGTATTTTTCGCTTTCGTTTGATTTTCTGGTTGGTGTCGTTCGGTTTTTTATCTGTGTCTTTACTCTTTCGCTCCAGTAGTTTGTTGCGTAGTTGTTTCGCTCGCTCGGGTGTGATTCGGTTGCTCCAGAGCAGCGGTTCTTTGAACGTGCGAATGTTTCCACATTCCGTTGGGACTTTGAGGCCGGCATCGCGTAATAAATTCGCAAGCTGTTCGTTTCGTGTTAGAAGTTTTTTAACGCGCTCTTGTAGCTTTGATAAGTCGTCGTTTTGTTGTGCGTTCGCTGCGTTGCAGTTCCCTTGCACTAGTTCTTTGTTTTTACGTTGTAAATCTTCGATGAAGCCGGCTGCTCGCTGTAGTATTTCTAATTTGCTTAGAACCACGGATGGATCGTAACAAGGGAGTAAACGGCCGAGGGCTGTGAAACATGTTTTTAAACGGTCTCTGCGTTCGCGTTCCCAGTCGCGGCATTTGCTATTTTTAAATGAAAACACACTATGTTAGGTTTAAAGGTTAGGATTACAGAATAGTGGCTTACCTAAGTTCTCTTTTTGGCATTGTAGTTACTAACGTACGAGTACATTTTATTACTTATATAAACTATATTGCTAGTAAAAAAATTAAGTTTATTTCCAGTTCATTGGTCAAACACTTCCGATTAAACTTGTTTATTATTAAATGGTTCTCCAGGTGGTTCCTGGTTAGAATCACCTGCACTCATCAAAATGCTCACCGTTTTTTATAAACCATTGCATATTTAAATCCTCAACAATGCATTAAATGTCACTCATTCATTTTTTATTCAAGTACAAATATCGTATTCAGTTCTATAACTATGAACGCGGATTGGTTAAGCGGCAGCCAATCACAAGTAGCGATTTTTCCTATTAATAATGAAACTACTCCATTTCACATATCATGGTATCTGATTGGTTGCTAGACGAACCAATCTAACCATGTGTTTATCGAACCAATGAGTTTTCGTTACTGAAAACTTAAACACTCTCAAAGAACGACTGATTGATAATTAAATGGCGTCATCTGATTAACATCACGATGAATCTTTTCATGTTAATATTTACTCTAAGTTGTACTTTTAAGAGTGTATTTAGCAGCGATATTACTAACGCTGTATTCGGTAATTTACGAGATGGAATGCCGGTAGCTTTCGGCGATTTCAATTCAGATGAACTAACTGACGTATTTGTGCTACGCAACAACCGCAAAACCGTTGAAGTTCTTCTAGCAGCCGAAGAAGAACCATTCTTACGCCCAAACAGTCTACAATGCAATTTTACATCAATTATAACGAGCGTCGTACCCGGCGATTTTGACGGCGATGCCTTCATGGACATTTTAGTAACAACGACAACAACTGAGCGTTCCGAATCAAACACAACAGTCCATATAATCTGGGGTGGATTGGACCACGTCAACTGTAGCAATGAAAACAAACCCATTTTACGCACTCGGGGTCAACCACTAGCTATTGATTACAACCAAGATATGATCGTCGATTTGTTCGGCGTTGACTTAGAAGGGAATCGCACATTCTGGGTGTTTAATAATTCCCGGGGACCTCCCTTAGCACACTCAATGACAGGCACCCCCTCAGAGAAACTGCGCCACCCACATTCCCACGCATATGTTGATCTAAACGAGGACTTCACTGCTGATTTGTTTATAACTACTGAGAAACATTTCGAGATTTGGAATGGTTCAGAAGTTAGTGGTTTTACGTTTGATCGAATTATCCACTTGCCTGATGGTATCAAGCATGTAGGGCAAAGTTTGTTTATAGATGTAGAGCTAATTGGACGGATGGACTTGGTAACTCCTGTTTGTTTTGATGATGAGTGCAAATCGAGTGCTATTCTAGTGTACGCGGGGGGTGTTTGGCATAACCTTCAAGTTGTGTTCAAAGACCAAGAGAATAGTGTGTGGCGGTTTTTGCATAGTAGTACTAATGAAGCGTCTTCGAACTTGTATAAGGATACAGTGACGCTGCGCAGTGGTGACTTTAATATGGATGGGTACCCTGATTTATTAGTCACCCTTACTGATACAAAACGCCCACACGCATTCTTACTAGAAAACGTGCCGTGTGAAGTAGCTTGTGCTAACTTCAGCCGGACATATGCAGTTCGTTGGAAAGCTTTAGCACCACTGTCTAACGGTACACTCATGGCCGTTTTTTATGATTTCTTCCAAGACGGTATCTTGGACGTAATCGTAGTACAAGTAAGTTATATCTAACAATTAGTGTTAACAAGTAAACTTACTTATGCATACATAAATAATCTTTTCAAGGAGAACCATACAGGATTGACTGCAGGTGCGTTTAAGAACAGCCTCGACTACGACGCAAACTTCATTAAAGTAATGGTACTAACCGGCCTCACAAACAAACGCAGCCCGACAATCATAGGCCGTTTAGGCAAGAAAAAACGTACATACGGAACTAATTTACCAGGACCACGTATCTCGTATAACACAACAACGCAAGAAGGTGATGATAGGCATGGGGCGAGCGCTCAATTACCCCAAAGCGCCCATTTAGCGCTCGGTTTACCATACTCGATTTTCGGTTTAGGCCGAACCCCGAATTTCGTTGATAGTTTAACTGTAGGGTTATCTAACCGCTCTAGAGATTGGAAGCAAATTATTCCCAACTCGCAAATGGTTGTCATCCCTTGGCCACCGCAATCCCCTGCGAAATGGCGTGCGCAATTATTTGTCACCCCTAGTAAATTAATTTTAATGAGTGTTGCGGCGTTAACGGCCATTTGCGGGCTTATTACCGTTATTATTGCAGCGCTTTATTGGCGCGAGCGGCAAGAAGATAAGAAGGAGCGACTTCAAGAATCTCATCGTTTTCATTTCGATGCTATGTAATTTGGCATCCATTGATGATGTTTTCTGTGATAAGATAATTTATATGTATTTAAGTAATCTTTAAAAATGATTATAATTGGAGGATAAAAATAAAAGAATATTGATGTTTTTTCTTCCTTATTAGTTTATCATATATTAGAGATTATTTTGAGATTAATTTTGTGATAGTAGCCAGATTTATCGTTGTACTTTACTGTTTGGTTGGATCGGTTGTTCGTCGTGACCCGACCTGATCGAGAATAATTGATAAGGGCATTCATCGTACCGCCAGTTGACGACTACAACTCGCTACGATGACACGTTCACGGCAAACTGGCATCGACAGCAAAACCAATCATTGCGATGAAGCACTTACGAATTCCAAAGAAATCGTCCACGATATGGCCGTCCAGAAAATCAAAGATAACATCAAGGTATTTGAAACAATCCCCAGTGAAATAAACCATACATAAATCCATTATTGTTTAGAATATACAAGAGAACACAATTCGATGTATGAACGAGCAAATAAACTCGCTCGTTGGGGACATGGTGGAGAAAATCGAAAAGAGCGCTTTTCAACATAGCGATTTAAACAAATTATTCGACCCGAAAAGCGAAAACAAACACGACAAACAAACGTAAGTACAACTATAACGAATAATCATTGATCATTCATATAATATACATTTAACTTATAGACGTAATAAAGATGTATTACCTATAAGGCAATTTATACCTCGCAATTCGTTATTAACGGATTTATTCGAAGTGAAACATATACGCAGTATTTACCACATGTGCATCGCAGTGCTTATCATCTCATTCATGAACAGCGGTCTTAGTGACGCGTTAAACGGCAACGAAATCCGTTTAGGTTTGCGGTACATACCGGTTGGTTTTCGGAAATTGCAACAAGCGTTTCTGATTTGGTTGTTTATGTTTGGTGCAACGTTGATGTTGTATCCATTGTTTTGTTTGTGGGCGAAAGGGCGCACAATAATTGTTAAGAATAAACGTAAGCTCATGCCCCATTTTTGCCAATAATTGGTGATAATTTGAGTGTTTTAGGTGCCTGGGACGTGATGTGGCTTTCGAGTTTTATTTGTTATTTAATCGGATTTGTTTATTATTCGTTATTAAACCGCGATTACGATATGCCTATCGCTAGTTCGGCGATTGTGCTCTTAGAACAAACTAGATTTGTGATGAAAATGCACGCTTTTGTTCGTAGCAATGCACCAGATGTGATTTATGAAACGAAACCACTCGCTGGGTTTTCACACTTTTTATACTTTTTATTCGCACCTACACTTATCTACCGGTACGTACCTACACACATACAGACACCTATAATTGTTTATGATTCCTAATTTCTAGTAATGTTTACCCACGTACGAATGTAATACAATGGAGTTTCTTAATGGTCCGTTTATTAGAAGTAATCGGCGCAATATTTATGATAAGTTTTATTGTCGAAATGTACTTAGTGCCTGAGTTTGAAGACTTTGGAATAAAAGCGCAAACATGGGGTAGTATCATTGGATCAGTGTTTCACACCATTCTCCCCGCGTCGATGATTATGTTGTGTGGTTTCTTCTTGTTATTACATTCGTGGTTTAATGCTTGGGCGGAAGGACTTCGTTTCGCTGACCGATTGTTTTACCGCGATTGGTGGAACGCGCAATCGTTTTCCGCTTTTTACCGCACGTGGAATGTGGTGGTGCATGATTATTTGTTCACGTATATTTATAGCGATGTGCACCGATTGCTTCCAAGCGGTTTTAAGTATCGTCGCGTGGTTGCAACGCTTGCTGTGTTCGGTGTGTCGGCGCTGGTGCATGAGTTTATTATCGGGTTTATGTTAGGGTTTTGTTATCCGGTGTTGTTCGTTGAGTTCTTTGGGTTCGGGATGGCGTTAGCGTTTGTAAAAAGCGGGGCGAGTAACGGCGTTATTGGTCGCTGTGGTAACGTGTTTATTTGGTGGAGCTTGTCTTGTGGTATTGGTATACAAATGAGTATGTACACCATGGAGATGGTGGCTAGGTGGAATTGTCATGATGCACTTCATGGAGGATGGAAGCAGTATTTTGTCCCTAGGTCTTGGACATGTAATGGACTTCGTTGACCATTTAAACAAATATTATATTTTTTAATCAATGCATATAATTACTGTATGTAATGTACTATTTAAATGGAAAATAAATGTTTATACTTGTTACACCATTAAAAATAATCTACTAATAATGATTGCGTTAGTGTTTAGTTGGTGGCCTATATATATAAATACATTTTTTTTTCGTTTCTTTTAATTTGGAAGACAAACAATGTTGGTTGGAAATTATCTCATCGTTAAAGAGAATATTATTATTAGGTATTTGCCTGTAGGCGATTCGGTATTCAATGTAATTAGCTACTATGCTATATTGATTTGTTTTGTTGACGCAGAAGCCAATTGTTTTATAAAATGTTTATGGTGGAAATATACATTCCTATTTTCGTTCATTTTTAACGATGGATATTAATAATAGAACATTTTTATACATATTTCTCGCACTGGACTTTCTTATACGTAGTAGTAATGATTACAAATTTATAATCAGGGTAATAGGTATATTTTGTTTAAATAAGAGGCATATTAAAATTATAATAATTTAAGGATAATATACTTATTTATTATGTTATTTTAAAGACTTGTCTATTATAACAATTATAAACCAAATTTATCTGAATAACATCATAACTTAACGTAATGAATTAGTTGTTTGCTTTAGTTTCATAACATATGTATGTGTGTTAACATATACCTGCGATATTGGTATGTTATATACATAGAGAAATAAGTTAGAGTAGGATAATCATTTAATAGTAACTGCGTTATTTGTGTACTAGATCTGTATGTATGGTTCTAGTAAATATTTTGAAAAAGTAGGTACTTAAACGCGTGTTTTTATAGAAATGAAGCTCATATCAGTATAATGAAAGTAATTGAACAACAACCAAGTGTTTTGCAGTTTTGTTAGGTAGTACATACACGCAGTGCGTTGCCCAATGTAAAAGGAATTCAAATTAATTCAACGAATACAAATCTGGCTTCCAGACGTATGTGTAAGTGCTTTAAAATTATAAGACACGTGATACCATTTTACTTAAACAAAAATAAGATAAACCTATTTTTAACATAAAATTCAAATTAGTATACACATATATAGTTCGGATGCTAATAATGACTAACTATATACTTCTTTATATTATTTATTTATATATATTATTATGTATATTTTACATATTTATAGTACATACATACATACATATCATACCTATCCCCATCAATGGGGTTGCGTATGTGTAACAAAAGAATTAATAGTTGAAACAATTATTTATAATGATAAAAAAATTTGCAATTGAATTTATTTGTTATTAAATAAAAAATAGATATTTGATTGTTTCCAAGGACAAATCAATGTTACTTTATCTTCAAAAGCAGTTTTTTTTTTCAATACACATAAACGATTGTTGTTTTTATAACTCCAATTAAAAAAAAAATGATTCTAGACAAAAAACCATATCAATAAACCAAACAAAGCAAAATAGACAAAGATGTGGACACAAATATTAGCTGTATTCGCAGGTAAATCCAAAACACCTAACTATTAGTATCATCATTTAAAGAAACGTATATTTTCCAGCCACTGTAGGTGTAATATCCGACGGTATTCAATACGGATGGTCATCGCCAGCGATCCCTGTGCTCAAATCCGATGACTCACCAGTACAAATAAGCGATGAAAACGACTTCTGGTTAGAAACACTATACATGATCGGCGGCGTTGCCGGTTTACCCATTACGATTTATTTAGTCGATAAAATCGGTCGCAAATGGTCTATATTAGTTGCATCCACTACGAATTTAATATCATGGGTCCTTATTGGTACTGCTACTAATATCATCACGCTATATGTAGCAAGATTCTTAGCAGGAATGGCTGCTGATGTCGCGTTCGTCAGCGCACCGATGTACATTGCTGAAGTAGCGGACGCGAAAATCCGAGGTTTCTTAGGAACGTTTATTTACATCATGATGATCGTTGGAGTACTATGCGCCTATTGTATCGTCCCATTCGTCCCAATTTGGGCGTCTAGTCTAGTGGGCGTGTGTTTAGTCGTTTTACAAATGTGTACGTTTATCTGGATGCCCAAATCGCCATATTACTTATTATTGCAATCGAAACAAGCTGAAGCTAAAAAAGCGCTAGCGTTCCTTAGAAAAGGTGCAAGTGAGACAGACATAGATGATGAGTTGAAGGAGATTGAAGCAGCTGTTGAGCGCCAAAACAGTGAACGAGGTCGTCCCATCGACCTTTTAATAGTACCATCGAATAGAAAAGCGCTTTTTATCATGGTCACCCTTAACACAGTGCAGCACTTTTGTGGCATTTCCGTCATTTTAATGAACGTACAGACGATTCTTGAGCAATCTGGCAGCAGTGTGAATTTTGAGTTATCCGCTATTTTGTTTGGGGCGTGCATGTTGGTCGGGAGTATTGTTGGGTCACCGTTCATCGATAGGTTTGGGCGGAAAGTGTTGTTGATTTCGTCGAGTATTTTGAGCGCTGTGTTCCTGGGGATGTTGGGTGGTTATTTCTATTTGAAGCAAGTCCAGGAGGTGGATGTTGTTGCGTATGAAACGATCCCGTTGGTGGCTGTGTTGGGTTACGCGTTGGCGTATAAGTATGGGTTGGGGTTAGTGCCGATTGTGACCACCGGGGAGCTGTTCCCGACGTCCGTTAAAGCTATGGGGATGACGTTGGCGGATTTGGTGTACACGGTTATGGCGATTGTTTCGCTGGAAGTCTACTACGTGACTATTGCCCAATATGGCATGTATTTTCCGTTTTTGTTGTTTTCCTGTTGTGGCATTTTTACTGCTGTTTTTGTTTACATTATTGTACCGGAAACTAAAGGTAAAACTTTGGAAGAAATTCAACAGATTCTAAAGGGTAATGTTGCTACTAAATTATAACTAACAATGGAATGTCACACACACTTTTATTCATAAAATAAATAAACAAATTACGATATTAAATTTTTTACTGATAATAACGAATCATAAACCTAAAATATAATAAATAACATAATATATTATATAATAAATAGTAGTATTATAAGAGCTTTATAGATTAGATGTATATCATATTGTGGAGCTTTCGCTTTTTAATGTATGCTCAATAATATTTGTACGGGAAATGAATTCAGTGTACGCGATCAGTATACGAACATACAACGCGTTCAATTTTCTACGCATTGAATTTCCATGTAATAAATTATTGTCGACCGATGATTTTCCACGCGATGAATTGTCTGGCGATGATTTTACACCACGTTGAATTATCTAGCGATGAATATTCCGTGAAGCATACAAAAATTAGTGACACGTAAAAATAGTACATAAGGGCATAAGCTATCAAATCGAATGGTTACATGTAGAGACACCTACGTTTAATTATGGAAACTATATTCAAAAAAAAACCGACAAAATATTTGTGTCATGTCTATGCATGTGTTTATCGGTGTGTATGTTTGTGTCTGGGTTTGTAAATTGTGTTTG
This sequence comes from Nebria brevicollis, assembly GCA_944738965.1. Taxonomy (NCBI): domain Eukaryota; kingdom Metazoa; phylum Arthropoda; class Insecta; order Coleoptera; family Carabidae; genus Nebria; species Nebria brevicollis. The sequence goes on along the minus strand of OX122909.1, from coordinate 232,911 downwards.
CTGTATTTGAAGCGAGATTTTATCTAAAAATCCAAGTTGATCAAATAAAACCTCGCATATAAAGCTTAAAAGTAATCTTGTGAAATAAAACGACTCTATTTACATCATATATATATAATATATGAATATAAAATCCTTTTTGCTATACAAATAATAGCAGAATTAAAAAATTCAATGTGCTACTCTAATTCTTATGTACATGCGCGTATATGTATTCTTATCAGTTTGAATAAAGTTAATTGGCGCAATATCAGTTCGCAAAACATACTAGATACTTGGTGAATATGTTGCGAAATTATGCGGTTATTGTACGAAGATATTGGGCTCAATTTTTAGCTGTTTTCACAGGTAAATACATACATACATACATATCTGTTAATAATAAATGAACAAATGTATTATAGCCTCATTGGGGCCCATTTCCAATGGCATGGAATTCGGCTGGGCCAGTCCAGCAGTTCCAATTTTATCATCTGATAATACTCCCATTTATATAGACCATGACAATTCTTTCTGGGTGGAAACATTATACATTATAGGTACACACACACACACACACCCAGAGACACAGACATATTAAACAATAAATTATATTTATTTTAGGTGCCGTTTGTGCGTTACCGATAACATTTTCCTGCTTACAATATTTGGGAAGAAAAAAATCATTGTTGTTCGCTGAATGCGTGTCAGTCATTTGTTGGATTCTAGTTGCTACAGCAACCAGCATTGAGCAACTGTTCATAGCAAGGTTCGTGAGTGGAATGGCAGCAAACATGGTATTCGTTGGTTTACCGATGTACACGGCAGAAGTAGCCGAGCCCCGAGTTAGAGGATTCCTAGGCAGTTTTATCTACACTCAAAGCATCTTTGGTAATGCATTTAACCCTGTTGAAATAAACATCCATCTATAATATATGCTATTACATACGTAGGAGTTCTCTTAAGTTACTCCATCGTTCCTTTCGTTCCAATTTGGGCGTCATCTGCATTAGGGGCATCGCTATCCCTCTTAATGATCGTCACTTTCATGTGGCAACCAGAGAGCCCCTACTTCTTACTGCTAAAGCACGATGAGGACGCCGCGAAAGTAGAGTTACAACGACTGCGCCACAATACAGCAGCAGCATTAATTGACGAAGAATTCGCAGAGATCAGCAAAGCCGTGCAGCGGCAAAACGCGGAAAAAGGACGTCTGATTGATCTAGTACTCGTCGACAGCAACCGGAAAGCAGTGCTCATCATGACTGTCCTGAACAGCGCGCAAAACCTAGGCGGCATGACCGTCGTCACCATGAACATCCAAAACATTCTACACCATTCCGGCACCAAGACAACCCCTGAAGTCGCCGCTATTCTGTTCGGCGTGACCATGGTCATCTCAAGCGTCTTAGGCTCCTTGTTGATCGATAAATTCGGCCGGAAGTTTTTAGTTATTAGTTCTTGCCTAATGGCCGCCTTCTTCATCGCGGTGCTGGGGACGTTTTTCTACTTGCAAGATTTCACCACTGTTGACTTGTCCACGTATGCCTGGGTGCCTTTGTTTGCAACAATAGCGTACGCGTTTGCGTTTAAATACGGCATGGGTTTGGTGCCTATAATAGTCACGGCGGAGCTGTACCCCACTAGCGTGAAATCTATGGGGATGATTCTATCGGATTTGTGGTTCACAGTCATGGCAACGGTGTCAATTAAAATATACTACGTCACAACTGACACGTATGGTATGTATGTGCCGTTTTACATCTTCGCTGCTTTCGGCGTTTTCACCGCTGTCTTCGTTGCGGTGTACGTACCCGAGACGAAAGGTAAATCATTGGAGGAAATTCAAATGCTGTTAAAAGGTCATCATCAACACTCAACGAACAAAAGCAGTGAGTTGTAGTAGTCTACATTTGATGGTCTATACATTTATTCAATTGATATGATCGCATCATTTCATTCTTTTACATTCTTTACGTTCTGCATACGTGATTTCTCTTACAACGCGTGCAAACGCCACTCACTCACTCAGATAACAATTGAACATTTTACTAACACATAAAACGTGCTTCAAAGAATTTTCTATAAATGTTTCTATAATAGAGAATAAAATACGCGGCATTTATTCACGAATAATAACATAAAAATTACAGGTTGCAATTATCTTATGTGTTCTTTTATGGTTTACGTGGTTTACATGTATAATGTTTAGTAAATGAATTAAAAGCGAGAAAGCTTTCGTCTATAGTACACTAGTCTCACCGGATAGATCGGTTTACGGATTAGTTTATAAAAATCTGCGAGCGATAATATTTTTCGGAATACATAAAGAAAATCAATTTCCCAAATTTCCCAACGGATGTGACGTACGGTTGCGTTGAAGCCCTGTGTGCCCTTAGGGACACGTGTCGGACGCCACTACCAACTTACACGGATAAGGACGATACAATACGCTGGCCTTTGCTGTTTAACTTTTAGTGCAGCGCAGAATGTTTAAACTAATTTTGCCGATGTTATTTTACTCCAGTTGATTGTTTGCCTCGCCCATTCAATTAAATAAAATTGCTTCATTTACTTTAGGGTATGTATGTATGTTTGTACACACATGTGTATATATTTGATCTATATATATATATATATATATATATATATATATATATATATATATATATATCTAATAGGTACGAAAGTAGAATTTAATATTATTATAATTGTTCGCAAAGTAATTGTATAATGTGTAACTTAATTTATAGCTTGTATGACGTCATGTCAATGATGCTGTTGCAAATAGAGGATTGATTGTGACCTATAAAGTTTACCAAGCTTCTAAACTATTTACTTTAACATATATGTACATACATACTAACAGACTAAAAATAATTAAATGTGAAGTAAGGGTAACGGCTTGAAAGATATCCGGTTCGGATATTCTGCTTAAATTTAAAGGCTCTCTTACGAACCATATGCAAATTTTAAACTTACATTATTATATTATGTACCATTTTTACTCTACAGCGTTTATAGATAAACGCACACAGCTTTTAAAAAATAATCGACTCGATTCAGAAAAAATTAGATGTATTTATTTATATATACATACATATATATATAGCTATATACATTATGATAATTAGATTTCACTTGGTTTGACAACATTTAACATTTGATCAAATTATAATTAGATCATATCCAAAACTGAATTATATAATTACTATACATTATACAAGTATCACCTATATACATACATACATACATATAAACATGCATCCTTATTTAGAAATGATATGCGTTTATTTATAAATACAATATTGTAAGACGTTTAATTATAATGTAAAATAGTTATAAAATGAAGTAATTGTTGTAAGTAAAAAAAAAAATTGATTGAGTGAGGCGAGTTGCTGTAAAATCTATAGAAAACAATACGTTAGGAAAGTGCTTTAAATTAAAGGTGCACTTAGGTCTACATGTATCCCGTATTAATAAGCAGAATTGCGCCCAATTATTTAATTAAACAACTTAACACAATCCCAACCGTGCATTTTCGCCGTCTCCCTCTGGCCCTCTGTGTAGATAGACACAGAGATTGATCTCCGTATAAAACAAAAGAGACCTGTTGTGTGTTCATACATACGATGCGATACGATACGAGAGCTTGAATTCGAGCTTTACCGAAGCGTCTCGCGAACAGGAGCCGAAGGGCGCGACTCGATGACGTAGTTTTGCCTTGCTTGCCGCTGACGCTATCTCACACACACACACACACACACATATATATATAGAGTTTTTGCAGGACCGCGCGTCCTGCTGATGGACATGCGCACCTCGCAACATTTGTACGCTCGCACAATAGAAGCACAGCCAGCCCCTGTCTGATCCATCCCGACACACTGTGGCGCTTAGATCCATCCAGTGAGTGCAGCCAGAGGACTGATGCTCACATCAGAAGCGAAAGCGACGACGATGGTGCACCGTTGTGAAAATCATCTAGGAGGGTAGATAGAACGCGTGATGCTCTCGAATTATGTCTGTCTATTGCATCGATACATTTATTATCCTCATTAGTATAACAATAATAGTCGTGCAATTGTTTGCGCCTTGTTAGTATGAGTACTATTCTAAGGAAGGGTGGTGGTTGTGAGTGTGTGTGTGCGTGCGTGCGTGTATTATTGACAGTGAGTTCCTGTTGATGGTGTTTTGTTGACAAACAATTGACTATTGGTTGTGTGTGTGTTGTGGCGATTGGTTATAGCACTAGCGCTCTTGATGCAACATTCAAACAAATGTGCTTTTTATGTGTTGCTATTAAGTTAATAGTTGCAAAGGTATACTTTAAATATACGCGAAAGTTTCCTATGATTATACCTCAATTATTTAACAGTGAATCGAATCATAGGTGCTTCTAAACATCAACACAACTATTTTTGGTGAGTATTTATGATGTTTTTCATTTCTAAATGTTGTTTTGAATGCCACACACACACACACACACCTATAGATTTATAGCCTTGTATAGACCCTCTCAGTGTAATGAGACACACACACACACATATTTCAGACGGTATTCAAAAGAAATAATAATAATAAACGGACTTTTTCTAACTTTTAATTAATACAGGAATAATTAAAAACTTTTAATATGTAAATAAAAAATGTTTATTAACGTCTGTTGAATTGATTGTAGATTTCAGTTTCAATTAGTTGGTGAGCTTTCAATTAATTTAACCAGTGCGCGCAAAAATACCCTAATAATACATATATGCATGTGTGTGTGTGTATATAGCTATCTAAATATCGATTCCGAATTTCGAACATTGTCAATTAACATACACAAACATCATTCATATCGGATTTTCGTTTCCTTTTTTTTTTTTGTCGACTGTTGCCCAGTCTAAAATATAGCAACGTATAATTGAATTTTCGCCCTTAAACATTTAATCATTTCTGTGCGATTCGGATTCGTAGTCGGATTTTATTTGACGAGTTTTCATTATGTTGAGTAGTATGATTGAAAACAGTGTTTCTTTCATGTTTCAGCCGCTCTGGTACACCTGTGGGTCACTGAATTTTAATAAAAGACTCATATATATTAAAAGATATGCAAGTAATCATGTGAAATTAAATAAAACAAGACTCGAGCAGAAATACGTGTACATGTCGCACGAGAAGAACGTCCATCTGGCATGGCGTCCGCTGGCTGCCATCCTCGACAAAAGGCAAGTCGTGAGAGTGCCATCGACGCCGCTGATGGCCACAACGACGAGTAGCTTTCCGCCGGTGACGTTCGTCAACGACGATGAGATCTGGCACGAGATCGTACTACATTCCGGCGGACACAACTGGCATCAATTGAATTCCAGCGATTTGACGGACGTCTACGGCAACACCAGCACCTACAATGAAAATGGCACTGTGCCCTGGGGCAATGAGACCGGAACGTTGGATGCCGCCACCATGGAGCTCATACGTATGACTGGAACTGCTATCGCACTCGCATTACTCATATTAGCCACAGTTATTGGTAAGTCACACACACACACACTCGGAATACACCTTTTGACCTTCCCTGAATTGAGTTTAATATGTTTGGAACGAATAAAATATAGAAAATAAATAAAACATTATTTGTATAGTATGTGTAGTAGAGTGAGTGTGAGCGGTGTAACAAAGGTTGAGCGGTTATCTCTGCTCTGTTGGATTCTGTTGAAGGCTTCATTAATTCATTAGTAGGTCACAATTTGTATTAGTAACGATCCAAGTATATCTAGTTAAAGAATCCTTGTATATAAGTCCAATAGAATGTTTATTGTTCGTTTTTAAAGAGCGGCCATTATGATGATGGTGACATTGTCGTATTCATATCATAGATAGTGTACTTTAAGATTTGATGGTCGTAAAAGACTATAGATAGGCACTAGATACTATACGTCTCGTCATCTATCTTGCGCAAACAAAACAATGTTTTCATTGTTATACAAATTTATGTTGCATGAGTGCATTAATCGTTAAAATGTAACATACACATTAAAAACATGCACACTGCGGATTTAAGTGATTCTCATACTCACTTTTGTACATAAATGTACGGTTAATGATAGGTATGTTCACCATTTATCAGTTATTGTATGTACATACCTACTAAAATACAACAAAACCAATTACCAGAAAACACATTGAAATTCGTTTGGAACTACACCGCTATAGAACATTTATATTTCAATATTCTTTTTACCTAAACAAAATGCATATATAGGGTTAGGGCTTTTTAATCACCTCATTTGATGTTATGTTTGTAGGTATATGTCTTTTACATACATACATAGGAAGGTCATGGTTTAAGCTCTTCCGATCCGTTTCTATGTTACTAATTATTTTGAAGATTTGACAAAATGTCGAAATAAGATCTAAGATCAAAGCGATTTATGGTTGTATGTGTATGAAACTCTGAGTATAAATAAGAGATGAGCAAACGAACGAGCGATGCGTTTTTGTTTAAAAACAAACATACCACTGAGACAAACAAACAAACCAACAAACACTGTTGGTAAGTATAGGGGGAAAACAAGCGAATATCCCCTCATTATAATCTTTGTAACTTAAGAAACGGGTATTTAATATCTGTCTCTTACATTCCGATTGCTTCTCAAGTCATTACAGTTTTTAATCCGTGACATGTATCATTCTATTTGTGGAATTATATGCCATCATTACTAACAATCATCGAGAATTTGTTGGTTGGTTCAGTTTATGAATAAATATTGAAACTAGTTCAATAAAAATATCATAAATGTAGACATTTGTAGCAGTTGAAAAGACCGTTATTTTATTTATTCCTGTAGATTAACATTTATATCGTTTTCCACTGACTAGAATTCATGTTGTACGTAGCACAGTGCATAACACACACACACACACACACAAACTGCTAGAACACCTCAAAGCTCGTTCTGGATAAAATAAGTGGAAAAATGATACGATTTGCAGTGCGAAAGATGTGTTCTTCTTCCAGTTATACACGTATGTAGTACGTACATACAATTTAACGCGACCAAGCACACGCTTTACACAGTAATTGTCTTGGCTTTGTGCGCTTCAAGAATATCAGTAGGTATACCTACCAAACTATTCAACTTATACCTACGGGTAATATGCACTTCTAGTTTGATTATTCTTTTCAGAATTAAGAGCTTTCTCTCTTCACGTACATACATACTCATCATCTTGAGTTTAATGTTTCATAATTACATTTTCAACAGTTTTCGCTGTAGTACACACACACACACATAACAAGCGCATGCACATACCTAGGGTTGGTACACATATTTCTTTTCAGTGAGGAGTGTACATTTTCTATATAATATAAAGTCAGTGTCACTCACGATAAACTTGATGTATTCGAATATATATATTGACAGGCGTCGCTCTCTCTCTCTCTCTCTGTGTATGTGTGTGCATCCTATGAAAGATTTCATGCGGTGGTAAACCGTTTTAGTGAAATGCGACTTTTATTAAATATCGAATTTTAATATCACCACCAGTGTGCAAGAGCATGGAAAATGATACTTATATGTATGTATGTATGTATGTGTCTATAATAAAATCAAACAATGCATGTGTATTTGAAATGTGTCATTTATCTACAGAAAATCTATAATAGATGGCGAGAATACGAATGGTAGGAGACGAAAATGGAGCTATAGCAAACCATTAGATGCCTAGGGGCACGTGCTCCCCCCCTAGAGACCTCGAAATCATTCATCTATCATACTCTCTTTCGAGGAATTCCGCACAAATCTGGAGCCCAACCCCCCAACGAATTCCAAACTTTTATAAATCATCTAAAACAAAACAAAATTTAACACACACACATACTTCACTTATACGTAAGTAAAACATGTTTACATAAAAGGTACTAAACAAACAAATATAATTGATCAATCTGTTTAATTGCTCTTAAAAATATATACTTTATCATTGCTATAATATTTTAACTACCCTTTTAAATACAATTAAATATCTCAACCAGGGGCGGACTAAGACATTTTCCACTATTCAATCGTCAGTGATTGATGCAGGGAATCGAATAGTGAAATACTATTACGGTATGCGAGTACTATCTAGGATTGAACACTCGATACACTATATAGACACTATAGAGTGTATTGTGAGTTATGAAATTACTAGCATGTGCAATTTAAGCACGAAGGAATCATCGGTATTAATTGGGATGCGACGCAAATTGAATCTCGAATGTGGTACTGCGTTCGAACATTCAACTGCTATCGAATTTAATCCGAGTACTCGAAATATTCGAATACTCAAATACGAGTAGGTACTCGCATATAGTACTTACTTTCAAGAAGGCTGTATGTACATACATACTTGTCTATTCTTTGTATTCTAATACCCTATTATTATTTGCAAACCCATCTACAAAAGGGATTTTCTCGCCACTATTTGAATTATTTGTCGAGTCTATTTTTATATATATATATACGTAACTATGGTAACATAAATATAAAAGCTCCAATGGCACTTTTCTTATACGAGTACACTTTTTTATATTTTAAATTTTGCTGTGACTGTAACAGGACAGAAACTTCCAGTTTGAATATTCTTCTACAAAATAGAAGGTTTTCTTGTGAGAGTCATATACAAATCTTAAGTTTCAAGTTTCATGATTACCGTTTCAACAGTTTTGGCTTTACAACGTACACGCACAAATTCACACACACACACAAACCCAGTCATATATATATACAGGCACGCGCGCTCTTATACACACACACAAAGCGACAGTCAAGTCTGATTCAGAAAAGGTCAAAAGGTGTATTTCTATTAAAATCTCGAGATCGAATTCTTTCACGATTACAATACTTACTTATTACTTCGTATAATAAAGTAAATAGCTACATACATCACTTGCTTGTATATTCTAAGAGTTAGGTATATGTATGTATATAAACTTTTCTATTTAACGCAGAAACGCCTAACAGCATACCGTAATGCGCGCACGTATTGCTGGTTGCTTATATTATTTTATAATATTTTTTTTATGCTTTTAAATAAACTAAACACCTCCATATAACATATCATATTTTTAATATTGTACCAAGTTTTGAAACACTTCGTATAAGAAAGTAAAAAGGAAACGAACATATAATGTATGCAGAGATATACAAGTCTATAATAGGTAAAAGTACGACAATTACTTAATATACTAAAGAGTTGCCTGAAAGGGACAAGGACTCTTAATGCACTACATACATATATTAGTAGTTATTCTCCAGTGCAGTATGTATGTATATGCAGTGTGCAAAGAGCCCCTTTCTAAACACGACGAGGATTTTAACAATTTCTACATTACAATACACTTTGCATTACATTGCATATCGTAACTGTATGTGTGTATGTAATATACATCATATGTATTGTCGCCTAATTGGTGCATGTGTGCTATGAGCACACAAATCATATATGTATTGTATGTAAATGATTAGAATAACATTTATATGTAAAGGATTGAATAGTTTGGGATTTATCATATATATTTTTTGTTCAAACAAATCACCTATAGCTGTGCATTAGCATGAAAACGCTATTTTTAGATGCTAACATCATATAGAAATAAATGTATGTAACACGTTACCTTGGAGCCTAGGGTTGTTCGCATATCGCATAATTTTTATTTAAATTGCATCGAAATTGCCTATATACGCATATCAAATTTTATTTACGTGTAATATATACCTACAGTATGGATGTATGTGCGTTCATCTTATTCGCAACCTTATCATACTAATATAGATTACATTTGTTAATCTGTCGCTCGGTATTTTCCCTTTGCACGGATATCTATTCAAAATTTAAGATATACATACATATGTTATGCAAAGTGTGATCTAAATACGCTATACTTGTTAAGAAAATAGATTAACAACACATTGTTTCTGATTGTTGTGTGGCTTTCACTTCCTCCGGCCGCCCCCTACTGTGTTTATCGATTGTTTAGGGTGGCAGGGCAGTGCAGGGCTGGGCAGGGCGCGACGCGATGCGATGCGATGTGATGCGGCGGCGTACACGTGTTAAACCAACGTATGCACGCAAATATTTAAACATTTCATCGTGATATACAAACAGTTTCTCATTTCAATACATTACATTTCTTATATATTATCGTATGTATGTACTACATATGCGCACATAATGCCCTTTTCAAAACATTACTACTACAACCCCCTCAACCATCCAAACATATTTAATTATTAATTTAAATTACAATTCATTGACAATTTTTCTAATACCGTACTGTGATACATAATTAATATATTATTATTAATAATTTTTATCATAAACCATCCCCTGCCCTCCCACTATTTATTTATATTATTAAACGATGATTAATAACCATACAACATATACTATAACTCACAATATATGTTATACGCATTCCTCTTTAATATTAATATAAAATATTTAAAATAAAATCTATATAGATAGTACATATTGCATTGGATCGAAATAAAAGTCTTTGATTGAATAGAAAGATGATTTCTCATCTCTGTTGCACTTTTCATCAAGACGGATGAATTTTAATGCAATTAGCATCAGAGAATCCTCTTCTCGTGTAACTCAATCACAAGGCGGCGCAATAGACCGTCCCTTTCTTGCGTTAACAGCGCGTAGCGCATATAATTAATTGTGAGGATATTCGTTTTAAAAGCTTTTATCAATGTACATACATACGAATTTCCCCATTGATATTAGCAACAATGTCGCCCCTAAATAAAAGATGTTGTATCGCGCTGAAACAAACGAATGCGTTTTTATGACCCCGAGTGACCCCTTTCTATACGCGGCGAACAGACCCCATCAAGTACCACAGTTACCACCACAGGGTCACGCTCGCAGTGACGTCAGACCCCGGCCGGTTGGGGCGAGGGATACATTACGGGCGACACTCACAAAAAATGGGAAACGATGACGTAAACGGGCAATGACGTCACGGGGCACACACAACGAGAAGCCGAAAACTAAATCTATTATTTACACGTTCTAAAAGGACGATTATTTATTTATTTATTTACCATCAGGACTAGAGTCCTGTACCCACCCCTTGATGATTATAGTTGAATTTCTCTATTTAGATATTAATGATGTAGCTTCCGTTAGATTATTGTTGTTGATTGTTTAAATAAAATATCTATAGGTATCACATAATAGATATATATATATATATATGTGTATTTGTTTATTACAGGTAACATGTTCGTGATAGCGGCTATCTTACTAGAACGAAACCTGCAGAACGTCGCCAATTACTTAATCCTATCACTAGCCGTTGCTGATTTGCTAGTAGCATGCTTAGTGATGCCTCTAGGGGCTGTGTACGCAGTCAACAGACAGTGGAGCCTGGGGCCTGAGCTGTGCGACATGTGGACGAGCAGCGATGTTCTTTGCTGTACTGCGAGCATATTACATCTGGTAGCCATTGCTACTGATAGGTATGTAGTACATACATACATATACTATTAACAGTAATACAGATAATAACATAAATTCAATAGATATTGGGCAGTAACGAATATCGATTACATCCATCAACGCACCGCCAAGCGAATTGGCCTCATGATACTAGTGGTGTGGACTGTGTCATTCTTCGTGTGTATAGCGCCGCTGTTGGGCTGGAAAGACCCGTTGTGGGAGCGACGGGTCATGGAAGAACATCAGTGTCTCGTCAGCCAAGATTTAGGCTATCAGATATTCGCAACTGCTAGTTCTTTCTACCTACCACTGCTAGTAATCCTCATACTCTACTGGAGGATATTTCAAACTGCTCGGAAACGTATACGAAGACGACAAGAAGCCTCCAAAGGCACTAGCATTGGTACTTGTACTTATTACTTTTTAGATTATTATAAAATTGATATATAAATATTATGATAGGCGCAAGAACTCCTTCGACAGGCGGTGTTATTGCCGCTGCGTCTGGGAGCGGCGGGATAGCTGCCGCTGTCGTGACCATCATCGGGCGCCCCTTGCCGACTATCTCTGAGACGACAACAGCGTTCACGACAGTCTCTTCAAACAATTCAAATAACACCTCGCCGGAGAAGACATCGTTCGCGAACGGACTAGAGCCGGATATGCCCACCACAACTGATTGTGGCTTAGGAGGACCATACCCGCCATATCCACCGTATGTTGTGAAACGCAAGCCCAAGGATATGGCGGACAGCAAACGGGAAAGGAAAGCGGCCAAGACACTGGCAATCATCACCGGGGCGTTTGTCATGTGCTGGCTACCATTCTTCATCGTAGCCATACTGTTACCAGTCTATGAAAGTTGGCCGTTTAGGTATACTTTAATTCATTGTGTGGTGTAATACACATACATATAATAATTATTATTATATCCTCCTCCTATTTTGTAGTGAATTCATCATTTCGTTGTTTCTCTGGTTGGGTTACTTCAATTCAACCCTAAACCCGATAATTTACACGATATTCTCGCCAGAGTTCCGACACGCTTTTAAGAAATTGTTGTGCGGCCGCCGGAGGGCCGCTTACCGGCGAGGAAGGCACCTAGGTATCCGGCACTTTCAATGATGCGGGCCCAGTGATGCCCCGCCGAGCGGCGGCACCTCGCACCACCCGGTGGCGGCTGGTGTGGCTGCAATGATTGCGACAGTCGCTGCAGCAGCCACCCACACTGGTGCCCCGCCTCAGAAAAACGTCACTTTCAGAGAGTGACCCAGGCATCACTGAAATACATCCGGTAGATATGTACATACATACATACATACTTACACAGGTAAAAGTTTTTCTTCAAAGTGACATCGAGACTGACTTAACAACAACAACAACAACAATTTAATTCATTCTTCAATAATAATATTTATATATTCATCCTCAGAATCAATAACAAACACTTGCATATAATATTTGTGTAAAGTGTGTAAATGCCTTACCTACACCTACTACTACTATTACTACTACTACTACTACTACCACTATTACTACTATATTTATAGTATGTACTATGTATTAAGTTAATAATTTTGTTATCAATACAAGTAAAAAAATAATTTAATCAACTGTGCCAAGTGGTCCAAGCGTTATGTCTGCATGCGCATGTAATTATATTCTTTCAACATATATTAACAACAGGGTTTTGCCATATTCAAATATGTACATACATACATATATATGTATATATTCGAATTATTTTCAATACTAAATGTCTGTACTTAATGTACTTGTTAATTATCAATATACATAGTATAATAACAATATTGCATATGTATTTATGTATGTATTATATATATACATAATATGCATTCTGTATGTATGTGTACTGCTACACATAGCATATACATATATATGTATAATTTAATACAAACATACTATACGCTTCCTTAGTAGGTATTACATAAATTAGCAAAAAAGTATTAAGTATTTTGCATATCAAATAATTAAAGAAAAAAAGTATGAACGAAAAATGGGCAATAAAATTGGTATTTTTAATAAATGTTTTCAATGAACAAACTATATAGTCGATGTTATATATATATACTAAAAATTGGTATGTTGTAGATCAGTAATTAGTAACTAATATATTTAATATGAGAGAAAAAAAAAAGAAATAAATAGATATACTATTTTTAACTAATATATAATACTAATAAAAATCTAATTGTGATATACAATCAATAGTTAATCCTCTGGTACATTCCAGGGCTGTCTTTTTGAGCCCAAAGTAGGCCCCGGGATGCTACCCCTTTCATGAATATTGAAATGTTTTTGTTAATGCCAAATAATCATTATGATTCAAATAAATGTATTTATTATTATATTATTTTACGAATGAAATATATATATATTTAAATGTTGAACTATTTCTCTCTGTATTCTCTGTATTCTCTGTATTCCCTTTTCTAATAACGGAAATACATTTCACCGGAAATGAATTGCTTGGGTACTAAAATTACATTCGACCATCAGTATATGACGTAATATATGTAGTTATTGATTATAGACAAAAATGTCAATTGTTTCAGGCTTTAGGATTGACATTGAGTGCGTATAGTAAAGAGTACCTATGTAGGTTTTTATTTTATATTATTCAATAAAAATCATTGTCTCGCAGAGAGTGAGAGACAGGGGCTAAGTGATGCATACATTAGTGTTGACATTGCATTTTAAAATGAATATTGGATAAAAAAGCACTCGGCGCTGGAGATGGGATGATATATCGTAATGAGTTTTGACGAGAGGTCGCGTTTTATTTTTACGGGAAAATATTGAGAGAAGGAAAATTAACATTAAATCAAATAATAATAATATCATATCTGCTTCCACTGAACGTTCTTATGTGCAGGATAATGTTATAACAATCGAATTTATTTTCTTATTTCAGAAATGATAGTCTATTGCAGTCCACCGTCAGTTCAATGATCAGTACCGCATCCTCTAACCAGAAGACTTCATCAACTTGCGGAGGAATCAACACTCTGCAGTCCTCTAGGTCCTTTAAGGATTGAATGAAGACAATTAAATTGTAAGTATTGTTTAAATTATTTATTTATTACGTATGTCAATATAAACAAATACATTTTAAACTTAAATAATTAAACTTATTTATTTTATTATCTTATTTCAGTTTAAAGTCGAGCAGAGCCAAGGAACAGTTCCTCAATCAGAAGGCAACTCATTTGTAAGCTTCTGGAAGAATCTGCATTGCAGACCATCACCAGTTCGAAAACCAAAACCCCATCCCCTTGCCTGAGGAATTAATTAAGACTGAAATCTTAAGCCCAGCCCCCATCCCCTTCACACAAATAATATATAAATATTATACATTATATTATTGTCATCTTTTGTTAAATATATATATATGTTATTTATAATATATTTAATTGTTACAAGTTGTTATTAGTAAATGAAACATTTTTATTGTTAAACAAATGATATATTTCTATAATAATTAATTTATTACAGTTATAAGTATTACTTTTCTATTGTATATCATTTGTTTATCATATATTTAAATGTTTTATGTTGATATTGTTAGAAATAGGGGTAGATATATTTGTATTAAGTGTTTAAATAATTGTACTGATATTTGTACCTATATTACATTACTTTAAATTGATATATTTATATTATTGTCTTCTTTTGTTAAGTTTATGATTTATTTATAATGCATTTATTTGTTATAAGTTGTTATTAGTGAGTGAAACACTTTTATTGTTAAACAAATGATATATTTCTATTATGAATAATTTGTTACAGTTATAAGTATTACTTTTATATTGTATATCATTGATTTATCATATATTTAAATGTTGTATTTTAATATTGTTAGAAATAAGGGTTGATATATTTGAATTAAATAATTGTACTGATTTTTGTACGTATATTACTTGGTTTTAAATAAAAACATCATAAAACATACACACATTCTTTTAATTTACCTTAAAACTCCTTCAAATCATCATAAAAAATCAACATTTTAGTTAAAATGTAACGTAAAAAAAAAAAAAATTTTAAACTTATATAAAATCGAATTAAAATTTTGAGGTTAGAATTAACCTAAAAATTTTAATTAAAAATTTTGAGGTTAGATTTAACCTAAAAATTTTAATTAGCAAAATTTTGAATTTATTTGACCATTTGGTCAAAAAAATCTCGAAAAATGCTAATTAAAATTTTGAGGTTAATTCTAACCTCAAAATTTTTTGAGGTTAGAATTAACCTAAAAATTTTAATTAGCATTTTTCGAGATTTTTTTGACCAAATGGTCAAATAAATTCAAAATTTTGCTAATTAAAATTTTTAGGTTAAATCTAACCTCAAAATTTTTAATTAAAATTTTTAGGTTAATTCTAACCTCAAAATTTTAATTCGATTTTATATAAGTTTAAAATTTTTTTTTTTTTTACAACACATTTTAACCCAATTTTTTTTAACTTATAACCTGAAAAACAAAAAGTACCCATTTTAAAAGGTAAAGGAAAGACTGTAAGTATATTTTATGTTTTTTTTATTTAAAATCAAGTGTTATACATACAAAAAATCATTTTTACAAGTACAATTATTTATACATGCAATTCAAATATATTATTTATAACAATATCAACTTACAACAATGAAATATATAATAAATTAATTAAATACAGCACAGTTATATTAATTCAAATATATAAATTCACTTAAAAAATAATATACAATAAATAATATTTATAAAGGGGGGTATGGGGTGCAGATGTTGGTCTTCAATCGACTGCATTTTCTATAAACAAAAATATATAATTAATAAATTAGTTTAAATTGTAAATAAAGTTAAAGGTAATACATAATTTGAGCAATACATACGTTTTTATTATCTTCCTTGTGGTCCTTATTGTCTCCTAGCACCTAGAGGACTCCAGGGAATAGATTCCTCCAGAAGTTGATGATGTTTTCTAATTGGGAGTTGATACCAGAGCTCAGGTAAACATTTGGAGGTGAGTAGTTGCCATCCCAGTTGGGATGTTTTGTTGTAGTGTTCCTATTTGGGACGATAGGGGTTTGTGTCTCGCCATGGTTGACCTGGTGATGCGGGCCTAAAAAATATATAGCATCTCATCGTTTGAAATATATAACTTTGTGTTGTTGCTTGAGAAGCACTGTTTAAAAAAAAGATTTTCTTACATAATTGGATGTCCCCCTTGGTCCTGTATAAGATTGTTTTATACTATTTTATTGTATCTTTAATAACTTAAAAGTTATTCGAGGTAGCTCGTTTCCCTGTTACACCCTGTATACGTTATTGATTTATGCGGTTAGGGTGAAATAATTCAAACGGGGGTTAAGCTCTTGGCTATAGCTCTAACCTGTTTCATTCGCGGGTAGTTCCTGGTAACAGAATTCCACGGTGACCTCCAGAAATGTTGACCTGGAGGATACCAAAAAGTCTCATTTATTCGCCCATTTATATTATTTTTTCATATGACGTCAGAGACTTATATGAAAAACCAAATATCGCATCAATTTATGTGTAATTAAATTGGCAAAATAAATAAATCTTATTAGGAGCACATAAGCCTACCATGACCGGGCTGCCGTTCGAGTGTAGCGGACTAGTTTTAATTTAATTTTGGTAAGCCGACACAGCACTAATTCAATGATAATAATAAAAACTGTACATTGGATTGATTATTTATGTGTGGAATCACGTTATCCGAGGTCGGGTCGGGTCATAGGGCAACGGGGCGCCACCGTTACGATAAACGCACATTCATTTGAATTTATAATTAAGCAAAAACCTCATATTATATTACACGCACACACATATTTTCAAACACGCAATTTTTTTAATTAAGTATCCGCGGCCAACCTGCGTTTTGCATAAATATGAATTTCTATTTCAATGAAACCAAAATGTAACTAAAGTTTAATTTCGTACCATTTAACAAAAATATATAGTACTTAGGCATGTCGGTATAAGCATTTAATTACAAGTTTGTATTATTTCAAATTTAATTTAGCATCCTACAATTAGCATAATTGCATCAGCGACAAACATAGGTGTGTCCCTTTCTCTCCCCCATAGTTATTAAAATAGTAAATGAAACATAAATGAGACTTACCCTGATAATGACGTCATCTTTTCCCGACATTTTAATTTAATAGGTACATACATACATATAATACGCAATAATAATAATCATGTTATTGAGACGTGTAATATTATCTTAACTATAATACACATACATAATTAAAAACGTTTTATTTTAATTTTAATCGCGAAAATTCATAAAATATCTGTATGCATGTGTATAATAACACCCAATTTTGCGCACTTAGTGAGCCCGGCGATTGCTAAATGTTTTGGCGGCAAGTACCGTGCCAACTAGACGGTAAAATAATCATGACGCGCCCGCTCTAATAACTTTCGTTTATTCCACACATAAACCAACTATCATGATATATAACGAATAATTAAAGCTAATAGAATCAAACTATAAATATATCCAGTTACTATAATGCTAAATCAGTTATTTTTATGCATAATTTTATTCATAAAATGGTCTAACAATTGATTGTATCGCGTTTTGTTAAAAATATTGAAATAACGTTTTAAGTTATAAGGCATAGAATTATGTTATTTTATATAACGGTGGTCATAGCTGTGCTATATATTTTTAGGTGTAGATATAATAGATATATAGTACAAAAGGCCATATAAAATTCGTTAAAAAATGCCTAAATTAAGTGCGACCATATTTACATGTGATTTGAGCCTGAATTTATTTTTGCATCGCCCTTGAGGATTATTAATAAATTTGTTTTAGTTTCTATTTTAATATTTTAATGATATAGATTTGTTGATTACATTACACACACACACACACACACACACATACATATAACACTTTTGTAATAAATAAATAAATAATAATAAGTAAGGTAATATTTTATAATAAATAAATAAAAAAAAAGTCTCGTATTATAAAGATATCGTTAGGTTGATTCGGATAATCGGCAATTATATATATACATATGTTACAATTAAAAAATGATTACTTATATAGATAATTGCAAAGTGCATATGAGTATTTTCATACACCTGTAAGTATGTATATACTATATATGAGTAGGTGAGGATTGGCCTGTTGACCGGTTCGAGGCTTCCGCCCGGTCAATCGTCCAACCGGTTACCGAGTGGCTGCAAATCGGTGGCACCATGGCTGGGACATGGCCATTTTCTGAACATCTAATAAAATGTTTGAAATTCCTTTGGCTAAAGCCCAATCAGCCGCCCGCTACGATTCAAAATAGACACAGTCCAGGTAGCATACAGTGGAACAAATGCAAATCGCATGAAAAAATACCAAAATAGCCACAAATATCACCAACTATATTTGTTTATATATTTTAAAATAAAAAAACGTATCAACACAGACCGGAAATCTAGTAAAATAAATATCGTTAAGTACAAAATAACCGCTTCATTTAAACAAATTATAGTAAATTAATTAGCCAAAATAGAGGAAAATGTTATTAATAAAAGTTGTTGACAATAATATGTTAAAAAACTTTTGTTAATGAAATGTTTTTAAAACTATTACCATTTGTGAATTATTTGGCAATATGTGTATATTTATTTCCAAACGAGCTATCTGGCGGTACCTGTTGGCGACCTCTGAAACTAAAAATAAATGAAATATTTTCGCACAAAATCGCAAACTTCAAATCACAGCAAAATGATCTAAATAAAAAATATTGATAACAAATCACCAAACAACATTTGCTAATTACAAAATTCTCTACGTTTCAATAATAAACAAAACTAAGAAACAAATCCGTTTAAACATTCATTAAATTGTTAATAGTTTGAAAATAAACATTTATATATTTTTTTTAAATACCTCAAAAATGATAATAGTTATCAACAAATGTTATTTGACATATTATTAAAAATAGCTATTATAAACAACAATTTATTTTATTTATTTACAATTTAATCTGTAACTCTGATACGGTTTTAATTAATAAACTTAAATTACGTTATATAAATACTAAACTAGCAAAACCTTCACCAAAAAAACCATTTTTATGATAAATTAGATAAATTGTTAATTTGATCAAAATACGATTAAGAAAAAGTTATAAATAATATTACGGCAAATAACGTTTGCTAATAGCAATTTTTAATAGCCTCCTCAAATATTTTATGTATATTAAATTACTGTGAAAAAACAGATAAATATATATGATTTTGCAATTAGCGAAAATTGTGCGCTGATTTATTATCTAAAAAACTTGTATTAAACATGTTTTACTGAAATAAATATATTTGGTTATAGTTTGAGAACGGCTGGTTTTGGACGATTTTGTGATTGGCGAAAATTGTCTATCTATTTATTATCTACAATTTTTATTAAGGTAATTTTCTTGAATTTTTAACTTTGAGTTTTTATACAAAAATATTTCTATCAGTTATTTTTAGTTTAGGACGTCACCTATAGATAGCGCCAGATAGCTCGTTTTGAAATACATTGATATGTTTACAAATACCTCGGAAATGGTGATTGTTATAAACAAAAGTTATTTAGTGTATTATTATCTATAATTTATGAATGAAGCTTTATAGCGAAGTTATGTTCTATAAAAATAGTACTAAGCAAAAGAAAGATATTGATTAAGTTACTGTGTTAAATTTGGGGTAAAATCTAATTATAAAGTATACAAGTGCGGATTAGAGGGCCAAGGCAAGTCGTATGTACATGTATATTCAACTTCTGTGGGCCATATGCCCGAAAGAAAAAGCTCATACGCAAAACTAGAATTTAATTACTTCTGATTGGGCTCTAGTGCTCGGTCACGTGACAACCGCAGTTAATTACTTAATACACACCCTTAGCCGAGCTTATAGGGGCCATATTCACAATGGACCTGTATAACTGTTAAATAGAATTAAATTAATTACAATTAGTACGTAGACCCTTAATTTGTTTCACAGGCGAGCAAAAAAAAAATTAAAAAAAAAAAAAAAAACAGCGGGAAAATAATAAATTCAACAGGCTTAGCCGGGGCCTATCTATATAGGGCCCTCATATGTGGAGCACATGTGCCGCCAGTTACCAAACAGTGGCTCATCTAGCTTGAGTACCGCTTGCTATTGAAACGTTCAGCATATGTTGAACACATTTTCCAAGTGCCTAAGGAGGTACACTGCAAAAAAAAATTGTGTCACTTGATAATAAATGACACAAGAGTGGTGTGCATATACTATATTTGGGGGACCTTTTCGTTGTTTTTTCACACAGTTGGAAATAACGTTGGCTGTTTGCCACTAAAACGTTGATATAAGCTTTGTTTAACACACCTATATACATACACTTATGTGAAACATTGATTTTTATGCCCCTTCTACTGCGCCCCGTGACGGGCGCCTATGTTAATCTCGCACCTTGCCCATTATTGATCGCTAATACCTGTGCTAATTTTCTATAGTTTGCAGCCCTGAATCATGAAAGTGTGTTTATAATTAATTTTTATTCGAAAAATACAAACACGCGGCTCAGTTTAATGACCTGACGTCATATTATTGCGCTATCACCGTTTCCGGTGCCCAATTTTATTAAAAACGCACAGATTTATTATCAAAAGTTAAACTTCCTGCAATGTACATACATATCAGTATTTGAATTGTAAGAAAAAAAAAAAAAAATTGAATGCCACAGTTAGGGTTCAGAAATGCGTAAAAAATAACGTTCGACAAAAAACAAAAGAAGCCTTCGCAAAGCGTTCGTTTCTCACGAAAGAGCGTTTTTTTCATCCATTAGTGCTGAGCTAGTCGCATCCTAATACACACACGTGGTTGCAATAGATTCAATTATAAATGTTACACTTATGGCACTTATTTTGACACTCTTATTATTATTATTATTATTTTACATTGCTACCAATGGTTCATTTCGTGGAGCGATTTCTATTCAGTACAAGCTTAAATTTCGAATTTTTTCATTTCAAATTAACTAAATATGTATTTGTGTCAAAATTAACATATTTTTTGTCGTATTTACGACAAGAAAACCCTAAATTAGTCAACATTTTTATATATTTAGTGCACATTTCTCGATAATTAATGAATTTTGACTAAATTTATATAAAAATCAACAATATACTACATGTGTCTCTCTTTCTGTCTACCCAACGTATAGACAAGAGATGGAATATGAATTATTAAAGCTAGGCTGTGTTTGTGTAAAAAGGATACACGCAGTAGGCTAATAGAATAAAAATGAACTATAGTTATGTATGTAGGTACTAATGAGTAGTGTGCTGTGTAAGATGACTAAAACTGGCGAAAAAGAACACACGAACGAACGGACGTTTCTGTCTCTACCTGTGACACGGCACTTCCAAAATAGAGCCCCGTTATTTTTAGATATACACCGTTTTTAAACACGAAAATGTCATACATTTTTCAATTGTATCAACAATAAACGTACTTATTATTAGTGGTGCCGTTAAACCGACTCACTATATATATATATATATATAATTTACCAACTGAGAATGTCTAATTTGAATGCACAAGTGTGCCTCGTGGTGCTGCTGACGAGCCACCCATGCTCAAGATATGCGTAGAGCGGTAAATTGGTGACAAGTCAACTTGTTGATAAAGACAGCACGATAGCCGGCCACTTTAGCCAGAGCGAGATGCACCGATTTTATTAATAGGTATATGGTGGAACCTGTTCGAATGAAATCTGTATCTGTGAGACGCAAACGCGACATTTCAACTCGACGAAATATTTATTTATTATTTAAAATACATGCACCTATTTATTTATCTATCTATCTATCTATCTATCTATATATATATGTATGTATGAGAAATCTCTATAAATATTTAAATTCGCGCGGAAACAAACCATAAGTGATTGATTTGACTAACAAATCGTTTCGCATCAATTCGAAACGGCGTTCAAAGCGATTTATTACCAATGTTCGCCGCATAAAAACCTTTTTGATTTTCCATGGCACTCTTCACGTGAACTGCATTGCATATGTTTGTCCTGCTGGTTGTTGGATTGACCACGCCCGAGTCGTCTGCGTGGCTACCGGACACCGTCCACAGTGTGCGCATTCTCCGTTACATAATTGAGGGCACTACCATCGCTGGCAACCCCTAAAAGCCCGGCCCTGGATCAATATTACGAAAACATTTGCATATTATAAACATACTAATATAACAACAACAACACCTTACGCATATAATACTTATATCAGCGTCGCTTGACATGTATACCCTCCGAGTCCTGTCCTGTATACCATTAAGGGCTCCGTACTATATTTTATTACTCTGTTTATTGTAAAACTGCACACATATTAGAGTAATAATGGTTTAAATACATTCCTGGAGCCACTAGATCCGCACTTGATGGTTTTATGAGCCCCCTACCCCAGCAACGGTTGTATTAAGAGATCTGACGACATCTTTACCTGACAGTATTAGAAATATCAATAAAAATCTAATGCTGCCCGGTAAGATGTGAACAAATATCCAATCCATTGATTGATCGATTGATTGATTGATTGATTGGAGGATGAGTCGTAAATGAACACACATGTACATATGGGTATTAAATGTAAAATAAGAATATTTTGATTTGTTTTTCTTCCCATAAAATGACATATTCAAGGTAAACCACCGGTGGCATAATCGGCGCCACGTGCTGACGCTTTCTAAATTTCAATAATTATTACATACCTAGATTTCGCACAAATTTGACAAAACATTCCACACTCGACGAGCACCTAACCTCACTTGCATACATGCACTTTTATACATACAAAGCGTACAATGAATTAAAACGAATCAAAATCAATTCAACGTCGCCTCTAGTGGTTAAAAATAAGTGGTGACCAACGCGTGTCTTACCTACTGAATGGTAACGAGCGTCTAAAGGGTTTTAACTTTTAAGGACAGCCCCCCACCCCCTTCCACAACGCGCACTCTTAACCAACACAAAAAAATTAATATATATACATATATATGAATAATTTCAATTATTATATTATTATTATAAAACAAGTGAAAGCGAAATATAAATTTGCGTAAAAATGTCACCTAGTAAGCTCCAAAAATAAAGTAATGTGAATTTCCCCTTCACCCAGACCTGTGCACATGTCTGTTTATTCATTATCACATGTTCACATATGCACAGTCAACACATATGATAGAAAAAAAATGGCGCCCATTTTATCATGAAGACAACAAGGACAGAGATAGATTGAAATGCACATAGTGTTAAAAATTGGATTTAATATAAAATTTGAAGAAATCGGAGCGAATTAGCGCGTTATCAGCTGACGGCGCCACCATTTTGTTTCCAGCATTGATTGTTGCGTAGCATAGCAACCACGTATTGTTAGTCAATCACGACGGGCCAATTGTTGTTTAATAAATAATTGCTTAATTTTATTATTATCTGTTACACTTTGTAACGCGGTTATTGCGAGCGGGGGGCGGAGGGCGGGGAGAGTCTCTCGGGTCATCTTGAAAACGTGGCCTTTGGGTGGGTTCGTTGGTTGACGCCTAGTTAAATTTTTGTTTAAAAAAAAGAACACATTCGCCGCTATTGTTGGGGATGAATTTAATGACATAAACGATATAAGTAATAGCAGGCAAGACGAGATCAAGTGACCATGTGGTCTGTCCATTTGCATAAGTTATCAGAGAGGGTGGTTAATGTTAATTAGTTTTGTTTTGCACACATACATGAATGATGAATGAATGAATGAATGAATAAGTATTTTAATAGTAACTAAAGCTAAACAACCGGAATGTTTAAATTCTAACCTAGTTTGGTACGTGAGATCTTACCTTGGGATTGATTGCGAATAGAATAGCACTTGTTAGAGTAGCACTAGTTCTAGTTGAATTAAAGCAATGATACACCACTACTACTACTAGTATTACAGTAGCTAAAAATGTAGTAGTGTTGCTAAAAGAAAGCAACCGAACTGCTTGCCATGAAAAGAACTCAACAACTGAATTCTGACCGTACGCTGTACGGGTATCCGGCAACGGGGACATGGTTTGTGTGAGTGTGCTGTGGTCTGACCCCCCGGCCCAAAGACAGTCGCGGACTTAGGAGAGGGGCCCGATAACAATTTTTGGAAAATTACCGATGGACAACTTGAACTACATTACATATGTATATGTAGAATAAGTTTTTTTTTTTTGTCCTGTTGAATGTTTTTTTTTTATCATATATAAAATAAATACATGCATACAAATATAAATATATATTTAAATTTTAATCACATGCCTCGTGCTATGATAAGCTTTATAATAATCTGACCTGTCTGGCTTAGTTGAGATAAACTTGTAACCCGTAGGTTTAAAGTTCGTTTCGATAACCCTGATGGATTTTGTAACAGTCGATATGTACATATATATATATAGATTATTTAATTATTATTGCACATTTGGTAACATACATAATTAATAATTTTGTAACGTTTCGTTTTGCGTTATCACACATTTTCGTTGCCTTGGCTACTGATAACAAAACTAGAAAACGGTTATAAAAGATTATTTATTTGCTAAATAAAAGACGCTACTATTTCTAAATATCTATTATATACTTATAACTTATTATATACTTATAAGTTATAAGTATATAATAGATACATACATAGATGTGTGTATCTGTAGGTGTGTACGTGTATGTGTGTGTGTAAACGTGTGTGTGTGAATGTACGTGTGTCAGTAAGTGTGTCTGTATGCCGTATGTATGTCCGATGTGTGCACTTGCGTATGTACATATGTGTGTGTGTGTGTGTGTGTATGTACGGATATGTACGCACATGTGTGTTTGTGTGTACGTAGTAACTAATAAATACTCATGTGCGTTTAATAAAACGGACATTGTGACCTCTGGTCTCGGGGGGCACCTCAAGAAATTATAGATACTCATTTCCTTCGATTCAAATTTTAAAAATGCATTATTTATTTTTGTCAAAGTTCACATCCATCCATCCATGCATACATACATACATACATACATACATATCGATATAAAGTGTACCTATAATATATTATTTTGATTAACACGATGAATATTCAATACATACAAATGTCTATGCTTACACGTAAATACTATATTCAAATCTGATAGTCCTAAATAAATTCCAATTCAAAGCCAACGTACGGTTCGTTAGAATACATTTCGAACGATTTTCGTATGGGAATTGAGAAACAATATTTGCTCACAGATTATTTGCTTCTTATTCCAACAAACAACATGACTGATAACTCTTATCTCTACACACACACACACACACACATCTTACTACAAAGTACAGCTACAGATAAATCAATCATTGAATTTTTTTTTCAATTCCTAAATTTTATTAGTACAACTCAAGCCATTTTCACCCAAGTACCCACGATAGCTATTAGATTATTTACAGTAGCAATGTTCAAGTAGATTAATAACCAGAGTTGAATTAAGGGGTAAACGGCCGCCGGAAATTAGCACAAACACTTTTAATCTAAACCATTTAAATTATTATTTCACCTGCAGGTATATTAACTAAGTAGAATACATATAGTACGTTTGTATTTGGGCTCGTCACTAACCATACGATTATTTTTAAAACCGCCTACTAACCGCATACCTACTTGTTAGACATGACAATAATAGCTGTAAGTCGCGCGAAGCGCTATTGGACATAAAAAAAATAGCATTGTAAGTGTTGGCTATATAGATTTCATCTAGAAATAAATTTAAAACAAAATGGCTTTAATAATAATAATAATTGGTACATAATGCATATGAAATAAGGGTGTTTTTCTAAGGGTGTGGCATGCGTGCTGTGTACAATGAATTCGCATTTTATTGATTCCTCCGCGTGCATATGATGGCGGCACAATCGGCGCAAACTCCAATTTTCGCGACATTTCCCCTCTAGCGGCTTGTTTCATTGGTGCATTACATACACATGGCCATTGGTCCAGCACGCAGCATCCCTTTTAGTGATCTTTACAAATAGCCAACTACAAAATGGCTGCTTCATTCCATTACGGCAACATACCGCAGAGGGGTGCTTCACTATTATTCACTATTATTCATATACATACAAACACTTCTAAGTGGGATACTTTAATGGTTTGCGGAAAATACTAAAACTTATTTTTATTTCTAATAAAAACATATTTGGAAAATATTGTCTTTAAAAATTATTTACAACAAACCACAATAACTAATATAAATATAATTAAAAAGAAAAATGACACAAGTAGTGGCATCGCGCGGAGATTTCATGAACTTTTGCGACATCACAGATTCCTATATTTGTGCGTCACAGGATTTCATTAATTTATTTATGATTTATTATCCTAGTACTTTGTAAGTTTATTAATTAGGGAAGATAATTAAAACATGGCATTGCCAGAAAAATAATTATTTTTATTTAAAAATAAAATTTTTCTAAAATAACATATCCTGTTATTGCTTTTTCTTTTTGATGTCTTTATTTTTGCTGGGCTGTTTGGTTTGGCAGTTTGAGCAAATTCGTTTTAAAACCTTAGATAGGGCAATGTAAAATGCGAGTGCTAATACAAGTACAATGGCGCCGAACGCTGCCACCAAATCTAGCGAGTACAACTGGTACCACTCCAAGGATAGGGCCGCACTGCGTAAATGTTCGGCCCCCTTATGTCTGATGACGTACTCTGTCCAAAAGACTGCATTGTCCAGCGGCTTCACGGGCTGGTCATGTAGTATTTGTGCCCTCTTCTTGGCGTTGTCGCGATATCTATGTAGTACATGCATTCATTAAAATAAGCTGAATAAAGTAATTGCTATTTGTGAATTGTGTTGATTGTTTATTACTTGGGATTGCTAAGAACTTTATTCAAAGCGTTCGTCAGTTTTTCCTCGTCCAAGTCGACGTAGTTGACGCCTATACCGTAGCCCAGTCTTTCCGTCATTGCCACGTTCATCTTTTGGTCCCCGAAAATTGGTATACCTACCACTGGTACACCATGGTACACTGCTTCAGTGGTACTCAACAAGCCACCGTGGGTGATGAATAGTCTCAAATTTGGGTGGCCTACGTAACGTATACTAAAGTAGAAAATCTCTCTCTCACACACACACATACACCAACATACTCATGATATCATTTTGGGGGCACCATTTCATAATTTTCACGTTTGCCGGTTTCCCGGGTAAATTTTCATCTTCCCATTTCCAAATGACTTGTTGCTTGAGTTTTGAGAACGTTTTCAAAATGGCGTTTCGTTTTTCTTCACAGAGCTCGGTGCTTTTCAAGTTGGAACCCATGCTGAAAAGAATCACGCCGTCCTTGGCGTTGTCCATGAATTGTTTTAGATCCTGAATAGTATAAAATTTATACACAATGTATAATGTAACAATAGAATGCATGTATGCACCTTAGGCAGAGGTTTGGGGGGTTCAACGTGAAAGCCCCCTATCTCGACCATGGCGGGCACCAGGGGTCTGACATCCGAGATACTTGGGTGGGAATTAAGTAGCACCATGGCTGTCTTGTTGTACATTAAGTGGTCCAGTGACGGGGCAGTGGGGAAGAATTTGTGCAATTTTTCATCTGCACTCGGGAAATACATTAGGTGGCGTTGCACGCCTAGGATAATGTTGTGTACTGTGTTGTACATGCGCTCGACGAAAGACATCTTGCTTGAAAACTTCATAAACAAATCAGGCACGTACGCGGAGGGAGCTGGATTGCCGACCAAGTGATTCGTCCACAGTGTAGGTCCTATAACGAAAGGGCAATTGAGTGTGAGTACTAGCAGTACACGCTTGTAGCGCTGGTTGCTCACCGATGGTACTCAATACAATGATGGGGCAGTTGTAATGATGGCCCAGCCCGAATAGCACTTCAGAGTGGAACATTTCGAAAATGATTAAATCAAAGTGCTCGTTTTTATTTTTAAGTAACTTTTGTACACTCTCATTTTCTAAGGTGGCGTCGGTCGCTATTGAGCCTACAAACGACGTGAATAGTGCCTGCTTCAAGGGAAGCATGTCCCCCAATTCGAGTAAGTTCATCGGACCACCTCCACCTGGCATACTACCTAATAGTTAATAAAAAAAAAATTTTATAATAAAAAACATGTTCTGCTAATTTAAGTAATTACTATCTAACAAAAACTAATCATTCTATTTGAAAAACACCTTTTTTATTTATTAAAAATTACGTAAACGTAACCTTGATCATTGGACACGCACAAAAAATCATTCTTTTTAATTTGATTCGTAAATATATATATATATATATGTATTGTTTAAAATATATTAAAATTTAAGATTTACGCTCGTGTGCGTGTACTTACTGAAAAGGGCTTCATGTACGCCAACCAGCACAACATCCCTGTAATTTTTGATCGGAGTTTTTTGAGGAAAGGCACTAATCATAGTGACCTCATGCCCTCTGGCGGCTAGTTCTCTTAGGAGGCGACTTCCCAAGAAAAAGTGTGAGGGTGCCGGCATTGGCCACACACCCAAGATTTTCGCACCGTCGACATTCGGCGGCGCGCTGATGGCCGCGAACGCCACAAACACCAACAATACAATTTGCCGTGCAACCATCATCGAAACAAATGAGTGACTGATGAGATCAGAAGCATATTCAAGCTGTCGCAGGCTCATGGCCTCGAACATCATTTTTCCCACTTACATTGCTATACATGCACGTAGAATACATTAGATAATGTTTACTTTAAATCATATTTAATGATATCTATATACTCTAGTATGTGAGTGGTATTCATATAAAAATATGCTGATTCCGTTATCTAATCTTGAAATCCTGTTCGCTAATCATTTATAAGATAACTTTAGTTTGTTGCAAACCTTTAGTAAACTCCTAATTTCGAGTTTAATAGCCAAGGTCACCTAAACCACAGTTGAATAACCCATCCATGTTTCTAATGTTACGAATAAATACCTGACATGTCTTCTTATACACATTTTGTTAAGTCATTTGAATTGAAAAAAAAATTGAAAATGTCCATTTTGCTTTTAATGGAGAATCATTGACGGGCATAATTGATACGATATAATATGTAAAATAAATAACCTTAATAAATAATCTTTTTTGTAAATATTTTCAAATAAAAGTTGTGCGAAATATTAATATCTCTTATTTTCACCCTAATTGTATGTATAAGTATGTATATGTATGTGTATTTGTATTGAGCCTCTGGACGCCTATAAAATCTTTTAAAATTAATTAACTAAATGATTTACTCCTCTTATAGAACTTTAGTGTATAACATTTAAACACGGCAATTGTGTCTGTCAATTGTTTAATAAATTCATATTCTATCATATATCTAGATACTCAAACTGCGAGCTGTATTTGTGTTGCGAAAGTTATTCCTGAAATACCAGCAGCTACTGAAACTCCTGCTACGGCAATTGTCGCGCAAAAGGTGGCGCCACGCGTGTGGCTGAAAGCGAATCGTGAAAATATCGACCGGTAACGATATATATATATATATATATACTTATATGCATATATATATATTTGAATACAATAAAAACAAATGAATATGTTACATTGTTGAGTTCGTTACAATAATAAGCTGTAGCTTACTAATAATCCTAACAATAATATGATTTAATTTACAAATATTACAGGTATACGCAATAATACTTATGATATTTAATTATTATTAGCTATGCTTAAATTACATAATTTATTAGTACACGTTATAATTAAACGTTACGGGGTACACATTATATGTTGGTGGTAAACATTGAAAAATATTTTTATTCATTGAATAAACATAATTATTAATATCACATATTGAGTTCTCAACCAATTAGTAATGCGAAACGTTTACTAAATATACATTCATTTATTTATAACAACTATATATATATATATATTTATCTATATGCGCGTATATATCTATATAATAGAGGGGAGAGGAGAGATTACGCATGTGTGTGTAAATGTACATACTATATATCAGACGCATTGCATGTTATTCCCTTTTACGCACAAATAAACAAAACCTACATCATCTATACATTGTAAATAACATGCAATGTCATCACACATCGTAGCATGGACTCTATACCGAATATATAGGCTCAGTTTATATTAGGTATGAGGCCAGAGGCGCATTAACAGACATTTGTACAGACAACACCAATATTTATAAGACAGAACCCCGTTTTACCGACACACACACAGTTACAACAAATATATTTACAATCTGATGATGGACATTTAGATCAGCTACCCAATTGATTGCTTTAAACTAATTGTACGATACGTGGAAGCTTATTATGGTGATGTCGCATTTCTTATTTAAAATGGACCGGATATGACGTAGATTGTATCCATCATCCGTTATTCTATATTAACCCCTAATATTTATTTTGGATTATTATTATTTACACATTTTTATGATACAAACAAGTACATTGAAAATTCCCGCCGACCTTTTTGCCCCACGCCATTCCCCATCGAACCAACAAACAATCCGAGCAAAACACCCGAAAGCCCCATTGCAGACACGCTAGACACGCGCCGCCGCTGCTCTGGTCTGGCTCCGGGTTTTATCTAAGCTTGGCCGACCTGAAATTGCGGGTGCCACCTGGACCGCCGCGGCGATGAGCCCCGCACAGGATCCGTTTGAAAGCCATGCGGAATTCCGGCGAGAAAATGGTGTAAATAACCGGGTTCAAGGTCGAGTTGAAGTAGCCCAACCATAAGAAGAAGCTGGCGACGTAATTATTAATTTCGCAAGACTCGCACAGGGGCATCAGGAGTGCCATGATGAAAAACGGCAACCAGCATACGACGAAAGCGCCAGTTATTATGGCTAACGTTTTTGCCGCTTTCCTCTCTCTCTTCGCTTCTAAGCTCTCGCGCTTTTCTCTTCTGGAAGGGATGTGTTGGCGTTCTAGGTGCGTGGCTTGAGCCGCGGTCTCCTCCTTGGCTAGAATTTCCACCTGGTGGAGTGAATAAAAACACGTACATACGTGAACCAGCGCTGTGAGCGGATTTATTGATAAACACACACACACATACCCTACTCATATCACTCATGTGGCTCTGGTGGCTTGCAGATCCGTTATTGGTGGTTGATGACTTTTCCGGCGACACGTTGTTCGAGTTGGGCGTCTGCTGGACGTCTTTCTTGGTAATGGTAAACGCTGTCGTTACTTGTTCACCCACTGGTTGCTTGTCGTTGGAGGAGTCTTCTGTCTGGAATCGAAATTGTCGCTTCTTGTAGAGGATTTTATTCAATGAATATTGTTTAAAATACGTAGATGGGATTTACTGTTCATTTCTTTTAGTATTGAAAACGACACTCATAAATATTGAAAGTAGTAGTAAATTATGTAAAATGTTTCCAAATAAAAAAAACTTATTTGAACCATTCTCTACACTTTATCCGCTTATAGTATGCACCTATCTAACGGATGAAAACTTTTCAGCAAAGTGAAAATTGCATTACAACTAAAAATATTGTTGCGAGTTTTATTTCGCAACAGTCCATAGTTTTAATGGCTTTTTAAGAGTTTTTATTTCAAACGAAAAATATAAAAACTATACAAAATTTCTGATAAATATGAAATGACATTTTTAAATATGTAGATATATGAATCTTTAATAGACTGAAAGTTTTATTTTTCCTGAGTAGGTATTTATTTATCAAGATAATTATTTTCCTTTTTGTGAAATGAAATATATTTTATTCATATTCTCTTGATGTAAATAATGTATTTTTAAATAGTACCTATATAAACTATATACCTAGTAATGCTTACATTAATATCGTGGTAAAAAACAAAATTCACATTGAGACGCCCGTGCATTACTCAAAAGCTACCCAATACACTGCTGGAGGGTAAAACAAGCGAACAAAAAACAACATTAGTGTATTACATGTTGAACCCACGGCATAAAGTTTTGTAACGAGCCTATAAGATATGCAACTCGAATAAACAAGAATGATACACGGGTTGCCTATAGAAAAGGTCCAAATATAGTATAGAAAGTCAATAATAAATAATAATCCCCTACCTGTTCCTCAAGTACATCAACTGTCGTTGTGGTAGATTGGCCTTCAATGATGACCAGCGAAGCTACTAGAGCTTCAGCAGCTGAGCTCTTCTTGGAGCACTTTTTCATCCTTAAGAAGCGCCTCTTGGTCAGAAACCCTTTGTTCTTAAGGTTGCAAGAGCCATTGTTGTTCTGCTTCGCCTTGATGATAGTGGTGCTGCGTTGTTCTTGGCGCCGCCGGATGCGTTTGCGCGCAGTCTGAAAAATCTTCCAATACAGCACTAGAATGACTAGGAGTGGCACATAAAAAGTGGAGCACGTTGCGAATATCTGGTAGCCCAAGTCCTGGCTAACTAAGCAACGTTGTTCAATGTTTATCCGCTCGAGGTACTTTGGGTCTTTCCATCCGAATTGTGGCGCTAGTGACACGATTAAAGAGACGGCCCACACCACTACTATCATGATGCCAATCCGGTTGCTGTTTCGCGTGTGGATGTAATCTACATTTGTCACGGCCCAATATCTATATTATTATTATTATTATTATTAGAGAATCAATCATTTAAATAAAACTTAGAAGTATGTAGTACACTATTACCTATCGACTGCAATGGCTACCAAATGTAATATACTTGCAGTGCAACACAGTACGTCGCTGCTGGTCCACATATCGCAGAGCTCGGGTCCTAGGATCCAGCCCTGGCATATCTGAAAGCGAAATCGGATCAATTGGTAGCATCGCCAGCACTAATTTCGTGTCTTATTAAATTAGGTGTAGATAGACAACCGGAAGAACTTGTAGGATACACGGTGCACCGGAAACCGACACGGCAGCCTAGCACAGTACACTGTTGTACATACATACATACATACGTACGATGGTTATCTTAAGAAGTAAAGTTGTGTAGATGGGTTTCAAGAAAAGTTTCAGGAAGTGCGCAATGTGTAATTAACGTTAAAATTATGCACTGTAACTGAAACTTGAGGGGTTTCAAGTATTTTATGTAGTCAGCGAGGGGGTTGGAGGGTGGAGGGTGGTAAATGGCAGCGCCTCGAGGGCTTGGAACGTGTCGGGAACTAAAGGGCCTTATTGCCGCGAATTGCATTAGATGATCGCGCGCATACACCGCAATGTATTAAATTAAGTTGGCTGCTTGATGCTTGAAGGGGTTAAGGCATAATATAGTTTCATGGTACTATTTATAAATGTGTGTGTGTGTGTGTGTGTGTGCAGGGAGAAGATCAGGTTTCCTTTCCTCTTTCGAGCAGTTTGTTTGGTAGTTATTTCGTCCTTAAACAGCGTGCGACATCGTGTCGCGGATCGTTAATATCAGTTACAGTAGAACTGACGCAAAATGGCCCTCCAGTTTGTCGACAATCAATCATAAAACTCGTTGGCGCTGTACATTTTATACAGATAAATATAAATAATTGTTGCGAATAAATCGAAAAAAGTAGCATCTGTATCTCTGCTTTTGTCTTGTGTTGACGACGACACTTTATTGCCAACTGTCGCAGACTTTTTATTTCTTTTTCTTCTCATGTATACATGTGTGTGTGTGTGTGTGTGTAGTGTTTGTTTGTTGAAGCAGCACTTGTTTCTTCTATTGTATAGCTGGCCAACTATTTAGTATTTGTATTTGCTTGCAATCAATTTTCTTGGCGTTGCGTTGGTGCTATTCTTATTTATTAATTATTGTGCTCGTTTGTTTGTTTGTTGTAAGCGAGTTTCATTTATTCCCTTTGTCTTAATAGCTCTCCGTAGACGACAAAGAGCTTCACTAATCGGTCATGACAGTTTGCAGATCTGTCTCCAACAGCAAATATATATATATATATATATATATATATATATATATATATATATATATATATATATATATATATATATATATATATATATATATATTTTAAAGTAGTTTTCATAAAAGATTCCGATTTTTCTTTCGAATCGCACATATATTAGCTAAACGCTGTGCATATGCCATAGATAATAATAAATTCGCAATAAAATTACTTTTACGGTTAATATTTCATCGGAACGATTTGCATTTAAATCATATGTCGATAGTATGTATATTCAGATGGTATAAACTCATAAATTATTTTGAATCGGGGGTGGCATGGGGATCGTTTACTCACACACACACACGTGTAGCAACAAAATCGATTTTAGTAGTATTATACATATTATAAACCCACTTACTATACGTACATACATACACACACACAGAAAGAGAGAGAGAGAGAGACAATTTTCATATACCAATATTAGAATTTGATGTGTTTGTAGAATATGTAATGTAGTAATATAATGTGCACTACATAATATATCACAGCATACGCTGGGCGGGGATTACTTTAAAACGATCGGTAATATTTTCTCATATACTACTATATACGTACATACATAATTCAATCTCAGATGGCTGTGTAGTTGCACACAGCAGTTGTTAGTTTTAATGTTTATAATGATTAGAAATAGTGTGCGGAAAATTATAAACAGCGTAACAATTAAAGTTGTAGCTGCTTTTTATTATAAGTTAAATGTAAACTGTTATGTATTACGCGGAAAAGTCGTTTTAGCGAAGGGTTTTGTTCGTTTTGCTACATTTCATGTACAGAACCCCCGTTATACAAATACTAGGGGTGTGCGTTATTTGTAAAAAATATACATTTTATTAAAAACGCGGTAGGCGGCACAGTGCGCCGCGGCGTCGGCTTTAATTAAATAACGGATATGTTATGCATCGCTTGCTAAATTCATTTTATATATATTGTATGTATGTATGTACAATTTTACATTATTGTTATTTGTCGTATATAAACATTCATTTCATTGCATTATTTATTTATATCATAACTCATAATTATTATTCGTTTTTGAGTTATTTCATTTCATAAGAAAGTAAAAAACAAAACAACTACTGTAGTTACATAGCTATAATTAAAAACAATCGATATCCTATGATTGATAAATAGCGACTATAATAATGATAATAATAAAATTTAGTAGTAGTTGGTTGGTACATACATACATACATACATACATATGTGGAAGCTGTTACGAAATTGTTTGTAAAACTTGTTGGTGTAATTCAACAGCTTTTCCCGAAACCGTCGCAACGCATCGCATCGACTGTCTTTGTCTAATGTATCAGGCAGCCTAACGAGCCCTGTCTAAATGCTATCCAACAATCGTTGTTACTTCCAAGTTTCAGGGTTGTTTTCAAGGCCGTAGCCGTACAAACAAACAAACAAACAAACAACAGGCATTTTGGAATATTCTCTATATCCACACCCCGTCTCCTTCTCACAGGGAGATATTTATTTGTCACTTTCTATGTGAATCAAAAATCATTGTCGAAAATGACGAAATTGTTTTAATATTATTTTATTCACCAAGTGATAAGAGCATCATCATCCGTTAATCGTTTATATTTTGTTGGATTAACAACGTTAATGCATAATTATTATTATGCATTATTAATGGATTGTTATTAATTTATTAATTAAAACTGGGAAATCTCCCCCTAAATATTACCATATTTATGGTATCATCAGTTTATGCTCACTAATACTTTATGTGTGAAATTATTCTCATATTAGGTATACATTAAATGTACATACATACATACATATATAATAAACATACGTATTAGTAGTGTATGTGTCTAAAAAAAAATTAGAGCTCATAAAAGATGATAGAATTTAATCAATTTTAATATTCAAAAAAAATTATCAAGACAAGTCAAAAATTATATTTTTCTTAAAATGTCAAGATCAAATTTTGTTCGTCATTACTATAATATAATGACTGCTCTCTTTAGACTCATTTATAATTATAATAGCACAAGAGTACAACAATCTACAATAAACAACTAGTTAATTAATTAATTAATTAATTAATTATTTAGATAGCGTAATTAGACGCTAAAGTACACAATATAATAACTCATAGATGTGTTCGCAACTAAGTAGCTTAGCTACGCTTTAAACTCCACCACGGCACACATCGGATTTCTTTAGCACTATACAGCAAAAGCACAAAGCGACCATGTATAAGAAAATATATTCAAAGTGTTTTGAAGCACTCACAATCAGAAATAACGTTTATTTCACGGTTGATTCATTTAAGCAGAATGCCATATACTCGTATGTATGTATGTATGTAGCAATATTATTGTAGTAAATGAAAGCAGCTGCTTTTTGTTTACACAGCACCCTTCATGAGTTAGTCCCTCAATTTATCACCAGAGCTTTACATTAGTTAGAATCGCAACTAGTGTATTTTTAATTTTTATTTGAAATTTTGCTACCCTATCTCTGACACCCTATTTCTGTTGATCATATGGCTGTTGATCATATGGCGGCGAAGTACTAAATATTTTAAAACTGTTTGTATGACTCGAACTTTGATGGAAGCTTTACTTTAGATTAGTTGTGTGTGTGTGTGTGTGTTTAGAGAATGTTACGGAAATCAAGGTAAGAATGGTATACATATTTCTGTTCGATTTTCAGTGCCTGGAGATAGAACGTATCGTTATACATATATGTATGTATAGTGTAAGCATAAAATGGTTGTTTGAACAAGCGAACATTTACATAAATCATTTACCATATCGATATAGGTACATATATATATGTGTGTGTGTGTGTGTGTGTGTGTGCGCCTTCATAAATAGGGGTTGTTCAGAAAGTGTTTTTCTCAGCATGACAAATTCAATATTTCTTCCAATAAGCAATATTGTAATTCAATATACAAAACGCAAGCGGTAGTATTCTTAAATATTTGTAGTGTGCTGTACTGGGTGTTCTTATACGTAGTAGATATTTTTTTTTTTCTAGGAAATTTATTTTTTTTATTACCGTTTTCAAATACATTTTAAATATTTGTTGTAAGTGTTATCGATTGTGAGGAAACGACAAAAATAGTCTATTGCACATGTACTTCCGGTGTGAATTTCGAAGATGGATGATTTCCTTCCGAGCTATAAACTGATTTTAATATTTAGTGTTTTTGTATATTTACAGTTATTTAAAAAAATCTCAATTCAAAGACGGCCATGAAATAAATATCCGTTTACATTTCCATATCGATTTCTACGATAGTTATTATTACGTATAAGAAAGTAAAATGAGTCATGTATATATGTGTGTGTGTGTGTGTGTGTGTTTGCTTACATATATGCATATATTTATAAAAGTATGTGGATAAATGTATGATTTAGGATTTAGATAGGTTTTACTAAAATAAATACAAATATATATATATATATATCCCTATTTACATATATGAAACACCGCTCTACCTTTCTCTCTTGTTCGCAGTAAAATAAAAATCAAATGACCATATGTTTAGGGGTACTGGTTTAATCTCAAAGGCAACACATTAGAATCACCATAACTCAATTTCATACAGAGTGTCATAAATGTATGTGTGTGTGTGTGTGTGTGTGTGAGAGTGTTTATCATTTCATGTATGTATGTATGTATATGTGGTATATTAAAGTTAATTTCGAAATGTAGCAAAATCCCTCCTGGAGTTGCTCTAGACTAGAGAGAGAATTTTAGTGGTGTAATCCATTAAAATGGCTGCCGTAGAACATACATACATACATACAGACCAGAATGTGTAAATTGCTCTGTGGGGGAACGTATTCAGTTGCAATTTATTGACCAAATATTCTGTCTGTCTGTCTGTAGGTAAGCACTAATTAGGACAATCGTGGACGGCCATGTAATGGAAATAGGATAATGACAATGACAGCGAACATGAACACGGGTATTAAAGACTAGAGTGCATCCAGTTTACTCTATGTAGGAGAACCGTCTCCATTACCTACATACAGGAGTACCAACCAAAACCACGTTATTACCATTTGATGCAACGGCTTTTTATTTTCTTCCCTCGAACCACAAATAATATCTGTAATTAAACATTTATTCGAGTTTGGCCGCAAGCCAAAGATAGATAGAGAGAAAGCGCGCGCGCGTGCACATCCGGTATTGTGCCTGTGGGGTATCCAGAACACCCTGCACACATACAGCACCATACTTGTTGCTCCTCCATTTTATTAATTGCATGCACTTGGAGTTGAGAGACATTTCTTGCTCAAATCAATTAAACATTGCCTACGAAATATAAAACGATCTTAATACACTTTTTAATACATCTACTACGCGGAAGGGATTTCTATACGGCAGAGATATTTTATATTTTAATTATAAAGGTAATATTATTGCCCTCTCTTCCTCTCACTAAACTCATCCTCTGCCCTGCATGTCATAGTGGAAAAAAAAAGTGTTCTTTGTTTAAATTGCTCAACTGAATCTAGAGATTCGCTTGTGTGTGTGGAAATCAAGAAAAATAAGACACAGGCGGAGAAATAGCAGTAGGTACGAACGGAAAGAAAATAAAAAGTAATGTTTCTCTAGTATATTTTATTCATGAACTGTATGTATGCCGCACTACAATTCTTGTCGTTCACGACTGTCTATCTCTGTTAGACACTCCATCTAATGAAATGGACTTTTAAAGCAACACATTGCTGTCTGCCCTAATTCTACTACTACTGGCCCTTCAGCCGCCGAAAGGGGCACTCATTCATTAATATTTCTATGTTGTATTAACATTATAAGTATAATATGTCTGTTTATTTTTTTTAAAAGTTGTGTTACTACTTGAGCAAGAGTCCTCCGCTGGTGATCAATACCGGAAAATACTGTGTGTGTGTGTGCAATGCAAGTGTGTCCAGTGGCGGCGTATGTTATTGGGCCGACAAGTGTCAGAGAACAGTCAAGGTCATTCATATGATATGGCTCTCGCCCTTTTACCACTTACAATACAATACCAATTGTTTTCTTTTATTGGCTCTATCTGCAGCCACGATATCATCATGTCTATACGTATTGAATTTCAATTAAACGAAAAGAAAAGATTGTCTAGGTATTTGTGGCTATGTGTGTGTGTGTGTGTGTGAATTGATTGATTTACCTCGTATACCGCCCCTAAAGGCATCACTAGACAGGCGACCATAAGATCGGCGACGGCCAACGAAACTATCAGATAGTTTGCGACATTCTGAAGGTTTCTTTCCAGAAGAATTGCTGCTATAACAAATACGTTTCCTGAAATCAAATAATCATATCATGTATGTGTGTGTGTATGGATATGTGTGATTTATAGTGCACTAATTAGATTGATATAGCGCTATAGTGATTAAATGCGATATGAACATTCGCAATGAAATTGTATGCATACCTAAATGCGTACATATACGTATATAATTATTGTATTGTATTATTTTAAACCATATTATCGTTTAACATGCATAGTATTTTAAAAATAAAATCAAAGTAGTACCTATATTACAAAAACGTTTTGTAAAATAATTAAAATTTATTCTCACCAATGACTGTAATAAGTATCATAAGGCCCAAGAAAACGCTAGTGACGCCCATGAGGATCGCAGATAGCGGCTCTTGGCCAGTGGCGTTCGTGTCGATCATCGGGCCCGTCGCGTTGCCCCCTAGCAACGAGTCGTTCTGCCATGCCGATGCGTTCCAGGGGTCGCCAAAGATACTTTGGTTCAACTCCTCTGCGAAATTGTCCTGCTGACCCCACACAGCCGCTGTTGGGAACTGCTGGTACATATCAGTGCCATCCGTCATCTGCTGCGCGGACGTCACTGACATTATGGGCACTGCTATCACCTCGTTGCGGTACATGCTGGGGGCCTGGCTCCCCCGCGAAGGGTTTACACTTGTAGCCATGTTTCAGTTGTTCCGGTTTGCCTTTGTGGACGGCGGGCAGCGGACATTTTTTTTTTTTTTTTGCTGGAACAAAACCACCGGTTTAGCACCACCATCCACCAAATTGCGCCTGTATGTGTGTGTGTGTGTGTACATAGTTGGCGAAGCACTGTCAATATTATCTCAAGTTTCATTAATATTTAAAGACGTTTCAGAATTCTATTAGAATTTTTCAGCGAAATTTTACATAAAAAAAAAAAACGAATCAAATGAGTACACGCCCAGCTCTAAAGCTCTGTTGTAAACAATAAAAAGCACAGTTATCATTACAGCACAAAGCACATGTAAATTAGAGTTTGGAATAGCTTTTAAGGCTCGAGGTTTACTTGACAATTTCTCGCAAAAAACTTAATTTTCGTCTACTTTTCTAAAATATTCATGTACAAAGCTTTTGCGAGCGAACCGAACAGCTTAAAGCTTTGATTAGAGCTTTAATGGTTTTGCATTTTTGAAATGAGACTGCATCTCGTGTACACCAGGACCGTACTTGGACAACAATTATGCATACCCATCGTGCATCACAAATGGGCCAGTCTAACACTGGCTATAAAAGGAATATTTTTGAAAACATTTTGTTTGTTCTTATTTACTACAACTGCAACTGATATTAATAGAAAAGGGTGCGCTTTTGTTCAAATTGTAATATTGTACATTTTATGAATAGTAATATTTTCCTGTCGTGCCGGACATAATTTTTAATCACTGTTTCCGGAGCCGTTTATCATTTGTTTCATCACCTCCAAAATATTTGAAACAAATATGTCCAACAAAATAAACAAAACTGTATCCATGCGTTGCTTGCTTAAAATTTATTTATAATCTGTACACACACACACGCACACACATAGTATATACATATACACTCTATCTCTCTTACATACTCTTTCACACATACGCATAGAAATAGTAGAGTGAAATTTATATAGAATAAAATAAAAAATCGCATAGCACGTTAATGATCGAACCCTAAAATGAATTATACAACAGGAAAAAGAAAGAAGGTTCTAATGATAAGGCTACCCTGTAATTAATTCGACCGTCCGTCCGTTTGAAGCTCGGTATGTAGTAGTACATATTTAATTTTAAGAAAAAGAGCGACAGTAGCTTTTCAGTTAAGCCGCGCTTCAGCTGTAGATTAAAAATGCTTTGTTATGATAATGTAACACAAATTATTTATTTAAATTTATATAGGTATCGCGGCGTATGTTGTGTGAAAGGGAAATATATTATTAATATATGTGTGTATATTTGCAAGTCGGAAAATGTATTGGAAAAGCGAAAAAGTTTGCAACAAGTTATAAATCAAATGAAATATCTTACTAGATCCCATGGGTATATATGTATAAGTATTACTAGTGACGTGTTGAAACTCTTTGGGAATGTTTGTAAGTAAGTTGGTAACCATGACATATGCCCGGGCACTTGTGCTGTGAATATTATCATATCAACTGTACGAATACATATGTATGTAGGTAGTACCTAGTATGTATGTATGTATGGCAAAAGCACCGTATCGTAGGAAGATCAATTATCAATTTATCTGAAGTTTGAATATTTAAAGAATAAATCCATCATCGTTATCGTTATCGTCATTGGAATGAATGATGGTTTATAATTTCGTATGATAATACGTATTGGTAGGGACGTGCATACCAATTGCATCACATTAGCCAAAGCACACTGTTTACACACGTGTTTATATTTACATACTGATTCTCTATCCATATATTATTTTAATCCGGTTCGTACTTATTGATCCGGGCCCATATGCCGCACATCTGCATATAGCAACACTGTTTCTTGGAAACTAAATGTTTCAGTTCATTTATATCTATCCATCCATACTATTATTATTATTATTATTAAGAACTTTTTATATGTTTATAGTATTTGTTGAACGTTTTGGAACCTTATGTCTTATGGTGAGTCAGGCGAGATGTTTGAATACATAGAGTGACAATACGTACTCTAGTTGGAAATTAATTGTCAGCAATGCATCGTGCTACTTAGTAATTAATAGCACTAGTAACTATATTGAAACTGTCATATGTATGTATGTATCTATGTATACATATAAGCGAATAAGACCATTATATGACACGCGTATGTATGTGTGTGTGTGTGTGTTGGAAAAACATATGTATGAGTGTGTATAAGATGGATAGCTTTATACATACAAGGGGGTGTTATAACTCATATGTGAGCAGTAAGTGGGGTGGAGGGGTTTGAGGGTGTAAATTCGATCACACACAAACAGCCAAGCAGCAGTAGATATCAGCGGGTTACATATATATAGTAGTGCATGATTCCGTATACACTTACCCGCCGTTCATGTATGTATGTATGTATATATGTATGGCTGGTTGGTTGGCAGCAGGATAAATGATAAACGGTATAAGCAAGATTGAAATTTATATTAATCGCCTCCGGTGACATACACACACACACACATCTAGTATTAGTAATAATAAATTGAAACATATATTTAAGACATTTTATTCCCGTCCACTTGGAATATTAAAAATATAAAATTGCATTTCAAGGAGCGGAACATTTAATTAACTTAAAGTACACGACACAGCCTCCTTTGCGGAAATAATAAAGAAGGCTCTGCTGTAATACACAAAAATTCTTTCACCTTTGACTTTTTTGCGCATATTCGCTTCCCTTTGATCAAGCCACCTTGGACA
Organism: Nebria brevicollis; assembly: GCA_944738965.1. Taxonomy (NCBI): domain Eukaryota; kingdom Metazoa; phylum Arthropoda; class Insecta; order Coleoptera; family Carabidae; genus Nebria; species Nebria brevicollis. The sequence goes on along the minus strand of OX122909.1, from coordinate 189,847 downwards.
AACACTCCTTTACTCCACGTGGTTACAACTCTTTTTTATTCAACACGATTCATCAGACATATCAATCTCAAATCTAATTATTTTCTCTATTAAGACGACGACGACGACTACCTCTTTCACTATACTATTGTATGTTCTCTGGAACACAACTCTCTCTCTCTCTTCTTTTAAAAAATATGAATAAGCTCTGACCGACACCCTAATTAATTAACTATAACAGTTGATTATCTAATAAGGCACAAGAAACAAAAGACACGTTGTCTATTGTAATTTGATTAGTAATTATTATACATATACAAGCATACGTAGAATGTAGTATGCGTGTGACACACCCCAAATGAGTAAATGTAATTTGCTTGGTTTATTTACGGAACACTTTGATCTTCTTGTTTGTATATATTTATATGTATGTATGTATGTGAGAAATACTAGTTATGTACGTATGTACATATGTTGAAAATAAGGTAACCTCAAACATCCATAGGTTCTTAATAGATTGATGAACCACACTAGTTTGGTTAAACAATTCAGTTCACGTATGTATGTACATACACGCATCCATCATATCGGTAGTAACCAACCGCTACCGATTCGATATTGTTTACAAGTAGCAAAGTTACCACATCGTTACCTGACGACCGAGTTAAACATGTTTTATTTATTATACCCTTCCCTTCCTGAGAGGATATTTAAAATTATCAAAGCGATTCAATTTCAATGTATAAGGTGGAATTTCACACAAAGGGCTATATAGTTTAGAATACATAGACGCTTCTGAAGTAATTACTTCCAACTATTATTTGCGAGTGTCAGTGTTTAGGCATTCCTGGAAATGATCCGACAATTGATACGAAGCCCTCAACTTTGTATAGGAAAAATGACTGAAAACTAGTTGACTCTTTGTTGTGGTCAACGCGTTGTTTGCTTGCTTGCTTGTTTGTTTGTTTGCCGCTGATTTACATTGTTCCTGCTGCGGTCACAAACACCGCCGACATTGCCCTTCTTCTTCTTCTTCTACTCATTTGTGTTTATTCTATTCCGTTGAGCTTTGTTACTCTTCTCTTCAAATGCAATGTATGTATAGATTTGTATATGATGAATTTGTAAATATTGTACGAATGTCCTCTGAAGAGAGTCACTTGAGCTTTCAATTCAGACGACTGTAGTACGCGCCGCCGTCGCCGCTACCGTCGCTGAATATCTATTGTATACGACTCGAGTATTTTTCATTTAATTTCAATCGCTTTGAATTTCTCTTCGGGACGTTCCAGTTAATCTTGTCTTAATTCCGGACGCTAATTAGTGCTGCTGTCATTGGGACTCTAATGAAAGGCGCACAGAGCAAGCGACAGATGGGGAATCAAACGAATTTTCAGCTTGGATTTTGAATTGCTTCCAATAAATCATTTCACTATTTTATTCCTCTGATTAATTCAAATATTAACTAAAAACACATTTGAAACAGTATTTATGCATGTGTTTCTATATGTACATATATGAGACCGTATACTATATATATAATAATAATAATAATAATATAAATTAACAAAGTTTTCAAGAATTCTCATTTAAGAGTTTAAAGAAAAGTTTTTAATTAAAACTATACTAAAGTGAATCGCGTTAGGGCTTTCTATCGCCGTCTGGATCGCTCAACTTTTCTGGAAAATTAAAAAATATTTTATCAATTAATTGTAGATTATTGAGTCATGTCCCAGACAGGCAACGTACAAATAATTAATGACATACACACTCTACACATTCATCATGAGTGCACTGAATCTATATAGTAGGTATGTACATACATATTATAATTTATGTTGTTGAGCGCGGGCACCTGTAAAAACTAAATTAAAATTTTTCTATAAACATTTGCCAGTCGTGTGCTTGACAGCTCATAGAAATCTAGTTAGCATAATATATGTAGTATGTATAATCATTATTACCACGACTACCAAAATGAAACGTAACCCTTCTGCGCCCTCTGCCGCTGGCGTTAATATCTCCGTATTTCTTTATTTTGACAAAGGCGTGAGTGCGAGCTCGTTACCGGTAAACAAAAATGCGGTCGACCGGTAAATTTCACCGGCACGGATGACCCTCGTTACCGGTTAAACCAGCAGCCGTCGCTCCCTTTCACCCACTCGCGTTTACAATAACGACAAGGAGGACTAGGACAGAGTCGGAAAGAATTGATGAAAGATTGAATCGAATCCAATTGGGTTTTGTTGCTAAAAAAAAAAAACCATTTAGGGACGGGGCCACAGATTAAATGGTGGATAAGTAAGTAGTTCAGAGGCGTAGTTATAAATTTCTAAATTGCATTTCGTTCGTTAATGTATATGTATGTATGTATGTATGAGATATTTTGGGGTTGAATGTAATATTTCAGTACCTTTATGGTCTGTTGCGTGTGTATGTATATAGTACCTAACATATTAGGGAACAAGTCACAGTTGACTGTGATAGAATAGTAAATGCAAGAGTCCGCAAGGCGACAAGTCCATATTTCATGTGCTTCACGAAAGCTCGCGTATTTTTTTTTTTTTTTTTTTTTACTTCTGATTTATCATTCTGCAGTATACCAGCGGTAATTTACAGGTGGCTCCCTAATATATATATACATATATATGTATAGAGCGAGCGCATTGCGTATTGTATATGCATACATATCTTAAGTTTAAAGTTTCGTAAACTTACTTTCAACCGTTTAAACTTGGAGCGTTCTCTCTCTTACACAATCGTCATTCTAAAAATATTTCGAATTTTGTTCATAATTACAATATTTCCTTATTACTACGTATAAAAAAATTAACATATTAATAATACTGCGTTTCCATGACGACATGTATATTTATTAAATCTTTACATGTATATATTTGTGTAGCGTCATTGATAGCCCCCGGGGTGGTTGAGTTGAGTTGGGGGGGGGGGGGTTGTATAAAAATGAAATGAAAGTCTTTATTCACACCGCAAAGAAAAACAGGGGAACCGCGCACAGGCCTCGTTCATTATTTGTTCTCTTTTGTTTCGGGAACAATTGCAAAACCAATTTACTTGCGAAAGTAAAAGTAAAGCTATCGCCATGGAATTTCAAATGTATTACAGCTTTAAAAACAAGTGATTTCGATCAGCATCGACTTTGTTATGTTAATACTGATGATTCTAGTTTACCCTATAAACCATTCCTATTAATATACATATAAGTACGCGCATGCGCTCGTGTGCATGCGTGTGTAATGAGCCGAACAACACGCACGCCTCGTTTAAGATGCGTTTACGATCCTTGTCCGGAGCTTGAGCAATTTTACTCCTTCCCGAAATCAAATTCGACTTTTCCACTAGTCTCCAGGGCCAACAATCCATTCCCACACACACAGGCATATACGCGACATATTAAATATGAGTCTGAAGTATGTTAGGTTAAGCCTTGGTTTGGTTGGTTGGTTGGTTGTACCAAGGGCACAAAATATTTAATAAAAAGACCGTCATCTTTTTCTTGTTCTTTGTGCGATGCTTGGTAGATATAGCCATGTAAAAGGGGGAGGACATCCGGTCGCTGGTAAAACATGCGCCCATCATATTGTCTCTGTTGTAACAATGATGAGGGTGACCTCCCAACAATAGGGCATTGTCATCATATTTCGCGACATACTTTTTAATATCAGCCTTCTCGATATGCATTAGGATACAGATGTATGTATGTACATATAATACGTGGCCCTATCATATCAATGACATTGAGTCACGATGCTTTTTATTCTTTACCCATATAGAGCTTTCTTTCTTTCGAAATTGTTTCACTTACACACACACTCAGATTCTTATATTAAGAGTGTCTCAAACAAAAATATCGAATTGATATTGATCAGATGCCGTTACGCTAGCGAAACCTTCATGTCAATCCTCATTATTACCAACCTACTCACTACTTGAACTTACAATTTTAATGTACATACATACATACGTGTATTTTTGGTGTTTAAATGTTGCACGCTTTATGCACTACCTATAACAATTGGCTCGGCTTTACTTAAAGCACAGACAAGTACCTACATACATATATACATACGTAGTATGCCAAGAGCAATCCTAGAACTAGTACGAATTATTCATGATGTTACATCATGTTTCACAATGAATTCATAGATGGCAGGAGTGATATTTGAGTTCAGACACACTTACTGTGGGGTTAATTTAAATTAGCTCACCAAGAAAACATTTCTTAATAAGACGTAATATTGAATCAGTTTAATTTATGAACAGATGAAGAGTACATAAAATAAAAAAAACACTTTGTAGGTACTATATATGTACGTACATGCATACATACATGCATTTTAGATATATGCCATTCTTGTATTCGTACCATAAATTTTAAAATACAATAGTCATCAAATCAACACACATTAACCAAATACGCATCCTTCATTTCGGAATTCATTTATGATTACTGATCAGTTCAGTACAGAGCATTCTCCCCTTGACACGAACATTCAAGCCAATCATGTCACCGTTGATTGTTCGCCGTTTGATTGTTAACATACCATTGTTGTTGTGTTGATTAACCACCTGAACATTGCCAATGTATATATACACACACACATGCCATGGTTTCAATAAAATTTTACGCAAACATGCTCAATTTCCCATACATAGTACATACATACAGTGTTTATAAAATAAAAACATATTGGTCGCTTGTAAGATCAAAAACCAAATTTGGCACACAATAAATTGTATATACATACATACATACATACATACATCAATTACATATATATATATATATATATATGTTAAATTTTAATATATTTAGCATAAAAGATACAAATAATGCATGTTGCAATCAAAATGAACCACATATAAATCAAAATATAACATAGAAATTGCATTTCTACAGAAAGCAACGTCGACACAGCTTCTGTGCAGCCTTTCTGGTGCACTTGAGGAATTGCCGTGCAGGGTTTCCCTGTGTACTTGACACAGCAACTAGGAGGCATGACATCTGCTATAGTAACAACAACAACAACAAAAACGATAACTGAACAAACAACCGCCAAAATAATTATTAGTACCTAATTTCGGATGGTAATCCTGCGGCCCAGAGACACCACAACACTTCAAGTCGACTTGCATTTGGTTAAACTGCTTGTTAATTGCGACATCTTTGATATATTTGTTGAATGCACGGCTTAAAGAATCCTCAACGTGTTTGTGTTGCGGCTCTGTGAAGCGGATCACTTCGATGCCGCAGCCGAGGGCGCAAATGAATATCACCAGGCTGAAAAAACCTTTAACCGCATGTGTCATTTGGACAATTGCACGGGGGGGATGGGGGACTGTGCCGTAAACTCACTGTACGCCAACACATTAAAAGAACTGTGGCTGAAGGCGATGCACCATCCGAAAATTGATAGGACAAACATAAAACAGGCGATCGCGAAAGTGACGCTGGCGATCTCGCAGTACTGTTTGCCGATGACGTCACTGAAGCCCTCCAGCTTGTCCACGACCAAGCTGGAGATCCACAGCAGGCACCCACTGCCTGCTGTTTGCAACAAATTGCTCCCGATGAACAAGACATCCATATATTTCACCATGACGTAAACAATTTCGACCGTACAATCAGTTTGCACAATTTTGTTTTGGCGGCCGAGCACTTGATTCTTACTTTTTAGTTGCTGTACATACATACAAGCCAACCGATGGCATTCATTGGTCATCCTTGCCGCCTTGATTCGGAATTCTTTTATGTTTCAATAAACAATAAATGTCATTAGAAATTGTATTGCTTTTATTGGGAATTTGTTGGTGAAATAAAAGGCATTTCAATTTATAGTTAGTTTTTTTTAACCTTTTATTGGTTGTTGTTTATTAGCAGTTTTCGCTTTTCAACGAATCTTTATTTATTGTTTTAATTCAATATGGTGCAATATCAGTTCTGCATCGAACCGACAAATATTGCATAAATAACGGTAGGGTTGTAGCTCGTTTGAATTGAAATACATTTTGGTTCAGCTAAAATAAATTGGTTTAGTTTCGATTCGAATCTATTTCAAATATACTACAACATTTTTAGAACAACTATACCAGAATTAAGCTTTAATCAGTTTTCATTTCAACGAATTAAAAAAAGCAGTTGCAAGTTTGATCTTATATCTAAGGGGTGTATGAGTAATAAATAAATAAATATATTTTTGTATTTAAGATGATAAAAAAAGCTGAATGTTTTGTTCAAATAGAGAATCGTTTTCGTTATCGTGCAAACAAAGTGTGCAATGTTCAATGTCATATGGGACCCCTAAAGGCTACTTTGGCCCAACTATAGCAGAAGTTTGTATGTATGTATGTACCTACACACAAGGACCCCCTGAAGACTCACTCATAGTCTCCGTTGTTTTCTACTTCCGTAGATATAGTCGATTTGTTTGCAAAACACCGCAAAAGCCAGAGAGTGTAACGAAGATCAAATTGAAGCCGGCCTCAATTAGAATCGTCATGAATTGTTGAACGTGATGCACTTTACGCTAGAAATACCAATCCAAAATTCAAAACAACCAGTGCACCTTATTCCGTCTTCGTGACAGCTTCACCGGAATCAATTGTTATTTCAGATGTATAAGCTTGCTTGATTAAACGGCCCTCATCCCCGAACCACAATAAATAATTGACTGCCCTTATAGCGCTAACGCAGAGTTGTATTCAGTGAATTTCAATCAAGTGCTGCTGCTGCTGCTGCTGCTACTACTGCTGGAAGAAGAGATAAGTATCACGTTATTTCAGCTTCAAATCCACAGCGTTGATTTTACAAAGGCCCTGCCTAGCTGCCTGCACAGATAATAATAATGAACGTGTCTCTCTCGCACACCTATCTCAAGCCTAAGAGTGTGTGCATTTAGAATTGTCTCAAGCATGTACATACGTACGTACATTCAATGAACACACTATAGATAGGGGCTGCTAGTATCCCATTTTGTTTTTGAATGAATGCCGTCATTCAAATAAAAACGTAAAGAAATTAAATACGAAAAAATGAAACTCTATTGAAACTAATACGATGACATCAAAAGCCTGTGTGTGTGTGTGTATCTTCGTCATATACATACATACATACACATCCGGTTGGCTTCGTTAGAGATGGTACATGCAAAACACTGCGGTGCAAAGGGGGGTGGGGGGGGAGGGGAAATGATCAGAATTCAACTGAAATTGAAAGACGCCTTTTTGTTATTTTGCACACGTTGGTATCTCTATTGATTTCAGGTTTTGTTTTACGTGTCAACTGTCCGACTCGATACAGGGCCGCATTTACACCAAATATATTTAATGTTTTTGAATAATAGCGTAAAATAACGATGTATAAATGTTTTCTGTGGCAATTGAATAGGTCGACTGACTGGCAGCAGAAATATTAATCTCGTGTCAAATAAATGCGCACACTTGATTTTGTCTGTGCAGAACCGTTAAATTTTTACGAGCGTCGGTACTATTAAAAGCAGCGCTTTATACTTGAACTATGTACGTACGTACGTATATAGTATTATGGGCTGATTTGCCGCAGAGTTGGTTAAAAATTATTGTTTCTACTTAAGTCGGCGCTTTGATGACCGACCCCTGAAGGGCCCATTCGAGGCCGTATTATACGAAACGACATTGTTGCGAAGCTGTTTAATTTTTAATCAAGTTAGGAGATGTCGAAAGCGGGACGAGAAATTATTCGATATTATATTGCATATTTCTATATTCTGTTCGTGGCCGTTTCGCCAAGCGGTCGATGCGGTAGATACGTGAGCGGAAACGTAAAGATACATCGTAAAACAAACGATATCAGCAGTAGCAACGTTACCGCCATCATAACTGTAATTTAATGGACTGAAAATAAGGAGGTCTTTGTGTGTACAGTTACATATATGTATGTATGTATGTATGTATGTATATAGTGAAATTGATCGCCGCCAGTGCTAAAGTGGCCATTTTGATGGAAAATGATTCATTTTCATTTGTATTCAGCGGGCTCAGATGTGTTGTAACAATTTTCTACCGCTAGTGCAACGGCGAACCGGTAATTTTTTCGCTGTCGCGCCATGAAGGGCAGCTCTTCAATCCCAGCTCTCCCTTAGGTTGGTATTTATGTGTAAGTAAAAACAGAGTTGCTGTTGCTGCTGTAATTTGATTATTTTTAACTAGGCTGCTTTTAAAGTACAGCTGTACCATAGCAACTCGTGAGTGCTTTTTACTTTCTTATACGATTCATAAAAAAAATATCAATCTCAAGTTTTTAACTTTTTTTGACCTTCCCTGAACACATCGAGACGGTATATTTGTGTGTGTGACCTTTTAAGTTAATAATATTTTATTTATTTGTTTGAATTTTTGTTTTCTCAATGTGTACTGGTTATAAAAAAAATCGCTATTGAATTGTAAATGTATGCTATAGGTGGGTTTTTAATTTATTTTAAAACGTAAAAAAATATTGTATAATAATATTTTCTTGAATGATTTGTATTTGCATATCTAAGCAAGAAACGTATCAGAAAGTGGATATTTTATCAAAAGAAGAAGAAATAAAATCTTAATTTATATATATATATATAGTATATAATATAGGTATATAGTAGGTATATATTAAAGAAATTTCTGATGTTCACAGAAGATGATATGTATTTCGCTTGAAAAAAGACAAGCGAATGAATATCTCCCCAGAATGAAATGTTTCTGCATCGCTGCGAAACCGAGTCGTGTTTGCATTTTCACACAAGATGAAAATCTCTGAATGCGCACGGTTTTCCTGAAGCGTGGAAAATCCTGTGAACCGTCTGCTTCTTTTTATACGAGGAATCAATGACATACATACATACACACACACATACACCACGCCAGATAGATAGATTTGTAGACAATCTTTTATTTGTTTATTGGATTCGAGAGAACGAGAGAGAGTTTTAGGTAGGCAGCACTTATTAAACGCTGAGACAAACCGGATGTTCAAAGCCTAAACGTCTCATCTGTGCACTTGAGTACCGCTGGATGAACAAAGACGACACCAATATAACAACCGCTTTTCAGGCTGCTTTATTATATTGATGTGCACTGAATTCCCTTTTTTTTCTTCCTCTTTGAAAATGCGTGGTATTATTTTGAAGGGCCCGTCACTTTAAAGGAAGCTTAAATTTAATCGATACACTAAGTGGAACACCTTATATGTATGTACATACCTATAGTACGTAGCTTTTATATAGGGACTACTATGGCCTATGAATTTCAGGAAATTTTAAAAAAATCTACTAAAGCACTTACGTTGAAATCTTGAAACCGATTCGCTCTGCGGGAAAACAACCCAGTTAGTTGTGACAAGCAGCTATATCTCTGTTGTGACGTCCTACACAAGTTCACACCCAACATATTTGTTGTGTTTCAAATTTTTGTTTTCAATCGTAATTATAGGTATGTGTTTATACACTTATTTCGAGAATGAGTAAAGATAAGATGATAAGATATTTTGTTAGTTTTTATAGAAATAAAATGTGTAAAGGATTTTCATAATTAAGAGATGTCTTTTATCCTCAAGGTTTAAATATAATTTTTTCTAAAAAAATAAAAAAACCTTGTGGATAAAAGACGCCTTTTGATGTTTTTTATCCTTTACGTAAACCCGTCATAACTGCGAGCATTGAGCATTTAATCATTAACTAAATACTTACGGTTTATGACAAAATAATGTAAACGCCCGAATAATTTGAATCAATTTTATTTCCCTGTTCAAATGTTGACAGGCCTTGTTGATTTGATTGAATAAATATTCGATGTCTACTTGCTCTATGGCGATATAAATAAGTAATTTAGGAATTGTCTGGGGGCGCGGCACAGCAATTTCTAATGCGACTGACTATTTTTTCATCAAAAGTGAAACCATTTCGAGTATGTTTCAGAAACAGCAAAACATTATCGGAGTAAAGACGCGAATTCCAGTTCGAATATTCCATTCAAAAGTACGTGACTTTCTTGCGGACCATAAACAAATCCCAAGTTTAAAGTTTCATGATTAACGCTGTAGCCACACACACACACATTACACCAAAAATAGTCCGACCCGCGGAAGGTCAAATGGGAGAAATCTGATAACATCTCCAAATTACCATAGTACTTATTTGTATAAGAAAGTAAAAACAATTTCATGTTTAGGGACACGCTTCTTCATTAGTGCTCTTTGTAATACCACAAACATGAAATTAGTACTGACATACATACGTATAAACAGTCTGAAACACACACAGACTCATAAACATGAAAATTAAACATAATAGAAAAAGTTGAAGCAAAAAAGTGCTTTTGCCCGACGACTCAAGGGTACACTTGAAACTTTAGAAAAAGCACAACTTTGAATTTAATTTAATAATTAAACGCCACCATATAAGCTACATAGTTGGTGAACAAAAAACTTTTATTATTATTATAACAAATGTTCATTTTTAACACGTCATTTCGTTGCCTAAGTGAATTTCAACGAATTTACTTCCCTCGAGACTCAATTCACGTCTACCACCTTTACAATCCGACGTACATACGTATGTATGTATATAACAATAATTAAATAACACTGTGGCACAATAGAAGTTGCGGAAACTCCGGTTGTATTGGTATGCATGCGACGGCTTCTCATAAACCCTGAGCCGCCTCCGGTGTCATGCCCGGAGCCAGTTTTATTTCAATGTTTTTCTAGCCTGTTTATTTTGTCAAGCGAGTGAGTGTCTTGAATATATATCGTGAAATTAAGTTTGTAATTCAGAAATAATTGTTTTAATTCTTGCTCGGGATTTGTTTGGCAAAGTGTATCAACAACGCACATGGTAATACAGGCAGGCGAAGAACAAATAATGCGTGCGCGTTTTTTTTTCTCTTCCAATTTAGTCGATAAAAGATTTTTAGACATTCCAGTCGTGTATTTTGATATGGGATTAACACATTTACACTTCTGTTCACGTACCCAAAAATGGTGTTTCCACACATTTAATTCCTGACATGGTACGTACGCCAGTGGCTGTCAAACAATAGCTTCAAATTTGTATGTTTTAATCGGCGCAATTCATCAACCATTTAATAAAATAACTACAATAATTGCATATCGTTTTTTGTTTTGTTTTTACTTTACTACAGAGGGGATACATAGGTATGTAGTACATACACGTGTATATGCAGTACGTACTTAAAGGATACACCTATGTGTATGCCACCATTGTTTGAAAGCCGTGTGGGTTCGATTGCCGGTTCACGCATGACTTGGTAACCGGTAACTATTTCCGCTTGGTGCCTTTTTAACGGTGGTGCCATCTGTCTCGACATAAAGTGGAGCCAAGAATTGGAATTCCAGATTATTCCAGATATCGTACCTGGGAGGAGCGACCGTTGGACAGGCACTGGTGCTAATAGGTATATCAAATATGGTACATACATACATACATACATACATCAATATGTAGTAATGATTGTCTAATTTGCCTAGGCAATGGTTTAACGGCAAGGCAGGCACCAAGGCATCTTCTGCTATTAACAGACACTTGCAAAGCATGATGGTCCAAAACCCTTATTTGCATACCAGTCTGATTACTATGCTAATAATACCTTCGGTTAGAGCTTGTATTATTTAAACTGGGGGATAACAAGCCCTCGGCCGCCCTGTTTATGAGCCATCATTATTATTATTATTATTATTAATTACTTTATTACACTGCTTTTTATTAAAGTGTAAATATTTTTATTTCAACTGTTGGCAATCGGTGTATGTGTGTATATTATCCTTAATCGTGAACACCCCGCCACTCACACGTATTTTTATTTATAAGTAATCGAATATCGATTGGATGACCATGCAAGAGCGCGCGTTCGAGCCAATTAACGCTTTGATCGGTGATTAAATTAGAGGATAAGTCGAACGTAAACACAGGCGACACCGACGCAACGCAACGCAACGCAACGCGACGCGACGCGACGCTTCACTGAGTACAGTTACGTTGTGAACCATGAAAATACGTATATGGTGGATGCTTATTAAATGCATTGGTAGGAGGCGTTAGTGGTGTTATCTATCAACAGATTGATTTCTTTCGTACTTGAATTTGTTGGGTCGGAATTTGGCCGGTACATGCTGAATGTTTTATGCGCTCGAGCTCACCGAAGAGATTTTTCTTCTTCCTAGTTAATCTCATTCATTATATACGTAGTACATACTACATACAACGATACACAGCGTGCTTCTGAAATTAAATTCACCCAGCGGAGTAACTTTGTGTCACTTTAGATAGTACTACATACATACATACATACATACATACATAGAAGTAGTGCGCTTTTTAGGTCGCTATATTAAAATTAATACATATGTATGTATGTATGTATGTATTAAATCATGCATGTCGTAATGGTAATATGGTTTGCGTGACGTCACGTTTTGCACCATGTGACCTTGATTGCTCGTTGCTATACTTTGGCTCCGGTAATCGAACACGACCTATTGTTTGTAGGTATTGTTAATCAAATGCGAATTAAAACTCCCTAGGGGGCTGGTGGAAAGTTGACTTTCTTATACGAAGTAAGTAATAATTGTGTGATAGTTTCATGTTGAGATTTGAACGGAAATATAATATAGGTACTACATTTAATAGTTTCGACCTTCCATATCAACATAATATGCTATATATATATATATATATATATATAGTTGCGGTTACATTTGATATATGTATGTATGTATGTATCTCTAAATGTTTGCTACAACAAAGCGTAAATATTGCAATGATCAAAGTGAACAATTAGTACAACTCACTACTATAGCTATATGTATAGTAATACATTGGGTGCCATTTAAATGAATTCCAAACACAAATCTTTCGGATACAACAATTCCAAAACGATTAAAGATGTATAGAAAAACGGGTAGGTTCAAAAACGTTCTACGCAGCAGCAGCGACTAAAAGGAACAATGTTTAGATTCTAAACAGTCACTATGGTTTAGTTGTTTACAAAGACACGCACACACACACACACACTCAAGTCCAGAAAAACAATTTTAATCAACAAATCCACAGCAAGAAACATCATCAAAGTAGACTTAAAGCGGAGGGAGGATAACCAAACAAAAACGTATCGCGCAAATATGATGGCCATCCAGCCGCAAACCGCCGCGCCATTGCTTTGTCTTCGAGACAGACATGTTTGCAAAACGAAATTTATTCGCACACAAACTTGATTTTAATTATGTTGTCTTAAACCATTCCAAGCGATACTCGAGAGAGAGAGAGAGAGAGAGAGTGAGCATGCGAGTATTAGTAATAAAATCAAACACAGACACCCTTTTGACAGAAATAATTTTGCTAATGTCCCTCAGCACCCCGCACCCCACCTATAAAAACAATAATTCGCTTCTTCCTCACGTGCACCTTTGAGCGCGCTACTGTATGTACAAACATTAAACAAAAGAAAACTCAACGGGGTGTGTGCATAAAAGTGTGACAAAGACAGGGTGTTGGAAAAATAAAAGGCGATCACGAACAAAGCTTCCCGCTCCCTACTAAACTGGCTTTGCACTTGCAGCTCAAACCCCCTCGCGCCCCACACCCGGTAAGTATCTTACACACAGAAAATGCCAGATCTTTTCAATTCCTTTAACGAGCATTCGTGCTTGTACACTTGTTGGGCTAGTTGTTCCAGAATGTGAGCCCGCCAGGGCTGTACTAAGGGTAAGTATACAGTGAAAGATTTTACAAACGCGCACAGTTGTTACATACATACAGATAAATTGCTTTTGCCCAAGTGGTTCGTCGCTTAACGAACTGCTTCAATCTCCATGTTGTAGCATAGGGAATGAACGTTCTCTCATATGCAATAACAATGAGAAGTCTTGATTTATTTTATATCAAACGGATTTATATATATAGACTTAAAAGCACTTGTGGGCTTGTAAATAAATTGAAATCTAGTGGCTTGGATGTGTATGTTGACTATATATGAGAGTGAACGTGTGTGTGAGAGAGAGAGAATAGAAACGTGTAAGTGTGTTAGCAAAACACATTACAGTGTGTCTTCTTTGTACATACCTATTAGAGATATGAAAACAAAAAAGCCTTCTGTATATACATACATACATACATACATACGAAAAGCATTTAAAAAGCGCTCTTAGCGAAATAGCGCAATAAAATCAAGGAGTTTATGGAGCACTTGTTCAAGCCGTAAAATTGTGAAATGCAGGCCAGGATTAAGTCAAATCCGTGAAATTATGTACGACACTTTTCTCGTATAACGTTATACTATGAAGTATATTTCAAGGTATCAACCCCCCCCCCCCTCCCCCCGCGCTCCTAGTTCCCCTATTAGAACAAGGCTAATCCTTGACAGTTTAGGACTGAAGAACAAAGAATTATTGACTCGATTTTCTTTCCGCCGTCTCAAGTTTGCCTATAATAAAATTTAACAATAACTGTTATATCATATTTGCTAGAACGAGGAGCAGAAAGTTTTTCAGGCAGAAAAGAAAAAAGTTTTCCGGTTGTGTTTAATAAAGATTTAGCCACGAAACTAGGGGGTATATATATATATCGATGGGTGTGTGTGTGTGTGTGTGTGTGTGTAGGTTGATGGTTGAACGTTTATTTATATCTGTAACAGAGCAGCTTTTCAGTGAATTGCACACTGTTTTTGTATTGTTTGGTTCGCGTGTCGCGCGCCGATTAATTTATTCAGCTGTGAGTGTGTTTTTTTTTGGTTCAATTGTCTTTTTACGCGTTTATCAATCAATTGCATGTCGCATTATAAACAACTGGAGTGAATTTACCCATAATAACATTTATTCAGCTAACCAACCAACTATATATAATAAATATATTTTATTCACGGTGCTAATAAATAAATTGATCCATTGAATATGCATATTTCAGGAAATTTTTTATTATTATTTAATTAATTTTGTTTATATACACACACACATACACACGTACACACAATATACACAACACACACATGCAAGAATAGATACTCTTCGTTGTATTTGTATAATAGCTTTTGGCATTTTTGAATATTACCAAAATATGTTGCCTTTACGATAGCGATATTCTTTATTTGTTTTTGTATAAAAATGTACATATTTTATAATGAACGAAATATGAATGACAAAGGCGAAAAAATACGCGATAAAATATATAATTAAAAGCTTACTTTCAAAAGAACCATATAATACAGACAACAGTATCTCTCTCTTTCTGTCTCTCTATGTATATATATATATAAATACTGAGTGTAGTATGTATGTATAGCTTTTCGATGTTCGTCTAATTTTCAATACACTTCCTTACAATTCATCTTAGTTTTTCCGAATTTCCCGTGACAGATTCCGTATCCAAGATCAGTCTTGTTTTTTGTTTCGCTCTCCCTACGTCGGTCGGTCGGTCGGTCTTCTCATTCCGCGTGTACTTTCAATCGCGTCAAATCGATTTCCCCCCTCACCCTCACCCTACACGCTCTCTTCATCGCGTGCGGTTTTTTTCCTCCTCTCTCTCTCACGCACAACTCACTGGTGTGACAGGTCGACGGGTGCTGAAAACTTTTCAGTTGCCAGCAATATTTTAATGAATTTAGTTCTAGCGGTCTGTTAACTTTATATTATTACTGAAACTTTAAACTGACTCACGCAGTATATTCTACATAATAAGTCCATTTCATTTAGGCAATTCGATTAAATGTTTCCATGTCCAAATCATCCACGTCTGTCTGTCTGTAGATTGATACGCAATGACATTCCCTTGCCCTCTCCGACACACACGCAGTCCTTTAAGACAACACTATAAACACTGGAAGAATTGTGTGTAGCTTCTTTTGTTTTGTTTTGTGTTTTGCTAGTGGTTAGTGAAACCATTTGTCATTCCGGGATGCCGTTGCTATAGATACAACCGCTCCGACTTGTTAATACTGTCAAGGGTTACGGAGGGGAGGCGGGGGTACGTATCTAACAATACTTTGATCGTGATAATTTAGGGCTGTTTATATTTGAATGGAAACAACATTTTTGTTTAGTAGTAGTGTGCTGTGTGTAGATAAATAAAAGAGAAGCTTCGGTCACATTGTGTGAGGCTTCTTCTTGCGTTTTGCGGTAAGGAAGTGTGCTGTGTTGTGGGGTCGTGTTTTTATGTTTGTGTCATGTTTTATTTGAAAAGTGTATCATTTTCGTTACGAAACAATTTATTCTCATTGTGTGAGTGTTAACATCTAATTGGTGTCTGTTGTGGAACGCCGTACCGCACCGCACCGCGCCGTGCCGTGCCGTGTCAATGCAAGCTTTCGACTGGAAATTAAGCTTTCATATGCTCAACCATTGAAACTCACAAGAAAATTAAACTTAAATTGTCGGGGGACCGTTACCATTACTTATCCAACTAACTAAGTGCTTCGGCAGGGGGTCACGTTGACCACCCACACCGCTTAACAAAAGAAATGTTCAATAAACTCTGTGTGCAAGAATACTTTGCAATAAAGAACATACATTTATTGTGCGTCGCAGCTGAGAGTGTAAGAGAGAAATAGAGTTATTGGTACAGAAACAAATGAGGGTGATGAATATATTCCGAGGACACATTTGAATACACAATTTAATTTAATGCTCCTACTAGTAGTGTGCCATGGGGGGGTGAAGGAATGTGCGGGGTTTGGTTTGTAATAAACACCTTAATAATATTAACGATAAAATCAGTCAATTTCGCAATCCGAATAACCAAAAAGCCCTTCGGACCAAGCAACCAACGGCTTGTGTATAATATAAATTTGTTTGCGATATTATCATCATCCCGCTATACGGATTCTAAAATGAGGGGGGTTTCGCATCGGGAGGAGGAGAGTGAGGGTGATCCTTCGGATCGGATGTATTTGACATGAACACACACGAACGGAAAATGATATAGTCATTTGTATTGGGACGCTGAGACAGTTGGACAGTTTCAAATAAGTTGTCTGTGTGTGTTAAACTCGATATTACTCTCTCGCGTAGAAATGTGATTAAAAGTCCCGCTTTTAAACGCGAGAATTAGTTTAAGCAGCGTTTAGAAAATGGCATTTATAATTAAAATGGAAAATCGTGCAACAAATCCGCGGTTTCAATAAAATAAATACTAGTGTTCCGTGAACGTAGTACCTATGTATGTACCTATGGTATAAAATGAAAACACGTTCATTTAGAGGTTGGCAGTACTCAATTACGAACTGTTACTCCAGCCACAAAACACTCTTTCCAAACGGTTCCCCTGCCAACAATAAATCAAAATTAAAACAGGGTGCTCTGAAAACAACGGCTGTAATTAAAAGTTTCTCTTATAGAAAAACGCTTCTAATACATATATACTATGTGCGTATATAAATCCAAGCCAACTATATATAAATTCATTCATTTAGAAAAACACAATTTTACAAATTGAAACATTTCAATCATTTGTTAAGTATCCTTTACAATTACACATATGTGTGTGTGTGTGTGTGCCTATGTGTAAATAAGCTCATTAGGCTTTTTTTTACCGATTGTAGAAAAAGACGTTTTCGAGAATGTGTGTGTGTGTGTGAACCTTTGTTAATACAAGGCGACGCCTAATCGATAATCCTGGTTAATTTACCGGTTAAGCTTTTTCGAACCGAAGAGACCCCTAATTGGTTCCGTTTCCCCTTATTCCACTACCATAGAACACATACACACACACAGAGCTACTCAAAGAAATTGGTGTAAGAAGTAAAGAAAAAAGAACGCCAAGTGTCTGCTTCGTTATAGGAAAAACCGGTTAAAACGGTAATTAGCGGTAATTAGTTAACAGTGACACCATTAGAATCAATAAGATTTTCTTTTCCAAAAGGCGTTCTTTATTTATTTCCCTCGAGGCTTTTCTTTTATTAGCTCCCTCATTATTTTTCCAACTAAATTATTAATTAAATCGTGCAACACGGCCACTCTAGATATTGAGGGTCTACATTATAAATCAATTTCAAGTGGCATGTAATGTATGTATGTACATGTGTAGGTCTATTAATAATAACCGTTTTTTATACGCGAAATTGATTTTGTGATTAAAGTTGGCTTAGATAAGCATAAATATATTGAAGTCTGTCCAGAATATGATGGATTATATAGATTATAATTAAATTATCACGTGCGGATACCAATGACACGCTCATTATACATATACACATATTTATGTTGTATGTTATTTTATATAGTACGTATACTTACTTGATCGGTCTTTTAGCGCACAACGATTACGCACTTAACTGGATTTATTTAAGAAATGTTCATACATACATATATATGTATTATTATTATTATTATTATTATGTTTGTAACTTGAAAGTTTCAACTAGCTTTATAGTGTCATTAAAACTTTTGACATTTATTCATTTTACGAGCGGGTTTCATTATGATTAAGTACTTTTATGATTGATGGGCATTTGTCTAAGAGCATTTCATTTATGCAACTTTTAACAAAATTTAATTTTTTTTTGATATTAATATATATATATATAGGTATAGAATATTAGTTAAAATTAAAATAGAATTGTCACTCGTCACTTTCGAATCAAAAAAAAAATTAAAAAAATAAATAAAAACAGCCCCTCACAAGCAAACAGTATCAATAACAACAACAAGTGAACGGCTCGGTGGTATCCCCGCAACAAAAGCGAATGAGCGAGCGAGCGTAGCACGATCGTTGTTGACGGTTGTTTCGCGCGGTTGTTAGATGTCGGCGAGTTCAGATCGACTGTCTGCTGTTTTCCACGACCAAACGCAGCTTCCCTCCTGCTGAATGTCTGCACGTATGTGTATGTGTATCCGATGTGCGCATGGTCACACGACCCAACCCTAGACACTAAGGGTTGTTTATGACAGTTTATATGTTGCCAAAAGGGTCGTTATAAACAAATTAGTCGTTTTTATCATATACATATATAGTATATGTATGTGTCTATTTTTCAATAAATTTAATAACTAGGTTTTTTATAAACATCAGCAGATATAAACTAGCATGCCGGGCAGCACTTGCAGGAATGGTGAAAAAATAGAGAAAAAAAAATTCAACAAAGTCATCTTAGCGTTTCAGGCGACCGTAGCGTCACACGCCGCCTGAATGTATAACTAACGCAATAATCGCCTACCCCTGGACTGCGGAGGGAAGTTGACAGAATATGTCTACGTGGCATATTCCTGCCCTTGGGTGGAATGAGGGCTGTAAACCACCCTTCAACACTGATTTATCAGTTTGTATATGTCAGTCCGGCGGCTACCACGAGAAATGTTCACTTTCTATATATGTAGGTATGTATGTAGTACATACGATATGTATGTGTGTTGTGTGTGTGCGTGTATTAAAAAAAAAAAAACACATTACGATTGTTGAAGATTTTCTTATATAGTAGTTGGAGCATGGAGTGCCTAATGAAATGCGCAATTATATGATTAATCAATCAGAGCATGTAATTAATTTCGATTAAAGTGTACACGTGTAATTAAGTATATTTGTTGCACTTAACAATTATTAATTACCGCTGCAGGAAAGTTTCAAGGGTTCTTTTGTGTTTTCTTATCGGAAAACAATTGAAAACGTAAATTGCACTTGAAATAGGTATGTATGTATGTATGTATGTATATGCTAGAATAAAACTTTATTTCAATGGATATTATATTTAAAAGAGGTCAGCGATGGCGCTGCGATGCATCAGTGATATCCCGAAACGAATCTCTCCTTTAAACAGATTCGTTGAAGGATTTATCCTTGCGCCCTGACTAAATTTCACCTCTGTGTATTGTTATCGAAATTAAATTACCTTAAATATTTTTATCACCAAGGACGCCACGCAAGAATACGTTTAAGGGGGCAGAGCAGGGCAGGGCATGGCATGGCATGGCATGGCAGGGCAGGGTGGGTGCGAGCTCCAACTGTGCGACCTTTACTTTTATGGAAATTGCACTAAGGCCCTTTTTGGCGACGACATCAATGGATGGAATACTAATGTTCACCGCATCAAATTCACGCTTTTATTATTCTCCTAATTTTTATTACTAAATTGTGCCAATAAAAATTGTCAAATATTTCTTATTTTTATTATAAATATTTTGCTTTAGCAAACAAGCACTTCCGGTTTGAATATACTTTTCAAAAATAACAGACATATACAAATCCTAAGTTTAAAATTTTTTCATTTTCCCTTCAACCGTTTAAGCTATAGAGCACTCTATTTCACATATATACACACACACACACACACACACACACGTACATACACACATATGGTGTGCTTTTAATAAAAGTAATTCTACAAAGACAATAATTAATTTGTATCTGGGATAAAAAGCGTATAAAACGATGAAACAGATTAATTATTTCAATAAATTTAATTCCACAAACGTTATTTTATTCCATTTATAGCATTACTCGCAGTTGGCTTTGGCGATAAAAATTAAGAACCAGCGCAGGAAGACATTTGCAAAAACAAAAAAACAAAAAAACAACAGCTGCTTGAATTTACCGATTATTTCTACATTAGTGTATTTCCTATTCTAATATTGCCGCAATGCCGCAAATAAATCAACCGAAAAATACTTTAACATACATTGCGGCCAGAGAGCAATACGTACCACCAATATCGAGTTCTGTTTGGTTACTAAACCATGAAATAAAAATCCCTAGACGCAAGGCCGCGGCACACAATCTTATCCAGTTGGAAATTCGATAGCCTTAAGACGTTGCAATTGCGTCGCACCCCACCCCACTGGGTGTCGTATTTAATTAATAATAATAATGATGACAATAAAAAGAGTAAAAAGGCCGCTCATCTTAGATAACAAATTCTACAAGTTTAATAATAGTGAGGAGCTGTGAATTAGGATCGGGAGAGAAAGAGAGTAAAAAAGACAGTTGAAGAAATGAAATATGACAAAGAATAAATGCCAATTTAAGAAGCAGTGATTTCAGAATATACATGTAAATTTCTTTCAGGATGAATAATACATTTATTACAAAAGCGTCTGTGAAGCGTTTATGAAAGTTTTCGGCATCTAAGTATGTATGTATGTACGTGTATATCGAAATGAATATTTATTGGAAACTAGGGATTTTTTTTTTTTTATTATCGAACATAATTAGAGAATGTATTATACGTGGTACTATAGATATGCTATTTAATTTTTTTTGTTGGTTGCATCCCGCACTAATCGAAACTACGAAAAATTAAATACAAAGAGCAAAGCATAGATCAATAGAAAATGATGCGATCTTCTGGCTTTTATTTCCAATTGTTTCCTGACGGGCCAAACGAAACCTGCAAAATTCTCGAGCAAACCTAGTTTCATTTTTATTTCCCGTACATATAGTGTGCAACTGTTTTATAGTACATATGTATATAGTAAGAATATTGAATAAAATGAGGACTGCAGCAAATGAAATAATTTCCTGAAAAGGGCAAAATGTTTTTATTAAGATATACTCACTCCCTCATTTAGAGTTACATGCGAGTTGATCTGCAAGAGCCTCGTGTTGCATACGCGCACAAAATGTCTATGTTGTAGGTACCGTTCTAGTATGTGCATATATACCTACCTATAGTTAAATAAAATTAATATTGAATGTAATAGTCTAATTTCGCAATACGGATAATTGCTCTATATATCTTAAAATGTTCATATACTAGTCTACATGATCCCGCACTATGTAGTAGCAACAATTATTCATTACATTTTACATGCAGAGTAACGTTAAAACCGAACTGCAATGACCGGCGGTGGTCATAGAACTGATTTCGTCAATCTTATACGGACAGATTTTCCTACAAAAACCAGACAATTCTGAATTAAATCCTATCCCTATATGAGTGGGAACAGGATAGGCATAGTCAGGTGGCTGGCGTCTTTTAATAAATACTGGTTTCTGATTTGAATGTATTAACATGCATAGACTCTATCACCAAATATAAATTGTTGAAATGAAATCTTTTAAGGCCCAATTGTTCCTTAATCTGTAAGATTTCTTAAAATCGTTACTCTTACAAATATATAGAGCATAAAATTAGCTTTCATTTGATATGCAACAACAATATTATTACTTGCGATAAATTATCAATTTTAAGCCATCCTAGTATACATATGTATGTTCTTAATTGATTACGCGATAGAGCACAGAGGTGATAAGTGCGGTATAGCACTGTATTTTAAGAGTCGCGTCTTTTGTTCAGACTAATTATTTATTGTTTATATGTATGTACATATGTAGTACATACATCGAACACATAAAACTAGGATATTTTGCTAAATTTGCAAGCTTTTTAGTTATTTTTAACAGAATAGAGCATACAATTAGGTTCAATTTGATATGCAACAACGGTAAAGTAGTATTCCGTGATACCGATGAGTTTTTACTACAGCGTTTATGAACGTTTTTGGCATATCGAAATGAATATTTATTGCAACCGAAAGGAATTTTTGTTTTTTATTGTAATTTTGTTGGATTTGAAACAACCAGTAATCCTGGATTCGATTAATATTAATTGCTTTGAAATAAAAAAAGCTGCACTGGTTGGTCCATGCAATATCCTTTCACAGTTACACTGTTTGTGTACATACATACATACATACATTCACGGCTTTGATGACCGCCTTTTAAAACCTCTGATTGAAAAGTTTGGATCAAACAAACCCCCGCCGACTTATTTCCGCCTGGAGAACCGTTGCACCACCTACCAGACAGCCAACCCGGGGCCAAAGTCAATTCAACCTATACCTAAGCTATTTAATTGGATTGATTGTATTTCTTTTTTTTCGTATTGAAAAGTAAAATATACAATTTAATAGGTACTATGTTGCCTGTTTATTTTTTACGTACACTCCATCAATATTCACTTGAAGATTTTTCTGGGAATGAAATTTCTATATTTCCTTTTTATGGACGTGTTTATATGTATTTGTACGAATGTATGTTTATTTGGATTGTATGTGTGTGTGTGTGTGTGTGTGTAATGTAGTCTGTATGATACATGTCCCTTGGGTAAAGTCACAATACAATTTATAAAAGTAAGAAAAACTATAAAAATAAACCAAGTCGACAACGTGGCTTTTAATGGTGCTGGCCACTGTTGTTTAATATGATTAGGGGATGTTTGCTTAAGCTCTCCTCAACTTATAGAGCGAACGCTGAAACTTTCAGTTTTATCTAAACACGCGGCTAGGCTAGCTAGAAAAAAACATCCGTCCATTGGAAAATCAATCCAAATATTATCGTTGATTTAAATTAACTAAAATCACAGTGGCAGAATCATAATAATAATAATCATCATCATCGTCGTCATCGTCACCCAAAATACATACATACATACATACATACATAGATGCAAGAGGATGTTTGTAGCCAACACTGTTGACGGATAAAATACGTACATGCATATGTATGCATGTATGTATGTATGTATGTATGTATGTAACATTGATCATACATGTATGCATATACGTTTCATATGTTTGAAACACGCATAACTGTATAAATATACACCGGCACGAAAGTAAATCAACAAATTTAATAAATAATGCGCACTTGTTTATACAATTTGCATACATTTATTTTATAAATAATTTAAATTCGCCGCAAAATTACCGAATGCCAAATTCACCAGAATCATAAATATTCCTTCCCTCGCTCTACGTCTAGGTATTATGTTAGATAGACCACGCGAATAAAATCATTATTGTGAGAGGCCGGTCGTTCCTGGCGAGGCGAGCTTTACCGCCGGCACTAACGGTCAAATCTCGTGACGTACTCATACGTACTATGTGTCTTTTTTTTTAATTGCTAGTTATTAGTACCATAGAAATTTACCAAAAATTATATATATACATACCATTAAGATACCATTTCCTGATAGTGTCGCAATAAAAGCACAAGTGGGCGCAACGGCTACATTCCGGTCAAGCCGATTTCACCGGAAATGGAATGGTCCTCGAGTCCTGAAAAGATTTAAAGTTTGTCTGCCTGCGCTGAACGTTCACAAGTTATTTGGGAATGTGGGTTCTTCGTTATTTTAGTAGCACCTGGAGTTGGATAGATGATTATTGGGACTAAAGTATAGACTGTTTTATTCCAAAGTTCATGTAATATTTTCTCCTTGTATTTTAGGAGAAGCGTGTTTCTCTGTATGTATGTTAAAAAGTGACATTTATTCTTATGATGTGTTTCTTAAGGAAAACATAATTCACTGAGGGTTGGCAATAAGGGGGATTGGATTGCCAAATAACCCAAAGTGAAATGGACTAAAAATAATTCACAGCCAGTAAAGTTTTGTACACTTTTGAAAGTGTCGCGGTGCGTGCGTGCAGTACGGGGGCTGTACTGACGAAGGGGCTGGGGGGATGAAGAAGTATGATTTATGTTATGATATTTGTATTGTGGCGAGTAGGGCCGAAACATAGGCGTCCAGGACGGAGATGCCATTTCCGTAAGCGGAAGCACATTTTAGTCAGCTTTATACAGCGCTACTACTGTGCCTGCAGGCTACGAAGGCGCTCGCCGAACTTTTATTATTATTATTATTATTATTATTATTTTGTGCCGTTTCCGAAAACATCAATTAGAAATGAATAAATGACTGTACATCAATTAGGTAATTGCTCAATTCCAATAACAAATAAACCATCCAACATCCAAAAAATAAAAAAACGCTCGGCCTTTTTGGCTCATTTGTGGCGTTGTTATCACCAGTGGCATATCTCTGTACTAACGAACGAACGAACGACAGTCAATTATATTTAGGCCGTTAGGTCGTTGTTGTTTTAGCGTGAATACAAAATGCTCAACATGAATTTATAAATGTTGTGCTTCGCTGTCATTTTTACATTTCCATGTTGCGCTTGTTGCCGCAATGGGGCCGCAACTTTGTGCTTTAGAATAAATTTCTCGAGGCACTCTAGATTCGTCCATGACAACTATTGGAATTCCTCCAGGTCGGTATTCGGTGTGTTCTAGTGCTAATAAGCGAAGGTGAAAGCGGACGCGTTGGGCCCTTAGTACGTGCCTGCCATCGATAAATCTGAGAGTAATATTTGGCCAATACCATTGTTGACCTCTTGACCTGGACCTAGACATCCTCTGGAGGCCGTGGAGGCGTTCCAAGATATTATATTTATATGTTTTATGTATTAGTTGAAATTGTGTGAACGCACGTAACGTAAGAACGAAGAATTGAAATTCATTCAAGCGTGCACCAAGCTTCCCCGGGGTTGAAAGGGGGACGTTGTGTTTTTGAACTATGTGGTTTTTTGGTGCCACTGGTTCAATGATGAATTTTATTTTGATATCAAAGTAAACTTGGATTTTGTAATTGCAGATAAGCTTGTAACATTTTTTTGATTAATGACGTCACCAATAAATTGTTTTTTCAGTCTAGTGAACTTTTGAAAGTATAAATCAAACGATAGCTATATATCTTTCGGACAAGTGGACTTTTGGGTGTGTACTGTTGGGGGCGAAGGGGAGAGGGTTGTTCTATGTGGATGGGGTATGTTTACGAATGAATGCCTTAAAAAGCGTCGTGTTTTATATATTTAAATAACATTATAATGTATTCTGTAATGAAAACGCTTTAGAGCAGGCTAAAAAAATATTTGCCGCTTTTTGTTTCTGATAAAATATACATATACCTGTACATACATACATATATAAATTGTGGGAATAACGTCATAGTTTTAGGAAAACATTGTTTGTTTTTTATTAAAAGTAGGAAGTGTGTGTGTGTAATGTTAATTGTGGTACTTATTGTAAATGATTTTTAAGGTGTGCAAATATACGTATGTATAATGATGACGCAATAGTTTGATGATAAGTAGTTAAGTTATGTAGTGCTGTCTCTGTCTGTTTAGCCCTGGTCTCAATTTGGCTTCAGTAATGTTTCACGAGTGAAAAGCAAAGTTTAATGTATGACGATGGTCTTTGTCTGTGGCCCTTGTGTTGGAAGGGAATGGCAGACAAGTGCCCTAAAGGGCCTTACACGATGACGCTCATTTGTTTGTTGTTTGAGTGTATGTTGTGGTATGGAACGGGTGCTGGTGGGCGGGGCGGGGCGGTAGAGTCGATGGGGATGGGACACGATTCAAATTACCAAAGACAAGATCCTCTTGTTGTGAAATGACTCGCTTCAGGTGCACCAACTAATGCAGTCTTCACTTAGATATGTGTCTTGCACTGAACTTCCTTATACGTATTTTGTTTAGTAGGGAGCGAAACTGCAAATAACGACACTTCCGGTTTTAATATTCCTTTTGAAAATAGGAGCTTTTCTTGCTAGGCATATACACACACACACACACACACACACATACACACAAGCAGACATCAGTACAAATATAGTTAGTTGGTGATTACTTACTTACTTTTTAGCTCGTATAAGAAAGTGAAAAGTCACAAGTGGCTGGGAGATTCCCGTTTAATTAGAGACGCACCGAACATCCATCTTCTTGTTCGCGTTAGATTTTTATCAACATTAATATTAAATGCATAGTCGTGCATTCTTGAAACAACCCCCTCCCCACACCCTCCCGTTTCCGCCCCTCCACTCCTATAACCCCTCTATTAGTATTACGATAATCAATACGCCGTTTAAATGTTTAACCGTTGATTAAAAGCACTTGGGGAAACTTTGTTTCAATAAGTTTTTTAATTAAAGCATTTTTCATGTTTTGCTAATTTTATAATTTATGTGTCGACAAAAAGAGTAACCGTGTTCACTTGAACACGCTTTAGTGCCTGGCATCCGGATTAGCTGCTGGCCAACCGGAACATAAATCCGGCGGTAAAAGAATTACAAGTGGGCTACTACGGACACGTTGAGCCGGACTCTGTTCCGGTTCGGATTAATCCTGACACACATTATACTTGTGTCTAACGATTAAAGTTTAGAATTATTAATATCAAAACAAAAATCAATACATATTTACTAATGTATTATAAATATATTTGTATTAAAACATTCTTTAAATAATTTCTACAAGATTAATTTAATATATTTTTAATTTGAAATGATAGGAATGCGCCATCCGCGCATCCGAGCAATAAGCGAAGGACATTTTTTATATTATTTTGATTACTGAGCATTTTTGGGCACCGCAAACGTAATACTTGTTTCAAAGCGCGCCACGCAATTATTTATTGCATCGTTGCTTATACATAGGTATTTGTTTTCCTGGATTTTATGTGTTTCATGATTTTCCCAGTTGTACCATTGCCATAACACATAAAACAGCCGCTTGTTTAGGACGTGTTGTGCAAGCTGCGCGGCGCAGGAAGACTCCTATTGATTATTGATGGCAAACCAAAATTACAACATCCTGTTGTCTGTCGGTTACAAACCTTTTAAATTTTTAATATCGATTTCACCGCGCCGGCCCTCTGAAACTTATGGCGTTGACTTTTTCAGTTTTCAGTTCGATGAATAATTAAACGCAATCAGCGCTTTCGTACGAAAAGTGTAAATTTTAAATTACCCTAACCTCGACGTTGCTTCTTTTTCCCCTGCACTGTATTCATATAGGTACTACATAATACTACATAGTACGCACGATAAAAAAAAAATCATCGCAATTATCATTATATTTTATTAAACGGAGGTTTGGTTAGGGACGGGTAGTAGTATATGATGCCGCAATTTAGTAAATAAGATGTATTGTTGCAGTAATATTTGTTGTTTGTGGAAACTTTAATCATAAATAGTGTTTAGTAAAGTTTTCCAATGAAAAGAAAACGCTGCTGGGTGCAGGTGGAAAACGTTATAAGTTTTCAATGTTTCTTAATGCTAGACTGGCTTATACGTAACGTAATGTGACTATATAGGAAGAGAATGGTATCTGTTGGGACGGTTGTTGGCTGCTAATACAAATTTTCCGCCAACAGATGCGTCTGGCGCCACGGGCAACTACTAATATTTGCATGGCGTTTGTGCGCTTGTGCACCCATGTCTAATGGACCCATAAGCGCACAGCTTTGTGCTTCACTGACGGCTTTACTCGTTCGTACGTACGTACGTACGTACAGCAACCCTCTCAAATAAAAAACATTTCTATTTTGTCAACCCAACCATCCCAACCTCCCACTCACCATCCATCCCGCTCGCTATTTGAAGACACCTCTCGACTTCTTTTGAGTCAAAAGAGCGCTGGAAAAATCTTCTGTTAAAATCGAACCGCATGAATCATTTTCCCTGAATTTCCCAAGGGAGGGAGTCCTAAACCATTATCGCCTCGGTAGCGTATCAAGTAGTGCCATGGGTTGCCGAGGGGAGAGAGAGGGGCAAACAGAGGAAATCTATCTTTTACCTCTGTTGCTACAAAAAATGCATACATAGTATATGTATAATATGGTTTACAACTATATGTACATACACACACACACACACATATAAAATAGTAAAAAATAGAGAATTTTCGAATTGGTTTTATATTAATTAAAGTAAACTAGCTAAAACATTTAATAATAAAAAAAAACATTTTCGTGCGCAGTTGTGCTACTAAATAGAAAAATAAAAACTATCTGATAATTGTGTAGTGGGCGATGCCTTCCGTTAAAAGCGCTTTTCAAAAGCACTTCTTATTAGACTTGTTGTATGTACGTAGGTAATACATTTATGGGACGACTTTATAGTTTTCTTTTGTAAAATGGACAGTGTGCTGCAACCAGGACGTAAACCAACACGGAAGTGACAAATGGACATAACACACAGCGCCACTTTCTATGCTGTACACTCTAGAGCAGTCACATTCACTTGCTGTATCGTATGTATGTAGTACATACATACTACATACCACCAGCGGTAATAGTGGCAGCTAGCCGGGATACAATTACGTTTTAAAAAAAAAAACTATCTATGCTTTTTATTTTAAACAAAAACACCGCGCAAGGCTTTGACTACCGCTGATTTACTGCACACACATATATGATGATTATATAGGGCAGGTATGTACATACATACATACATACATACGTACATATATATAAATATATACCCTGGATAGTCGATAGACATACCAAATACAGATAGAAGCATTCCTAGTATTTCTTCAATATATTCTGTTAGTGAGAAATAAAACATATCTGCACTGGACTATTTTATATTTAAATAAAATTTTTTGAATTCATAAAATCTCATATTTTATGAATTACAATACTTATAAGAAAGTATAAACTTATTTTTAATTAGGATTAAGGCCAGGACCGGTGCAAGGGTGGCTTTATATGAACATTCAGTCACTTTTATAATGCAACGAGCCTGCGTGGTATTCTAGAATTCAGGAACGAAATACAGATTGATGATCGAGGAGAATAGTCCATAGTACCTTCTATGTATGTATGTATGTATGTATGTATACGGTAATACACATATAGAGGTAACTATTTAATTCAGTAGAATTGAAAATTTCAAAAAAAAACGCGTTGCGCATTGGAATTATATATTTATTTCCAAAAAGTGAACACCCGCGACGTCTATGAACACAAGAATTAACTAACGGAATTGGAAAAATCAATAAAACCGAGTTGCGCAATGGAAAGATTATTTTATATGTTTAATTTCATGCAAAAAGTGAACACCCGCGACATCCATGAACAATAAAAATAACTAGCAGAATTGGAAAAATCAATAAAACCGAGTTGCGCAATGGAATGATTATTTATGCTTAATTTTTTGAAAAAAAGTGAACACCCGCGACATCTATGAACAATAAAAAAAACTAGCAGAATTGGAAAAATCAATAAAACCGAGTTGCGCAATGGACTGATTATTTTATGTTTATTTTTTGAAAAAAAGTGAACACCCGCGACATCTATGAACAATAAAAATAACTAGCAGAATTGAAAAAATCAATAAAACCGAGTTGCGCAATGGATTATTTATTTCTTGTTGTGTTACTGTAGTATGACTGAAAGATTCCGATAATTAGCATATAAAACTATAAGTTAAAAAAGGATCGAGCATGCTCTGTCAAGATTTACAAATGAAAACCAATAGTTTCCATTTTGAAAAATGCAGTATGTATATGTGCTCGTGTGTTTAAGTATGATATGTATGTATCAAATAACTTTTATGTGATTAAAGATACAATAAAATGGTATAATGGTGCGTTTCCAATCACAAAGACGTGTGAAATTTATGGCGTTTCCATGCATCCGTCGCGTTGTCACCGTTTGACAGTTCGCACTTGGATATTTAACCTAAGATTTAACCGAAGAAGAAAAAAACTTTAATTGTACCTTTTTTCTATATGAAATATGTAAGAGATAAAAAGACACAGATTTTGGGTTAGACCTATATTAGTAAATAGGTGTTTACAATAAAATAATAGAAGTCAGTAGAGCTCATTGAGAAATAGCTCGTAAAAATAACGGTCATTTACGATAGCTATGTACTTGACAGATGATGTGTTTATCTAATTTAGAGAGAGCAGCATCCGTCGTTAAGGTTGGACTGCAATGAGTAGAAACTTGGCCTAGGCCTACTCTGTCCGTCACTGCATTTACATTCGCGCTCTTTTCCTAAATTTAAATCTGACCAATCATGACTGGCGACGGATGAAACGGATGCATGGAAACGCACCATTAGAGTTAGAAAATTTAGATGTTTACCCCTTAAACTTTCCTATGCAGGATAATATTATAACAATTGCATTTATTTTCTTATTTCAGAAATGATAGTCTATTGCAGTCCACCGTCAGTTCAATGATCAGCAGAGGAATCAACACTCTACAGTCATCTAGGTCCTCTAAGGATTGAATGAAGACAATTAAATTGTAAGTATTGTTTAAATTATTTATTTATTACGTATGTCAATATAATAAACAAATATATTTTAAACTTAAATAATCAAACTTATTTATTTTATTATCTTATTTCAGTTGAAAGTCGAGCAGAGCCAAGGAACAGTTCCTCAATCAGAAGACAACTATTTTGTAAGCTTCTGGAGGCATCTGGATTGCAGAACATCACCAGTTCGAAAACCAAAACCAATTCCCTTGCCTGGAAGACCCTGAGGAATGAATTTAGACTGAAATCTTAAGCCCAGAGCCCAGCCCCCATCCCCTTCACACAAATAATATATAAATATGATGCATTCTATTATTGTTATCTTTTGTTAAATTTATATATATGTTATTTATAATATATTTAATTGTTATAAGTTGTTATTAGTAAATGAAACACTTTAATTGCTAAACAAATGATATATTTCTATAATAATTAATTTATTACAGTTATAAGTATTACTTTTATATTGTATATCATTGATTTATCATATATTTAAATGTTGTATGTTGATATTGTTAGAAATAAGGGTTGATATATTTGTATTAAGTGTTTAAATAATTGTACTGACTTTTGTACGTATATTACTTTACTTTAAATTTATATTATTGTCTTCTTTTGTTAAGTATATTATTTATTTATAATGTATTTATTTGTTATAAGTTGTAATTAGTGAATGAAACACTTTTATTGTTAAACAAATGATATATTTTTATTATAATTAATTTGTTACAGTTATAAGTATTACTTTTATATTGTATATCATTGATTTATTATATATTTAAATGTTGTATTTTGATATTGTTAGAAATAAGGGTTGATATATTTGAATTAAATAATTGTACTGATTATTGTACGTATATTACTTGGTTTTAAATAAAAACACCATAAAACATACACACATTCTTTTAATTTACCTTAAAACTCCTTCAAATCATCCTAAAAAATCAAAATTCTAGTTAAAATGTAACGTAAAAAAAAAAAAAAATTTTAAACTTATATAAAATCGAATTAAAATTTTGAGGTTAGAATTAACCTAAAAATTTTAATTAAAAATTTTGAGGTTAGATTTAACCTAAAAATTTTAATTAGCAAAATTTTGAATTTTTTTGACCATTTGGTCAAAAAAATCTCGAAAATTGCTAATTAAAATTTTGAGGTTAATTCTAACCTCAAAATTTTTTGAGGTTAGAATTAACCTAAAAATTTTAATTAGCAATTTTCGAGATTTTTTTGACCAAATGGTCAAAAAAATTCAAAATTTTGCTAATTAAAATTTTTAGGTTAAATCTAACCTCAAAATTTTTAATTAAAATTTTTAGGTTAATTCTAACCTCAAAATTTTAATTCGATTTTATATAAGTTTAAAATTTTTTTTTTTTTACACGACTTTTAACCCAATTTTTTTTTAACTTATAACCTGAAAAACAAAAAGTACCCATTTTAAAAGGTAAAGGAAAGACTGTAAGTATATTTTATGTTTTTTTTATTTAAAATCAAGTGTTATACATACAAAAAATCATTTTTACAAGTACAATTATTTATACATGCAATTCAAATATATTATTTATAACAATATCAACTTACAACAATGAAATATATAATAAATTAATTAAATACAGCACAGTTATATTAATTCAAATATATAAATTCACTTAAAAAATAATGTACAATAAATAATATTTATAAAGGGGGGTATGGGGTGCAGATGTTGGTCTTCAATCGACTGCATTTTCTATAAACAAAAATATATAATTAATTAATTGGTTTAAATTGTAAATAAAGTTAAAAGTAATACATAATTTGAGCAATACATACGTTTTTATTACCTTCCTTGTGATCCTTATTGTCTCCTAGCACCTAGAGGACTCCAGGGAATAGATTTCTCCAGAAGCTGATTGGGAGTTGATACCAGAGCTCAGGTAAACATTTGGAGGTGAGGAGTTGCCATCCCAGTTGAGATGTTTTATTGTAGTGTTCCGATTTGGGACGATAGGGGTTTGTGTCTCGCTATTGGTTTTTTGGCCTGGTGATGTGGGCGTAAAAAATATATACCTAGCATCTCATCATATGAAATATATAACTTTGTGTTGTTGCTTGAGAAGCACTGTTTAAAAAAAAGATTTTCTTTTATAATTGGATGTCCTCCTTGGTCCTGTATAAGATTGTTTTATACTATTTTATTGTATCTTTAATAACTTAGAAGTTATTAAACGAGGTAGCTCGTTTCGCTGTTACACCCCCTGTATATATGTATAAGAATATGTATGTATTTGTATGTATATGCTTGTATTTGTATGTATATGTAGGTATGTGTATGTATTTGTATGTATATGTATGTATTTGTATGTATATGTATGTATATGTATGTATAAGTATGTATAAGTATGTATATGTTTGTATATGTATATGTATGTATGTTTATAAATGATTATTTCCCATAGCTAAACATTAAAATAATGCAACAAGGGTGATTTTTTTAATATTTGTTTCAATAACACTATTTAAATAGTTTATTTATAAGTTTATTAATAAATAGGCAACAATAGAATATGTGAACGTGAAATGAAATATATTTTTTGTGCTCTTAGAAGCACTTTTTTAAATTACCAAATTATTTCTACTGTCCCTAATAATATTGTTTATTGCTAATAAATATTTGATTATTTAGTAAACATGTGCTTCTATATGGGAGCACTTTTTTGCACCTATGTTTAAAACATATGTTTATAAGGCCGCACTGCTCAGACTGTCGTTGCCGCCAACATATATGCATCTCTCGGACTTTGCACATTATCGCTATAACTTTACATATGAACGTTTGTTGTTGTTACTTTAATTACGTAATTCCCTAATTATTTCTACTGTCTTCAATATTGTTTATTATTAATAAATATTTTATTTATCGAAATCAGTGTTCGTGAGAGTTTAACTTTATGCGAAATGTTTATTTATTTACAGCACTTTGAAACAATAGCACTATAAGAAGTAATCAAATAATTATTAATAAATACAAATTCAAAAAAATATTGTTACAAAACACATCTTTAGTTTGTTATTCATCCATTTGTCCATCTTCTTTCTGCTGGTACTGTACTGTTCCCTCTTTTTAAAACACTTGGACTCTGTGATTCTCGCGATCACACACAATTATGGACCCGTTTGAGTTTATGGCAACACCCTCCAGCCCCTTGAACTCCGCGTCTCCAGAACCCCAACAGCCGAAGGCTCTGAGGAACGTTCCATCCGGATGGAATATCTGGATACGGTTGTTTCCAGAGTCTGCAACGCAGATGTACCCTGGAAAATGGATGAAACATAAAAACATGAAACACAATTGAAACACAATTTCCATCGAATATACATACCTTGGTCATCAACTGCAACACCTCTTGGAAACTTAAACTGTCCTTCCTCTGTGCCCTCGGTGCCAAAAGCACTCAACACTCTTCCATTCACATCAAAGATCTGGATGCGGTGGTTGTTGGAATCCGACACTACGACCCTGTTGGTGCTGGACACGGCTATGTAATGGGGGTGGTCTAGCTGACCACTTCGCGCTCCGTTACTTCCAAATTTACCAACAAACGTTCCGTCACTTTGGAACACCTGGACACGATGGTTTTCTTTATCGCACACGTAGATGAAACCCAGGGCGTCTGTTGTCACGCCCCAAGGATAGTTGAATCGACCATCCGAGGTTCCTTGGGAGCCAAACGTTCGCAAGAAACGTCCAGATGGATCAAACACCTGTTTCGAAATTAATTATATAATAATAATGTTGTTGTTGTTATTATTATTATTATTATTCATACTTGTACTCTATGATTGTATCGATCAGCAATAATAAATTGTCCAATGCGATTAACTGCCACGCCTGCTAGGCAATCAAATTCCCCATCGCCAGAGCCGTAGGCTCCAAACTCTTGTAAAAAGGTACCAGTAGGATCAAACACCTACAAATTTAACAGTCAAGAGTCACAAATATTAAATTGGATTTCGGTCGTAAATGCCTGTGTACCTGTACTCTGTGATTACTGGAATCCGCAACAACAATGCTGTTATCAGGTGCAACGGCCACTCCTCGAGGCCACGTGAAAAATCCGGGCTCGCTCCCCCGGCCCCCAATCTGGAACAGCTGCCGCCGCTTCTGCAGGTATTGGCTCCTAGGGGAGGAACCTGCTGCGATACCGGCCGCTGCTGTACGAACTTGTTGGGAGGTGGGGGAGCCTAGCGTGTTTTTTGGCTCGTGATCATCACCGCTTCCATGCAATGGTAACCCCAGCGACAACCTTCTAGAGGCTGTATCGCTAGCCGACGATGCCGCCGTTGACGATGCTGTACCACCACTACCAGTGCGGTTGCCGTATTTGTTCTTCAGATAACGCGCCCAAGAACTCAAGGCTGCTCCATCCCTCTGAGTGTCTGCTGAACGGTCTGGACTAGATTCCCTGGACTTTAAAGCATGGGAGGACCTGGATCTAGATAATTCGGATCCGCTACTGGTCCCATAGCCTCGAGAAGCTAAATAGGCGCTAGGGGACGTTGTTGTGGGGGACATGGGTACATCATCAATGTCCAAATCATCGTCATCTCCAAAGTTATGACTGGATTTACTTCTGGCAAGCCGAGTTCTTCTATCTTTCAACGCTGCGTAGCGGGATCTACCACTAGGATATCTAGCATCGTTGGAAGTGTCCACTGGCTCTTCTTCTACTGCAGGTGTACTTCTAGACGTATTCAGGAACCTTGAAGTGTAACTTCTAGGAGCTGGGCTATCATTCTTAGGCGAATTATCCCTGGCTTGAGCGCTTCTCGCCAGCAATGGTCCAATATCAGTTTTGGCAATTTCTTTAGTCTTTCGATCATCTTCCTTCTCCTCTTCTTCGCTTTCAGACTCTGATTCTTCTTCTGAAGAAGACTCCGTTTCGGTCTCTTCCTCAGTTTCCTCCTTAGTGGCAACGACCGCTGCCTGAGAGGGCCGGTTGGCTGGCAAGAATCTACTCTGGAAAGGTTTCGTTGCCTCTTTGGCTGGGGGATCAACTGTTGTTGTGTTGGCTGTAGCATATAGAAATAGAAACGTACCCATTACAATGCCCTTTATAAATTATTGCTTTTATTTTTTGTTTGTTGAACACTTACTTGGTCCTCCACGAGACAGGAATTTGTTCTTCAAGTCCTCTGTAGTATACGCCGCCCCAGTGCTCCTAACAGCTGAGGAGTCGCTACTAGTACTGGAATCACTCGAAGTACTTCTGGTAGTCTTCATTCTGGGTGCCACGGGCGCTACATCTGAAGACGCTGAAGATCTTCTCGATACACTTGCTGATTTATTAGCAGCAGCAGCTGCTGCTGCTGCAGCGTTCTTGCGTTGCTGTAATGAACTAACAGATTCGTCTGATTCTGCTTCGCTGGAAGCCTACAAAAATATTAATTAATTAATCAATCATAAGTAATGGGACCATTACCTCTTGGGTGGTTCTTCTTGTTGGAGACCCTCCAGTTCTTCTGCTGCTATCATCGCTGTCCTCTGTGGTTCCACGAGTTTTTAAAGCTGCTACTCTTTCAGAAACAGGTCGATCGCTTTCTGTTGTAGTACTGCTTGTGGCCCCTTTGTTGGCCTTCTTGATTCTAAACACCAAATCAAAATTGGAATCAGTGTCTTCAGGACGCGTTTGTAGTAAGTAAGTAAGCACTTGCCTAGATATTTCATCATCTTCACTCAATTGTCGCTGAGGAGGCTGTGTCGAGATCGAGGTTCGTCTGATTGGAGTAGGAGCCTGGAGAGGCTTTGCTACCACTGGAGGAGGTAAGGTTTCCTTCTTCTTGGGGCCTTCCTATTAAACAGAGTCGCCACCTCAGTATTATTCGGGCCAGAGGCGTGTGTCGGGGGTAGGCCAATTAAATTTGGCTTTCATGTAGTACATGTTACACAATAAACCGCGAATTTGTTCCCGTACAAATAAAATTAGATTAGTTATGTTTAGTAGAAAAACAATTGTTATTAAACTATTGACTAGTTCATTTTTGATTTGCTAGTTTTTACATATTCTCCTTAATACTGAGGTAACGATCATTGACAACAATTGACACTCAAACAATATACTAGACTTGAATAGCAATTCAGCAATACATAGTTCTGCCAGCGTAAGCTGAAAGCAATTCAACACTCATATTCACCTGAAGACGCTTCATGACTCGCGGAGAGTCCAGCAACCTAGAGATCCCACTCAGTGGCCCTCTGGCGACGTCTTCAGTATCCAGCACTCGTTCTCGCACCGGAACCGCTGGAGCTACATCTGTTGTTCCAGCAAATCTAACTCCACTTGTAGTCCTGGTTGCCGTCTCCGTATCAGAGTCATTGTCTTGGTGCCTGGCAAACCTTCAAGGAAGCACCGTAAGTAAATAAATATGTGCCATGTATACTTATTAGTTACCTGGAACGGAATCTGGATCTGGTATTTCTGGTACCACTTCCTTCATCATAATCGTAGCCTTCATAGTCTGCACCACGTCCATATCTTGGTGTAGTTGGTTCTGCGGCTCTTGCAGGAGGTCGTTCACCAAACCTACGGCCTCCTAGTGGTGGTTCTGCATCCGCAGGAGCTTCACCATAACTAAAAATCGCATTCGAATCAAGTCAAACTAGCTGGTTATAATACAACTTACCGTGCTTCAGCATCCAGGGGTTGTCGGTACGCTAGTCGATGGTCACTCTTAGATCTCATTAGACCTCCTCCAGTACCAGGAGTAGTAGTAGCAGGGGGCTGTAATAACCCTCCAATGCTTCCTGGCGGATGAGTAACGTTTAGATCTCCATAGCCAGCCACATGGAGCACTAACTGGTTCGGATCGTGAGCCATCACGAACCGAACGCGGCGACTCCAGTCAGCAGCTTCATTTCCCTCAAAGTTCCGGATGAACTCGACTGTTCTTAAAAAGATTTCTTTAGCATCCATCAACTCTCGGTCATCCCACTCAGCGGTGCCATTGTCCGTCATGTGTTTATCCGCCAGTTCACAATTACTTTGAATGTTGGCAATTTCCAGTTCCAGGTTTTCCCGAAGAGTATCTAGTCCTCGCATTTCAACAGTAAGATAACGGTCTATATCGTTCTTGAGGTGTTCCGTGCGGTCTTTTAATGCTTTGGATAATCGTCGATGAATTTCTTCAACTTCTTCCGTTACTGAAGAGCAGTTTGTGCGTAATGATGTCGTGTTCTTTTCTGCTACCGCTAGTGCATCCTTAAGAGTCAATAATAATAATTAGTCTCACCATCTACAAACATATTACACACGCGCACACACACACACACACACACACACACACACACACACACACACACACACACACACACACACACACACACACACACACACACACACACACACACACACACACACACACACACACACACACACACACACACACACACACACACACACACACACACACACACACACACACACACACACACACACACACACACACACACACACACACACACACACACACACACACACACACACACACACACACACACACACACACACACACACACACACCTGTAATCTATGAAGACCTCTTCGTATTTGGTTGTTAATCCGAGCAATTTCTCTCCGCAAGATGTCCATATGTGCCGCTTTGCATTCTGGGCAGACCCTTTTATCACAGTGCACACAGCTTTCGCAGTACGCCTTTTCCGAGCAGACCGCGCACCTTTCCATGATTTGACCGCTCGTCGGGTCTGGAAGCTCCCCCGAAATCTCGATGTGCAGTTCCAGGAATCGCTGCAGGGTGACGTTGGTTGGAAAAGCGGTGACGCCTTGGTAAGGGATGCGGTGTTCTGCACGGCATTCTGGACACTTGACTTGTCGGCGGACATAGTCGATCAGGCCTTCCATGCACGGTTCCATGCAGAAACTGTGTTGGCATGGTAGAAGCTTTGGGTTTCGGTAGCGGTCCAAGCAAATGGCGCATGTTAGCAGTTGGTCGAATTGTTCCATGATTGTTATGGGTTTTTAGTTTCTATACAACATAATAAATAATGGTGTGGTAGTAAAGTAATAATAATGTACATACGTCATTGAGATTTTTAGTCACACATTATATATATATATATATATATATATATATATATATATATATATATATATATATATATATATATATATATATATATATATATATATATAATATATGTGTTAACAGATATTTTATTTACACAATTCTATTTTTACTTGTAGATGATTTACGCGCTTCTGGAATGAATGGGCGATATACGTATGTATATGTAGCATGTTATGCTAAATTTAATAAATACAATTTCGTTAATAATATTTCCTTATTTAATACATAACATAATAAAATAAAATGTAAACGCTTACTTGCTTTGTGAGGCTAAACAAAAGATATACACAACTTGCAGAAAGTCGCGCAAGTGCTACTTGTCCACCATGTTGATTTCTTTGTTTTAAAAATAATAATTGCTAACTAATTCTAAATAAATAAAACTACCAAAAATTCACTTCACTATTAATATAAACGAAAATAAAACTCTAACACTCTAAGTAAGTGGTTTAAAAGTAGCAAATAAAAAAAGTCGCACGCGCCAGTGTCCTAACAAAGGACCAACCGGTGTTGTTTCGCAATGGCAACCAAATTTTGTATGAGACCAAACAACTTCATGTCTTTAAGTATGTATGTATGTATGTATATATGTTAGTGCGCTCCCAAATTAGAACTCGCGTATTCCTAAATTTAACGTGAGGGCATTCACAGAGGATCGTATATCCCAAGGAACGTACTAAATACGAGTTTGTGACCCCATTTTTATAAAATTCTACATCGCTATTTTGTTGGACATACTCCAAATTCAGTTTTCATTGTTTACATACTAAAGCGGACCTAAATTACCTATGCTATACTTTAGTCGCTCGTTTAGGCTCGAATATTTGCTTTAAAAAATTGCGTTCGTTTGTGTCATAAATAAAATCTTTGATAGGTATATAAAGGTCGTTGTTTGAAATATTAAAGCGTTTTGTACGAATGCCAACAGTCTCGTTTCAATGAAATATCGTCGTTTCGTTTTGCGTTTATTTTCGAATTGAATTTGAATCGGTTACCGAGGTCATTCGTAACTATTTATTGGCGGTCACTTGGGGGGACGTTTCGCCAGATAATTATAATAAAGCATTTATAAAATATTAGAAACGATGGATTGTCGATATATTCGAATATTAGATTTAGATATAAATTTCGTCAAAAAGAGCAGGAAATGTGTGTGTGTGTGTATTTGAATGTGGAAATACGCGTGTCCATGAGTGGCTAGCTAAATTTGTGAATTGCTAAAAATAAATAGCAGAGCCCGGTTGACCCACGGCTTAGAAGCGCGCGTTGATTTAGTCGTCGGTTTAAAAATAACATCGGCGTCGTTTAGAAAACATGGAGATGCCATAAATGCCGGCTTATTAAAACAAATTTACCTTTCCTATATGTATTTCTAATTTTACTTTTATATTTATAAATAACAAATAATTAAATTTAAAAAAATAATTGATGGTTCTTTTTGTCGATTTATGTACACTTACCTTTAAAAAAAAATGTTTTTCGTTTGTTTAAAACGTTTTAAAAAGGGGGCCTGTGCAAGATCCGAGGCCCCTTAGGGCGGCGCCCCTATCAATGTGTGGAAAACCCCCTTGCGCCAGTCCTGCACATACATAAATATCAAATTAATTAACAATAAAACCCCAAAATAAATGTATATATATGTGCATATATAAAAACACTCATAAACATTCATGTTAGTATAAACTTACGATTTGTTGCAAAGCTACACTTAACACTCATTTAAGTTTGAAATTGAATCACACAACTCACTGTTAGACACTTAAAAATAATAAAGCGTAAACTTACTCAAGTACTCCGGACGGTTTAGCACTAAGCAACTCGGCCTTAAGCCGTTGCAAAACTAAGCAAAGGATTAAGCCAGCGACTGGCGAAAAATCACACAAAAAAGCACGAGTGCGAGAGGGGGAGCGGACGAGGGGCCAGCTTCCTACAGGGCACTTGGCCAACACATTCAAAAATTTCGACTTTGGGAAAAAATCGCGCATCTGATCTGATTTAATAATAAATAAAATATTCATACAGATGACATAGGTATTTATTTATTAATTTAACTTTAGAAATGGTGGGGGCGCCTACTCTACTTTTGACTTGCTAGTCAAGAGCCGCCGCATCTAGGGGGCAGGCAGACGTAAGATAAAAGTAAATGGATTTTCCAGAAAATCTACTAATATCAAACACAATAAGTAATTGTTGGCCTATTTCCAAATGCCCATTCCTTTCATAAATACATATAATACACAACAAAAATGGTTTGACTATTCAAAAAAACGAGTGCAAAACCGAACGAGAAGGACTGATGGGGAAACGTTTTGCTGCATGAATAGTTTTCATAAATTTATTTAATTTTTTTTTAATTTTACATATTGACTGACAACTTTTCAAAACGTTCAAAACTTTCGAATGTTGCATCTTTGTTATTATTTATTAATGAATAATAGTGAATTTTGAATAGTTGTCACAAAATAGTAAATATTAAAATGTACATAACAATATTTTGAAATATATGTATATAATAGTATAAATATAAATATGTATATATATATTATTTATATAATAATATATATATAGGTACAATGTGCATAATTTTCTATACTAAAAGTCAGAAATCGCAAAAATGTTTTATTTATTTAATTAGCCACCTAAATACATACATACATACATACAAACAAACAAACAAACAAACATGCAGATACTTAAAAAGTACTTGCACTCTAATGAATGTATGTATGTATGTGTGTATGTATGTGTCGGTATAGTATTATTTTGACTTGTTGCAATGTTTATTGCCCGCAGCAATAATATTCTTTTTAATAATTTCAAGATATTGAAAAACTCTAGCCTAAAAGGATTTATAAGAATGTTTTTTTCAAAAATACCAATACACAACATTTCAGAGCCGTAGCGTAGATATTTTCTAAACAGACTTTTTGCAAATTAACTTCTGAAGGTTGGTGTTTGTAACAAGATTCAAAAACCAACGAAAAACCGTGACTAGATTCACCCCCTAAACTTAAGCACTTTTAAAAACGTAACAATTATAGTACAAATGCAACCAAACACTTCAACTTAAGCTTAATTCATTCATGTAGAAAAGCCTAATTTGGTTTAAAAAATCTAACTCATTCATTGTTTAATTATTAAACTTGGTTTAACAAACAAATGCCTAAGCCTGAAAACATAAAAACTGAGAGCCCGAAACAATATGTACAACAATTCAGACTTATTTATATAATATATATATATATAATTTGTTTTTTTTTTTTCAAAATGTACATATACAAATGTACAATAAATATATAATCATATTTAATTTTAATTTTTTTTTGCTTTATATATATATATATATATATATATATATATATATATATATATATATATATATATATATATATATATATATGTATATATATATATATATATATATATATATATATATATATATATATATATATATATATATATATATATATATATATGTATATATATATATATATATATATATATATATATATATATATATATATATATATATATATATATTTCTAACTAGACTAGTTTTTATTAAGGATTGTATTCAAAAATTTGATTGTTTTCAAGTTTAATATTTTTTTTATATATATACTAAATGTTTACACTATTTCAAATAGGTATATGCATGTATGTATGTTATGTATGTATGTATGTATGTAAATAGTACTTATTATTATATGAATAATACAAGACTTTATAATATTTATAAATGGAATGCCGTATTTTTTTTTTGTTTTTTTTTATTAATTTTCCAAGTTAAATTCAAGTGAACCTTAAATTAGTGTGCTTAGTTTAGGCCAACTGTGTCTAGGAGTAGTTTAAGCCCGGAATTACTAAAAAAGCCAATCACTGATAACACTAATCAACAGATTTAATAAAACTCTAAGAATCAACCATGTTTTCTCGAAATTCCGGGCTAAAAATGCAGGCCCGTCTATGTACTATTTGAAATCACTCTTTGGAACATGTGTGTGTGTGTGTGTGTGTGTGTGTGTGTGTGTGTGTGTGTATGTGTGTGTGTATTACGTTTAAAATTGTAAAAACTTCGATGCAAAAAGCCCTAGATATTACAAAAAACACTAGTACGGTCTCTCATTTAAATTTAATCAAATATATATATATATATATTTTTATGTAATTATTTATTAGTAATATTTAATTAATAAATATTTGGACGAGAATGATTCGTTTCAAAAATATTATTATTATTATATTTTACAAATTTCGCTAAGCTATTATTTTCATATTATTATTATTATTATGGCTAATAATAATAGTAATGATTTGTTTTAAAAAAATGTTTGGCCTAGCCTAAAAACGCATTATTAAATATTTCAGCGAAAAATAAACAATTTCTGTGTTTGATAACAATTACGAAAATATCGACAGACAAATAACAATTTTTATTATTTTATTCTAATTATTATTATTATGTACAATTATAGGGCCTGGAAAAATCGAAAAAACCACCAAATTCATTTTAATTGACAGAAATTTCAGAGAATGTTTTTCCACAAATTGACAATTTAGTCTGTGCTGAAAATTAACTCAAACATATTTCAGTTGACTATAGTCTAAGTATGTTAAGACTTGATATGTAGATATTAATAAAAACTGAACAAAAGTAAGCGTTAGGTTTAAATATTCCGTAAGGCCCTTTTTTTGTCAATACTTAATGAATGCGGGAAGAGTTGAAACAAATACGGGCCTTAAAGCCTATTATTATTATTATTATTATTATGTTTAGTATTATTATTATTATTATATAATATGCTTCTAATATAAACAAAAATAACAACAGAAAGAGAATGTCGGTGTGCGGTTAAAAAGAGACAATTGTCGAAAAGGCCTTTTTCATTAGGTACCTAAAAACTTACACGCATCAG
This sequence comes from Nebria brevicollis, assembly GCA_944738965.1. Classification (NCBI taxonomy): domain Eukaryota; kingdom Metazoa; phylum Arthropoda; class Insecta; order Coleoptera; family Carabidae; genus Nebria; species Nebria brevicollis. The sequence continues at coordinate 145,961 of OX122909.1, read as the reverse complement.
TTCTTCTGCTTTAGACTATTTAACTATTTGATCGATCGATCAATCTATCTATCTATCTAAAATACATATTTATGTATATTATTATATATTATAAATGACTATCGGTGTATCTATGTATCATCTCCCCACTGAAACAACTGAAAAACTAGATGGCAGTGAAAAAGATTCTCAAGGAAAATGTGCTAAAAAGAGTGCACGGTCTAATGCTTGTTTAGTTGGTTGGTTGGTTGGTTGGTTAGTTAGTTGGAATTCATTAAATCTACGAATTACCAACTATATAATAGAGGTTCATTTAAAAATCTATCCTAATATTACAAGAGTCCAAATTTTAGTCACAACCGCCTACTTATTAAGTAAAATAATAATCCAAACTCACGCCCCACCTAAACACACGCCCCTGAGTTGCTTAAGATCGAGATTAAAAAGCGCTTTGTACAAGCTAGTCCAGTAAATATAATTGAATCAGACCCTGAATCAAACTACAGTCCCTTGTTTTTTTTTTATTTTTATTCTGAATTATCACTAAATAAATTATTAATTTCCCTAAAATTTGGACTCAGAGTTGAGCTTTAGCTTAAGCTGTCTATATATATATTTATATACAATTTGAAACTATGTCAAATTTAAACCAACCCCTATTCTCAAAGATATGCAAGTTTAGCTTAAGTCGTACCTTAAGTCTAGGCAAAGTTTATGTACAAATTAATTCAATATTGAAACAAAAGTGTCGTGTCTGGCGTTTTTGTATTATTGCAAAAATAGATATATATATATATATATATGTATGTATGTATGTATCATTTATCTTTCGCAAGCCTACATCTAACTAGAATTACTATTGCAATTAAGCTTAACTTAGCCCCTAGCCTTAGCTTAAATAGAGCAAAGATTTAACCCGAAAATGGGTTGTAAAAAGAGTGACTAGAAAATGTAAACACGAAAATATAGTAAAATAAATAAATAAATGATGCGTAGAACGTTAACAGACCCATAACAAGTGAACATCACAATGGTATTTAAACTAAAACAACGCACACACAATATATATATATATTTATAATAAATACGAAAAAAAAAAAAAAATAAATGCTTTAAATCTTTAAGTGAAAACAGATTGTTGATCATAAATAGAAAATATTATCGAAATTACTCAACGTTGTGTGAACGAATCACAGACTTAATATTTATTTATTTATTTAGTAATTATTTATTATTAAAAATCTGAAAGGACTTACGCACTAAGTATATTCTCACTGTTTTTGTCAAGATTTCACATTGGTAAAAAGTGAAATGAAACTCTGAAATACCGTTATTCCACACTAGGGAATAACCATCGAATAAATCATTATATATATATATACTCGTATAATACTATATAATAAGAAGAATTATACTTAAAAACAAACTAAACTTAAATACCTTGCCATAGTTTAAGTGTTACAAATAGTTTAGTTGTCTTGTTCTTCTCAACACACTACTGCTGATAACGGAGGCGCCACTGAACACAACGGGGGGGACATGGACTTGGAACAACAAGGGCTAGTCCTATAGTTTTTCGCCAAAGTCCATTGGTTGTTCAGTAAATCTACTTGGCACAACAAGCTGTGCAGAAGTATATATGAATTTTTATAAATTACAAATAACTTACCCGCCACTATCTGCAGTATTTGAGCCGACGCTACTTGTGCGTCCCACCGGTGCCCCCAGGGCCTCCGACGACGGCCTGGGCGCCCCCATGGGGGTGCTGGTGATGATGGTGGGTTGTTCGGCCGTACAGTTGAGAAGACCGCGACACGGGGACCTTGGGGGGACAACCGACAACGGCCGGTCCACCTGCCTCTCTTTTTCGGCTCGCTCTTTCTGTAATCTAAAAGAAAAAAAAAACAGTCACATTTGTGTCAACAAATTGCGACCAGAAACGGGTTTTTAACACCACTCACCGTAATATTAAGTGTCTCATCCCAAATACTTAATAGTTGCATTAACACACAAATCATTTATCATTTATTATTAGATAAGCTCCTATATTAAAACTACTAACTAAACAATATCACACAATGCGCAATCACAACTAAAGCCTGTTCCAGATTAAACAAGAAATTGCACAACTCAAATTGCAAACTGTTTCAGATATTGTAATATTTCTTGTAGTCTAAAACAGACTGACCAATATATATATATATATATATATATATAAAATATAAAATAGACTTACTTATTTTTCGATTGTCGCATAAACTGCTGGATTTTTCTTGCAGCCTGGTGTTGTCTTCTTTGCGAATAAGTTCGCCTAACAACACAATCGCATTAAAAACTCCATCACACTTAACATGTATAATAAACAATCTTACTTTAAACCGGAAGTAGCAGGAGTCCCTTCGCGACTGGAGCGCCCCCCTTGCTCCCGGTAATTCCTATAATAGTTCTGAATGCACACGGCAGCCTCCTGGCTTTTCTTAAATCGTTTATGCTCGCAATATGACCTGAAACAAGCACTCGGTAGAAAAAAAGAAAAAAAAACAACTCACCTCCTCTTAGACCCTCTGGGCTTGCTTCACATGTACCTAAATCCACTCTGGATGACCATAGCCGCTTTGGTCATCTGTTTAAAGTAAGCGTACTGTTTATATCTTCGGTAATAATTCTGAATCAGCACAGCAGCAGCGCGTTCTTTGTCAGTTTGATCTTGTTGCTGATGACCCTGATGGCTCATTTGGTGCTGGCGTCCTTTGTAGCTCCTATATGCTTTCTGGATGATCTTCGCAGCTTCATACAATTCCCTTTGTTCTCGATCTAATTTAATGTTCAAGATAAATATTTATCAGTTATTCTAGTTGAGAGAAATGTCTATGTCTAGAATACCTGACAATGTTAAGTTTGAGAAGTCATTTTCGAAAACGCTTGCAGAAGCTTGGAAAAATTCACAAAAATCTGCTGTAGTCGGTGGGGGAGAAGGACTGTCCAGAGTAAACGAGCATGGAGACTGGAGGCAGCTGGAAGACGCTGGACTTAAGCTTGAGCATGGGGTACCCACATCGTAATATCTGTTGTTATATAAAACAAACGATTTAGCCTCTTATATGTAGTTTGTTAATGCGGTAAGTCTAGACTTACCGGTAGTTATGGTCTGAGAACTCGAAATGAAACTCTGTGTTGTCAAAACTTGAGTTGGAATGATCCAACAGTGGCTCCATGAAAACATCCGACAAACTATCGTTTCCAATGTAAGGATCTGATGACGGTTTGGGACTGCTGTCCAACTGCATGTCTTCAATTTCATTCTGGAAAACATTGAACATGCTTATAACCTCACATACACATTTACAGATAATCGAAAGGTCGTACCTTAATCCTGTCTGGGATTGCTGCAATTATCTGTTCTGCAAGAGTAAGAACACGCACTTCTTGCTCCCCTACAAGAAACAAAAACTCACATATAAGTCTAATTGTCTAGCTGAACCCACCCAGTTTAGTAGCTAAACATTGAACATGACACATTGAATTAGCACACTGATTAGCGTCAATTTTCTGAATTATATTTAAGCTGAGAACATCAAAGTTTCAATTTACTAGAACAATTTTATGTACTATCAATTTTAAATGAATCTATTTTTTCAAATAAATTAGGAAATATATATCTCTAATATTTAAGTTACACTTATGATAATACTTACAATATTTGTTGTGTATAGAGCATACATGCTTAAGCGTTACTTAGTGCCAAACTACAAAGAAAGCTTAAAGCAAAACTTGAAATAAAATATAAATAGTTATTAGGAAAATTTAATTACCGTAAAACGAAGCTTAAATCGTCTGTTTTAAATATATATCCCTATAAAACTACAAGTTCAAGGAAATTTTAGGTGGATATTTTAGGATGGTTTAACTAATAAACGAAAAACATAAAAAATTACAAAATAAAAACACCAATTAGTAACAGAAAGACACAGAAAAGAGAGAGAGAGACATCGAACACTGAAAGAGAGAATCCAAGGCAACAAATATACATGTATGTATGTATATATATATGTATGTGTAACAAAACAATTTAGTCTAAATTGATATCAGTTGTTAGTTAGCGACATTGTTTGTTTTTCGTTTTTGTTTTTGAAACTCAAAAAAACTAACCTACGCCATTCTGTTGTTGGTCGGGCACGTCACCACCACTAATGTCACTTATTACGACGTCATCGTCATCCGAAATCGCCTCCACGTCAATTAACGGACTATCCGAACGACCCTCCGCTTTATCCGGACCAAAACAAATTTGTTTGGTTCAAATAAATAAAGAAAATTCAAAATATATTTTTAAGTAAAACCAAATTCTATAAATTATGTAGCAGTTTCGAACATAAATTAAAATGGTGTCCATGCGGTTTTATATATTTTTTTTCAAAAATATATTTCGACAGCTTATGAAAAACTAAAAAAATGGCTGTCTACAGCGATTTTCAAAATAAAGATATATATATATATATTAAAAAGTGTTTATTAATTGGAATTTGATTAATAAGTGAAAGTTGAAATTTTAAGTTATTGAAATAAACACGATGTTTTTATTCATCAAACAAAACAATGTTTATCTCACTTGATTAATTTTCATAAAATGCACGATTAATTTATTTAGTTTAATTATTTAAATCTTCTATACTAAGCCCAAAATAAACATAAGCTTAAACTTGCATTTTAAATTTGTTACATATTTATTTTATAACCAATAGTCGTGCAGATAAAATATAAAAATTTTGAAAAACAAACAGATTTAAAATAAAGTTTGTAGTTCATGAGCGCCCCCAATTTAAGATTTAGGATTAATTTCATCGAAACTCAAATTACACAGAGTTAAGAAAAGCTTTTTTTTTGTTCATGTTAAAGCAAGAACCATGAACGTCCTTGGGATTTTAACACCGACAATGAAAGATATCTGGAGAAATTGTAATTCGAACCACCCCTCGGGACGCCCATGACCGGAACTTCAAAACTTACCTTTTCAACTTTCACTACATTGCGTTCAAGAAGTAAATAAAATTTAAACAATTTCATAATAATGTTGTTTATATATGTCACAAATAAATAAAAAAATAAATAAATAAATAAATGTTTGAAATTGTGAAGCAAATGATTCCAATAAACTTACATAGTGTGTAGTCCATCCTGCGAGGAGAACTTCGAATCATCTCCGTTGGACTATCATAAGAGTTGTCATTCACCCCCAAAGGGGAGTTTACCGGCAAAGACATGCTACGATCGAACCTAAAGTATTCAACATTTCGTTTAGACCCAAAACTTATCCTTTAAGTATTTCACACTCACCTGGACAATTTGGGTATCTCTCGCCCACTCTTGTGACCACGGCTTCTCAAAGATGGCAAGCTATCCGTACTGATGGTCATATTAATCCCAGAATCAATGGAAGGACGTTTACTCAACTTGTGCCCGTTTTTATGTTGGCTCCCACTAGAATCACCCCCGCTATTTAAATACCGGCTCAAGGACATCGAGTTACCATTACCACTAGAGACAAATACACAACAAATTACTATCGAAGTCTATGTATTTCTGGAAGTAATCACCTTACGGCCCCTGGGCGCAAGAAGACTCCATCGTGACTCTTACTAGTCGAGGTTAACGAAATGATGGAACTAGTTGGGGATACCGGAGCAGGGGAATGCATTTCTGGGGTATTAAGGAATAAAAGAGATTGCTCCCTTCGTGATTCCATTTTTTCCACCTCGAAAGCAAGGTCTGTGAACGAGTTCGCCCGGGCGCATTCTACAGCATTTTGGAGGGATGCATTTCGGATATTTAGAGCTGTATGGTTCCAACGGTAGAGTATCAGGGCGGTTTCGGTGTGGCCTCTAGAGCAGGCCCACATCTATAAAATATATATATATATACATATATATATTGTAACTTATGTTGATTTGATTGTTGATTTTTACACCACTCACCAGTGGTGTAAATCCATCCTCATCCTGGCTCAAAGCATCCACCTCCGTGTCTAAGAGCAAGCTAGAGTTTTCAGACCTCCATTGCAGCATAGCGGCTACTAATTTAGAATACCCCAACGATGCAGCTAGATGCAGAAGCGTCATACCGTGATGGCTCGACAAATTGGACAACTCATCATTCTGCCGCCACATTCGCGCGGTCAACGTTTGACAATAAAGAACTAACCGATCCTCGAATGATGGGTGAGTGAATAGTGCAGAGTCCTCAACCTAGGAACAAAAATGAAAAAAAAATCAACTTCTTCTGCCAGAAGAAGAGTCTTTGAGTTTCATCAAATTACCGAATCGTTTCCTTCCGGCTCCTGTTTGATCTGTAAACGGTCATCCATAGCTTCCAGTCGATGCAGCAATGTAAACTTGAGCAGATTATCACTGCTTCGTTCAACTTTAGTATCTGGTGCAGTCGCCTGGTCTTCATGCGGTGGTAATTTGTACTCAAATATCACAGAATTGGAGATGACAAAGCCTTCGCAAGCGACTTGAAGAGTCGCCAAGCCGGCTTCGTGAGCAGGACAATAACAGCGAAGCACTCCGCTTTGAACCAGAGTTGTTGGGACCGGAAATGTATCGAAAAGAACCGTGTAGGGCGAGGTGGTAGAGTACCAGGGTCCCGTAACAAGAACTTTGACCCCTCCTTCTGGATAAGCCCACTCTGGCGAATAGTCGGTTATATTCGCTGTACCTTCCCGGTAGTCCATGTGTGGACTTTGCTGTTCAGTGCTCTTGTCCCCGGTGGAGTTTGCATCACTAGGAGGTCCCACTACACAATCCGAAGCGCCTACGTCTAGTAAACCAGCGGTAGCGCCACTTTCCAGGACCTCCAGCTCGGGAAACTCGCCAAACATGTCGAATGCGTCCAGGTTTACAAAAACATCATCGTCGACTACGTGTGTTGGAGACACTACGATATCTGCTCCTAAATGAAATTTATAAATAAATCAATGAATGAATGAATGAATGAAAATGATTTACAATTCTTTGGAAAAGACGATCTTGGACAATCTAGGCTACTCACCATTCATGAAATCCATTGGGTTGATGATCTCTGATACAATCACTCCATTTTCCTGACAATGTCCTCCCACTTCAAGTTTCTTCGGCACTGTACTCTCCCGTGTTCCAGTATTATGCCCATTCGCCTGTTCCAGTTCTCCACACATCGGCATATTTGCAGACAACGTCCTTTGAATGTCCTCCTGAGACAAGTCCAGTGTTTCATTGAAGAAACCGCTATTTACATCAGTTTTGTTCAAGTGTTCCGTCCCCCCCAACAAGACGACCGTCTCGCCGCAGAAATTGTGTTGTTTCATTTGATCTTCGGATGTGTCCATCCGTTTGGACGGAGTGGAATGACTGGACATTGTTAAGATTTCCGAAGTCTTTTCTTGTCGGGAAAAGTGCAGATTCTCATACAATTCGACATTGCCATTGGTGATGTCCATTTTGTTGACAGTCTCTTGAGGATGTAAGCAATTGGTGTCCATTGCTTCTTGTTTCAAGACTAGCGTTTGGTTCTTTTTATGTCCTCGAGAGTGGGTGGTATTGCAAACGAAAGAAGTGACCGCCAAAGGGGACACGAGACTCTGGTGCGAACCGGAATTGGATGCTGAGCTGGAGTTTAAGATTAACAAGCCACCGCCACCCTGGATTTGCGATAAAGAAAGTACTAAGGGCGGCGTTGACGTGGTGTTGGTTTGATGTGCGGATACTTGGTGATGTAACCTCGATTCCCGAGTGAATATCCTGGAATTGTGGTTGTTTGTTGTTGTCGTCAATAACATACCACCTAAGAACCAAAAGAACCTTGATGCACATTTCGGTCACGGTACAACCAAATTAGTTTTACACGATCTTACATTTGGACTTACCAGACCCAGTGGTACTGGACACCTGGTTCGCGTCCTCCCTTGCAGTTTTCACACCCACGTTCAGCTCTGCGCCTCGGATGCGCCTCATTGGGTGCGAGCACTGTTTACCATCTTGGGCGCAAGTTGAGTCAGGGCACCCACACTCCAGTTGCTTGACAAGAGCAGCCTGTCTAGCCGCCCTTTGTTTCTCCATCAGCTGCGACACAATGGCCTCAACAGTTTCAGCCGTCTGTAATTTGAAGGAATTTAAAATGTTAAAGATAGACACTAGTGTGTGTGTGTGTGTGTGTGTGAGAGATACGTACTGATATCTCTAGTTCATTGTTGCAGTCGGGTTCGTCTTCGCTGAAGACTGAAATTGATGAAAAGACTTTGAAAAAATGAGGTATTCCCTTCTAGACTCAATCAACAACTTACACATTGGTTTTAATTGAGACACCAATTCTTCTTTGGTCCATTCTTTCTTGTCGGCCCAAAGAGCCAAACTGGGCGTGATACAAGACAATTTGTTGTCGTCTGGATACGGCACGTTTAGATAATGCACCAGTACTATATCTGGATTTTGTAAAAGCCAGTAACATCTGCGATGGAATGTTGGTAGGATTGCCGAATGGACATAGCAACCATATATGCACTAGAATGAACATTTCGATAATACGATAATACAATAATACGATAACACGATAACGTGATAACAACATGAGAAGTCTAAAGTAGTTTTTAGGCGAGGAATTCGACTGACCTCTGTTCCTTGGACTTTTAGTTTCATATGGTCTTCTCGCGTTGTTTTTCCATCTTTCCGTTTTTTCCAGCAGTATCCATCGCGACGATACCGGACTTTCTTTCGGGAATACAACAGCATGGAGCCGGATTTGGGCCGGATACGCACTTCCTTTGATTGCCATTCTGAGTGGCGTTCGAAGCTTATTAAAATTGCAGCGATTTCCTGTAAATTGCATCTGGAATATACTATTCCGGTACACAGAAATTAAAAACATTCTAAAGTTAGGGGGGGAAAAAAAATCCTTAAATTGTAATCCTTAAGAACAATATATTCGAGACCACAAACCGCATTTGACAAAATATACTTTTTCGTCTCTTTTCGTTAATTCATCTAACCACTTAGTTAAAAAAACAAATTAAATTCTATACCCTACCGCACCCCCACCCACCTTTCGAAAAAAAAAAAAAAATAGGACAGCAATACTATATCACCGGGTAGTTTGCAAATAAAAATACTTGGTCGCCAAATGTGTACGATTAAATATAAAAATATTTTAAGGGCAGTTTAAACCATAGGTAACCCTTTTTGCTTAAGGTTCGATTAGTGTAAAGCATCCTTTCTGTTGTATGTATATTACGTAATATAGCAATTAGATAAATTAGTCTCAAGATGTGCACTTTTGGTTAAGATGCTCTTTTGTTAATTATCATCATTTTTCCATCCTTTAATTAATGTGCTGCTGTTATCACCGATCTTAAACGGTTTTTTACCGCTTCAACAAATTGCGCTTTGGTTTATTCACCGGTGAAATATATGTACACTTTTTTTAAACACAACTTTAGATTTCATTGCTTAAACTTACAGATCTAATCTATAGGAACCTTAACTTAAAATCATTTTAAAATTATCTTTTACGAAAACAGGGCGAGGAGTGGAACGGGTTTCGGTTTCTCTTTGTATTTGTACAAGTTTAAAATTTAATTTTGTATTAATATACAGAAAGGGGTGTTTCTAGAGTATATAAGGGGTTGTTTACTAAATTGGACATAGTATATGTTAGGGTAGGCTCTTTCAGTGCCGTAGTTCCCGTTTAATTACTTGAGCCACTTTAGAACCTGTAATTTAATAATGTTTGGCCCCTAAACTATTGTCGCACCTCTTGATAAACGTGCGCCACTGCCTACTATACCAACAACGCTCGGTGTGTGTGTGTGTGTATATATTGCATGTTTGATATACATAATTCAGGCATGCAAACTCGCTATAACATTTTCTGCAAGAGTGACAGAGAGCGTCGATTTTATGTTGAAAAACAACACAGATTCCCTATGACGTAAGCGGATAAATAGGTCACGTGATGTCTAATGACACGTGTATTATTTTAAGTTGGAAGCGAGAAAAGTTCTGTGCAAATTATCACCCAAATAGATATATTTGAACTCTCTATGTAGTAAATATATTACATTTAATAGGGCCCCGAGATCGTTTACCGATTGGCAAATGGTCCAACTGGTAGTACGAACCGGTAATTGCCGATTGGGATGTCGGATTAACGCCCTGATTCAACCGGTAAAAGAGTCAGCGGAATAATAGTTTTTTGTTTGCGGCGATTGGTGGCAGTGCAATTTGCAAGGCGACACATTTCTCATTCTTTACTCACTTACCTGGTATATACCATATGTGTGTGTCTGTGTGTGTTTTAAACCGAAACGAATAAAAATACTAGTTCTAAAATCGATATCTTTGACTTATCTTTAGTATAAATCTGTTTTGAAAATTTATCCTCGGCCATTTGTATTGTATTACGTTACATACAATACAATGAGAATAAATCGGAGGGGATTCGAACCCGAGACCGTTCAACTGTGAAGATAACACAACGATTCATTGTTCTTCTCTCCTCTCTAGTCTTTTTGGCGGGTGTAAGAGGGGGAGGGTGATGTACGTTCTTGCTGAACATCCATAGATGATCAAAGTTTATAATAAAATAATATTTGTTCACTACATACGATTGTTGGTCTCTAATTTGTTGGGGAATACCGTGAGTGTTTTTCGGTGATTATAAACTAAAGCTCGCGTTTTCGCGTTTCAGCGACTAAGGAATGAAAATACGCGCGTTTTTCTATAATATTTTGTAATCGAACATGGTTGTGCAACCGTAGCTGTTATCAGTTGTTTGTTTTAGTGTATTATAAGAGTAAAGTAAATCAGTTTACTACTTTGAGTGATTTATTTGAGAGTGTATTTATTTTTAGTTAGAACCACAAGCTTGAGTAATTAGTTGGATAGTTTGAAAATCTTGAAATAAAATAATAATTAATTGCGAAACTGTTTGACGCGGCAAGTAGTAAGTAAATATTTAAAACGGTTTCAGATTTTGGTCCAACGCGAACAAGCTGTCGTGTTTCTGTAAGTATAATTAGTGTGCAATATTGATGACTTTTGACCGAAAAAAAAAAAAGAAAACGCTATGCACAAGTTTACAACTTTTAACAGCTCTTGCCACCCCTCGGGACAGGAATGTTCTTCAGGAAATTAACTTGTTAAAGTTGGGGCGTTTTTCCTTAGGCTACACCGTGAAATTGGTAAAAATAAAAACCCCAACACACACACACAAAAATTATTTCAAGTATTAGGGTAACAGAAACTATTAACGATCGTTGAAGAATCGTTTTAATTACGAGTGAAATTCACAAAGGAAATTAATTCGGGAAATAATTTCAATGAATATTCAAACGCTGTTTTACTCTTGAGGAGGATTCATCGCTGAGGTTCTATACCAACGTAATATATTTAGCATTAATGTGTAAATGAATTAAAGCTTTTTTTTAATTAATTTTGTATCTTATTACTATATAATTTATTAATTTTTGATATTATTGTCCTAACTTGAGTTTGGATGTAATCCAGTAGTAGCCATTGGTGTGGTAACCTATGAAATGATGTAACTTCCGGTTTAAGTTACGATCGGTCGTAACGACATCTTGTGGTGTAGCATACGTACATATATTTGTATTGCTAGCATTTTTATTCACATCAACCCCAAGGCGGCGTAATGGGAATTATATTATTACGGCCCTGATGCTGTTATAGCTGTGTAACACGGTTGAAATGACATTTTGAGGGAGCACACATTTATACAGATCTATAGAATCTTATTAACCTACATATGTATGTATGTATGTATGTTGACTAAGGCTGGTTTAGGTATAAATACGAGTCTCGTTAAATATTTTTGGCCAGAAAAATAAGTCAATTCATCACCGACATAAAAAAGCTAATCTTGTCGTTCATAAATATTTATTTGTCTCTTCTCCGCGAACCGTTCGCCACCCCCTACCACCGCCACCGTCGCGATTGTTTATCTTGACCTGGATTTACAGACTGATCCCTTCTGGAAAACAGGAATAATTCAATTTTTAAGGCTACACACTTCAGCGTTTCACTCCGAACAAATTATTTATTCGCGCCCTTCTTAACGCCGGTCTTGCATTAATTATGCAACTGCAAAGGTACTAGTTACCGCATATTTACCCTGTGTGGACAGTGCCCATTTTATTATTTACCATCCTAACAGTCGGATTAACAGATTCGAGAAAGTTCCACAGATTTTTCTTTATTTTATCACACCGACACACACAAACACACACACACACATACACACCTACATATGCATAAACACATTGAAATAAAAATAATAAATAAAGCATAGATACAAGTCGCGTGGCCAGTGGCCAGGTGAAATACAACAATTTTCCGTGTTGACAAGTGCGGCTTTCCATTTGCCTTGCCAGGGTGTGAAAATTGCACTTTATCCATCATTTAGCACACATACATATATATATATACACACACACACACACACACACACAGTGCACACCGAAGCCTTTTTCGTGCAGGAACAGTCCTTATCGACTCGCCACCATCGACCTGCACTCCAAGATTTATAGCCCAACTTGATCTGCCCCCCACCAGCAAACCGGATAAATACTATACGCTCAACGAGAATATCTTTTATTGAACAAACATACAGATCAATGATTAAAAATTTAATTCTTGCCCAAAAACAGACAAATTGTTTACAGAATAGAAGAGCCAACGACTTTGTAAAAGTTCCCGACAGAGAGGCCAAAGCAAAGAACAACATTCTGGGCTAGCTTTGGAGCACCGAGACAAAGGGAAAGTGAAAATAAAACCCTGTCATTGTAGCCGGTTCCGGTTGCGAGGACGGAAGTGACGTCATCAAATATTCAACTATGCCACATCCATATGTGTGTGTGTGTGTGTGCCGATTTCTCATGGAAGTGGATTTTATTTTATTTTTTCTTCAAAACTTATCTTTTAATGTACGCTTGGAGCATCTCCAACATTTCGGGGTGGTAAAAGCCTCTCTGAAGATGGTATCGTCACTTGACAGTTGTATTTGTGATTTATGTCTATACATTTCTTACATCTGTTTTACTGCAAACATATTACGAAATACATTAATTTGCCTCGTTATAAATGAGCCAATTTATAAAGAAATAGCACACCGATGCCTACGTCACGCCAAATACACCAATTCAGCATTCAATTCTACTTCATTCACATTGTAACGAGCCTACGGGATGGATGGATGGATATCTTCACGTGACATACACAACTAGAAATCAGTGTTAGTTGTCAGAGTCAATATGTTGTTCTAATAGTTCAATCAGTTCAAAACTAGTGTTGTTTACAAACTCAAATCACTTGCGTATTTAATCCGTAAATGGGGTAAAGAAACTCTAAATAAGCGATTGAATAAATGAATGGGTAATCATCTGATGATAAAATGGGCTGACAATTAAACGACAAGTCAACATAATTTGCAGTCAAACACGAGCGACATTTCGCTCGCTGGTAAACGTAAACGGTGAAATATGACGGAAAGTTTAGCAGAACCATTTATGTAGCTAGCTAGCTACCTTTGCTACCGTGCAAAACTACAATCATTCACGCGATAAAATCACGGGCTGCAACTTAAAAACTTTTAACAAACCAGGGAGTGACACTTTGTTGCAAACAAACAAACAAGTCGGAATTATAAAATTGTATAAATCAGAAGACATCAAGAGTGTTTATCATAACAGTTAAACAGTTAAACGCGACAGAAGAATTGTTTAAATAATCGTTCTACGAAAATGGAACACAATTGTTAATTTGAAATGGCTAGCGACGAGTCTTGTGGTGTTTAATACAAATGACTATTCCGGGGCTCCGGACACTGTCTACTCATCCGGAAACATTGCCTCTTGGCCTAGGCGATTAACCGGAATTACATCACAGAGCAAGCGCTCTATAATATACACTCGTGATCCAGCAGCAACTTTATACCAACATATTATATACTATATATATATATATGTATATTGTGACGGTAAAAACATCCGCCGCCTGCACTCGACGATATCAGATTCTATTGGTAACTCAACACCGTGACGATATTCGCTTGTTTTCGTGCGACGTAAACCAAATTTATCTCATAATGAAATGTGAAGCTGTAAAGTGTCGCTCGCGCGAAATAAATCGATCTGAATATCTCGATCAGCGGCAAATGTTAAACGGAACTTGAGCCCCCTCTGATGAACAGAATATCCATTCACACATGCTACAGGAGCATGGGGCTAAACTTAGCCCAGGATATGTTCGTCAATTCCTCCACCTCTCTCGTGACGCCCCCGCCATTCTTGTCTAGCCATTTTCTCTAAACACACACACACACACACACACACATATATATCCTCGCTAAATGTATAAAGATATTGATCGAGGGGCAAACGTTGTTGGTAGTGCCCGCGCCAGTGGCGCTCGTGACCGTTCCAGCCACTGTGTTACCTTGACCTGGATTCCATTCCAGCCTTCCACTGAACGCGGAACGGCACCAGAACAGAGAACAGTCAAAGGAAACGGATGTCGCTTCAATCGCTAATTTTATTACCGCCGCCAGTTCCAGAGTTCCTTATAAACCGGGATTGGAAGGGGGGAATAGATGGCACACATGTTTATTTATATTTATTTTTAGGGGAAAAACTAAACATTTTCTCGAAAAGTGTAACACACATGTTTTTCACAGAGTAACTCTAATACCAGCTGTAGTATAGCCCTTCTGGTATCTGGAGCACGCAAAAGTGTTATTACCACAGTCGCACCCTTCAAAACCCTTCCAGGCCCGTCTTCAACCCCCAAAACGATCGACCAGAAAACCTTGGATTCTCTCAGCGAAGCTTGTCATCTAATCATGCTAAAAGGGCATTTGCCCAGATTATTTCCAGCCGCTTCACACCTACGCATCACAAATTGGAGCCCCCTCAGGCCGCCCCTGGCACGTGGACTTAATGAATTGCGAATATTTTACATAGTAGAAAAGATGTCGAAATATTTAATATTTAGGGAATAATGTGCATATATTGTCCTAGAGTGTGGAATGTTTCGGGAAGAATAAACACACGTAGCGATGTTGGTTTTTTGTTTTGCTGGCAAAAAATTGTGAACAATAATTCCGGTGTCGCGGCGGCGTTGGAAAAAGCTGTTTAAAGTTGGCATATCTGCCAGTCGCGATAGCTGTAGCGCAGCGGCTCAACATATTCGAAAACAATGACATCAGGCTAGCAACAAGAAAAAAAAAAAAAAAAAAAAGATGCCCGAAACACAAAAGTGGCTTTAAAGCGCAGATATGACCGAAATAAAAATCACATACGCGCCGAGTGCCACCGCCAACTAGTATAAAATCGATTAATTACTATGATAAACTTTTTAGTACCACTGTTCATAGTGAAAAAATAAAAAAACACGCAAACCCATGTGGAGATACAATATATAGTGATATACATAATATATATATATATAAATTATTCATATAGAAAAGATAACATATATAACACATATGATTTTTAAAACGCCTCTGGCACCGTCCCTGGTTGAATATTAATTTCATTTCAAATGCGCCTAAATACCAACCAGGGCGCGTGCGTTTATAATTACTGCAACCATTGACTTATTGCAGAAACCTCAAAAAATACTAGTGTAAACATTCATTAATTTACCTTAAACCTTTTAGACTGTAGAGAGTTCTTTTATGATTATAACCCCAATAATATTTTATATATATATGCCCAATGTCCAAGTTGTTGTTGTTGGTGTTGTTGTTAAGGTGCTGCCTCCGCTTTAATACGAGCTTTGATAAATAATGTATAGTACAAATGTTTCGACAATTTATGCACGACCTTATGACAACGCAGGAAGGCCCAACGACAGCACACAGAATCTTAAATGCATACATATGTATGTATGTATGTACATACATTTTCTATATAAAACCTTTCTAAACAATTTCAGCGCTGGAAACGTTCAGGAAACTGATAAATTGGAACAAAAATCGTAGAAAAAATGAATAATCGCAGTTAAATGAATAGCATAGTTATTAAATACCAAATATAAATCAACCTCGTGTGTATTAGAGTGATTTTTATCATGTATGTAGGTTGGCACTATTGCACTAAAAAACAACATTAATTTTTATATAATGTAAAATTAATTGCTGACGCCGAAGCGCATTAGGTGTTATTTGGTTGAACGAAAAAAATGACACAAATATTTGACTAGGTATGTATGTATGTATATACGTATAAACCGCACATCCCCGGAGTAAAATTCCTTAATTTACACCTAGTAGGGCCCTCCGGAATAATTATATACCAAGGTTAGCGGTAAGCATATGCAAACAAATTACCCAATGTTCTTGTAAACGGTCCCTACCTTCTATTCCAGCATGAAGACTCAAAAATGCGTCTGATGCCGCTTAATGGCACCACACTTTTATTTCGATAAAACCACCGCTTAAACGTCACTTGAACTCAACCTCAATTTTACACATGATTTGCAAAATTGTGTAGTTCGATTTCTACTCACGTATGGGGACACATGTCATAAAATGTGCATTATGAAGTTAGGCGCCAAATTAAATTTGTTTCTATTTCGCATTGCTTTTACTTTTTGTTAATAAAAATATATAAAACAATAAAAAGTTGATTTAGAATTGTGATCAAGTCTAAGAATTTAATTGTAATATAGTGAGTTAAAATCTAAAATTAAACCAGCGAGAGAATTCAATATTATATATATATATATATACAAAAATATAATATTTGACCGGAATGTTCGATTCCGGGTTAGGGCAAGATTGACCGGAAGTAATTTCACGTTTGACAGACGGAACAGATTGCCGCCGGACGATTCCGGTGATATATGACCGACTTCATAGAGCGGCTTTTTTCCACAAACGCAAAAATCAAACGTTTGACCGGACAAAAATTATTTTTCACATGATTAATCGATGATTTCGGCTAATCTGATGCATCAGTGCGACGTTTCAGGGATCACTTAAGATTGAACCACACTGGGGAAGATTACTGGTTCGTTTTGCGTTTCTTCGACGACGAAAATAAAAACGAACTCACCTCATTGGTGTTCCAGCGGTGTCGCTGGGTGGGAAAGTGATCTGCTTTTGGAAGGCTTTCCAGGTTCTCCGGAAGTTTGATCGGTTCACCATCTATAAATAAAAAAAGAAAACAAAAACAATATTTATATACTTATAACGAGTGCTAAAATTAAAATGCAACCCTCGGCGGAAATAAACTTTCTCAAAATATTACGAAGAAAGTTATTTCCAATGTGTGTCACGGCTGTTGGTAGCACTGACTGGCTCGGGAAAGCCATTAACTCGATACAGATCTCCATCTTTTGTGAAAACATAATTTTAAGTTTTCTTCTTTGAGACCGGAAAAGTTTCAGCTACAAAGCGTAAAAGCACGCGTCTATATGTATGTGTGCTTTTATTGGCATATGTCACCCCGGAAAACTCATGTGCAAAGAAACTTTTACTAAATTGTGTATATCATATTATTTAAAACATTTTAAAATTACTGTAAAACGAAAGTTGTATCATCCCAATTAGGAATGTGGAATAGCGTACGCGTAACTAGTAATGCATTTCAAGTCGTTAGTCGTCGATAAACTATACATAGGGGTATGTAGTAGGTATATAGTTTAAACTTAAACTATCTATAAACGCCTGCACATATACTACCCCGCAAAACAAGCGTGTTTATTTGGTACCAAAGTTGACTTTATCAGTAATTCAGTTACATCCGTTAAATTTAATAACGTGTCCACGGTATTGCCCACCAAAGTGTGTGCGAAATAAATTAGCTGTAAGCATGCTTGGTGCGTGGCATACATATTCCCAGGGGCGGGGCGGGGCGGGGCGGATTGTATCGGCTTTAATATGTCGTATTACTTATAAAAATCGTATTTTATAACGAATTTACGTTTGTTATTTCCAAAGGGTGGTCAAGCAACTTAAGCCTCCAGAGGGTGGCACTGGCTCGGATTACTCTAATGAGGTGTTATATGCATGTGTGGTGGTAGGTAATCCTTTGGCTTGGCGCTTATTCGGTTTTATTTTTGTTGCGGTTAGTGGTGACGTGCTAGGATATTTTGCTAATTTATCGAGTTTATAGAAAATTCGTTTTTACACGTAACGAGTTTACGAGCTAGACCAGAATACAGGAACGAAATGCCAATGTAGATAGATGTTCTAGAAGGGGCCTAACAATTACTAACTACTAATAAATATGGACGCAGACTACAAATGGGTTTGAACAAAGTAATGTTTCAAATTGTTTGTTGTTTTTTAGAATAAAAAGAAGTGCAGGTATTCGAGTAGACCAATATAGATATATATATATATATATATATATATATATATGTATGTATGTATGTATGTATGTACGCCTCGGTGATAATACAAACTTCCGGTTGACTAGTAAATCAAACCGGGAAGAGAATCCATTCTGGGGTGCACTTAGCAGTCAGCCAGGGCTACCAATCTTCACGTCAACAACGAAAAAATCCACAGCTGCAAACAAACATATAAAATAACTAAAAATACGATAATGCCGAGCAGTTGGAAGGAAACACTGTATAAACAAGGACGACTACCACGATAGGCTAATCTTGAGATATGGCCACAGCAGTATACATAAAAACATAAAAAATCTAATGAGGACCTGACCCTAAGTTATAACAAGGAAGAATCGGTTTTTGAAAGTGTTAGTGTCTGTTTGGAATTTGGTAAGTTTGGAAGAATACAAATCGGAATTTGCACTGGTAACACTTGAATAATTCTTTGTATTTCGTTCCTTCACAAGAAAGGGAAGCGCAACGCAACACGCATAGCGGATTGGGAAATGTAGGGAAGGAAAGGCAGGCATGACAAACCTACAAACGGGCATGCTTTATCGGGAAATTCGACATGGATATGAAAGTTTAATCGACCTTTTCCGAACGGGAGAATCGCTTGACTTTTTTTTAGGAATTTTCAGTAAGGTATTTTTTACTTCTTATACGAAGTAATAAGTAAGTATTCTAAAAATATGAAAATAATAATAAAAGAAAGAGAAGGTGGAGAGTTTGTTGGTATCAGGGTAAAAATAATAACAGCAAATTAGCGATAATATTTCATTTTTGCGCGTTAAAAAATCGCTTAATAACATCAGTGACATTTGTGACAAAATAAAAAATACTGCCAGACATATGTATTTCAGGCATTTGCATTTTTCAGTCGGTCGGTCGGTCCTGAAACGCGCGATTCTAATCTTATCATAGATGTAATAATAATAACAATAATAGTAAGTGAAGGAGAAGTATATTGTTGTGCTGTGACAGCAAAATGTTTGATGGTGTCTAGGGGGAATATTATTTTAATTGTGGCAACAGTGGAGCCGGCGACCGGAAGCCCGGAAAACGACAAATGTGTATTTTTAAATGGCTTTTTAATAGTCGCACTTTTCATTCATATGCAAATTTCTCTCTCTCTCTCTCTCTCTCGAATTTCACATATTATTGCTTTGTGTGCTTTAAATCATGAATTCTTCAATAAATCTTGTCACGAATGTCTGCCCTAACATATCAATCTTTAATTCAATATTTCTATCTAATGCATAAAATATTCCAATTGAATGGAGTAGCAGAATACGTTTTACGTTTAATAATAATAATAAAAACAGTCGCATATTTTAAAATAAATGAAAATCGTAAAAGTACATATGTACATATTCAGCAATTACTTGTGTATAAAAATATTCTTTTCAGCGTTTCAGTGTGTGAACGAATTCAATTTATTTCAGGAAATGACATGCACTGAAAGCAATCAGTCTCGTATATTTTTACAGTTGCATTTTTCATGATTTGAATTTTTCAATTTATTATATATCACTCTTAGACGCTTTAAGCTTGCCAACTTAAATGCCAAACTATTATAATCATTTGTTAATCACTCAACTTTTGAACATTTTTATAAATAAAAACCGGATGTTGCAAATCGTACCCCAAACCCACCCCATCCCCCCTCCCCCACCGCTCCTCCTCATAGGTGACAATATACAGTGACATTTTAAACACATGTAACATATAAACTAGCCCCTCCTTTACGCCATTCGGAAAATCCTAATAATCTGTTGACTTTTTTGCTTTCGTAACTAAATTTATGGCACCTTTGGGGCGCCATCTTTTAAATTGCCCCCCTTTAACCCTTGCCAACACTTTTCGCACAGCAGCGTGTTTACTATTTATAAAAGTCATGATACTACAATATTTAAAGCTTGGGAATTATTTAGGAAAAATTTATTTTTTAGTAAATCAACTCGAGTTCTAAATGGTAAATTGTTTACGTTGTTAACATATTGTTTGGACAGTGTATGTATGTATGTATGTATGTATGTATGTGTGTGTGTGTTTTTTTTTATTATCCAGCACCCATTGATTTATTTGTTTGTTTGTGCAAATTTATTTGGTGTATGGTGTTAATCAAAATATATGTCAATTGGATAATATATATCCAATCAGGTGTACCAACTGTGCAAAATTGATACCCAATACTACTGAAATTGGTTATTATTTATTGATATTTACTTTCTTATACGAACTATTCTAATTATGGGGCAACAATCGATTTCGAGATTTTCTCTGCATATTTTTAAACTACTATCTCTCTCTCTCTCTCTGTGCATGTATGTGTGTGCCTGTGTATATATATAAGTATGTGTGTGTGCCTGTATATATATATATATATATATATATATATATATATATATATATATATATATATATATATATATATATATATATATATATATATATATATATATATATATATATATATATATATATATATATATATATATATATATATATATATATATATATATATATATATATATATATATATATATATATATATATATATATATATATATATATATATATATATATATATATATATATATATATATATATATATATATATATATATATTTGTATGTATTTATGTGTATGTGTGTAGACGTGTGTCTGTCATAATATTAATACAGTACAACAAATAATAGTAGAATTATATAAATTTAATACATATAAGAGCATGCAGTGCGAAGCACTGCAGATATTTAAATGAGATAATTTCCATTCATTTATATTAGTCACATCTAATTTCTAAGGATAATGAACCATATTATATTTTGTTATGAAAAAACGACACAATTTAACTAAACTAGTTCGAAAATTAAACCCTGTGTGATGATGACCCTTTGTATAACCAGCTCCCGCTTATAAAAGCGCTTTTGAACAACCAATAATCAAACCCCTTCTCACAATAGACCACACACACACACACACACACACATACACACACAGTACATAATAATGTTATATAAGTTTTGAAATGAACACGGTTTTCGTGAGCATGTTCGGCAATTAGCAGCCTAAAACAATGATGCCAATATGAGCGTATGTCGTGTTGGAAACCTTAAAGGCAATAAAAACTATGTAGTTGGGTCGACGGCCACACAGACCGTAATGGATGGTATGGCAAATTAAAATTAAAACATATGTACGTAAACAATATCTTTTCCTGTATGTGTGTGTGTGTGTGTGTGTCGATATTTGGGTTAATATGTCACGATAATGACGGTCTATCACTGTTTCGAATCTTGAGAACAGGGTAGCGCATTAGGGAAATTACTAGGAAGGGGCTACTTGTCAATCAAATTACTACTACAATCTAATTGATTTTTAAGTATATTATCGCTTCGCTCGTAGTTGATTTCAGGCGTAACAATCGCACGATCCAAAAGTAAAAGAAAAAAAGAAAAAAAAAACAAACAATCGCGTGCATTTATTTACGGTTTGATAGTTTTAAAATTACAACTCACTGGCGTTTAGAGGAATGACGCCGCTGTTGGCGATGGTTTGTCCCCCCAGATGGTTGCCGGTTAGGTGTCTCCCTTGGTAGCCGCCCAGTATAGGGCCGGCGTGCTGTTGGTAGAGCACGGTGGCGCCTTGTTGGGCGCCGCCGGTGGGGTGCCCATGGTGCTGGTGGTGGTGGTGCCGCCCAAAACCCGCCACTTTTTCGTTTTTACGCGTTGCGCACTTTTTAACTTAATACACCACTGGCTACTGGTGCCATTGAGTAATCAAACGAATCCATATAAACTACTACATATATACATTGCTTATTAGGAACCATTCACGCAAATAATTCATCAACATATTTATTTACTAAAATAAATAACATTTATTTTAGTAAATAAATTTGGTAGGTAGGTATATTATTTTAGTATTATTATTAATTAGTCGATGAATGCATGAATTTATTTTTTCAAAATTGATATTATCTATTTACACTAAAACTCAGCGTAGCTCATGTTCCTTCTTTGTCTATATGTTAGATAAACAGAGAAGCAAGATGAGCTAAACTGAGTTGTTATTGAGTAAATAAAGTACAATTGAATACACGTGGGATAAATGATTAAAATGTAATTTTTGAATAAACGTTGTTTGTTTTTCGAAATTTAAACACTACTGTTATGTTGAGTAGGTAGAGTAAAACTCACTGAGACAAAGAAGAAGAAGAAGAAAAAGAAGAAGAAGAAGAAGAACAACAACAACAACAACAACACATTGTGCGCTAGTTTAGTAGTGTGTAAATGAAAACGAATGAGAAACTGAAAATGATGGTTTCAGGCACACACGCGGTATTGGCAATCCGGAAAGGACGCGCGACGATGTTCAAATGTGGACTACTGAAGAATACTGAAAACGTGCTGTGCCTTCGGTAGAACAATAGGGCGGTGGGGGTAGTTTAGGACATGCGCTGAAACTGTTACGGAATTTCCAGCTACACTGGAAACAGCAGCCAGATATTGTAACTAGGGTTACTTGGGCCAGGGGTTAAGGGTCAACTAACCCTAGTTTTACTGCCAGGTATACCTACTATTTGTTTTTAACTTTCTCATATACAAATACATACTGCATATTGCAGAAATGCATAATAAAAATTATTTGTTACATATGTATGGATATATGTGGGTATTTCTGTATATATGTGCATGTGTGTGTGTGTGTGAGTATGACTGTATGCATGTATGTATGTATGTGTATATGTGTTGGCGAATGTTTAAATGCGTGAGAAGAAAGAAATCAAATAAATAAACCAGTCTATTATTCCTATTATCGCGGTAAACCTAATCCAAGTATTGGCCGGTGAGTGATGGTACGCCACTGAACGCTTTGACACATGCCAAACCGATAAAGTCCCTCTTTCAAGCTTCAGGATTCAGTTCTGACAAGCGGATATCCGCTCCTCGGGTCGCAAAGGACCCGAGGGAGTCTCCTTCCTTGGTATGGTCTCTGTACAGGTCAACTTATTTCTGATTTATGGCTTGCAAACCAAAAGGTTTCACTTGCACGACTGATATCAGTGCGTTTAGAATGATTTTTCGTTTATTTCTGCTGCACACCCACCCCCTCCAGCGCAGTGTAATTAATAAAACAAATGCGAAAATCTAATAAATAAATAATTACATAAGTATTTATACAAAATTAAATTATTTTTTAAAAGGTATATAAAATTAATAAACACACACAGACACACATATATTTATATAGTTTGTTTTGTAGTATGGTGATGACATTAAAAAGTGATATTTGGTGACATTTTATTGTGGTCTCGATGATGCCCAAATGCTAATTAATACAGGCTATATAAAAAAAAAAATTATATTTAAAAATGTGACATTTTCGTTTTCTTTTCGAATATTTTTTCCTGAATTAATCAAATTGGCTGACGAACGGCGATTGCAGCCGAACGGGGCCGATCGCCGGCGATGTAAAAAGCACCGGAAAACCTCATGAAAAGTCCCGGAGTCAATTCAATTTGTTTTATATAACTTTTATACTGGCCTTTTATGCCTGCGCGTTTTTTTTTTTCCGCCTCAAATCGATATTACACCAAGGATAACGTTTGAGTACCGCTGCTCTTCGTTCATGGACACCAGGATTTATGTCTTTAATAAATGCTGGAGACAATGGCACACTCATTTTTACCAGAACTACACTAGGGCATCTACGACAGAAATTGTCATTTTCTATTTTACTAAATTCTGTATGTATGTATGTGCACCTGTTTGTGTTTTCGGTTGCCTGTATGTATGTTTGTATATATTGTTCTAGTATAAAACAGTTCAAACTCACCCCATTTGATAAAAATGCACATAGATATATCACGTTTAGAGCGACGTTTTCACATTTCAAATCCATTCGAAATGATTTATATACGGCCCATTTTTTTTTTTTTATTTAAACTTGCAAAATATTTGGCTCTCATCACTCAAATAATGTTGACGATTCGTACCATTCCGCCTTGTACGGCCCTGCAAAACGTCGCCAACTTTGAGATGTGAAAGTTATGAGTTCTGGCTTAAGGAGGCAGCAGGGCAAGAGATAAAAAAAAATAATAGTGGGGGCTCCTCTATATATATATATATATATATGCACATATATCAATCATTTTTATTAATGATGTCTCTATTTCATAGTATATATTTGCAATCATCATTGTTATATATTTTTTACTACAATTCCCTATTTAATTCACAATTCCCAGAAAACTAGTTTCTATATATGTATGTAGAAAACTAACTGGAAATTGTCCGCGTTATCTGTTTTTGATACAAATAAAATTTTATTTAGGCCATCATTCACCCAAACTTTTGTTTCAAGTACTTTTCTATCCGATAGTTGGAAATTTTAACAAAACCCCTCACTCTATTTAATATTTCAACAGTGTTCCGCATATTGAAGCAGCACCGGATGACAATTTTTAAATGTTCATTAACAAACTGTGCATTAATTAAATGCTAACGAATTTAAACGTAATTGCTACGCAAGCGACGTTTTTACAGCCAATAACATCATCCCATGTTCATTCCTTGTTCGGGACGCACCCGCTAAGCTGTTCAACGTAAAACGATTCGTTACAATTTAGCTGGCTTAAAAGCGCTTCAAGTCTGTACGAGCTTCTCAAGCCCTTTTACTCAAGCCACGTTTACAATTTTTAATTACGCATTCTTTTGTTTGCCGAGAGAGAAATTCAATTATCTCCAAGTCACGTCACTACTAAAGTAATAAATGCATTTTGTTTCAAGGAAACATTCAAATAAAATATTATTTAAACAATTTTTTTTTGTTTTGTTTTTTCTCTTCGTAGATTATTTTTCATTTTCTACACTGTCACAGCATCACAACAGAAGCCGTAACGTAATGGGTTCATTTACGAACTAACAGCATAAATGAAAATAATACTTAATTGCACCATGTGTTAACAGGGAAAAATAATTCGCACTTTAATATAAACTAATTGTACTGTGTCAGCGTTATGCAGCACAATTTGAGATCGAAATCCGAAATTCTTGTTTGTATACTTATAGTTGCTTTGGACTGTTTTCCAGAGGGGGCTTTAGTATTTTAAGGGTGGGACAACTGGTACCAGGCGATCAGAGCGCGCCTCGGGTTATGTACAAACACCATTCGTATATTTTGCCCAATAAAACTCCAAGTTTGCTCGTAAAAACACACAGAAAATGACAGGCTTAGGTCAAGGCCCCTTTGTTAGATGTAGATTTTAGTTATTTCGTTTGTATTAACGGTTACGAATGCAACGAGCACAACCATGCATTGGTCAATACGCGCAAAGACATTTTCACTGTCGAATTAAATCATTTTTGATGGTGATGATTTATTGCACTATTTTAGGCAATTAAATTTCAAAATTGCTAATAAACATACAGAAAAACACAGTCTTACATCAAAGCCCTTCCATTAAATGCAGAATATAGTTATTTAGTTTGTTTTTTAATTTTAAAAATTTTGATATTATTTTTATATATATATATACACATAACACGTAACAACCCCAAATTTCTCATGAGCCTATCATTGATTTTCTAGTAAATTTGGCACGTGCCAAATATTCAACGCACTCAATTTATCTAAAAAGAAACTCTAATCTTAAAAACAAACGTCTGCTCCTGACAAATACGTCGATTTCGTATTTTATCTATCACATATATGGTAATTCAATCGCCCGCCCGTCCGCGTATCCGACCCAGTCGAATTACCCAAATGGCCCTAATATGGACCATTGCACTATTAAAGAATTGCTTTTGTGAATATTCTCAACGTATATGTATATGTATATATATATATATATATATATATATATATATATATATATATATATATATATATATATATATATATATATATATATATATATATATATATATATATATATATATATATATATATATATATATATATATATATATATATATATATATATATATATATATATATATATATATATATATATATGTATATATATATATATATATATATATATATATATATATATATATATATATATATATATATATATATATATATATATATATACATACATACATTGAATTCGATCGTAAATATGTTTTAATTATAGTTAATAAATAATTTTTAAACAGTTTAAAAGTTTGTTAATAACTCGACGGTATTCAGAGTGGGAAATTTATGGGACATCGGCATGTTCGAATAAGTATGTATATAGTATATAAAGGAGACTAAATGACTATCGTCGATAAGTCTAAAAACATCGGTGACACCTAGCGACTAACACGGAAACGGAATTGTTCGCGAAAAGTAATAAATTTTAAATCAAACCAGAAACTTTAGGTAATATTTTCAAATCTTATGATTTATCGAACACATTTAAGAAGGCCAGTCGTTTTTATGTGTTTCTCAAGTTGATCTACGTAGGCCACTTGATAATAAAGGCCGAACATTTATACGACTATCTATAAGTATAGTATATCTATGTATGTATGTATGTAGTAGATAATAAAATATTTACTGTAGTATATACGGGCAAATTTTTATTTTTTTTGATTTTATTTTTTTCGCAACTAGAAACACATGGGACAAAGTTTAAATATTGATCAAGTCGCCTAGCACATTCCATGTTTAAACATTTACAGATAGAAATATGTTAAACTTGGTGCAGCAGTGCTCGATTATGTAAGGCTGGCTGGCGGGGTTAGTTTGTTAAGCTCGCGCTTAAGCCCGCGTTGGGAAGAAAGTGTTCCGTGTTCAGGGGTCATTTGTAAGGAATTCGCGTGCCTTGAGGAGTGCGTGATAATCTAATACTATCTTTGTCTGACAAGGGAGGCCCAAAAACAAGGTAAGCATACACCCTTATGCCGTCCTAAAAATAACCTCCTCATAACTCAACGTTTGACCTCGCACACTGTGTGAATTATGGGACAGCCTCTATATATATTAAATTATTATTATTATTGACACGGATTTGTCGAAAATATCTTTCATTTTATACACATACAGAGTAATTCTAAAAGTAATCAGACTCGATTCGGGGAAAGTCAAAAGGTGTATTTCTCAAAATGGATGTTTGATTCAAATTAGAATATTTAGTTATTGCATTTTGTATGTATAAGCTTTAATGTGTGAGTGAATAATGTAGGACGATTTGAATGAATAATTAAATAAAATAAGTGCCATTACGGCAATTGCATCTCATATGCATGTGCATGTGCATATAGAAACAATTATAGAGAAACAAATGAAATAAGAATTTAGTGGCAAATTAAAGCGAATCCGCAGTAATAAGTAACACGGTAAATAGCCGTGAGAAGAAGAATGCACGTCAAAAATTGGCCCCGGCATAAATTGGGCACCGGAACGGCACCAAAGCGGATATACTAGTCCGAGTAACGAATGTCTTTCCTTTTTAAACCATACGACGTGTTATTATCGTCATTTCCAGGGAGCGAAACACTAATAAACCGCTTCGTTCACATCATATTTCATTGTATGTACATACGTATGTACATGTATGTATCAAATAATAAGAAGAATAATAATAAGAAAACTTACCAGATCCCAGTGGTGTAGCAACGACTTTTGCTTCAACTTCCACTGCTGCCTTGTCAGTTCTTCCAGCTGCTGTAGATTCTGTCGTAAATTCCTCCCCGTTGGCCGTAACAAAACTAACATTTCCGTTCACCAAATCACTACCCCCGGCCCCCGTGTAATAGAGCACAGGCGCGCCACTGGCTTTGCGCGACAACGTTTGCACTAACAGATTACTATTGTCTTCGACCACTAGGTTTTTGGCGTCATTGTCCAGCAAGCGATAGGTGGTCTTAGCGCCGCCATTTTTCGCCGTGCCGTCCATGTTCTGAGCGGCGCCATCTTTGCTCTGCGCGCCCACTGTTAAGATGCCGTCCTGGATGCGGATATTATCATCCCGCGTTAGGATTAATTTGCCGTTGTCCGAGCGGATGCCGCGTAAAAAAATTATATGATTGTTTCCGTCCGCCGCGGCTGCCGTTTGGGCGCCACTTGTCGACGTTTCCGGCGCGAGGGCCACCCGCGTTGATGCCACCGACGCGGTTTGCAGACGCTGGTTTGACGACGCGTCGTGTTTTTTCGTTGTTTGTTGAGGTGTACTGGTATTTGAATTTGGACCTGAAATTATTTCAAACATTCACATTAATTCACACATAGAGAAATGCGAACATTTCTTAGAAAGAGCAGCAAATGCAACACCACATTTAAATTGACATATCTTGTATTAAAGATTCAAGTATGTAGATTACGAAATATATAAGAAAATAATAATAAATAAAGTTACTATTGATATTATCATATGATAAATCTCACTTAATATATCCTTGGTGCAGCGCTAACATTTACCTTATACATATACACATTACAAATTAAATTAAAAAGTGCATCCTAAATACCTGCAATACCTCAAAGCACAAAAGCATTGTTCAGTTTCTCTGAGCAACCCTACCAACCCTCCCCCTACCACAGCTACCATACTGTTTGTGCTGTGCCCCTCGTGTAAACTAAAGTTTTGCGGGTGACATTAAGACTGATTTAATATTCTACTCAGTTTCAGCACAGATCAGATTCTTGTTCTCTATTGATTTAAGATTATTTAAATGATTTTATTACCCCGTCGCCCCGAGGCGATTGATGCGCCGCAACAAATATTTTTCTTTTTAAATCTATATTCAAATTCGAGCCATCAGTCTTGTGGTCGAGGCTTTAACGGTTAAATAACGGCCGTTAGCCACAATTGGCGCCACTGGTTTGTGACCACTGGTCCAGTCCAGCGCAGAGCCACTGGAGTAGTTACAATTCAGGAAGAGAGTTTCAGTTGGTCAGGAGCCAAATTTGTGAACGCTGCTCCCATATATCAGGGGGGCTGTCTAGTGCTGCCGCCTACAACCCACACCCGTTCCGCAAACCCGTTCACCGACCAGCAGTTGTCAAACATTTGCTGTCTCAAACGACCAAACAAATCTTGAGTGAAATAAATTATTTAACAGTGTACACAACACAAACACCAGTAAATACACACCACACAGTACTAAATTTTCATTTAATACGGCCCTAGTTCAATTCGTTCAGGTGTTTTTATTCAATGCACTAATTAAAAGTATAGAAAAAGTGTTTCTAGACACGACGGCACCTCCCCTTCACTCTTAAAACACACATATAAATAATGAAATCAGTAATCATTGATACAAATCCCATAAGAAAAGCACATGCATTGCTTACGCCTACATGTGAAATAAAACAAAGAAACTCTAATCAAAAGAAAGAGTATAGTACGAGCACTGAGGGGGGCGGAGGGAAGTTAGGGATAACGTAGTTTCTTCAGTTTCAGCTTTAGCTGGCAGTCTGAAGACTGTGAAACAAGTTATATACGATTGGGAACCGGACACTGGCAACCCGGACTCCGGAACCCGGCATTACACACTTTAAGACAACAATTAAGATTAAATGAACTTGCACACATGCACACTTACACACTATACACACACACACATTCAAGCGCTGCTTTGGGGCTCAAAACATCTATTCGTTAGTTTTCCACCCAAAGTTACAGCTATGCAATGCGCGGGGTAGTCAGTCTAAATATAATAACATTTTTATATATATATATATATATAATAAAAAAATAATTGTATTGCTATAAGGGGGTAAGAGGGCAACTAATACGATATTCTATAGACAAATAAATTATAATATATATAGAAAGCGTATAATGGGGAAGGTGGAGGTTACTAAGAAGTTGTTCTATGGAATATCAGGTAGGATAGAGGGAAGTGGATATAACGTACAGACAATCAAATAGATGTTTCTTTACGCATCTCATTCTCAATTTTAAATGGAAAACATGCACATAAGAGGATGGAAAAACAGGACATATGTATTCTGGACAGCACTACGAAAATAATACGTTTATTCGCAGTTAGCGGCGCTGTCAGCGCCCGGAATTACAACCGGATCTGAATGTATTTATACCACCGGAGCACCGGAGCCGTAAAAATGTTTGATTTATATGAGACAATAAAATAAAAATATAAACACACATACATGTAGAAATTGGCGAGATTCTTGAACAATACAAGAACATTTCTCACAAACCGACTGCTATACTTCCCCTGCTACACCCAAAATCAAAATCAATACCTGGAAATCATTCAATGTCCCTGAATCACCATGAAATGGCCAATCAGAGGTAATTTGGCCCTTGCTTTAACGGTTACGAGTACATACCGAATAGATACGACAATTTACGAGCGTGTCCGATCATAACGAGCTCAAAAACGATCGCCGAAAACCGGGATGGATAGATAGGGCTTGCGGTGTTAGAGCAAAAAAGACAAACAGTGAACGAAAAATGACCGCCATTTGTGACCACCACCCACCGATGGTCAATATTTTTTTATTATCATTTTGGGGTTTCAATTATGCACCCGTTACGCAAAGGGTTAAACTGTGATGTACGAGTGATTTTTTTCGAAATGTTACGTAATAATAATAATACGTAAAAAAAAGTTGTACGCTACAAAAAAGAGAAACCGAATTAAAAATTGCCTATCATGTCAAATCAAATCTATTTGTGTTCTAATTAAAACCCATAGCCTGCCTGGATCCATCGCAATTATTTAAAAACACGCGAGTTTCAGTTTCAGTGTAATTAAACACTAAATTTTTACATTATTTCACACGAACTTCAGCCCACCCCCACGTCTAGCACCCACGTTCCACCGCACAATATACGTCTTTAATTCCTCGTCTTAATAGCATTAAAAAACCGAACCCCCACCTCATCAGCGAGCAAATACCTCCTCGGGGTGCCACCCCCTTACTACGCCCCTGTTTAAAATAAAATACCAGTTGTACCCGTGGTACGTACAAATACTCCCGACTGATTAATGTTTAGCGAATTATAAAACTTAAATTAGTGGCTTTTGTTTTAACGGGGTGGCAGCAGTGAGTACCAGTCAACGATTGGTATGACTAGGGGGGTATAATCCCTATAGGTAAGGGGTTAACCCCCTGCCCTTACACAAAGTTATAACGAACCAGGAAATAAGATAATATTTGACTTGAACTTTTTCCAAATTTAGTTAAGTTTGGGGGTGGGGTTAATTATGGTCAAATAGTTGTAACTGTTATACTACTAAATATACTCAAAAAATAGTAGAATATTTTTCTTTGATGTAACAAAAGGCGAAATTTTATTAAAACAAAAACGCCAGTTTACATACTTAAATGTTATTTTATTAATTTGTGTTTATTTTAAATAAAACCTAAAATAATTACGAAACAGTTAAAAATTGAGTATAATAATAATAATAATATTAAGCATGAATATATTCGTTAAAACAACTGACGAAGTGAACAATAAAAAACTCGCCCGCAGCACATAAATGTTACGCTAGATGCCGTTTTATTAATTTGAGCATATCTATAAATAAATCTGTAAATGTCTATCTGACGAAAAAGAATATAACGTTTTAATTACACAATATATTACTAAAAAATCAACGAACCGTAAAACCCAATTGAAACATAATTAAAATAACGCCTAATTACATATTTACCCGCATCACATAAATATTATGTTAGATGGTATTGTATTAAATAAGTCAATAAATCTGTGGGTTAAGGACCTAGAATAGTCTAAAATATTCGTAATAAAAAAATATAATGCGTATTTACATAGTTGCCCACAAAACACAAATGAATTAGTCTAAATATATAAATAAATCTCCTAATAGCTATCAAACGATTAAGAAACGGGTATAATATGAGAAATGTATTTGATAATCAAAAATATTCTTTAAAAACCCTTCAGAAGTGATCATTATTAAAATAAGAACGACTATTTACATACCGGCCCGCAAAACTGAAATGATCATTTAATGATTTCTGTATATATCTTTAAATACAAATCTACAAATGACTTACGGATGCTTTTATTTACATACTCGTATCAATTTTGTTAATCGGTAAACTAATCAAGCTTTCAAGCAAAACTAGAAAATTGATTTGATTGAATAGGAAGCTGTTTTGGGTATATAAGGACTATTCATTTATTTATTATCAAGGTGGGGAGGCCATAAAAAATAGGCCCCACGTGGTAGGTGTATGTATGTATACATGTGTAAATTGGTATATAAATCTTCCTAGAATAGCAGCGCTTTCGTCGAGGCTGTGCGTGTAAATTTATTGTATTAGTTAAATAGTGTCCAGCGTCCGTATGTGACTTATGCGTGCAATTATACAGCTGAGCGGTGGTGGATTCCTATATACCTACATATGTAGGTACATCCATACATTACAAGTATGATACATTTATTATTTAGCCGAACAGAAAAGTGGTGTCAGTCGAATATTCAGAGATTTTGTAGAATAATTCAAATGTTACTTTGAGAAAAAGACGAGTGCGACTTGTTTCTGGAATCCCCATGGAGTTTATGGAGCGGCAAGGAGGGGCTGGAATTAAAATTTAAGAAGAGCCATCATTGCCGGAACAAGTCCCAATTGTGCTTTAACTTTACAGCCGTCGCAAAACTACGAATGGAAATTGTACAAAATTACTTTTGCACGCGCGCGCCCTTCTTTGTTCGTGTGTGTGTGTGTGTTTGTTACACATTTATAAATACACATTTTGACCTTCCCTGAATCGAATCATTTTATTTTTAGAATTATGTGTGTGTGTGTGTGTGTAATAGCCCTTTAGGGCACATGTATAAATACAGGTTTTGTTTTGTGTGTATTTTCGAAACCAAAATAAACAAAACTCGGACGCAATTTCAAAAATAAATATCAAATCAGTTACGGTTACAATCCCTAACAAGCGGCGTACAGGTAAACTGTACAATTTTTGTTTTAAATACTATTATATAAAAACAATAAATAAATTATGGCTCACGTGCCATGTACAATATATAAGCCTATTTTTTGTGTATGTGTGTGTGTAAGAGCCCCTATTCAATAAAACAGTGGCGTTTTTAACCACCAGAGGCCTAGAATCGACTCAACATCAATGATCAGAAAGCTCAACCCGAAATTTTCGGTGTTCACAGTCCGAAGCGGTGTTGAACCGGTCCGGGGAGATGGGTGGATGATTAGCCCCGATGGGACCCAGGTGCTAGCGTCAGCGACCCGCCACTGCGTGACCGGAAACATAAATAGCCACCAGTGGCGTAGTGCAAATTTTTTCCCGGATTTATTTTCATATAAAAAACTATTTACGCCCCACTTTCCACGACTATGCATCGAGGAGGCATCAAGGGGGTTTCAAGGGGGCATCAAGGGACATCTCAGGGGGATTTTTCGCGATTACGGATTCAAGTCTCGCCCACCCAAAGCAGACTCTTCTGTTTTCTTAATTTTTATATGTTGGTTTACACGAAATTTAATATTTTGCCCGAGATGGAAATTTAAATCTTGCTTACAGCGTAAAGCATCACTTAAACCACTCAATAAATATTTTTTTTACAATTATACGAGAGCCAACAGATATTTTACAGCGTCCGTAACTGCGATAAAAAAAAAACAGTTAAATAAATGTTGAATCATCAACCATTTTGAATAGTTTTATTGGGCGTCCGGCTGTGTTGGTCAAATAAAAATTTAATGTCCACAAATATAAGAACATGCCCCAAATGGACATCTATAAAAACCGTTCTGACGTAAAAACGGTTCATGCATCACTGTTTTAAATATCGAAAATGGTTTCTACCTACATAAATAACCCTAAAGGCTTAATAGCTAATTTATTTATCGATAAAATGCTACTGTTTATGTCAAAAATAGGATGAGATTTTAGTAAATTTATTTCAAAATTATGAACAATTTTGTACGATTATTTGAATCAATAACAAAACTGAAACCAGATAGAGAATCGATAGTCAATTAATAAACCGTTGGCAATTTAGTGGAAGAGAAAAAAAATTGTATCTACCAAGTAAAAAATAACAGAACACAATAAAACAGTTGGAAAATGGTTTTTCCACTGAAAGAAAAACACAACGGAAAAATTAATTACATCATTTTGTTTGGGGCGTTAGAATAATCGGCGAAATTGTATTTTCTCTCAGCCCCCTAGTCACGAGTCACCCATTATATAGCAATAAACTAAACAGACATTTAATAAATACCACTACAGTGGCGCACGTGAGGTACTCGTAGTACAAACGGAATTGACTAGAAACAAACATATTCGTGGACCCCCTTACTTCCCAATCCCTTCACAATAGAAAAATATTTATTTATTAATCCATCTATCTATAAAAGACGCGTTTATATTTCATATATTTTATTATTGTTTATTTATTATTAATAAATGAAATGAGTTATATCTAACAAACCCCGCTCCCTGATCAAACAACAACCACCTACCGCACGACCCATGAATATTTATAGTTACGACCTTGAGCACATGGACGTACGTTGTTTACCCTATAAAAGGGGTCCACGTCGTTAAACATCCACGAATTAAGGATGAATTACACTACAATTAATGTAGTGTTAAATATCAAGTTTAATTTAACACTAGACTTAACTTCTTAACTTAACACAAAGATAAACATGTAGGTTGAGTGTTGCATTTGTTACACATATATATATATATATATATATATATATATATATATATATATATATATATATATATATATATATATCGTAATTAACAAAAATAAACTGTTTAAACACTTACGTAATTGAACACTAAGACAAAAGACAGTCGGTGATGTCATCACGGCTCACTGATGACGAAAGAACCCCAAATGTTCCATATTTAAATCTGAAAAGCACACACACACACACACAACAAATGTTAGTTCGATGTAAAACCAGATAGATTAATTTAACATTTTTATCAAAGTAATCTGTAGATAAGTAAATAA
Source organism: Nebria brevicollis (assembly GCA_944738965.1). NCBI lineage: Eukaryota > Metazoa > Arthropoda > Insecta > Coleoptera > Carabidae > Nebria > Nebria brevicollis. The sequence goes on along the minus strand of OX122909.1, from coordinate 110,647 downwards.
TTTGAATGGCAGATCCGGTTCGACCCGAATTAGGGTTAATAAATACTTTTTACTCCGAAAGTAGCCTGAAGTCAAACCAATGAGTGGCACGTTACAACTAATAATTTAAGTACATCCGGAATGGATGTCTAGATATGTCAGTTATAACTTTTGATTGTTATGACGTGCTTCCGGTTCATAAGATAGCGAAACTTGGTTGATTTGTACATTTGAAAATCGGTCAGCCCTGAAGCTGTTTTGGCTAATCTAATCTGGGGGTATTTTACGCTTGAATGTTGGCGAACTGTTGTACAAGCAGTCGCCTGCGGTTATATACAACGTGTAACAGTTGGTGATACTGACTCACTCAACGTTCAAAACTTGAAATAAAAAATATGTATACTAGTTGTATCTATCCAAGTTTGTTGTTTAGGGTGGGATTTATTACCAAGCACAAAAACGACATTTCATTTGATTGATAAAAATAGCCCGGTTATGATTTCATTTGGCGGCAAATGCGACTGCGACGGGTGTCGCCGCCAACATACATTTCTCATCTCACCGAACCGGTGCTTGTTTACTACTGCATTCCGCATTACAATATTGAATTCTGACAATTGTTAGGGCTGTGTTAATACTAGGGCAGTGCATTAGCAATAACATTAGTCAGGGATTTGTATTACACGATGGGTAAGCCTCTGAGAAATCAGAACATAACAACACCCCTAAATAAACCCCGAACCCCAATACAGTTCCAGTAGCAATAACTAGTCAGCTGTGCTATATAGTAAACTTCCTTACAAATTATTATTATTTAGGCTCAAATACAATTCTATGTTGATATTTATTAAACATAAACACCATTAGTAGTAGTAGTGACGTCAAATGTACGTAATACACGTAATAAACACACTTACAATATATTAAAATAAGTCATAGTAGGTAAAAATGACAACTGAATCAATTAGTAATACTAAAAATGATTTTATTTCGCCAAGTTAAGTTGGACAAGATTAGCATTTTAATTTTATTTCTTATTTCCTACCCTGCGCCATTACAAACCTTTAAGCGTTCTAAGTAGAAAATAACCAGCAATATAATTGTGATAACCTAAAAAATTAGTAGTGGTTTGAGAGGAAGAGGGAATCATATAAACCAAACATTTATAAATCACTTTTTATGGTGAGAACCTAGTAACCTTTATTTTGGAAGGTTGCCTAAGTAACTAACATACGACAAATAAGGGTAGAAAAAGGTCTTAAGTACGGCTCCGTTACTGGGCCATGCCAGGGCAGGACTGAACGCGGATTCCTCGCCGAAAAGCGAAGTTATTGATCTAATTCACGCGTTGGTCGTGGGCGCGTGTGGCGCTGTTGTGAACAGCCGGAGCGGTGCCACCGGATCGGGTTTCCGGGTACCCCTACCAAGGTCATTACCTCCACGCACACACAGAGCCGCATTCAGGCAAAAGATATTACTATTACTCACATTATACGAATAATATAAACAGTTGAACAAAATATACATATACGATACGAGTATTATAATCTGGGCAGCTTTGGAAAGCATCCCCAACAAGAAATATATTTACTAAATTTAAAATAATATACCAACTTATCAAAAAAATTCATTTACTAACTACGATAGTAAAACCCAATTATTTTAGTATTGTGAATCTAATGTAGCTTATTGGTGTATCCCTAACAAGATGAGTAATAATATATATTGCGAAATAAATTATTGAATGCTAAAAATAGCATTTTGATATTAAACGACGCAATTGGGTATTTATAAATATTTATTTTGCCAATATCGATTTCAACACGTTTTAACCACCCCTGACGTTAAGGGTTGGCGGGTTCCCGGGTGACCTACTTAGGAACTACAGGTGTTACGAGGGGTGCCAAAAATGTACAAAGGTTTCAAACATTTCGCGAGCAATACAATATTTATATAAAAAAAATTGTTTTTAAAAAAACACTTCTAGGTGACTTTTGCAAAAGTAGGTTAAAAATATAATCGTTTTTAATCCGGACCTGTAAAATCCTTCATTACCGCTAATATATGACACGGAAAACCGATCTGATATACACGAACATGAAAAGTAGTACAGATTATCGTAAAAAATGAATTAATATTCCGTACCGAAATATATATATATATATTTTTTTTTTATTGACTTTTTTTTTCCCAAAAATTGTAAATGAGGCGTAAAATTTTGGTTTTAATTATTAGTTACGAGTAGGCATTGGTAAAAAATATTATTAATATTGGTAATTGGAGCTTGCATAAACAAAGAAGACAACTGCCAAAATTAGATTGTGCCAATTTTTTTTTGGTAAGCAATAAAAAAATTCTTTTAAAAAAAAATATTTTTGTGATGATCAACAAATATGTTAAACACAAAACAAAACCATTGGAGATACAAAAATCATTTAACTATGACGTCATTGTTTTATTTATATTATTTATGAGTAATATTTAAATTTAATATTTAATTTATTTTAATAATATAAAGTTTAAAAAAATGATTAAAAAACAATTTAAGAATGAGACCTAAAAACAGTTGATTTAGCTTTGGAGGTTACTTTTAGTGTTCAAGCGGTTCAAGCCAACTAATGTGATATAAAATGTTTAATTTAGAGTTTGTTTAAGGGGTACATTCAGAAATGAAGGGGCAGGGGGGAGCTGTCAGGTGTAAAACCAATTGTTGAACAAGTGTCAATTATTTAATTGAATATTGTTCAAATGAGCATAAATCAGTTGGAAATAGATTCTTTTGTATTCTAGTAAATAGTTTGGGGGTGGTACAAGTGTAAATTGTGGGGTAGGTTACCTTAAATGTGCGTCCAAAGGGCCACAAATTTTTTTGAGGGTCACTGATACTACTAATACCCGGGTACGCGATAGTGTTTCTTGTATTTTGAGCACGAAATAGTCAATACACCGATTGTTGAACAGCCGCAAACGAAACACAACACTAAATGAACACTATTTCGATCGAATTCGTTGATTAATATATCACTAGTTAGTCAAAAATAAGCAATTTCTCTACACCTACAGCGCCGATGACATGTCCACGTCGGCCATTTTACCTCGGACGAACACTTGGCTCGTTGCCATCGCGCATGTCTCAAGTTTAAAATTCTATTTGACTATTTCATTTCTCATTTAATACCAACTACAAATTCAATCAGTTCCTATTACACATATTAATTGATATTCATACTTAGCACACCTCAATAAATATTATTTGAGTAATTAAACAATGAAATTGATTCATGTTAAAAAAACGCATTTATTTTTATATTATTAAAATAGGCACAAAAAGGGATTGTGAATCGTGAATTGTTTATAAAGTGAGATAAATGGCAGTAAAAGTGGTTGTAAATGATTAAGCTCAAGGTCAGGTCAACGTACACTAAACCTTGTTTACTTATTTAAGCGGGGTTTAAATATTAATTAAGTAAATTTAACAGGTGCTTTTTCCTAGTTTGGAAAGCTGCAACGGTTCGAGTGGCAGCACTTGATAAATTTATTGTTTTTTAATTATTAATCGATAGGTTCATTGTTTAATCTGATATGGCTTTTATAATTTACATTTATACACACAGTTTAATCAGGGTTTTCATAAAGAGGGACACGAAAGCATTAGATTTTTAGGCACGCGGGAATTGTAATGTACACATGCAAAGGCTTGTACTGAGCTTACTTATACATATTTTGCGTACTTCAAGAAAATATAATTTATATACAATAATACATGTATACACATACGCACACACACATACATACATACATACATACATACATACATACATACATACATACATACATACATACATACATACATACATACATACATACATACATACATACATACATACATACATACATACATACATACATACATACATACATACATACATACATACATACATACATACATACATACATACATACATACATACATACATACATACATACATACATACATACATACATACATACATACATACATACATACATACATACATACATACATACATACATACATACATACATACATACATACATACATACATACATACATACATACATACATACATACATACATACATACATACATACATACATACATACATACATACATACATACATACATACATACATACATACATACATACATACATACATACATACATACATACATACATACATACATACATACATACATACATACATACATACATACATACATACATACATACATACATACATACATACATACATACATACATACATACATACATACATACATACATACATACATACATACATACATACATACATACATACATACATACATACATACATACATACATACATACATACATACATACATACATACATACATACATACATACATACATACATACATACATACATACATACATACATACATACATACATACATACATACATACATACATACATACATACATACATACATACATACATACATACATACATACATACATACATACATACATACATACATACATACATACATACATACATACATACATACATACATACATACATACATACATACATACATACATACATACATACATACATACATACATACATACATACATACATACATACATACATACATACATACATACATACATACATACATACATACATACATACATACATACATACATACATACATACATACATACATACATACATACATACATACATACATACATACATACATACATACATACATACATACATACATACATACATACATACATACATACATACATACATACATACATACATACATACATACATACATACATACATACATACATACATACATACATACATACATACATACATACATACATACATACATACATACATACATACATACATACATACATACATACATACATACATACATACATACATACATACATACATACATACATACATACATACATACATACATACATACATACATACATACATACATACATACATACATACATACATACATACATACATACATACATACATACATACATACATACATACATACATACATACATACATACATACATACATACATACATACATACATACATACATACATACATACATACATACATACATACATACATACATACATACATACATACATACATACATACATACATACATACATACATACATACATACATACATACATACATACATACATACATACATACATACATACATACATACATACATACATACATACATACATACATACATACATACATACATACATACATACATACATACATACATACATACATACATACATACATACATACATACATACATACATACATACATACATACATACATACATACATACATACATACATACATACATACATACATACATACATACATACATACATACATATATATATATATATATATATATATATATATATATATATATATATATATATATATATATATATATATATATATATATATATATATATATATATATATATATATACATACACACTCAGGTAAACATAAACACACATTAGGCGTGAGGTTATGTATATATGTATCTTAAGATTGAATGTTATCAAGATGACAATACTTATTACTACGTATAAGAAAGTAAAAAAGACGTTTTATTTCTTACGGGAGCGTATACAAAGGGTTAGAAACCCTAAAATAGTATACACAAAATACATAATAATCATAATCCAAATATCAGAGAAATAATTTTCAGCCCGAAAACTAAATCGATCCAACACATCTTGGCCTTGGGAGACGCAGGGCACATTTAGGTCCTGTATTTCACAAGCTGCCGAAAACACAACACAATTAACATATCACACAATATTTTCATACAACAAAACAGCCCTTACTAATATTGTGAACGCCTTCCCACTGTAAAATCGTCGATATTTCCGTGGCATACTTGAGCCAGCTTAAATGCTGCGTCCACGATATAAAAACCGGTAAAGAACTGCAACATATCACAGTTAAAGTTAAACCTCCCATTTAAACCCAATCAATCTACGCAATCTATGCTTACTTACCTTAGTTTAATAAAAACGCCTTGGGTGATCATTAAAAGCACATCAAAAGGCACTAAGTAGGCCATGGCATTCGGCACCGAGTCGAAAGCTATCGAAAAGAAACACCCTACAACGCAACAACAAATTAGTAGTACTACTTACTCGTCCTCTTCTTTTAAGTGTCTCATCAAATATAATTACCGCAAGCAATCGAGATATTCATGGTTAAAATCACTGTGACAATTGTCATTGTTACGGCCCTTATCGTTTGGCGTAAGCCTGACATAAAATATAAAATCAAAACAAACAGCAGAGGCTCTAAAATGAGCCCGGGCAACTGTAATAAATCTCTAATAAGTCTTTAGGCACGCGAATTCATGACTCAATAATGAAAGTATACTTACGATTGCCAAACACTTAGCGACGTAATACACCCAAATTGGGTACAATCCGGACCTGTACTCCCTGATAAACAAGGGCATCTCTGCTGGGAATAAATTTAGCACCGAATACATCGGCATAAACGTGTTTTCGACCACTAATATAAATATTGCTCCTTGCACATTTTGAACACCGCTTTGTGTTAGGGCATCCGTGCCCAAATAGCAGAGTCCTACAGTTACAGCTACGCCCTAAACACATCATTAATACACACAGAATAATATTTGGGAACTTAAAAAAATATTTACAATTTTCTGTAAAATCCTAAGCCTCTGCACTGTAGGATCTCTAACACATTCGATAAATCCTCTATAGATCAGCCACATGATTTTCGTCCACCAGAACGCGGATTTTCTATTTTAAAGCATACATAATTAAAGAAAAAAAAAAACTCATTTAGATAATTATAATTAATACTAACATATTATGTTGAGCCCTCAAGTTGGTATACTGTAATAAAAAAAAAAAAAAAAAAAAAACGTACATAATAATGAGATAAAACTTGTTAAAATAAAAACATTTATGTATGTAGTACGCAACCTGAGTTGCACGGCCCATATGGAATTCAAATTGCACCACTACATCTATTTCTTTAGCGGCTTCGCTGACCGCAAAATGATCGCAAATCCTCCTAATAGTTTGTTTGCTAGACTCCTCGAATCCTGGAGCCATTGCAAGAGTCCTAATAAAGAAATCCGCTGGGTTGTACATCGACGGACACCTATACCCTAATCTGAAACCGTTTTAAATGAATTCACACATTTTTTTCAACCCTGTTTTCGGAGAGTACTTCTTAAAGAAGTCGATGGCGTTCTGTGTGGAGCCCATGAACGCAATGCGGCCATCCGCGACCAATAAGATCTGGCTAAACATCGCGAACAACTCTGAGGATGGTTGATGGATCGTGCAGACAATGGTTTTCCCTTTCGCAGTCATCAGGTTCATCATGCGCACTAGTTTCTGCGCAGAATAACTGTCTAAGCCGGTAGTGGGCTCATCACAGAACAACAGCGGAGGATCTGTCAACAACTGATGACCAAATTTGGTATACATATATTTTTTTTAATTAAAAACTTTGAGTGTGAGTTTAGCTATATATAAATACCACGGTTGCAAAAGCCAATCGTTTTTTCTCGCCGCCGGAAAGTACTTTCTGGTCCCCTGATAGGCCTATTTTTGTGTTTAGCCTATGTATAAGGCCTAATTGAGTTAGAATATCATAGATTTTTGATTGTCTATCATAGTTCGATAAGGTTCTATCCAATTTTAGCTTAGCCTGTAACAATTTCAAGGTAAAGTAAGACAGTTTAGGGACTCTGATTTATATCTTATATATATATGTATGTATGTATGTACATACCATTATATTCATGTGTTCATAAACGGTTAGGGCCCCCACGAATAGATCATCTTGGTGCATGAATCCGCTCAAGAAGTTCATATAGCTTCCAATTGGGCGCCCATTGACCAAAACCTCACCTTCAGTGGTCATACCACCTGCAGCACACAATTAACAAATTTACCAATTAAAGAATGGCAGAAATAAATCAAAAAATAATTACCAGTTTGCCTATACGCGAGAGCAGCCATTAGCGTACTTTTTCCAGCTCCGCTAAACAAATATGCATATTTAATTACATATTTCCAGAAATCAAACACCTAAATATACTAACTAAGCAATTATAATATTAAGCGAAATACCTTACTATAAATATAAAAATAGAAAAGTGAGGTGGTAGTATGTAGTATGTATGTATGTATGTACATACCTAGCTCCCAATACAGCAACTAAAGATCCAGCTTTTACAGCACCCGTAACTATTAAAATGATTTAAAAACAATTATTAATTATGGTGGTTTAGATTGAATTAAACAAAAAAGTACCTGAATTAATAATTCGTTTACATTGTATTTTATTATTTATGTTAACCATGGCGTCAACGCTTACATCCCTCCAGGCCAAAGTGACCCCTTCTTCCAGCGGTGACCACCGGCTATAACTCCGCGACAGCAAGTTCGGACTATCCGAATTCAACGAACTGGCAGAGTTCTACCACAAAACAAAAAAATCACGCGAATGTTCATGTTCAATTGGTTATTGGTAAATCACTTACCGCTGAACTGGTACTTCTAGAAACATTTTCTTTATTAACTACAATCAATGGGTCCTCCATCGTTGAACCGCACTTTTAATAAAAGAAGATATTTTTCAAATTAATTGTCAAGTCATTCAATAAACACTCATCGTAGCAGTATAAATTGTTTTATTGCGCACACATTTATTTTTTGGCCCAAATTGTGGCTTAACTAAACACAACTGTTTAAATCAAGCATAAAATTGTTAATTCATGACTATTAATTAATCTTGGAGCAAAGTTTAAATAAATAATAACAGTTCAATGATAAGAATAAAATATTTTTATACATGTATATAGTTCATGTTACATAAGGGTCAAATTAACAAATATTTCATTGCACCACTATTTTTAGTCGGACTTGACTGAATTACGCGTCGCACTAAAATAAATTAACTTCCTCATATGAAACCTTAGAAATTTGTTGCGACAGGGGGGCACACGGTCATTTGAGACATAAAAGTGGGGTGGTGTTGAATTACACTTCCCATACACACATACACACACACACTCACCTCCTCCTCCACCCTCAAGTGGCATCCAAAACAAAAACAACATTATGTTAAGCAATTTTTTGACAATATCAAAGTTGTAAATTAAAAAGATAACACGTTATTATTTGTTATTTTATTAAAATAAACTTGAAGAATTATTACATATTTGTTATCTAATGTTTTAATCGTAAATTAGATCAAATTAAACAAATCTGGCAGTTTATTTTGTAACATTTTTATTTACGGAAACTATTTGATTGCCTTACTTTGGGTCAACGCTAAAATTATCAATGAAATTTCGTTTTCTTTCATGTTTTTTTTTTTTAATTTACTATTACGCAAAATATTACTAAAATTATTCAGTCAACCAGAAAAAAGATATCTTTGCGGCTTAATAAGCGCATCCTTTTCTAACATAATTAAAACACATATTGACGGTTTAAAATTTATTAAAAATGATTACAAAATTCAACAAATAATACTTTTTTGATAATACTTATGTACAATTATAAATCTTTTTTATATACATAAGTATAAATGTTTAGAAAAAAAAACTCTCAAGAGTACACAATACAAACTTGTGTTAATTACGGACCATAAAATAACTAATTAAATATTGGATTAAATAATCATCCTTTTCGAAATGTCTTGCTTAAAATAGCAAAAAATGCCACTAATCTAAACCCAACGATCAGCAAAGCCAGCCCTATGACATCCATTAAAAAATGGCTCTAAAAAAAACATCCAAAATTCACAAATATATATATATATATATATATATATATATATATATATATATATATATATATATATATATATATATATATTTTTTTAAAGAAAACTGACCTCAGAAAAATTAAGTGCCTCTAAAACAATGTGCCCTGTTCGAGCACAAGTACTATTCGAATGAGTACATGTTATATTCTCAACTCCTTCCCACTGGTTTATTAATAATGCTTCATTTCCGTACCGGAACCACGACAAATAGGAAAGCCACTCAAAATAAATAGGAACCGATCTATTAACAAATGTTTAGATCAAATATCTTGAAATCCAACCCTGGCAAGGCCTAAAAATGCTAACCCTGAGTTTAGGAAGAAGCCACCGAAGAGCAAGAATGGTATAACAACTGGAGGACCCACAGAAAGAGCCATCGAGACACTGCTGCTCGTGCAAGATATCATGTAACCTACAGTAAACATTATTTATCATACTTCAACAACCAACACTATTTGACCACTAATTAATAAAGACAGTATAAAAATTGATAGAAAATATAATAACAAATCGTGAGAACATTCTATAGGTAAATTAATACGTGTTATAAACCACAAAAAAAAAAATAATAATAATAAATAAAAAACGCGTAAGATGCTGTGAAACTCAAGAACTATCGACCACAACGGTAAAATGATCTTAGTTTTAATTTAAAAGTTTAAAAATCAAATACTTGAGAACACTCTCACTAAGTGTTAACATCTATTTTTCAATTTGTTTTAAAATAACTCCCACCCACACTTACCGAAAGATGTTGCAACATTAGCAACAAGGATCATAATGCCCGCTGCCACAAAGAATCTCGGTTCAGCCGTGTTAAACCCTACCATATAATAGGTAACAGAAGTGAACAGGACTGGAATCAGTATAAAAAGGGGGGCTTCGGCTAGTGTCTTGCATAAAAAGTAAACATCAACCCTGTACATGCCATTTCGGTGTTCTCGCATAAAAACTGGTAATTCAGTGCAGAAAACCTAAAAGCACTCAATTTTCTCAAATCTTGGCCCTAAAACCCCAACGGGGGTAATTTGTATACTTACGCTAATTACAGCAAACACATTCTGAAAAGTCATGTTAGTTACAAAAATGAACAAAGCGCCATTCATGTTCATAACGCCGTCTTCATCCAAATGTTGGCCCCAAAATATCAACCCAATCAAGATTGCAATCATCTGAATTTAAAATAAAATTTAACGAAACTTAATTATTTAATGGAATCTAGTTTTAGGAAAAAGTTACCAGCGTCTGCAATAAGCGGACTTTAACTAGCATTGGTTCCTTCATAACGGACAACCATGACCGCCATAAAACGGCCCTGAATTGGGCACACCATCCTGCTTTGTAGCTAGATCGACCCATATCAGGGTTGTACCAGACTTCGTTGTACATTCGCTCGGGGTCGACCCTGGTTGCACACTCCAGCGCTAATTTAACACCGAGCTCACTGGATTCGAAGTTCTCGCAGATCAAATCCACGGCTTGCCGACACGATTCTTCCCTTGATGGCACCATCGCCAACAGTTGGATATAGTAGTCGGCTGGGTTGTAGTTTTTGGGACAGGGAGCCCCTAAGCTTTTCGAAACAACACAAACAGGTTGCCATACAGGTTTCAGGAGTTGTTTGGAAGCGTCGAAGTAAATTTTAGAGAAACTTACTCGGTAAAAAATATTGCAGCCTCTTCTGGAGTCCCTAGGAACGCAACTCTGCCTTCAGCTTTCAGTAGTAGTTTATCAAACATGGAATACAACTCTGAACTTGGTTGGTGAATCGTGCAAATTACAGTCTTTCCAGTTTGCGCCAATCCCTTCAGGACTTGGATGACATTCTGGGCCATGAAGGAGTCTAAACCGGAAGTCGGTTCATCGCAGAACATTAACGCAGGGTTCGTCAAGACTTCCGAGGCGAAAGCCAGTCGCTTCATTTCCCCACCCGAAATTCCCTTAATCCTTCCAGTCACTCCGATAATTGTGTCTTGGCAGGTTGTTAAGCCCAGCTATTCACGAACGCAATACCATTTTTAGAAAAAAACACATAGTTTACTCTTTAACTTAGCCAATTTTCACAAACCTCTGAGATAACTTCTTCAACTCGTTCCATGCGTTGCCTATAAGGAATGTGGCGATCCATCCGAACTAAAGCCTACATACATATTTCAAGGATTTTTATTTTTATTTACCAATTTTTTTAAATATATGTTTTACTTAACCTGAAATCTTAAATGTTCTTTGACAGTTAAACACCCAATAAATAAATCATCCTGTTGCACATAAGCACTCTGGTTTGTTAAAACCGCTCGAGTCACCGGAATACCATTAATACAACGTAATCCGGTGACTGTAATACCTGGTGGCGAATGAAATGTCAAGGCGTTAAGAAGAGTAGTTTTCCCAGCGCCTGAAGAGCCTAAAATAGCTAAAAATTCACCTGGATAGGCAACCCCGTTAACTGCAACGAAATGAAAATTAATTTGAATAAATAAATAAATTAATAAAATAAATAAATATACCATTTTTTAAAATGTGTTTTTTCTCTTCCAGAGCATCGTATCCAGGTTTGGGCCACCTTCCGAACCAATTCTTGCGGGTGGTTTCTTGGTCTGCATACACATTTATTTCATTCCAAGTATATGTGATTTTTTCTTTGCTTTGCACCCCATTTACAGGGTGGTTGTTGAGATTTTTTATTCTATTTGTTAAAACGGAGAGCCTAACATCGCTAGGGCCAGTTTCTGATTCAGTCTGAATATGGATTAATAAATCAATCAATTGTTTTTATTGCCTAGGTATATAAATATTTTAATGAATAATTACCAAAGTGTTATAGTCACTTTTGGTCTCTTGGATTAGAGGCTTTTGTTCATCAGTAGTAGACATTTTAATAATTGTTACTCACTATCAAGTGAATATATTTCTATAATTGTTTGAATACTTAAAATAGATTTTGATAACGCGCCGACGCTAACTGAATGAATAATTTTTTACGAGTATTTCTCGTTCGGAGACTAGTGCAACACTGAAATACAATCTGAAAACGATCGAGTCTAGACTCCCACTGCTGATTATAATTGAATTAAACCCTCTATAAAATAATTACTATACACATATGTAATGTAGGTTGCGGCGACATAATTTGCGCAAATTTACAACAAACACAGACAGGACTGTGCTTTAAGTTGCCTACCTACGTATTTTGAGTAATTAATTTTTCATTGATTGTAGACATTGTATACAAGTTTCCCGATTTTATCTAAAATGTAACAATAATTTTGTTACATTGTAACATTTTTCAATTCATAGATTGCTACACAAATAATAAAATATTATTTGTGATTTATATAATTACGTAATATCTACAATGAAATCATCCAAGAAGAGATAAAATTGTTTGTTTTTGATTACCTAGTATATATAAAAACATCTGATTATATTTATTTTAAACATATCTATCATCATCCCAGCAATGGAGTGGCAGAAAACCCTTTACATTCTTCGACAATCATTCAAAAACATACCTATACCTACAAATTGGAAGTGCAAGCAACTTATTTTGGTAATTTAAGCAATCAATATTAACGAAACGAACGCTCTTACAGGAAGTATCGTAATTTGAAAAATATGTGAAGTAATAGAGTGCTTTTTAATTTTTTATTAAAAATAATAACTAAAATATGTTTTCGAACATATTTAGTACGTACAAAGATAAACAATTTATAATTTATTCTTCTTAAATTATGTTTTATCTTATTAATAATAGTCCTTAATATGAAATCAACAAATTAGTAGAATAAATAATAATTATAATTTTACGTTTAAATAATCACAGCCTGAGAATGGCATATACATAGTATGTATATTAAAAATTAAACATTAATTTAACACAACCCTGACGTCTAAATGTCCTTAATCGTCGAGGTCAAACTGCAATGAGCTGGGGCTTAAATTCCCTAACAAATGCATCAAATTATCTTCAGTGTTCGGTACTTCAATTCCACAAGACTCCACCGTTTGAGAACTGGTGCATTGTTCCGAAATGGTTTTGAACTCTTCGAAATTAACATCGTCCTCTTCGTCAAATAGACTTTGGGATTCGACTAATACACTTAAACCGTTCGTTTTAATCTCTTCTTTTCTTGCACTTTTATCATCCGGCAATTCCTGAGATTTGGAAGAGGGTTTTAAAAGAGGTGGGATGAAACCCCTTTTAGGACTTTTACCCTTTGTAACTATAGGAGATTTTAGATTTTTAACATTTCCGTTCGATTGTGTAAATTTTTGATTTGGTTTTTTAAATTCGACTTCCGCAGTTTTAGTTGCACCTACTTTTTGTTTGCCTTTCGGTGATTTAGTGCCTTTTCGAGGGGTTTCTTTCGAAGGTTTTCGTTCATTTAATTGTTTAGATCTACGTTTTTTTACCGATTTTTGTATTTTTGTTTTCACGACTTCGTCGTCGTCGTCGTCGTCGTCGTCGTCGTCGTCGTCCTCCTCCTCTTCTTCTTCTTCTTCTTCGGGGATTGTTGGTAATTTTTCGAAACTATCCGTCAGTTTAGACCTATTTGGTGCTTCAAAAGCAGTTAGGATTGTATGTTTATTCTGCAATTCCAGGATTATTTCATCCATTACACTTTGTTCTAATCGGTTTTCTTGCATTACGCTTTGCGTATATATATCCATTGCTACGTTATTTTGTGTGGGTGCAATATTTTGATCGTTTTCGTCTTCAAAGGAATCATCTATCGTTATAGAATCTCTCGTCCTGGCTCCCAGTTGTGGTTCTGAATCCTTGTTTTCTCCTTCTTCATCCGAAGATATAACAATAGACATCAGCGAATCTTCTCGGGAATTGTTAGGTGTAGTTATTGTAGTTTGTTTTACGACTCGTTTTTTAGGTGTTTTCGGTGTCTCACTTTGTTTTACATCAACTTTTTTAATGATTGGGTTAAATGTTTTTTGTTTCTTTTCTGGTTTATGAATCCGTTTTGGTTCTGGGGTTCTTTTAGCATCTGTATTTCGCCGTTTCACGATTTTCTCATCGTTAATAATAGCGTTTTTCCGTTTCTGTATCTTCTTCATCGGTTCCCAATTCTCATCTGTAGATTTAGGTGCAGCAATTGTGTGTCTTCGCTTTGTGATTTTCTTCACGTAAATCTCTTCATCGCTGCTGTCTTCGTAATGGAAAACAAAACCCTGCCTTTGAGCTTTTCCCTGCTTATTCTCCTGTTCTGTCGTCGTGTGTTTTACAGTATTCGTTTTCAGTTTACCTTTCTTAATTTTCATATAAATCTTCATTTTTTGTACTTTTCTAGCTCGTGTACCCTCCGAATCATCCGAATCCGCTTCGCTTGGGAGCGGGCTATAAATGTCATGTGGCCACCGTTTTAAAAAGCTAAACATCTTTAGTCGATCTTTAATTGAGAGTTTAACCGCGATTTCAGCGTTGCGCTTCGCTAACGCAAGCGCTGATTTATACTTATTTGGGATTACAAACCGATGATCATAATTCGGATTGTGTTTAAATGAAACAAGGTTGTTTGATTTAATCCACGCGCGCGTAACGTCGTTCTCGTCCAAAAATGTGACGTTATAATCGACCTGGATTTAATGTTATGAATTAAGGAGTTCTAAATCGTTGATGAAGTCACTTACCGGTATGTCCGAGAAGCCATTGAGCCAGTAGTATTGCTCGGTGTCTGGGCAGTCGTCGACCATTGCAGGCCACCATGGATAGCCGATGAGTTTTGCCCAAACGATACTCCCCGCGGTGTACTCGTTATGTATCATGTCTTCATCGGCGTAGAAGGTTAATTTTTGCTCGGGAATGGCGCAATCGTTGTAATGTTTGTCTAAACCGATCATAAAATAATCGTAAGCTTCTCAATATGCTATAAATCTTTACTAATAAATCTACTCTAAAATTAAAACTACTTTAATCTGACAAAAATCTCCCAAAATTAGTTTAAAATACCCTAAAATTAATTCAAAAAAGTATAAACTTCCCTGTAGTTAAATGGCCGAAATGTACATATATATATATATATATATATATATTGTGCCAAAATAAATTTGTGAAAGAAAGGTGTTTTTTTGATTATTATTATGAATTTCTTCTCATATAATTAGAGGTGGATTAGAAGGCAGTTATGGTTGAATTACAGGGTTTGGTGTAGTTTTTTAGGTGAAAATCTAAGCATTTACCAGTATTCAGACTGCAATCCCATTTTTTAGGAGTGTCGACTGGGTCTACGATATTCAAAAATCTCCATTTTTGGCAGGTTGGTCGGTCGCAGCGCACCCATAGCCCAGTACCTCGCCGGTTTTGTAGCCACTCCAGACGCTCACGATGACTTAAATGCTGTGGAGGCTGCGACAATGGATTACCAGTGAAAGAACGATTTAGCGACGACACCAACGAATCCGTTTGGGAATGAGAGCTCTCTAATATATTCAGCATATCCCGGTAGGTCATGCGTTTCTCAAACGTGGTTTTTGAGGACGCATTTGATATCGTTTGCGAGTTTGATAGGGATGTGTTACGATTATTTTTATGCCCTAGATTGCTTTCCAAAGAAGCAGATTCTTCAGGCTCCGCAGCGTGTGGCCGGTGCGAGGTTTCGGCTTCCGATGGCGACTTTTCCGCGGTGTTTTGCAAGACCGCGGCAAAAATCTCCTCGTATTGTAGATCCGTTAAAGATTTTTTAACTTTAATATTGATTTTGGTGGTTTTCGGGGGCGACACAAAACCTTTTTTTGCCCCCATTATAATAATAGGTAATTGTTGCGGATTCTACAATTTTAACAATAGCGTTACTATAACACAGTACCTATTGTTTATAAATAAAATTACATACCGAAACAAATACTTGTTGCTATCGATGGCACACTAATTATGGGTAAAACGCGCGTAAGCGCACTACTCGAAATTAGAAGGAACTAGATACCACTAGATACAATTTCATATTCACCAACGGCAAAAAACAAAAGATTCTATTGATGCGCCAATCACAAACCCCGAATAGAACCACGTGACTAAATAAAGGCGCCGAAATGACCAGACCAGACTAAACGTTGGCTACATCGAATATTAATAAACAAACTATTCAAAACACACATTTTATTATTATAAGATATATGTACTATTAATACGCGTAATTAACTGACATACATAGGTATCTGATTCATTTATTTAAAACCAAAAATAATATACCAACATGTACTAGGTAGTGTGTCCAACTTATAGGCAAAAAAAGTAAGCACGTGGCTTCGTTGTAGAAAATGTAAAAATCCAAACAAACGCAGCATATTGCACATGGTCGCGCATGTGCAGAGGCACATTTAACATAAAATGCATTTTCAATTTGGAAATTTAGCTTTATTAAAAATATTCGCAATTGCATAAACACTATAACATAAAGGTTATTCTATTGCCCCTAACATATTCATTTTTTTTCATTGATTCATCGACAAATGCAAGCGTAATGTCTCAAAATAAATGAGCCGCCGATTCTGGCCATAAGGTTAACATGTCTCTCAGCGTTGAATGTGAACAAATTCGAACCCCGCGTCTTTGCCTATTGATTTTTTCAATTCTACACGTTATTTCTAGTGGTCATAGATGTCGCGGGTGTTCACTTTTTGGAAATAAAATTAAACATAAAATAATCATTCCTTTGCGCAACTCGGTTTTATTGATTTTTTGAATGCTGCTAGTTATTTCTAGTGTTCATAGATGTCGCGGGTGTTCACTTTTTGGAAATAAAATTAAACATAAAATAATCATTCCATTGCGCAACTCGGTTTTATTGATTTTTTTCAATTCTGCTAGTTATTTCTAGTGTTCATAGAAGTCGCGGGTGTTCACTTTTTTCATGAAATTAAACATAAAATAATCATTCCATTGCGCAACTCGGTTTTATTGATTTTTCCAATTCTGTTAGTTAATTCTTGTGTACATAGACGTCGTGGGTGTTCACTTTTTGGAAATTAATATATAATTTCATTGTGCAACGCGGTTTTTTTTGATTTTTCAATTATAGTGAATTAAATAGTTACCTCTATATGTGTACTACCGTTTACACTAGACCTTCCGGCCACTGACGCCGTCTCATTGATTATCGCTAAAGCGTGGCAGGCTCTTTAGTTATGTATGTATGTATGTATGTCATTTGTATTTACCGCGCTTACACGCTCATTCCTATCCAAACTTTTCAATCAGAGGTTTTAAAAGGCGGTCATCAAAGCCGCGAACGTATGTATGTATGTACACAAACAGTGTAACTGTGAAAGAACATTGCATGGACCAACCAGTGCAGCTTTTTTTTTCGAATCGAGGATTACTTGTTTCAAATCCAACAAAATTACAATAAAAAACAAAAATTCCTTTCGGTTGTAATAAATATTCATTTCGATATGCCAAAAACGTTCATAAACGCTGTAATAAAAACTCATCGGTATCACGGGATACAACTTTTAGACAATACTACCGTTGTTGCATATCAAATTGAAGCTAATTTTATGCTCTATTCTTTTGCAACTGTTAAAATAACTAAAAAGCTTGTAAATTTAGCAAAATGTTGCTCACAGAAAACGTCATTAAACGTCAAATGTGGTAGGAGAGGAACAAGTATGGATTTGGATTTGGTGAGTACCTTTTGGACTCCTAATATTTCGAACATGCGTTTTAGTCAGTGGTTCTCTTATACGTCGTCGTAAAATAAATGAGAATCCGCTGTCTTCGGGTGTACCATATTATTTATTCTTTCTTTCTTCTTTTCTTTAACAGTTTCTGAATACGCGCGTATTCAGAAATTGTTAAACTACACTGGGAAATATAAAATTTGTTTATAAAAATATTCATAACTAATAAAACCATTATTTAGTATTAAATGGTATTGATTTAAAGTCATAAAAATAATAGCACTTGCACGAAAATTGTATATATATATGTATAACTTGAGAGAGTATTTTATTCCAATCCACCCTGCTGTTATTTTACAGAACTTGTTGATGATGGTTCATTTAATAATAAATAAATAAATGTCTGCATATGTTTGAAACACGCGCTTTTGTTGCAAATATATGTGGTAGCCCCTGCCCTTACGGTTGGAGCATGTATTTTCTCTAGTTCCTTGTCGCTCGTTCGTTAAATTCGCAAATATCCCCCCTTTTCATCGTGGGAGCACCCACCGTTGGATTCCTGGAGGAAAACAACAATTCGAAGTCCTTTTTTTGTATCGGTAACGCGTACTGTCCATCTAATATGGCAGTTCTGCCACCGAGGTAGATCGTTTGTTGTATTTAAATAATAATATAATTTCGCGTTGTTTAGCTTCTCGGGTTTGCTTTTTTGGGTGGGTTTAAATTCGGGTGTCGGGCGTTTCGGGGGTGGGCGCGTCGCGAATTAATGAACATTAGTAAAATCTTGCTTTGATTGAATTGATCGGTAAATAGTAAATAATTGATAATAACGCACCACTGTATCTCTCGGTTAAATGTGGATAATATTGTCCTAACTATGATGAGATCGATGCAACCTTGAAGCACTAATGTTGTGTATTCATTGCTTGCTAAATCTCCGTTTATAACATAAATATTGTTTCTTTGCTAAAACTATGATCGATGCAACCATGGAGCACTAATGCTGTGTAATAAAGGCTTGCTGAGACTTAGTTCTAATTTGAAAATAGAATTTGATTAGAATGAGATGCGTGGTGTTTTGATAACGCTGATATGATTAGGCGGCCATGCATCAATATGTTAGCCGATTTCGTACTACTATGAGTCCCGCGTTACCGCACATCGGCCTGCATTTATACGAATGTAGGTGCGCCAAGTACATGCTCTCACTTTGGGGTCTGTTGCTCGCTAAACACCCGTCGGGCCGTAAAGCCTACTGTAGCTGCCTTCTGTGTCCCAGGCAGGCTAGTACGCGTCGTATGGCGGCTAACTGTTACGGCCTTTAGGGTGAATATACCAGGGCGGTGCTTGGTTAGTGGCTTCAGATTTCTCGAGGTGCGGTGTGGGAAAGTGCTTAGCTTGTCTGGTTTAGAGTTTGGACCGCCCTCTCGTAGTACATTGTCGACTAAATGAGACGCATGGCTCTTATTCATATCAGCACGTTGCTAATAACCGGCTAACGTAATCCAAGTCCAAGAAAGCTCATCCGTGCTAGTACATACAGTGGTAGTACAGTGGGTGCCTGGTGTATCTGCCCCCTCGTGGCTACTGCTGCATTGCCAGGGTGCAGTAGGACAGTGCGAGGGATGGTTAGTGCACTGGGAACCGGATTGATTTGTTAGTTGGTTGGTCTGGTTAAATTTCGATCGCGTACTCAGGGCCCACTAAAGGAGCTGGTGGGCCCCAATAACTAACTGTACTTTCACACTTCACACAGGTTTAATGTTTTTGGACGTCCCAGTCCTGGTAAACTGGGTGTCCCCCCTTTTAAAGTTTTCGCAGTGTGTGAGCAGACTTGCACACTGCACCCTTTGGCAGTTCGCCACCTAATCCAAAATTTCTTACAGATACCTCCACGTGTAACATTGTGCCTACCCAATATTACACACACGCACATAATTATATGTGCCCTGTGCTCACTAGCACACAATTAGAATAAGTATCTCAAATTGTAGGTAGGGGTGGGAATCTTTCATTTAAATACACTTTCGTTATAACGGTAACGAGACCGCATTTTTATTTTAAATGATCTAATTTCATTTTTTAAAACAACTACACCATGGAAAATTAAAAACTAAAAATTTGCAAAAAAATCGATAAGACAATCCGTTTAAAAGTTAGAGCCCGGTACATATTTCCCATGTTAAAAGATAGCCCGATTGTATAACGTATAAATGTACCCATGCTACGTCCAGACCTGTATTAGCATTTCGTGTTTCTCACCAATGCATACACAAATATTCTAACATTTCTTAATTGAACGTCAAATCGGGCTACTACTTCCCTGTATTGAATTTTACTTATCATTGCAATGTAAAAACAACATAAGAATAGACCGAGCGTGTATTTTCTTGACGGCAAGTGACCGTTGAGTTACGGGTATAGCACTATTTCTGCTATCAACATACCTACGTTTAGGGTTACAGCTCCCACAGTTTTCAGTTGATTAGACTGAATATTCATTTTCATACTAATAAATAGTTAATAATGACTCCCTTTAAAGGAAATTTTTTTATTTAAATACGGATTTTCGTTATGACAGTTTAAAATTTAATAAAAGGCGACAAATTTTTTTCTTTTCGATCTCGATGAAAATTAGTCAGTTAGGTAGGTCCCCGCCGGGGTACGTGTCAAAATTATCTCTAACAAACAGTTAGCTTTTTCTAACGTACTAAATAATTAGTAGTTACACTATCGTGTATAGTACAATGTAGTAGGTACGAGTATATCTCAATGTGGAATCGTTCTTGTAGCGAGATTTACGTGTATTTTTCAATCTAAACTAATAGAGTTGATATTCAAACGTAGTTCACGGAGTTTACCTTGACGAGGTGGCGGGGCTTAAGCTTCCCTCACTAATGTTTTAGTTAATCTCATACTTTATTTCAATATTATTACTATATGTTAAATTTACATAAACATAGTTTCGATTAGTGCGGGATGCAACCAACAAACTCCTACCGTAAAGTTATTTCTTTTTCACTAAATTTATTTCTTAGAATAAATATTAAATGTCTACCTCAAATTATTTATGTTTTTTGCTAAACAATCGACAGGCACAGTTGATACGATTCATGTAAAAATAATTATAATAAGAACCAATTTTAATAGCCATTTTATTGTTTCCGGTACCATATTTGAAAAAATGTTTTAAATAAAGGTTGTTTAAAATTCTAATATCTATAATTTTTATTTAAACAATGTTTCTGTAAGTGCAACTATTTTTGAGTAATTGCAGAAACCGCAAAAAATTACTAGAGTAAACATGCACTTCCGGTTTTAATATTGTTTTCAAAAATAGGAGGTTTTCTTGCTTAAGAAAGTAAAAACGTAAACTGTCCTAGACAATTTATTTAATATACAAACAAGCACATAAACTCTAAATATTGGTATATTTACAAGCTTTTTTAAGAAAAGCATTGCTAATTGTTTAAAAATGAATAGATTGGCAATGCAGTAAATTATTTTTCTCTGTATGGTAATATTGAGTTAAAAGTACACCGTATCGGGTGTGTCCGTGTGAGATCGGTTTCGTTCGGCTATTTTGACGCCAAGAACAGAAAATGGTGGCCGTTTCGTTAACACAACTGCAGTCGTTGTAAAAACGTTGAGCTGAATCGAGGCAGATGCGGAGCATTTGATTTTAATGAGTGCTAGACCCGTTAAAGTGTCCCAAAAGTGATAAATTCGTTGCAGAAACACTTGATGGTCAAAGAAAAGGTGAGATTTATCTGTTTTATTTACAAATAAACGCGAAAAACTTGCCAAAATGTGTCAACAAAACGTTTTCTCTACGATACATGCCTCACAGTGCGCAAGCGTACTTGCGGGAGTCCTGCTCATTATAAATGAAGGGGGGAATTATTTCAAATGAATTAATAAATAATTGTTTTTGTTGTATATTTAAAGTTGTTACGGACGTACATAGAAATTACAATAATTAGATAATTTACGTTAATATTTGGCGGGTATTTCAGCGTACGTTTCCGACACGAACCACTTTTATATTATTGTTTACTTTTGACATTTTTTTCACATTAAAAACAATGAAATTTAAAACGGTCTTCTTATGTTCTTAAATTGTTTATACTATGACCACCTGTTTTTTTTTTATTATTATATTCAGTTTCTGCTACTAATTAATTAGACAATATGTAATTATTTGCGTATATTTCTGCACTTAATTTTGAAATATATTTCAAAATGTAATACTATTTTTGTTGCTCATTTAGGTTTGAAATGCCCTTAAAACCTCCCCAAAATCTCATAAAAATGGATGCAAAACCTCCAAACCGCGCAAAAGACGATGCAAAACCGCGGAAGCCGTCGAAATTCACCAAAAAAAATGACAAATTTGGTCGCAAACGTTCGCAAAGCTTCTCGGGAACGAACTCAAAATTCTGCCCCCCTTACAAATGCCGCAAGCGGCCGATGCTTCCCACCAAATTTCTTTTAGGGGGCAACATTTGTGACCCCTTAAACCTAAACAGCCTCCAAGATGAGGAGATTAACCGTACAGTTAACGCAATCACTCCTAAAAGCTCCCCCGTCCCAACGCCGCCGCAAAGAAGAGGGCATATCGAGGTGATAATCCCGCCCAATATTCGCGATCCTCTAAACTTAATCGATTGCTCTAATGACGCTGAGTATGAGCAACAACTAACGTCGCCTCTTAAGAAGGGTAGTTCGAAGCGACGTAAAAAGAAAAAACGGACCTCATCCGCCACCACAGAGCCTAGCGACGCAGATATTTCGGCGTCGGAGGCTAAAACGCCTGATTTAACGAATGATTCCGCGAAAATACCTGAAATTTCCGTTATTACCACCGCCCCTGTACTTGGAGAAGCGTCCTCCGATAACGTCACCACTGAAATGTCACCCCCGGAAAACCCTATAAAAAAGGTCACCCGTGACCTCAAACTTGAGTTATCCCCTCCAAAAGATAAAAAGCGCAAGATAGACTCGCATAAAGATAATGGTGCTAAAAAGTTGAAACGGTTTGAATCTATGGATAAAATTGTGTCCCCCGTGGTGCCCCAACCGGGGGCTTGGCTCAAACGGCCTGTGCAATTCAATAGAGGGGGGGCGGGTCCTTCGGGCCGAGGACCTCATAAGCCGAAATTTAAAGAAAATCCTAAAGGAACTGAAGCTAAGTTACCGCAATTCAAGGATAGGAATAAAGCGTACCAATTTGGCAACTATAATAGGTAATTTTGGCATTTTTTTGTGAGAGCTTTGTTTATCTTTATATATATATATATATATATATATATATATATATATATATATATATATATATATAAATGATTGATAATTATTTGTTTAGATATTACGGTTATCGCAACCCGAATCACGATGTGGACCCCCGCTTGCGTTGTTTTGCGGCTCATCAACATATTTTTGAAAATAAGGATATTTTGGATATTGGATGCAATATTGGACACATTACGCTTTCGGTTGCAAGGGACTTTGGCGCTAAGAGCGTCGTGGGAATCGACATCGATAAGAAACTTATAGGTAAGTGTGTTACTACCATTAAAATCTTGACGCGCATATCTATTAATCATTTAAGACAATGCAATGCAATGGTTATTTTTGCAGGAATTGCACGTAAAAATATACGGCACTACGTAAATTGTTACGATTCACCGCGGCCGGATCAAGAAACCGAACTAATGATGCATAAATCGGATAAATTCTTCCCGATATCCATGCCAATCCTCTATGGTCCTGTCGATATTCCAGGAATGCAAAACGAGGAGGTGAAAGGGAAAGGTTTCCCACATAACGTTACTTTTGTTCAAGTATGTAACTTCAACTTTCCATGTTCTATTTATTTGCAATATATATTAATTGTAATTCGCAGGGAAACTATGTCTTGGAAGACGATAGTCTATTGAGCACCGAGCACCCACAATTCGATATCATTCTATGTTTGAGCATCACAAAATGGCTCCACTTGAATTGGGGCGACGTAGGGCTCAAGCAGGCATTCCGGAGGATGTACGCGCAACTACGCCCTGGTGGAAAACTCATCATGGAGCCTCAGAGCTGGGCCAGCTACAAACACAAGAAAACGTTGACAGTGAGTGATTTTAAACAAATTATTAATTCTGTCGCTTTTTTCTATTCTATAATTATTTCCTTACTCTGCTTTGCTTACTGTTATTTTATACTTTTCTGCACATCTATATAGATATTTTTACCCTATTTTGTTGGTATTATTATGCTTTCATTTAGAACAGAATGAATGAATGAATGTATAGGGTTTTCTGCCTTTCACCTTATTGGTGGGAATTGAGGCATGATATGTATTTACTGAATGATTCTGGGGGCAAGCATTTTATAGTGTATTTAGTGCAGTTACTTTTACTAACAAGAGGATTTTAATAACACAACTAATATTTACATTGAATTATTTCTCTCCAACTAACCCTTTCTTTACGCGTCTTTACACACACACACATATACATATTTACAATAATACATATATATGCACGCGCGCACATATACTTACAGCCAAACATACAGATTCCAAAAATAATAACTATATAAACTGATCATTTTCAAGTGAAATTAATCCTCAAACTAAGGTTTTCTGAAACTATAATTATTAATTAGGTCCTAGCCTAGCCTAGCTTTCTTAATTATTTCGGGAGATTTTAGCAGCTAAAACTACTCGGCTGTTGTACGGGTTGCACCGATAGACGTGCTTAGGCGTTGCGACCCCGAAATTCCGTTAAATATAACGAATTAACAATTTAAAACACTTAACAACAAATGCTGACCCATTCTTGTGCTAGTTTTAACACATTGTAACCCACTAGTTTGCACGCTCAGCAAAAGAGATTTAGTACTATGTACACTTCTCTTCCATTTAATCCTTCGCAAATTATTTAGCAACTGGCGTGTTTAAATCAAACCCAATTTTCACTTTTCAACCACACAGGAATTAATCTACAAAAATTACTTAACGATCGAATTCTTCCCTGAGAAATTCACCCAATACCTCTTATCGTCTGAAGTCGGTTTCGCCAAATCCGAAATCATGGGTCATCCGATTCATACGTCAAAGGGCTTTCAAAGACCCATCCAGGTCTTCACCAAGAGTGATTTATCCCCGAGTCAATCACAAAGAAGCTATTCAATAACACCATCGCACACGATCACATCCGCAAATGCCGGCAACAATGTTTATACTAGTCTTACATCACCAGGACCAGGACCGTACAATACTCAAAATAGTGGGGAATTGAGCGATAAACTCGAGGAAATTCCTGGGAAATGTTCCGTGGATACAGGGACAGACATCAAAGATGATTTGGATCGGAAGGTGGTTGACCACGCAGACAAATGCGTGAACGATCAAGGAAAATTGGAAACGAACGAAAATCATAAAACCAATTTAAAGAGGGAAGTGACGAATCATCCTCATAGTATAGAATTGGAGAATAGGATAATAGATGTAAATTCAAAAATAATCAATTTGGAACGCAAAAGACCGAATATCAAAGAAATCGATGGTGAGTCAATACAAAACAAGCGGAAACTTGAGAATAACATCGCCGAAATAACGCCAGCGAAACGGAAATGCATTTTGACTAGTATTTGTGTACAGTCCACTTCTGTTTTCGACAGTAAATGTGAAGAAACAACAGCGACCGTTGAACATCGTCGAACAACAGATTGTGCTAAAATTGACAACAAAGAGACATTAAACACAAACAATCGCGTTCTGGACAATACTTAATAATTATTATTTTCGATTGGTTTTTTATCATCATCTGTTTTTATTCTCGCCGGGATTAATTTATTTTATGAGTAGAGCATGTAAATAATCGATAAATTTACACTTTTTTGAAGTTTTTGTATGAAATTGTATTATATATTATTATTAATTATTAAAAAGAAAAACGATACATTTTATTATTTTACTCACGTAGGTATCCTTTGTTTTATTTTATTACTTGACGGTTTAAACAGCTTTAAACAGTTTTAAGAACACATTCAACAAATAAAACGCTTAATGACAATTTTTAGAGTAATTTTACAAAATGATTTTCCGATGTTTTATAGTCGTAACTACTATACTATTTCTATAAAAAAATATATATATATATATATATATATAGGTATACTATTCTAGGAAAACTTTAGTTTATCACAGATTTCATTAACTTTTTTATTACATTCCATTTCAAACTTAATTGTTTTTAGGTATATTATCGCCGCATAATTAACATCAAATCTGATTTATTTAAGACATTTTTTTAATTTTGACTAGTCAAAAATTATTCGAGATAATTCGCCAATAATGTGATGACATACCTATCATAGAATAATTAAATTTGTTAGGGGAAAGTTACGTAAGAACTGATTTAATTTGTGGTAAACTTTATAGTTAGTATGGTTGGTACCCGTGGTAAAGCCCAATTAATGGGTGGGTATGAACCCAGGTATAATTTCGGACCCGTTAATAAATAAAGAAATGTCTTTCAAAATACGCTTAACATTTGTGGTATCATTTAAAACAATCAAAATATTTAACGTTGTAGAAGTTTTTAATATAAATTATATATAAATATATAGTATGTATTTATTATATAAAAATAAAATATTTATTTGAGATGCGCCTGTGTTGTAGCAACTTGCATAGCCTACTTGTATTGGTAGCTCTACTCCTAATTTTTAGGGATTGAATGAAAACGAAAGTGTTCTATATGTCTAGGTATTTATTTTATTATACATTTACATTTAACATATAATTTAGCCCGTACTTACAAAAATTTGCCCGCAAATTTACTGTAAGTTTAACATAAAATTCTCAAAATACAAACCTGTTTAAATCGTTTCACAATTTATATCAAGCTTGTTGTGTTACCTTTCTTTTAAGATTAACTATATGTAAATGGATGGGTAGTTTTACAAGTTATAGCTCAGCTTGATATAAAATGCGAATGACTGTGCTTTTCGATTGATAAAAACAGAAAAAGTGTCATATATATATAAATATATATATTTATATCTTAATTTAGAACTAAACTAAACGTGGACGTATTCTTACGATAAATCTTTGATTAATAGTGCGTTGAACTATAGAAAATCTTATGATTAGTTTATAGTTATACCTAAACTATTGGCAGTTTTGCTTTTTGTTTAAAAAGTATAAATATTTTCCTAAACTTTTGAATCATCTAATATTTAAATTAGCAACTTTTTATATAGAATAAAAGTAATATTTGTAGAATAGCCAATGTTTACTTATTAATTACAATAATTTCGATTG
Organism: Nebria brevicollis; assembly: GCA_944738965.1. Lineage (NCBI taxonomy): Eukaryota > Metazoa > Arthropoda > Insecta > Coleoptera > Carabidae > Nebria > Nebria brevicollis. Next base: position 82,752 of record OX122909.1, on the reverse strand, counting down.
ATTTTCAAATGAGAAATATTTTGATTAATATATAATACATAGAATAAATTTCAATTCCCAATTAATAGATATTATAAACTTAGTATTATATTTGTATATATGTTCTCAATTTTCAGTAAACGTTTCCGCCTTTCGTGCCTGGTCACATGTTGACCTTGACCCATCAAAAGCCCAACATATCATATTAATCTATTTGTGCATTATTTTAATTAATCTATCAAATCACATCTCATGTCCAGTACCTTTAAACCCCAAGTGGGGTGCAATGAACCAGGGGTGGGAATGAAATTGTTTGTTTCGTAAAGCATCTGGGACGTTTGTCGAGTATTGGTTACGTAGTCAGTTCGAGTACCTCGAACGATTCAGTTTCGATCTCTTCCAGATCGGAATCGTCTGTACCGTCTTGAAATTCAACAGGAGCCTGAACGGCCCATGTGTTGGGCGGAGCTATCACGAAGGCAGGGCCGGGCTCAGCCTGCTGCTAGTCCTCAGTTAGCTCCCAAAGCATTAGGGATGCATCAGTGCCTCCCACCTAGACAATTCTATTAATTATGGGGGGTTTACGAACGAGTTGAATAGACACTTACGCTGACAATGTTTCTGTCATTAAACATGAATCGAGCGCAAGCTACTTGGCCACTGTAGACTTTTTCTTCATTGTATTCTGCTTTCGGGCTCAAACAAGGGTACCTACGAACCAATATTTATTTTCAAATTAAACCACAACCGCAATAACTAACAAAATACAATAAATTATACCTAAATAATCTTAGGTAACCATCAGCATCTCCAGCGATTAGGAGGTCATGGGCGGCGGCCCTATTAGCAGTTATTATTATTGATGTCATTGGATAGAATCGATTGTTCCAAATACCTAATCGAAATGTTTCAACTAATGAATCCTATTAACTTATTTAATTTAACCTACCTACATATATAAATTTTTCGGCAAATCATGTATGTATATTTTTATACTATAGAAAATTAAGTTTGTGCGTTACTTACCAGCTACAGAAAATCCTACTGTGGAATTTTGAGTATACCATTTAACATCCTTCATAGCAACCGGGCTTTTTTCGGGCGACAACGACTTAATATCCCCTGAAAAACACGAACACAATTTACAATTTAAATAAGCATATATATATATATATATATATATATATATATATATATATATATATATATATATATATATATATATATATATATATTTAAACATGCATATAGACTAACAGAAAGACAAGTCATAGTCGGCAGTGACAGTCTGCAAGAAGTTACTGTCAGAACTCCAGTCCATTTGTATCAACGGTTGCGTGCCCCTGATTTTGTTTGATTTTTTATAACTAAACCCATCCCTGGACACTCTAAACAAATATATACTGCCGTTCTGGCTTCCTATAGCCATCATATCTCCAGCTGCAACCAAATATTGTCGTCAATAATTATCATCCACAGCCGTAGTAGCGGTTTAGCGGTAAATAAAAAATGCGTACCAGGATTGTACCCAAGGCAACTCAAAGGCGACCCACAGACTCTTATAGTAGCAACTGGGGCTCCATGGTCCGTATTCAGGACTACTAAATGCCCTTCTGTGCTTCCAGCAGCCAGCGCCACCCCAAACGGGTGGAAAGTCAAGGAAACGCATTCATAAGCGACCTATAAATGTTAAATGTTGTTATATTAAATTATTTGTGGTTTTTTGTGTTTAAATAAGAAGCATCTACTTGTGTGGTCCATATTAGTTTATGTTTTCGCCAAAGCGCTATATTTTTATCGTGGCCTGCAGTCGCGAATAATTCATCGTCTGGGTGCACAGCAAGGCCCCATAATTGTCTACCATGTCCGAAAACGACCTAAACATAAACATAACCCAATTAGTACTCTTAAAAAAAAAACATTAAAAATCATACCTGGTTGAACCTCCGTTGCAAAGAACCTTCAACGATATTATTTTTCGTTGTTCCCACATAAATATTACCGTCATTCCGGCCCGGTCTTTGCGGGTAGATGCTTCTGACACCTCCAGCTGACTCGGGCAACTATAATTTCAAGTGGTATAAAAATGTGAATATTGGGTGCGTGGTGTTTTTGTTTTTGTACTTTTGTATCAGTGATTCGTTTATAATTTTGGAGCGAGTCCCACGCGGCTATTTTGCGGTCTTTTTCACCTCCAGACAATAGAGTACCTTCTGATAGCATCACCAGGGAACTTATGCCTTTATTATGAGCCTAAGTTACAGTTACAATTTAAGCTTGTTATTATTGGTGTTTTTTTGAAACTTACTTCAAATTCCATCCGTACGAAGTAAGCTCCATCACTATCTACGCTGTAAATAGTGATGAAGCCATCTCCATCAGCTGTGACTACGTCTCCATCTTGCTCAAATTGTAAACTAGTGATTATTGTACGTTGGGGCTGGAATCAAAATATTTGTTTATTATTTCTTTTCTATTCACTGTTAATTATAATTATATTTTTATGCATACTGGTTTGATAATGTCTGTTCTTTCGAAGAAGCCGTCTTTCCTTCGGTTCCAGAAGGTCAAATGCCCTTTTCCGTGCGTGATTAGCAAGTTGTCGTCCAATGGGTGGAAGGCTGCGCCTGTAAGTTCTTCCTGGAGAGTCTGAGAAAACAATAAACAAATTTTATGAAATGAGGTAAAATTTAGGTTTGGAAGAAATTTATAAACATTTGAATCTCTCTTTCTCTAAATAAAAATCCCACCTTCCATCTCTCTCTCTCTCTCTCTCTCTTTTGATATATATATATATATATATATATATATATATATATATATATATATATATATATATATATATATATATATATATATATATATATATATACAGAGAGAAAGAGAGAGAATAAAGGTAAAATCATAATAGATCGGGTATCTTCGTATAATAATCATGTAATTTGCATACGCACTCACGCAAATGGAAAAATAATTCATTTTTTTCATACATACATGAAACACGCAAGTTAAATAATTATTAACTTGTGGATAAAATATAGCTTATTTATGTATTTAGAGCATGTTTGCGAAGCCAAACAGTATTTCGTCATTATATTATCGACAGATTTATTAGCAAAATGAATATCATCATAGTTTTATAAACATACATATATACCTATATATATATATATATTTATATACATACCGCGACTTTTCCCAATAAATGTCCCCATTGCCATTGCCACACTGAGAGGATGCTCTCTCTTCCTGCATCCACTGCCAATACATAACTGCCTCCATTCTACAATTTAAAAACATAAATGATAAATAAATAAATAAATAAAACAAGTCACATTAAGGGTTGATAAAAGTACCAATTGTGAGAATGCAACAGCTGCAACCCCAACTTCAAACTCGCCCATCCCGAAAACATATAGGGTCTGTAAGGTCTCTGTGCTCCAAATGCGGATATGCGCTTGTGTCTTTCGGTTTCTCCCGGCTCTCTGTCCGGAAGCCACCATCTCCCGCGATGGATGCAGATCCATGCTAAGAGAATATATATATATTTTTATTTGTTTGTTGTTGTTTACGTTTCTTACTTCATTTACCATTGTATGTCTTCGGTATGGCCCACATAATGCCGCTGCGTCTCTTCATCCCTGTCGTACATAACTGCAACTGCTGCTACGAAATATAAAAGTTCTCCAGTCGGAAGCACCCAAAGATTCCTTCTCGAATCTGTACCACGATAACCATATCTATATATTTACACATTAATTAAGGAAAATTTTGATTTAACCTAAAATTTGGTACTTTTTGTCCCTAAAGTGTTTCCATTCTATTATATGTATATAATATTTTATAGATATGCATACTACGTATAACCGTTTGAAGGTCATTCATTTTAACCAGCTTCCTTTAATTTATTCTTAGAAATAATCGATTTGGAAACAGATTCGGACGCGGATTATAAAAACAAAGGATACACCCAATCTAATTGCATTTTTTTCTCCGGGGGGTTATTATCCATAGGGGCGTGATGTATTGGGGGGTAAAAAGTCCTTCGTAACCCTCTGATGGTCACTCTTACAGGCTCTTCTTTCAAAACCTCTAGTAATGTATAATCTGGATTGAATATTCCAAATGTGTAAATTAAAGATGATCTATTTTAAGCCCCTCTAAAAAAAGCCCTACCTGTATTTCTAACAATTTCATTTTCTGGTGCATACAAAACTCGTGGGCGACTTTTACTTCTGGCGCGGCGGGTCTGTTTGCTTAAATCTTCTACAACTGTTGTTTGGACCATGCCGGCCCTGGAGCGAGACCTCCTCGCTGGGGACATTTGTATAGCGGCCCCGCCACCCACACTCCCAACTCCTAAATAAAATGTATCGATGTCCGCGAATTCATTTCGCAATTGGGAAAAGCTTCGAACCTAAATATATTATATTAGTATTTTTTGAAATAGAAGTAATAATTTTAAATAAATACTTCTTGTCCAGCGACCGTATACATTCTTTTCGCTCCGTTCATCTTCAAAACCTGCCCTAGGTCCTCCAGCACCTCTTCGAAGGGTTGAGAGGTTCGTAAATTCAGTAAAACACGACACTGCAACACGTAAAGATAATTTGTACACTAATAAAAAAGTGGTACACTTTGTGTAAATTGATTTACTTGTACTGTGTGGTCCATATTATTTATAATTCGTATAACTCTTCCTGAGGAGGGTTTTATAGTGCCTCCAGGAGGCGCTACTGGGTCCGCCTCCACTATGGAGGCTTTTCGACTGATTGGGGTTTTATTCCACCCTCCTTGTCCCCCGGGAGCAGCATACCATATACCATTTTTTTTTCCATAACTTGCCGCCTGTCAATATTACGCTCTTTTAGTTATTTTATTTTTAAACTACTTTTATTCCTCGAAATTATGTTAAGTTTATAGTTTGAGAAAACATTATCGGATGTCGCCGGGATTCGCACTCAAAACCTACAGATTCTGGGGTCGAATTATGGTGACGTTTGATAATTTCGAATATTTATTTGGTTATAAATAAATTCGTAGTGACGTGAGGGGTTTATATATGGACACGTTTAAACGCCAATATTATTAAATGAATATGTATGGTTGAAAAAACAATATAGTCATAGTATGACCATTAGCAGAATACGTCATAATGGCAGTTAAATCAAAATTTAAATATATGTTACGCCGTGACACACATCGCGTGTTTGTAATACGGGTTGCCGCACTGTTAGGCGTAATGTCAAACATTATCTTAATATGTTTATATATTTTTTAAAACAACTTTAGCTTCGCCGTAAGGCTACTTTATGTAGATAACCGATCAAACTAGGTTTCTAGTACAATAATCGTGCATTTGCACACACACACAGGTTCATTTAAACTAACAAAGCTCGCTTAAAAGTACATCTAAACAGTCAAGAAAATAAAGCAATAATTTAAAACTAACGCTCAATATAAGATATATGGTATTTTATATATATCCATATTTTCATAAAGCGGCGCCAATTCTATACCTGTTGCAACATTGATGGTAATGAAACGACAACAAAGGGAGCCTCCTCATCAATCATATGAACAGTTTTAGGTACACTGATTTTTACATAAATATAAAAAAACACTTAAATGGTCAGTTTTTTTAAATATTGTTAAAACATCATTGCCATTAATTAGTTTTTCTTTTTATTTATTCACACTTGCGAATAAACAAATCACTGGTTCAGCAAAAAATATTAAATTTGCCGAAATGTATTTTATTAAAATTTCATAAATTAATAAATATGAATTTCGAATATTTAAATAATATCAAACCACTTTTGAAAATAATAAATAAACCACAAATGAATTAAATATTTATTCATAAAAATACACCAAACAGCACCGTGCAATATTAGTCGAAAACTAAATGTTAAACCAGTAAGCAACCCTTAATAACAGCACATAATTAGACCACGTCGTATATCATCGGCCGCCAGCCGAACTTAAAATGACGCAGAAATATCATATGTGTACTATTGAAAGTTAAGGGGGGCATCCCCCAAGGTCAAATTCAAATTGGCTGTAAGTGGTCACCCCTCCACGCGACCCCCACCATACCGGGAGGGAATTCCCCTCCTACTTTTGGCGCTTTCGTGGGCCACTTCGCCAAATGACCTTGCACACCAGATAAACCATACACGCAGAGCTTTTACGTTTCGGACTCTAAATTCATACAAACAATACCTAAAAGTCCTCAAAATACACATTCAAATTACTTTAACTACACTATAAACCCAATATCAGAGTTAGGGGGGACTTTAATTGATCTAGACTATAATATTTTTACTAAATATTTCCCCCATTTGCATAATCAGGATCGTGTCTAACGCAAAAGGCATTCCTTGGCCTTGTTCATAATATTTTAGCGTTATCAGATGTAAGCTGGATTCGTGATTAGTTATTTTTGATGGAAAGTGGCTCAACTATTTTTAACAAATAGTTTTAGCGTGTTAGTGTCACAGCGTGCGGTCATTTCTACCCCAATTTACTATATATATATATATATATATATATATATATATATATATATATATATATATATATATATATATATATATGTATATATATCATATTTAGTAGACTGTAAATTGGAATCTTATTTGATTTAGATGCGTAGCAACTTGAGAAACGTAAGTGTGTTGCAGGCTGGTGCACTTCTAGGCGTTTTTTAATAAATTATGCTATCCATATCGTGAGCGAAGATTACAAATGCGAATAAATTTCATATAAAATCTCAACAATCACACTATTACGTCATAACACATACACAGCCAACATGCGAATTGTAATTTTATGCTAATTAGCATATTTGTATTGATTATCTACGCTCTAGTGTGACGTATATTTAAATTTCGACTTGTGAATGAAGCTACTATATTATAGTTTAGTATTATTCCTAAAATAACGCCGATATAATATAATAACTACAAACTATATAGAAATAAATCTTATCGCGCGTTTTTATCATAATTTTAAGTCGCCCTACATTTTTAAACAATTACAATATCCAAATATTATTTATTCAAGGTTGCTATTAGCGAAACAATAGCCGTTTAGGTCAATTTTTTGTTATCACCGCAGCCTGTGGTTAAATTATGCAAAAATATGTACTGATATATTGAGGGAGACATTTTTCATGTTGTTTATGTTCCGCAATTTCAAATATATTCATAAAAATTCATATATTCTATCAGGGTCGCAGCATAATTAAATAAAGCAAGTTGAGGAGGACACATTTACCCAATTTACTCGAATGTAATGAGGGTTGCCGTTCTATTTTATTAAAAATCAAAAATTAGGTGCTTCAAGGCTCAAATATATTTTTTAATAATAAAATAGCATTACTAAATTATTCGTTAAAATTACTTACTTTTCTTTAATGTATATTTAATTAGTGGAACTAATTTTTATCAAGTGTTACGACACTTTTTAGGTCTTGAAATAATTACTTTTTAGTTTTCCGTGTCAATAATTCGCTCTAATTACAAAAACTAGTTTGTTTGATAGTACAAATATCTTCGAAATTATTGTTTAAGTTAAAAACAAATGAATTGCGTGTGAACGATGACCTCGCCGCCGGACCGGAAGTAGCATCGACCTTGTTCGGACTCACCGGACTCTCACCGAGTCCGGGACCAGTCCACTTGGAGCGACTTGCCTACCTTCGATTTTATTCACAAATGCTTTCACTTTAAAATCTGAGCATTTTCCAACAACTCTAATATAATTTTATTTTATCGTTAAAATTACTTGTACATACATACATACAACACGATACAGTATATAGAGGTAGTGTTAAGGCCCTTAACTCCTTCAGGTATCCGTTACAGGACGAGAAATTGATTTAAACACATACAAAGAAACTGAGTCATTGTTTTCATCAGCTGTTTTTAACAATAACTTGAGTTCTTTCTTCATTAAAATCAATATGGTTTCATCACTACTATTAGAAACGTATATTCAACAATTTGGTTATTTTATATGAAAACGCATAATCCACTGCGTAAACATAATATGGAGTGGAGTTTAATATTTTGAGACTAAATATTGCTAGTTTAATAGATGAAAAATCTATTTATTTCAAGTTCACATTTGTTAATTATATTAAACCTCATTTACTTAAAATATATATTATTTAGTGTTACATGCGAGTGTTGTGGGTTAGTGTACGTTTAGGCGTATCAATATCTAAATTAATTTAATCTGCATTTGAAACTATACAAAATAATGAGTAGGTATCATATATTTGTATGTATGTATTTACTATAAATGGTTGTGCTTAGTATGAAAATGAAGTTGCGCATCCATTTGTTGATATTTGTTGTTATGGGAACGCGTTTATAGTCCCTCCTATCTAAAATATGATTGGTGGCGATTATTTAGTGAATTATTGATGTGATATTTAAGAAATTAGAAGTTATTATAAAATGGAAGCACTGTCGTGTGCGCCAAAACATAAAATAAAAACTATGTACAATAAATTTGTTTGCAGCCCAACACAAAATAATAAGGTTGACTGTTTTATGATTGAATGTCAACTGTGTTACATGCAAAACACATATAATATGTTAATCTTAAATATCAACGCATACATTAACTCTTATGTGGCCTGATTTTCGCGTCCTTATCGCTTGAAATATTAAGGACAATTTCTAAAAAGGTCCAAGGACCAAGGTGGCATAAATTAAAATTTATAGCAACTTGAATTCCCATCAAACATTTGAAACTATTTACTATACTCAAAATGTAGTCTTATTATGCAAAGTTGAACGTATTTATGTAAGTAGGGTTGTGCTTGTTCAAGGAAATATTAAACTAACATTAAAATCACGCAACGCTAAGTGAAAATTAGGACAAACATGTTTATATTTTAATACGCCGCCTAGAAATCCACTTTTTATTCGTAAATCAAATCATCCCTGTTCAATATTGATCTATGCAAATAGACACGTAGCATGCCAAATTATTACACTGCCAATCCTTTAAGCAATTATTAAACCTGTTTTTATCCCTACTAACGACTTTCTGATATCAAATGCATTACTTGAATGTATTAATATCGATTGCCTACTATCGATATCAGAAAATCACATTTACCAAATTACTGCTCTTAAGGTGGATGATTTGCCAAACCCAATTACCGAACCCATCCATCAAATACCTATGACTAATTTTTAAAGCAATTTAATAATAATAATCGTAATAAGATCTTACCTTAAAGGCTTTGTAACTGGAGACGACGTAGCTTGCTCCATCTTCCAGTTCATCTAGTCTTATTTTCCGATCTCCATCCATGGAGAAAATGTAGCGGGCTCCTCGTGGTAGGTCCATCCGCAGTGACAGTTTGTCCAGGAGGGATTCAATGGAGCCGATGTCGCGTCCGGGTTTGAATCGGAACTCGACTCCTGGGAAGAATGGGTCGCCATTCTTGTAGAATACCACTTTTCGGGCTCTCCAGTATGACAAGTTGCTGTACCTGGAGATGGAACGAAGAGGAGTCGTTAGGTAGGACTTTGAATGGACTTGTGTTGTTGGAGTTACCTGCTGGTTGCGCCGTCTGCGCGGCTTTTCGGTCTTGACCCCTGGGGGGGTTGCGAAGGCATCATCGAAGAGGTTTCGCTGGCATTATCTGCCATCGCCCCCCCAGGGGACGAGGGCCTGGAAGCGGCACCAGCCCGCCAGTAGCCACCGTTAGGTACCAGTGAACGACTTGGTGAACCTACCTAATTCACAAAGTAAACATCATCTGGGATTCGTTCGTGGATTATTACATTTCCAGTCAACATTTTTCAACATTTCCACAGGTCTGTGCATACGTTTGCAAAATAGTATACACAAATAATTAACATAATTTCATCTATTCGGACAATCCCCAACAAAATAAATAGGTATATGATGTATCGTATGTAGTACATATATAAACAATACTTTTTTTGCATTCATACTATTCATGTATACTACATAGAACAACAACAACATACCTTTAATTCACATACAGCTTATTATTCCTCTCCCAAACAAACTTTTAGTCAGGTGCCTCGACCAAAAATTGCAAAAAATAACAAATATGTTCTCATAATTTCCCCTTAGCAATTTAAAATAAAACTTTTAAATAAATAAAATAATGTTATGCATATTCTGACTTCCGAAAAAAAAAAATTTAGTGGGGGTTTTTTTGTTTTTACATTTAGCACCCTTAAGAAGTGTGAAAATAAATCGCCTACCTCCCCATCATCGTACTCATCGTCACTATCCACTCGGTTATCCGCCACGTTGCTTGTTCCGTTGCCTGTAACGGCCACCACTGCACTGCCGCCTCCCTGAAGGCCCCCCCCTGTATCACCGCCCCCATTAACCACTCCTCCGACCCCATCTTGGGGTGCTCCGCCACCATTCGGGGCATCTAGCGACTGGTCATCGTACTGTTGCATTCGGCTAGCCGCACGAGAGGGTGCCAGTGATGCCTGAAACCACATATGACACCCCTTCTTACACAGCCCCCTTACATATTCCATCCTATTCTATGAGCTCCTAATAACTTAGTCTAAACGAAAAATTAAATTATATCGAACCCAAAACATATAGATAAACGCTCTGTCGGCTTGCTTGCGGTGAATGATGTTGCTCAAGTGGTAGAGCAACAAAGCATATATCTATAGGTTCTGAGTTCGATTCCTGGTGATATCCGGTAATTTATTTCTTAGGTTTAGTGTATTTAAATAATATCTTTATCGTAGGACAGTATTAAAATGCAAATCGAGTAAACCTTCGCTGAAAAGCTCAGTAAATCATTTTATAGTATAAGGTCATATTGCATGAAATTACAATCTGTACTAAGTGGTTCACACGTGTTCCGCTTCCTAATCAACGGAATCGAAGTCTTATTAGTAATACAGCGAGGTGGAAAGTATGTCAGACGAGAGATTATAAGAAAATTGCGTAAAAACTATTCGGACCGTGCGTGTCACTGAAACCAGGCCATTTTCTGCCTGAAATTTACCAGGGAAATAGAAAAACTAATGAAAAACATCCTATCGTACTATGTATCACCCGAAACGTGGCCACAACGTACATACATACATGCATACATACGTGGTAAACGCTGAATTTTAACTGAAAACATGACTCATAATATTGGCGTGTATGAAAAATTGGTTTGATATTTAAATGCACTATCAGATTTAATCGATATTTTTAATACACTCTGAAATTGCTTAGAAACTTTTACCATAGCCAGGGATGGATTTTTATTAAAATAGCAACTGCTCTATATTATCTATATTTATTCCAAAAAATGCTAAATATATATTAGGACAGCTTATATAATTGTTCTCAACATTTAATACTCTATAAATATTTTTTTTCTAATGTTCATAACTAAGTTATTTTGAATATTATCGCGTTATTCCCCAATAAACTGGATTTAGGGTAAAAATACTATACTATATTTCCAATTTAACAGTCATTAGTGCACCTGATGGGACCTATATTATTATTTAGTTAAAAATACGCCTATAGGCATATTGACCCGCAATACATACTCGAATTACTAGTTGCTGCTTGACAAAATACTCTACAAGTACTGAGCAGAAAAATTTATTAAGGGTTTTATACCCTTAATAAATTAACGTGAAATGGGTCAAAATTAATAAATCATCATAAATAAAAGGGTACTGTTCATTCTTTAGTTATTTAAATATTGCTGTATTCCTCGCTAGACTATATTTAGAGTAACAAAAATATCTGGATATTTATCACACATTAGTGCAGCTTGCAGTACTGATCCTTAACAAGATTGCGCTTGTTGGTTTGTTTACCCGCAAGACATACTCGTATTACTAGTTTGCTGCATGCATATAGTAATTTATGTATTAATTTATTTAATTTTGACTAAATGTAGGTACTAAAAGTACTGAGTGGAAATATTTATTAGGGTCACAAAAATAATATGTTAACATGATATATCACTGAAATGGGTAAAAATTAATACATTTGTATATATAACTCTTAAATTATTTAAATATTATTGCAGTATTTCTCACTAAACTGGATTAAGAGTAAACAAAATTACTATAAACTATTTTAATACACATTAGTGCAGATTACAGTGCTGGTCCTTAACAAATAAATAAATAAGTACGCCTGTCGGTTTGGTTGCCCTTAATATTATCTCGTATTACTAGTTGCTGCTTCTTATATTTAATTGTTACTATAAATCTTGAGCAGAAAAGTTATATTAATTACAGATAAACAATAAATTAACATACTCGATCCCTTAAATGTGCCAAAATTAATAAATTTTTGCATTAATAAATTGGTACTTGTATAAAGGATTATTTATTACATTGATAAATATTCATAGCTAACTTTCAGTTTAATATTCACGTGCATATTAATTCAAAAAAAAAATTGAAATAATCATTTGTTTTTTGTGAAAACCCTAAAGTAAGTGTATGATAATTTAAATAATTTATGTAAATGTTAAACGCGACACAACTGTAATGAGGGTTGAATGCGCTTAATTTTCAAAAAAAACGTCTCCTTGATTACCTTAAATTACACTTATATTTACAATTATTAATAAATAAACTTACCATTTATTGTGATAGACTCGTGTTGAAATATTCCTTCGGTTAAACTTTAAAATTAATAGTTCGTCATTTATTTAATACACTTAAGTTTTTACATCAAGTCACATTTTAGCACTATTAATTATTTAAATAAATAATATTATAAGATGTACACTATTAAAAAATAATGAATTTACATGTTTTTTGTGAATGACTTATTTAATTTTTTAAGATTTTTTTTCTTATTGAGGTTTTGCTGGGCAACTATTCCCAAACCGTGCTCAAATTTGAATAAAGTTAAACCACGTTGAATTCTCGTCTTAAACAACTAAATAACATTTAAGAAAACCAGAGTAGGGTTAGATCAGGGGTGAATGGGGGGCAGGTGAACTGAAAAGTCGATTTTCTTTACTACTTTTTGAGCTAGGTTGCCTAGTTTACCCGCTGGAATAACTTGTTGCTTATTGCAGACATTGTTATGCATATATGTATGACAACAAGGGACGCTTTTCTATCGTGCTGGGCAATGAGCTTTCTTATACGTTGTTTAGATATATCGGTTAGATAAGTAGGATACAAAAAAGTATAAACGCTTATAGATATTACAGAAACAATAAAAATATTCCTCACCCACACACAAACACAATATGGGGGTCAAAAATATTTTTTATTTACTTATTACTTATTTATTTACTTATTACTTCGTATAAGAAAGTATCTAACATGTTACTCCTAAAAGAAAAAGTTCTGAGCTTTTAGTGGCAACATCGCCCACTGTTCTGATTGGCTGGCACTGGTAAGGGGGGGAGTAAAGTCATTGGCCCACCACGCCTCAAAGCTCCACCTCCGCAATGTACCAGTACATTTAACCTCATTTTCGTAACGATTTCTGGTAATCTATTGGTCCGTTTCCGGTTTTAAATTGCCATATGTCATCTAAACTGTCACCAATAAACGACCGAATATACCCCTCTTCATTCCCGTACTCCTCCACACAAGAACCACTGAGCTTTTCAGTGTTTTTATTTCAAGTTTCAAAACTGTTTTGTTTTTTCAAGCAACCACACACAGCAGTTGCGTGTTTTAAGAATCAATAGCTAATTTAATCCTGATTAGGCTCCTTTGTTGTTTTCCCAGTTTGGTGGAAAATAAACGTACTTTATCATTACGTTAATTGATGCTTTCCAGCCATATTTACACTAATTTTGCTCTTTTCTCTTTGTTTACTAAGTTAAAAGAAATCCTGCCAGCTTTTTGTCTTTATTTTACAATTTTAATAACTATTTATACACATTTCTCGTCGAGGAAGCGTTAAATACGTTTTACAACCCTTAAATAAATATGTGGTACACTTCTAGTATACTTATTTATTTTCTTGTTAGGATCCAATTAAATAATCTACCGTAACTATTATGACTTAAAATCGACTTGATATATGGTTTTTACCACCCTACTTATTTAGTTTGATGAATAAAAGATGTAATAAAGCTTGTTTTATTGAAATTGCCTGAGACTAAAATTCATGAATAATTTATGAACGTTAATGAAAGAAATGCAAAACTATTCGCGTCTTTTTCAGTTTGTTTGCAGCCTTTATTACCTATCATGAAACGGTCATCAGAATAAAATGACCACGTTAACCTTTTCAAATATAAGAATTTTAACATAAAAAAAAAAACATTCGTCGACGACAAGGATATAAATTATAGAAATACATAAATTATTGTCGCAACACTTTAAATTGTTTATTTAATTAAATATTTTCCCTAAAATCAAAGTGAATTCGAAATAATTAATTTTAAAAATGGTCTAGACATATTTAATAAATATAATAGTTATACAACATGACTGAAAACAATTTCAGGAACGTAGTTTTATTTTTACGACTGTTGATAAGCTGAGTATTTGCATTTAAAAATTGCATTGTTGCATATATATTTTTTTGCGGGTTGTTAAAAATATACTACATTTAAATTAATTATAATGTACTATGTAAATGGTAATAAAGCAATAAAAAATAATGTTTATTACTTTTTCATTTTACAACGAAAGCTTATTTAAAAAGTCCGCAACAAGAAATTGTGCAAATAGTTTAAATCATCATAGTGTATTTATTAGTGAAATTCCCTGGAGAAATGGCTTGAAAGTGAATAAATTCGGTTGAAATGTTTAAAACGATCAACCACATCCGGTGCGATTCGGACATATCCGTTTTGCATGCATGTACTAGTTAATAATATGTTTTCGCGTTTCTGTGAAGGGGGAGGTCGATTTAAATATTATTACACTCCAAATTGTCGCGAGATTTCTTTTCTTCGTTTTTTTCTAGACCACTTGGCCCCAATTCATTTTGTTTCATTTGGCTCATAATAAATGTAATTTGTCCCGAAAGAGCTACAAGCTTTTTTCTAGAAGGTTACTCACTACAGTTATTATTTTCGGCTATTTAAATCTATGATTAATGTTTCTTTGTAATATTTAATTCGATATTAGTCAAAATCATATTTTGACATGGCTATTCTACGAATATATTAGGTTTTTTATTAAAAAATATATCAAAAAGTAATCTGTAATATGATATTACAACATGATTAGTCTATAAAAAAATATTTGGATATACTAATTGGGTTCTTGTATGTAGTACATACAAGAAACATATTATAATTGCTACGTTATGGCAGTTAATTAAGAGAAACCTTAAAAAGTTATTTCGTAGAGAATAAAAACTACAAAGAATATTTCAGGTATTGAGCAAAGAATCTATGTTACATTTCACATATTGTGCAAAAACAAACGACTGGCCCCTTTTCGAACGCGCCACCACTGGCGAATTAGTTTCTAGCGTGTGTAAAATCGCATTTAAATAATTCTGTAGAAACAAAAGAAATTATATTATTACGTCTGGAACATTTTTTATTAATCATTTTATCTGTAAACAAAAATATTACACAATATTTTACAGAAAATTTGATTCGTTTATATTTCATTTAAAACATTCTAAAATCCCAGATAAACACATGCCATTTATTTACTTTACCAAGGTTTTCCCCACCCCATTTCACCATGTAATACGAGAAGAATTTTAAATTAGACGCAATTTTTACTTTCTTATACGCAGTATAATAATAATTTTACGATTTTTTTATTAGGTGATAAAAATAATTATAACGTATTTGTATCTTAAATTAAATCAAATTGATGGTTTAGTTCAATGTATGCAACAATCAATCATATTCTCCCGGTTAGGATATTATTCATCGATAATTTAATGTTTTTATTTGTGTCACGAACGTCCATGACGAATCAAGGGTAAATTCGCCAATTTTTATTCATGGATTATATAGGTACAACAAAACATAGTATTATATGCTAATATTTTCGTGACAACTATTTTTAGTGTTTACATCACAAGTAATAACATATTACAATTTATTTTAATGGTATGCATTTCATATATACATTATAAATATATTTTTAATATTTAAAACTCTCATATTTAATTCTCCTATAATTAATAATATGCGAAAATAACAATAACATTTTTTAAAAAATCAATGTAATCCCTAAATTAAACATATTGACTACGCCACTGGTGTTTAGTGTACGAAAACACCGTTAGATGTATGCACATATAAGTTAAAATATAAGAGTTTTAAAATATTTAAATCATTAATAAATACTCTCAATAATTGTAGTACCTATTTGTATATCATTTATTACTATTTGAACAAAAGTTACACTCATATTTATATATTATAAATCATATTTCATCAAATACAAAAACCATAACCATGCATTCTCGTTTGATTCGTCTGTCGAAATTATCTTCAAACCCTTCGAAAATACTCGACGAAAATGTTCGACAATACGCTCGTTGGACTCATAGACGTCCAGCCCGCGTATTCCTATCCGAAACCCTCGAAAATCCGTCGCATACGCGCGAAGAAGCATCCGAAAACATCCTCGAATTGAATTCAGATGATATACAAGTCGTTCCACCAAACAAAAACCGACCGAAATCTCAAAACAAACCTATATTATCCCAGCTAAAGCCCAAAACACAGTTATTCGATCTCGCTCGAATCGATTCAGACACGAAATTCGTGAAGGAAGCTACAAAAAACGTTGAAAAAGTACGGTATACGCAAAATGAAGTACTACGCACGACTTTCGACCAAAACGGTGATTTTGTTTATGAGAAAATGAAAGATAACGATTCAAAAATTGGGTAAGTTTAGGTTAGGTGTTTAGTTTAAAGTGGTCTAATGTGAGTTATTTATTGTTTAGCGCGTTAATGATGATGGTTAAATCCCGGAAATTGCGGGATCGCAAAAAATCGATTTTAATTGAAGGTAAACGATTGATTAAGGATGCGTTGTTGGCGAGTTGTACCTTGGAACACTTGTTATTTTCCCGTAAGAGTGATTTAGAGTACATAAAAGTGCTTTTACCCAAAAAGGATTTGCAATTGTATAAAATGGCGTACCGAGATATGCAAATGTGGTCCGATTTGACAACTAGTCCCGGCATTATGGGTAATTTTATTCAAAATGATTAAACTGTTGTTATTAAAATTAACTGAGTTATAAAAAACAGGTATATTTAAGACACCAAAGCTTGAAAATCTACTTAAAAGCTCGAAATCATTGCCGCTTACTATTATATGTGATAATATTCGGGAACCTGGGAATTTAGGTGCGGTTTTGAGGTCTTCAATTGCAGTAGGCGCTGAACAAATCATTCTTACTAAAGGTATTACATGTTGAAACCTGTAATGTACGAACATTCATTGGAAATACTTGGTTTTAAGGTTGTGTTGATTTATGGGAGCCCAAAGTACTACGAAGCTCCTCAGGGGCTCATTTCCGACTTCCGATTATCACAAATCAAAACTGGTCCGACATTCGGGCGAATGTACACGAATATAGCTCTGTTTTCTTAGCGGACAACAACATCATGACTTCCTCCGACACAGAGCACAATATAGAAAATTTAGCGCAAAAAGTCCCTGTTTTACCTTATTTTAGCGTTAATTTCCCGCAGAATCAATCAAATATTCTAATAATTGGCGGCGAAACTTTAGGTTTAAGCGAAGACGCATTTAATTTCGCCCAAGAACATAAAGGCGCTAGGCTCAATATACCACTAAACAACGACGTAGAGAGCCTAAACACAGGCACAGCTTTAGGCGTTATAGTTTTTGAAATTAAACGCCAATTTTTAATTAAAAATTAAATATATATATATATTTATACAAGGAGTTATTCATTTCATTCAACCAATCACAATCACGCATTATCCATTCTTTCTGTGAAAAACGTACTACTAATAAAATACGGGCTTGTGATTGGTTGCCGTTGAAAGTGAAGTGGATTTGCAGTTCTGTTTATAAATCTGGGACTATTTAGCGTTTATGCGGAAGGATTCTTCGAAATAAAGAATGAATTGTCTATTTTAAGGATAAACAACTGTACGTATGAGACTTGAGGATGTATTTATGATTAGATTTGAATGAGTATTTCAATAATATTTTGACGTTTCTGAGAAATATAGGAACTTTTTATCACTAAGGAGTGGCTAGAATTCCAAGAAAGGTGATCAACAGAGTGATGGTGGTGTTGTTATTACAAAATTGTTAATCTTTCAATAATTACTGATAGGTATAAATTGTTGTTTTCCACAAGAGAAATCAATAAAAATTGTTTACACCTTATGCTGTATGTGGCGGAAAATGTATCGTTTACGAACGTGTGGTTAACTAGTGGTTAAAATCGACGAGAAGTCGGTTAGATATTTCGTAAAATAATTAATTTGTTTGTAATTGTACAACAAACAATTATTATGATTCATCGTTTGGAAATACCAAACGGAGAATCTAGTGTACGTGTGTCATTTGTGCCCTTATTCTTATTGTGGTGAAAGTGTTGCTGCTTTCAATGACTCGGTGATGTTTGGTTTTTGGTACAAAAGTCTGGTGAATTGAACCAAAAATGGTCCCAATACCAGAGTTTTCGTACGATTACTGGCGTAGCTCGAATGATTTGACTACGATCACCTGTTTTATGCCAAACGGCATCATTATTCTGCTGGAAACGAATCGAAATGCTACTCTATCCGAAATTAAAGAGGTATTTATGCGTTTTGTTACACGGTGGAAGAGTGTTACAGTGTTTTGTTTCGTTTCGTTGATAGGATCTTTGGGAAGAAGCATCCAAATATCCTCGATATGGCATGCTTCACGATATGTCGGTGTATATCTTCGCCTGCATTAACAACATGGCAGAGCTGGAGGAGTTCACTGATGAATCTCGACGTTTATGCGATATTAAACCGTTTTGTGCGATTATTAAGATCACCGAATGCACCAGTGATAAAGCTGATAAGGCTCTGAATACACAAATTAGTCATTTAATCGGAAAAGGTTTGTTTTTGTTTCATTCCAATAAACCAATAAACGCTCCAAAGTTCTTCTCATCAAAAACCTTCATTTAATTTAATCGTAGGTTTGCATGAATTCGATTCGTTAAAAAGCACTGAAGTGAACGATTTCCGGTGGAAAATGCGCTTGTTTGGTGAAGATATTGGCCGGCGTCGCCAAAATATGAACTGGACTGAGCGTTTATATTATCAATTTCCTCCGCGGTTATCAAGCTCTGCAAATGTGCCCTCAATAGTGGCTTTGCGTCTTCGCGATGGCCACTTTGTCTTGCAGACCAAATTCGAAAACACCGAAGTATGTTTGACTCATTTAATTGCAGTGTCTTGCACTGAACTTTCTTATACATACGTACACACACACACACACACACACGCATATATATACAAATACATATAGTATAATCATACATTCATACACAAACACACACACATACATTCGCACATACGTACACACATAGAAGCAAAATCAAAATACTAAAATTCAATTCAGAAAAGGTCAAAAAGTGTTGTTTTTTATGATTCCATTACTTACTTATTACGTATAAGAAATAATTTCGTTAGTAATTGTTGTTGATAAAATGTTTAGACGGTTTTCACATTTAACGTCCACCGATCAACAACCCCCACGCAGATGCTATCGATGATTTTAAACAAAAAAGTGTTAACCCTTAACTTAAGAGGCGAACACCCCGACGATTTCGTCCTTAAAGTCGTGGGCCAGGACGAGTATCTAGTGGGTGATTACCCATTAATACATTTCTGTTATATCCAAGAAGCGCTATCCAGAGACGCGCTTCCAACTCTAGTAACTGTTGGCCAAGAAAGCGTTCCAGGTACCATAAAACATACATATATATATATATATATAAAACATTTAATAGAAAAAAAAAACCCAACATTCTTCTTTTATATATTTTAGTATTGGATGGGAACGAATATGAAACCTGCGATGCGTTAGAAATGAAACGACCGCGCCAGTCTTCTTCCACGTTAACTTTACGGAAAAAAGGGAAGCACGTGACTGCGTGGAATATTGAAGAGAATTTTAAGATAGATATTTCGGTGTTGTGCCGTTTGAATTGCGATGTTGGGCGACCGGTGGAAGTGGGTGTGCAAGCGGGACTTTTTCACGGGGGTAAATCGTTGTGTGAGTCGCAGAAGACGTCGATAAAACAAGTTACGCGGATTACTGATAAAGAGTGTACTTGTACCTTTGAAGAGAAATTGGAATTTGATATACAAGTAATTTATTCTTGTTTATTTGTTATATTTGTATAGTGTTTGTAATGGTTTATTACCTATTTTTATTGTTATTAGGTGTGTAATGTTCCGAGAATGGCGCGGTTATGTTTTGTTGTTTATGAAACGACGAAACAGGCGAAAGGGGGAAAGAGTCGGCGAATCAAAGAAAGTGGGAATAAAGTAAGTAATTATTTAAAATTGACTTGCTTTTTTATTTGCAAAATATTGTTAAGCAATTATTTATAACAAAAAACAATTACGTTCATTGCTATATACATATACATATAGAAAAATATTTGTTGATGAGTTGACTTGATTTAAATATCAATTCCATAGGAGATTTTCATCAACCCTTTAGCATGGGTAAACACAACAGTCTACGACTTCCGCAACCAACTAAAAACCGGTGCAATGACCTTATACATGTGGACCTACGCCGAAGCCGAAGACATCCAAACAGACGACGTCCTTCACCCTCTAGGCACAGTTGTCAGCAACCCTAACATCGAACACACAACCAGTTTAACCCTAACGTTCGATAGTTACGGCCAGGAACAATCAATCGTTTACCCATCCCCTGAAAAACTCGTCGAGTACTCCCGCCAGAACAACTTAACACAAGGGCCCAGTTCGCCTCTGAGCACAGCCCGGCCCTTCTTAGAACACCTGAAAGCGATGGCCGATACCGTCACCTTGCAAGAAATGCACGAACAAGAACGCAAAGACATTTGGCAAATGCGCCATTACTGTCTACAAAACGTTCCGACAGTTTTACCGAAGCTGCTGCACTGCGTTGAATGGAACGATCGACTAGAAGTCGCTGAAGTCACTGCTTTATTATCGAAATGGCCGCGATTAAGTCCCGAAAAGGCTCTAGAGCTTCTAGACTACGCATACGCGGATAAAGCAGTTCGAAGCTATGCTGTTAAATGTTTAGTTGATATGTCGTAAGTTGGACACATTGGCACAGATTGCTGCAGCAAATAAAACATCTTTTTTACACATTCTTTCACAGGGATGATGAGCTATCTTTATATTTATTACAACTAGTACAAGCGCTCAAGCACGAATCGTATATTGCTTGTGATTTAGTGGAGTTTTTACTTGGAAGAGCGCTTGGAAACCAGAAAATTGGCCACTATTTGTTTTGGCATTTGCGGTAAGTTGTGTGTATGCATATATGTTTGTATATATATACCTATATGTTTGACTATAGATCCGAAATGCAAACCCCATCAGTGTCGATCCGTTTCGGCTTGATTCTAGAGGCGTATTGTCGTGGTAGTCATGAACATATATCGGTTTTGAGCAAGCAAAGTGAATGTTTAGAGAAACTTAAAGCCGCATCAGAGATCGTGCGACAAAAACGGGATAAAGACAAAGCGAAAGCAGCTCTGCAGGAATATTTAGGCGAAAAACATTGTCAGCAAGCTGTCAAGAGCGTCTTAAGCCCCTTGGAGCCGAGTTTCCGGTGCAAAAACGTACGAATTGAGAAATGTCGAGTCATGGACTCGAAAATGAAACCGTTATGGATCGTGTTTGAAAACTCGGACATGCATGGCGAAGATGTTTACGTGATTATGAAAAATGGGGATGATCTACGACAGGATATGTTAACGCTTCAAATGATCCGAATTATGGATCGTTTGTGGAAAAATGAAGGTTTAGATTTAAGGTGTGTGTGTGTGTGTGTGTGTGTTGTGTGTTTTTATTATATGTTCTAGTAAGTTGGTGTGTGTGTGTGTGTATAATTGTTGAGCGTTTTAGAATGAGCCCTTACGGATGCATTTCAACTGAGCACAGGGTTGGGATGATTGAAGTTGTTCTTAATGCTGAAACTATAGCGAATATACAAAAAGAAAAAGGAATGTTAGCAGCCACTTCCGCCTTCAAAAAAGGATCTTTATTAGGTAACTGTCATATTCATTCATATTCGTATCGCCGTTTCATGTTTGTACACCATTTAAATCTCGTCGTTTAGCTTGGTTGAAAGACTATAATAAGAGCGAAAACGCGTTAAGCAAAGCAATCGAAGAATTTACGCTCTCTTGCGCGGGTTATTGCGTCGCAACATACGTTCTAGGCGTCGCAGATCGACATTCAGATAATATTATGATCAAACGAACCGGACAGGTATTATAAAACTCATTTAATATATGTATAACCAAATTACATTTATTTCATTTTTTGTTAAGTTGTTTCATATTGATTTCGGACACATTTTGGGACACTTTAAGGAGAAGTTTGGGTTCAAACGCGAACGTGTTCCATTTGTTTTAACTCACGATTTCGTCCATGTGATCAATAAAGGGCGAAAAGAAGGATTAGAGTTCCAGTTGTTCCAGAAAAATTGCGAAAAGGTTTACTATTTTAAAAAATATATAATTATATATATATATATATATATATATATATATATATATATATATATATATATTTATATATATATATATATATATATATATATATATATATATATAATTAAAATTTTAATCGTTTAGGCTTTTTTAATCTTGCGACGACATGGTTATTTAATCCTGTCGCTTTGCGCGATGATGATATCGACTGGATTACCCGAATTGAGCTCCGAAAAAGACTTAAACTACCTGCGTGATACTTTGGTAGGTGCCAATTTTAATTCAATATTTATTTGTTTTCGGATTGTTTTGTATGAGATGATTGTTTTAGGTTTTGGATAAATCGGATACGGAAGCCGTCCAACATTTCCGGTCGAAATTCGATGAGGCCCTTTGCAATTCATGGAAGACATCCCTGAATTGGGCGTCGCATAACATGGCGAAAAACAACAAACAATAATCACGAATTTACCCGTTTTTAGTGACCAAAAAAGACAGTTTTTTTTTAGTGCCAATCGTTTTTTGTACATACTTGTACATTGTTAAACTAGCAATATTAACTGATAAGTTTACACTCGAAATTTCGGATTGATTGACGTTTTTTTGATCTCAAACTCGTAAATACATCACTGTTAATTGTTATTATTTTAGTTCTAGCAAAGAAACTTTTATTTTTCTAACAAAAACGTTCGAAATCAGTCGGTGAGTAGCGCGTCGCGGCGTCGAGGACAATTTGTGATACTTAATTTTTTGCGCTAGAATTTGTCTCTGTTGTTATATATTTCAAATATGATGTTTGATTTGGTTTAAATTAGGTTTCGTTTGATCGCAAATTGCAATGCAACAATTTTACAATGCAAAACGTATACTATTAGAATTAATTATGATTAAATAATTTAAGTAAATAATTACTAAATAACTATTCTATGAATAAAAACTTAGATAGTTTAAATGATGCAATTGTGATGAAATTATTTGCAGAATTTATTGTAAACTGCATTTAATTTAAATATAATTAGTTTAATTTTAATCATGCATTAAACCCCTTACTTTCCCCCTTCACACACACTTCTAATTAAACTATAAGAAATGGTTTTTTATATCGTTCTATTTAATATCAATTTATACTCATCCATGAAGGGATCAGATCTACATAGTTATTATTATACTAGAAATAGGGATAATTTTTTTGTTAATTGTGTAATTTTACAAAGCACTAAAAATTCAATTTTTGGTAAAGGACTGGAATTACTTATAACGAGTTACCAGTGTATATTAAAAAAAACCGAAAGTATTAATATATTTAAAGAAAAATTGTTAATTAAATTTAAAAATGAAAGTATCTAATTATGTTTAGAGAATTAAGGATTTGTTACTAATTAGCATTGGTAGGTACATTGTACAAATAAATAAATAAAATAAATGCGTCGCCTATTCTCGCCAGGATAACATGTCTCAGTTTGGATGTTATAAGCCATACCATAATTAAATATCAGTACACATATTAAGACTACGGTAAAACGGTACCATAATTAAATATCAGTACACATATTAAGACAACGATAAAACGCTAATATTAAGTACAATTTAGAATAGTTGTATAATTTGTTTTTTCTCGCAGTCATCATCGAACCTCAAAGATGTGTGCAGTATGTTGTTGATGCAGTGGAAATGCGCTCGATGCCAAGCAAACGTGCGAAAACAATGTGGAAAATGTAATGTTGGTTTTCATGTAGAGTGTATGGAAATATGGCATAAATAATCTCTACATAATCTACCTATGTATCTTATGTTATTTGAATAAGTAATAAAATATTTCTCACAACTTATTTTTCTACATGATATCTGCCATGATAAATTTATAATATTTTACTAACCTTTGGAACTGCTTTTCACTAAATTATTTCTTAGAATAAATATTAATAGTGAAACTCTAAAATTTTTAATTTTTTTGTTTTTCTATTAAACAATTGACAAGCACAGTTGATACGATTTATGTGAAATTCATTGTAATAAGAACATATTTCAATAACCATTTACTTGTTTCCGGTACCTTTTTTGAAAAAAATTTCAAACAAAAGTTATTCGAAGTTTTATGCCTTTAATTTTAATCCAAACAATTTTTCTGTAACTTCAACCATTTTTCAGTAATTGCAGAAACCGCAAAAAATCACTAGAGTAATGTAAATGAATTTTTATCTCAGAAATTAGAGCAGATCATAAAAAACTTTATTGGCAAAAACAACTTAGAAAGGCAAACATTAATTAAATTATTTCCAAAGTGAGAGCCAACTATTTGTTTTAATTTGTAAATCTTGATAGAGAATGCTCCATCCTTTTTTAACTTATAGTTTTATATGCAAATTATCGGAATCTTTCAGTCATACTACAGTAATACAACAAGAAATAATCATTCCATTGCGCAACTCGGTTTTATTGATTTTTCCAATTCTGCTGGTTATTTTTAGTGTTCATAGATGTCGCGGGTGTTCACTTTTGGAAATAAAATTAAACATAAAATAATCATTCCACTGCGCAACTCGGTTTTATTGATTTTTCCAATTCTGCTGGTTATTTCTAGTATCATAGATGTCGCGGGTGTTCACTTTTTGGAAATAAAATTAAACAAAATCATTCCATTGCGCAACTCGGTTTTATTGATTTTTCCAATTCTGTTAGTAAATTTTTGTGTACATAGGTAAACATCGCGGGTGTTCACTTTTTTGAAATAAATATATAATTCCATAGCGCAACGCGGTTTTTTTTTTAATTTTTAAATTCTACTGAATTAAATAGTTACCTCTATATGTGTATTACCGTATCCACTAGCAAAATGTTGGTCTTAATATATATATCACCCCTGTGATTTTTATTTTAAATCATGTAATTTAATTTTTTTTAAAAACTACACTTTAGAAAATTAAAATCTAAAAATAAATACGTTTTGCAAAAAAATCGATAAGTCAATCCGTTTAAAAGTTAGAGCCCGGTACATATTTCCCATGTTAAAAGATAGCCCAATTGTATAACGTATAAATGTAGTACCTATGTTACGTCCAGACCTGTATTAGCATTTCGTGTTTCTTACCAATGCATACACAAATATTCTAACATTTCTTAATTGAACGTCAAATCGGGCTACTACTTCCCTGTATTGAATTTTACTTATCATTGCAATGTAAAAACAACATAAGAATAGACCGAGCGTGTATTTTCTTGACGGCAAGTGACCGTTGAGTTACGGGTATAGCACTATTTCTGCTATCAACATACGTTTAGGGTTACAGCTCCCACAGTTTTCAGTTGATTAGACTGAATATTTATTTTCATACTAATAAATAGTTAATAATGACTCCCTTTAAAGGAAAATTTTTTATTTAAATACGGATTTTCGTTATGACAGTTTAAAATTTAATAAAAGGCGACAACATTTTTTCTTTTCGATCTCGATGAAAATTAGTCAGTTAGGTAGGTCCCCGCCGGGATACGTTTCAAAATTATCTCTAACAGTTACCTTTTTCTAACGTTCTAAATAATTAGTAGTTACACTATCGTGTATAGTACAATGTAGTAGTTATATCTCAATGTGGAATCGTTCTTGTAACGAGATTTTTGTGTATTTTTCAATGTAAACTAATAGAGTTGATATTCAAACGTAGTTCATGGAGTTTACCTTGACAAGGTGGCGAGGCTTAAGCTTCCCTCACTAATGTTTTAGTTAATCTCATATTTTATTTCAATGTTAAACTTACATAACATAGTTTCGATTAGTGCGGGATGCAACCAACAAACTCCTACAGTAAATAAAATATATCTAGCACGTGTACCTATGTTATAAGAAAGTTCAATACAATACACACAACACAGTTAATCAAGTACAAGGATTATTTTCCGAAAAGAAGAATATCATTTATATGAACGGTTTAGTAGGTAAAAGTGAGCTAGTTAAAAAATATGTAGATTTGAACAAGAAAAAGTTTGCGTTAAGGCGCGATACTTGTAGTGATAAAAGTAGGAAAAACGGTGGTTGTCATATTCGTTCTGAAGCTAATACACATTACTTTATCATACTTGAAAAAATATGATTATGTTCACAAAGGATGTCTCTACACGGGTCCGTGCTTAAATCTAATGTACGTTTAATTATACTAATGTAAATAAATACTAAATATTCACAAATTGATACGTTTTTTACGGCATTATTACGCCTACATAAGTAACATTTTTACGAAAAACTTCACGGAGCAGTGTAGTTTAACAATTAAACTTTGCATACGTTTTAAAAAAAATGCATTACCGTTCCTAACTATTGTTTTATTTCGAATATACGAGCAGGTGTTTTTAATAAGAATTATGATGGATAGATGTCTCTACTATAGCAATTTGTTCGAAACAATAATATTATTGCTTTGCGATAGCACAAGGCGGAGCTATTCCCCCCTTTCGTCTACTTGCAATTGAAATATACATACTATTATAAGAAAATCTTTGGTTCTTTGGTGATAAACGGCAGAAATTATTTTTCGTTTTTACAATACTATTTTATAGATTGGAATACTTTTTTATATTTCTAAAATTATCGAAGCGATCTTCACTATATTATTTCAAATTCTAATAATGTTTTATTTAACCCTCTAAAATTATCTATTCGGTCTAAATAATTTTATTCCAACTTCCAATAATACGATTATATATCCTTTGTCGAAATGGAAAAAGTGATACTAATCATTGTTACCGTTTTGGCGGGAAAAATATATTTAATATAAATGTAATTACACAAAACTATATTTGTTACATTGTATGAATATTAAATATTTGTTAGAATATTGAATAAAGAATTTTTCCATATATCGTGTAATTTGTGTTATTGCTTTATTTGTCATACCAACGCATATATAAATTATGGCAAAAGGTGAAAAAGATACCAAACGAAATCCCCGTTTATCTACGCGTAGACAGGCATATTCTAAGAAAAAAAGCTGATGTGTCTGTTACTGAACTTTCTTATAATTTTTATTTCTTATACGTCTGAGGTTCAGCGGCAAACTATCCGCATACCCGTATATATACAGCGTGAAGTCAATGCAGGAGGCGTGAGAAGTATTAAATGTAATATTGAAAATAACTTATTATTTTTGTAACCTGTATCTTTTCTGAAAAATATTTTTAAATAAAAGTTTTGCTAAATATTAATATCTGTTATTTTCATTTTTACTAATTTTACTGTAAGTACTACCGTTTTTGTACTACCGGATTTGAGATAAAGCTGAATATTGAAAATAACTCTTATTTTGAAACCAGTACCTTTTCTGAAAAACATTTTCAAGTAAAAGTTATGCGAAATATTAATATCTTTTAATTTTATTCTGACAAATTTTCCTGTAAGTACTACCGTTTTTTAATTATAGCAGAATATTGAAAAAGCTTATTCTTTTGTAACCAGTACATTTTCTGATAAATATTTTTAAATAAAAGTTATACGAAACATTAATAGCTTTTATTTTCATTCTGACAATTTTACTGTAAGTACTGCCGTTTTTGAGTTATAGCAGAAAATGCAAAAAATTACTAGAGTAAACATGCACTTCCGGTTTGAATACACACACGCAGATAGACGTCATCTCAAAAATAGTCAGACTCGATTCAGGGAAGGTCAAAAGATATATTTCCGTTAAAATCTCGAGATCGAAATAATTTCGACAACATTTTTCATGATTACAATACTTACTTATACTTCGTATAAGAAAGTAAAATTGGTAATTTACAATATTTAATTTTATTTTTGTGAAAAGTAATATTTATAAAGTACAAATACAATAGTATTTGAATCAACTCAAATTGATAACACCTTTTGAACTTCAAGACCCGCGTCATACTCGTGGCCTGGATATTCGGAATCCCGAATACAGAAACTCAAAAAAAATTAATGTTGCTGTCTAATTTACTAATAAAATTGGAGAATATTAAAGCACAACACTACATTGTTAGTGATGTACTAGTTATAATTTGGAAGGGGATATGTGGCGTAACTACAATACTGTTTTTGGTTGAAGTGGGGTAGCGGCGAGTAGCGTTTGGGACTGCCTCTTTGCTTCCTCGCCCTTTACACTTGTAACAACGCAGATACCCAGGGATTGCAAGTATCGCGCCTTAACATCTGATGATTAGCAATAGAGAGAGAAACAGATTCCAATTGCCACCCACAGAAGGCACTGAGAACGATAATAAACATGTATTATCGATAATACAAACAATGGGCCACTATTCCTGTACTCAACTTGAGTGTTTTAATTATGGAGGAATCAATTGAGTTCATTAAAAAGGCACTAACAGTGTGAGTACCACTTACAAGAAGATATGTTAATGATATTATGAATTTAGCTATCGCTTTACAGTATCTTACTTTAGCGCTATCGCTACAACAAGCTTTATTTTATATGTTAATATGTTAATATATGTTGAGATATGTTGAGATATGTTGAGACATGTTGAGATATGTTGAGACATGTTGAGATATGTTGAGATATGTTGAGATATGTTGAGATATGTTGAGATATGTTGAGATATGTTGAGACATGTTGAGACATGTTGAGATATGTTGAGATATGTTGAGATATGTTGAGATATGTTGAGACATGTCGAGACATGTTGAGATATGTCGAGATATGTCGAGATATGTTGAGACATGTTGAGATATGTTGAGATATGTTGAGACATTTTGAGATATGTTGAGATATGTTGAGATATGTATATCTCAACATATCTCAACATATCTCAACATATCTCAACATATCTCGACATATCTAAACATATCTCAACATATCTCAACATATCTCAACATATCTCAACATATCGCAACATATCTCAACATATCTCAACATATCTCAACATATCTCAACATATCTCAACATATCTCAACATATCTCAACATGTCTCAACATATCTCAACATATCTCGACATATCTAAACATATCTCAACATATCTCAACATATCTCAACATATCGCAACATATCTCAACATATCTCAACATATCTCAACATATCTCTACATATCTCAACATATCTCAACATATCTCAACATGTCTCAACATATCTCAACATATCTCAACATATCTCAACATATCTCAACATGTCTCAACATGTCTCAACATATCTATTATATATATGTTGAGATATGTTGAGATATGTTAAGATATGTTGAGATATGTTGAGATATGTCGAGATATGTTGAGATATGTTGAGACATGTTGAGACATGTTGAGACATGTTGAGATATGTCGAGATATGTTGAGACATGTTGAGACATGTTGAGATATGTTGAGATATGTTGAGACTTGTTGAGAAATGTTGAGATATGTCGAGGAGATAAGTTGAGACATGTTGAGACATGTTGAGATATGTTGAGATATGTAGAGATATGTTGAGATATGTTGAGATATGTTGAGATATGTAGAGATATGTTGAGATATGTTGAGATATGTTGAGATATGTTGAGATATGTTGAGATATGTAGAGATATGTTGAGACATGTTGAGACATGTTGAGACATGTTGAGATATGTCGACATATCTCAACATATCTCAACATATCTCAACATATCTCAACATATCTCTACATATCTCAACATATCTCAACATATCTCAACATATCTCTACATATCTCAACATATCTCAACATGTCTCAACATGTCTCAACTTATCTCCACATATCTCAACATATCTTAACATATCTCTACATATCTCAACATATCTCAACGTATCTCAACATATCTCAACATATCTCAACATATCTCAACATGTCTCAACATATCTCAACATATCTCAACATTTCTCAACATATCTCAACATGCCTCAACATATCTCAACATATCTCAACATATCTCAACATGTCTCAACATATCTCGACATATCTCAACATGTCTCAACATGTCTCAACATGTCTCAACATATCTCAACATATCTCGACATATCTCAACATATCTCAACATATCTCAACATATCTCAACATATCTCAACATATATATATATATATATATAATAGATATGTTGAGACATGTTGAGATTTGTTGAGATATGTTGAGATATGTTGGGATATGTTAAGATATGTTGAGATATGTTGAGATATGTTGAGATATGTCGAGATATGTTGAGATATGTTGAGACATTTTGAGACATGTTGAGATATGTTGAGATATGTTGAGACATGTTGAGACATGTTGAGATTTGTTGAGATATGTTGAGATATGTTGAGATATGTTGAGACATGTCGAGACATGTTGAGATATGTCGAGATATGTCGAGATATGTTGAGACATGTTGAGATATGTTGAGATATGTTGAGACATTTTGAGATATGTTGAGATATGTTGAGATATGTATATCTCAACATATCTCAACATATCTCAACATATCTCAACATATCTCAACATATCTCAACATATCTCAACATATCTCAACATATCTCAACATGTCTCAACATATCTCAACATATCTCAACATATCTCAACATATCTCATCATATCTCAACATATCTCAACATATCTCAACATATCTCAACATATCTCAACATATCTCCACATATCTCAACATGTTTCAACATATCTCAACATATCTCAACAAATCTCAACATATCTCAACATATCTCAACATATCTCAACATATCTCCAACATATCTCAACATGTCTCCACATATCTCAACATATCTCAACAAATCTCAACATGTCTCAACATGTCTCAACATATCTATTATATATATATATATATATGTTGAGATATGTTGAGATATGTTGAGATATGTTGAGATATGTCGAGATATGTTGAGATATGTTGAGACATGTTGAGACATGTTGAGACATGTTGAGATATGTCGAGATATGTTGAGACATGTTGAGATATGTTGAGATATGTTGAGACATGTTGAGATATGTTGAGATATGTTGAGATATGTTGAGATATGTTGAGATATGTTGAGATATGTGGAGATATGTTGAGATATGTTGAGATATGTTGAGATTTGTTGAGATATGTTGAGATATGTTTTAATACGTTGAGATATGTTGAGACATGTTGAAATATGTCGAGATATGTTGAGACATGTTGAGACATGTTGAGATATGTCGACATATCTCAACATGTCTCAACATGTCTCAACATGTCCCAACATGTCTCAACATGTCTCAACATATATCAACATGTCTCAACATGTCTCAACATATCTCAACATATCTCGAAATATCTCAACATATCTCAACATATCTCAACATATCTCAACATATCTCAACATATCTCAACATATCTCAACATATCTCAACATATCTCAGCATATCTCAACATATCTCAACTTATCTCATTATATCTCAACATATGTCAACATATCTCAACATATCTCAACATATCTCAACATATCTCAACATGTCTCAACATGTCTCAACATATCTCAACATATCTCGACATATCTCAACATATCTCAACATATCTCTACATATCTCAACATATCTCAACATATCTCGACATATCTCAACATATCTCAACATATCTCAAAATATCTTAACATATCTCAACATAGCTCAACATATCTCAACATATCTCAACATATCTCAACATATCTCAACATATCTCAACATATCTCAACATATCTCTACTTATCTCAACATATCTCAGCATATCTCAACATTTCTCAACATATCTTAACATATCTCAACATATCTCAACATATCTCAACATGTCTCAACATATCTCAACATATCTCAACTTATCTCAACATGTCTCAACATATCTCGACATATCTCGACAAATCTCAACATATCTCAACATATCTCAACATATCTCAACATATCTCAACATATCTCAACATATCTCAACATATCTCAACATATCTCAACATATCTCAATATATCTCAACATGTCTCAACATATCTCAACATATCTCAACATGTCTCAACATATCTCAACATATCTCAACATATCTCAACATATCTCAACATATCTCAACATATCTCAACATATCTCAACATATCTCAACATGTCTCAACATATCTCAACATATCTCAACATATCTCAACATGTCTCAACATATCTCGACATATCTCGACAAATCTCAACATATCTCAACATATTTCAATATATCTCAACAAATCTCAACATATCTCAACATATCTCGACATATCTCAACATATCTCAACATATCTCGACATATCTCAACATATCTCGACATATCTGAACATATCTCAACATATCTCAACATATCTCGACATATCTCAACATATCTCGACATATCTCAACATATCTCAACATATCTCAACATATCTCAACATATCTCAACATATCTCAACATATCTCCACATATCTCAACATATCTCAACATATCTCAACATATCTCAACATATCTCAACATGTCTCAACATATCTCAACATATCTCAACATGTCTCAACATATCTCGATATATCTCAACATGTCTCAACATGTCTCAACATGTCTTAACACATCTCAACATATCTCGACATATCTCAACATATCTCAACATATCTCAACATATCTCAACATATCTCAACATATCTCAACATGTCTCAACATATCTCAACATATCTCAACATGTCTCAACATATCTCGACAAATCTCAACATATCTCAACTTATCTCAATATATCTCAACATATCTCAACAAATCTCAACATATCTCAACATGTCTCAACATGTCTCAACATATCTATTATATTTATGTTGAGATATGTTGAGATATGTTAAGATATGTTGCGATATGTCGAGATATGTTGAGATATGTTGAGACATGTGGAGACATGTTGAGATATGTCGAGATATGTTGAGACATGTTGAGACAAATTGAGATATGTTGAGATATGTTGAGACATGTTGAGATATGTTGAAATATGTTGTGATATGTTGAGCTATGTTGAGATATGTTGAGATATGTGGAGATATGTTGAGTAATGTTGAGATATGTTGAGATATGTTGAGATATGTTGAGATATGTTGTAATATGTTGAGATATGTTGAGATATGTTGAGATATGTTGAGATATGTTGAGATATGTTGAGATATGTTGAGACATGTTGAGACATGTTGAGATATGTCGAGATATGTTGAGACATGTTGAGACATGTTGAGACATGTTGAGACATGTTGAGATATGTTGAGATATGTTGAGACATGTTTAGATATGTTGATATATGTTGAGACATGTTGAGATATGTCGAGATATGTTGAGATATGTTGAGACATGTTGAGACATGTTGATATATGTTGAGACATGTTGAGACATGTTGAGACATGTTGAGACATGTTGAGATTTGTTGAGATATGTTGAGACATGTTGAGATATGTTGAGATATGTTGATATATGTTGAGACATGTCGAGATATGTTGAGATATGTTGAGATATGTTGAGACATGTTGAGATATGTTGAGACATGTTGAGATATGTTGAGATATGTTGAGATATGTCGACATATCTCAACATGTCTCAACATGTCTCAACATATCTCGACATATTTCAACATGTCTCAACATATCTCAACGTATTAAAACATATCTCAACATATCTCAACAAATCTCAACATATCTCAACATATCTCAACATATCTCCACATATCTCAACATATCTCAACATATCTCAACATATTACAACATATCTCAACATATCTCAACATATCTCAACATATCTCAACATATCTCAACATATCTCAACATATCTCAACATATCTCAACATATCTCCACATATCTCAACATGTTTCAACATATCTCGAAATATCTCGACATATCTCAACATATCTCAACATATCTTAACATATCCCAACATATCTCAACATATCTCAACAAATCTCAACATGTCTCAACATGTCTCAACATATCTATTATATATATATATATATGTTGAGATATGTTGAGATATGTTGAGATATGTTGAGATATGTTGAGATATGTCGAGATATGTTGAGATATGTTGAGACATGTTGAGACATGTTGAGACATGTTGAGATATGTCGAGATATGTTGAGACATGTTGAGATATGTTGAGATATGTTGAGGCATGTTGAGATATGTTGAGATATGTTGAGATATGTTGAGATATGTTGAGATATGTGGAGATATGTTGAGATATGTTGAGATATGTTGAGATTTGTTGAGATATGTTGAGATATGTTTTAATACGTTGAGATATGTTGAGACATGTTGAAATATGTCGAGATATGTTGAGACATGTTGAGACATGTTGAGATATGTCGACATATCTCAACATATCTCAACATATCTCAACATGTCTCAACATATCTCAACATGTCTCAACATATCTCAACATATCTCAACATATCTCGACATGTCTCAACATATATCAACATATCTCAACATATCTCAACATGTCTCAACATATCTCAACATATCTCAACATGTCTCAACATGTCTCAACATGTCCCAACATGTCTCAACATGTCTCAACATATATCAACATGTCTCAACATGTCTCAACATATCTCAACATTTCTCGAAATATCTCAACATATCTCAACATATCTCAACATATCTCTACATATCTCAACATATCTCAACATATCTCAGCATATCTCAACATATCTCAACATATCTCAACTTATCTCATTATATCTCAACATATGTCAACATATCTCAACATATCTCAACATATCTCAACATATCTCAACATGTCTCAACATGTCTCAACATATCTCAACATATCTCGACATATCTCAACATATCTCAACATATCTCTACATATCTCAACATATCTCAACATATCTCGACATATCTCAACATATCTCAACATATCTCAAAATATCTTAACATATCTCAACATATCTCAACATATCTCAACATATCTCAACATATCTCAACATATCTCAACAAATCTCAACATATCTCAACATGTCTCAACATGTCTCAACATATCTATTATATTTATGATGAGATATGTTGAGATATGTTGAGATATGTCGAGATATGTTGAGATATGTTGAGACATGTTGAGATATGTCGAGATATGTTGAGACATGTTGAGACAAGTTGAGTTATGTTGAGATATGTTGAGACATGTTGAGATATGTTGAGATATGTTGAGATATATTGAGATATGTTTAGATATGTTGAGATATGTGGAGATATGTTGAGATATGTTGAGATATGTTGAGATATGTTGAAATATGTTGAGACATGTTGAGACATGTTGAGACATGTTGAGATATGCCGAGTTTTGTTGAGACATATTGAGACATGTTGAGACATGTTGAGATATGTCAACATATCTCAACATATCTCAACATGTCTCAACATATCTCAACATGTCTCAACATATCTCTACATATCTCAACATATCTCAACATATCTCAACATATCTCAACATATCTCAACATATCTCAACATGTCTCAACATATCTCAACATATCTCAACATGTCTCAACATATCTCGACAAATCTCAACATATCTCAACTTATCTCAATATATCTCAACATATCTCAACAAATCTCAACATATCTCAACATGTCTCAACATGTCTCAACATATCTATTATATTTATGTTGAGATATGTTGAGATATGTTAAGATATGTTGCGATATGTCGAGATATGTTGAGATATGTTGAGACATGTTGAGACATGTTGAGATATGTCGAGATATGTTGAGACATGTTGAGACAAATTGAGATATGTTGAGATATGTTGAGACATGTTGAGATATGTTGAAATATGTTGAGATATGTTGAGCTATGTTGAGATATGTTGAGATATGTGGAGATATGTTGAGTAATGTTGAGATATGTTGAGATATGTTGAGATATGTTGAGATATGTTGTAATATGTTGAGATATGTTGAGATATGTTGAGATATGTTGAGATATGTTGAGATATGTTGAGATATGTTGAGACATGTTGAGACATGTTGAGATATGTCGAGATATGTTGAGACATGTTGAGACATGTTGAGACATGTTGAGACATGTTGAGATATGTTGAGATATGTTGAGACATGTTTAGATATGTTGATATATGTTGAGACATGTTGAGATATGTCGAGATATGTTGAGATATGTTGAGACATGTTGAGACATGTTGATATATGTTGAGACATGTTGAGACATGTTGAGACATGTTGAGACATGTTGAGATTTGTTGAGATATGTTGAGACATGTTGAGATATGTTGAGATATGTTGATAGATGTTGAGACATGTCGAGATATGTTGAGATATGTTGAGATATGTTGAGACATGTTGAGATATGTTGAGACATGTTGAGATATGTTGAGATATGTTGAGATATGTCGACATATCTCAACATGTCTCAACATGTCTCAACATATCTCGACATATTTCAACATGTCTCAACATATCTCAACGTATTAAAACATATCTCAACATATCTCAACAAATCTCAACATATCTCAACATATCTCAACATATCTCCACATATCTCAACATATCTCAACATATCTCAACATATTACAACATATCTCAACATATCTCAACATATCTCAACATATCTCAACATATCTCAACATATCTCAACATATCTAAACATATCTCAACATATCTCCACATATCTCAACATGTTTCAACATATCTCGAAATATCTCGACATATCTCAACATATCTCAACATATCTTAACATATCCCAACATATCTCAACATATCTCAACAAATCTCAACATGTCTCAACATGTCTCAACATATCTATTATATATATATATATATATGTTGAGATATGTTGAGATATGTTGAGATATGTTGAGATATGTTGAGATATGTCGAGATATGTTGAGATATGTTGAGACATGTTGAGACATGTTGAGACATGTTGAGATATGTCGAGATATGTTGAGACATGTTGAGATATGTTGAGATATGTTGAGGCATGTTGAGATATGTTGAGATATGTTGAGATATGTTGAGATATGTTGAGATATGTTGAGATATGTGGAGATATGTTGAGATATGTTGAGATATGTTGAGATTTGTTGAGATATGTTGAGATATGTTTTAATACGTTGAGATATGTTGAGACATGTTGAAATATGTCGAGATATGTTGAGACATGTTGAGACATGTTGAGATATGTCGACATATCTCAACATATCTCAACATATCTCAACATGTCTCAACATATCTCAACATGTCTCAACATATCTCAACATATCTCAACATATCTCGACATGTCTCAACATATATCAACATATCTCAACATATCTCAACATGTCTCAACATATTTCAACATATCTCAACATGTCTCAACATGTCTCAACATGTCCCAACATGTCTCAACATGTCTCAACATATATCAACATGTCTCAACATGTCTCAACATATCTCAACATTTCTCGAAATATCTCAACATATCTCAACATATCTCAACATATCTCTACATATCTCAACATATCTCAACATATCTCAGCATATCTCAACATATCTCAACATATCTCAACTTATCTCATTATATCTCAACATATGTCAACATATCTCAACATATCTCAACATATCTCAACATATCTCAACATGTCTCAACATGTCTCAACATATCTCAACATATCTCGACATATCTCAACATATCTCAACATATCTCTACATATCTCAACATATCTCAACATATCTCGACATATCTCAACATATCTCAAAATATCTTAACATATCTCAACATATCTCAACATATCTCAACATATCTCAACATATCTCAACATATCTCAACATATCTCAACATATCTCAACATATCTCAACATATCTCAACATATCTCAACATATCTCTACATATCTCAACATATCTCAACATTTCTCAACATATCTTAACATATCTCAACATATCTCAACATATCTCAACATGTCTCAACATATCTCAACTTATCTCAACATGTCTCAACATATCTCGACATATCTCGACAAATCTCAACATATCTCAACATATCTCAACATATCTCAACATATCTCAACATATCTCAACATATCTCAACATATCTCAACATATCACAATATATCTCAACATGTCTCAACATATCTCAACATATCTCAACATATCTCAACATATCTCAACATATCTCAACATGTCTCAACATATCTCAACATATCTCAACATATCTCAACATATCTCAACATATCTCAACATATCTCAACATATCTCAACATGTCTCAACATATCTCAACATATCTCAACATATCTCAACATGTCTCAACATATCTCGACATATCTCGACAAATCTCAACATATCTCAACATATCTCAATATATCTCAACAAATCTCAACATATCTCAACATATCTCGACATATCTCAACATATCTCAACATATCTCGACATATCTCAACATATCTCGACATATCTGAACATATCTCAACATATCGCAACATATCTCGACATATCTCAACATATCTCAACATGTCTCGACATGTCTCAACATTTCTCAACATATCTTAACATATCTCAACATATCTCAACATATCTCAACATGTCTCAACATATCTCAACATATCTCAACTTATCTCAACATGTCTCAACATATCTCGACATATCTCGACAAATCTCAACATATCTCAACATATCTCAACATATCTCAACATATCTCAACATATCTCAACATATCTCAACATATCTCAACATATCTCAATATATCTCAACATGTCTCAACATATCTCAACATATCTCAACATATCTAAACATATCTCAACATATCTCAACATGTCTCAACATATCTCAACATATCTCAACATATCCCAACATATCTCAACATATCTCAACATATCTCAACATATCTCAACATATCTCGACATATCTCAACATATCTCGACATATCTGAACATATCTCAACATATCTCGACATATCTCAACATATCTCGACATATCTCAACATATCTCAACATATCTCAACATATCTCAACATATCTCAACATATCTCAACATATCTCCACATATCTCAACATATCTCAACATATCTCAACATATCTCAACATATCTCAACATATCTCAACATGTCTCAACATATCTCAACATATCTCAACATGTCTCAACATATCTCGACATATCTCAACATGTCTCAACATGTCTCAACATGTCTTAACACATCTCAACATATCTCGACATATCTCAACATATCTCAACATATCTCAACATATCTCAACATATCTCAACATATCTCAACATATCTCAACATATCTCAACATATCTCAACATATCTCAACATGTCTCAACATATCTATTATATATACGTTGAGATAT
This sequence comes from Nebria brevicollis, assembly GCA_944738965.1. NCBI lineage: Eukaryota > Metazoa > Arthropoda > Insecta > Coleoptera > Carabidae > Nebria > Nebria brevicollis. The sequence goes on along the minus strand of OX122909.1, from coordinate 42,905 downwards.
GTTGAGATATGTTAAGATATGTTGAGATATGTTGAGATATGTTGAGACATGTTGAGATATGTTGAGACATGTTGAGATATGTAGAGATATGTTGAGATATGTTGAGATATGTTGAGATATGTTGAGATATACATATCTCAACATATCTCAACATATCTCAAAATGTCTCAACATATCTCAACATATCTCAACATGTCTCAACATATCTCGACATATCTCGACATATCTCAACATGTCTCGACATGTCTCAACATATCTCAACATATCTCAACATATCTCAACATATCTCAACATGTCTCAACATGTCTCAACATATCTCAACATATCTCAACATGTCTCAAAATGTCTCAACATATCTCAACATATCTCAACATGTCTCAACATATCTCAACATGTCCCAACATGTCTCAACATGTCTCAACATATATCAACATGTCTCAACATGTCTCAACATATCTCAACATATCTCGAAATATCTCAACATATCTCAACATATCTCAACATGTCTCAACATATCTCAACATATCTCAACATGTCTCAACATGTCTCAACATGTCTCAACATGTATCAACATATCTCGACATATCTCGACAAATCTCAACATATCTCAACATATCTCAATATATCTCAACATATCTCAACAAATCTCAACATATCTCAACATGTCTCAACATGTCTCAACATATCTATTATATTTATGATGAGATATGTTGAGATATGTTGAGATATGTCGAGATATGTTGAGATATGTTGAGACATGTTGAGATATGTCGAGATATGTTGAGAGATGTTGAGACAAGTTGAGTTATGTTGAGATATGTTGAGATATGTTGAGATATGTTGAGATATGTTGAGACATGTTGAGATATGTTGAGATATGTAGAGATATGTTGAGATATGTTGAGATATGTTGAGATATGTAGAGATATGTTGAGACATGTTGAGATATGTTGAGACATGTTGAGATATGTCGAGATATGTTGAGATATGTTGAGATATGTTGAGATATGTTGAGATATACATATCTCAACATATCTCAACATATCTCAAAATGTCTCAACATATCTCAACATATCTCAACATGTCTCAACATATCTCGACATATCTCGACATATCTCAACATGTCTCGACATGTCTCAACATATCTCAACATATCTCAACATATCTCAACATATCTCAACATGTCTCAACATGTCTCAACATATCTCAACATATCTCAACATGTCTCAAAATGTCTCAACATATCTCAACATATCTCAACATATCTCAACATGTCTCAACATATCTCAACATATCTCAACATGTCTCAACATATCTCAACATGTCCCAACATGTCTCAACATGTCTCAACATATATCAACATGTCTCAACATGTCTCAACATATCTCAACATATCTCGAAATATCTCAACATATCTCAACATATCTCAACATGTCTCAACATATCTCAACATATCTCAACATGTCTCAACATGTCTCAACATGTCTCAACATGTATCAACATATCTCGACATATCTCGACAAATCTCAACATATCTCAACATATCTCAATATATCTCAACATATCTCAACAAATCTCAACATATCTCAACATGTCTCAACATGTCTCAACATATCTATTATATTTATGATGAGATATGTTGAGATATGTTGAGATATGTCGAGATATGTTGAGATATGTTGAGACATGTTGAGATATGTCGAGATATGTTGAGAGATGTTGAGACAAGTTGAGTTATGTTGAGATATGTTGAGATATGTTGAGATATGTTGAGATATGTTGAGACATGTTGAGATATGTTGAGATATGTAGAGATATGTTGAGATATGTTGAGATATGTTGAGATATGTTGAGATATGTTGAGATTTGTCGAGATATGTCGAGATATGTTGAGACATGTTGAGATAAGTTGAGATATGTTGAGATATGTTGAGACATGTTGAGATATGTTGAGATATGTTGAGATATGTTAAGATATGTTGAGATATGTTGAGATATATTGAGATATGTTGAGATATGTAGAGATATGTTGAGATATGTTGAGATATGTTGAGATATGTTGAGATATGTTGAGATATGGTTAGATATGTTGAGATATGTTAAGATATTTTGAGATATGTTGAGATATGTTGAGATATGTCGAGATATGTTGAGATATGTTGAGATATGTTGAGATTTGTTGAGATATGTTGTGATATGTTGAGATATTTCGAGATATGTTGAGATATGTTGAGACATGTTGAGACATGTTGATATATGTTGAGAAATGTTGAGACATGTTGAAACATGTTAAGACATGTTGAGATATGTTGAGATATGTTGAGATATGTTGAGACATGTTGAGATATGTTGAGATATGTTGATATATGTTGAGACATGTTGAGATATGTCGAGATATGTTGAGATATGTTGAGACATATTGAGACATGTTGATATATGTTGAGACATGTTGAGACATGTTGGGACATGTTGAGACATGTTGAGACATGTTGAGATATGTTGAGATATGTTGAGACATGTTGAGATATGTTGAGATATGTTGATATATGTTGAGACATGTCGAGATATGTTGAGATATGTTGAGACATGTAGAGATATGTTGAGACATGTTGAGATATGTTGAGATATGTCGACATATCTCAACATGTCTCAACATGTCTCAACATGTCTCAACATATCTCGACATATTTCAACATGTCTCAAAATATCTCAACATATTACAACATATCTCAACATATCTCAACAAATCTCAACATATCTCAACATATCTCAACATATCTCCACATATCTCAACATATCTCAACATATCTCAACATATCTCAACATATCTCAACATATCTCAACATGTCTCAACATATCTCAACATATCTCAACATGTCTCAACATATCTCGACATATCTCAACATGTCTCAACATGTCTCAACATGTCTCAACATATCTCAACATATCTCGACATATCTCAACATATCTCAACATATCTCAACATATATATATATATAATAGATATGTTGAGACATGTTGAGACATGTTGAGATTTGTTGAGATATGTTGAGATATGTTGGGATATGTTAAGATATGCTGAGATATGTTGAGATATGTCGAGATATGTCGAGATATGTTGAAACATGTTGAGATATGTGGAGATATGTTGAGATATGTTGAGATATGTTGAGATATGTTGAGATATGTTGAGATATGTTGAGATATGTTGAGATATGTTGAGATATGTTGAGATATGTTGTAATATGTTGAGATATGTTGAGATATGTTGAGATATGTGGAGATATGTTGAGATATGTTGAGATATGTTGAGATATGTTGAGATTTGTTGAGATATGTTGAGATATGTTTTAATACGTTGAGATATGTTGAGACATGTTGAAATATGTCGAGATATGTTGAGACATGTTGAGACATGTTGAGATATGTCGACATATCTCAACATATCTCAACATATCTCAACATGTCTCAACATATCTCAACATGTCTCAACATATCTCAACATATCTCAACATATCTCGACATGTCTCAACAGATATCAACATATCTCAACATATCTCAACATGTCTCAACATATCTCAACATATCTCAACATGTCTCAACATGTCTCAACATGTCTCAACATGTCTCAACATATATCAACATGTCTCAACTTGTCTCAACATATCTCAACATATCTCAACATATCTCAACATGTCTCAACATGTCTCAACATATCTATTATATTTATGATGAGATATGTTGAGATATGTTGAGATATGTCGAGATATGTTGAGATATGTTGAGACATGTCGAGATATGTCGAGATATGTTGAGAGATGTTGAGACAAGTTGAGTTATGTTGAGATATGTTGAGACATGTTGAGATATGTTGAGATATGTTGAGATATGTTGAGATATGTTTAGATATGTTGAGATATGTGGAGATATGGTGAGATATGTTGAGATATGTTGAGATATGTTGAGACATGTTGAGATATGTTGAGATTTGTTGAGATATGTTGAGATATATTGAGATATGTTGAGATATGTTGAGATTTCTCGAGATATGTCGAGATATGTTGAGACATGTTGAGATATGTTGAGATATGTTGAGATATGTTGAGATATGTTGAGATATGTTGAGATATGTTGAGATATGTTGAGATATGTTGAGATATGTTGAGATATGTTGAGACATGTTGAGACATGTTGATATATGTTGAGACATGTTGAGACATGTTGAGACATGTTGAGACATGTTGAGATATGTTGAGATATGTTGAGACATGTTGAGATATGTTGAGATATGTTGATATATGTTGAGACATGTTGAGATATGTTGAGATATGTTGAGATATGTTGAGACATGTTGAGATATGTTGAGACATGTTGAGATATGTTGAGATATGTTGAGATATGTCGACATATCTCAACATGTCTCAACATATCTCAACATATCTCTACATATCTCAACATATCTCAACATATCTCGACATATCTCAACATATCTCAACATATCTCAAAATATCTTAACATATCTCAACATATCTCAACATATCTCAACATATCTCAACATATCTCAACATATCTCTACAAATCTCAACATGTCTCAACATGTCTCAACATATCTCAACATGTCTCAACATATCTCAACATATCTCAACATATCTCAACATGTCTCAACATATATCAACATATCTCAACATATCTCAACATGTCTCAACATATCTCAACATATCTCAACATGTCTCAACATGTCTCAACATGTCTCAACATGTCTCAACATATATCAACATGTCTCAACATGTCTCAACATATCTCAACATATCTCAACATATCTCAACATATCTCAACATATCTCAACATATCTCAACATATCTCAACATATCTCAACATGTCTCAACATATCTCGACATATCTCGACAAATCTCAACATATCTCAACATATCTCAATATATCTCAACATATCTCAACAAATCTCAACATATCTCAACATGTCTCAACATGTCTCAACATATCTATTATATTTATGATGAGATATGTTGAGATATGTTGAGATATGTCGAGATATGTTGAGATATGTTGAGACATGTCGAGATATGTCGAGATATGTTGAGAGATGTTGAGACAAGTTGAGTTATGTTGAGATATGTTGAGATATGTTGAGACATGTTGAGATATGTTGAGATATGTTGATATATGTTGAGACATGTTGAGATATGTCGAGATATGTTGAGATATGTTGAGACATGTTGAGACATGTTGATATATGTTGAGACATGTTGAGACATGTTGGGACATGTTGAGACATGTTGAGACATGTTGAGATATGTTGAGATATGTTGAGACATGTTGAGATATGTTGAGATATGTTGATATATGTTGAGACATGTCGAGATATGTTGAGATATGTTGAGACATGTAGAGATATGTTGAGACATGTTGAGATATGTTGAGATATGTTGAGATATGTCGACATATCTCAACATGTCTCAACATGTCTCAACATGTCTCAACATATCTCGACATATTTCAACATGTCTCAACATATCTCAACATATTACAACATATCTCAACATATCTCAACAAATCTCAACATATCTCAACATATCTCAACATATCTCCACATATCTCAACATATCTCAACATATCTCAACATATCTCAACATATCTCAACATATCTCAACATGTCTCAACATATCTCAACATATCTCAACATGTCTCAACATATCTCGACATATCTCAACATGTCTCAACATGTCTCAACATGTCTCAACATATCTCAACATATCTCGACATATCTCAACATATCTCAACATATCTCAACATATCTCAACATATATATATATATATAATAGATATGTTGAGACATGTTGAGACATGTTGAGATTTGTTGAGATATGTTGAGATATGTTGGGATATGTTAAGATATGTTGAGATATGTTGAGATATGTCGAGATATGTCGAGATATGTTGAAACATGTTGAGATATGTGGAGATATGTTGAGATATGTTGAGATATGTTGAGATATGTTGAGATATGTTGAGATATGTTGAGATATGTTGAGATATGTTGAGATATGTTGAGATATGTTGTAATATGTTGAGATATGTTGAGATATGTTGAGATATGTGGAGATATGTTGAGATATGTTGAGATATGTTGAGATTTGTTGAGATATGTTGAGATATGTTTTAATACGTTGAGATATGTTGAGACATGTTGAAATATGTCGAGATATGTTGAGACATGTTGAGACATGTTGAGATATGTCGACATATCTCAACATATCTCAACATATCTCAACATGTCTCAACATATCTCAACATGTCTCAACATATCTCAACATATCTCAACATATCTCGACATGTCTCAACATATATCAACATATCTCAACATATCTCAACATGTCTCAACATATCTCAACATATCTCAACATGTCTCAACATGTCTCAACATGTCTCAACATGTCTCAACATATATCAACATGTCTCAACTTGTCTCAACATATCTCAACATATCTCGACATATCTCAACATGTCTCAACATATATCAACATATCTCAACATGTCTCAACATATCTCAACATATATCAACATGTCTCAACATGTCTCAACATGTCTCAACATATATCAACATGTCTCAACATGTCTCAACATATCTCAACATATCTCGACAAATCTCAACATATCTCAACATATCTCTACATATCTCAACCTATCTCAACATATCTCGACATATCTCAACATATCTCAACATATCTCAAAATATCTTAACATATCTCAACATATCTCAACATATCTCAACATATCTCAACATATCTCAACATATCTCAACATATCTCAACATATCTCAACATATCTCAACATATCTCAACATATCTCAACATATCTCTACATATCTCAACATGTCTCAACATGTCTCAACATATCTCAACATGTCTCAACATATCTCAACATATCTCAACATGTCTCAACATATATCAACATATCTCAACATATCTCAACATGTCTCAACATATCTCAACATATCTCAACATGTCTCAACATGTCTCAACATGTCTCAACATGTCTCAACATATATCAACATGTCTCAACATGTCTCAACATATCTCAACATATCTCAACATATCTCAACATATCTCAACATATCTCAACATATCTCAACATATCTCAACATGTCTCAACATATCTCGACATATCTCGACAAATCTCAACATATCTCAACATATCTCAATATATCTCAACATATCTCAACAAATCTCAAAATATCTCAACATGTCTCAACATGTCTCAACATATCTATTATATTTATGATGAGATATGTTGAGATATGTTGAGATATGTCGAGATATGTTGAGATATGTTGAGACATGTCGAGATATGTCGAGATATGTTGAGAGATGTTGAGACAAGTTGAGTTATGTTGAGATAAGTTGAGACATGTTGAGATATGTTGAGATATGTTGAGATATGTTGAGATATGTTTAGATATGTTGAGATATGTGGAGATATGTTGAGATATGTTGAGATATGTTGAGATATGTTGAGATATGTTGAGATATGTTGTAATATGATGAGATATGTTGAGATATGTTGAGATATGTTGAGATATGTTGAGATATGTTGAGATATGTTGAGATATGTTGAGACATGTTGAGACATGTTGACATATCTCAACGTATCTCAACATATCTCAACATATCTCAACATATCTCAACATATCTCAACATGTCTCAACATGTCTCAACTTATCTCAACATATCTCAACATATCTCAACATATCTCAACATATCTCAACATATCTCAACATATCTCAACATATCTCAACATATCTCAACATATCTCAACATAACTCAACATATCTCAACATATCTCAACATATCTCAACATATCTCGAACATATCTCAACATGTCTCCACATATCTCAACATATCTCAACATATTTCAACATATCTCAACATGTCTCAACTTATCTATTATATATATGTTGAGATATGTTGAGATATGTCGAGATATGTTGAGATATGTTGAGACTTGTTGAGACATGTTGAGATATGTCGAGATATGTTGAGACATGTTGAGACATATTGAGATATGTTGAGACATGTTGAGATATGTTGAGATATGTTGAGATATGTCGACATATCTCAACATGTCTCAACATATCTCTACATATCTCAACATATCTCAACATATCTCGACATATCTCAACATATCTCAACATATCTCAAAATATCTTAACATATCTCAACATATCTCAACATATCTCAACATATCTCAACATATCTCAACATATCTCAACATATCTCTACAAATCTCAACATGTCTCAACATGTCTCAACATATCTCAACATGTCTCAACATATCTCAACATATCTCAACATATCTCAACATGTCTCAACATATATCAACATATCTCAACATATCTCAACATGTCTCAACATATCTCAACATATCTCAACATGTCTCAACATGTCTCAACATGTCTCAACATGTCTCAACATATATCAACATGTCTCAACATGTCTCAACATATCTCAACATATCTCAACATATCTCAACATATCTCAACATATCTCAACATATCTCAACATATCTCAACATATCTCAACATATCTCAACATGTCTCAACATATCTCGACATATCTCGAGAAATCTCAACATATCTCAACATATCTCAATATATCTCAACATATCTCAACAAATCTCAACATATCTCAACATGTCTCAACATATCTATTATATTTATGATGAGATATGTTGAGATATGTTGAGATATGTCGAGATATGTTGAGATATGTTGAGACATGTCGAGATATGTCGAGATATGTTGAGAGATGTTGAGACAAGTTGAGTTATGTTGAGATATGTTGAGACATGTTGAGATATGTTGAGATATGTTGAGATATGTTGAGATATGTTTAGATATGTTGAGATATGTGGAGATATGTTGAGATATGTTGAGATATGTTGAGATATGTTGAGATATGTTGTAATATGATGAGATATGTTGAGATATGTTGAGATATGTTGAGATATGTTGAGATATGTTGAGACATGTTGAGACATGTTGACATATCTCAACGTATCTCAACATATCTCAACATATCTCAACATATCTCAACATATCTCAACATGTCTCAACATGTCTCAACATATCTCAACATATCTCAACATATCTCAACATATCTCAACATATCTCAACATATCTCAACATATCTCAACATATCTCAACATATCTCAACATATCTCAACATAACTCAACATATCTCAACATATCTCAACATATCTCAACATATCTCGAACATATCTCAACATATCTCCACATATCTCAACATATCTCAACATATTTCAACATATCTCAACATGTCTCAACTTATATATTATATATATGTTGAGATATGTTGAGATATGTCGAGATATGTTGAGATATGTTGAGACATGTTGAGACATGTTGAGATATGTCGAGATATGTTGAGACATGTTGAGACATATTGAGATATGTTGAGATATGTTGAGACATGTTGAGCTTTGTTGAGATATGTTGAGATATGTTGAGATATGTTGAGATATGTGGAGATATGTTGAGATATGTTGAAATATGTTGAGACATGTTGAGACATGTTGAGACATGTTGAGATATGTCGACATATCTCAACATATCTCAACATATCTCAACATGTCTCAACATGTCTCAACATATCTATTATATTTATGTTGAGATATATCTCAACATATCTCTACATATCTCAACATATCTTAACATATCTCGACATATCAACATATCTCGACATATCTCAATATATCTCAACATATCTCAACATATCTCGACATATCTCAACATATCTCGACATATCTCAACATATCTCAACAAATCTCAACATATCTCAACTTGTCTCAACATATCTCAACGTATCTCAACATATCTCAGCATATCCCAACATATCTCGAGATATCTCAACATATCTCAACATAAATCAACATGTCTAAACATATCTCAACATGTCTCAACATGTCTCAACATATCTCAACATATCTCAACATATCTCAACATATCTCAACATATCTCAACATATCTCAACAAATCTCAACATATCTCAACATATCTCAACATGTCTCAACATATCTCGACAAACCTCAACATATCTCAACTTATCTCAATATATCTCAACATATCTCAACAAATCTCAACATATCTCAACATGTCTCAACATGTCTCAATATGTCTCAACATATCTATTATATTTATGTTGAGATATGTTGAGATATGTTAAGATATGTTGCGATATGTCGAGATATGTTGAGATATGTTGAGACATGTTGAGACATGTTGAGATATGTCGAGATATGTTGAGACATGTTGAGACAAATTGAGATAAGTTGAGATATGTTGAGACATGTTGAGATATGTTGAGATATGTTGAGATATGTTGAGCTATGTTGAGATATGTTGAGATATGTGGAGATATGTTGAGTAATGTTGAGATATGTTGAGATATGTTGTAATATGTTGAGATATGTTGAGATATGTTGAGATATGTTGAGATATGTTGAGATATGTTGAAATATGTTGAGACATGTTGAGACATGTTGAGACATGTTGAGATATGTCGAGTTTTGTTGAGACATGTTGAGACATGTTGAGATATGTCAACATATCTCAACATATCTCAACATATCTCAACATGTCTCAACATATCTCAACATGTCTCAACATATCTCTACATATCTCAACATATCTCAACATATCTCAACATATCTCAACATATCTCAACATGTCTCAACATATCTCAACATATCTCAACATGTCTCAACATATCTCGACAAATCTCAACATATCTCAACTTATCTCAATATATCTCAACATATCTCAACAAATCTCAACATATGTCAACATGTCTCAACATGTCTCAACATATCTATTATATTTATGTTGAGATATGTTGAGATATGTTAAGATATGTTGCGATATGTCGAGATATGTTGAGATATGTTGAGACATGTTGAGACATGTTGAGATATGTCGAGATATGTTGAGACATGTTGAGACAAATTGAGATATGTTGAGATATGTTGAGACATGTTGAGATATGTTGAGATATGTTGAGATATGTTGAGCTATGTTGAGATATGTTGAGATATGTGGAGATATGTTGAGTTATGTTGAGATATGTTGAGATATGTTGAGATATGTTGAGATATGTTGTAATATGTTGAGATATGTTGAGATATGTTGAGATATGTTGAGATATGTTGAGATATGTTGAGATATGTTGAGATATGTTGAGATATGTTGAGACATGTTGAGACATGTTGAGATATGTCGAGATATGTTGAGACATGTTGAGACATGTTGAGACATGTTGAGATATGTCGACATATCTCAACATATCTCAACATGTCTCAACATGTCTCAACATATCTATTATATTTATGTTGAGATATATCTCAACATATCTCTACATATCTCTACATATCTTAACATATCTCGACATATCAACATATCTCGACATATCTCAATATATCTCAACATATCTCAACATATCTCGACATATCTCAACATATCTCGACATATCTCAACATATCTCAACATATCTCAACAAATCTCAACATATCTCAACATGTCTCAACATATCTCAACGTATCTCAACATATCTCAGCATACTCCAACATATCTCGAGATATCTCAACATATCTCAACATAAATCAACATGTCTAAACATATCTCAACATGTCTCAACATGTCTCAACATATCTCAACATATCTCAACATATCTCAACATATCTCAACATATCTCAACATATCTCAACATATCTCAACATATCTCAACATATCTCAACAAATCTCAACATATCTCAACATGTCTCAACATGTCTCAACATGTCTCAACATATCTATTATATTTATGATGAGATATGTTGAGATATGTTGAGATATGTCGAGATATGTTGAGATATGTTGAGACATGTTGAGATATGTTGAGATATGTTGAGATATATTGAGATATGTTTAGATATGTTGAGATATGTGGAGATATGTTGAGATATGTTGAGATATGTTGAGATATGTTGAAATATGTTGAGACATGTTGAGACATGTTGAGATATGCCGAGTTTTGTTGAGACATATTGAGACATGTTGAGACATGTTGAGATATGTCAACATATCTCAACATATCTCAACATATCTCAACATGTCTCAACATATCTCAACATGTCTCAACATATCTCTACATATCTCAACATATCTCAACATATCTCAACATATCTCAACATATCTCAACATATCTCAACATGTCTCAACATATCTCAACATGTCTCAACATATCTCGACAAATCTCAACATATCTCAACTTATCTCAATATATCTCAACATATCTCAACAAATCTCAACATATCTCAACATGTCTCAACATGTCTCAACATATCTATTATATTTATGTTGAGATATGTTGAGATATGTTAAGATATGTTGCGATATGTCGAGATATGTTGAGATATGTTGAGACATGTTGAGACATGTTGAGATATGTCGAGATATTTTGAGACATGTTGAGACAAATTGAGATATGTTGAGATATGTTGAGACATGTTGAGATATGTTGAGATATGTTGAGATATGTTGAGCTATGTTGAGATATGTTGAGATATGTGGAGATATGTTGAGTAATGTTGAGATATGTTGAGATATGTTGAGATATGTTGAGATATGTTGTAATATGTTGAGATATGTTGAGATATGTTGAGATATGTTGAGATATGTTGAGATATGTTGAGATATTTTGAGACATGTTGAGACATGTTGAGATATGTCGAGATATGTTGAGACATGTTGAGACATGTTGAGACATGTTGAGATATGTCGACATATCTCAACATATCTCAACATGTCTCAACATGTCTCAACATATCTATTATATTTATGTGGAGATATGTTGAGATATGTTGAGATATGTTGAGATATGTTGAGATATGTTGAGATATGTTGAGATATGTTGAGATATGTTGAGATATGTTGAGATATGTTGAGATATGTTGAGATTTGTCGAGATATGTTGAGATATGTTGAGACATGTTGAGATAAGTCGAGATATGTTGAGACATGTTGAGACAAGTTGAGTTATGTTGAGATATGTTGAGACATGTTGAGATATGTTGAGATATGTTGAGATATGTTTAGATATGTTGAGATATGTGGAGATATGTTGAGATATGTTGAGATATGTTGAGATATGTTGAGATATGTTGAGATATGTTGTAATATGATGAGATATGTTGAGATATGTTGAGATATGTTGAGATATGTTGAGATATGTTGAGATATGTTGAGACATGTTGAGACATGTTGAGACATGTTGACATATCTCAACGTATCTCAACATATCTCAACATATCTCAACATATCTCAACATATCTCAACATGTCTCAACATGTCTCAACATATCTCAACATATCTCAACATATCTCAACATATCTCAACATATCTCAACATATCTCAACATATGTCAACATATCTCAACATATCTCAACATATCTCAACATATCTCAACATATCTCCAACATATCTCAACATGTCTCCACATATCTCAACATATCTCAACATATTTCAACATATCTCAACATGTCTCAACATGTCTCAACTTATCTTTTATATATATGTTGAGATATGTTGAGATATGTCGAGATATGTTGAGATATGTTGAGACATGTTGAGACATGTTGAGATATGTCGAGATATGTTGAGACATGTTGAGACATATTGAGATATGTTGAGATATGTTGAGACATGTTGAGCTTTGTTGAGATATGTTGAGATATGTTGAGATATGTTGAGATATGTTGTAATATGTTGAGATATGTTGAGATATGTTGAGATATGTTGAGATATGTTGAGATATGTTGAGCTATGTTGAGATATGTTGAGATATGTGGAGATATGTTGAGTAATGTTGAGATATGTTGAGATATGTTGAGATATGTTGTAATATGTTGAGATATGTTGAGATATGTTGAGATATGTTGAGATATGTTGAGATATGTTGAGATATGTTGAGATATGTTGAAATATGTTGAGACATGTTGAGACATGTTGAGATATGTCGAGTTTTGTTGAGACATAATGAGACATTTTGAGACATGTTGAGACATGTTGAGATATGTCAACATATCTCAACATATCTCAACATATCTCAACATGTCTCAACATATCTCAACATGTCTCAACATATCTCTACATATCTCAACATATCTCAACATATCTCAACATATGTCAACATATCTCAACATGTCTCAACATATCTCAACATATCTCAACATGTCTCAACATATCTCTACAAATCTCAACATATCTCAACTTATCTCAATATATCTCAACATATCTCAACAAATCTCAACATATCTCAACATTTCTCAACATGTCTCAACATATCTATTATATTTATGTTGAGATATGTTGAGATATGTTAAGATTTGTTGCGATATGTCGAGATATGTTGAGATATGTTGAGACATGTTGAGACATGTTGAGATATGTCGAGATATGTTGAGACATGTTGAGACAAATTGAGATATGTTGAGATATGTTGAGACATGTTGAGATATGTTGAGATATGTTGAGATATGTTGAGATATGTTGAGCTATGTTGAGATATGTTGAGATATGTGGAGATATGTTGAGTAATGTTGAGATATGTTGAGATATGTTGAGATATGTTGAGATATGTTGAGATATGTTGTAATATGTTGAGATATGTTGAGATATGTTGAGATATGTTGAGATATGTTGAGATATGTTGAGATATGTTGAGATATGTTGAGACATGTTGAGACATGTTGAGATATGTCGAGATATGTTGAGACATGTTGAGACATGTTGAGATATGTCGACATATCTCAACATATCTCAACATATCTCAACATGTCTCAACATGTCTCAACATATCTATTATATTTATGTTGAGATATATCTCAACATATCTCTACATATCTCTACATATCTTAACATATCTCGACATCTCGACATATCTCAATATATCTCAACATATCTCAACAAATCTCAACATATCTCAACATGTCTCAACATATCTCAACGTATCTCAACATATCTCAGCATATCCCAACATATCTCGAGATATCTCAACATATCTCAACATAAATCAACATGTCTAAACATATCTCAACATGTCTCAACATGTCTCAACATATCTCAACATATCTCAACATATCTCAACATATCTCAACATATCTCAACATATCTCAACATATCTCAACATATCTCAACAAATCTCAACATATCTCAACATGTCTCAACATGTCTCAACATATCTATTATATTTATGATGAGATATGTTGAGATATGTTGAGATATGTCGAGATATGTTGAGATATGTTGAGACATGTTGAGATATGTCGAGATATGTTGAGACATGTTGAGACAAGTTGAGTTATGTTGAGATATGTTGAGACATGTTGAGATATGTTGAGATATGTTGAGATATATTGAGATATGTTTAGATATGTTGAGATATGTGGAGATATGTTGAGATATGTTGAGATATGTTGAGATATGTTGAAATATGTTGAGACATGTTGAGACATGTTGAGACATGTTGAGACATGTTGAGATATGCCGAGTTTTGTTGAGACATATTGAGACATGTTGAGACATGTTGAGACATGTTGAGATATGTCAACATATCTCAACATATCTCAACATATCTCAACATGTCTCAACATATCTCAACATGTCTCAACATATCTCTACATATCTCAACATATCTCAACATATCTCAACATATCTCAACATATCTCAACATATCTCAACATATCTCAACATGTCTCAACATATCTCAACATATCTCAACATGTCTCAACATATCTCGACAAATCTCAACATATCTCAACTTATCTCAATATATCTCAACATATCTCAACAAATCTCAACATATCTCAACATGTCTCAACATGTCTCAACATATCTATTATATTTATGTTGAGATATGTTGAGATATGTTAAGATATGTTGCGATATGTCGAGATATGTTGAGATATGTTGAGACATGTTGAGACATGTTGAGATATGTCGAGATATGTTGAGACATGTTGAGACAAATTGAGATATGTTGAGACATGTTGAGATATGTTGAGATATGTTGAGATATGTTGAGCTATGTTGAGAGATGTTGAGATATGTGGAGATATGTTGAGTAATGTTGAGATATGTTGAGATATGTTGAGATATGTTGAGATATGTTGTAATATGTTGAGATATGTTGAGATATGTTGAGATATGTTGAGATATGTTGAGATATTTTGAGACATGTTGAGACATGTTGAGATATGTCGAGATATGTTGAGACATGTTGAGACATGTTGAGACATGTTGAGACATGTTGAGATATGTCGACATATCTCAACATATCTCAACATGTCTCAACATGTCTCAACATATCTATTATATTTATGTTGAGATATATCTCAACATATCTCTACATATCTCAACATATCTTAACATATCTCGACATATCAACATATCTCGACATATCTCAATATATCTCAACATATCTCAACATATCTCGACATATCTCAACATATCTCGACATATCTCAACATATCTCAACATATCTCAACAAATCTCAACATATCTCAACATGTCTCAACATGTCTCAACATATCTCAACGTATCTCAACATATCTCAGCATATCCCAACATATCTCGAGATATCTCAACATATCTCAACATAAATCAACATGTCTAAACATATCTCAACATGTCTCAACATGTCTCAACATATCTCAACATATCTCAACATATCTCAACATATCTCAACATATCTCAACATGTCTCAACATATCTCGACATATCTCGACAAATCTCAACATATCTCAACATATCTCAATATATCTCAACATATCTCAACAAATCTCAACATATCTCAACATGTCTCAACATGTCTCAACATATCTATTATATTTATGTTGAGATATGTTGAGATATGTTGAGATATGTTGAGATATGTTGAGATTTGTCGAGATATGTTGAGATATGTTGAGACATGTTGAGATAAGTCGAGATATGTTGAGACATGTTGAGACAAGTTGAGTTATGTTGAGATATGTTGAGACATGTTGAGATATGTTGAGATATGTTGAGATATGTTGAGATATGTTTAGATATGTTGAGATATGTGGAGATATGTTGAGATATGTTGAGATATGTTGAGATATGTTGAGATATGTTGAGATATGTTGTAATATGATGAGATATGTTGAGATATGTTGAGATATGTTGAGATATGTTGAGATATGTTGAGATATGTTGAGACATGTTGAGACATGTTGACATATCTCAACGTATCTCAACATATCTCAACATATCTCAACATATCTCAACATATCTCAACATGTCTCAACATGTCTCAACATATCTCAACATATCTCAACATATCTCAACATATCTCAACATATCTCAACATATCTCAACATATCTCAACATATCTCAACATATCTCAACATATCTCAACATATCTCAACATATCTCAACATATCTCAACATATCTCCAACATATCTCAACATGTCTCCACATATCTCAACATATCTCAACATATTTCAACATATCTCAACATGTCTCAACATGTCTCAACTTATCTATTATATATATGTTGAGATATGTTGAGATATGTCGAGATATGTTGAGATATGTTGAGACATGTTGAGACATGTTGAGATATGTCGAGATATGTTGAGACATGTTGAGACATATTGAGATATGTTGAGATATGTTGAGACATGTTGAGCTTTGTTGAGATATGTTGAGATATGTTGAGATATGTTGAGATATGTTGTAATATGTTGAGATATGTTGAGATATGTTGAGATATGTTGAGATATGTTGAGATATGTTGAGACATGTTGAGATATGTCGCGATATGTTGAAACATGTTGAGACATGTTGAGACATGTTGAGATATGTCGACATATCTCAACGTATCTCAACATATCTCAACATATCTCAACATATCTCAACATATCTCAACATATCTCAACATGTCTCAACATGTCTCAACATATCTCCACATATCTCAACATATCTCAACATATCTCAACATATCTCAACATATCTCAACATATCTCAAAATATCTCAATATATCTCAATATATCTCAACATATCTCAACATATCTCAATATATCTCAACATGTCTCCACAAATCTCAACATATCTCAACATATTTCAACATATCTCAACATGTCTCAACTTATCTATTATATATATGTTGAGATATGTTGAGATATGTCGAGATATGTTGAAATATGTTGAGACATGTTGAGACATGTTGAGATATGTCGAGATATGTTGAGACATGTTGAGACATATTGAGATATGTTGAGATATGTTGAGACATGTTGAGATATGTTGAGATATGTTGAGATATGTTGAGATATGTTGAGATATGTTGAGATATGTTGAGATATGTTGAGATATGTTGAGATATGTCGAGATATGTTGAGATATGTTGAGACATGTTGAAATATGTCGAGATATGTCGAGATATGTTGAGATATGTCGAGATACGTTGAGATATGTTGAGATATGTCGAGATATGTTGATATATGTTGAGAAATGTTGAGATATGTCGAGATATGTTGAGATATGTCGAGATATGTTGAGATATGTTGAGATATGTTGAGATATGTTGAGATATGTTGAGACATGTTGAGACATGTTGAGATATGTTGAGATATGTTGAGACATTTTGAGATATGTTGAGACATGTTGAGATATGTAGAGATATGTTGAGATATGTTGAGATATGTTGAGATATTTTGAGATATGTTGAGATATGTTGAGATATGTCGAGATATGTTGAGATATGTTGAGACATGTTGAGATATGTTGAGACATGTTGAGACATGTTGAGACATGTTGAGATATGTTGAGATATGTTGAGACATGTTGAGATATGTTGAGACATGTTGAGATATGTTATATATGTTAAGACATGTTGAGATATGTTGAGATATGTTGAGACATGTTGAGACATGTTGAGATATGTCGAGATATGTTGAGATATGTTGAGACATGTTGAGACATATTGAGATATGTTGAGATATGTTGAGACATGTTGAGATATGTTGAGATATGTTGAGATATGTTGAGACATGTTGAGATATGTTGAGACATGTTGAGATATGTAGAGATATGTTGAGATATGTTGAGATATGTTGAGATATGTTGAGATATTTTGAGATATGTTGAGATATGTTGAGATATGTCGAGATATGTTGAGATATGTTTAGACATGTTGAGATATGTTGAGACATGTTGAGACATGTTGAGATATGTTGAGATATGTTGAGACATGTTGAGATATGTTGAGACATGTTGAGATATGTTGATATATGTTAAGACATGTTGAGATATGTTGAGACATGTTGAGATATGTTGAGATATGTTGAGATATGTTGAGATATGTTGAGATATGTTGAGATATGTTGAGATATGTTGAGAAATGTTGAGATATGTTGAGATATGTTGAGATATGTTGAGATATGTTGAGATATGTTGAAATATGTTGATATATGTTGAGATATGTTGAGATATGTTGATATATGTTGATATATGTTGATATATTTTGATATGTTGATATGTCAATATGTAGATATGTAGATATGTAGATATTTAGATATGTAGATACGTAATGGGCATCTTGACGGCCACGTCGCTTGTATCGCTGCAAACCAAATCGTCTGATAATCACGAAATGAATCAGTAAAGCGTCGTGAATATCGTACTGCTGCCTCCTTCGCATACACGTTCGTGCATACATGAAACAAAATAAAAACACAACTACTTGCACACAAGCATAATAAATTTCTGGTGCGGTAATTAAGTGGCTATACATTTTTAGCGAATTCTCTAGTATTATTATTCATTGGGGGTTTTATATAATATAATTTAGTATTTTTTGATCCTAAGACGTACTCGGATACAATTTATATTAAATGATTTTACTTTTTATTGTTCACTTCTGTACAAACATGAGATACATGAAGAAAACATTATTCGGAAGTATTTCTTCATAAGCAAAATGAGAGAGCACTAAATCAATTATCAAAATTAATTAAATTACTTGCCGAAATTGTTATAATATTGACAACAAAGTATTATTTCGAAATCAATCACTTATTTATTATGAAATCCCAGCGATATTTTATTTCGTTGCTCTCTTATTCAAAAATATTGTTGTTATTTATATTGAGCATAGAGGTTATATTCTTGCCATACCAAATACTTATTTAGAATTCAAAACATTGGAAAAGGATTTAATCTTTATTCATGTATTGTTATTATGTGATATTAAATAAATTATTTGCTTTTGAAAAACATGAAATTTGAAGAATTTTCCTCTTTTGGGTATGCGTGAATGGCAGACATTGTGAATTATCTATAAATTAGCGACTATTTAAATATCCTTTCATTTCACAATGATTTAATAACTGTGTTTATTTTGATAATACAACAGAGAACATGAATATATCAAAAAGAAATTATTTATAGGCTTATTTATTTGTATTGATAACTAAATAATGATATTATTTTTTGATTTTATATAAATTTTCATTTTTGCTATAGTAATTTCGGCGATTTGGATAATAAATTAAATATTAATTTACATCCAAACATGTGTTTCTAAACGCATACATCGAAACTATCAGTTCCAGAAGTATAAAAAAGCGCCAAATTTGTATTTCTAATTATTATTATCTGTAATTATGGATGGTCCCCGGTAATTTTTACTAGTAACTGACATTTTAACTATCCAGCTTTATGCTCAGGCTAATAATTATGCTACTAAAAATTTGTTAGCAGGTTTATTCTGCATTTCAAAAAAAAGAGTATTTCTCCATAAGAATAACATGGGACTTTTCACAGAAAAAATTTCAGCTCCACGAAATCGTATTTCCCGCTCGCCGTGCAAAGCCACTTTTATTTGAATACACTTTCGTTATGACGGTAACCTACGAAACCCCATTTTTATTTTAAATGATCTAATTAATTTTTTTTTAAAACTGCACTTTGGAAAATTAAAATCTAAAAATAAATAAGTTTTGCAAAAAAATCGATAAGTCAATCCGTTTAAAAGTTAGAGCCCGGTACATATTTCCCATGTTAAAAGATAGCCCGATTGTATAACGTATAAATGTACCCATGTTACGTCCAGACCTGTATTAGCATTTCGTGTTTCTCACCAATGCATACAGAAATATTCTAACATTTCTTAATTGAACGTCAAATCGGGCTACTACTTCCCTGTATTGAATTTTACTTATCATTGCAATGTAAAAACAACATAAGAATAGACCGCGCGTGTATCTTCTTGACGGCAAGTGACCGTTGAGTTACGGGTATAGCACTATTTCTGCTATCAACATACGTTTAGGGTTACAGCTCCCACAGTTTTCAGTTGATTAGACTGAAAATTTATTTTCATACTAATAAATAGTTAATAATGACTCCCTTTAAAGGAAATAGAAACCATTTTTGAGTAATTACAGAAACCGCAAAAAAATGACTAGAGTAATGTAAATGAATTTTTATCTCAGAAATTAGAGCAGATCATAAAAAACTTTATTAGCAAAAACAACTTAGATAGGCAAACATTAGTAAAATTATTTCCAAATATTTGAGTTCATTTGTAAATCTTGATAGAGAATGCTCCATCCTTTTTTAACTTATAGTTTTATATGCAAATTATCGGAATCTTTCAGTCATACTACAGTAATACAGCAAGAAATAATCATTCCATTGCGCAACTCGGTTTTATTGATTTTTCCAATTCTGCTGGTTATTTTTAGTGTTCATAGATGTCGCGGGTGTTCACTTTTTGGAAATAAAATTTAACAAAATCATTCCATTGCGCAACTCGGATTTATTGATTTTTCCAATTCTGTTAGTTAATTCTTGTCTACATAGACGTCGCGGGTGTTCACTTTTTTGAAATAAATATATAATTCCATAGCGCAACGCGGTATTTATTTGAATTTTTAAATTCTACTGAATTAAATAGTTACCTCTATATGTGTATTACCGTATCCACTAGCAAACTGTTGGTCTTAATATATATCACCCCTGTGATTTTTATTTTAAATCATGTAATTTAATTTTTTTTTAAAACTACACTTTAGAAAATTAAAATCTAAAAATAAATACGTTTCGCAAAAAAATCGATAAGTCAATCCGTTTAAAAGTTAGAGCCCGGTACATATTTCCCATGTTAAAAGATAGCCCAATTGTATAACGTATAAATGTAGTACCTATGTTACGTCCAGACCTGTATTAGCATTTTGTGTTTCTTACCAATGCATACACAAATATTCTAGCATTTCTTAATTGAACGTCAAATCGGGCTACTACTTCCCTGTATTGAATTTTACTTATCATTGCAATGTAAAAACAACATAAGAATAGACCGAGCGTGTATTTTCTTGACGGCAAGTGACCGTTGAGTTACGGGTATAGCACTATTTCTGCTATCAACATACGTTTAGGGTTACAGCTCCCACAGTTTTCAGTTGATTAGACTGAAAATTTATTTTCATTCTAATAAATAGTTAATAATGACTCCCTTTAAAGGAAAATTTTTACATTCTTATACGCAGTATAAGTAAGTATTGTAATCATGAAAAATTTCGAACTCGAGATTTTAACGGAAATATACGTTTTGACCTTCCCTGAATCGATTCCGACTATTTTTGGAATGACGTCCGTCTGTGTGTGTGTGTGTGTGTGTATGTTCTCTACAGCCTAAACGGTTGAAGCTAAAATTATGAAACTTTAAACTTAAGATTTGCATATGTCTGGTGTCTGCACCTCCTATTTTTGAAAAAAATATTCAAAGCGTAAGTGCCTGTTTACTCTAGTCAATTTTTGCATTTTCTGCAATTACTCAAAAATGGTTACAGTTACAGAAAAATTTTATGAACAAAAATTAAAGGTATATATATTTAACACAACTTTTGTTGGAATTATTTTTCCAAAAAGAGTAATGGCTTCAAAATAAATTTCTGCTTATTATATATTTTTTTACATAAATCGTATCATCTACGCCTGTCAATTGTTTAACGAAATAGACTTAAATAATTTGAAGTTTGACATTTTATATTGTTTCTAAGAAATATATCTACTGTAAAAGCGAACTAAATGTTAGAACGAATATTATAAATTAGAAAAATAATGTAACTACGATATGGTTTAACCCATATGCGGATAAGAAAGTTCGGTGCATGACACTGCAGATATTTTGAAAAACTTTTCAAACAAAAGTTATTATGCCACTTTTAATGCCTTTAATTCCATCAATCCAAACGATTTTTCTGTAATTTGAACCATTTTTGAGTAATTGCAGAAACCGCAAGAAATCACTAGAGTAATGTAAATGAATTTTTATCTCAGAAATTAAAGCAGATCATAAAAAACTTTATTAGCAAAAACAACTTAGATAGGCAAACATTAGTTAAATTATTTCCAAATATTTGAGTTCATTTGTAAATCTTGATAGAGAATGCTCCATCCTTTTTTAACTTATAGTTTTATATGCAAATTATCGGAATCTTTCAGTCATACTACAGTAATACAGCAAGAAATAATCATTCCATTGCGCAACTCGGTTTTATTGATTTTTCCAATTCTGCTGGTTATTTTTTGATGTCGCGGGTGTTCACTTTTTGGAAATAAAATTTAACAAAATCATTCCATTGCGCAACTCGGATTTATTGATTTTTCCAATTCTGTTAGTAAATTCTTGTGTACATAGACGTCACGGGTGTTCACTTTTTTGAAATAAATATATAATTCCATAGCGCAACGAGGTTTTTTTTTTGATTTTTCAATTCTGCTGAATTAAATAGTTACCTCTATATGTGTATTACCGTATCCACTAGCAAGATGTTGGTCTTAATATATATCACCACTGTGATTTTTATTTTAAATGATCTAATTTAATTTTTTTTTAAAACTACATTTTAGAAAATTAAAATCTAAAAATAAATACGTTTTGCAAAAAAATCGATAAGTCAATCCGTTTAAAAGTTAGAGCCCGGTACATATTTCCCATGTTAAAAGATAGCCCAATTGTATAACGTATAAATGTAGTACCTATGTTACGTCCAGACCTGTATTAGCATTTCGTGTTTCTTACCAATGCATACACAAATATTCTAACATTTCTTAATTGAACGTCAAATCGGGTTACTACTTCCCTGTATTGAATTTTACTTATCATTGCAATGTAAAAACAACATAAGAATAGACCGAGCGTGTATTTTCTTGACGGCAAGTGAGCGTTGAGTTACGGGTATAGCACTATTTCTGCTATCAACATACGTTTAGGGTTACAGCTCCCACAGTTTTCAGTTGATTAGACTGAAAATTTATTTTCATACTAATAAATAGTTAATAATGACTCCCTTTAAAGGAAAATTTTTACATTCTTATACGCAGTATAAGTAAGTATTGTAATCATGAAAAATTTCGAACTCGAGATTTTAACGGAAATATACGTTTTGACCTTCCCTGAATCGATTCCGACTATTTTTGGAATGACGTCCGTCTGTGTGTGTGTGTGTGTCTGTGTGTGTGTGTATGTTCTCTACAGCCTAAACGGTTGAAGCTAAAATTATGAAACTTTAAACTTAAGATTTGCAAATGTCTGGGGTGTGCACCTCCTATTTTTGAAAAAAATATTCAAAGCGGAAGTGCCTGTTTACTCTAGTCAATTTTTTGCAGTTTCTGCAATTACTCAAAAATGGTTACAGTTACAGAAAAATGTTATGAACAAAAATTAAAGGTATTTATATTTAACACAACTTTTGTAGGAATTATTTTTCCAAAAAGAGTAATGGCTTCAAAATAAATTTCTGCTTATTATATATTTTTTTGCATAAATCGAATCATCTACGCCTGTCAATTGTTTAACAAAATAGACTTAAATAATTTGAAGTTTGACATTTTATATTGTTTCTAAGAAATATATCTACTGTAAAAGCGAACTAAATGTTAGAACGAATATTATAAATTAGAAAAATAATGTAACTACGATATGGTTTAACCCATATGCGGATAAGAAAGTTCGGTGCATGACACTGCAGATATTTTGAAAAACTTTTCAAACAAAAGTTATTATGCCATTTTTAATGCCATTAATTCCATCAATCCAAACGATTTTTCTGTAACTTGAACCATTTTTGAGTAATTGCAGAAACCGCAAAAAATCACTAGAGTAATGTAAATGAATTTTTATCTCAGAAATTAGAGCAGATCATAAAAAACTTTATTAACAAAAACAACTTAGATAGGCAAACATTAGTAGAATTATTTCCAAATATTTGAGTTCATTTGTAAATCTTGATAGAGAATGCTCCATCCCTTTCTAACTTATAGTTTTATATGCAAATTATCGGAATCTTTCAGTCATACTACAGTAATACAGCAAGAAATAATCATTCCATTGCGCAACTCGGTTTTATTGATTTTTCCAATTCTGCTGGTTATTTTTAGTGTTCATAGATGTCGCGGGTGTTCACTTTTTGGAAATAAAATTTAGCAAAATCATTCCATTGCGCAACTCGGATTTATTGATTTTTCCAATTCTGTTAGTAAATTCTTGTGTACATAGACGTCACGGGTGTTCACTTTTTTGAAATAAATATATAATTCCATAGCGCAACGCGGTTTTTTTTTGATTTTTTCAATTCTGCTGAATTAAATAGTTACCTCTATATGTGTATTACCGTATCCACTAGCAAAATGTTGGTCTTAATATATATCACCACTGTGATTTTTATTTTAAATGATCTAATTTAATTTTTTTTTAAAACTACATTTTAGAAAATTAAAATCTAAAAATAAATACGTTTTGCAAAAAAATCGATAAGTCAATCCGTTTAAAAGTTAGAGCCCGGTACATATTTCCCATGTTAAAAGATAGCCCAATTGTATAACGTATAAATGTAGTACCTATGTTACGTCCAGACCTGTATTAGCATTTCGTGTTTCTTACCAATGCATACACAAATATTCTAACATTTCTTAATTGAACGTCAAATCGGGCTACTACTTCCCGGTATTGAATTTTACTTATCATTGCAATGTAAAAACAACATAAGAATAGACCGAGCGTGTATTTTCTTGACGGCAAGTGACCGTTGAGTGACGGGTATAGCACTATTTCTGCTATCAACATACGTTTAGGGTTACAGCTCCCACAGTTTTCAGTTGATTAGACTGAAAATTTATTTTCATACTAATAAATAGTTAATATTGACTCCCTTTAAAGGAAAATTTTTACATTCTTATACGCAGTATAAGTAAGTATTGTAATCATGAAAAATTTCGAACTCGAGATTTTAATGGAAATATACGTTTTGACCTTCCCTGAATCGATTCCGACTATTTTTGGAATGACGTCCGTCTGTGTGTGTGTGTGTATCTTCTCTACAGCCTAAACGGTTGAAGCTAAAATTATGAAATTTTAAACTTAAGATTTGCATATATCTGGGGTCTGCACCTCCTATTTTTGAAAAAAATATTCCAAGCGTAAGTGCCTGTTTACTCTAGTCAATTTTTGCATTTTCTGCAATTACTCAAAAATGGTTACAGTTACAGAAAAATTTTATGAACAAAAATTAAAGGTATTTATATTTAACACAACTTTTGTTGGAATTATTTTTCCAAAAAGAGTAATGGCTTCAAAATAAATTTCTGCTTATTATATATTTTTTTACATAAATCGTATCATCTACGCCTGTCAATTGTTTAACAAAATAGACATAAATAATTTGAAGTTTGACATTTTATATTGTTTCTAAGAAATATATCTACTGTAAAAGCGAACTAAATGTTAGAACGAATATTATAAATTAGAAAAATAATGTAACTACGATATGGTTTAACCCATATGCGGATATGAAAGTTCGGTGCATGACACTGCAGATATTTAGAAAAACTTTTCAAACAAAAGTTATTATGCCATTTTTAATGCCATTAATTCCATCAATCCAAACGATTTTTCTGTAGCTTGAACCATTTTTGAGTAATTGCAGAAACCGCAAAAAATCACTAGAGTAATGTAAATGAATTTTTATCTCAGAAATTAGAGCAGATCATAAAAAACTTTATTAACAAAAACAACTTAGATAGGCAAACATTAGTAAAATTATTTCCAAATATTTGCGTTCATTTGTAAATCTTGATGAAGAATGCTCCATCCTTTTTTAACTTATAGTTTTATATGCAAATTATCGGAATCTTTCAGTCATACTACAGTAATACAGCAAGAAATAATCATTCCATTGCGCAACTCGGTTTTATTGATTTTTCCAATTCTGCTGGTTATTTTTAGTGTTCATAGATGTCGCGGGTGTTCGCTTTTTGGAAATAAAATTTAACAAAATCATTCCATTGCGCAACTCGGATTTATTGATTTTTCCAATTCTGTTAGTAAATTCTTGTGTACATAGACGTCACGGGTGTTCACTTTTTTGAAATAAATATATAATTCCATAGCGCAACGCGGTTTTTTTTTGATTTTTTCAATTCTACTGAATTAAATAGTTACCTCTATATGTGTATTACCGTATCCACTAGCAAAATGTTGGTCTTAATATATATCACCACTGTGATTTTTATTTTAAATCATGTAATTTAATTTTTTTTTAAAACTACACTTTAGAAAATTAAAATCTAAAAATAAATACGTTTTGCAAAAAAATCGATAAGTCAATTTGTTTAAAAGTTAGAGCCCGGTACATATTTCCCATGTTAAAAGATAGCCCAATTGTATAACGTATAAATGTAGTACCTATGTTACGTCCAGACCTGTATTAGCATTTCGTGTTTCTTACCAATGCATACACAAATATTCTAACATTACTTAATTGAACGTCAAATCGGGCTACTACTTCCCTGTATTGAATTTTACTTATCATTGCAATGTAAAAACAACATAAGAATAGACCGAGCGTGTATTTTCTTGACGGCAAGTGACCGTTGAGTTACGGGTATAGCACTATTTCTGCTATCAACATACGTTTAGGGTTACAGCTCCCACAGTTTTCAGTTGATTAGACTGAAAATTTATTTTCATACTAATAAATAGTTAATAATGACTCCTTTTAAAGGAAAATTTTTTATTTAAATACGGATTTTCGTTATGACAGTTTAAAATTTAATAAAAGGCGACAAAATTTTTTCTTTTCGATCTCGATGAAAATTAGTCAGTTAGGTAGGTCCCAGCCGGGGTACGTTTCAAAATTATCTCTAATAGTTACCTTTTTCTAACGATCTAAATAATTAGTAGTTACACTATCGTGTATAGTACAATGTAGTAGGTATATCTTAATGTGGAATCGTTCTTGTAACGAGATTTTCGTGTATTTTTCAATCTAAACTAATAGAGTTGATATTCAAACGTAGTTCATGGAGTTTACCTTGACGAGTTGGCGAGGTTTAAGCATCCCTCACTAATGTTTTAGTTAATCTCATATTTTATTTCAATATTATTACAACATGTTAAACTTACATAACATAGTTTCGATTAGTGCGGGATGCAACCAACAAATTCCTACAGTAAATAAAATATATCTAGCACGTGTACCTATGTTATAAGAAAGTTCAATACAATACACACAACACAGTTAATCAAGTACAAGGATTATTTTCCGAAAAGAAGAATATCATTTGTATGAACGGTTTAGTAGGTAAAAGTGAGCTAGTTAAAAAATATGTAGATTTGAACAAGAAAAAGTCTGCGTAAACATCTGATGATTCCAATTGCCACCCACAGAAGGCACTGAGAACGAGAATAATCATGTATTATCGATAATACAAACAATGGGCCACTATTCCTGTACTCAACTTGAGTGTTTTAATTATGGAGGAATCAATTGAGTTCATTAAAAAGTCACTAACAGTGAGAGTACCACTTACAAAAAGATACGTTAATGATATTATGAATTTAGCTATCGCCTTACAGTATCTTACTTTAGCTGTATTTTATATTCAGCTCCAAAACTATAATAGCGACACATTATATTTACAACTAAAGATTATTTGAACAAGTTTAATGGGAAGAAGAAATTTTAAAGTCTCAATTTCCTGATAACAGCAGCGATTATCCATTCCCAGATTTTTGCGATAATGATTATGGCAAAACAAAACTTCTGTTTTTACTCTGAGTGTACGAGATAGTTCACTCAATTGAACATTCTTTACATACCATAGTCAGATATAAGTAACGACATAAAATTAATGTAGATGTCTTTTATAATATGTGCGATGTTGTCGTTTAAAGCTTATAGACGTACATCTTTACTTAACCCAGACCCCGTATTAATAACAGCAAGCGCAATCATGTTTATATTCCATCATATTTCGTCATATTTCATACATTATTGTTTTTTCATCTCACATTGTTTCACATTGTCAAAAGGGCCAAAAACTTTGTTTTTGAGTAATTTGGCGTTATTTGAAGAAGAGAAAAACAGAACTGAACTGTTATTTACCTTTATTTTATTTAAATCTACTCCGTTTAAAAGTGTTGTATAAACGAAATGATTCATGCCAAAATAACGTTCCAGTTCAGGGACTCCAGACTGTATATTTATTACTTTATTTATATAACCTGCATATATTTAATATCTTTGAAAACCCTTTTATTGCAATATTGATTGATTACCTAACAAGTATGTTCAATTGCAGAATCAAATAAATTGAATGTTTAGATTTGTGTCAAAATTAAGCTAAATAAATCAATTAGTTTCGATGTTATAAGCCATACTATAATTAAATTTCAGTACACATATTAAGAGTAAGAAAAAACGATACCATAATTAAATATCAGTACATATATTAAGAAAACGATAATACGCTATGGATATTAGCATCCTTGAAATGCTAATATCGTTTTAAAGTTAATTTAATTTAAATTTTACTTTACTTTGACAACTAGTGTAATATGAATCATTCAAATTAAAGAAAATTCTGTTGATTGCAAACAGAGTAAATTTACTATATGATACTAACGATATATATACATATGTATATATAGTTTGTGTGGTTTGATTCTTTTAATTATTACGAATAAAGCATAACGTTTATTAATACAGTTTGCTTCTATTACATATCACACTAATAATGTAACACTTATCATCAACGAAGCGCGAAATATAAAGTCAATAGATTCCATTTTATAGAATTAAATTTCAATCAAATAAGCTTGAAACAGTAGAAAATTAACATTGATCAAACTGTTTTATTTGTATCTACGAATTCAACGCAAACTCAGCCGTCAGTTGACAGTAGGTGTTGCACTGAAATAAACAAATTTACTTGAAATACATTAATGTACTGCTTAAGATAAACAAATGATGTTACATTTCAATTAAATAAGCTTGAAACAGTAGAAAATAAATTTTGATGAAACCGTTTTACGTAATAGGAACTCATGTGAACACACATGTACGACAGCTGTCAGTGATAAGAACATCGTGGGTGTCTAATATATTTTAAATAACTATTACATTCTCATTAACAACCTATAATCACTGGAAAACCAGCACAATCAAACGCGAAAGGCGGTTCTTTTTATCATCAATAGCAAATTGTAGGTGGGATTCACGAAACTGGAACAATCTTTACATTCCCTAGTCAGATATAAGTAACGACATAAAAATTATGTAGATATCTTTTATAATATGTGCGATAGTGTCATCTTTAGTTAACCCAGACCCCTTATTAATAACAACAAAAGCAATAACGTTTATATTCCATCATATTTCGTCATACTTCGTACATTATTGTTTTCATGTCACATTGTCAAAAGGGCCAAAAGCATGATTTTGAGTAGTTTGGCGTTATTTGAAGAAGAGAAGAACAGAATTGAACAGTTATTTTCCTTTATTTTATTTAAATCTGCTCCGTTTAAAAGTGTTGTATAAACGAAGTGGGTGATTCATGCCAAAAAAATGTTCAAGTTCCGTAACTTAGACAGTAGTACCCGATATTTTATGTGATTTTGGCTTACAAATTTTACCAAGTCTTACAAGAAAAATATAAACACTATTCATCTTACATAAACAATGCATTCTTCCCAAATCTCAAAACTAAAATCTTCTAGAATATACCATGTGATATCCTTTATGGTATGAATCAATACACTAATTTTACCTCCTACAGCTACCGAAACTATACCCAAATCTCTCCCAAAGCCCTAGTTCATAAACTATACAAATAGAAGGGTCTATTATATACCATTGTGTGCAAGGCATTATAAGATTATGAATTTCTCTTGAAATATATTTTTTAATTCACATAATAATACCAAATCATAAATATTTGAAAAATAAATTTTAGTAATAAAAATCGGATGATATTTTCCGAAAATAAACTTTTCAATTGTCAAATAAAACACAAATATCTTCGATAAATATTACCCGATTATTTAAATTTAGTTGTCAAGTGTTTTTCAATGTCATAATGAATTTGTAAATAAAATAATAATATTGTTTGCAATAGAAAAGAACGTAGTACATAAAGCCGAGCGCATAACCTTCAGCCTTGTAGCCCAAATAATAACAAACAGTGCAGAGTAATTATGACTCATATATTATCTGAGTCACCAAACTGAACTTTTGTTGTGGTTGCTGATATAAATACATCACTGTCGTGTCGCTTATTTGGTTAAATAAATGAATATTTTTAATAAATTTTTTCTCTCTTATTATAATAGATAGAAATTGAAATTTATTAGGATGTCTGAAACAAAAAAATCTAACGGGGTTTTATTAAGAACAAAATAACCTGGACCGTAAACCAATAAAAAGTAAAAAATTAAAAAAATCTAGAAAATAATGTAAGTTTAAGTAAAGTTTGTTTTTTTGTACACAAAATTGGACCTTTGGGATTGAATAATAAAAAAAGATTTGAATCAATAGCTTAATTAGTTTTTGAGCTAGAGTGCACACCGTTTTTAAAAATGTAGTTTCGAGAAAAACGTGTTTAAAGTTTAATTTTAGTGTCAAATATCTCCGAAACGGTTCAGAAATGTACCTTAAAATTTTATTTACATATTTTTAAAATGTTTTTGAATAAGAGTTTGAAAAAAAAATCGATTTTTTTTTCAATTGTAACATCGCCTTGTAACACAATCACGAAATAACACATTATAACTTTTAAAATAGAGATTGTATAAGTATAATAAACAATCACAACCGGCTTGAAAATGCTCAATTTACTGCAGTCATATGGTGTTTTTACTCTGAGTGTACGAGATAGTTCACTCGATTGTTATATACTCATGGACCTTGAACATTCTTTACATTCCTTAGTCAGATATAAGTAAGAAGTTCATAAACTATACAAATAGAAGGGTTTTTTATATACCATTGTGAGCAAGGTATATTTTTAATTATAAGATTATGAATTTCTCTTGAAATATATTTTTTAATTCACATAATAATACCAAATCAAAAATATTTGAAAAAGAAATTTGAGTAATAAAAATCGGATGATATTTACCGAAAAAAAACTTTTCAATTGTCAAATAAAACATAAGCATCCTCGCTAAATATTCCCCGATTGTTTAAATCAAAATTTAGTTGTCAAGTATTTTTCAATGTCTTTATGAATTTGTAAATAAAATAATAATATTGTTTGTAAATTTAAATATTTAAAAAAATACATATTTCGTCTGAGCAGGTATAAAACCCTTACAATACAAAAGATCTTAAAGCCGAGCGCATAACCCACAGCCTTGTAGCCCAAATAATAACAAACAGTGCACAGTAATTATGACTCATATTTTATCTTGAGTCACCAAACTGAACTTTTGGTCAAATAAATGAATATTTTTAACAATTTTTTTCTCTCTTATTTTATTAGATAGAAATTGAAATTTTTGTTTACAATATTTAATAACTCATGCAGCATAGAAAAAGAAATTTTATTATTTATTTTTATGCATGGGTACTTATATAGAAGGTGACAAAGTAGGGGCCGCGGAGATGAGATCTTTCGCTGTGTGCAATTTTGGATACCTGAAACAAAAAAATCTAACGGGGTTTTATTAAGAACAAAATAACCTGGACCGTAATCCAATAAAAAGTTAAATATTAAAAAAAACCTAGAAAATAGTGTGAGTTTAAGAAAAGTCTTACGTATTTATAATCCGGTTACTACTTATAGAAATGTAAATATCTCCGAAACGGTTTAGAAATTTAAGTTAAAATTTTTTTATTACGCATTTATAAAATGTTTTTGAATATAATTTTGAAAAAAAAAATCGATTTTTTTTTAAATTGGAACATCGCCTTAAAACACAACCACGAAAACAACATTATAACTTATAAGATAGAGATTGTATAAGTATAATAAACAAACAAAACCGACTTGAAAATGCTCCATTTACTGCAGTCATATGGTGTTTTTACTCTGAGTGTACGAGATAGTTCACTCGATTGTTATATACTCATGGACCTTGAACATGCTTACATTCCTTAGTCAGATATAAGTAAGTAGTTCATAAACTATACAAATAGAAGGGTTTTTTATATACCATTGTGTGCAATGCATATTTTTAATTATGATTATGAATTTCTCTTGAAATATATTTTTTAATACACATAATAATACCAAATCAAAATATTTGAAAAAGAAATTTGAGTAATAAAAATCGGATGATATTTACCAAAAAAAAACTTTTCAATTGTCAAATAAAACACAAACATCTTCGCTAAATATTACCCGATTGTTTAAATTAAAATTTAGTTGTCAAGTATTTTTCAATGTCTTTATGAATTTGTAAATAAAATTATAATATTGTTTGTAAATTTAAATATTTAAAAAAATACATATTTCGTCTGAGCAGGTATAAAACCCTTACAATACAAAAGATCTTAAAGCCGAGCGCATAACCCACAGCTTTGTAGCCCAAATAATAACAAACAGTGCACAGTAATTATGACTCATATTTTATCTTGAGTCACCAAACTGAACTTTTGGTCAAATAAATGAATATTTTAAACAAACTTATTTTATTAGATAGAAATTGAAATTTTTGTTTACAATAATAAATAACTCATGCAGCATAGAAAAAAAGAATCTATATTCTAGAGGCTTAGTCGTACTCAAATAAATTGAATGCCTAGATTTTTGTCAAAATTAAGCGAAATAAATCAATTAGTTTCGATGTTATAAGCCATACCATAATTAAATACCAGTACACATATTAAGAATAAGACAAAACGGTACCATAATTAAATATCAGTACACATATTAAGACAACGATAAAACGCTATGGATATCAGCATCATTGAGATGCTAATATCGTTTTAAAGTTAATATAATTTAAATTTTACTTTACTTTGACAACTAGTGTAATATGAATCATTCAAATTAATGAAAATTCTGTTGATTGCAAACAGAGTAAATTTACTATATGATACAATGATATATATATACAGTGTGTTAATTGAAAAACTGGCCTTAGGTGATTAAGATGGGAAATCAATTTTTCCTTGCCCAAAAGTTCCCAAATTATTTTAGGCAAAAATACTTGAAATAAATGTTGTAGAGAATTAAATTATGCATCTAAATTAGTGATCATGAAATTATTTTTGACATTTCATATCTGAAAAAATCAAGTTTAAATTTTTGAAAACTAATACTTAATAGGCATAGCTATGGAATTGAAAATGATGTCATATGACATGTAACTTCATTTTGCTTGTATTTATATAACCCAATACTTATAAATTCAACTTTTGGCTGTGCAACTGGCCATTAATCATTATTACATCAATGAATTCAAACAAAGAATTATAATTTAAATTTTTATGCTTATTGATGTCTCAAACAAATCTATTTCCTAAATACATGGTTTTAATTTTAGAAAACATAGCTCTCAAAACACATACAAAATAAAACACAAATTAAGACAAGAATCTGTATTTATTTAATAAACATGTAACTAGGATGAATATAATTTTATAACGAAGGAAAAAAGTCGGCTACAGAGTAAATTTACTATATGATACTAACGATATATAGTTTGGGTGGTTTGATCCCTTTAATTATTACGAATAAAACATTACGTTTATAAATACACCTTGTATTATTTGTATCTACGAATTATCATAGGAGAGAGGCTTTTTATTCGGTAACACATTTATTGTGAGACATTACGTCTATATGTGTTACTTAATACATGAAACTATGAACACGGTTAGTGTTGGTAACATAAAATTCAATTAAGAATGGTTGTATAAATTGTCTTTTCTAGTAGTCATCATCGAACCTCCGAATGAAATAGACGTGTCAAAGATGTGTGCAGTGTTCAGTAGTGAGTGGATTGTGTGTGTGCGTACAATTTGCGAACATTGGGGATGGATTATATAGACCTTGTAACACTAAATTACCTGGTGAGTACCTATTCTAATTATAACAACAGATATAGATAGATTTTGAACTAGTTCCGATCTATTGTTTAAAAATTGTAAGTTAAATCAACTTATTTATTGTTACAACTAAATCAAAAACAATGCAATCTTGAGTAAATATTTAAACATTTTGAGGAGGCCAATTTATGGATTAATTATCGAATGGTTGTGATTCGTGTGTGTGTGTTGTATATGTAGCGTATATCTAGTGTATGTATGGCATGCGAATGAATGTGTTGTAGTTTGGGATTGTGTGGATAACAGTCTAAAAATTGGCATTCCATTTTATATCTGTGATTAAATTTGTTGTTGTATTGATTTTCATTTAAATATTTTAACAATCATTATCTAGCGTACTAATTAAACCATAATAATCAATCTATGTTTTTTATATTTTCAGAAGGCTTTTAATTATGAGCAACAATAAAATCCAGCTATTCCACATTACAATCGTGGGCTGCAATCATCAAATACCTTCCATGGATGCAGCTTTCAATTACTTTCCGAGGATTCAGCTCAATATTGGAACAAATAGAAATACTTATATTATATGAATTATTAATATGTATATAAGTGGTGGTGACCACAAAAGATAATATTTTGCAAAACCTAATTAACAATTCATGAGTAAACTAAAATTTGATTTTGAATTATAAACTACTAATAATTTGTTCTTGCAAAAAAAATCTTTTAGTGGTGTGGTTTATAAACAAATGCTTCAGATAATAAACAACAACATTTCATATATATATACATAACTATGCATTGTTGAATGATGAACGAATGAGAAATCCTTAAGTCAAATAAATTTTCAATATTTTTCAAATAACTTTTACAAAATAGAACGATTTGATACTGAAGGACTTTCTCTATTGTTACAGCAGAAGGACACAAATAAAGAAGAAACATTAAGGGGTTTATTATTGTTTTAACTTTAGATATGTATTTTATTTATAAATTTATTTTTTTATTAATTTTTTGCTATCAATTATAAAAATTACGCAAGGGCAGTCGCTGGTCCCTCCGCCCCCCGCCCACTCCCCAGTTTTTTATTCCAGGGAGTGGACGGGGGGCGGAGGGATCAGTGACTGCCTTTGCGTAATAGTAAATGGGGTTTGTAATTAGAGGGGTGCGGCGAGGGTACTACGTCGATGGAGGAAGAAGAAGCAAGGACCCTGGAACGTCGATTAAGGAAGAAACGAGTACCCAGGAACTACGGCACCAAGACCAAAGCAGCCCAACCCATCCATTTATGGTGGGATACTGTTTTTTTTTTATTTATTCAAAATGGATTGAACGTATGAATGAATGAATACAATGCATAGTGTTTAAATAACGAATTTGTTTATTATAATTCAAACCATACATTTGTTAATAAAACATTGTTAAATATTATTACAATAAATAGAAATGAAATACTGTTTGTATATAACAACTGTAAGCTAAAGAAGTAAATAAATCAATTATTACGATAAAACGCGGTACCATTATTAATATATAAAATATTGAGAGTACGATAAAACGGTACCATAATTAAATATCAGTACACATATTAAGACTACGATAAAACGCTATGGATTCAAGGTTGCTAAAGTCGTTGTAAAGATGTAATATGAATCATTCAAAATTACTACATGAGACTAACGATATTTAGTTTTTGTAAAACATTACGTTTATTAGTATCTACGAATTGTCAGTTGTGATACATTACGACTATTTAATACATGAAATAATGGAACACGTTTAGTGTTGGTTCAATTTAGAATAGTTGTATAATTTGTTTTTTCTCGCAGTCATCATCGAACCTCCGAGTGAAATGGACGTGTCAAAGTTGTGTGAAGTGTGTTGTTGTAGTGAGTGTGGATTGTGTGATGTGCGAATATTGGATTGTAACACTAAATTACCTGGTGAGTACCTAATCTAATTCAGCATGGATCTGTTAATTACCTATAATATTTATAACAATATATATATAAAATACATGAAACAATGAACATCTATGAACACGGTTAGTGTTGGTAACATTTGTTGTTGCATTCAATATGGATTGAACTTGTGAATAAATGAATTCAATGCATGGTGTTTAAATAACGAATTTCTTTATTATAATTCAAACCATACATTTGTATATAAAACATAGTTAAATATAGTAGGAATATTTATTAAAATTAATGTTAAAACGGTATCATAATTAAATGACAGTAGGTACATATTAAAAGTACGATAAAACTAGCAATATGAATCTATCAACGAAGCGCGAAATATAAAGTCAATAGATTCCATTTTATATAGAATTAAATTGATTAAACTGTATTATTTCTATCCACGTTTTCAAGTCGAACTTTTATTCGTGTTTGTATTCTTGGCGCGTTTTTACTGAGTTACTGGGGTTTTTTACACCGTTGGTAGTATCGCGAATTTGAAAATGTAAACGATATCCGTTGTGATGATGGCATTCCGGTGTTGAATCTAAACAATAAATAATAAACAACATCCAATGTAATCCAACGTAATCTTCGTAATATTCTTGTAAAAATGATTCTAACTATTGTATTGAGTTGCAAATTAATATAAAGCATTTCATTAGTGTTATATTTAACGTTTAAATGACATGGTGCGCTTTATTTTCACACATGAAAATTGACACGTGCAGACACAATTAGGGACATAAAACAACGCATACATTGTTTAACAAGTATTTAAATATCGTTTTGATTCAGAATGATTTGGATAATACAGATCAGTTGTGGGAAATCCAGTAGGGAACAATATAAAAAAAATGTAAGTTTAATTAAGTTAAATATTTTGTTTATTTCATATCATAATTAAATATCAGTACACATACTAAGACTGCGATAAAACGGTACCATAATTAAATAGCAGAACACATTTTAAGACTACGATAAAACGCTAAGGATTCAGAGGTTCAAATTAACGGAAAATTTGTTGATTGCAATTTACTATATGGATTGATTCATTTAATTGTAACGAATAAAACATAACGTCTATTAACACAGCTTGCTAGTATTACATTTCACACTAATAATCTAACACGAATCATCAACGATAAAGTCAATAGATTCCATTTTATAGAATTAAATAAGCTTGAAACAGTCGAAAATCAACATTGATGAAACTGTTTTATTTGTATCTACGAATTCAACGCCGTCAGTAGATGTTACAGGATCACTGTTTAGTATAAAACCTTTCTAAAGATACACTGAAAAGAACAAATTTACTTGAAATACATTAATGGACTGCTTAAGATGAACAAGTGATGTTACATTTCAATTAAATAAACTTGTAACAGTCGAAAATAAATTTGGAAGAAACCGTTTTACGTAATAGGAATTCATGTGAACACATGTACCACAGCTGTCATTTTTATTCGGTTACGCACTTATTGTGAAACAGTACGTTACTTAATACATGAACGAATGAACTATGAACACGTTAGAATAGTTGTATAATTTGTTTTTTCTTGCAGTCATCATCGAACTTCCGAACGAAATGGACGTGTCAAAGTTGTATGCAGTGTGTTGTAGTGAGTGGATTATGTGTGCGTACAATATGCTAATATTGAAGACAAATCAGCCCCCTAGGAATACTAAATTACCTGGTGAGTACATTTGCACATAACAACCGATATAGATAGAATTTTAACTAGTTGATTATAGATGTATATCAATAGATCATACAGCAAAGCTGACTTCAAATATCGTTCAATCGCAAAGAATCCAATTCGGATAAACAATACAAATGTACGTTTGTGTAAATCATTTAGCTGAGACTTTAACAACCTATTTATAATAGTAAATTAATATTTTGATTGGTTATAGATAAATACGAAGCTGTTTTGTACAATCAAAGTAATCAATTTCGTCAATTAGTAATTGTAAGTAAATTCAACCGTTTTTGTTACTTTATTCAGATAGGAAAACGTGTACATGCTTTGTTTAACAACTATTTAAATATCATTTGGTTTCAGAATGATTTAATAACTGCGTTTATTTGGATAATACAGCAAAGCTGACTTCGAGTATCGTTCAATCGCAAGAAATCCAATTCGGATCTATAATACAAATGTACGTTTGTGTAAATAATTTATCTGAGACTTTAACAACTTATTTATAATAGTAAATTAAAATTTTGTTTGAATATAGATAAATACGAAGCTGTTTTGTACAATCAAAGTAATCAATTTCGTCAATTACAGATTGTAAGTAAATTCAACCGTTTTTGTTACTTTATTCAGATAGGAAAACATGTTCATGCTTTGTTTAACAACTATTTAAATATCATTTGGTTTCAGAATGATTTAATAACTGCGTTTATTTGGATAATACAGCAAAGCTGACTTCGAATATCGTTCAATCGCAAGAAATCCAATTCGGATCTATAATACAAATGTACGTTTGTGTAAATCATTTATCTGGGACTTTAACAACTTATTTATAATGGTAAATTAATATTTTGCTTCTATATAGATAAATAGGAAGCTGTTTTGTACAATCAAAGTAATCAATTTCGTCAATTACAAATTGTAAGTAAATTCAACCGTATTTGTTACTTTATTCAGATAGGAAAACATGTTCATGCTTTGTTTAACAACTATTTAAATATCATTTGGTTTCAGAATGATTTAATAACTGCGTTTATTTGGATAATACAGCAAAGCTGACTTCGAATATCGTTCAATCGCAAGAAATCCAATTCGGATCTATAATACAAATGTACGTTTGTGTAAATAATTTATCTGAGACTTTAACAACTTATTTATAATAGTAAATTAATATTTTGATTGTTTATAGATAAATACGAAGCTGTTTTGTACAATCAAAGTAATCAATTTCGTCAATTAGTAATTGTAAGTAAATTCAACCGTTTTTGTTACTTTATTCAGATAGGAAAACAACGTGTACATGCTTTGTTTAACAACTATTTAAATATCCTTTGGTTTCAGAATGATTTAATAACTGCGTTTATTTGGTTAATACAGTAAAGCTGACTTCAAATATGGTTCAATCGCAAAGAATCCAATTCGGATCAATGATACAAATGTACGTTTGTGTAAATCATTTATCTGGGACTTTAACAACTTATTTATAATAGTAAATTATTATTTTGTTTGTTTATAGATACATACGAAGCTGTTTTGTACAATCAAAGTAATCAATTTCGTCAATTACAAATTGTAAGTAAATTCAACCGTTTTTGTGACTTTATTCAGATAGGAAAACGTGTACATGCTTTGTTTAGCAACTATTTAAATATCCTTTGGTTTCAGAATGATTTAATAACTGCGTTTATTTGGATAATACAGCAGAGCTGACTTCGAATATCGTTCAAACGCAAGAAATCCATTTCGGATAAACAATACAAATGTACGTTTGTGTAAATCATATATCTGAGACTTTCACAACTTATTTATAATAGTAAATTAATATTTTGTTTGTTTATAGATACATACGAAGCTGTTTTGTACAATCAAAGTAATCAATTACGTCAATTACAGATTGTAAGTAAATTCAACCGTTTTTGTTACTTTATTCAGATTGGAAAACGTATACATGCATTGTTTAACAACTATTTAAATATCCTTTGGTTTCAGAATCATTTAACAAA
Source organism: Nebria brevicollis (assembly GCA_944738965.1). NCBI lineage: Eukaryota > Metazoa > Arthropoda > Insecta > Coleoptera > Carabidae > Nebria > Nebria brevicollis. The sequence continues at coordinate 1,803 of OX122909.1, read as the reverse complement.
TGGGTTTATTTGGATAATACGGCTGAGCTGCCTCTAAATAACAGTCAATCGCGAGGAATCCTGTTCGGCTGCATCGCGTTATACGCCAAACCAATGTAAGTTTGCGTAAATCATTTATTTGAGACTTTTACACTAAAATAGCAATGTAGAGTATTCGTGCACTAGAAATGTTGAAGTTGATAGTTTTTTAATACAATTCTATATATTTTAGCAACTTGTTTATAATTGTAACTTAATATTTTGTTCAAATCATAATTAAATATCAGTACACATACTAATACAACGATAAAACGGTACCATAATTAAATAGCAGTACACATATTAAGCCTACGATAAAACGCGATGGTTTCGGAGATCCTATTATCGTTTTAAAGTTAATTAATTAATTTTAAATTTGATAATACTTTGATAACGAGTAATATGAATCATTCAATTTAATGGAAAAAGTTTGCGGTTTGATTCTTTTAATTATTACGAATAAAACATAACGTTTATTAATACAGCTTGCTTGTTTTACATTTCACACTAATAATCTAACACACAAATAGTGATCATCAACGAAGCGCGAAATATAAAGTCAATAGATTCCATTTTCATAGAATAAAATGTCAATAAAATAAGCTTGAAACAGTCGAAAATTAACATTGATCAAACAGATTTATTTGTATCGACGAATTCAACACAAACTCAGCCGTCAGCTGACAGCAGATGTTACAGAAACAAAGTTTAGTTTAAAACCTTTCTAAATATATACAGTTACTTGAAATAAGATAAACAGTCGAAAATAAATATGGATGAAACCGTTTTACGTAATAAGAACTCATGACAATTTTATTCGGTTACACATTTATTGTGAAACATTACGTCTATGTGTTACTTAATACATGAATGAATGAACTATGAACACGTTAGAATAGTTGTATAATTTGTTATTTTTGTAGTAGTCATCATCGAACTTCCGAATGAAATGGACGTGTCAAAGATGTGTGTGTATGAACGAACAGCAGAAGTAGATAGATTTTTAACTAGTATATCAATAGATATTGGTTGTTACTGCAAAATAACCAGCGAGATCAACTTCTTCAATTGAAAATTGTAAGTAAATATCAACCAGTTATTTCTAAAAAACTAACTACCACCTGATGAATAACAGTCTCTTAATTTTGATCACTCTCTTGACGAGAATCACACTTTGCAATTGACACCATAACTGTTTCCTGTAATTATTAAAAATCTTACAAACACACCTGGGTCTTACCCTAATTGATGATAAACAGTCTCTTAATTTTGGCCACTGTCTTGGTGAGAATCACACTTTGCAATTGACACCATAACTGTTTCCTGTAATTATTAAAAATCTTACAAACACACCTGGGGTCTTACCCTAATTGATGATAAACAGTCTCTTAATTTTGGTCACTTTCTTGGTGAATAATCACACATCCAATATGGAACATTAATTTACAACTATTTATTTTGGTTTCAGAATGATTTAATAACTTGGTATATATGAATAATAAAGCTGAGCTGCCTCTAAAAATCGATAATTCGCGAGGAATCGATTTCGGGTGCAGCGCGCTGTACGCCAAACCAATGTAAGTTTGCGTAAATCATTTATTAAAACATAACGTTTATATTGATACAGCTTGCTTGTTTTACATTTCACACTAATAATTTAACACTCATTTGTTATTTATGTCACAAATAATGATCATCAACGAAGCGCGAAATATAAAGTCAATAGATAGCAATAAAATAAGCTTGAAACAGTCGAAAATTAACATTGATCAAACAGTTTTATTT